>JARDYJ010000008.1:22720304-24125304 GCA_029215755.1 Spea hammondii
CTTAGGAGCCCAAAGTACCTGTTCCGGGGCATTATTTGGGAAAAAGCAGGGGTGGATATTACGGGATCTGTGCTCCAATAGGAGCGTATCGTGGGCTTTTTCACAATGCCCATCATAAGGGTCAGGGCCCAAAATCTTTTAATTTCATGGGAGTCAGTGGGGTACCAGGTCTGGCTTCTGTCTCCTTGGTCAGCTGCCTGACACTGGGCTGCATAGAGGTTTGTTTGAGCTGCTAGCAGCTCAAAAAACTCGGGGGCAAACATTAAATGGAAAAATGACTTTGGCTCGCTAGCATCGATGTCACATCTGATGCCAGGAGTCGCAGTAAAAGCAGGGATTACTGGGTCTATCATATTTGGGGGCACCCAATTATATTTAGAGTCAGGCTCTCCACGCCTGGCTTTGGCAGATGGACCCTGGCCATCATCGTCTTCCTCTGACTCGTCATTATCTGACGCACAGCAGGATTCCTCAGATATTGGATCAATATCTGATGCAGTCAGAGTGGCCTCGGCGTCTGACGCGGTCAGAGTGGCCTCGGCGTCTGACGCGGTCAGAGTGGCATCGTCATCAGACTGAGTGAGGCAGTCATGAGCCTCCTCAGCGCTGAAGACATGTTGCGCCATTGTACCTACCTGGCCAATTTCTAAAACACTACACTATCCCCAATATATAATGTGGTTTTGCACTAAGCACTGCAGCTCTGCAAAACGAACTCTCTTTCTCTCTATCTCTCTCTCTCTCTCCCCCAGTGTCGCACATCCGGCAGTAATGTCACTGACCCGGATGTGGTTCAGTCCCCCAAGGCTAATGACACACCAAGTTGTTACAGGAGATCGGGCAGCAGAAAGCCAGCGACGCTGGCTTCTGCTGCCAGGGGGGGGTCCAGGCTGTCAAACGACAGCCTGTTCTCCCGTGCAGCGGCAGGGATGTGTTCCTGACGCTGCACGAAAGGCTAGACGTCCCGGTACGTCTATAGGGGATTGAAGGGGTTAAACCTATTTTGATGTTGTTGAAGCTTGCATATTTTACTGCTTTATTTTAATGTTTTATTTACTTTAGTATTTCTGTCATCTGACAACATACTTACCAGTGATATGTATGTAACCTGTTTACTGTGTAGGTAAAACCCTATACCAAGCTATTAATCAAAGCTACAATTAATTGCATCCTTATTCAAATTAAGTGCATTGTTTAACATGCTTTGTAAGCTATTCATGATGCAGTCTACTGACCAACATAATTTAGTTTATTTAAAAGTTCTGTTCCACTTAAAGAAATAAGTGCATGCTCTAGCAGGTTGAATAATCAAGATTATTAAAAGATTATTAAAATTATTTTGAAGGCCAGGTTTACAGATTAAGTAAAATTGTATGTTAATGCAAGTAACATATCCATTGCTGATTTTATAGCACAAAACCAATGAATTGGCAACGCTGGATACGGTTTGAAGCAAGAACCTAACAATAATAATAATAATTTATGTGGGTACACTAAACACAAAAAGGTAAGTTGTGGTTAAACATATGGTAAAATGTTACAACAACAAAAAAAAGTTCCCATGTTTTCAGTACAAAATATACTTGGCCATGAAGGGGTTAATCAGGCATTTAAATACCAGCAGGGCCATCAGCAAATACCACATAAGGAAATACATAACTTGAGAATATCTGATCTAAAATAGCTGCTTTACTCGTGGGTATGGTTCCAAGAGCAAATCTGTGAACATCTTTGTTCATAGATTTACCTTTTACTTAGGAATTTCATGTTGGGTAGCCAGAGATGCTAATTTTCCATGAATTGGCAGTTAGAATACTTTCTGATTTCAGTCAAATATTTCAAGGCTCACTTTTTAAATGTTATGCTTTCTTAAGTTCACTTACTGTGCTTGACCCAAGATAGGATGATCAATCTTATACTTAGTTTTACTATTGGTGATCTATATTTTTGTATGACTAAACCTCTGGCAAGGACAGGTATAGGAAAGTTGAGTGGAGTCAATCAAAATATTTTTTCTTGACATGCTGCCCATCTTTTCAGATTTTAATTAATCATTGTCATTACAGGATGACATACTGCTGCTATACAGGCAACTTATACTTTATACTGTCAGAAGGATCAATTTATGTTACAAGTGGCATTTGTTCAACTTTGTTCATGCTCTGTGTGCAATGCTGTTCCTGTTCTGCAATAATATATTTTGAAAAGGTGGTGAAAGCTTATAATTACAATAGGACTGAAACAATGATACATTGTTTTTTTACCTGATGTATTAAAGTTCACCTTTCACCAATGACAAAGACGTTCTTTCTGGGGTAAAATCATTCTGTATTTGTTGAACTCACCTATCTTTACTGGTTTTTTTGTTTTTTTTCTGGGATAGGTGCATTGGATATGAGGAAGCTTGAGAGAATATTTGGTGTTTGATTGGATTTGTTATTATTACAGGAAACAGTTACAATCATAGCTTTTATCATAACATCTATTAACCTCTTCATAATGAAAGATACTTTGATCTTGTAAACCCCCCAAAAAACAGAGCCTTTAAGGCATTTTTGCTAGGTGCTATTCAACCACAATTTTCTTATTTTCTCATTTAATGCACATACACAAATTACATACTCACTCAATGTTCTAGAGAATGTTCTTGTGACTAGTTGGGGCTATTCTTTAAACCATCATTCAGTATTAATAAAATATAAATAAGTGAAAAAATATATTCAAACATATTTTTGCAGTTTTACCTGTAATATCTTGTACCTAATTACAGAACTGGAAAATACCATTTGAAACACAGCTATTACTGGGTAAATATGAGAAGGTGCAAGCTACAAATGAGGTGTGTTAATTACCTATCACCAAACCTAATAAGCCACCCAGCAATTCTCCATACTAACCTAACTCTAATGCCCCCAAAAATCCCACATTAGAAATGTAAAAATTAGAATTATAATTTTATATTTTTTATGTTTTATCCTTCCCTACCAATAAACCCTCTAACTTACTCTTATTTCGCACACTAAATTTAAAATAAACATTCCCTGAAAATTTCCCAGATTAACTCATTCCTTACTAAGACTTAGTGGGAAAAATTTTCAGCATTTTCACACTGTTTCCTTAACTATGATTTTCCTTTTTAATTTGTTTTAATTTTTATATTGTTTTTTTCAAGGACAGGTAGAGCTCTATTATTTTAGATGTAAAACATTTAGTATGTAAATGTCCTTTTTTAATGTTTTTTGGATGTTACAGGGGCACAATTTTAAATTTCCCAACTTGAAATTTTCAAATTTTATTTTGCGACACCTATGTCTCATTTGGGACTATTTGACAGCCCATCAGCTCAAAATACCATCACATAAAGGTATTTAAAAAAATGTTATTTGTGTTTTATTTCTGTAAGAAATTCCATTGGTTTTATTTGCAGGTGAGGAGGGGGAGGCTGCTTATGCCATAATGTTTGATCCATATCACTCAGTTTACATGATGGAAGTGTTTGGTTTGTTTGGCTTGTGGGAGTTTTGTTTCTGTCCATTTAAACAGGAAAACAAGGCGACTCCTGAGCCTTGGCAAATCTTTTAAGTGCAAACTGGTAAGTGAGGAGTTAATTTTCAGGAAGCACTTGAAAGACAGCAAGGTGGGGAAAGTTTACACACATTTAAAGTTTGTCTAAATTGTTTTGTAACACCAGTGATACCATGTTGGGAATTGCCACTCAGTGCACATCTTGCCACATGTACGCTCTCCTGAAACAAGTACCTGGGGGCTGTATTCTTGTGACAAGTGTGAGCAAGTTGCATACTTGGAATCAAATATATTGGATCTAAGAAAACAACTCACAACATTGACATTGCTAATATGAAGAGGAGCTTTGATTCTTACTGAGCATGCAATGACTGGGGCCAGTCCTGATGAGGGTGGAGGTGGTATCTAGAGCACAGAGCTAGGTAAGCTACAAGAAAGGAAGTAGGAGTAATAGGTTTAGGGTGGCTAGCTCTGGACTTGCTCAAACCAACATATTTGCCAGTTTACTCAGGAATGCTGGGGAGATAAGGTCAGATCTGGCATTACCAGGACAGGATGATTCACCTACCAGCCAAGTGAGCAGCCTCTCTAGGACCAAGTGGGATGAAACGGCAAGGAAGTCTAGACAGGTTGGGGTGACTCAATTATAAGCAAAGTAATAGGAGTAATCTGCCACAAGAGTGTCAAACACTTTGCAGTTTCCGGGTGCTCAGATTCAGCATGTTATGGATTGGGTGAACAGACTGTTGGGAGGGGCTAGTGATGATAACAATGGTCATAGTACACATTGGTACTAATGACAAAGTGAATGGCAGGTGGTGGGTCCTTAAAAAATATCTTAGGGCACTAGGTAAAAAGTTAGGCTAAGGACCTCCAATATAATATTTTCGTAAATATTACCTGTACCACGGAGGTACCACCAGGGAGGTAGCAGGAGCTTAGAGACATAAATGCAAGGCATAAAAGTGGTGTGGGAAGGAGGGATTTTTAGAGAACTGGGCGGACTTTGCAGTCCACTACAGACTATAGCATGGATGGGCTGCACCTCAATGATGGAAGGCTGCTATATTGGGGGAGAAGATAGAGAGTTGGAGGAGATTTTAAACTAGAGTTTGGAGTAAGGGTGAAGGGGTGGCTGGTGTAGGTTCGGGGTAGGGCTTAGCTTTGGGAAGCTGTGAAAGGTATGGTGGGATCAGCATAGATACAGAAATAGCTAAACCATAACATAGGTTAAAAAATAGTTGCAGTGATGTGTTCAAATGCCCGCAGTTGACACCTCCATGTTGTTGTCTCTGCGTGCAATAAATACAGTTTTAGAATCCTCATTCTAAAACTAAGGTTATAGATTTTCAAAAGGTGTATTTTTTCTAAAATGGAAATATTTGAAGGTGAGTCTGTTTTGAACAGCTTTAGATGGAGTCCAGGAAAAATTGAACTATTTCAGAAATTTCCTGCTAAAGGCAGCAGAACATTGCATCAAGTGTTAGTAATACTCCAAAAAAATGACATCATGTTCCCATCGTACAGATATTCAAAAGCCTCACCCTAAAAACACTTTTCTTTTTACAGATCCCATCACACATTATTTACAAACAGGCACTACTGTTTTCACAGACAATACAATACACTATTTACCGTTGTACAGTCGTGGCCAAAAGTTTTGAGAATGACACCTATAAGTATTGGTCTTCAGAAAGTTTGCTGCTTCAGTGTTCTTGGATAAAGGTCAAAGGCTTTTATTGACAATAAAGTCCTGCTGATGCCAGTTGGTGGTCTCGCTGACTTGTTCCTGGGGCCATCAGTGGGCGGTCACACTGACATCGCGGGACATACCGCTGTTTAAGGAGGAAATAGGCAGGGAGTGGGGCGTGTCAGAACACTGCTCCCACGGCCCAGAATTGTGTGTTTCACTTTTAAAAAAAATTAAAGGCCCCATCATTTTCCACATATTAAAACATAAAAAAACAAATCATAGTGCTGTCTTTCAAGACAAATTCCCACTCACATTATGCAGAGCTATGCAGCTTTATTTTTGTAGGCATTGAGAGATCTTAGCAGTAATCCCTTAGATCACTTGAAGATAGTAATGGGAGGCCTCTAAAATAAAGGAGAGAAGAAGACAGATGCCATACAGAGTATAACAGTTTATTCCATAAAAACAAGAATATACTACATTAAAAACTGATATCTGAAGCTTCCCGTGTACAATGCTAAAAAGCCCTGATTTCTAAGGATTATTGTCCGCAGACACAGCTCCTCTTGGCCACTCAGGTCCTTTTTGCCTAGTGTGATAATGTATGACACTCGGTGATGACGTCCCACGCTACGTGTATCCTTGTTAATCAGCTTCTTCTGCGGACAAGTTTCTTAAGAAATCAGGACTTGCATTGTAAACAGGAAGCATTAATTTGCTGTATTGTTGGGCCAACCTGGTCTTTCTTGCATGTTAAACTCACCAGGATTTACCAACCATAATATACAGATAATGCAGTTTTTTGCACAGTGAATGCCATATACATCTACATTTCTTGAATCAACTTTATGAATTATGAATCCATGAATATGAAAAGGGTCAATTGAAATAGCACAGACACTAGAAGTTTTGGAAGAAGACATTAGAAGGCATAAAGTTGGGGGTATGGTTTAGTCACCATCAAAACTTTATTTCAAGACATGAGAGCTGCTCTTAAACAAGATATGCAAGATATTGCTTTATCCCTCAAGATTGTAAGCTTACGAGCAGGGCTCTCTCCACCTAATGTATCGGTTTGTCTTAGTCTGTCGATTCTCGTCTTGTCATACCCCTTGAATATATGTATTGTATTAAGCGATGCGTAAATTGTTAGCGCTATATAAATAAAAGATAATAATAATAAAGCTGACATGTGACCTGCAAGTACTGTGAGAAAAAAAAAAACAGACCACCTAGTAAAACGCCAGTGTAACAGTACATAATCTAAAAGCTGACTCCCAGATAGAGATAGAATAGCAGACCTGGAAGATAGATCAAGTTGAAATAATATATGCATTTGTGGCATCCCTGGCAAAATTGCAGCGGAGGAGCTGGACACCCCTTTAGCCCACACCACCTGCCCAGACCATCAGTCTCAAGCCAAATATCTCACAAGATGTCACTACTAGGGTGCAATACTATGAAATCAAGGACAAAATCATGAAACACAATTGGAATCAGATCTCCTGGAACACTTTAAAGAACTGCTGCTTTTCACTGGCCCTTCGCCATCTACCACCCAAGCCACACACCAATTTTGTGATATCACTTGGTCTTTCCTCAGACATGCGATCCGATTATAGATGGTGATTCCCCACAAAATTTATCATCAATAAAGATGGGATCACCTCGGTCATCAAAAACCCAGAAGAGGGTGTCCTGATGCTTTGACCTTGGGGTCTTCTTGATCACTCACAAGGTGAGCCACGTACCCAAGCATCCCTGCCTACCACCTCAGTGGGACACTGTCAAAAAGAGGAACACATGAACATTCTGCAAAGCTACAAATGAATGGTCACAGGATTCGGTTCGAGTAGTAAGCATGGCTATAAAAATAGTTTTTTGTTATTATAATTTAGCTGTGACGGTCCGGGTAAATATCTCCCTGGACCTGTGGAGATGCAGTGACATCCAAACATTGGTCATTGTCTGGATGACCATAGATTCACCACATTTGAATTTATTAAACAGAAATGGCCTCTGCCCAACAGAGAGTTTTATAAATTCTTACAAATTAGACATATGTTGCGTGGCAGTTCCAAGTTCTGCGCCACAGGAGGGAAATCTCCACACACCATTGCTCAACTATGTGTTAGGGCACCCATTTTTAAACATGCTATCTTAGCCTTGTTAATTGAGTGCTCTCAAAAACTGAGTTAAATGACATTATGGGAGAGGGAGCTAGGATTCCAGGCCTCACCGGAGCAGTGACGTGATGTGGAGGAGGGCTTGAGAGGAGTGACAAAGTGTACTTATCATTGTTCAAAAATAGTCTGAAGGTGGTATCTCACCCCTGCAAGATTAGCCCAAATGGAAGGAGGAGGGTTGGGCCTATGCTGGAGAGGCTTTACACAATTGGGAAACATGTCACATTTTTGTTGGGAATGCTCAGGGGGTTACTCCAGTGTAGAGGAATATTTAAATTATTAAAGGATAATATTGAGCTCATCTGGCATCCTTCTACTGCTCTGGTACACTTTTTTCCTGAAGATTGCCCTGGGTATCACTGCTTTCCGTTTTGCCATCCTATCCGTTAAAAAGGAAAGAGCTATCCATATGTCAGGATGCCATGAAGCTTAGCTAGGAAAAGAAAATTACTACAAGTATAGTATATATTTTCAAGCCAACCGTAAAACAAGTGACTGATGCCAAAGATATAAGATATATTTAAAGATGTAAAGAAAGTTTTAAAAATTGTGCGAAAGTCAATAGATGTAGTTATTTCACCTTATCCCAATTAATTAGCAATTTAGATGATAATACTATAGCAACCCTTACACCACCCCTCCTTCATGCCATGGATGACCAAGCTAATTTTGCAACTACTACAAGATCATTGATTATGGAATGATGGAAGTGTCAACAGAATTGTTAGAAGACAAATTCAAGAGAACCGAGAAAAGTGGTCACTAGTGGCTACAAGTGGAAATAGCACCACGGCGCGTATAATATATACAGGAGCCTGGCAAGCAGGGTGGAACAGTGACAATAATAAAGATAGCCCTGATCATGTGTATTTAAATATACTAAATGTGGAGGAGACTGTCTCTTTTTTTATTCAAATATCTGAACTAAGAATGTTAATTTCATGGTCTATTTAGACTTAACAAATTCATGTTTTAATTTATTTCCATTTTTAGTGGAAATAAATATAAGACCACAATGTTGATGATATTAATTCAACAGCCTTCCGGTGTTACAAATGACTGACGCCCACACCTTTTTTTGTCATTGTTAAACTTGAATGTTAATACATTTAAAGATTTTCTTAAACAATCTGTTTCCCTTTCAGTAAGTAACGTGACATTTCTCTAATTGTTAGATACAATTACCACTGAATAGAATAAATAGCCCTCAACAACTCGGCACCCCCTTACATCTCTATCCTCCTATCCAAATACACCCCTACCCGCCCTCTTCGCACCTCTCACTACCTGCGGCTTTCTTCTACTGTTGTTACCTCTTCCCACTCCCGTATTCAGGATTTCACCCGCGCCGCTCTGCTCCTGTGGAATTCCCTTCCCCGTCAGACTTTCTGCCTCGTATGCGACTCAAAACCTCTCTGAAAACCCACTTGTTCAGGCAAGCGTACAACATCAACTCATCCCCATCCAAGCAGTCCTCTCCTATTGTCTCACTCCCCTCAACCACCAAGTAGATTGTAAGCTCCCAAGAGCAGGGCCCTCTTCTCCATTGCACCAGTTTGTTATTGTATGTGTTTAGAAATTGTTCTAATGAATGTAACAGCGCTGCTGGATCGGCCGACGCTTTATAAATAAATGTAATGTAATATAATGTAATAAAACCATTTTCTGTGTGTTTTAAGAACAAATATTTTCATTCACAGCTGATGATATTATATAGCTTGTTTTTGGTTAAGGTGTGTACAAATTGACTGGAGACCAATGAATTATCCAAGCACATCAATAGGAATATCCTGTTGTACTTCTCCTGAACAAACTCACAGAGTTTCTGAGCAATGACTTTTGGATATTAGATAACATGGAAAAGAAAATATATTCAAAGAGGCTATTACAAAACTCTACTTCGCAGACAGAATCAAGCCCGCAGAATAAACCCTACCGGAAAAACAATAAACGACAATCCGTGGTTCTCAGAACGATGTTTCACCACTGGCAACTCCTCCCACCCCTATCTCCTTAAGGAAGCTTAGATGTATCATGCCACCATCCTCTACTAATTCTAGTTCTACTAGTACCTATCCCTCCCAGAGGAACCAAGGAGGGATGGGTACTTTTGTTTAAAAGTTTTTTGACTCTGTAATGGGAAGAACCAAGTAGACTTGGCAGTTGTTTTGTATTTTTCTGACTTTAGGGTGTATTTCAGGGTTAGCTGATTATAAATTCTACTATAGGTTGTCTTTAGATAATTGGTGTATGCCTTCTCATTTACATTGTCAAATGACTCCTAAGGCGTCTTTAAAGGTATTTTTATGGCATTGTTAAAATAACATATAACATTTTAAGTCTACACTTTGCACAGTAGTGTCATCCAACAGATATTAATAGTCTGCTTACTCTTGTGTTATTTATTTCAAGCACAGATGGACTACCTAGTGAGCCTCTTTTTTTGCCACTAATCCAGCAGAAATTTCCCTTTATTGCGTGGCTGAATACATTTTGGCTGAAGTTGCAAACTGCAAGTGTAAAAGTGAACCACATGCATAAAGCAGGTGTCATGACGCATGTAGGTCATTTATCATCAACTGGCCTTAAAGTGCCAGAGTAAATTTTAATCCTCAGTCGATTCCTGACTTATTTTATAATTAACAATATATTTCCATTTTCAATGAACACCAAGGCAGTAAATGTAAATATAGACACAAAAAAATATAGCAATCTTCTTAAAGCATGGTTTAAAGACTGAGAAAATATTTTAGATGGTATTTTAACATGCACACTGTTTACCAAAGTCTGCCCTAAAATATCTACTTCTTGTCTAAAACTAAAGCCAACACCATCTACAGTTGACCATACAGTTAAATGACACAGGCTACCCATTCAACACATTTTAGAGCAGAACAATTATAAGAAAATAGAACAAAAATATTCATTTTGAATATTATACAAAAATATTTTTATAAATTATAAAAAATTGGTGCTGTGCATATTTGCAGGTTCTGACCAAACCTTACAGTTGAGCAGACCCACCTGCCACACAGGTGTCTCTTTAATGGTGTCCAGAAAAGGTTTTAAGTTCTTTGCGAGTCTCTATTGGTTTAAAATGCAAAGCAGTCCCACTGATTTAGCAATGTAGCCATGAAAAATTAAATAGGACTTGCCAAATTTGGAGTACTTTTACGAAGTGTTGCGCTAAACAATAAACTGTATGGCCATATAGTGTGACGGATTCTCCAATATTTATTTATGAGTTTTTTATATTCTATTCACTAGGTATGTGTTGAATTCTTGCTTTTTTTGTATATTTCTAAAATATTTTATTAAAATCTAACGTTATATAATTTGTTTTCTTCAACTTTCTCTCACTCTTAGACTATCCACCCCCAGCACTATCACACTATCTGGCAGCCCCATCAACTCTCTCCTTACATCACTTTTCACCAGATACTTGTTAGCTTGTAAATTCTGAGTCACGCTGGCTACAGCCATACAATGACATACATAGTACACTTCACTTTAAAGCCCTCTCATCAATTCTCGCTTAATTTTTATATATATAAAGAGAAGGAAAGAGAGAAAGAGAGAGATAATAAGAATATATTATATAGTAAATTAGTAAATTACAGGGACAAACCCTACATTAATAACAATAAGAATCTGTTACATAATAAAACCCAGATACAAATACTTATGTGTTGACTCATCAGTGGTTCTCAGAAGATTTTTTTCTGTGGCTGCCAATGCAACCAAAAACAAAGAATACTGGTGCCACTACCCCTGTTATCAAAACAGAGTACAAAAAGGGAATTAAATCCCACAAATACTAAACAAAAAAAATAATAATAAAAGCAAAGGTTTCCTAAAATCCTAGGGTAGCATATGTTATTTTAAGTGTAGAAACGGGAGCTCTAACAGACTGTTCTACAGGAAACTCTCCCTGCAAGCTATCTCCAGTAGAAATAACTCCCCCTCCTGTCCTGGAAGTATGAAAGTAAAGGTCCTTCTAACATCTCCAAAACCCCAATATAGCCCATGGTAGTAAAAATAGCTGTCAGAAACCCAACCTAAACATTGGCGTGATTAAAGAACAGTTAAAGTAGCTATGAAGTAAAACAAACCAAAAAAGACCAAACGCACATTTCACCGGAGCCAGGTTTCCCCTTAGTAAAATGTGCTTTGAGTCTTTTGAGAGTTCCCCCCCCCCCCATTTTAATTTAGGTCCTTTTCCTCTAATTCACCAAATGCTATTTTCAAAATTGGGAATATTATATACCTGTTACCTCATTGGTAAATAAAACAGAGCAATCAGCCTGAGATGTATCATGCCACCATCCTCTACTAATTCTAGTTCTACTAGTACCCATCCCTCCCAGAGGAACCAAGGAGTCCAAATTTTCAGAAATGCATTTTGGGTATTCTCAATTTGTGCTGTAAACTCACTCATCTGAAAGATAAAATCAATTTTCCTATGCATGTGGGGCATATTAATAGGGTCTGACCTCCAGGTTTGGGCTACACTTATCTGCCTAAGCAGCTTGTTACTTTTCTTAGGTGACCCTTGAACCAATTTGTTCAATAATGCTACCCAAAGGCTCAATCTTCACAGGATGTCCAAAAATTTTGGTTTACATCAGGAACACTTTGTTCAAATTCGCTGAATATGAATATTCCTCCTTCTGTGAATGCTAGAGGGGGTGAAAATAATTTGGCTGTATTCTCTATAATCTCTTGCCAGTGTTTCAGTGACGGCTCACACTCCAAGTCAAACTCCCAAACCCTCATGCAAGAAAGTTTTTCCTCACTTTATAGCTATATAAAGCATTATGATATCTTATTTAGGCTTCTCTTTGGTTCTAGGTTTTAGCCCAATTTTGTTTCTTATAGACCTGGAATAGCTCACAACTTTGAAAATGTAAGCCAAGTAATGAGTCAATATTGCAGTTTAGCTTGCATCAAGCACAATTCTAACAGGTCCCTCTTCCCTATGACATCCACATTTCTATAAACACCTTTATTCTCCCACGGAAATAGGGGGTCTAGGGCTGTGTTCCAGATGGGCTTTACAAAAACCATTTAGAATCTTGTTTAAACCGATGAATCAAAGAGTCCTAAATTCTCATTGTATGCCTGATTAGGGAGTGCAACTGCCATTCTTTAGGTGTCGCCTGAACTGGTATCTACCAGCGGCACCTGCCTGCCTAAAATTACCTAAAATTAATCAAGTCAATCTCTTTTGGAGAAATGATAGGTCTGCACAGGGAAGCAAACAAAAGAAGTAGAGAAGTTTATGGAGAAAGGCCATCTTTAGGGCCGCAATTCTTCCCAGCAAAGATACGTTCAATTTAGACCAGGTATTAAGGTGCATTAGCAGTTGGTTAAAAAGGGGCGGTATAATTAGCCTTATATTATATTAAATTCTGGTAATATTAACTCCTATATTTATTTGAACTCAAAATTAATGTGTAGACGTTTCACTGTGTTCTTAGGGATGGAAATATTCAAAGCTTTGCATTTCAACTGATTAAGAATATACCCTGAAATTGAAGCATATGTCTCACAGCTTTTATACAGGTATGAAAGTGAGGTGAGAAGGACGGAAGAGCCATCTACAGACAGACACATTTTATAACCTATGTCTCCCATCCTAATCCTATTAACATTCCTATCCAGTCTGATGCTTGCTACCAAGGGTTCATTAGCCAGCGCAAAGAGAAGAGGACAAAGTGGACAGCTTTCTCTGTATCTAACAATAAAAGGATAGATGGGACCCCATCACATTTTACCTGGTGAAGCAGTCTTAAGACATGCTTTATTTTGTCTGGAGCCTCCCTCTTGTATATAAAGCCCACCTGATCGGGATGGATAAGGGTCAGAAGAATACCATTAAGATGCTGGGGAAAGATCCTTGTAAAGATGTTTATGTCATTGCTACGCATGGAAACTGGGCGATAGTTTGACACTTCCAGTGGATATCTTAACAGGTTTTGGAATAACTACTGTGGTAGTGGCTAGCATCTTCCGAATGACCATAGATCATTACAACAGCAAATTACAAAGCTTGTTAGCCACAGTACTAAGATTTCCTTAGAGCAGAGCCAGGTCAGAATACCAGAGAAGAGATAGGTCAGGACAAGCCTGGTCAGGATACCAGAGAGCGGTGAGCTCAGGACAAGCTGAGTTACAATACTAGAGTGCAAAGAAGCTCAAAGCCAGCTGGGTCAAAAAACAAGAAGATTACTGGAGTGAATCTCAGGAGTAAACCATGAAAGGGTATGATCCAGGAATTGTGCAGGGTTATTATATGCTGCAAGGTGCAGCAGCCAGAAGACTAGCAAAGGATGCAGCCACACAGCTCCTGGATCTCGGGTAGTCCCGTGATCCAGGTAGTCCTCTCCAGTAGATGTTTACTCCTCCAGCAATTGACTTAGTTAAGTCTAACATTAGAGGCATCATATTTGCCATGAGTCCAAGCTGTCCCCTAACCCTGCGAAAAAAGAGAGTTGATCCTCATTAGGGGCCTCAATGTTGCATATCAACTTATGTATCTTGGTTGCAACCCCCTCTTACATGATACAGTTATTGCATGGCAGTGGATTGTGTATTCCATCTCCCAATATCCATGGATGGCGCCTATACTTGGTATAGTATATTTGGTAATGGGTCATAGTTTACGTGCCTGTCGGAGTTCAGTGATTTGTGTTGTGCCTGATTACCTTGAAGTCTACCATCTCCAAACTACTATTATAAATGTATGCAAGGCTCCCTCACTCTTACGGAAAGCCAGATGGGGACAGGGGTGGTAGGAACATGCCCTGGTTGACCCTCAGTCATCCAGGAGCCTGAAAGGAGGGACAGGGGAGAACAAAAATATTATTACATAGCTAACAATAACCCTTGTAAACAAAATAATCATAACTCTCAAGTGGAGTGGGCAATTTATGTACCTGTACTTATGTACAGCAATAGATGGAATGTTATCGGAATACCATGCTTATGTTTTCATCTTGAAGGGTCCCAAAATGTAACAACATAAGGGTCTATCATTATCATACAGCATGGTAAGTACTGCAAATACATATGGTATTTTTTTGGGATACCTCACATGGTTCCTTATAATTATTGGAGCTTAAGTAATCACATCATTCAACTGTCTGTACACTTATTTCTTGTTATTGAAGGGATAACCAGTCTTTTTCTTTACATTGATTTTACATGTTCTTAAGGATTGCACCCAGCGAAGCTACTATTTTAAATTTTGATTTACCCCTTCATGACCAGGTTTTTTTTAAACTTTCCAGCTAAAGGCAACCCCCCCCACAAATAAAATCAATAAAAGAAATCACAAATAACTATTATAATTATAAGAATTACCCTACACTCACTATAAACATTTTCTTTTTTTTCTTTAGAAATGGGCTGATGACTGGATTACAACTCCCATCACTCTCAGCCAAGCTGATGGTAAGAGTGATGGCCCACAAAAGCACACATTCTGGCATACTTGTGAAAATGTATCTTTTATATCTAAATTGTATCTGTATAGTGTATTATTATTTAACCTTTTATTTTCTGTGTGAATACTCTGTACTATTCTTTGTGGTGTTGCGCAGTGAACATGTCATGTAGTGTGCCCTGTAGATTACAAAAAAAACCAGACTAAAACGTGTGCGTATAAGGATTTTCTGTAATCTAGAGATGCAGCTGAATGCATTTGGTGGGTTTCTCTGCATATAATCTATTTTATAGAGATAGTATCACTCAGCTGGAACGCTGTTGCAATAAAAAAATGCACAAGCAGGAAGTTAATATGATAGCAAATAAATAACCAATCTGTCAGATCAAATATAATAAGGCATATAACCTATCATTATTGTTTCAAAATAGTCTTTTTGATCCTCCTCCGCACAGTATCCGTTTTTAAAAACCTGTGGGTGAATGAAAGGAAACCATAGTGTGTACTGTAAAGCTGTTTAAAACAGATACACTTTTATTTTTACATCTCGATTAAAAATTATTTGTCAGGCACATTGAAAGTATTGGTAAAAAGAATGCTGATGTGGTTCTCTCGAACACAGCTCTTCACTGGTGGCAGCTGAACTAGTTTTGGCACAATTATCATAGGAAAATAGTACAAATGTTGTTTTTTTTTAAAATATATTTTCATTATTTTAATGTATTATTCATACTAAATGTTTGACTATGCATTTAAAGAAAGCTCTATCTGTCCTTAAGTAAACAATATATAATTTATGTGGGTGCACATCAAACTAAAAAGGAGAATCATGGTTAAAAACATAATAAAAAAAATACATAAAAAGCCCTAAATCTTTCGGTAGAACATACCCTCAGTAAAGAAGGGGTTAAATCCATCTATAACACAATATCAAAATGCAGCACCGTGTACACGTTGGTCTAACTATTCTTTCCACTGTTTTTCAAGAAACAATGGAGGTAAACTTTTTGCCACTGCCACTGAACGACCTGCTGTGATGTCACATATGACAGCATAGTGTAGTGAGGGTGTGTTATATCAAACAAGTGGAAAAGTACAGGGATTTCATGTAATCCCAGCCCATGTTAGTTCAATGGAAAGAGAACTGGCTGCATAGAGAACAAAATAAAGTCAACATTTTGGTCTATAACTATAACTTATTACTTACACTACTTATCTACAGTATCTGCCTACATAGCCTAGGTCTTAGTTCAATTTAGCAGTGATGTCGATCATCTGGAATGAAAATAAAAATGCTAACTCAAACATATGAATGGAAATTAAACCTAGGATATTTAGCTGTAAAGGAGGTTACGTTTTTCAGTAAATCATGCAGCTGTTCCTCTACATCCTAAGTGGCAGCTACTTCTTCAGCCTTTGGGGACATACAGCCATTGGAAGAGTACATTAATGTGTGTCAACTGCATTCTCCTCCAGCCTTGGGGCTCAGGATTGAACCTGGATGGGTCATGTCAGTCTGCTAAGTAAACTAAAGTGCTAGAGAATGAAAGGGTAGGTGTTAAGCAACCATGGAGATTTGTCACATCTGTAGGCCAGAAAGAAAAGGCAGCTGAGACTTCAATTTTTATATGGATTATTTGAAAGTTGACATGACTTTTCTTAAGGTCATGTAAACACTGCTTTTTTCCATGTTATATTGTGAAAGTCTAAAACTCTGGGTATAATAAAATTGGATCTCCATCAAATTTAGGGGCGTGCATATGAAATAATTGCAGATCATAATGTTATTGGAATGACTCGAGCTTTCTGGAGTTACCAGCCAAGTCCCAGCTTCTTGTTGAACCAGTTCAGGTGAGGTGGCGTTTATATAAGGTGGATAAAATATATTGAGAGGCACTTTGCAATGAAAGAAGCCGTTAAGCTTGTAATCATACTGTGCCGTCAGCACCTGGCAATGATGCGGAGTATATTATATATTAATGACCATGCCCCAGGAATGGGGTGTTGGTTGGCAAGGCTGGCGGGGAAGCAACTGCTCCTTGGCTGCCGCGTGTTTCTTATTTTGTGTGTTTTCATTGTTTTTTCCATATGTAGCCACCAGGCTGTGAAAACTTGCAAGTTTTATCACAAATTTTGCTGGAATCCAACAAATCCTCCAAAATTTAAATCTGAGATTGAAAAGTGCAGAGAAAACTCAAATAAAGCGGGTCATCTAATGCATAAATAAAGTTGTCTCATATTTGTCTGCGCTTGCTTGGACATTCAATAAAAGATAAAAGAAATACCAGAAAAAAAAATGGGTACTCATAGATATTGTGTTTGGCTTTTCTTTTTTAATTGCTAATTTACAGCCGCCCCCCCAACACACACACACATATATATATATATATATATATATATATACCGGTGTGTGTATATATATATATATATATATTCATGTATACACACACACATTAATAGTGCATTTTAATATAAAGTGTAGGTTTTCTGAGGCTCCATTGTCCTTTTTAAATGGGGTAACCTTCATAATGTAGGCAAAGTAAAGTGCCAAAAAATGTGTGCAAAGTACTGTCTGAATTAGTCCATTACCATACTTAAAAACAGCGAAATTGCAATCTATCTAAACTACATCTGTAAGAGGAATTGTGGCCTTGAACTTTTGCTCTGTCCATTACATTTGTACTAATGCTAATGGTAAGTCACCTGTCAGTATTTTACTAATATGGAAACTTCAGCCTATCATATTCCCATACTCCAAAGCCCTGGATGCATAAAACAAATATAGGGGTATTTAGTAATAAATTAACTAAATACATTTTAGAAGCAAAAATATTACTTGAAATCCCTATTAACAGTTGCTCTAATCTAGCACAAAGTTTCCCAAAATATTTGCAAATTATTCTAGCAAGTGCAAAAATAAATCAAATGTATTAACACAAATTAAAAATAAAAACCGCACGGCAATTAAATGTACACTGTATAATTTTCTTTTTTTTCATTCAGATTATCCCACCTGATAATGCACATTCACTGTATGCACTATACAGGACCAATTTTTAGCTAGTTATTCACACATATATATATATATATATGCATTTTTGAGGGGGGGGTTATTATTTAAATTTGTTAAAACACATTAACAAATATTGGGTTTAAACCTTATGGGATTAACCTATTAGATAATGGGTCCTATTTTCTACAATTGATATTCACTATAAAAGAGTAACCTTACATATCCACAGTGAGACCGACCAGGGGGCAAGACTAATTATCCTCATATGTAAAATAAATGGGCATCTCCATACGATTGAACTTATGTGCTCTAACAGCTTTTGTTAGAAAGGCTATCGAGAGGGCTGAAACTATTAAACAAGGTTTATTTATTATTGGAGGGGATTTTAATATGGTGATGGACACAAACTTAGACAAAACCTTTCAGAAAAATAACATTTACCCCAAGAACCTGAAAAAAACAATCCTTGGCTTTTCAGCAAATAATCAAAGAATCTGGTTTATATGATATCTGGCGAGCCTTTAACGCAGATCAAAAAGATTTCACCCATTTTCACCCTGACTAAAATCTTAGACTATAATTGGAGACTATACAATCCTCTTCTAATCACAGAAGAGAATCAAAAATGTTTAGGTAACATAACAGTTAGACTTTAAAGAAAATAGGTCAATTGATATTCCTATCACTAAAGTCTGGTGTGCTTTTAAAGAGGTTATTAGGGGCCACTTGATTAAACTTAGTTCCAAGCAGAGGAGATCACAAAATATGTCACTTCCAGAACTCTATATGACTTTAGACCAACTAACCAAAAATAATAAACGTAATCCCACTGGAAGTATCCAAAAAATTAGCTGAAATAAAAGGTAAGATTAATACTCTACATATGTTAAAGAAAACCTCACCAAATTTAGACAAACTTGGTATTATAAAGGTAATAAAGCTGATTATTAAGCAACAAATTAAAAAAGAAAACTGCCCAACAGAGAATATTCAAAATAGTAAATAAAGATGTCGCTTATTACAGTCCTAAAGAAATTGGTTCTGCCTTTGGCAAATATTATGAAGACCTATATAACATTCCTAACTTTACTGATGAAAACGTAATAAGGAGGTAGTTAGGAAATATTAAGCTTCCAACTTTAATGAATCATCAATTAGAAACGTTAAATTCTCCTTTTTGAGTAGAAGAGATTAGAGCAGTTATTAAAAAACTAACAAATAATGTGGCCCCGGGCTCTGATGGGTTTACAAATGTATTTCATAAAATCTTGATGCTAAAAATAGTGAACCATCTAGTAGATCTCTTAAATTCAATAGATCCCAACCTAGATTTTCCAGAAGAGATATTGCAGGCTAATATTGTAACTATACTAAAAAAGGTCTGTCAGTAATTAGCAACTATAGACCTATTTCACTTCTTAACGTTGACATTAAACTCTATGCATCTTGAATTGCCAATAGGCTGAAGGCTTTAATCCCCTCACTAATCAACAATGACCAGTCTGGTTTTATAACGAAGATGCCCTAGTAACAATATTCGAAGACTTATACAAATATTGGATATGTCTAAGAGACAAAGAATACCCCTCTTGTCCCTGTTTCTTGATTCTGAAAAAGCTTTAGACGGGGTCAACTGGAATTTGATGATGGCTACATTAAAGACCTTCGGTTTCGAAGGCAAAATCTTACATGGAATAACTGCTTTATATAAAGCCCCCCTTGCAAGGATTATAGGTGCTGGTATCTCCTCTCCTTGGTTCGTATAAAAAATTGGAACTCGCCAGGGCTGCCCTTTGTCCCCGTTGCTTTACGTTCTTACACTTGAGCCTTTTGCTCAAAGCATAAGAAGTCGGTTAAACATCACAGGTTTCCCATATGGTTCAAAAACTTTTAAAATTAGTCTCTACGCAGATGACATTGTGGTAACTTTAACAAACCCATTATCTTCAATAGATAATCTGCTTAAGGAACTGAACAGATATGGCGAACTCTGTAACTATAAACTTAATATCAACAAAACATGTATCCTAACCTCTAATATATGCCCTAAAGATATACTAACGCTTAAAGAAAAATATAACTTTAATTAGTCAGCCTTCGAAATAAGCTATTTGGGCATAACTTTTACATCTAATATAAATAACATTTTGGCCATCAACTATAAAAACGTAATGTCCCAAACAACCAAGACCCTTAAACGCTGGCTACCCTTAGAAATATCTTGGTGGGGCAGAAAAAACTCAATAAGATCTTACCTTTTGCTGAAATGGCAATATCTCTTCAGATTAATCCTTTTAGCCTTTCTAAATCAAACATTATGGAAATTCAGAACGTTTTTAATAGATTTATCTGGCTAGAGAAAAAACCCAGAATTGGCACCAAAATACTAAATAAGAAGATAGATTCAGGGGGAATCGGGCTCCCAGATATTCGTAAATACCATGATGTTTATATGTTAAAACATCTAATTAAATGGTATAACGACAAGTTTATTAATGAAAAATGGTATCGGATAGTTATCCATTATGTTTAGACTTTCATGAAAGGGAAAAAAACATAATTTACTCTAATTTAGTAATAGAGAGCCTTTTAGGTTTCTGGGCCTCTTTTAAGAGAAAAAAGAAATTGGTTTCATTCCATTACCAAATGTCTCCCTAAAATGTTTGGAATTTAATATCAAAAACCTTTCACTAAAAAAATGGATAGAAAAAGGTCTGTTACTATATAAACAATTAATAATGGACGACTCAATTAAAAAAATTCAATGTTAAGGGAAGATTTTGATCTTTTTCCTGATGACACACTCACCTATCTAAGAGTCAGAAGTTACATTATGGGAGCTATAGGCGATCTAAACCATATTCATAATGAAGTATTAATTAAGATGTTCACTGAGGACCCAAAAATTAGTCAGATATACCATAGCCATGTTATTGAAAGTAATGATTACTCTAAGTGTAAAACAAAGGCGCACAAAAAGTGGGAGAAAGATCTAAGTATAGAAGCTGAGCTAGAGTCCTGGAATAAAGTAATAGTTAAAATATTCATAGCCGAAATCTTATTGAACTTCAATATAAGCTTTTATATAGATGGTATTTAGTTCCCGACAAATTAAACAAATTCTGTCCCTCCTATACAAATACATGCTGGAGATGTGGCCTAGATAAGGGCACAGATGTCCACATCTGGTGGCATTGTATCAGTCTATTTCCATTTTGGAATATGGTTAATAGCACCTTAGCGCATTTGGAAATACATGTTATAAGGCAGGATAGTGATGTATAGGGCTGAAACAACGAATCGATAACGGAAATCGTTGTCGATGATTTCCGTTATCGATTAATCGAGTGATCGATTCGTTGTTGGCTCCTTTTACTTACCTCCGCGAGCATTCCCCCGCTTCCGCTACACGCTCTGCACTCTCCGCCTTCTTTTAGTTGCGTGACGGATGTGACGCGTTCCGGAGGTAAGTATTCTTCATGTCTGTGCGAATCGCTCTGTGCGAGTGGCTCCATTCGCACAGAGCGATTCGCTCTGTGCGAGTGGCTCCGTTCGCACAGAGCGGTTCCGTTCGCACAGAGCGGTTCGCTCTGTGCGAGTGGCTCCGCGCGCAGAGAGCGGTTCGCTCTGTGCGAGTGGCTCCGTTCGCACAGAGCGGTTCGCTCTGTGCGAGTGGCTCCGTTCGCACAGAGCGATTCGCGGGGGTGGGGTTTCAGGGGATGCAGGGCAGAGTGGGGGTGGGGGGGCAGGCCAGGGTAGGAGACTGAGTGCAGGGCAGAGTGGGGGTGGGGATGCAGGGCAGGGTGTGGGGGCAGGGCAGGAGACTGGGTGCAGGGCAGAGTGGGGGTGGGGGTGCAGGGCAGAGTGGGAGACTGGGTGCAGGGCAGAGTGGGGGTGTGGATGCAGGGCAGGGTGTGAGTGTGGGGGCAGGGCAGAATGTGGGGGCAGGGCTGGGTGCAGGGCAGAGTTGGAGACTGGGTGCAGGGGCACAGTGCAAAGTGCTGGGTGCAAAGTGCTGGGTGCAAAGTGCCAGGGCTGGGTGCAAAGTTCTGGGTGCAAAGTGCCAGGGCTGGGTGCAAAGTGCTGGGTGCAAAGTGCTGGGTGCAAAGTGCCAGGGCTGGGGCAAAGTGCTGAGTGCTGGGTCCAAAGTGCCAGGGCTGGGTGCAAAGTGCCGGGTGCAAAGTGCTGGGTGCAAAGTGCCAGGGGTGGGGCAAAGTGCTGGGTGCAAAGTGCTGGGTGCAAAGTGCTGGGTGCAAAGTGCCAGGGCTGGGGCAAAGTTTCTTGAACAGTAATAGTCCACCTCTTTTCAGAATGTTTGGGGTTATTTTGTTTCATAAATATTGTGTTTGGGTTTTTGTACTTTGAAAATATTGTTTTTTTATTACATCATAACAAAATAAGAATGTTAATGTAAATTTTAAGTTGTTTTTTAACATCCAGTTCATTAAATTATTTTAAATAAACAAAAAATTTGCATATTGTTTTTTTTTATCCGATTAATCGATTAATCGAAAAAATAATCGGCCAACTAATCGATTATTAAAATAATCGTTAGTTGCAGCCCTAGTGATGTATTTCTTCTTCATGTAAACTGGCCAAGACTGAACGATATAAAAACATATTTGCTTTCCCATGTTCTAATTGCTGCTAAAATAATTATAGCTAGACACTGGAAAAGTAAAAAAATTGCCATTTGGTCTGAGCTTAAAGCTCAGATTGATCATCAATTACATATGGAGAATGGTCTATTCATAGAGAAATTTAACATTTTAGCTGACAAAGCCTTAAAGATATGGGTATCTCATTTTTAATCTTTATTTGTATTATCATGATTGTATGTTTTTATCTCACCCCTGCTGCTATAATCCCGTCTGATTGGAACCCCTAAATCAATCCAAATGTTCAGCTACTAAATGTTTGTTTTAAGTATATTTGCGACAACACAAAATTATTAGTTCTGTTGTTTTTTTATTTTGTATGTTTTCTTTGTATGTCTAAATAAAAAAAAAAGAAACCTGTGTATCCAGGCAGAGTCGCCCTTCGGCATGGCAGCTGTCACTCACATGTTGGTGTCTGGTCCGCAGGCTGATAGGAGGCAGTGTGCCCTGTGTCTGCCTTTTATTTACAGGAAGGACTCTCCCCACCGCCGCTGCTGCTTGATGGAGCCCTTCGTCTGATTTTGGAGCCTCTAATGTTCTGTATGGATCCAGTTTTTTTCTTCCATGCTTCGGAATGTCTCTCTGCCCTCATATCCCTTCAGAATTTACCTACACCTTGCTTTCCACCTTAACTTGTTACGGTGCTGCTACCAGGGCCTTTTGTCTGACAGGGGCTCAGATGTGGTGTTTGTGCTGGATGGTAGAGACCATATAGAAGGAAACCTCAAGGAAGTGACTGGAGCATGCAAAGTTTTCAGAGCCATGCTAGGAGGCAGTTATGTTGAATCTCAGCAGGGGGAGGTCTGTGTGCAAGAGGTACCTCCATGTGCCTTCATTCTAGAGGACTGCATTGGGAGGCAGGTCCCACGGTCCCGCCAGAAAACTTGAGGGCGTGGGCGGTCTTGCTGGGGTTGCAGGCGGGAGCGGGCGGTCAGGCACTGTACCTACGGGTTCCGGTAATCCCGCGCAGTCCCGCAAGGCTGCCTTCTCACTGCTCCCTTACAGTATCTCCTGTCTTGCTCCGCCCAGGAACAAAACTGAGTCACGTGATGTGACATCACTTCCCGTGACTCCGCCTTGTTCCTGGGTGGAGCAAGAGAAGAGACGCTGTGAGGGAGCAACTCGAAGGCAGCTTTGCGGGACTGTGCGGGAAATCGGCAGTTTAGGTAAGGAGGTGGGCTTGATTGGCCACAAATGTGGTGGGAGCGGGCGAGATTGGCCACAAATATAGCGGGAGCGGGCGGAGGTGTATCTACTTCACCCGCCTCTTAGGAGGGCATCATCGCTCTTCCAACTTTGCCAAAGAGCACAAGACAAGCAGAGAAACTGAGTAATTTACACACCCTTTGTGTAGCTGCACAGTGATATTTCTTCAGTGGGTATCTTCTTACTGCCCTCCCACGGGACATTTTCACCACTCTGTCCATAGTACCGAACAGCAAAATGATGATCCACCTGCTTCCAATTCCAAAATGACAGCAGCCTGGTTTTGTGTCTCCTCTGAATACCATCCACTGTCTCCCCCACTCCCTGCATTCGGTCAGATCCACCAACCCAATGTCTGTCCTCTCCAAACCACGCCTCACCATCACCTACACAGTACCTGTCCTCTCCATCCACTTCCCAACCTGCACCTACCCAGTGTCTGTACTCAATACCATCACCTACCCATCATCAGTCCTTCCCCAGCCACTCCTCAGCGACACCTACCCAGTATCCAAACCACTCCTCACCATCACCTACTTAGTGTCCATCCTCTCTGAGCAAACACCTACCCAGTATCTGTCCTCTCCCATCTGTTTCCCAATAAACATGTGCCCATCCCCTCCCGCGTACTCAATACCAACACCTATTCAGTGCCTGTCCCGTCCAATGTACTCAATACCAACACCTGCCCAGTTTCTATCCTTTCCCACATTCTCAATACCAACACCTACCCAGTGCCGATCCCCTCCTGCATACTCAATACCAACACCTACCCAGTGCCTATCCTTTCCCGCATACCCAATATAAACACCTACCCAGTGCCTATGCTTTCCCGCATACTCAATACCAACACCTACCCAGTGCCTATGCTTTCCCGCATACTCAATACTAACACCTACCCAGTGCCCATACCCCCCCCGCATACTCAATACCAACAACTACCCAGGGCCTATCCTTTCATGCATACCCAACACCTACCCAGTGCCCATCCCCTCCAATGTACTCAATACCAACTACTACCCATTGCCTATGCTTTCCTGTATACTCTATACCAACACCTACCCAGTGCCCATCCCCTCCAATGTACTCAATACTAACACCTACCCAATGTCCACCTTCTCTCACTTCTTCTTCTACTGCACTTCAAACACCCATTAGCTGAATGTACTTCCTGTTCTCCTTCCAAGTAATAAAGATCACTGTTTCAGGGTAACCCATATTGGGCACAAATAAATCTTGTGTTGAACGTAAAAAAAATAAGATGAAACTGCTTATTCAAAAATATAACAACTATATTATATTATATATATATAATAGCTGGAGTGGCCCCTTTAATTGAAAGATGGACCGCCCCTTGAAAAATATACTTAATTGCAACTTAAAAAGAGGTGCCCAACTTTGCAGCATCAATCCATTGATGTGAAATTGAAAATCAGAAAGTAGAAATTTCCTGATTTGGAAGAAAGCAGACATTTATTTTTTCTTTTGAATAGTACTTGTCTTCTTTTCTCAGTGGCTGTTGAGAAATTGTAGTGAAGAAATTACTGGCACTAGGGTGACTATTTTCAAATAACTAATGTTCAAAGTTCCAAAATGACATTATATTTATCAAGTAAATCACTTGCAAAGTCTGTTAATTAATTTTAAAGCTGCAGATTTTATCTTACATTCTGCTTAACTATTTTAAAAATATTTATGCATATAAGAAAATATTTTCAACTTTATGTGCAAACTGATTGCCGGGATCTGTTTTAGCAAGAGTGGGCAAGCCAGATGGGCCCAAGCACTAGCCAAGCTGAACCTGCCTGCAGTATATGCTAACCATAAAGGGCCTGGTGAGGACTACAGTCCTAAACTAGAAAGGAAGTTTGAACTAGCACAGCTCTGGTTGGCCAAGCAAGAGGTTGGGTTCATGCCTAGATCAAGGCCGTGTTGATTTGCCCAGCTATATATTTGATAAACTGACTTTGACACAAATAAGATGTTTTAAATTGGCAAACATTGTATGCATTAGCCAGAGAAAAATCCTGCATGACTGAAATACTACATTGCTCTCGACAGCATATGAACGACCACCTTATCATGTAACACAAAGTAATTTTATGAATTTCATATACCAACTAACAAAGTATTTCTTGAAGCAACATATTAGGAAAAAAGCCCCCAAAAGACTACACTGAGCAGTCAATTGACTTTCTTTGCATGTATTAAAAAGCATTAACTTGTAAGACAGCAGCGAAGTATCAATAGGTACAGCATTGATATCCTTTAAATTCCTTTTAGTTCAAAAATCTTCAATCAATATCATTACAACAAATAACTGGATTATTTCCAGCTTGAAGTTCTCTAAAGAGCTTTTTTTTTCAAATTGATATTCCTAATTGGGTTTTTTTTTAAAGACATGCTCTGAGAGGAATGTTCCATACCATATAGCATATAGATAATTTCTAGTTGTAACTAGTGCCTATTTTAGGTGATGCCAGGAAAAACAGGCAGATTAGATGGGCCAATTGATTCCTATCCGATGGCCAAATTCCATGTTTCTATGCAACCGTTATTTATATCAAAGATGCTTATGTCTGTAACTGCCATGCAGAAACAATTGAGGGGTCTGGGTATCATCATTTTGGGATAACCTGGAACATGAAAGCTAAATATCAGATTGCGGAACCTTAAACAGGGTCGGCTGTAGGTGCTCTGTTCGGGCCACACACCGTAGCGCCTCCCATTATCATCCCCAGTGTTCCTTTGTCCCCTCTTGAGGCTGTGACACAACTATCCTTTCCTCCCCATATAGTTCAGGCATAGCTCAAATAAACAACACAAGGAAAACAGAGCACTACTACTATTTGCAGGTACAGAATAAATAACACATGGAAATACAGCTGAATAACACACAAACCCAGTCTAGCAGATATAGATCAACTGAAAAATCACATACAAACTCAGCATTGATGGTATAGATTTAAAAACATAATGCACGGGAACATTAAATTATAGCCATAGATCACAGGTTGCACACCACAAAGGCCAGCTCTGGCACCCAGATTGCACACATAGGACTTTTCCCATTACCCAGATTGCACATAGGATTTGACCAGCATCCAGATTACACATATGATTTGCCCAGTACATAGATTGCACACATAAGACTTGCCCCAGCACCCCGATTGCATCCGTGGACTTGGCCAGTACCCAGATTGCACACATAGGACTTGACTAACACCCATATTACACATAGAACTTGCCCAATTCCCAAATTGCTGACTCCCAGATTGTATCCACATGGCTTGTCCAGCACCCAGATTGCACACATAGTGCTTGTCCCAGCAATCATCCAGATATTAGCTTGTCCTTACACATGCTTACACACAAACACACTCTCCCTCTCTCATTCCTCATAATTTCTCCCCATCTCATCATCTTTTCTCTTTCTCATTATCTATGCCCTTTCTGGCCATCTCTCCACTTTCTCTTCATCTCTACCCTTCTCTTCAATCTTCCCCTTTCTCATTATATCTCCCATTTTTTTTATCTCATCTCTCCCTTTTCTCGATTTTCCCCAATTTTCTTACTCTTTATTTCTCCATTTTCTGTTTATCTTGCTCTTCTTTTTGATCCCCTTCTCATTATCTTCCTTCCTTTTTATCTCTTTTTCTATGTCTCATCTTTTTATCTCTTAGTTCTATCTCCCTACCCTTCCTCTTTCTATCACCGCTTTCATTTCACCTCACCCTTTTGTCCCTACCCTTTCTTTGATCCCTCTTTCTCATTATATCTTGTTTCCTTCATCTTGTCTCTCTTATTTACGTTTAACTCTCATTTCACTTTATCTCTCCCCTTTCACTTTATTGCTCCCTTTTCTAATCATCTTACTATATATTCTACGATATCCCTTCCCATTCTCCCCACTCAGTATCAATAGCCGACACACTTTGCAAGAGAGCAATAAAACAGAGGCCTTGAGCTCTCTTTATTTTGGGATGGTTAGAGAGAGATCCATGATCTCCACAACCGGCCCTAATCCTCCTGCAGTGATCAGTCAAGCCCGCCTCTGGAGAGGGCTAGTAAGGCGAGATCTCTCCAGCCAGTGCCTGACAGAGCCGCAGAGGAGGCGACCTCTGGGGTGATGCGCCCTATGCAGTTGGACAGGTCACTCACCACTAAGGCTGGCCTTGACCTTCTGAAACTGAGATTAGAATTAAAAGCCCACATAACAAAAGTTATGTGCCATCATAGAAAAATATACATTTTATAAATGCAATGAGGCCAGACTTGAAAAATCTACAATATTAGCATTCAGATGCTTGTATACAGAAGCATTGGTGTCTCCTGTTACAGGACTTTTCTATTAAAACCAGTAAATAACTTAAAAATTCCCTTAAATGCACCTATTTACTTACACTCTGAGATATGAACTCATACCTTCAAAAAAAAAAGTAGCCCATATAGCAGGGTTAACAGGCCGGCCTTAGGTGTTCAGGCGCCCTGTGCGGATTACTTCTCTGGCGCCCCCCTCGACAAACAAGAAAGGGAATTAATCTAGTTTTAATTAGAGATTATTTATGTGCAAATGCAAACAAGCACAATAATATATAACTGGAAACACTTGGAACAATAATGTACCTTAAATACATTAAATATAGGAAAAAAAAAATCTTTGTAACAAAAACAATTTTCCTTTAAATATTTAACAAATTGGACCCTAGGCAATCATTTCCTTTGCACCCCCTCCACGCACCCTAGCATACAATTACTCCCTCCGCTCCCACACCAAAAAAAAAAAATATTGCCACACTGACTGCAGGTTAGGGGAAGACTGTGAGTCAGTGCAGTCTTCCCTCCTTCTGAATCCTACCGTGACTTTGAAAGGTCCTCTCCCACGTAATCATCCCCAGAGTCCCTTTGTCCCCTCATTCACTAAACCACACCTTTTACTTATTCCCTGTAGTTCAGGTATAGATCAAATAAACAACAAATGTAAACAACACTTGCATGTATAGCATTGCGGGTATAGTCCAACAGAATAACACACAAACCCAGTGTTGCAGGTATAGATCAACTGGGGATCACATGTATACCAATGAAGGTATAGATCAAATAAACAATACATGGAAACAGCACTGCAGGTATAGATCAACTAAATAAGATATACAAACCCAGGTATACATAAATAATGTATGGAAACATAGCATATCGGATATAGATCAACAGAATAACACACAAATCCGGCATTGCAGGTATAGATCAAGTGGAAATCACATATAAACACAGCATTAAAGGTATAGATAAAAAACCCTAAATTACAGGCATAGATCACAGGTTGCCCACCCCAAAGCCAGCCTTGGTGTCCACATAGAATTTGACCAGCACCTAGATTACACAGACACATTACAGCCCAGCGTGAGCCATTTTTGTCCCCAAACAGCCCAGCATAAGACATCTTTGTCCTCAAACAGCCCCCCCTGTGCCATCTTTATCCCATAAACACCCTGCCCGTGCCATCTTGGTTCCTGTGACAGACCGACCAGGGACCTCAGGTTGTCCCTCTCCGACAAGAGAGACTTCTCCCTTCAGGACAATAATACCCTGCAATCCGTAGGCAATTTTCCCAAGCAAAGTAAAGGGATATCGCTATCCAGTACCCAAATAACCAGGCAAGACTAGTCTTTAGGTACAACAAGAGGAGAACTGATTTATTTTACACACAGACGGCTGGATATATCCAGCAAAAAAAACATAAAGCAAGATACTGGGATATAAACCGCCCCCCCCTTAATCTGCATCCCCGAGACAACAGGGGCAATAAAGGGATTAACAATACAAAGGGACACAGATACCACTAAAATAAGGAATACACATTGTCTTGTTTAGATTATCTCCCAGACCTTAGTGTGCTGTGTGTAAACAGTTAGGAAATAAAGCAATAATAAAATACATTTTTATTAATAACACACAAAAGGGCTTCATGTCACTGGATAACATTAACCGAGGGGTGGGGTGACTCTAGGAACCGTCACAGTCCCAAAATGCAAGAACCCCAAATCTGTTTCTGAGCTCCACAGTTTTTCGAGTATCTTATGATTTGGATAACGTGGCACTCCTTACCAGGGCCCATAGTCTGTAGGAAGGAGGCTGGCACTCAGTCCCCTCCAGGAGCCCATGGCACGGAGGCTTCCGTGACAGTCCCCAAAGCTCAAACACACTGCTTGTACCATCTTTGCCTTTCCCCAAATCACTTATACATCTATTATATACACAAGTCACTCATTATTAATTCTCTCACTCATTCACACAAATCATCCACATATTAATTCATTCTCTCACCCATTCACACAATTCATCCACACATTACTTCATTCATTATCTTACTCATTCTCAAGATTCTTACAATCTCTTCCCCCTTCTCACTATCTACCCCTCTCCTCCCTTTCTCACAATCTCCTCCCCTTTCTCAGTATATACCCACTCCCCCCTACTCACTATCTACCCCCTCTCCTCCCCCTACCCACCCTTCTTACTATCTATCCCCTCTCACCCCTTCTTCCTATCTACCCCTCCCCCTTCTTACTATCTATCCCCTGTCATCCCTTCTTACTATCTACACCCCCCCCCCTTGCAGTTCACTTACCCTGGTGGGAGCGCGAGGCCTCAGTCATGCCGCGGCGCACACAGCTTCACAGCTGAGCGTCGGAATATGAGGTCATATTCCGATGCTCATCATGAAGCCCTGCACCACAACCAAGGTCTCGAGCTCCCACCACCGCAGTCAGGGCAGCGGCAGTGAGCAGAGGAGACAAAGGGGGCCAAGCGGTTGCTAAGAACTTTTTCTTGTGCGACCACTCGGCGCCCCTTTCTCTCCTCCTCTCCCTGCCGCCTCGGCACGGCCCTGGCCTTGGTGATGGGACGGCCGCATGGTGCCCCTGCTGCCATGGTGCCCTGTGCGGCCGCACAGTGCGCACACCCCTGAGGCCGGCCCTTATGTTAAAGGATCTGAACAGATATAGCCTGGAAGAAAGATGTGACTAGGAGATATGATACGTCAACATGACAAAGGATGAGAGTTTATTTAAAAGGAGAAATACTACCACAACGAGAGGACATAGTCTTAAGCTAGAGGGGCAAAGGTTTAAAAGTAACATTAGGAAATATTATTTTACTGAAAGTGTAGTGGATGCATGGAATAACCCTTCAGCAAAAGTGGTAGATGTTAATACAGTGGAGGTGTTTAAGCAAGCATGGTATAGGCATAAGCTGAAGCTAGATATAAGACAAGGCGAGGGACTAAGGAAAGTATGTAGAGGTGGACCGACAAGATGGGCTGAATGATTGGTATCTGCCGTCACTTTCTACGTTTCTAATAAAACCAGTTAAAATAATTTAATAATCCCCATAAATGCACCTATTTACTTACACTCTGAGATATGATCTTTTACCTTCAAAACTAAAAGTAGCCCATTTAAAAACATAACTTTACTTCAACAATTAGGGAGGGTGAGAGGGACATGCAATTCCAGGATGCTTTCTGTTATCAAGAAATCTGAGGAACTAACTTTTAGTGTTGTTTCTGAGTTTCCCACTATTTTTGCCCAGATATAAACATGTTTGCGGTACTCTAAGGTAGTATAGTATGTCTTCAATTAAGGGTGGGAGGTACACAATTTCAGAAAGATTTCTGCTGTCCACACCTCTGCGGTACTAACTTTTTTGTTTCCTGCCATTTTTGCCCAGGTATAAACTTATCTGCAGTATCCAGTGGTGTAGCTACAGGGGGGCAATTGCCCCCCTAGGATATTCCTTGCCCCCCCCTGTTGCCCCCCCACCGAATTTGGAGTCACCCAGGACAGTCCCGCAATGGGACTTTAACCCCTTGACTGCTAGTCAGGTGCTAACGATGGCACCATGCCGTCACTAGAACTACCCTACCTTGATGGAGGTCTGTGGACCTCCATCACCACCTACCCTGGCGATCCGCCCCTCAAACTGAAGGGCATCACCAGGGCCACCCGATCCGCCCGGTGACTTCTCGCGTGATGACGTCACCGCACAACTTTATTAACAACTGACAATTGTCAGTTAAAGAGGTATGGGGGCATGCTGCTTAGATGCCTGTATCTCAGACCCCCAACATATACCGTTGGAAAGGTAATCGCCTCACCTTTCCAACGGTATATAGCTTGTAAAAAGAATATTAAAAAATATTAAGTTAAAAAATTAAAAAAAGTTTAAAAAATTATTTAAACATTAAGTAGTTTAAGTATTCTAGCTAAATGATCCACTGTGGTAGCCAATGTTACCACAGTGATCATATAGCTATAAAAAGTCACATTCCCTTTTTAAAGTGATTTTTTTCTCCCTTTACCATCATTTCTTTGGGATTGTAAGGGGAAAGAATGGTGTGTGCTTCTGTGAGTGAATGTATGGAAAGTATGGTGTGTGCTTCTGCGAGTGGATGGAGATATGAAATGCGTGTGAATGATCAGTAATTAGGGTTGAAGCCTTGACGTGGCATTACTGCTCACGTAGGAAGTTAAATTATGGTACAAAAAGTACACACTTGGCGCATCAAATGAGGGGCTGTATGTGTTTCTAGTGCAAACCTGGAGTGCGCAAGACACAAATGAACATGTCGCTATGGTTAGAAAAAACATATTTTCTAGCCAAAGCGACATATTCCATCATTATTTGTGGTCAACTTTTGTCCTAGAAATACATGTAGCCCCTCAATTGAAGCTCCAAGGGGCGTAGTTTCTTAAAATGGATGAATTGTCCGAATGAGGGAGAGCATGAGTTAATATGTGGATGAATTGTCTGAATGAGGGAGAGCATGAGTTAATATGTGGATGAGTTGTCTGAATGAGGGAGAGCATGAGTTAATATGTGGATGAACTGTCTGAATGAGGGAGAGCATGAGTTAATATGTGGATGAATTGTCTAAATGAGGGAGAGCATGAGTTAATGTGTTTGTGTGTATCATAGATGTATAATTGTGGAAGGGCAAAGATGGCACTAGCAGGATGTTTGAGCCTTGGGGACCAAGATGGCACAGGCAGGGTGTATATGGGACAAATATCGCAAATCTTATGTGTGTTATCTGGGTGCTGGCCAGGTTCTATGTGGGCAGTGTGGACGCCAGAGCTTACTTTGGGGTGTGCAACCTGTGATCTATGCCTGTAACTTAGGGGGTTTAAAATATACCTTTAATACTGTGTTTTTATGTGAATTCCAATTGACCTACACCTGCAAAGCTGGGTTTCTGTGTTATTCTGTAGATCCATATCTGCTAAGCTATGTTTCCATACATTATTTATGTATAACTGCAAATACAGGGTTTGTATGTCTTGTTCAGTTGATTAATACATGCAATGCTGTTTCCATGTATTTATTTGATCTATACCTGCAATGCTACATTTCATATACTATTATTGTATACCTGCAAATACAGGATTTGTATGTCTGATTCTGTTTATTTGAGATATACCTTCAGTGCTGAGATCACAACTGAATTTCAATTGATCTATACATGCAAAGCTGGGTTTGTGTGTTAATGTGTTGATCTATACCTCCTATCAGCAGCAGGATATAATATTTATATATATATATTTATATATATATATATATATCAGCAGCAGGATCTAATATTAGGCCCTGAAATCATTTAGTGCAAAAGTTAAGGTATTGTGTTGTTTAAAGGATTTCAAGGATTAGTCGTACTAAATTGTGGCTTCAGGCTTCCCATGTTGAATGATCAAGTATTGTATTGTCCAATAACAAAACTATCATTCCATAGCACATTACTTTTGGCAATATATATATATATATATATACCGGTGTGTATATATATATATATATGTTTTTTCAGTGGTATGATTTAATGGTGGAAATTATTAATGCCCCCCCAGTTTGACTCTGGTATCTTGTGTGCCCCCCCTATATATTGTTTCTAGAGTCGCCACTGGCAGTATCCCAAATGCGTGATACCACCTTCACTGAACAATAGCAACCAAACATATCTCCATTACTACCTGTTACCATCCTGCCTTTTAACCCATGCAGAGGGTAAATTTAAGGCACATTTAAAACTGTCAGTTGTGATGTGGCAGGTGATTGACATTTTCTTTGTTGTTTCTTAAGGCAAAATGGCCTTAATTACCGGTACTTAAAGATGTGATGCAACACTTTCTATGGTATACCTATAGGTATACCTATATTTATATAACAATTAAATTATAACTGACCTTCAGTAAACTTTGATTCTTCACTTACAAACCCCTAAGACACCACTGCACAAAACTATAACACAGAATGAATTAAGGATGAGAATAAGGGGTAGTATGAAAATCAATGCTATATTAAATATAAGTTCTGATGCTACTGAACACGTCATAAGTAAAAATGAAAATCAAAATGACTTATGAGTAATTATCTATATATATATACACATCAAACAATTCTGTCCCGTTAGATGAGTGGCTTGCTAAATTAGATTATTATTATCTAGCACTCCGTTTTGATTTTTGCTCACCTAAAGATGTCAATGTTATTTAATATAAATGAATAAGCAGAATACGTAACTATATAAGCAGAGCTGCCAGATATTGTTGGCTCTGTGTCATAAAAATATGTAGCTCTCCTGAAGGTTCTATGTGGCTGTGATCAGCCATGGTTTGACCGGATGCAGCTTTCAGATGAGTTTTGACCTTTCCTTAAATCGTTCTCGCGCCCCAATAACCCCATTCATCTGTGACCCCACGTGTCATCTCATCTGTCACTAGTAAACACCTAGAAGTCTGTTCTTCCACCCTTAGCACAGCTGCCTCCGCCCCGGGGAGTTACTTGGCGAGTATCCGGGGTGAGGGGGGGACGGACCCCGGTAGAACCCGCCCGGCCCCCGGGATTTGGGCCCTCGTTGTAGTTCAGACGCGCTTGGGCTACGTTTGTACTGCGTTACTTCTGCAACCGGAGAGGTGCAGGGAGGGTACAAGCTGCTGTGAATGCAGGGTAGAGCTGGAAGCGAGAAGAGGGTGGATAGATAGCGTTGTGCAGGCACCGGGACAAGTTCTGATGTAGACAGAGGGGACGTAGCGGGACAGGCAGATTAACGCACAGTGACAGTCGCTCTAGTTTATAGCAGTTGGAAGCTCCATACCGAGGGTTCGGTAGTTTGGGGGCAGGTGGGCAGCAGTCCAGCAGTTGCTCCAGGTTTCTGCGAGCAGTTTATGGAGGGACAGTGATATACTGAGGGACTTTGGCTAAGACCTAGTCCGCGGAGGGTGGCAGCAGAAGTTTCTGACTTCGTGGGTGGGAGGGCACACTGTGCTCAGTGTAGTAAGACAGGGGGGCATTGTATTGGAGGGGAAGCACCGAGTACCAGGGCAGCAGGTACGGATAACGGCAAGTGGCACTACACCAGGGGAGAAGCGCTATAGAAGGGGTGGGCGGGCACTCTCCTGGCATTCACCCTGACCCAGGGCGGGGGGGATGGAGGTACACATTGGACTCGGAAGGGTATACAAGCAGCCTCCCGGGAAGATGATCCGGGGAGCCTTCGAAAACCTTTTCCTGAGTGTGAGGGAGGCGCTGCAGGGTGAGCGGAGAACAGTGATAGAGGGAGCCCAGACAGCGACTACTTGGAGAGATCCTGGGGGCAGCCACTCAACTTCTAGCTGGAGCGAAGGCTCGGAAGCGCAGCCCCTGCCCTCCTGGACTGACCCCAGGGTTGACCACCTGTCTCCTAGCTGGGGAGAGTCACAGGGCGCGCAGCCAGACGCAGCAGCGCCTCGGAGTCCGCGTGCTCAGGGATCCCAGTTTCCGGGACTGAGCAGCTGCCCCTCGGAGCTGAAGGAGATTCTGGGAGATCAGAGAGGGATGCTGGAAAGCGACGACAGGTCCTCCGATCACCCCCAGAAGGAAAGTTACTCGAGAGCTCCACAGGGGATCTCTGACAACGCCAAAGAGCTCTGCAAAGCGGTGTCCGTGTCACTGGGGCTCAGCATGGAGGCCCTGGAGCATCTGAACCCAGGCGCAGAGACACAGAGAGGTGACTGTATGTTTGCCGGGCCCCCCACACATACTCTAGATGCCCACAAGTGCCAAGTGGGAGAGGAGGAGAAGAGTGACACATCCTCTCCCCAGTACCATGAAGGTACATTTAGGAGGAGCAGTCAGATCAACTTTCCAGCTGGCAAAGCCCCAGTGGATGGCAGGGCACTGGGTACGGAGGAGAAAGAGCAGCCCTGCACAGACTTGGCACTGCCAGAGCCCGTAGGCTTCAGGCACCGTGGCATGGAGCTCGCACCCAGCCTCACTCTGTACAAGCCCACCACCTTCATGGAGGAGACTCCTGTTTTCTCAGGAAGGGACTATTACAGCTTTCAGATGGCACTTACACCACATGGCAGGATAAAGGTAGAGGGACCCATGGAATATGCGGGCAATGCCTGGGGGGCACCTGCCAGATACAGCGAACTGTCAGGCTTTGCCCACTGTGGTCCACCTGGCAGTTGGCACGCTTTGTTCGAAGAAGGGCAGTCCAGTGGCTCCTATGCAGATGCCAGCCTGTACAACTATCAGCGAAGTCATGTGCCACCTGGGCCAGATGGCGAATACCCACCGGACTCTTGGTATCCAGGACCAGCAATCTTGGGTAGAGTACCCTATGGCGGCCCCATGAAGAGTGAGATGTCACCTTGGATGGAGGGTTACCCAGGCGCATTTGGAGAGATGCGGTAAGTCAGTGAGCATGAATTAACGTTTATGAGAAATGTAAACAATTTGTAACATTGGCACTGTGGGGTGGCTAAACCAGGGGCACAAGAAACAGCACAGTCCACTTATCAGGCACACTATTTATTTGTGACACAATTCAGGTACTGTTTTAATTTTCATTATATTGCAAAAACATATACTCACTGTGACATTTTATATAAATAGCATACATATTGCAAACAGAGCTGAGTATATTACTGTTCATTTGCTTGGTGCTGCACTGGACAGCAGCAGTTTGTTTCTGCTAGCTCTCATCTGACAACTGCTCTGGTTCAATGTTGTAGACCTAGCTGTGCAATCTTTAGAACAAACAAACTTTTGCATGATACAAAGCTCCTACTTTTAAAGATACCACTGTTGATTTTGCTAAATTTCCCCAAACAAACCATAAGGAAGTTAACCAGTAATATCTGTACTATCTATTTTAGGCATTCCATTCCCTTAGCAAAGTTTGTCATCCTGTGTCCCACTTTTGTGTCCATTCATTAGGTAAGCTATGGTAGGTAGTAACCTGGAAGTTCTTCATGTCAATGGTTGAAGCCTCTCTAGATCCTGTTTGACCAATTGCACAATTATTTTAATTCATCAAAACAATATTTACAATTAATCATCCAAAGCCAATTAATGGGATTGAAACATGGTTACTAATCACACGCCTTAATAAATCTCCCTATTTGTGTCTCTTTTTGTGAGCTCAACTCACGCAGTTGACCATGTAGATCTGTAATTTTAAACAGCCTTTAGAACATAGTAACACACAATATATATATATATATATATATATATATACGGTTGTATCTAAGTATCAGGCAGCATGCATTAAAAACCATTTATACACACGCATGTATACAAATATATCTATGTGCCACTTGTTTATTTAATTCACGCACTTTCAAGCAGTGACTCCACAAGTGCTGCATTCTTTCCATCTGTTGGCCTCTAAGTGAATGAGAAATAATTATCATGACACAGGACATTGAGCTTTTAAACAAGAGTGACTTCAAGTCTCCACATTTTTCAGTTTAATAGTGAAAATATTTGTTTGCGATCCTGGCATGTGTACTACTTTCAGATTTAAATTTGAATTTCTCCAGTACGTCTTACACACCATTTTTTTAAAAATGGAATTCTTATTGATAATTTATCTTTAAATGCCCCTACCTATTTTATAAATGGATTTTTTGGGCAACTTGACTTACTCCAGCAAAATAATGGTATCCACAGAATTAAACTGTTCAAGTGCTATACTGTATATGAAGAGGCTGCGAACAGGAAGAGCCCCTAATATTACTAATAATTTTTCTTTTAAGGCATTTGCTTTAAGTGTTCAAGTGCCATAGGAACATTACTAATAATACTTTTAAGATAGTACTTTTGCTCATCATAATTTGATGCGTGTGTTATTTTTTAATGTAATACTGTATTACCCGAGAAGTGTTTATTAGCACGGGTATTTCTCACATTACATTGTGTATTTAAAGTGCCGATAGCTCAGTCTCTGAGGAGGTTCCATACCTGCCAAATTATTTAAAAATTAAGATGAAATTACGATAAAAGTACTTGCAGCAAATTTGCTAACACTACCTATAGCAGCATAATTTGAAATTGTAGAAATTAGACTAAATCTATTTTTCATTCGCTTATAAGATCTCAGAATCAGGTAAAATAGTCGGAACATTTTTTTTTTTTTTTTTTTTTTTTAGCACTGCAAGTTTTCTCAAATACCATTAAGCGAACAAATCTAGGCAAACAAAACAACATCCAAAAAGCTCATGTGAAAGTTGAGTGCCCTATAGAACGCGTAATATACTATTTAAAAAGATTTAAGGGCTTTTTATTTAATTTTTTTATAGAACTGGCCCTTTAACTGGCAACTAACTGGAAAAGAGTCTAGTGTAAATGCAGAGGAATTTGTCCTTGTAATGTTTGTATTTTTTTGCTTGTTTTCTTTTCTTTCGCTCTTCAGTTTTGAACCCACATAACACTGTTTTGTGAGAACATATTAGCATATTTCCTATAATAACACACATTTCGGAACACAGCTTTTAAAACGCAAACACAAGAAATAATGTAACATTGCGAAACCTATGTAAGAATATTATTAGCAATGGAGCAGGTTAAAATGGTTCCTTTTTTAAATACAGGATTTTGCCCAGAAATGCAAATCCAGACTTGAGTTGGGGTTACATAATCACTACCTAAAAATTAAATTCCATAATAAAATTAAAGTGTTCTACAGCGTTTTTACCGCCGTATTTTTCTTTTTAAGCTTTGCAGAAATTTTCCTTTAGTATGTCGGCTGGAAAACTTTTGAAAATATTGTTGCAAAAAGTTTTCAAGTCTTTTTTTTTCTGAGATTGTGTTGCAGCATATAAAAACTGATTGCTATAAGGTTCCCAAGCATATCAGGCGCTTTAGGGCAGAACACTATTATGGAGATGAATGGTTTATGGGATAAGAATAAAAATACGTATCATTTTTTTAATTGCGTTTGTAAACTTTTCGATGAATCATTTTGTTTTGCGTGAGCTCATCAACACTTATTACACCGTCAACAACAATTGGAGCCCAGAACCTTCTGGATATATTTCTGCCCTGATTTAAATGCTGTCCCACTAACTCTGTCACCCACAATATTAAAATGCATTTACGTATTTGTTCACTTATTGTGAGTTTAATTAGGGTTATGGGGCTTTGTACTCCTATAGTGGGAAAGTCGCATTTAATATGTAACGCTGAGGGTCTGATTTACAGGGGCCTCTTTCCACTGATTAAGTCCTCAATTAACCAATACAATTTCCTGTAAACATTATCTTAAGTTTTGTCTGTAGCGCACAGAGATTGTGATCAGAAAATGATTTGGGAAGGCTGCACATGTTTAACCCTTTAAACACAAGGGGGATTAAAAAGCTCCCTTTGCCTCGCTAATGCTGCTTGTAAATTTAGGTTAAACAGGTATAGTTTCCAGAGGTGAATTATTATAAAGACTATAAATACCAAGATTAAAAACATTTTAAAAGCTGAAATTAACCATTCTTTTGCCAAGGAGTGAACAGCTGTAACCCAGACAGTAATGTGTCTAATAATAATCACCGACGGGTGTGGGGACAAAAAAACTCAACTAATTCATTAATCCACTTGCCTGCCAAAGCTGATTTGTGATATGTATGTCTTTTTTTCACTTATTCTGCTTACATTCTTGTTATCAATTCTGTAATGTCTCCAAGGTGTTGTGATGATAAAAAAAACAACATATCTTTTGCCGCTATATTTGCATCTAAAACAGGACTTGTGAGTATACCAAAATCACTTACACCGGGGTAAGTTTAATAATTTTTTAAATATTTAGTGCTGTCATGAAATGGAAGCCAAACACTTTAGACTGATTCGTTTTTGACTTTTTATTTGCATTTTGTTGCCATTTGAAATGTTTCATGGAATCAAGTTGAAATAATTATCCTTTGTCTAAAAACTCTTTCAAATAATTAGGTGGAGAAGATGTTCATCTTATTTCGGCTTAGCTGGTGTATTTCACGGATTATCACTTATGACTTGTGCTATGTTTTTAAAACCTTAAAAGCTTAAAAAAAGACGAAAAAGAAACCCAGAGTATTTCATAATAAGTGGAACATATAACAAAGCGGCATAAGCAAAACCATTTGGTATACAGGAAATTTTTGGTACGCAATTGTGTGTGTACTTATACATACATATAATGACAAAGATACACAAACCATGAAAATATAGGAACATCATCAAGTCAATCTGGGAAACATAACTGCTCAACTCCCCTCTACAGTTTTTGAATATCAGACTTTTATATACAAACTGTACTTTGTTTTACTTGTTTTGTACTAGTGGCCATTTTAGGACTTGATTGCATATCCGGAAGACTATCCCTATGAAAAGCCCTTCTGAATGCTGTATTTTAAATACGTGAAATACGCTTTTGTTGTATTTTAATAGAATACTAATATTTTGAACTAAGATACAAATTTGTAAACTATTTTGCATTGGACAATCCATTTTTCATTGGATTGGTTTTCAATATACCGTGGAAATGAACATAAACTGAATCCACTGAAGGCCACGGAGATCACAGACTGAATTCAGCTGCATTATGTGACTGGTTAATGTTTATTATGAGTGGGCTTGGACAAATGTCTGTAAAATTTCACAAGCTAGGAGGAAGAAAAGGCACATTTAGGGAGATCAATGTAAGGGAGCACATAATGGTAGCTTGTAACATTTCTGGAGCCGTAGCTACCTAGTTCTTTGTATTTGCCTAACCGTGGTTACATGTTTGAATCCGAGTAAAATGTGTTAGTTTTCTATTTGTGAAATTGACGTTTAAGCATGTAGGGATTACTTTTATACAAATGCCAGGTTCCTATATAAAACCTCTCATGTGAGATTTAGAAATTTTGAAATAATTAAGTAAAATTCATTTTTTTCTTTGTGGAACAAAAACATTAAGAAAATTGAGTGCAAATAGTTAGCAAATTAGTCACCAGTTCTAATAAAAATGTAACATTCTTTACCAATTCATCCAGGGGGGTTGAAACTTCCAGCAGATTCTTCTATTACATCGCCATTTCATTCAACTATACAGATTTTTTTTTAAATTAACATAGCTGGTTTTGACAAAAAAAAAACAACTTTTAAACAGCTTAATGAAACTGGATAGATGCCTAAGATCATAGATTTTTTAAATTTCCTTTTTCTTTAATAAATAACATCTGCATTGTAGAATATTTATTAGTTCATAATAAAAAATAGCCAAATATAATTTAAGTTACACAACCATTACATAACTTTTTCCAAGAACATTTTCTAAGCCAGAGGTTGCTCTTAAGGAAGAATGGTAATTATATATATATATATATATATATATATATATAATGCATATGGTATATGTCATATATATATAGTAACCTGTACCATATATATTTTACAGAGGCATGAATGTATATTCAGCTTTATGTTTCCTGTAAATGTATTATATCATGAAGTACAGTTAATACTTAGGACCTTTTCTTGCAACTGAAAGAAGCTGTGGAATTGCAATATACCCTTAACAAAGGACTAGTACTATACCTTAATATAGCTGTTTCTTAAATAATGCGGACTTCAGACATAAAATAAGTTAAATCATTTCCATGATTTTCCTTTAACATTTATAATATTTAATACAATATTAAATTATCCATTGGATAATATAACTTCTGCGTGCCTTACTTCAGTGATGCTACAAAGCTGAGGAAGAAGTTTTTCTCATTAATTGCTTGTTTTGTGAAAATAAATAGAGAAAAGCTGTGATTATAGAGTGTTTCTGTAGCTGTGTCAGTTGTGAAGTAAGGTAGATTTACTGGTACTTTTTATTGAATGGGCATGAAATCACTTAAGCTATAAAAGCACATGCTTGTGCACGCCGGAAAATGCATTGCCGGGCAGAAGTTAATCATATATATATTAACACAAGTTAATGGATTGATTGAATGCACTATTTCCAATATTATATTCATGCACATCAAGCTCGATTTATCAATAATGTACAGTACATGCTCTTGCATACTGCCAAGGGATGCCCAGTGGTTTTCAGTGAAGTCTCACCCAGTCTAATTATTGAGAGACACAAATGCAATAATATGGCATCTAGCCACAGTAAATTGATGGTAGCTTAGACCCTTAGTAGGTGACATGAAAAAATACGCATTTTACAAGGTGCTCTCTGTGCCGTTTGTTCCCTTCTTCAATAAACGCATACTAAAGGTTAATATATAAAGCTCTCATACGAGCCTGAGACTCTAGGTTTTATGAATAATGTTCACAATCATCACTCAAGGAGTTGTAGAATATTTGTAGTTTTTCGGGGTGTTATGATGAGTAACTTTACCATGATTTTTAAAATAATTCTCATTCTAAAAATCATTTTCTGTCAGCACTTCTCATGGACTTCTTATGTTTAAAATCACTCAGTAATATAGTAGGTTTTTAACTAACCGGGGAATTTGTGGGAGTTAGCAGGGGAACTGATAATTTTAACTGCCTTATATCACTATGCACGATGAAGGGACAACCCTAAAGAATGTGATTTGGCCCTTTATCATACATAATGATTTTTTATCAATGATGACATAGTGACCATTTTAAGCATTGACCTAACGATAAGAAGCCAAAAGTTTTTACCTATAAATAGGTTGTGATCTTGGGGAAGGCGGGGGGGACCAGTAGAACTTACACCCTCTTTTCATTTTGATTTTCAGAGTGCCGAGTCTTATAATTTATATGTACAGTTTGTGTAGGAGCCTGCTATAAACTACACTAGAAGTGACATATGGTTAATAAGTGCATGCTGGCAGTGGATGAAGAAAGGAGCATTCCTCCATAAAAATAGTAATGGTGCATCTGTTAGATTTTTATGATTATAGTCTCTGTATTGGTCTAATCCCTGTGTCATAGTGGTCTTAAATACAGCAAAACAACACACTTTTCTTTCTTGGGGGAAAAAATTCAATGTTGTTTGTAATGGCTGGAAGAACAGTTCTTCTAGTATAGTACTACTAAATATTCACTCAGTATGGATCTGTTCATTACTGCTCATAAACTGACGCAACGAAAGGATTTTCGTTAAGGTTTAAGAGTTGTTTTTTGCGTGTCAGAAGAGTTTATTTGATCATATTGTAAAACAATTACTCTTTGTTTATATTATATTAATTTCTATGTGCCAATCCTGTGATCCCTTTATCACTGAAAAAAAATAAATCTCCAAATAGTCTATCAATGTTGAGATTACTGCTTAGATCCAAGTTTTCTGCTACTTAGAGAAGAAGTATATCATGATTATTTTTTTGTTTTTAATGTATACTGTCTATTTTGCATTTACTCCAACACACTGTACTTCATGAAAATTGATGCATTCATTCTGTAGTTATTGGAGTTATAAAATGAGACTTCCATCCTATTAGCCTACCCTCCCTAGCTGAAAATAACTGAAATCAATGGCAGTTCAACCTGCGTACTTGCGGGTTCAATGACATTGAGTCACTTGTATGAAAACCAAATGCTCAGCTTTCCATGTGGAGATGGAGTGTTCCTTTAATAATATGTATCTATCCTTTAAGGGTAGATATGGGACCCCTTATCAAAGCAGATTTTTGAGGTCTTATCTGGACTTCTTTGGAAATCAGCAATAGGTGTGGAGCTAAATTTAGAACTTAAAAGCAGTAAATCAATTTCAGTGTTTGTACACCTTTTGCAATGTATTTTACGATATTACTATTTAGTATTTTAGCAACTTTTTATAAATACCTATTAGCAATATAAATATAGCTATAGTCTTCTAATAAATAAAATGATTTAACAGATGGTGAAATTTTTTCTTAAGAAGGTGTTAAGAACAATACAGATGTGGAGATGTTTAGGGGTAACTTTAGGAAATTCTTTTATACAAAGAGAGTTGTGGATTCATAGATTAGCCGTCCGTCTAACACTGAGTGGTAGTAAAAAGGCATAGAACAGACATGCTGATACTCTGAGCTGAAAACAAATCTGCAGATTATAACTAGGATTTAGAAAGATAAACTAAGATAACTACATTGAAATTTCTAACTCTTTCAAAATTATAAACAGAATTCAGGAAGATTATTATAGCGAGGTATTTGAGACAAGTGCCTATACCGTTGCATTTTTGGTCATAGGTCATTTTTAATTAATCAAATCGGACTGAAAATGATACCCATAAAAGATCCTTGCAATCTTGTGGCTTGTCACAATTTTTCATCTGCTGCAGTTTCACCTGTTCAAGTGCGCCACAGCAATAGCTTAAGACGCCCTCTCTACAAATACAAACTTAATCCGTATTCATGAGCAGGGATGGTTAATTAACTGAAACTTTATCCCCTTCTCTAACATTTCTCTGAGGTCCTTACTGCCAGAGTGGGTAGAGTTACATGTTAAAGGTAACTTTTTCTAAACGATTTATAACAATTAATACCAGTGTCAGAACTCATAAAGTCAGCACAATAAAATGTCAAATTACCTTACGTTGCAAAACACTACACTTTTCAAGAGCATATATTACATATAACATACTTAAAACAAAATTATTACTCAACAAAGTGGCAGATATGAGTTGAATATATACATATATATATATATATATATATGTGTGTCTGTGTGCATGTGTGTGCATGTAATAAATATATACATCTCTGGTTTTTATCATAATTTAGAATTAGGAGCTCAAATTATCTTCCTAGTGAGATCTGCCCCCGTTCTTGTGCACTAGAGACCTCTTAATTTACTGGACTGCTATTTTTAGAGTTTTTCCAGAATGCAATGGTTGTCCCATGCCGTCTTGTATATTTAGTTGATGTACCCTAAATAAAGAGAATGTCACTGAAATCTCCCAAAAGGTGCATGCTCGTTAAACATAACAGTCACCCCATATGCTAGATATTATTGTCTACAATTTATTATGCAGTATATGCTTTATCCTTTTTTTACAAGGTTATAAATATACACACCTAACTAAAAAATAAAAGTAATAATAAAGCACTTGGGAGTTTGGCAACAACATATCTTTATTTAAGCAAATTATTCATGATATTGAATAATGATTTTATGATATGATATTGTGGTCTGACCCATAACCGATAAATGTTTATATTGCAGGTAAATGGAGTTTGAAATCCCCTTTGTTTTGTCCGTATTTTTAGAAAATATTGTCCATTTTGTGATTAGGATTGTTATTCAAGATAATCAGTATTTAGAGTGCATTTGAAACATTTAAAATGTGCACTTTAAATCTCAGGCTATGAGTGACTCCTATACATAGAGTGTTTACAGATAATATTCTGTATATAACCATATTTAAGAAAAAAAGACAAGATTTAGACTGTGTAACGTTTAGCAAAAGAAAGTACAACGTCTAAAGTACATTGTCTATTTACAGCTAAATAAACCAATTTCCATTTAGTGATATAATAAATCATTCTTAATTGATACCTTGGTTTTCTTTTGCATAATTTAGAATTCTGATTTTTATAAAGTTATAATCTTTGTGCTTTCTAACACATATCTATTTTCAGCATTAAAAAATGTGAATTTATGCCAGGGGGAGGCAATAAATCCTTCTTTGCCGTTTTTATATGTATGGTTTCCGTACGAAAAGCAAAGCTTTTATAAATACAGATATTTACTTAGTAGCATAATTACGCTGTTGTCCGTGATCAAAACCTTTAGCATCATTTCTAGAACCCACAAAGTTTTAATTAATTTACCAAAAGTAGTGCATGTTTTAATGAAATTCTAGATAATTGGTTCTGGACTCTTGTCTCTCCCAGGTTATGCTCCTGGAAATGTATCAATAGAAAAAAATACAGAGCAATAATCACTCATACACTTTGATTTAGACATATTAACCATGATAGCATTCCTGGCAGCAGATCAAACCATTTTGCATTTCTAAATATCGTGATTAATAGGAAATTGTTTAAAGACTTGTATCTTGATAATTAAACCTATTATAAAACATAAAGGAGCACCCTGAATTTGTTTTTTATTGATCAAACATTCCTTAGGTATTAGAAGGTTCAGATCAGAAGGTTTTAGTGGTTTTTATCATTTTTCTTTTTAATAGCTGCTGGCATTTTTTCCTTTTTTTTTTTTTGTAATGCTCATGGAAAGTAGATTTTTCCTTTTCATGCACTTTTTCAAATAATGTGGCGTTTATAATTTATAGGCCTTCAAGTCATCATAATTCTATGGCATAGAGTACATATTAATGCAAATCTTAAAAAATATATAAAAGTTGGACGATGTCAGCTCTGGAACTAATCTTAATTAGTATGGCAGTTAAAGCAAAATATTCTTGATATGCAAGATGGTTCAATGTGGATCGTAAACAACCCATAAACAGATATCTCGTACAGTAGTTTTCATGTCATAATTAAGCTTTAGAATTGCATGCACTGCTTTTTTGGTAGCTCGAGAGATGTATTTTTCCTCAGTTAATTATTTTTCCTTATGTCATCAAATGTGATACTTTTTAATACAGATATAAGAGGTAATTTACCGTATTTTCCGTTTAAATACACTTTAGATAAGGATATGTTTCATTTTTTTATATCAAAATAGAAGTTCACACATTTTATTTACAAATTTCATCATGGGTTCAGCAAGCCCACTTTCTTATACGCCGCAGAAAGCCCAAGCCCTTCACACTTGCTTGTAGCATCACTGTGGAGTGTCAAATATAGTGTAGAGTGTGACAATATTAGTATGTCTCAACATTCAGTCCTAAACGCAGCAGAAAAGTTGGAAATAAACAGAGAGCGGACATAAGGGCCTTCCGGTTCTTGTCAATGGTTGTTTGCTCACGCGCAGATTCCAGCACACCGGACAGACCAGGAACCTCACAGGAGCAGCTCAAAAGCTTTACTGATGCTTAACTATAAAGCATTAGTACTATTTTTTTCTAAGTAGGTTGTATGTGTCTCGTATGTAGTAAACAAGTACATTGTGCGGGTGTCTCCTTTTATAGTTACCAGGGAAGGGAATGTATTTTGTAACAATAGTTGTTTACAAACAAGAGCTATCCTTCGCCTTGTCCAGTAGAACCTTCTCCTCTTTCAGATTTCACACTTTGGTCTGATGCCAAACTGAGAAAAGCAACAGGTACAGATGCTTTGTTTATTAGACACCTGTTTGGTAAGCTAAAGACAAGTATCTGATTTAAGACGCTTGTTAGGGAGTGACATGCACAAAAGAATGGTAGCTGGAATAGTCTTCCAGTAACAAAAACACAGTTCCATCCTGAGAGCTAGTAAACAGAGCAAGACGTGCACAGTGCTATCGAATTCATACGATTGGGGGTGGGAAAGAAGAAAATTACCATTCTGCCACTTTATTTTAATTTGTTTTTCTGTAACAGAGCCGACTCTTTCAAAAGCTCAGCAGCGGCCATTTGCCTTTCGACTAAGATTAATTCAGACATATGTAGCTTGGTTTGCCAAAAAAGATGTGTAATGGAGGCAGGAATAACACACCATATTCGTTCTGTTGTGCACGGAATTGTAGGTATTCTGGTATTAACATTAATCATCCGCTCCACCAGGATCAGGAGCATAAACAGAAGTCTGACTTGCAGGAATTAACATGAAGGAGCATTATGCCCCTTATTTATTTATTTTATTTTGTCTTTTATTTCCGTTTATTCATCTATTTTTTACTTCAGATATCAAAATATAATGCACCCTGAGACAATGTAAAGACACAGTACCTTTTACTTATGTTTACTTAAGTGTGCTCGGGTACATGTTGCCCAGTTTTTAATTCAGGTTTGACACTGGCAAAGCAGGTAAGTTCTTATTGCAATCAAATTTGTGTCCAGAGAAGCAAGCAAATGTTGGTGGTTTGCATTAGTAAACTAGATTAAGGAATTATTTCTGCCTCTTTAAATTCCTCACTTTTTTATGCTGTCAATATTTAACATGTTTTGTTTGTTCCCTTAAAAGTACAAACACATGACACTAAACCAAGGCAACCAGTCTCAAAAACTTTAAACTGAGCCCCAGTAACGATACTTTGCAACGGCTGTGCTGTTGTTATGTATTAAATCTCCCCTTCTCCAGCAGGCTTAAGTTTACTGCTAAGACCATTAAGTGTTCAATTGCTCAGAACCTTACAGAATGAGGTCGAGGTCCTGCCAGTTTGTAAAAAAAAAAAACAACACTTTTTTCCTGCTGTACATTGATTGAGATACGTCTTTCGTATTTCAAAGAAAGTGGGGGGGGGGAGTTTTTTCTTTTTTTCTTTCTCTCCTCTGCTTTTATTATTAAGAGCTCAGCTCTATTTGGGAAATGATTTTAAAAAAATAACAGCTGGAGCAATTTATTTTTTTAAAAGGAGAATTCCTTTGGCAGAAAAATACACAGTAATCGTATGGGTTTGTAAATCAGTCTGCACTTTGAACGCTCATGCAACTTTTATATAATCCAGATATAATATGTACATAAGAAAATGCCAATAAGGCTTCATGTCGCTGATTTTAAGCATGGCTGCTAGATATGATTCCATGCATTTGGTCATTCACATCTGACACAGGGTCTTAAATTAAGTTTTTTTAACTTAATATTTAGGCGGAGACTTGTATAGGTTTCATGAACATACCAAGTTATGCATTTTGTTTTATTTCTCTAACTGCGGTTATATATTAAATAGCTGACCAATATAATGCTGTATATACAGTACTACAGAATCTACTGTACTTTCTATCACATGTAATATGAAATATAGCATCTTTGACATTTCTTTCCCCTGTGTTTTTTTGTTAACTTTTTTTAAGTTATTTTAAATGCGTCCTCTACTCGACAGGGAATGCTTTATCTTTTGTCTCCATGAACATATGTTTTTTGTGTGTAAAAAATATCCCTCTGCTTTATAGAATATTTTACCAGTGGAATATTTGAGTGCTATGTATATATAGTAAATTTAAATATAACAAGCTTATATAAATTATATACTTTTATCCACAAATCTTTTCCACCTTAAAAATGGGCCCAATAAAATAAAAGCACCTTAAGAGTAGAAGTTGAATGACATTATAGGGACTATTAACAACCCATGACAAACTCGTACATACTTAGATGGATATTTCACAATGTAATTAGAGCATGAGGCAGCAGTATGACGAAAAGCATCAGTTAGTATGAGGATAGAGTCCTACACTCTAAGCTTAACTATAACCACCACGCTTCACACGACCTCAGCTTTGACATCAAAGCTGCAGCTCTAACAGCCTTTTCCATCTTAAGGAAGCCCTTTTTCAAGGAGCTTAATGTGTAAAAAAAGTATCTGAACCTAAAGGACACTGAGGCGCTAACCTTATTTTCCATCATTCTTCCTCATCTTCTACAACTTAGCGATTCAAAATATGTGCAAAATTTCCCCAAAGGAGTTATTTTCTTAAGCCTGAAATATTTACCCCCATTAGGATGCATGGGAAGGTTTTTCAGTGGTTATTACTAGTTGTAAAACTCAGGCAAGTTACTATACAGCCGGGAAATACCATAAGGCTTACAGAGATCTTTTGCTGTGCTTATTTTTTTCCCTTAATTAAAATGTGTTCAACGTATGTATCTTTAAAATCGCTAAAAGTTTTATGATCGCATTCCCTCTAGTTATTGTGAATCCTGATGTGAATTTTAAGCCAGCATAAGTCTTAATATACTCTTATACTCTTTTTTTTTATTTTCTGCAGGCCACTGGTTCCTTTCTTGAGTTTTGCCATCATTTATAAAACCTGAATGTGTGGCTATATATATATATATATATATATATATATATATATATATAGATAATGTGTTTGTGTTTGTACGCAGCCAAAAACAGATATTCTGGGAAAGAATACACTGGATAAAATTCATAGTTTCTTTATTTAAGTACAATTCAAGTGTGGCTACATCTTATGCCCTTAAACAAAACACAATATTTTGTTCTCTGCATAAATGGGCAAGTGACCGTATGACATAATTTCAGCCCTGGGCAGACACTATTTGTAAACGTTTCAATGATGAGGTTTAGCGTTGAAGTCATTCAGTTTTAAAAACAAATTAAAAATGTTACTCTTCATCAGAAATGTTGTTAGTGATGACACTGAATTTTGATTGCATTATGTCCTTTGTCTTTAGTGTTTATAATTAGTTGAGGAACTTTTTTGACATTATTTTAGTGGTGATCATTTATCACAGACAACTGCTTTGCAATGCTGTGTCTGATTTCATTGAATCAATGAGAAAACATAAATGTCTATATTAACATAAAAGCCAGACATTATATGCCATTACTTAAAATAAATTAGTACTGAATTGACTGTTTTCTATAAATCCACAGTGTCTGTAAAATTGCCCTGTTACATTGTTACTCCAGATTAAGGTGTTTGTTTAGTAGAAAGCCCTAAATCTGTCAGGCAGATGCATCTGAACACTCCTTTAATCAAATGATGTGCCTTGTCAGTGCCTCGTGCATTTTATTCCATTATCTATTGTTGTAACTGCGACTGGATTTTGCCTAGTTATGACCCTGAATTAGGACAAAAACAATTTTAGTGATTACTGACCATGAGTTCTAAGTCTTCACAGCAATTAGCATCTCAAGGGCCAATTTAGAACATAAGAAGTTGCGTAAAATAAAATGAGGCCCTGGTAGGTAAACAGATTCAGTCAATTGCCGTGAAAGAGAATAGTACTTTAACCCTTTAAGTCAACATGAGATGAGAAAAATATACTTCTGAAAAACTGAAAAAAAAATAGACGTAAACAATTACGTTGTTATCAATTATCAGACACATAAGAGGCCAGTTTTACAATTTCAAAAAAGTTATGGGAAGTGTCTTAAGCAATACTTTCGAAGGGTACATTTTACATTCCCAGCTATATTGGCATTATTATTGCACGTTTCCGAGAAGGTTTAAATGCATGTGTTAGTTGGTCATTAGTTAGCTGAATGACACAAGTACCTCGTTAGCATTCAGCTAAAATTAGTAATGAAGTGAGTACAAATTGGCCATTCGAAAATAGCTCATGGGTGTAGTGCATAGTACATAATTCGAGAGATCAATTCATACACCATAATCCTTATCAAATGACCTCTACAATCTTGTGATGTTCTTGGAGTTAACTTCCAGTGCTGTTCTAAATAGAGTCCCACCTTTAAGTGATATTGTCATACAGAAATTAAATCAGTGCTACATTTTAAGGTTACCAGCATGACATATTAAATAGAAATACTACATATGATCTAGTCGGTTTCTGTATTGCGGTCATGACTTCTGACTTCAGACTTTGTTGTGTGCAACTTGAATTGCAGTGTGCATTATGCTATCCAGCAAAGTTTCCCCGACTCCGTGAAAATTCTATAAACAACATAAACAGCATTATTAAAAATAGTATTATGGGAGCAATCACTAATGTACGGAAACATTTATTTGCTGGTTAACTAACATATAAATGTTGAAACAGCCAGTATCCTTTTCCCAGTAGGCTAATAATTTGTTTTCAAGTTCATTATGAAGGATCTGGAGAACATGGAAGAATGTTCCCTAAACATGTCTTCCATGCCTTTTATATTTATATATATATATATATATATATATATATATATATATATACCGGTATATTTTTTTATTCTTTGTTTATTTTTAATAAGCAAGGTTAAAATCTTATTTCCGTTTGGTAACCTTCTGGTCTTTGTTACAATTCTGTTTACATTTTTTTCTTGGTTATTTTCTGATTTTCAGATGTGAATTTACAGCTTTTTATGTGCTCCGCGTTGTTAAAAAGATAGATTTATTAGCTGAAAGAAAAAAAAGATCAAGGTACAAATTGTTGATATATTAGAAATATTAACAAATGCTTTCTTTCTTGCGACTTGCCAAAAAAGCCTTTTTGATAAATGCGGTGCTGATGTCTCTGTAGCATTTTGATTGCATAACTGCAGAGGTAGTATTTTAACATGATAAAAGATGTCAAAGAGATATTGACAGCAGATTCAGCACGCATTAATCTGGAAATCAAAAGAAGATGCATTACTGACATACTATAATTAAGGGGTATTAGAGATATCTGGGAATTTATATATAGGTTATATATGCACCAGTTTTTGCCTTTGTAATCCTAAAACAGTTACAGGCACAAACGGGGACAGAACCTCAGGTACCTGCATTGCACTAATTTCTTTAGGAAAACAAAAAAATACTAGAACATATGCTTGATTAATTAGCGTTATCATCTGTTCTTTTTTATGCAACATTATTTGTTTGTGAAATCCTTAGGTGGTAGTGTTTAGCGTAAATGAAAGTGCTTTATTTATTCAGTTTCACTGCTATTATATAGGAAAGATTTTAAATAAAAACAATTTTGCCTGCTGAGGTTAAATTTCCTTTAATAAAACTAATACCCTCTTTTGGAAGGGAAAACATATTTATCTTGCCAGATTTCTGTTTGAAGCGGAATTATGTTTAATAGCATATCCAGATGTGCCTGGGGTTTGCATTTCATTTGATAATACACATTCTCAATAGTATCCAGTGGCAGTTATAAAACTGAATATCGCAGAATAACGCCACCTATCACACCGAAGGAAGCAGGAACTTTGGCTGCATATCTCTTTATGCAGAATTCTGTTTGGTTACGGTTGTAGCTCCTGTTCCATACAAAAATACTTTGAGCAAGATCCGGTTACAGGGATAGCAAACTATGGCTCTACAGCTGTTCTTAGACCACAGCCGCTATCTACCTCTGTCTGCAAGTGTTGGTTTATTATGATGGGAGTTAACACTAGCTGTTAACAATTCTCAAGAACCAGGTGGCTCTGGCCACAAAGTATTCTTTCAAATCTGGTTATCATCAGCCTTGTATATGTGTAAAGAAACCACTTTTGTATCTGCTTGAAGCAGTTCAAAAATTCAATTGGCGAGCTCTTGCACACCTAACTATTGTCCACTAACTTGCATACCATATACACATAAACGACAAACTAAATGTAGCTCATTTATCTAGTTGTGCATGTAAAATGCACACACAACATGACAGTAATTAGGTTACCTGTTTTTCTTATCTTGATGTTATTTGTATATAATTACAGGCTAGTTGTTTATTTCATTGGTCATGTACTTTTCCAGGTTATATTTTCAGTTATTTATGTTATGCATCATTTTGTACTAACAATCTTATTTTTTGTATTCTATAAAATAATAATAAGATTGCTATAGCTTCTGCTTTATTTTTTGTTTGCTAAATATCAAAGCACGATATAAAGAACATTTCCAAAATTACTATATTTGTGCAACATAAGCAGCAAGGCCTCCAGGAGGGAAGAGGAGATGACAATTCAACAAGAAGCATTTTACTGATCTACTGTAGTTCATTTACTTTATTCTTCAAAAACTGACAATTCATGTTGGTTACACTGCAGAGCATTTTATTAAAGATATAAATTCTATACAATATCAACGTGTGCCTCTAGAAAGAAATCAAATAGAATTGAAATTGGTAATGCATTGTTTATAGCTGGAACCATCTACTGGAATAGGGCGATACCATATGTTTAACCCCAAAAATAATGTAGGAAATGTGGATTTGAATGTATGTCATGTTTTTTTTCTGTGATTCCTTACTGAACGCAACTTTTTTATATTACAAAGTTTGGGAATTACAGCTTTGTTCAAACCGTTACTTTATTTGATGCATATTTACTACATTTTTCTTGCATAGGGTTTGCTTATCATGTCAGCATAATTGAATAATGTATTTTTCCAGTAGAGTTAAAATGCAGAGGGTCCACAGAAAACACCATACAATAATTTCCATCAGCACTTTTCACTTTCTCACTAAACTCTTTCTGTGATTTGGCAAACAGGTGATTAAATGCCTGCAGATTAGACAAGAATGACTAATACCATCCATACTATTTTGCAGCAATGGGGTTTCTTGAGTTCCAGACAGAATTTCCTGACAATCATTATCAAGAAAACAATATAAAAGCACAGTTATCTACCATCACAAGTTACTGGTTATAATAACTGTGAATTTGGGCATTTATTTATCTGTCCTTGTAAAGAATCAACTGGAAGAGTAGGCTATTTTTATTAGAAGCATTTATTTTAATTTTGAATAAAGTGGGAGTGTGATCAAAGTTTTCAAAGAATGGCCAAGTTGCCAAAAACCAAACCAGAGATGTTCAGAAAGGTAAAACCAAACTCTGTTGGCACCTGGCCATCTCTCTTTAACCTTGCCGCACCCAAAATCTAGAGGTTCTGCCAAACTTTAACAAGAATCGCGTCAATTGCCATGCGCACTTCAAAGCATCTTCACTTATTCTTCAGTCATTTTTAAATTTTACTAAATTATAGCTATTTGCAGCAGTCCTGTAACATGTAATAAAATGGTATTAGTTTTTTAGACATTGGACTGCATCTGCATTGTATAAAAAGCTAAAACATCTATTAATTCACGCACACCCCTTTAAGACCATTTCTTAAGATATTTCCAAACTCTTTCATGTGTAGCATACTTATAGAATAAGTATGACCCCTAGAGAAAAGGTCACACATAAGTTCTGTGTTATATATAAACTGCAAGCCTACCCACTTAACCTGTTTACCTGTCAGTCATGCTGCATAGACGTGTGTTGCAGATTTTGTCTAGAATGGGGTCACAGGAACTTTGTTAATGGGCTTAAGAAAGATTTATGGAAGAAATAGCTCTGTTGAAAGACAGCTCCCAGCCCATTGCACTACCAGCCCTCCCCTAGAAGAAAAAACATTTGATCAAAGTTAAAATCACAATGACACCGAAAATGGACCATAAAGTAAAAAAATGCAGAAAACTCTGTTTGGCATGCAGTTTAAGCTGATTGGCTGAGACGTGTGTTGACATCATCGTTGTGTGTCTGTAACCATCAGCTGTCAGTTGGACAGCTACAGAATATGAAGTGTAAATTCCAACAGGGCATACAAAAATAACTGGCCATTTAAAAAAAAAAGTTTATAGGATTGGCTGAAGATCTGATGTGAGAAAAAAAATAAAATAATGGAAGTTGTCTCTTAGTTAGCATTTAACTGCTGCTTTAGAAATCCCATGTTGCATGCAGATATCTACATGTCCTCAACACAGTAACTTGTGATGTCAACCTGGTAAAGGCCGCAACTGAATGTTTTTATCTTTTGCTAAGGGATCTGGCAAGTGCATCCCCAATCTTTTTTCCTGTGATAATTTCCAGAAATGAATATGCACCAGTTGGGGTTTTCAAAATTAACTCTTCTGATTTATACGTTATTTTAGGATTCTGGAGAGGCACTATTTTTTTTTCTCAAAATATGTAGCCAGCCTAGTAAGGCTATCTATTTGGACAACAAAAATAGGAGCAACTTTTTATTGCTTTTTTTTACTCAAGGAATTGTTTACTCAAGGCACTGCATAGAAAGTGATTTTGGTGCAAATCTGTAAAAATAAAAACCAATGGAATATAGCTGCAGATTTGTTACTATAGTAATACGCTTACTTAAACCTTTTTTTCCGCCAATAATCAGTATTGTACCATACAAAAGAGCACATAACATTAGCGTAGACATTATCTTAGTTTATAGCATTTCAAAACTGGGACGACTTTCTTACATTTCTCTCATCAGATCTGTTTTCTATAATAAATTCCCCAGATGTGAACGAGTATTACAGGGAGTAACATCTGTGTTTTTTCTTTCATAAATGGACAAATGCAGTTTCCTGATAGCTCCTGCTGTAATACAGATACAATATGAGTTTATGTTATCTCTGCATCATGGAAACATAGGGGGTCTACACTAGAGCCCTGCGCTGGACTGTTTTTTTAATCCCGCTCCCGCTGATTTTTTAACCAATCCCGTCCGCTCCCGCAATGCAGACGTGTCAGAGGTTCTGAACTCTTCTAATTATGCAATTAATAAATTAACTTTGCAGGATGCTTCACAAAGAAGTGTGTTGAGGTATAGTCTGCCTTAAAAAAAATCTAACTTGTTATTAACCCTAGACACTGGGATTTGGCAGCACTCTTTCAGTGCATATGAGAAAAAATATGTGAAAAATACCGTATTGGCCCGAATATAGGCCGCACATTATTCCTCCACTTTAAGTCTTTAACCCCTTCGTGACAATTGCCGGTCCTGGCACGTCACTGAAAATCGTGACGATTATGACAATTGACGTGCCAGGACCGGCACGTCTTTAAACGGGTGAAAAAAATCGATCCGTGATCGATTTTTTCACTCAAACGGTGTTGCTCTAATGCCTCGACATCGAGGCATTGAGCAACACCAAAAAAACATTCCCGCCCCCCCCGATCGCTCCTAGGAGCAAAAAAAAAAACATGTTTGAAAGACTGCACGTCTTTCAAACATGGCGGCGCCCGCCGCCGAAAAACGGGTTTAGGAAGCGATCGCGAGTCGCTTCCTTTGCTTAGCTGGTGTTGCTAAGATGCCTCAGTATCGAGGCATCTTTGCAACACCTGTTTAGCAAAGGAAGCGACTCGCGATCGCTTCCTAAATGCTCAACTTACCTTCCCGGTGCCTTCGAAACACACGCGGTGTTTCAAGATGGCGGCGCCCATCAAGCCGGGGGGCGGAGCCTGCTGACATCATCGGGGGGGTGTTGCTGGATGTCATGGACATCCAGTGAATAACACCCCTAGTGGTCAGATCACTCATAAGAGTGATCATGATTTGATAAATCAAAGGCAATGTTTTCTAAACATTGCCTTTGATCAGTATTGGATCTGCCCCCCTCCTTCACTTGCTTCTAGTGAGGGAGAGAGACAGATCGGTGTGTTCTGGTATTTCAGGTATTCCCTAATAAAAATATATATATATTGATCCAAAGGCTCTTATAAGAGCCACCCATATAATATTAACCCCTTCATTGCCATTGATCACTGCATAAACAGTGATCTTGCATAGTGGCAATTGTTTTTGGGTTTTGTTTTTTTTTTACATGTTTTTTTACTTTTTTTAGTTTTTTTTAGGTTTTTTTTTATTTTTTATTATAGCCATTAACCCTTTCCTTCCCCACTATTTTTGCTGCAATTCTTACCATGCAGCGGTATACGGCTGAGGAGGCGTATGCCTTTTTGGCCACAGATTCTGAGGCCACTGATACAGCGTCAGATTTTGACGTTGGTCAGTTCACAGATACATCTAGTGATGTATCTGTGGCTGTTAGGACGCCTACCACACGTAGTCGTGGCAGTGCACCAGAGGCATGGGTAGCGCCTAATAGGTACAAGCCAGCTATCCCTCCTTTTTCTGGAATTCCTGGCATCAATATTGATGTTACAGGATTCACTCCACTGCAATTTGTGCAGGTTTTTTTGGGAGACGATGTCTTGGGAGACATTGTCACACAAACAAACATTTATGCCCAGCAGCACCGTGCTGCTAGCCCTAATTCTTTTTGGGCAAAACAGCCATGGACTCCCATTGACGTGCCAGAATTTCTTAAATTCTGGGCACTCACAATGTTAATGGGCATTATAAAAAAGCCCTCCATCCGCTCCTACTGGAGCACCAGCCCCATCTTTAGTACCCCCATTTTTGCCCAAACTATAACTAGGCAAAGGTATGAAATGATTCTTCGTTTCATGCATTTTAGCGACAACAGCCTGTGCCCCACTAAGGAGGACCCCCAGTTTGATAGGCTGTACAAAATCCGCCCCCTGATTACCCATCTCGCTGCCAGGTTTCCAGAGGTTTATACACCTGGAAAGAATATCTGCGTGGATGAATCCCTAATGAAATATAAAGGAAGGTTGGGATTCAAGCAGTATATTCCTTCCAAGCGCTCCAGGTATGGAGTGAAGGTGTATAAGCTCTGCGAGAGCGAGACAGGATATACTCATGCCTTCCGGGTATACGAGGGTAAGGATAGCTACCTTGACCCTCCAGATTGCCCAGATCATCTGGGCACCAGTGCCAAGATTGTTTGGGACCTAATATTCCCCCTTATGAACAAAGGCTACCACTTGTATGTAGATAACTTCTATACAAGCGTCCCTTTGTTCAAGCTGCTGTATTGTTTCGATACGGTAGCTTGCGGTTCTATAAAAAAGAACCGCTTGGGTTTCCCACAACGCCTGGTACGAACCCGGCTAGGAAAGGGGGAGACCTCAGCTCTACGCCAAGAGGAGCTTTTGGCATTGAAGTTCAGGGACAGAAAAGAGGTGTGCATGCTGAGCACCATCCACGATGAGAGAACCGTGGAGGTTTCTGTCCGTGGCAGAGCTGGGGTCACTACAAAGCCAGTGTGCATCAGGGCCTATAACAAGCACATGGGTGGAGTTGATCTGTCAGATCAACTCCTACAGCCCTACCTCATTATGAGGAAGACAAAGGCCTGGTACAAGAAGGTTGCAATTTATCTAATGCAAATTGCAACCTATAACGCTTTTTTGCTGCACAAAAAAGCAGACACTGGGCTGAAGCTGTCTTTTTTGCAGTTTCAGCTCGAAGTAATTTCAGGTATCTTGTACCGTGATGCACCTGGTCCCCAAGTAGTGATGGGAACCAACAGAATTGGGGCTACCCATTTTATTTTTAAAATCCCCCCTACAGCAAAGAAGCAGAATCCCCAAAAGAGATGCAGGGTATGCTACAGCAGGGGGCAAAGAAAGGACACCACATTTTACTGTCCAGATTGCCCTGGAAAACCTGCACTCTGTGTTGGTGACTGCTTCAAGCTGTATCACACAGTTTCCCATTTTTAATTTTTTTTTTGTTCCTGCTCCATTTTTGTATTTTTTTTTAATTTTTTGTTACATTTACTGTTTTTTAGCTTTTATTTGCTCCACCATTTTTAAGCGTTTTTATTTGCACTGTCAAGTGACCCCTGTGTCCATTCCGTGGCATGAGGGACCACTTAAGGTGCTAGATCAAATCCCTTCTTGGAGATAGGCCAGGCTTTCTTGTAACCTGTCCCTACTGATAGTTGGGTACAAGCATTTTTCTTTACCCAGATGTAAAATTCCTACTGAATTTGAATTGCTCATGTTCCAAATGTGGCCCTTTTGCCCCCAAACAATCTGACAAACCCATGCATGTGGGGTATCAATGTACTCAGGAGATGTTGCTGGACACATATCTGGGTGTTGTGTGACAGCAACATATACCAGGAGCTGTAATTTCACACCTGAAGTACAAAGTATGTGAAAAAAACACCAAAAACAATTACTATCCCAAACTTTGACAAGGGTTGGTGGTAGGATTAGTGCATGGAAAGGGTTAAACTATCAGCATCTAAAATACCCTGGGGTGTCTAGTTTTCAAAAATATATGGTTTGGTGGGGTAAATTTAATTTGCTGGCTTCAAAGATGCCCCAAATACCACATAGAGACAGAATTACCAGATTCAGAGAAAAATGGTTTTGAATTAGCAAAACGCTACTTGTACTTATTGCCCCATAACGTGTAGAAGAAAGCAAAAAAACATAAAAACATTGGGTATTTCTAAACTCGGGACAAATAGTAGAATCTATTTAGCAGGTTTTTTCAGTAGTTTTTTATGATGAATAAAAGATTTTTCAAATAAAAGTGAGAAAATGTGTTTTTTTTCAATTTTTCGTCATATTTTATTATTTTTATTATAGGAAATTACATCATATGAAAAAAAATTTGGTGTCTGAAGAAAGCCCTTCTTGTCCTGAAAAAAACAATATATAACTTGTGTGGGTTTAGTAAATGGGTTAAGAGAAAATTACAGCTAAACACAAACACCGCAGAAACGATAAAACAGCCATTGTCACGAAGGGTACAAAAAGTAAAATCAGCCTTTGTCACGAAGGGGTTAAAGTGGGGGTGCGGCCTATATTCGGGGTTTAGCGCAGGAATGCGCAATTCATATCACCCGACGCCCGGGTAATGCAGTTTCGGCCGCCGGGCAGGCAGCACAATTAGGATACAGATCCCCCGCAGCGGTGCAGGGGACCTGCATCCTACTCTCCGATACACTCAGACAGCCTCCCCTGCCGGAACTTTCCACAGGGGGAGTGCCGGCACGGGAGATTGTCTAAGCGCATCGCGCAGACGTTCACCGGCAGCAGCGATGCGCGTACACAACCTCCGCTGCCGGCATGTCTGCTCGGTGTGTTTTAACAATCTCCCTTGCCGGGAATTCCCACGGGGGAAGCGAGATTGTTAAAGCACATCGTGCAGACGTGCCGGCAACGGAGGTTGTTTACGCTCGCCGGTGAACGTCTGCGCAGTAAGCTTTAACAATCCTCTTTACCAGTGCAGACTCCCGGGGCCGGCGGGGGACATCTACGCACAATAGAAGTGGAAGTTGTATACTGTTCTGCATAGAATAGATGTCCCCCGCAGGCCCCGCAAGACACCGGGGACTCCTGGAGTCTGGACTGGTAAGTCTAGGGGAGGGGGGCACATCTCGGGGGTGACACACACAGAGTGGCAGGATATCTCGTTGGGACACACAGAGTGGCAGCATATCTCGGGGGGCAGAGTGGCAGCATGTCTCGGGGGGGCAGAGTGGCAGCATATCTATTACACTTTAAATTACATTTTTTCTTTAAAAAAAGCACCTAACGTTTAGGGTGCGGCCTATACTCGGGTGCGGCCTATACTCGAGCCAATACGGTAACATTATTGTGATTTCGCATTCAGTGAAACTAGTGTTAACATTTTTATTTCTTATAGTTAATCTCTATCATAAAAATTGTCATTGTCCCATAAGAACATTGCACTTTTTTTGTCGCTATCTCTGGCTGGTCATGTATGTTCCTTAAAGCTCCTACTTTTGCTTCTGGTTTAAACCATTTAAAATTATACTTCTAGATTAATAGAAAAGGGAAAACGTTTCAATAAAAAAGAGGTACAACTTTCATTGGGCTACCAGCGATTCACATCTCAAAGGCTGGTTGGGGAGACCAGAGATCTCCCTTGTAAGCATCCAATGCTCCCTGTGGGAGTCTATGATGTTTCCTTGTAGTGCGTGGCTTTCTTTCTAACAAATGTTGCATCGCAAAAATGTACATGTTTTTAGCTAAAATAGTTTTAGCATCTATTATTGGGATCATGTCTATGGTCAGGTTATAAAGAGCATTGTAGTTTGCAGTTATTAGAAGTACTGGTGTAGAAAAGTGGCATGTTTTCACTGTTTTAATTAATTGGTGATGAGCCTATGTCTCTCAGCAAAATACAACTATTTATCTGTTATTTGTTTTCTTGAGTACTACATTTCTTTTTATTACCTTTCAATTCGTTTTGTCACTGAAAACCATCAAGTTAATCTACAAGCCGTTGTTATTTTAAACCGTGGCATTAAACTTGATGCTGAATCCATTATGGGACACTGGGTCACTGTCACACATCATTGTACTATGTCTCTGTCAACTTAATATGTCTGTGCCAGGTAAGTCACGAGATAACAGCCTAGTCAGCATTCAGGACATCCCTCATTAACTTATGCAGAAGTTATCTTTATTTACCTGCCAATTTATGCAGCTCAGTACTGCAGACGTTCTCAGACTTTGTCATGGTGCTGAGGCTTTCCACTTACTGACCATGTCATGGTTTAATAACAGGGTCTCATTTTACACACGCAGGTTCATTCAGGGTTAGCTCAATGGGCTTAATTCCTGTGTATCATTGTTTTGTCCCTGGATCGTCGTTGAGACTGAAAAAAACAGGGATACATTTTCCTGAAGTAAAATAATCCCTTTCCAGTATAATTTTTATTTTATTCTGTAGCCCTCTGAAATCTCAGTTCAGACATTTTTATTTAGTGTAGTGGATTATGTAACATTTATTTTAACCTCTCTACACTTACATTCGCTATCCTTCTGGGGATGCCGTAAGCGTTGCATTAACACTAAAGACATAGTCTCTGATCGTGGGGCAGCAACTGATCAACAACATTTGACACTATCTAAAATTTTAGAAATAAAAATTGCATATGGATGCTTGGGCAACCATATATTTTTGTTAGCATCAATCAAGACCCTTGATATACATAAGGAGAAATAAACAACCAATTAAGACAACATCAGGAAAATAGAATGGCAAAAAAGGTTGTCATGAAACGTTCTGCAAGCAATTCTTTGCTCCTGTATTTTTTTTTTTATTTGGCCATGCATGTGTAACCGGGACCTTGATTTATACATATGGTCACATGATCACATCACGTTTTACCACCCTTGGCTGAATTAGATATTTTGTTTTCTTCCCTGTGGATAGTTTCATGAAAAAACATCATCCCTATTTTAGAGCAATAATATAAATTCCACCTTTCAAAAAAGCTACTCTGTAAGTGTGTAGTTATTTATCATGGTATCCCTATGAGAACTTGTACTGCTGAGTAGCTATTCTGCTCAGATCTTGATGACACTAAAATAGCCACTCTAATCCTCCCTTATTTTTTTCGGGATCCCTTCTTGACACCACCTAAGTGTAATGGCTTTTGTTAATTGATTGAATACAGAAGGTATATTGTGTAACAGATATTTGTTTAGCTTCCAGTTTGTTCTCTCAATCCCTAAGTTAATATCTAGTGCAATAATGTTCATGTCAGTCTTTCAACAATGTTATCTCATTGGAAAGCATCCAGAAATCTTCATGAATGATGACAGGTCAGTATTCAGATAGACTGACAGAGATTAACTTTTTTTATTCATATAACACTGGTCAAACAATATAAGTACAATAGAGAATCACCATTGCCCCAGCGGTAGCTCACTCATAATTTAAGATGTTTTTAGATATCATGGCTCAGTGTTTTAAACTAAAAATTAGTAATACAGTGGGGCAAAAAAGTATTTAGTCAGCAACCAATTGTGCAAGTTCTCCCACTTACAAAGATGAGAGAGGCCTGTAATTTTCACCATAGGTACACTTCAACTATGAGAGACAGAATGGGGGGGGGGGAAATACAGGAAATCACATTGTAGGATTTCTAATGAATTCATTGGTAAATTCCTCGGTAAAATAAGTATTTGGTCATCTACAAACAAGCAAGATATCTGGCTCTCACAGACCTGTAACATCTTCTTTAAGAGTCTCTCCTGTCCTCCACTTGTTACCTGTATTAATGGCACCTGTTTGAACTTGCTATCAGTATAAAAGACATCTGTCCACAACCTCAAACAGTCACACTCCAAACCCCACTATGGCCAAGACCAATGAGCTGTCGAAGGACACCAGAAACAAAATTGTAGACCTGCACCAGGCTGGGAAGACTGAATCTGCAATAGGCAAGCAGCTTGGTGTGAAGAAATCAACTGTGGGAGCAGTTATTTGAAAATGGAAGACATACAGGACCACTGATAATCTCCCTCGATCTGGGGCTCCACACAAGATCTCACCCTGTGGTGTCAAAATGATCACAAGAACGGTGAGCAAAAATCCCAGAATCACACGGGGGGACCTAGTGAATGACCTGCAGAGAGCTGGGACCAAAGTAACAAAGGCTACCATCAGTAACACACTATGCCGCCAGGGACTCAAATCATGCAGTGCCAGATGTGTCCCCCTGCTTAAGCCAGTACATGTCCGGGCCCATCTGAAGTTTGCTAGAGCGCATTTGGATGATCCAGAAGAGGATTGGGCGAATGTCATATGGTCAGATGAAACCAAGGTAGAACTTTTTGGTAGAAACTCAACTCGTTGTGTTTGGAGGAGAAAGAATGCTGAGTTGCATCCAAAGAACACCATACCTACGGTAAAGCATGGGGGTGGAAACATCATGCTTTGTGGCTGTTTTTCTGGAAAGGGACCAGGACGACTGATCCGTGTAAAGGAAAGAATGAATGGGGCCATGTATCGTGAGATTTTGAGTGAAAACCTCCTAGGCATTGGGCATTGAAGATGAAACGTGGCTGGGTCTTTCAGCATGACAATGATCCCAAACACACCGCCCGGGCAACGAAGAAGTGGCTTCGTAAGAAGCATTTCAAGGTCCTGGAGTGGCCTAGCCAGTCTCCAGATCTCAACCCCATAGAAAACCTTTGGAGGGAGTTGAAAGTCCGTGTTGCCCAGCGACAGCCCAAAAACATCACTGCTCTAGAGGAGATCTGCATGGAGGAATGGTCCAAAATACCAGCAACAGTGTGTGAAAACTTACAGAAAACGTTTGACCTCTGTCATTGCCAACAAAGGGTATTGATATGGACTTTTGTTATTGACCAAATACTTATTTTCCACCATAATTTGCAAATAAATTCTTTAAAAATCAGACAATGTGATTTATGGACTTTGTAGTCATTCTGTCTCTCATAGTTGAAGTGTACCTATGGTGAAAATTACAGGCCTCTCTCATCTTTGTAAGTGGGAGAACTTGCACAATTGGTGGCTGACTAAATACTTATTTGCCCCACTGTATATTTAACAGCATAAAACTTAAATTCCTTTCTATTGACTTATATATTTTACCATACGTCACTAATAAATTCACAGTTCTGATGCCTTACAGTTCTAGTAATAACTTTGTCAAGCAAAATATTCAGTTCAGTATAACTTCTCCTGTGACATTCTTCCTCTACCTGCTTTTTTGTACAATTTGACCTTTCCTAGTACCTAGGAAGATTGGTAGATCTTTATCTCTTGATCGTAATTGACCTGTATGAATGTGCATGTATTTAAAAATACAAAAAATATTATATATATATATATATATATACCGTATTGGCTCGGATATAGGCCCCACCCGAATATAGGCCGCACCCTGAAAGTTAGGTGCTTTTTTAAGGAAAAATTTTTCGTAGTTAAAAAAAACGTAGAATAGATATGCTGCCACTCTGCCCCCCCGAGATATGCTGCCACTCTGCCCTCCACCCGATATATACAGCCACTCTGCCCTCCACCCGATATATATACTGCCACTCTGCCCCCCCGAGATACGCTGCCACTCTGCCCCCCCGAGATACGCTGCCACTCTGCCCCCCCCGAGATACGCTGCCACTCTGCCCCCCCCGAAATACGCTGCCACTCTGCCCCCAAGATGTGCCCCCCCCACAACTTACCAAAGCAGACTCCCGTGTGTCTTGCGGGGCCGGCAGGGGACACCTACGCAATACGCGTAGACAACTTCCGGTGCCGGCACTTCCGCCGGCACGGGAGATTGTCTAAGCGCATCATGCAGACGTTCACCGGCTCCGGCGATGCGCGAAAACGACCTCCGCTGCCGGCATGTCTGCACGATGTGCTTTAACAATCTCCCTTGCCGGGACTCCCCTCGTGGGAATTCCTGGCAAGGGAGATTGTTAAAGCACATAGAGCAGACGTGCCGCCAGCGGAGGTCGTTCACACTCATCGCCGCTGCCGGTGAACGTCTGCACGATGCGCCTAGACAATCTCCCGTGCCGGCACTCCCCCCGTGGAAAGTGCCGACAGGGGAGGCTGTCAGAGCACATCCGAGAGTAGGATACAGGTCCCCTGCACCGCTGCGGGGGATCTATATCCTAACCCTGCTGCCTGCCCGGCGCCCGGAACTGCATGTCCCGGGCGTTGGGCGCTAGACCCCGAATATAGGCCGCACCCCCACTTTAAAGACTTAAAGTGGGAGAAAAAAGTGCGGCCTATATTCGGGCCAATACGGTATATATATACTATTTTTGAAACAAAAGCAAATTTTGTCCATTAAAGTAACATGAAATGGATAAAAAATACAGTGCAGACGTTGTTAATGTTGTAAATGACTATTGTAACTATATTGTATTACAAGTTTAACGCCTGGGCCCCCAATGCGCCTCCCATCATCCCACCCAATGTCCATCCCACTATCCTACCGATTGGTCCACCGGCCACGCCACCTCCCATAAGCACACCTTATGAGAACAGTGGCAAGCCTAGGGTTAGTGGCACCTAAGTGCAGTATACTGTATCTTCAGGGCCTCCTTATAACTAACATGCATACACGCAAACTTGCTTTAACACCCACTCACTCTAGTACCGTACACTTACAAACACACACATTTGTTCTCCTGCTCCTCCTCTCCACCTCCCAAGTGCCACTAACCCTATGGAAACAAATTGATGAAGAGCTATTTAAAGTACTGGGATAACACACTACAATTAGATTAACCCCTTAACGTCCATTGATGGGTCAGGCACGTCACGCAAAAATGGTCACTTAACGACCAATGACATGCCTTGTCATTTCATTAAACAAGCTTAGAAAGTGATCTACGATCACTTTCTTCGCTTAAACGGTGTTGCTGTAATGCCTCGATGTCGAGGCATTCAGCAACACCGAGATCGGCATTAGGGTCACAACCGCCACTGCAAATGATTTTACCACTCGCAAGATGGCGGCGCGTCCTTTAAAAAAAAAACTAAGTTGGAAAAGTTCGTCAGAGTGTCTCCAGACCCTCTAGAGAACTCTGGCTCCACTTGCAGCTTTCTAATCACAATGTGAGTAGTAAAATATTTAAAAAAGAATAAAACAATACTGAATATGGAAAAAAAGCTTAAGAAAAAAAGTGGTAACGTTTAAATATAATTATGCATCAAATGAACCATGCAGTTCCAACAAAATGTAAAAAAAAAAGTCCAAAAAGAATAATAATTTTTTAATAAATAAAATAAATAGGTTTGAGCAAGTGCTAAAATTAGCGTTGTATCTTCCAAAAAATCTTGACATGGAAAGAGTTAAAGTAAAAGTATTTCAAATTCCGAAGGGGTGTCTTCATTTTGAAAAATGAATGGTTTGATGGGGTAAATTGGAGTGGCCGGGCTCAAAGATAGGGCATAGGCACAGACTGACCAAAATGGGGAGAAAAGAAGCGCACAAACCCATGCATGGGTGGTATCACTGTACTCAGGCGTTCTTGCTGAATACACATTGGGTGTTTGATAGTGACATATACCTGGAGCCTGAAATAAAATTTGTGTGAAAAAAATGCAAAAAAAATTACCACCACAAACTTTGGCAAAGGCTGGTGGTAGAATCGCATGCATGGAAAGGGTTAAAATACTAGGATTTGAAATACCTTGGGGTGTCTAGTTTTCAAAAATATATGGTTTGATGGGGTAAATTGGATAAACCGGCTTCAAAGATACCCAAAATGGCACATGGGGGCAGTAGGACCAGATGTAAAAGTTCCAAGTTAAAAAATGCGCCCTTCTTAAATGTGGCATTTTACCTCCAAAATAACCCGACAAACCCATGCATGGGGGGTATCACTGTACACGGGATATATTGCTGAACACATATTAGGGTCTTGTTTGAAAGTGACATACACCAGGAGCTGTAAAACTATACCTGAAGGGCAATTTTAGCGATAAAAAAGGGTGGTAGTAGAATTAGTGCATGAAAAGAGTTAAAATACCAGCATTTGAAATACCTTGAGGTGTCTATTTTTCAAAAATATATGGTTTGATGGGGTAAATTGCATGGGCCAGCTTCAAAGATACCCAAAATAGCACATGGGGCAGAATGACCAGCTTTGGAAAACAAAATGGTTTTAAAACAGCAAAACGCTACTTGGGCTTATTGAGAGGAACAAAAAGTCAGGAGTAAGAGTGTTGGGAAAAGATCAGAAAGAGAGGGAGAGAAAAGAGAGGAAGAGTAAAAAGGTTAGAAGAAGGGGAAGAAACACTGGGAGAGAACATAGGTGGGCAGAGATAAGAAAGAGAGGAAGAGAGAAAAATGATGTGAGAGAAGAAAGACAAAATAAAGTAGAGAGAGGGGGGATATGAAGAGAGGAAGAGAAGAAAGGAGGGAAAGACAGAGAATAAATATATTTGTTATGTTTCATTTAAGATGGTTTTAATTGTATACTAATAAGGAAAGTGCACACTATAATACCCCATGCAATTTAACTTTATTTTATCTGTCCCCTTGTGCCATACTATCTATTACTGTAGTCTGTTAGATTAGCCCCCTATTGCTTTGTATACATTAAGGGCTTCCTTGTTATCTCTTTACTTACACATTAATTGCAGACAATTAGTAAGCCATCTTGTTACAAACAGAATATACCGATCACCAGATGTGCATCATTATGATCTCAGTAGGAACCAATTTACAACCTAAATATCTATTCTGGCAGCTATATAAACTGTGTGTAAAGGGAGCTGTGCATGTTGTGAATGTTGCAGGATTAGTTTCTTCTTCATCTTTCAGTGGCAGGAAGCAGAAGGCCAGAGGTGACTTGACTACAAATGTTTTATGATTGCTCTGTAAGTGATATTATTGAATTCTGCGGTCTGAGCAGGCTGACCAAAATCGAGAGAATATGTTTTCTATTTTTGGCTCTGGTACCTAGAAAAAAACACCATTATGTGTTGAATGAGATTAAGGAGTCGCAGAATCCTTTAATACTTTCAGCAGCTAGGGTTTGTGCAACACATGAAATGGTTAACCAAAATTTGTATTTGTTTAGGTTGTAATTACTTTCTGTATATATATATATATATATATATATATATATATATATATATATATATATATTAGCTTAATTTGTGTTAGGCAAAACAAACTGCCTTTTTCAGAACAGAAAAAGGGTTAGATTTCAAGTTGGACAATTTGCACATATCTGCACATGCTGTAAAGTGCTGCCCAGCAATATGTGGATTTTAAGACTAAATAACTGATTCCCTTCTTTGTGTTTATACATCCCACAAATTGCAGGGCTGCACTTTACATAAGCAATATACTAACAATACATGAAAAAAATGGCTAGCAATCTAAACTGTGAGTTATAATGCTCCTTTCATCCCCAAATTCTACCCACAATTCTCTTTTCCAGGAAATGGAATAGGAGAGTAATATAAAAATCTGAATTGTATTATAGCCGACAACAGCCCTAAGTATGCCCACAGTCCTAACCACTGGAGTTAAGTCCTAGCTGTTTGGTGGTCCCTGGCAGAATCTCAAGTATGAGCACATTTTACATCCATAAAAGAAGCAGATGGGCATTCAGTGGGAGAACTGATGATACTGATGACATTATAGGCAAACTTGTCTTTATGTCACCCTCCCTTGCGTGTCCCAGGAAAGTTGCATTCATATGTTGGTAAGTAGTTTAATTTCTACTTTAGGAGATTATATTGAGAATATAAGATAATTATTAACCTACTCATATACATATAATGGTGGATATGTTGCACAGTAATTAAATATATTCTCATGACCACACAGTTTTATACCCATATGAAAGTGTAATTGGAAAAGCAGGACACATTATTGCATGGAAAGGTGGAAAGTCAATGCAAGTTATTTTTATTCTGGAATCCTGATATGTTATGGCCTTAATTATTTTTTCTGGCTTATACAAAACGAACACTTGTACTTGTTGCTTCTGGCCTGAAAAATGGTACAGTAGAAAATGAAGTGTGTTGACAGACAAGTTAATTATTTAAAAGTATATCTTTTTGTAACAAAGTAAATGCTAATTTACTGTAAATTTATTAAATGTTTTATCAATTATAATATGCATGAATACATTTTAAATGCAGTGCTAAATGCCAGATATTGTTGAAGCTATAGAAAATCCCTCTCCAGTGCGTGTCCATCATTTTAGCCAGTTCTGTAAGTAAGGTCAGTAAATTATGCTAATCTACGAAGGCCTATTGAACAAATCTAGGGTCTACGTCAGGGGTGGGGAACCTTTTTTTCTGCCAAGGGCCATCTGGATATTTAAAACAAGATTTGCGGGCCATACACAATTATCAATTTACAAATTAGCCCTATATTGTATATTTATCCCACCCCCCTTTTATTATTGATTTATATGATGCCCCAAGCCAGCACCCCTTGTGAATTAGTGCCCCCACACCCTTGCGTATTGCCCCAGCCAGCCCCACAGTGTCTATGTATGCCACCCAACCACCCCTCCTTAGTATCATGTCAACCCTGGCACCCAGATTACATCCACAGGACCTGTCTAGCACCCAGACTGGAAGCATACAGCCCCCAAACAGCCTCCCTGTGACATCCCTGCCTCAACCAGCCTCCGTGTGCCATGCTTCTCCCCACTTAGTAACATAGTAACATAGTTCATAAGGTTGAAAAAAGATGCCAATTGCCCCATACCAGGGGGAAAATTCCTTCCCGACTCCAAATATGGCAATCAGAATAAATCCCTGGATCAACGTTCTGTCCCTATTAATCTAATATCCATAACTTGTAATATTATTGCTTTCAAGAAACACGTCCAGGCTCCTTTTGAACTCTTTTATTGAGTTTACCATAACCACTTCCTCTGGCAGAGAGTTCCATAATCTCACCGCTCTTACTGTAAAGAACCCCCGTCTGTGCTGGTGTAGAAACCTTCTTTCCTCCAACCGTAGAGGATGTCCCCTTGTTATAGATACAGTCCTGGGTATAAATAGGTCCTGGGAGTGATCTCTGTACTGTCCCCTTATATATTTATACATAGTTATTAAATCCCCCCTAAGCTGTCTTTTTTCCAAACTAAATAACCCTAATTCTGATAATCTTTCTGGGTACTGTAGTCCTCCCATTCCCCTTATTACTCTGGTTGCCCGTCTTTGAACCCTCTCCAGCTCCACTATATCTTTCTTGTACACTGGTGCCCAGTACTGTACACAGTATTCCATGTGTGGTCTGACTAGTGACTTGTACAGTGGTAGAATTATTTCCTTGTCGTGGGCATCTATGCCCCTTTTGATGCACCCCATGATTTTATTTGCCTTAGCAGCAGCTGCCTGACACTGGTCGCTACAGGTAAATTTACTGTTAACTAAAACTCCTAAGTCCTTTTCCATGTCAGTCGTCCCCAGTGTTTTCCCATTTAATACATATTCCCAGCCTGGATTTTTCTTCCCCATGTGCATAACCTTACATTTATCTGTGTTGAACCTCATCTGCCACATCCCAGCCCAAGCCTCCAACCTATGCAGATCCATTTGTAATCGTGCACTGTCCTCTATTGTGTTAACACTTACACATCCATGCTATCACACACACACATATTTAGTAATTCATTCACTCATACACAAATATTAATTCAATCATTCACAGATACTCATTCATTCATTCCCTCATTCATCTATACTCATTCACAAATACTCCCTCATTCAAATACTCATTAATTCACAGATACTCATTCATCTACCCTCTTCCACCCCCTTACCTGAACCGCAGATCTCTCTGTGCTGCTGCAGACTTTCGCAGGGATCGCTGCTTCCGTCTGTGTTGCTTGCACTCTGTGCAAACAACTGCTCTTTTTACAACCCAGGGGAAGCAGGAACAGAGCAGGGCCATGTGACGTGACATAAACAAAAACTCCCCTGTGACCGTGGTTGCTGCCCCTTTTGGCCCGTGGGCCAGATCAAATGAAGTATAAAATAGTAAAGGAACAGATTAGTGCTAAATCAAGTTAGTGTAACTGGGTGTTACAAATAAGCCAAATAGACAAAATACATTGATTTAGAAAACTTATATTGTCTGGACATTTGGTGGCCCTACTCATCATCCTGCACATCTCTACAAACTTTGTGTTACTATTAATCACTCCCTTCTCCTGCAAACACTTCATTCGTAGGGTACCTATGACCAGTGGCGTCGCTACAGGGGGGCAAGGGGGGGCAATTGCCCCCTCTAGGTTAATCCTTGGCCCCCCCTGTTGCCCCCCTGACAAATTTGGAATACGCAATGCGACTTTAAATCCCGTCTTTTTTTTCTTATTATTTTTTTTTAATGCGGAGGAAAGAGAGGGTGCGGCCTGCGTAAGATCGGCAGCCAGGGCAACCGATCTTACGCGGGCCGCACCTCTAGCCCTGCTACTTACCTGTGGGAGGGTCTTCTGTACTGCATAGAGGAAGCGGAACCTAGCAGAGTTCACGTGACATCACATGACTCTGCTCCAGTCCTGCTTCCTCTGTGCAGTACCAGAGAATGCAGAGGGAGGCCGCGAAGTCTGTGAGCGGCATCAAGGAGCTGTAGTGCAGGTAAGGCGGTGGGGAGGGTGTTTGAATGAGTATGCGTGATTGAGGGAATTAATCTGTGAATGAATGAGTATATGAATGAATGAGTGTGTGTGATAGCATGGATGTGTAAGTGCTGGAACCTAGGCATGATGGGACTGTGATTGCTGTTAGCAATCACACTCCTATCATGCCAAGTCAGCCAGTACATGCTGAAACCTAGCTAGCTGCCCCCTTGTGTATTGATGCTGCCAGCAGTATGTGGTCTGCACATCACTTACAGCCACCCTGTACCAGCATGTACTGGCTGACTTGGCATGATAGGAGTATGATTGCTAACAGCAATCACAGTCCCATCATGCCTAGGTTCCAGCATTTACCGGTTGGATGTGTAAGTGCTGGAACCTAGGCATGATGGGACTTTGATTGCTGTTAGCAATCACACTCCTATCATGCCAAGTCAGCAAGTACATGCTGAAACCTAGCGAGCTGCCCCCCTTGTGTATTGATGCTGCCAGCAGTATGGGGTCTACACATCACTTACAGCCACCCTGTACCAGCATGTACTGGCTGACCTGGCATTAATCGGAGTGTGATTTCTCACAGCAAGCACAGTCCCATCATGCCTAGGTACCAGCATTTACTGATTGCCTGGGTATGATATGAGTGTGATTGCTGTGTGGGCAGTGTGGACGCCAGGGCTGTGGATGTGGGTGTGTCAGAGCCTGTTCTGGTGTGTGTGTGTTTGGATGTGGGTGTGGCAGAGCCTGTCCTGGTGTGTCGGTGTGACAGAGCCTGTGTTGGTGTGTGTGTTTGGTCATCTGTTCCTTGGCACTTAACTTACAGTACTAATTATTTAATTTATATTCATCCAGAGATAAAATGCCCTCCTGAAGTTGTAGTGACTTCAAGGGACAAAACGTTCAAGGCCCTGAAATCATTTAGTGGAAAAGTTTAGGGCTGAAACAATGAATCGATAAAATCGATAATAATCGATAACGGAAATCGTTGTCGACGATTTCCGTTATCGATTAATCGAGTGATCGATTAGTTGTTGGAGCACTCGGCTCCTTTTACTTACCTCCGCGAGCGTTCCCCGCTTCCGCTACACGCGCCTTCTTTTAGTTGCGGTTCGCTCTGTGCGAGTGGCTCCGTTCGCACAGAGCGGTTCGCTCTGTGCGAGTGGCTCCGTTCGCACAGAGCGGTTCGCTCTGTGCGAGTGGCTCCGTTCGCACAGAGCGGTTCGCTCTGTGCGAGTGGCTCCGTTCGCACAGAGCGATTCGCTCTGTGCGAGTGGCTCCGTTCGCACAGAGCGGTTCGCTCTGTGCGAGTGGCTCCATTCGCACAGAGCGATTCGCGGGGGTGGGGGTGGGGTTTCAGGGGATGCAGGGCAGAGTGGGGGGGGGCAGGCCAGGGTAGGAGACTGAGTGCAGGGCAGGGTGGGGGTGGGGATGCAGGGCAGGGTGTGAGTGTGGGGGCAGGGCAGGAGACTGGGTGCAGGGCAGAGTGGGGGTGGGGGTGCAGGGCAGAGTTGGAGACTGGGTGCAGGGCAGAGTGTGAGTGTGGGTGCAGAGCAGAGTGGGTGCAGGGTGTGAGTGTGGGGGCAGGGCAGAATGTGGGGGCAGGGCTGGGTGCAGGGCAGAGTTGGAGACTGGGTGCAGGGGCATAGTGCAAAGTGCCAGGGCTGGGTGCAAAGTGCCAGGGCTGGGTGCAAAGTGCCAGGGCTGGGTGCAAAGTGCCAGGGCTGGGTGCAAAGTTCTGGGTGCAAAGTGCTGGGTGCAAAGTGCCAGGGCTGGGTGCAAAGTGCCAGGACTGGGTGCAAAGTGCCAGGGCTGGGTGCAAAGTGCCAGGGCTGGGTGCAAAGTTCTGGGTGCAAAGTGCCAGGGCTGGGTGCAAAGTGCTGGGTGCAAAGTGCCAGGGCTGGGTGCAAAGTGCCGGGTGCAAAGTGCTGGGTGCAAAGTGCCAGGGCTGGGTGCAAAGTGCCAGGGCTGGGTGCAAAGTTCTGGGTGCAAAGTGCCAGGGCTGGGTGCAAAGTGCTGGGTGCAAAGTTCTGGGTGCAAAGTGCCAGGGCTGGGGCAAAGTGCCGGGTGCAAAGTGCCAGGGGTGGGGCAAAGTGCTGGGTGCAAAGTGCCAGGGCTGGGTGCAAAGTGCCGGGTGCAAAGTGCCAGGTGCAAAGTTTCTTGAACAGTAATAGTCCACCTCTTTTCAGAATGTTTGGGGTTATTTTGTTTCATAAATATTGTGTTTGGGTTTTTGTACTTTGAAAATATTGTTTTTTTATTACATCATAACAAAATAAGAATGTTAATGTAAATTTTAAGTTGTTTTTTAACATCCAGTTCATTACATTATTTTAAATAAACAAAAAATTTGCATATTGGTTTTTTTTATCCGATTAATCGATTAATCGAAAAAATTATCGGCCAACTAATCGATTATTAAAATAATCGTTAGTTGCAGCCCTAGAAAAGTTATTTATTGTGTTATAATATTTATTTCAAGGATTAGTCTCACTCAATTGTGGCTTCAGGCTTCCCATGTTGAATGATCAAGTGTTATTTTAGCCCAATAACAAAAGTATAATTCCATAGCACATTACTTTTGGAAATTATGAATGCCCCCCCAGTTTGACTGTGGTATCTTGTGTGCCCCCCCTATATATTGTTTCTAGAGTCACCACTGCCTATGACACAGCTCTCTTAGCATCAGGTAAATAACTGAATCTTGTCAAGCTTCTAAATGTTTGCCATTTGCTTCCTAATGTTACAATTACAATGGTGGTGATTTACTTTAGTCTATTGTGTGTATATTCCAAGCCACTACAATGATAAACATGGACATGGATTTTGTCATGGAATCTGATTTCCCAGATGGTAACATATGCATGGTTATTACATTGTATGTTGTCATTCAGGAACAGGAACTCATTGCTGTGGATGGAACTTGCACACATGATCACAACTGAGAACTGTGTTTCTTGAACATTATATCTAATAACAAGTCTGAAGAATACTAGCAAAGTTATGGTCATTAGGACCATATGAACCAGGTTGGTCATAGTAAGAGACACTACACTACAATACAAGCAGAAACCATAACAAAATTAATGTAAAACCGAGCAGATTGCTAGAAGAAAATTGTTAATGCTAAAGAGGTATGGTGTCTACCCCACATCAACAGTCTCAACCAGGGCAGGGCTGGCAGGTTTTGGCCAGGGTGAGCAGGTAAAGCCTAACGGCCCCAACATAGACACAAGCACACTCACATCATCACGCTAACACACATATTTACATATTCATGCTCACACACATTTACACGTGCGCACATACTAAAATACACTAACTCTATCACAGCTAGCTCTCATTTTCACACCTCAGTTTATGATCCTCACACCAAACTCTACCACACCTTACACCTCATTCTATCACATCTTACACCATCACACCTTTACCTTGCCTGGAGCCTTTTTTTATAGCTTGAATGGCCACACTATTACTGCTGGTCATGTAACGGAGCATTACTGTGTAAGCCTACTTTGCTCCCTCCTCCGTGAGAAATATGCATATGTATCAGGGTGACTGCATCAGCAGTTTTACCGAGGACACATATACATTTCACATATTGCTGACCAGAACAGAATAAAAGGGTCGGGGTTAATCTCTGTTGATCTGTAGAGTGCGGAGGACTGTCTTTGTGCTGGTACAGAATTCCAAGTTAGGACTCATTAAATGGACCAGAGAGCCTTACAATTTCTCTCTGGTCTAATAATGCCATGTCCCACTGGGCTGCTTGATTGATCTGACCATGGTGATACGAGTCTTATTGATTAAGCCCTAGATCATTTAATTTAGGGTACATGATAACATTTTTATCCAGTAAAATTTTCTTTTAATGAGTAAATATTGAAACTGACACTTCAACCGTGAGAGTGATTGTGCAGCTTTAAACCCTTCAATACCTCAATTGGGTCTCTGACTGATTTTAGGGGTTAATGTTTGCCTTCAGTGCTCACAATGTTGTGGAGACCAAATGCCAGTCAATGCTGTGCTCCTAAGAAAAAAAATAAATAAAATCCAGCACTGACCTGGAAGTCTAAGGTTCTTCCAGGTCAGTTGCTGCCAGTTCAAAATGTTGCAGACCCAATCGAGTGATCTGATCATTTTGACCAGTAACAGCTGCCCTAGAGAGGGGGGGGGGAGGGGTCATGCAAGGTAAGATAAAAAAACATACACATAGTAATAAAAAGTAATAATTTTATTATTTTTAATACATAATTATTACTACCTGACCACTTATCAGTGACACTTCAGGTCACTTATTATTGATCATGACCTAATCCAATCCCTATCGCTAACACTATACACTAACTCAGGGCTCGACAAATCTCCTGCAGTCAGTTATTAACTTGATTTACTAATAATTCGATGTATTGATATATCAGTTTATTAAAAGAAATAATGTTTTTACTAATTTATTTATACATGGATTATCATTAATATATATTTTAATTTTTTTTGCCAAAAATATCATGATTAATCAATACTTTATTTTTTTTTTCTATTTATTACACATATTTTGTGAAATGTCAATTGTCTTTAGAATGGGATGCATTTCTCATCTATAATATATATATAAATATTTATATATATATATATATATAAATATTTATATATATATATATTTATATACTAAAGAAAAATAAGTTAGAGCAGGGCTTGACAAATTTGTAAGGAGTGATCTGATCATCATCAGCCCACTTACTAAACTCACAGCATTTGACCTGGAAGCACCCTGGACTTTCAGGTCAGTGCTGTTTAAAAATTATTTTTTTTTTAACTCTTTCAATGCTGATGTTCCATTGGAGCACAGCATTGACTGATATTTAGTTGTCACAAGCTTGTGGGGACAAATGTTAACCCCTGCAATGCCACGAATGTGTCATACACAGTTGTGGCATTGAAGGGTTTAACGCTGCACTGTCACTCTCATGGAGCAATCAGGCAGTAGGGGAGGGTTGGGGCTGGTCTTCAGACTCATGTGGAGACCAAAGAACCCTCTCCCCCTTTCCCTGAAGCTGCCTCTGGCACGGTAGACCGGTGCCTGGTGGGAGGAGTCTCTTTGATCACTCCTGTAGGAGTGATCAAAGGGCTTGTGGGGGCTCGTTTTAACCCCTAAAATGCCGCAATCGCTCTCATGGAGCGATCAGGCAGCAGGGGGATGTTGTGTCAGGTCAATCAACACTCAACCCCCTTTCCTGAAGCTGCCTGCGGCAGCTGAAAACACAATTGCTGGTTTGCCGGCAATCGCGTTTTCAGTCTACAGATTCACTCCGTGGGAGTGATCATAGGCTCGGGGGCGGGCTTGGAGTGGCTGCGCTGGTCTTCCCAGACACCTGGGCAGACAGCAGCAGCAGCGCCCCCGCGATCAACACGATTGTGGCGACGTAGGGGCATTTTTGGGGGGATGTAGCAGTATGACAAACACCTAGGCGCCTCGGATTTGTCGAGCCCTGAGTTAGAGCATCATCTTAGAAGAGAAAAAGGAGAGAGAAGATATGACCAAAACTTTAAATATATGAAAATAAAAACATGATTAGGAAAAAAATTGCTCCCACATTTTTTGCTCAAAAATTGTTGCCTCCTACACACTAGCCCTAACATCTAAGTGTACCTAACACTAAAATGACTGCTAGGTATATTTACTAAACTGTGCTAGTTGGTTCTGAGACACTAAAACACATTTGAAAAGTTAGCCCCAAACCCAGTTAAGCAGAGACCAAAACCAACATTAAAAATAGCCCCAAACCTAGGGAAGGAAAAACACCAAAAACATGAAAAAATTGCCCTCAACGCAGGAGAGGAACATCAGCAAAATCCATGCTTATGTCCAAAAAATCCTATTACATGCAAAACATGTGAAGAGGTAAAAAGAAATATTACTCAATCTCCTGTGTTCCTGTTAGATTCGAGGTCGTGGCAGTCCATTAAGGGAGGTAAGTTAAGTGTCTTTGAGGTCCTTGGGCAATGTGCTTTTTGTGGATAAATAATTTATGGGGATATTTTCATGTTTAGGGGTAGTTTTACCCCAAAAGCATGAGGTGCACTTTCCTGGTTGAACTGTAAAAAAGTTGAAACCCCCTTTGCACTTGGGGACTCCTGTGACCATGTAACACATACCACCTATATGTGGTACCTATGTGCTCAGGAGAAGTTCGAGATTCTTTTTTTGTTTTTTCTTTCTTGTTCCAGGTAGCACAAGGTGAAAAGGTAGAGCAAAAAAATTCAAACTGTTTTCCTGTTAGATTTTTGGTTGCAGTGGGAAACCTAGAGAGGTAAGTGGGGTGTCTTTGAAATCTTCAACGGGTGCATTTTTTGGAAATATGCAGTCTAATGGGGTTAAATTGAATTATGAGAGATCTACTGTGCCTCGCATAAGACATGGGCCCAGTACAGTGATCTGTCAAAATTCCAACTTTGAAAACAGAAATGTGCAATGTCTGAGAAATATGCCATACCCATGCATGTGGGGTAATGCTGTAGTCAGGAGGCGTTGCTGAATACGAATCAGAAACTTACTTGTTCTATAACATATTCACTCAGGAAAAAACATGGTGAAACTGAAAAGTGCATGTAAGAAAAGGTTTCTTTTTTGTTATACCAACTTTGAAAGATGTTGGTGTAGAATCAGCTGCATTGAACATGCCAATATGTCCCCGATCAGTTTTCCTGTGCTGTTGTGTTATAAGGTAAATTGAAACATGGGAACTCTGTTGTGCCTCAAATGAGACATAGACCTAGCAATGTGATCTGTAAAACTTCCAAGTTTGAAAACTGTAATGTACATGTTCCCATTTTGACCCCCAACTTCCAAAAAACATCCCATACCCATGCATGTGCAGTATTGCTATACTCAAGGGTGTTGCTGAATACAAATTATATTGTTTTTATATTATGTGTTTGTTAAAAATGGAAAAACCATAATTTTTACTGCAATATTCGGCACAGATTGGTGCTAAAATGGTTAAATAGAAAGTGTTAAAATGTCCCTAGTAAAATATTTTGGGTTGTCAACTTTTAAAACGATATATAAACTTTTGTTTAGCACTTTTAGTATATCACATTTTTAAAAAAAATGTAGTTTAGAACCTACATACCTTTGATGCACATATTTAGCCTCATAGCTACCAAAATAGATGAAATAGATTCTCTCTTCAATTTTCGATCTGCTATTGTCGAATCTACGTGGACATAACTTCTGCCAAAATGAAGGCGCTTGCAATGACGTCCTCTTCCTGATCCTCCAATCAGGGAGAGGATGTCACTGAAAGTGCCATAATTTTGCCCTAACGTGAATTGAGGGCAATATGTCATCATGTCCGGTGACATCCTCTCCTGCGACTGGAGGATCGAGTAGATAATCTCTGCGTCAATTTAATAAATAAACTTAGTTATACTAAAATATGAGAAGGTGAGAGTTTCTATTTAAAGGAGAAATTTGTGTACAAGCAATAAGGGTATTACGACGGACGTCATTGTCTGTTTTCTAACTCATGTTTCAGGAGTCATGGACAAGGATCAGCCTCCTTTGTGTTATGATTATGTTCCTTCTCTGTGGGAGACTTTCATTTTTGTTTGTTTTATTGCCTGATGACCAGTTTATAGATGGAGCACATTTAGGCCCATGCAGTTGCTTGAATGGTATATTCATCAAGCAGAACAGTAAGAAAATGAAAACAAAAACAGAACGCAACTGTACCAGTACCGCACAGCAAGTAGCATTTAACTGCTTGGTACTTTATATGTTACAATACAGGGAGATTAAGCATCTTCTTAGGGCCCCAGGGCCCATTAGAGAATATAGATAAAATACCTGTGAACGTGGGACACATGCTAATCCTAATGTTAAATTGCTGTATAATTTTGTGAATTATTAAATTAATCATTTCTTTCAAGGTAAGTCAAACAAGGGGTAGCAAATGTTGTATAGGTCTTGTTAATGTCAATGTTTGAAATTTAGCATCTTTTTTTAAAGATTTGTTAATATTCATGCTTTTGGGTTTCACTTACAGTATCTGAATGAAGGTATATATTGTGTACTTGCCACAAAGACAGACTATAGAAACCTTATACTAGCTGCATCCCCAAAGGATTTTGTTCATTGTACAGAGAGTTCCAGACATTTATCATGTTGATAAATGGTCATCTCAAGTGAATTTCTTTGGGAAAGAGGCGTGTATTGGCGCTGCGCAATGCATAGTTAATCTGTGATATAAGTAGTGCGATATATGCATGTTTTCAGTGCTTTAATAAGTGCCAGCCAATTAGAAATTGTGGCCACTTGGGCATTTATCTTTAATAACTTACACTTTGTATTGAAATGAAACAGGCTTCATTCTGGTTCATTCATGTTAAAGGCCATTTAATAATGGACCTCAGTTGTTAGGATTGCAGTTTCAAATGCTGATAGCATCTGGCCTTTGGCTATTCTGGTTTAGCCTAGCTTAGTAAATATGGCCATAAATATTTTTGTGAAACAGTCCGTAAACAACGTTTTGTGTCATGTAAAAGGGACCTGGCGCTTTAAACAGGATATAACAATCGCGGTAAGGAGGCTGAGCTTTCCAATGTTTAGTCTAATGGTGCAGCCTTAGGAACACTTTCAAGTGTTACAGCTTGATGTCAACGTTTCAGAACTGAGCCATTTTAAAGCTCCAACAAAAATATCACTATAACAGTTTTGGCAGCAGCTGAGCGCTCAGCATCCTCTCGATTTCACTTCACACCTGTCAAACACTACACTCCAATTAACCTCTTCAGCTCCATCATGTATAACTGGTTTATATTACAAAGCAGATGCTTATGTGCTCTGTATGTCATATGTTTTTAGAAGGGGACGGTTTGGCAAATTTCAGTCTCATACATATACCTGTTTTACTTGACAAGCTTCATGGTATTAACATTATTGATGCCCCCTTTGGTTTTAGTGTGAAATTCCATGTAAAAACAACTGTTACTCATGGCCCCCATTGAATTGGACTGTCCATAATTAGGCATTCCCTACTTTATAAACGATTTTGTATACATTGTCATTGCTGCTTATACCCTAAATCGTGCTCATTTTGCATTTGCAATATGCAGCATTTTGAGTCATTCCTGGGCTCCTAGGCTATAATGTTTTCTAGCATGTATGTTGTACATGAAAATAATGCATAATATCTCTTTGCAGGACCTTTCCTTACGCTCCCTCCATCTCAGTACCCCTCTGTGTCCACTCCCTCAGGCTTAGCACCAATTCTCTTTTCCTCTCACCATATCATTGTCCCCTGCTTTTTAGTGTTCATCTAGTTAATTAAGGTCTGGTTTAGGGCTGAAACAACGAATCGATAAAATCGATAATAATCGATAACGGAAATCGTTGTCGACGATTTCCGTTATCGATTAATCGAGTGATCGATTCGTTGTTGGCTCCTTTTACTTACCTCCGCGAGCTTTCCCTGCTTCCGCTACACGCTCTGCACTGCGTGACGGATGTGACGCGTTCCGGAGGTAAGTATTCTTCATGTCTGTGCGAATCGCTCTGTGCGAGTGGCTCCGTTCGCACAGAGCGGTTCGCTCTGTGCGAGTGGCTCCGTTCGCACAGAGCGGTTCGCTCTGTGCGAGTGGCTCCGTTCGCACAGAGCGGTTCGCTCTGTGCGAGTGGCTCCATTCGCACAGAGCGATTCGCGGGGGTGGGGGTGGGGCTTCAGGGGATGCAGGGCAGAGTGGGGGTGGGGATGCAGGGCAGGGTGTGAGTGTGGGGGCAGGGCAGGAGACTGGGTGCAGGGCAGAGTGGGGGTGCAGGGCAGAGTGGGAGACTGGGTGCAGGGCAGAGTGGGGGTGTGGATGCAGGGCAGGGTGTGAGTGTGGGGGCAGGGCAGGAGACTGGGTGCAGGGCAGAGTGGGGGTGGGGGTGCAGGGCAGAGTGGGAGACTGGGTGCAGGGCAGAGTGGGGGTGTGGATGCAGGGCAGGGTGTGAGTGTGGGTGCAGGGCAGAGTGGGTGCAGGGTGTGAGTGTGGGGGCAGGGTGTGAGTGTGGGGGCAGGGCTGGGTGCAGGGCAGAGTTGGAGACTGGGTGCAGGGGCACAGTGCAAAGTGCTGGGTGCAAAGTGCCAGGGCTGGGTGCAAAGTGCTGGGTGCAAAGTGCCAGGGCTGGGTGCAAAGTGCCAGGGCTGGGTGCAAAGTTCTGGGTGCAAAGTGCCAGGGCTGGGTGCAAAGTGCTGAGTGCAAAGTGCTGGGTGCAAAGTGCCAGGGCTGGGGGCAAAGTGCTGAGTGCTGGGTGCAAAGTGCCAGGGCTGGGTGCAAAGTGCCGGGTGCAAAGTGCTGGGTGCAAAGTGCCAGGGGTGGGGCAAAGTGCTGGGTGCAAAGTGCTGGGTGCAAAGTGCTGGGTGCAAAGTGCCAGGGCTGGGGCAAAGTTTCTTGAACAGTAATAGTCCACCTCTTTTCAGAATGTTTGGGGTTATTTTGTTTCATAAATATTGTGTTTGGGTTTTTGTACTTTGAAAATATTGTTTTTTTATTACATCATAACAAAATAAGAATGTTAATGTAAATTTTAAGTTGTTTTTTAACATTCAGTTCATTAAATTATTTTAAATAAACTAAAAATTTGCATATTGTTTTTTTTTATCCGATTAATCGATTAATCGAAAAAATAATCGGCCAACTAATCGATTATTAAAATAATCGTTAGTTGCAGCCCTAGTCTGGTTTTGATCCTATCCCCTAAATGTAACAGTTTTCCCCATGGCAATGTTCAGGTTACAGTAACCAACCTAAAGTTATCCTTAAGTCAGAGGGTATCAGAGCCATTATTACCTTCACTTCTTCTAACCCCCAAATTCTGCTCACACTAATTTATAACCACCTTAAATTTCTGTAAGTCTACCATGCTCCTTAACCTCTATACTGCTGCCCATGTGTCACTTAGATGTCTGTGGTCAGTATTGCTTTTGACTTGACAAAGGAAAGTTTATACTCTCTAAAGATCATCCTTAACTCCTTAACGACAAAGCTCGTACATGTACGGGCTGCTGTGAAACAGCTGCATTGCCGCAATTTCTGCCACGATCGGCGGCTTTGCAGCATCCACGGAAGCCTCACAAGTGAGGCTGACCATGGATCCGGGGAAGAAAGCCCTCCCCACAAAAATAATGGCAGCCGCACCGATCATCAAAGATCGCGGCGGTGACAGGCTAAAACAGCTTAGGAAGCGATCGGAATTGCTTCCTAAGCATAAACGGTGTTGCTTACATGCCTCGGTATCGAGGCATGAAGCAACACAACCCCCCTACCCTGATAGTCTTGTGATTGCTCCGAAGAGCAACCACAAGCTCCATCATGTAAATGACGTTGCCGCCACTCGCAAGATGGCGTCACCATCTAAAAAATCAATGAGTTCACAAAGGGTCTATCCAGACCCTCTTGGGAACTCACAAGCTCCTCCTACCATGCAATGTCAATGGAGCCCAGCTCACTAATCAGTGTGATTAGTAAAAAAAAAAAAAAATATATATATATATATAAAAGTTTACATTTAAAAAAAAATGGTAACGTAAAAATATTTCCCCACTGTCACGAAAAAAGTGCATTCATATATTTGCATATATATATATATATATATATATAAAGTTTTTTTATGAGCAAGTCCTATAATTCTATATCTATATCAAAAATTCCTGCATGGAAAGAGTTAAAATATTGGCATTATAAATGCCCATAGGGTGCCTAGTTTAAAAAAAAAATGTATGATTTGATGGGCTAAATTGAATTGGCCGGCTTCAAAGATGGCCCAAATATCAGAGTGACCAGATGTCTAAATGGCAAAAAAATACACACCTCACAAAGGTCTTTTACCTCCCAAATAACCCAACAAACGCATGTATGTGGGGTATCACTGCACTCAGGAGATCTTGCTGAACACATATTGGGGTGTTGTTTGGCAGTGACATATACCTGGAGTACAACGTGTGTGAAAAAATACAAAACATTTTTACTACCATAAAGTTTGACGAAGGCAGGTGGTAAAATTAGGGCATGGAAAGGGTTAAAATACCAGCTTTTGAAATACCTTGGCGTGTCTAGTTTTCAAAAGTATATGTTTTGATGGGGTAAATTGTATTGGCCGGGTTCAAAGATACCCAAAATAGCACATGGGGCAGAATGACCAGCTTTGGGGGAAAAATGGTTTTAAAAAAGCAAAACGCTACTGCTACTTATTGCCCCATAACGTGCAGAAAAAAGCATAAAAACATTGCGTGTTTCTAAACTTAGGACACATAGTAGAATCTATTTAGCAGTTTTTTTTCATTAGTTTTTGCAAAAGAGTAAAAGATTTTTTTTTTAAAAAGTGAGAAAAAGTTATTCTTTATAATTTTTCTAATAGTAAATTAGATGATATGATAAAAACAATAGTATCTAAAGAAAGCCCCGTTTGTCCTGAAAAAACCCCCCCAATATATAATGTGTGTGGGTGCACAAAATGAGAAAGAAGAAAATTACAGCTAAACAGCAACACTGAAAAATGTTAAAAGAGCCTTTGTCCCAAAATGTAGTACGAGTAAGAAACGGTCTTGTCATTAAGAGGTTAAAATTTAATGTTAGTCCAATAAAAATATATTATTTTATATTGTAATACTGATTGATTTTTTAAAATTTACACTACTTGACTAACAAGCAAAATAACCTTATTCTTGTGATACATTTACTGGAGACACACTAGAAACATTAATTTCTGGTGTCACATACGGACAATCAGGAGGTTTCTGTTATCTGGGTTAACTGGCTGGAAGCAGGAAGACCAAAGGTCTGCATTTTTTGCAGTAAATGCCATGGGTACATGTGGGAATCCTGAAGTCAATGCCAATAATAAAAGAGACGCAGAGATAAACCAAACAAAAACACATACTGTTTTCTTTGAACTCTGCGATTTATTTATTTTCTTGCTTTTCTTCTGAAAATGGACACTTTAGTGGTATAACATTCACTTTATAAACGCAGGATGTACAAATGCCTATTACAAGGATATTACATAGATGTGTGTACTTATTAGTATGACCAGTTTTATATATTTGTATAAAATATTTGGCTGTTATCTCTAATGGCCCAGTGCCTTTTTTCATCCATAACTATGTCAGGTGCCGTGTTTATGAGTGTTTTAAGATCCCTTTATTTGTATATGAATGCGACCACCGTTGTGCCCTCTTTGCTTGTCTGTACTTTTTTTTTGAGCTGGACATGGATGATTATGTTTCAAATCCTTGTCAGGATCTTTTTAAAATAAAAAAAAATATCCTAAAACAGGATTTTTCAGGCCCAGAAACTATAGAGTAAGTTTTTCATAAGGAATGGTGGGGATTTGTTAAAGAGTAAACTGAGATGAAATACATCCAGCTCCATTCATCTAGCAAGAGAAATCTGGCCCTTCAAATTTTTCCTATTTTACTTGTTCTTAAGTTTTTCAGCTCATCATCATTTCATAACTGAACCTGTTATTCAAGTATAGTCCTCAATAAGCACCAATGTTTTACTGCCTGGTTCTTCACCTTATGCTCCTCTTCAGTTTGCTGAGTGATAGAATATGATGTCATATCCCTGTATTCAGCTTTCATAGGGAACAAGTGAGGAAGATAGAGCTGTCCATCTATTGCTTTGGTGACTGGTTTTATGAAGGTCTCCCCAAATGGTCCTGTTGTGTGCATTGTAGTAGGACCGGGGTGTGGCGCACCCTGTGTTTTCATCTTATCCCCTCCCTGGAATAGGTTAATGTCCCATTTATCAAAAGAAGCTGAGCCAAGTGGCTCTATATAGACTTTTCAACACTGAGTACCCTCTGAGTACTATAGAACATGTACTCATTTTTATGTACACTGGGAGCCAGTCTATACAGGGATAAAGCGATCTGGTTTGTTATGTTTGTCTATATACTGTTTAATTGTATGTAGTGTGATTGCAAAGCTCCCACTTGGTGCGCAGATTATTTTGGGTGTAATTAGACACAACATTTAAATTGTTCAGTTGCTCTTTTTTAATAGAAATTATTTTTATTAAAGCAGAAACAAATTAAACTTCAGTAAAGGGGGGTTATTAGCTGCCTGCTTAGTATACGCCTAAGTGGACACTGGCATTCTTTTTCACAGTTAAACTAAAACATAACAACTATGTGAGTGTGGAGAAGGAAAAAACTAGTACACATGAAATAAATTGTATCCAGTTATTGAGACAGATCCTAAAGCCTTTTACAAGCAAGTTTTTATAACAAAAATACTTTGCAGAACAGATTTTAGTGTCTGGTTTCAGTTTCCAGAATCCCAGGCGGACCTGAAAATAAAAAACAGATTATTATGTCGTCCTTGGCATCGTTTTGTTACAGTTGCCACAATTCTCTCCCTTATTTTAATTATAACGGTGCTGTTTCTCCTCATGTTGTTCCTTTTTTTGCCAGGGTATTTTTTTTTACCATGTCTGATCACTTATTATGCCACAATGTAAAATTGATCGAATGCTTACACTTTAATTAGGATATGTTTTTTGTGTGCCATTTTCCAGACTGTGCTAAATACTCCAGCATGTGTTCGATTTTATGTGCCTCTAGATTTATCAAGTGCTATGAAAATATCATTAGTGCAAGAATCTGTTGCAGACAGGTTTTCTAGGCATTGCAATAAATCAGCAGCATTGGGGAATAGTAACTGGGTTTAGGAGAGATTTTCTCAATGGCGAATTTTATCACCCCTGAATAAATTGAGGCTTTATAACTTAATAGAGTTTAGAACCTCTAATCAACCAGTCATTTGTCTTCCTACCTCTTTTAATACATGTGTGCTGCCTTGGCATTTTAAATGTTTCCTTTGCGTCTTGCTTTGGAGCATGTACTAGGAATTAACTTTTTCCCTTATTTTATTTGACACCTCCACCATCCTTGGTCAGAAAATGAACTTTCCATAATACAGTCCTCCTTTTGCGCCATGTGCTTTTCCTTAATGCCGAGGAACATTTCTTTCACATCTTATCTTCTTAGTGGTTACTTGCATGTGCCCTTGTGCATTTTAATGCTCGGAGTAGCTATCACTCCTGTTGAGTGCAGATATTATTTGCAGACATATTTTGCAACTCTTACATTTAATATCACAGTCTCTTTCTATTTGTTCAAGATGTGATGTGTTTGTATTCCCACTTTCCTATCAGATATGATCACCTTCTGAATGACTTGTACACCGTAATATAGACTAAAGCATACCTCCCAACAGTCCCAATTCCCTGGCCCTATCTAGCTGTCCTGGGTAGTTGTCCCACTGTTGCACATTTTGCTGGGAGTGGTGAGGTAAGGTGGGGCGGATGGCCATGCCTCGGGCTATTAAGTGTTCCTAGTCTGCAGTCCTGTACAATAAGGTTACAAAACATTTATATTTCAACAAACCTATAGAGGAAGATATGTGGGTAATGTTTACATGCCCCATGTATTTCTTCTAGCTATTGTGGAATGAGCTAATTTAAAGTAATATTGAATTAGTTCAGGGTACCTCTGGAATAAAAATGTATTCAGATTTTTTTTAATAGGACCAATATTAAATTCTTTGTACCTTAATTATGGTAACTAAACGTAAAGTGTGACAGCCTCATCTGTTTGTCCCACATTCTGGCCCTGTTCCTGTTTGCATGTATTGTACCCCATCCTACGTCTTACCCCCTCAGGAGGTAAAAGGAGTGTATTCACTGACATTTACAAGGATTATGGGCTCATAGACCCATGTGTTCCCCTTGTGCTTGTCGGATTCCCTTTTTCTCCCTGCCTGGCCAGGACCAGGACCTAGCCCCAAATCCATGGAACTGTACAACGGCTAGAAATTGTGGTAATTTGGAACTGAGTCACTCTGGACGTCCGTTGTCCCACCACGTTGCTCTTTTGGGTTATGTTGTGCTTCTGCTGGGTTGCTATCGGAGGTGGTTACAGAGAGAGAGAGCTCATTTGGGAAACCTGGTGTTATTAGTACCCATCCTTAGAACCAGGGTTTACCCAGCTGCAGCTCTGGAACTCTGGCCCGGCTTTTCCCAGGGACGTCCCCAGCAATGTCGCTAAGGGTCCCAATGTCAGATCAAGTCACTTTCTAGAACATAACATCCTTGGGCCCTGGGCTCTCCATCTGTACCCTAGGATTGACACCGTTGCCTTGGGATCATCCCGAAATAGTAACTCTTTGTCGGGTGGGCATTGCTAGCCATAGAATGGTATGGAGACGCCAGGCTGTCTGGTAGTTGATGGAATTATACTCCTGATCTAATTATGGTAGTGTATAAATATCTGTGCTGTTCCCAATAAACCTAGTTCTGTTTGCACCCTACACTAAGTTTCGACTAGTGCTTGGGGGTCACAAAGTGTTAATCCACTGAGCAATTGAGCTTTCAGTGACAGGGAAGATTTCAGTTCGAGTACGGGTCTCCATCACATAAACGTTCTTCTTTAACAGTCTTTTTGGAAAACAGTAAGCCTGAAGGTCTATTTTAGGGATATTTCTAATGAGCAAACCTAAGACCTTTCAAGGGCTGGCTCCCCTCTCCCAAGGGCAGGAGGGGTGTGTGTGGCTGCAACACACTTCACAGCGGCAGTGGTTGCCCAAGTAAAAATTTGAAGGGATTGAAGTGCATGGTGAGTGGACAGGACCTGGGTGGAAAGGTGCTCCCCTACCTAGATACTGAACACACCATCCCAAAGCTCATGAAAAACTAAATATCAAGCAAGGGGTAAAATTGAGTACGTTCCCAGCTCCTTTGCTGAGCTTCCCAAACTCTAGGCTTGTTAGTGTGCTATCCCTTTAGAATCCTCTAAACTAGCAATACATTTCTTGTTTACCTCCATGAAGAGGAGAAGCCTTTACATTAAACTAATTTCTTCTTTCTACACCATCACCTAACACCTTTATATTTCAATAATATAACCTTGGCTATCATTATACTGTATATGAAGTTATTTTTGTTGGATCTCTTACAGAAATTATAAAAAAGATGTATTTATGTTGTGCTAACACTTTTTTCCATGTTATATTTGAACATATACACTTTAGCCCCTTTTCTGTGTGTATAACGCTTCTCTTATCCCATCTTTTATACCAGACTGTAAGCCCAGGGCTCAGAAGTGATAAGGTAACGAGGGTTATTCAAGTACTATGTGAGCTGCAGCTCTATTACTATTACTATTGCTGCAGCTCTATTGCATGGTCTGACATTTCTTGTTACTGATTGGCTACTTGAAGCAGCCAGTGACAGCATATGGGAGCACTTTCCACACCACCACACTGCTAGAGCTGACTGGGCGTAAGTATATGTGCATAGAGATATGTGCTGCCTTCTGCCTCCAATAGCACAGCTCTCTCTTCCCAGTGGACAATTACGTACACCAGGTAAATGCCAGATTTTCATGCTTACCAGGGCCGGCCAGACAATGGAGCCGAGTGGGGCAACCGCTCCAGACGGCACTTTTGAAGGGGCGGCACTTTGCCGCCCCGAGCCCTTTTTTTTTTAAATTTTTTTAAAGCGAAAGAGAGAGAAAGGGGCGCCGAGTGGTTTTCGCTTACCAAGCTGTCAGTACCCGCTCGGCGCCCCTCTCTTCCTCCTCTGCGGCGAGTCTTCCTGTTGGGTCTCGGTGCGGGCTTGTAATGCTGAGTTCCGGCGCTCAGCATTACAAGCCGGCACCGAGACCGAACAGGGAGATTCGCCGCAGGACTGCTGAAAGGTAAGTACAAGGGGGGGGAGAGGAAGGGTAGATCGGGGGGGGGGGGGGCGGCATTTTAAAATTCGCCCCAGGCGGCATTTTGCCTTGGGCCGGCCCTGATGCTTACACAATACACTGTGCAGTGCTACATGAAGCAGCCGCTAGAAAAGAGTTGCATTCCTTCACTAATTTAAAAAACATTGGGCATTACTGTCCCTTTAAAGATTGCCTGAATTTGAGTCTTGTGCATTATCCCAGCCATTTTTTTTAATTACAAGTCATTTATACTATATTATTCTACATAGAAATGTTTGCAATTTCATAGCATGCGTGTAGTGAATGTTAGCTGTAATATGATATGTATGTTTTTTATGATAAAGTATACAATTTTTTTTATGCTAGGTAAACTGAAACCTGAACATTCATTCTGAGTAAAACTGACAAATAGTACAAATAAGCCTTGGTTACTCTGAGGCCAATTCAAAACACAACATAGCTATTGTGTTTTGTGAAACTCATATTTTAACCCCTTAAGGACCGGGCTAGTTTTTTCTTTTTGTACCCTGTGGGACCGAGGCTGTTTTAATACTTTTGTGGTGCTTGTGTTCAGCTGTCATTTTCTCCTCACCCATTTAGTGTACCCACATAAGTTATATATTGTTTTTTTCAGGACAAGATGGGCTTTCTTCAGATACCATTATTTTGATCGTATCATCTTATTTACTATAAAAAAAAATAAAAAAAACATGGTTAAAAATTGAAAAAAACCCAGATTTTATGACTTTTATTTGAAAAATCTTTTACTCACCTAAAAAAGCAAGTAAAAAAACTAGCTAAATAGATTCTACTACTTGTCCTGAGTTTAGAAATACCCAATGTTTTTATGTTTTTTTGCTGTTTTTTGTAAGTTATAGGGCAATAAGTACAAGCAGCGTTTTATGATTTCCAAATCTTTTTTAACAAATCTGGTCAGTCTGCCTCCATCTCCTCTTTGGAACATCTTTGAAGCCGGTTAACTCAATTTAACCCATTCAAACCATATATTTTTGAAAACTAGACACCCCAGGGTATTCCAAATGCTGTTATTTTAACCCTTTCCATGCACCAATTATACAACTACACTTTGTCAAACTTTGTAATAGTATTTTTTTTTAATTTTTTTCACACAAATTGTACTTTAGTTACAGATATACAGGTTCTGGTATATGTCACTGTCAAACAACACCCCTGAGTGCAGTGATACCCGACATGCATGGGTTTGTCGTGTTGTTTGAGATTTAAAATGCCACATTTGGGAAGTGCGCTTTTTTTCTCCATTTTGGTCAGTCTGTACCTATGCCCTATCTTTGAGCTCGGCCACTCCAATTTACCCCATCAGCCATTTTTTTTTTATATTAGACACCCCTTGGGTATTTGAGGTGCTTTTATTTTAACTCTTTGTTGATATTTTTGAGAAATCTTAGCACTTGCTCAAAATAATAAACTTTATTTTTTTATTTTATTTTTTTAATACTTTTTTTATATTTTTTTACACATTTTGCTGGTACTGGATGGTTCATCTAGTGACATCACTGCATAATTATTTTTAAATGTTAGCACATTTATTTTTTTCCCCATTTTTTTTTTTTATTATTATTTTTTTAATATTTTACTAATCACATTGTGATTAGAAAGCTGGGCTCCATTGACTTGCATGGTTGAGTGCAGTACCTGTATTCAACCTGCAAGTGGAGCCAGAGTTCTCTAGAGGGTCTGGAGACCGTCTAGCGAACTCTTTCTTCTTTATTGGTTTTTTTCCCGGGCCGCCGCCATCTTGCTGATGGCGAAGATCACCGGCAGCTGCGGCTGTGACCGCTCTCCGGAGCGGTCACAGCCCATCCAGGGGTAAGTGTTTGGTGTCGCTGGATGCCTCCTGATCGAGGAATTCCAGCGACACCATTTAAGTTTAGGAGGCGATCGTTGATCGCCTCCTAAACGCGTTTAAATGTATGGCGGCTGTTGACGCCCCGGGGAGGGGCCAGACATGGCCCCCGATGCCGATCTCGGCCTTGCTGAATGCCTCGACATCTATTTCCTATAGTGAAGTTATCAACCTTCAATTCCACCACCCTTGCATGGGCTGTCTGATCCAATCAACAACAAGCTGCAGTGTAACCACAATGCAGATACATTAATGGGGAGCAATAATAATTTCTCCATTATATAAACTTAAAGTGAGTTTCAAATGTGTATTCTTATTTTAATCTGTAAACACTAGTACATAGGTTTGTTTAGTGTATAAAACATTAAAATATACAATTTGGGGGAAAATGACAATTCTACTTTGAGGATTAAAAATAAGATTAATATTTCTATAAGAACAAAAAACATTTCTATTATCTTGTTTAAATAGAATGGAAATTATAAAACAAAACCAATATATACATTGTGGTTTCAATATTGTCTTATTGGTGGCAATTCTCTTTAATGCTTGTCTGTGGCCTGAAAAACACCAAATGAGCTGAACGTTTTCATCAAACCAAAATGTAACTAATGTTGCAATACCTCCCAATATTTAAAATAGCCAATGACATTTTGTTTTACTGAGACTCTTCTCATTTTGTGACCTACTCACAGCTATTTATTGTAAGGGCATTGCATTAAATGTAAAGACAATGTCATGCAGCCATTGGTCACTGTTCTTGTACACCCCCAAGACAGACATACATAATTGTTGAGTTGAGTCAAGGTTTCATGGCCCGTAAGTCTAATATGCGCTATATAAATCAACAAATAATAATAATGCTGCTTGGTATTTTGTATAGATTTCTATGGATTTACTTCTTCCTGACTCCTACAGTACTCTCAAACAACATTTGTCAAGCCCTTGAAAAGCTTGATTCTAATATATTAATAAATCTCTCTGCTATGTACCACACATAGAGTGACCACATGTCTCGGATTGCCCGGGACGGTCCCACAATGGAACTAAAAGTGCCAGGTCCCGGGCAGCCTCAATCCAGGTCAATGCATTGAGGTATCAGCCAATAAGGAGAGACTTCTCAACTCTCCTGATTGGCTGAGACTTCAGAAGACTCTCCTGATAGGCTGATTCCGTCCTTCACACCAAGCTCAGTCTAAGCTGCAGTCAGCACCAGGTATGTGTGTGAGACTGTGTGTGGCTTTATCTGGTGATAGAGGGGTTCATTCTCTGAATCTGCTCGTCTGGTTATAGAGGGGTTATTACTCTAAATCTGCTCATGTCTGGTAATAGAGGGGTTCATTATCTGAAACTGTCCATGTCTGTATATTATTAAATCTGAAACAACATGGTTCCCAAGGCTTTCTAATAATATATAACAGTATATGTGGATCACTGTGTATGTATAATATATACAGTGTATTTTATGTGTATGTGATGGTGTGATCAGTGTGTATATGAAATATATATATATATATATATATATTTATATATATTATAAAATGTATTTTATGTGCATGTGTGTATATGTGAATCAGTCCTGTGTAATCACGTAGGACTGTTTTAAAGACATAAATTACTCTTTATGAAACACTGGACAAAACTGCCTTTTAATTTGTGTGTTGCCTGAAAATGAGTATAAAATCTCAATTTATTGGTCATAGTACAGTATCTGCAGTGTTAAGAAAAAAACATTGTTGGGTCCCCTAGGCATGCACAAAAATAATTTCATTAGTTTCGCAAGGTGTTACGCACTCTACACCTGCTTACATGTGGTTATATTCTGTAGACATTAAGAAAGGAAGAAAAACATTTGCAAATGCCCTGGAGTGAACAGCGTTCTCAGTAATAGACTAATCAATAGCTCTGATTGTGTTTTTCCCTTGGGTAGTTTCTCCCCTCATCATTAAAAAGTCTTACTGACCTGTGGGATAGCTACACCACCTCCCAATAACCCTTCCACAGCCAAAATGAAATGCTTTAAATAATAAATTGTATGTGTTGTGTTACAGAAGCCATCTGGCAGTCCATGAATTAACACGCTGTGAAGAGCCAATAAGATATTTTTCTGACCTCTCATGTAAGAAACATACGTTTCGAGTCTGCCTTAATCACACTTAATTTCCCAAACTTCACACATATCTGATTTTAAATACAGATATCCTGCTATAAGCCTGGAAATATTTCTCTAAAGCCTGTGAAATCTTCCAAAAACCACATTTATTTTGTAATAGAAGCAACTACAAGTCTCCCATTTCCATTCTGTATATAACCAAGTACTATGTAGTCCTCATTATTCTAGTGAAATGTCCACTCCTTGCAACTCCTCACAGTAGGTGCTTCATTCTCCTTAACGGTACTGAGGATACTTTTAGATACGAGACAAAGAAAACAAATATTTATGGAAGGTGTTTGGCCTGCATAGTAATGTAGTGAACAGCCTTACTCTTGTTGCAGATGGACATGCAGAAAGATTAAATACAGGATGAAAACTTAATTCAAGGTCAGGAAATGGATATATTATGATCCCTGTTTGCCAGCCTGACGTTTGGATGCCAAATTTGGGTAGGAGTTATTTGGCACCTCAACAGGCCAAAGCTGGAGTGTACGTTACTGGGTTTACAGATCCAGTGAAGATAAAATGTCTGTTAGGGGGGCTATTGATCAAACAGGACACAAGGACTTTTGGTAGACAGCTGCATCCATGATGATAACATACATAAATAAGGAGAGCTGGCAGTTTGAAGAAGCATATAAAGTCTTCTAGTGGCCTGTTCGTTTATGCCTCCAAAAACATCAACCTAATAAGAATTGAGAGACAGAAGTATGTGCTTTGGCCTAATGCTCTGCAGAGCTGTATAATGGAACCCTGAATGACCTCTGTTTACTTTCCATGAAAACATGGATTGCAGGGGATAACTGAGGAAAGTAGGTGAGACATAAGAAGGAAGATACAATGGTAGATCATAGATTCAAAGGAATTGATGGAGCACATGAATGAGTTTAACTGAACACTGTCGTGGACATGTAAATTGGCATAAATTGAGTTAATATAAGCTATCATGAGTCCCACACCCTTGAGAACCGCTTGCCTTGACCTTTAAATCTCACGCCTCTCTGGCCTTGTCGCCGTGTTATGTCTACAGGCGCATCTTTGGACACTTCCCACATCTTTGTCTCTGACACTTCACACACATCCTCCCCATAACCCCTGCCACCACAACCTTTCAGTCATGAAAACATTTGTACTACTCACTGATTCAATTACTCTGTTCATGTGTAGACACTAAACACACATAGAACAATCAACTGAATTCATGATATGTTTTGTGATACTTCTATTTGCCATAAACTTTCAGATGGCCAAAACAAAAATCCAAAGTTTACCTGTAATGTCTTAGTATGTGTTATTTAGACATTTAATCAGTTCTGTGTATTTTATACTGCTTGCAGTTCAAGACTGGGATCATTTTTAAATCTTTTCATATCTCTTAAATGTTGTAGCATAAGTTACATACTGAGAGTGCCATATACCAGCTATGAGCTGGCATTGAGGATATTAAAACTAAAAAAGAGGTTTTTAAGATTTTGTAAAAGATGGATCAAAGCATGTAATACGCAAAGTTGATTTTGCAGGTATTTTTAATACATAACTCCTATTGCAAAGTTAAATAATATAATTCAAATGTACACCATTTCCACAACAAATAAGTAGACATTATCTTGCTCAGAAGACCTGCATACCATTTTTTTAAATTACATAATTCTATGTGTACCTGTCAGTGATACCCAGAAAACCCAACTCTTGCAGCACACTCCCAACACAAGTGTCCCAATTTGCAGCAGAACACCTCCTCCATGGTCGACATGTTGAACCAATCAATAAGTGTCAGGAAAGCTCTCCCATCGAAATTAATGCACATCTACATAGGGGTAAAACTCGTGCTGGACCTGTCTGGTGGTAACCATGTCTAGTTGCAGGGGATGTGTTCTGTTCCAAATAGTCAGGGGGAATGTGAAAGGGGCGAATGCATATGAGGGGATTCTCTAGAACTGCCCTGTGCGTTTTCAATGAGGCTGTAAAAATAATGGACCACTCAATTATATGGATTATGTCCCAATTATGTGTGTATAACCATAATAAAATAAGGTGTGCAAATAATATATTACGTATTGTTTTACAAAACAAACTGCATAGATTTAATCCAAATATTTTATTTCATGGGACAGCTCAGATACAATACTTTATGCAATGCAATAATTGACCATGCCTGACACTGGAGCTGCCCTGACAGTTAAGCGTGAATAAAAGCTATTTAAAATGTCCCCTTTTTTATCTGAACAGTCTGTTTTGTGCCAGCATGTTATAATGGACAAACAATTTGTACTTTTTACCGCCATGTTTATGAGATAAATGAAAAAAACACCACAAAACTGATTTTAAAAAAAATAAATCTTGGTAACATACTTTTTAACACATCTGAATATTCTTTTACTGAATGCATGTTCTACTGTACAAATCTGTACAAGGATATAGGCAGAAGTATATTGACATTTGCCCAACTGGATCCAGCAACACCCTTCAAAATGGTGCTCCTGGCAAATGTATAATAATGGGAATACCAGACCAGTTGGTAATTTGTGTCTGGCTTTACTTTTTAACAACGTGGGTACGAACAAACAGGAACACATAGCAAAATTGTGGAATGTGATGGTTACAAGAAAACAAAAGAATACAAATTGAACAGTTAATTAGATGTTTTCATCATAGGTAGGTGTGATGTTAATAAATCTCAGGGCTAGTATGGGAATGGCCAGTTTTTTAGAGCTCTACTAGTGACCACCCTAGTTAAAATACTGTTGACCCATGTCTGGCAGGGCAGGTGTACAAAGTCTTAAAAACAGAATTGGATGTGTCAAAATATCATGTTAAATGCTGGACCTAAATGTTACTGTTACCGATCCTGTATTTCACCATTGAACATGTAATTGCTCTTGAAGCAAGTAGATGCTTGGATCCCTGGTACTTATGCACTCCTAGCACACAAAGCATTGGAAGCAGCCTGCAGGTGTGCAGCTGAGCAATAAAGTGCTCCATGCATTGAGAGAAACAGCATTTGTTTCAAAGATACCTGAAAGTAACCATTCCAATAACAATCTTTATTCAATCTTTATTGAAGGGCATGTATTCTCACCACTACCTGCCTTGTAATGTAGCCCAGAACCAGCTTTTATATAAATGGACAGGACTGTAAACCATGACAAATGCTTCTTATATTAGGCCGCTGATGCCCAGCCAAAAGTAGTGTATGGTGATGGCCCAATTACCAGACCAGAAACATAAAACAAATGCAACGTGGACACAGTGGAAAATGATTTTTTCTGCTCTGCTCTCACAGCTTTATGAACTAAGGACAGCTACTGATCAGTTTTATTATACTGCGTCCTTTTCATAAAACAACTATACTGTCTATTAAATTTAAATAGTCATGTAAAAAAAGTCTGGGTATGTTTCTGGTTGTATTCTTTTTTATAGGACTATGAATCATTTGGCTGATTATCTACGTTTCTTGCTTCCATAAATGCAGTACTATTACATGCATCAGTTTTGACAGCTGGAGGCAAACAGTTGGTGAAATGCTTAAATATGAGATGTCCGAGATATTGCTTGCCATTTAGAAAAGTCTTGAGGTCTTTGTGTTTTTTTGGAGTGACAATTTATTTTAATTCACAAGGCCTCTATAGGTGAGTCTGTTACCAAGGCTCTGTCTTGGTTGTGGTGCAGACGAAAGTCATATCCCGGTGCTCAATAGTGAAGCCACGCACACCAGTGAGACAGAGGCCTTACGCTCCCACCACATGACTTCAGGTAGGCAAGTGAATAAGGAAAGGGATAGTGAGAAAAGTGAGACATACATAGTGAGAAGGGGGGGGTAATTGAAATAAATAAAAAAAGAGAAACATATAGGGGAGAGATAATGAGGAGGAGAAAGAATGGTGGCAGGCACCATGTGTGCAACCTGGATGCTGGAGCAAGTCCTATGAGTGCAATTTGGGTGCTGGGCAAATCTTAAGTGTGTAATCTGGGTGCTGCAGCATGTTTGGATGTAACCTGGATGCTGAGGCAAGTCCTATGAGTGCAATTTGGGTGCTGAGCAAGTCCTCTGGACGCAATGTGTGTGCTGGACAAGTCCTTTGGATATAACTTGGGTGCTGAGTGTAAGAATGCCTTTTATTTCATATATGCTGAGCAAGCCCCATGGATGCAACCTGGGTGCTGGTTTGGCTGTAACTTAAGTGCTTACCAAGTCCTGTGGATGCAACCTGGGTGTCAGGGCTGGCCTTTGGGGTGTGCAGCCTGTGATCTATGTCTGCTATATTGTAGTATGTAGGCGTTTTTTGTTTGGTTTCTTTTATTCTAACTTTGTTAACACCATAAAATTGAATTTGTTGATCTGTGATGAATCAATGTTTATATTCTTAATAGTACATTTTGATAGACCAACCTTTTATAATTTCTTCTGCATTCATGGTGTAGCTGGTCCTTTTATATATTAAAACTGGCCCTTCATAACATGGGCGTTGGAACCGGAGGGGACGGATCAGTAAATCATGCGGGGGAATGATAATGAAGAAATCCCCCCCTAGGGCCGTAGGAATCCCCCCAAACGAAACGCCGTACGGCACCTAGGCGGAGGAGAGAGAGGGGTGGCGAGCGGTCGCTCATGAAAGAGTTTTCCGCAACCGCTCAGCGCTCCTCCTCTGTTCCCTGCCACCACCTGCCTCAGCGTAGCCCTGACTGCAGTGGTGGGAGGGGGAGACGTCTGTCTCGGTGCCGGCGCTTCACGCAATGAGTCCAATGTCATATGCCGGCGCTCAGCAATGAAGCCGCACAATGTGGCAGAGCAGCGAGACAGAGGCCTTGCGCTCCCACCACAGGACTTCAGCACGGTAAGTGAACTACAAGGGGGGGTAGGGATAGGGTAGATAGTGAGAAGGGAGGGTAGGGATAGGGTAGATAATGAGAAGGGGTAGGGAGAGGGTAGATTAATGTGTGGATGAATTGTGTGAATGAGTGAGAGAATGAATTAATGTGTGGATGAATTGCTTGAATGATTTGTGAGAATGCATTAATGGATATGTGTATCATGGATGTGATTTAGGGAAAGTCAAAGATGGCTCAAGCAGGGTGTTTGAGCCATGGGGACCAAGATGGCACAGACAGCGTGTTTATGGGACAATGATGGCAGAGGGCGGACTGTTTGGTGACAAAGATCGCTCACGCTGGGATGTTTAGAGACAGAGTAATCTGGACTGTAATCTGTTTGTGTAATCTGGGTGCTGGTCAGGTTCTATGTGGGGAATGTGGATGCCGTGGCTGGCTTTGGGTTGTGCAACCTGTGATCTATGCCTGTAATTTATGGGGGTTTTATCTATACCTTTAATGCGTTTTATGTGAATTCCTGTTGATTTATACCTGCAAAGCTGGGTTTATGTGTTATTCTGCTATGCTATGTTTCCATTATTTACATATACCTGCAAATACAGGGTTTGTAATGTCTTATTCAGTTGATCTATACATGCACGTGCTGTTTTCATGAACTACATGGAATAAGTAAATGAGCTTAGTGAATGAGGGGACAAAGGAACTCTGGGGATGATTACGGGGCAGAGGACCTCTCAATGTCACGGTTTTTGCTGCGGGAGCGGAGGGAGTCCCAAGGAAATGCTTGCCTAGGGTCCAATTTTTCAGTATTTAAAGAAAATGTTTTTTTACAAAGATTAGCTGTTTTTCCCCTATATTTAATGTATTGAACGTATTTTTACCAGTGTTTAAAGTTATATATTATTGTATATGTGGGGAATGGGATAGTGAGGAAAGAAGTATAGGATGGGGAGAAAAAAGGGGGTATCTGATGGGGGAAAATGCTATCCCCCCAGATTTTTAGGGGTTGCTACCCACATGCTTCATAATTATTGGACACATGTTTTACCTACAACATCTTGGTGTAAAAACTAGGAAAGCTTGCACCAATGGCCCAGCACATATAATTAAAAAGTGGTATTAATATACTGATATTGAGACTTATGCTTTACCACCATCAATGTCTTGCTCAGTTTATAGTGATGGGAGTTGTGGTGTACCACCAACAATGTCTGGCACAATATTTAGTGATGGGAGGTATAATGTACCGCCTTCTGTGTCTGCCTTGCTATATATAACGATAAGAGATATACTGTACCCCCCTCAGTGTCTGCATAACTGTATAGGCTCTGTATATATTGATGGGAGTTATACTGTATCACAATCACGCTCATTATATAATGATGGGAGTTATTCTGTACCATTATCAAAATGTGAATAAACCACTGAGTTTGTAGAAATTTGCTTTACTATTTTTTTATGCTCTGCAATTCTAATTGTTATTTAGTTTCCTCAAAATAACCTCTGTAAAGATATAGCGGCGAGCACAATTTTCTGTTCTTGCCTTGGGCGCAAAAGGAGCTAGCTACGGCTTTACCCCTCTCGCTCAGCAGCTTCTTTAAAGTCACATCACTGGAAGTCACTGACAAATTAAGTGTAATGCTGTTTGTGGGGCAAAAGTTACACTGACAAAATGGCACTGACAAGCTGTTTGAAGGCAAAGATGGCACTGAAAAGCTGTTTGGGGACAATAATTAATCCCCCAGTAATATAGGGCGTTGAGACGCACGGTAGGGGACAGGGCAGGACCTGGCAGACAGACCCACCTAGCCACCCCACACCAGAAAAAACAAGAATTGGAATGAAGGAAGGAAGTATAAGGAAGGACACTGAGGTACAGGAAAGACCAGGCACTGGCAGACAGACACATCCAGTTATGGTATTGTAAATGCACAACTGTCTTAAACCCAATTCAGGAACAGTATTTTAACAACTAAAACACAGTCATACTTTGTGCAAGTACAGTCAAATGCCTCATTTTGTCAATATGAGTATAATAATAATTGTTTTGTGTTGTCCACAAACTAGAGGATGAGCTGGCAGCATAAATGTGCATTAATGTGCAGCTTGGACAGGAAGAGTATTTCAACACCTAAAACACACTGTGTGCACGCACAGTCAAACACATCATTTTGTCACAATTTTTGGTATTGTTTTGGGTTGACCAAAAACTAAAGGAATGGAAACGAATGTCTCCTGCAGTCCCTGTTTATCAATAGTTAACTGATATACAGTTTTATGCACTGAACGTTTGAATTGTCTTGCAGTATGGTAGATGAGCATCAATCTCGGCGTCTGCTAACTGCCACTGTGACTGATTATTTCACACTCCGTCTGTCTGTAACTGCTACTGACAAGTTAAAATGATATCAGCACACTTATATATTAGTATTAGTAGTATTAGTAGTGCTGTACAATGGCTAGACAGGACATAACAAGTAGTATGTAACATAAAAATGTGACTTACAGAAACAACGGGTGAGGAGGGCCCTGCTCAACAAGCTTACAATCGAAAGCGTTATGGTAGGGGAAAAGACAGATAGGCCGGGGAAGGGCATTGCAGAGGATAGGGGCAGCCCTTGACAAATCTTGTAAGCATGCATGAGAGCTAGAAATCAGAGGAGAGGATAAAAGGAGATCATAGGATGAGCGGAGAGACCTGTTAGGAGTGTATTCAGAGATGAGTGAGGAGATCTAAGTGCACTTTTGAATCCTAAAGTGCACAGGCAGCCAGTAAAGAGACTGACAGAGGGGAGAGGTTTTAGTAAAGCAATGGGAGAGGAAGATAAGTCTGGCAGCAGCGTTCATGGTGGATTGTAGAGGTGCAAGGCAGGTAAGAGGGAGATCTGCAAAACTGGGTTACGATATTTAATAAGAGAGAGAGATAATAAGGGCATGGACAAGGGTATATACATCTAAGGCTTGTCTCTTCCCCTTGTAAATGCTGCTTGGCCAGAGTAAGGAAAAAACCTACAGGTGGGAAAATTACCCCCACTTTATTAAAAGTAACACAGCAAAATGGGACAAAAATGCAGTAACAAAATATATATATATATATATATATATATATATACCGCATTTGCTCAATTATAAGATGACCCCCCCAAATATTAATCCATGTCAACTATTTTTATTTAATAAAGGCTATCAGTGAGAAAAATATTTTTTGTTTTTATTTCCTTTTATTTGCCAACCTGCCCCCCCCAGTTATGCACATCTGCCCCCAGGCTTGCCACTCTGCCCCCAGAAATGCCTTATACCCCTATATGCCACTCTGGCATACTCATTCATTCCCTTAATCAAGCATACTTGCTCATAAACCCTCCCCCACCCCTTACCTGAACTGCAGATTTCTCAATCGCAGACTTCTGTAGAGGCCCGGCTTCTTCCCTCTGCAACTTCTCTTGTCCCGGCCCCCGGGGGAAGAAGGAGGGGAGCAGAGTCGTGTGATGAGCATTCACGTGACTCTGCTGGGTTCCTGTTCTCCTGGCTAGTAGAAGAGACGCAGCTCGCACACTGTGCGACCAAAGCACCGGTAAGCAGCCTGGCCCCAGCGGACAATTTATTTTCTATTTGAGGTCTGATTAGAAGACGAGGAGTATTTTTCAGAGTATTTGCGCTGAAAAAAACCTTGCCTTATAATCGAGCAAATACGGTATAAATATGATTGTTAACAGCAATCGCACTGCTAGTATGCCCAGGCAACCAGTACATGCTAGAACCTGGGCATGATAGGAGTCTGATTTCAATATTATATGATTGTTAGCAGCAATCACACTCCTATCAGCCAGTACATGCTGAAATCTAGGTATGTCTGGGCATGATAGGAGTGTGATTTCTGTTAACAATCATATGTAAATATATATATATATATATTGTTATTGCATTTTTTGTCCAATTTTGGTGTGTTACTTGCTTTTAATAAAAATGGTTAACACACCAAAAAAAATCAATAAATTTATATATATGTATATATATATATATCTATATATAATGTCTAACAGCAATCACACTCCTATCATTCCCAGGCAGCCAGCACATGCTAAAACCTGGGTATGACAGGAGTGTGATTACCGGCTCCCTATGTCACCCCCACACACTCATATACTCAAACAGATACTCATTAATTCCCTTAATCACACATACTTGCTCATACACCCTTCCCCACCCCCTTACCTGAACTGCAGATCTCTCACTTGTAGACTACTACAGGGGCCCTGCTGCTTCCTCTCGAACAACTTCTCTGGCCCTGCCCCCAGGGGGAGAAGGAACGGAGCAGAGTCATGTGATGTGCATTCACATGACTGCGCTGGGTTCCTGCTTTTCTTCACCGGTACAAGAGACGCTGCTAGCATAGTGTGCGACCAACACGCAGGTAAGCAGCCCAGCCCCTGCGGACAATTATTTTCAGCCGTTTTTTTATTTCAGCATTTTGCCAATAATGCCCTTTTCGGCCGATATATTTCAGCCACCAATAAATCCTTTTTTCACAGCCATAACTATTAATGAGAAACCCCCCCGATTTTTGTCTACATCTACATATCAGTCATTTATTTGTACCCTCCTAGACACAATCCCTTCCCATTCTCATCAAAGAGTGCCCACAGACTTAAATAAGCACTCAACTTCGTCTGTGATTTCTATGCAACTTTCCAGTCACGGGACAAAAGTTGTTTGTGTATATCTGTTACATAGCTTTCCAGGCCCTTTCGTGCAAATCGGATATAGGTTAATTTGTTCTTCTCAGTAAGTATCTCTATTTTACATCAGTGATCAAACTCGGTTTATCCAAAATTGTTTCAAATCAGTTCATCTGCCGCACTCACGTTTAGAAGATCACCATTGGTGTAATAACTGAAACATTTGAAGGGTTAACACATCTTTGAAACCTACGTGTATCACACTAGCAAACCAGTTTTCTCACAGAAGGAAAATATGGCTTTATGAATTAGTATAAGAAATGAAGAGCTTCTCATGCTAGTCTTAAATCTCTCCAGCGTGTCATACCTCATTGCAAATATCACTTTGGCATTAGGCCAGTCCCTTACACTCCACTACCAAAAGTGTATATTGAGCAAAAATTTACTGTACTTTGTAAATGTGTGTCCTGGGATGGTTAAGCTTTCAGAGTCTTATAAAAATACCATTTTAAGATCATAAGTGAAGGTTAATTAATACGGTAGCAAATACAACATGTGGTTTGATGTTTTTCATGAATGTTTTAAATTAAATATAGCTATATATTTAAATACCATGTAGTCCCAATCCTACACCTTGAGAAGAAATGGTGGAAAAGCCACCTATATCTAGTCTGCAGCTTGCATCTGCCTTTAGCTGTAATTTTCTACGCAGGCATGTTTAAACTTAAAGGGTAATCTCCCTTTTTATTAATAATAGCATTTGTGATCATTCAGTACAGTGCTAGATACAGAAATGTAGATTAGCCCTGATGAAAAGTGCATTTTATTTTATTTTATTTTATTTTGTGAGCTTTCCATAAGCTTCTCTACCATTGTAGACAGGGGTGATATTTTGGGAGACTTCCCAAAACAGCACACAATGAGCTAACTCTTCATGGCAGCGCTAAAGAAGTCTTGTTTGTCCAATGAAATCCTTATTACCAAAGACTTTCATTAGTCCAAGTGTCAATGTCTAGGTTATTAAGACTGATCCTTTTTAATATTTAAAACAAGACGGTTTGTTAGTTTGTCAGGGTATTTGTCTGGTGGATTGGGCTAAGATAACAGCTAGAACAGTTTATTAAATTGTTACAATATGATGGAAGTTCCCCTTTAAAATAGATTTTACAAATATTGTGTTGTTTTGTCTTTCAAAGCAATTATAATTTTCACATCAGTTTATCATCATATTTGCTGTATGTGTTTTAGCTCTCTTATCTTAGCCCAAACACAAACAAGTCTTTATCCTATTGCCTTGTGGAAAACAACCGCATGTTTGCAAACTTCCCTGGGTCCCACACCAGGACATTCGACATGTGTTACATCACAGCAACTTCTCCCTCAATATATGTGGTGTGAAGTGCGGCAATATGGCTAGTGTCATGGTACCAGGAAATGTTTCACTCACAGAGCACACTTTTTTATTCGTTCACAATTCCTGTTTCAGTAAATTGTAAAAGCTGCCGGCAATTTCCCGGTTGAATGACAACCAGTACTGGGGAATTCAGTAGTTATGCAATACAATTTAAATAAACCCTCTGACTAATAAAAGTAGCGTATTTGCTCGATTATAAGACGACCCTGATTATAAGACGACCCCCCAAAATCTGAATATTAATTTATGAAAAAAAAGAAAAAGCCTGAATATAAGACGACCCTATAGGAAAAAAGTTTTACCAGTAAATGTCAATTCATGTAAACTATGTGAACAATTCTTTGTTAATAAAATATTTTGTTTTTGTTTTTATTTCCTTTTTTTTTCAACCTGCCCCCCCAGTTATGCACATCTGCCCCTAGGCTTGCCACTCTGCCCCAGAAATGCCTTATACCCTCTAAATGCCACAGTGCCCCATGATACGCCTTTTAACCCTCTATATGCCACTGTGCCCCATGATATGCCTTTTGACCCCCCTATGGGCCACTCTGCCTCCAGAATTGCCTTATACCCCTATATGCCACTCTGGCATTTAGGGGGTTAAAAGGCATATTATGGGGCAGAGTGGCATATAGGGAGGTATAAGGCATTTCAGGAGGCAGAGTGGCGCATAGAGGGTTAAAAGGCATTTCTGGAGGCAGAGTGTCATTAAGGGGGTTAAAAGGCATTTCACAGAGCACTCTACCTCCAGAAATGCCTTATGGCCCCCCATTTAACACTCCCTCCCTCCTTCAAACTTCCCGGTGCTTCTGAGTCCCCGGTGCTTAGTCCGGGCAGCGTGTAGAGCTCTATGCGCTTGAGCAGAAGTTGTCTACGTGAATCGCGTAGAGCTCTATACGCTGCCCGGACTAAGCACCGGGGACTCAGAAGCACCGGTAAGTTGGGGGGGGGGGAATAACACAGGAGGATCCAGGTCCCCTGCATCTGAGTCCCCGGTGCTTAGTCCGGGTACCATGTAGAGCTCTACGCGCTTGAGCGGAAGTTGTCTACGCGAATCGCGTAGAGCTCTACACGCTGCCCGGACTAAGCACCGGGGACTCAGAAGCACCGGTAAGTTGGTGGGGGGCATAACACAGGAGGATCCAGGTCCCCTGCATCTGAGTCCCCGGTGCTTAGTCCGGGCAGCGTGTAGAGCTATTTGAGGTCTGATTATAAGACGACCCCGATTATAAGACAAAGGTTTTTTTTCAGAGCATTTGCTCTGGAAAAAACCTCGTCTTATAATCGGGCAAATACGGTATGTGGGGAAAGTGAGTAGCATTTAAAAAAACAGTAGCTTGCAAGGGAGGAGCAATTTGAAGGCCTGTATCAACAGACCTCACACTCCCTTTATTTTGGGCCAGAGGTTGTAGAGGGAGATCCATGATCTTCTCAACCGGCCTTGATGGGCAGTATAGGAGAGGTCGAACACCAGGGGCCGGCCCTGGTGGCAGTCCCTTATGAGAGGCACCTGCCCTCCCCTAAGTATGCAACTGGGACACAGACATTTCAGAAATGTTCATGAGACCCAACAGTTCCCAGATACCTTCAATTCTAACCTTTTCTACTTCTCAGAAATTAACCCCTGGATATCAACCCCCACTCTTTCCACGATTATGTCATCCTCTTTTACTACTGCCATTCTAACGTTTATTAAATTGTGAATAATTTAGAGTGGCATTGGAATGAATGTGGCAGTGTGCAGCACTGAGAGATCATGTGCTAGTATGTGCTGCCCTGTGAGATCATATGCCCCAACCTTCAGAGCTGCGATAATCTGTCCTGCGATACCATATTATCTGCTGGGTTAACATGCTTTATTATGTGATATCATGTGCTACTTTATGCTGTCTGACATGACAACAGTCTTACCTTGTGCCTGTCAATCACCCATTACAAGAAAACAAATATTGCAGGTAAAAAGTATTACTGGACTTTATGGAGAGAAATGTATAAAATTATATTTATGATGATCTAGCAGAAGGACTGAAGGAGACTCTTAAAGGGACAATCAAGTCTCTTTTTCACTGATCACTGAAATAAGGAAACTCTCTTTGCCTGTCCGTTAATTGAATTAGATCATTAAAAATATCTTTCTGTTGTGCTTTTAAAGACAGAAGATTTTTAACATGTTTCAATAAAAAATTCTACTGCAATTGCTAGGGAGCTCATAATAATGGTCACAATAATCACAATACTGTACAAATGACTCCACCTCCACTGCTCTCTGTTTTCTCCACCAGTTTTAAAACAAGCTAAATATATCAAAATAATCAAATAATTACCTAAAGGAACCAAGCTACTGCCGATTATGTAGGTGACCACATTTTATGTCTGCCATTCAGGGACACACTATGAAGCCCATGAGATCACACACACACATATATATATATATATATATATATATATATATATATATGCTTTAGACATGCATTTTTAACTACATTATATGTACTTATCTCTTTGAAATTTGACTTCAAAATAACAGCTGAACTGGCAGTTTCTTTAATATTAGCCCCTGCTGCCAATATACCGTATTGGCCGAACATAGGCCGCACTTTTCCCCCCCACTTTAAGTCTTTAAAGTGGGGGTGCGGCCTATATTCGGGGTCTAGCGCCCGACGCCCAGGACATGCAGTTCCGGGCGCCGGGCAGGCAGCAGGGTTAGGATACACATCCCCCGCAGTGGTGCAGGGGACCCGTATCCTACTCTCTGATACGCTCAGACAGCCTCCCCTGCCGGCACTTTCCACGGGGGGGAGTGCCGGCACGGGAGATTGTCTAAGCGCATCGCGCAGACGTTCACCGGCTGCAGCGATGCACGCGTAAACAACCTCCGCTGCCGGAACGTCTGCTCGATGTGCTTTAACAATCTCCCTTGCCGGTGAATGTCTGCGCGAACAATCTTCCTTGCCGGTACTTCCCACGGCACAAGTGCCGGCACCGGAAGTTGAATTAGCGTTATGCGTAGATGTCCCCCGCACACCCCGTGGAGTCTGCACCGGTAAGTCTGGTGGGGGGGACATCTTGGGGACAGAGTGGCAGCATATCACGGAGGGGGGTAGAGTGGCAGCATATCTCGGGGGGGATAGAGTAGCAGCATATCTCGGAGGGGGGATAGAGTGGCAGCATATCTCGGGTGGGTACATCTTCGGGACAGAGTGGCAGCATATCTCGGGGGGGCAGAAACTTTTTTCTTTAAAAAAGCACCTAACGTTTAGGGTGTGGCCTATATTCGGGTGCGGCCTATATCCGAGCCAATACGGTATATAAATATATATAAATATTAGCCCCTGCTGCCGATATTTATTAATATTAGCCCCTGCTATCAATATATATAAATATTAGCCCCTGCTGACAATATATATATATATAAATATTAGCCCCTGCTGACAATATATATAAATATTAGCCCCTGCTGCCGATATTTATTAATATTAGCCCCTGCTGCCAATATATATATAAATATTAGCCCCTGCTGACAATACATATAAATATTAGCCCCTGCTGCCGATATTTATTAATATTAGCCCCTGCTGCCAATACAATATACCGTATTTGCTCGATTATAAGACGAGGTTTTTTCCAGAGCAAATGCTCTGAAAAATACCCCTCGTCTTATAATCAGGGTCGTCTTATAATCAGACCTCAAATAGGTCTGATTATGAGACTAAGATCCAGATCCCCCGCAGCGATGCAGAGGACCTGGATCCTCCTGTGTTAATCCCCCCCCCCCAATTTACCGGTGCTTCTGAGTCCCCGGTGCTTAGTCCGGGCTGCGTGTAGAGCTCTACGCGATACAATCGCGTAGAGCTCTACACGCTTCCCGGACTAAGCACTGGGGACCCAGATGCAGGGGACCTGGATCCTCCTGTGTTAACCCCCGACCCAACTTACCGGTGCATCTGAGTCCCCGGTGCTTAGTCCGGGCTGCGTGTAGAGCTCTACGCGATTGTATCGTGTAGAGCTCTACGCTCTACACGATACAATCGCGTAGAGCTCTAAACGCTGCCCGGACTAAGCACCGGGGACTCAGATGCACCGGTAAGTTGGGTCGGGGGTTAACACAGGAGGATCCAGGTCCCCTGCATCTGGGTCCCCAGTGCTTAGTCCGGGCAGCGTGTAGAGCTCTATGCGCTTGAGCAGAAGTTGTCTACGTGAATCGCGTAGAGCTCTATACGCTGCCCGGACTAAGCACCGGGGACTCAGAAGCACCGGTAAGTTGGGGGGGGGGGAATAACACAGGAGGATCCAGGTCCCCTGCATCTGAGTCCCCGGTGCTTAGTCCGGGTACCATGTAGAGCTCTACGCGCTTGAGCGGAAGTTGTCTACGCGAATCGCGTAGAGCTCTACACGCTGCCCGGACTAAGCACCGGGGACTCAGAAGCACCGGTAAGTTGGTGGGGGGCATAACACAGGAGGATCCAGGTCCCCTGCATCTGAGTCCCCGGTGCTTAGTCCGGGCAGCGTGTAGAGCTATTTGAGGTCTGATTATAAGACGACCCCGATTATAAGACAAAGGTTTTTTTTCAGAGCATTTGCTCTGGAAAAAACCTCGTCTTATAATCGGGCAAATACGGTATGTGGGGAAAGTGAGTAGCATTTAAAAAAACAGTAGCTTGCAAGGGAGGAGCAATTTGAAGGCCTGTATCAACAGACCTCACACTCCCTTTATTTTGGGCCAGAGGTTGTAGAGGGAGATCCATGATCTTCTCAACCGGCCTTGATGGGCAGTATAGGAGAGGTCGAACACCAGGGGCCGGCCCTGGTGGCAGTCCCTTATGAGAGGCACCTGCCCTCCCCTAAGTATGCAACTGGGACACAGACATTTCAGAAATGTTCATGAGACCCAACAGTTCCCAGATACCTTCAATTCTAACCTTTTCTACTTCTCAGAAATTAACCCCTGGATATCAACCCCCACTCTTTCCACGATTATGTCATCCTCTTTTACTACTGCCATTCTAACGTTTATTAAATTGTGAATAATTTAGAGTGGCATTGGAATGAATGTGGCAGTGTGCAGCACTGAGAGATCATGTGCTAGTATGTGCTGCCCTGTGAGATCATATGCCCCAACCTTCAGAGCTGCGATAATCTGTCCTGCGATACCATATTATCTGCTGGGTTAACATGCTTTATTATGTGATATCATGTGCTACTTTATGCTGTCTGACATGACAACAGTCTTACCTTGTGCCTGTCAATCACCCATTACAAGAAAACAAATATTGCAGGTAAAAAGTATTACTGGACTTTATGGAGAGAAATGTATAAAATTATATTTATGATGATCTAGCAGAAGGACTGAAGGAGACTCTTAAAGGGACAATCAAGTCTCTTTTTCACTGATCACTGAAATAAGGAAACTCTCTTTGCCTGTCCGTTAATTGAATTAGATCATTAAAAATATCTTTCTGTTGTGCTTTTAAAGACAGAAGATTTTTAACATGTTTCAATAAAAAATTCTACTGCAATTGCTAGGGAGCTCATAATAATGGTCACAATAATCACAATACTGTACAAATGACTCCACCTCCACTGCTCTCTGTTTTCTCCACCAGTTTTAAAACAAGCTAAATATATCAAAATAATCAAATAATTACCTAAAGGAACCAAGCTACTGCCGATTATGTAGGTGACCACATTTTATGTCTGCCATTCAGGGACACACTATGAAGCCCATGAGATCACACACACACATATATATATATATATATATATATATATATATATATGCTTTAGACATGCATTTTTAACTACATTATATGTACTTATCTCTTTGAAATTTGACTTCAAAATAACAGCTGAACTGGCAGTTTCTTTAATATTAGCCCCTGCTGCCAATATACCGTATTGGCCGAACATAGGCCGCACTTTTCCCCCCCACTTTAAGTCTTTAAAGTGGGGGTGCGGCCTATATTCGGGGTCTAGCGCCCGACGCCCAGGACATGCAGTTCCGGGCGCCGGGCAGGCAGCAGGGTTAGGATACACATCCCCCGCAGTGGTGCAGGGGACCCGTATCCTACTCTCTGATACGCTCAGACAGCCTCCCCTGCCGGCACTTTCCACGGGGGGGAGTGCCGGCACGGGAGATTGTCTAAGCGCATCGCGCAGACGTTCACCGGCTGCAGCGATGCACGCGTAAACAACCTCCGCTGCCGGAACGTCTGCTCGATGTGCTTTAACAATCTCCCTTGCCGGTGAATGTCTGCGCGAACAATCTTCCTTGCCGGTACTTCCCACGGCACAAGTGCCGGCACCGGAAGTTGAATTAGCGTTATGCGTAGATGTCCCCCGCACACCCCGTGGAGTCTGCACCGGTAAGTCTGGTGGGGGGGACATCTTGGGGACAGAGTGGCAGCATATCACGGAGGGGGGTAGAGTGGCAGCATATCTCGGGGGGGATAGAGTAGCAGCATATCTCGGAGGGGGGATAGAGTGGCAGCATATCTCGGGTGGGTACATCTTCGGGACAGAGTGGCAGCATATCTCGGGGGGGCAGAAACTTTTTTCTTTAAAAAAGCACCTAACGTTTAGGGTGTGGCCTATATTCGGGTGCGGCCTATATCCGAGCCAATACGGTATATAAATATATATAAATATTAGCCCCTGCTGCCGATATTTATTAATATTAGCCCCTGCTATCAATATATATAAATATTAGCCCCTGCTGACAATATATATATATATAAATATTAGCCCCTGCTGACAATATATATAAATATTAGCCCCTGCTGCCGATATTTATTAATATTAGCCCCTGCTGCCAATATATATATAAATATTAGCCCCTGCTGACAATACATATAAATATTAGCCCCTGCTGCCGATATTTATTAATATTAGCCCCTGCTGCCAATACAATATACCGTATTTGCTCGATTATAAGACGAGGTTTTTTCCAGAGCAAATGCTCTGAAAAATACCCCTCGTCTTATAATCAGGGTCGTCTTATAATCAGACCTCAAATAGGTCTGATTATGAGACTAAGATCCAGATCCCCCGCAGCGATGCAGAGGACCTGGATCCTCCTGTGTTAATCCCCCCCCCCCAATTTACCGGTGCTTCTGAGTCCCCGGTGCTTAGTCCGGGCTGCGTGTAGAGCTCTACGCGATACAATCGCGTAGAGCTCTACACGCTTCCCGGACTAAGCACTGGGGACCCAGATGCAGGGGACCTGGATCCTCCTGTGTTAACCCCCGACCCAACTTACCGGTGCATCTGAGTCCCCGGTGCTTAGTCCGGGCTGCGTGTAGAGCTCTACGCGATTGTATCGTGTAGAGCTCTACGCTCTACACGATACAATCGCGTAGAGCTCTAAACGCTGCCCGGACTAAGCACCGGGGACTCAGATGCACCGGTAAGTTGGGTCGGGGGTTAACACAGGAGGATCCAGGTCCCCTGCATCTGGGTCCCCAGTGCTTAGTCCGGGCAGCGTGTAGAGCTCTATGCGCTTGAGCAGAAGTTGTCTACGTGAATCGCGTAGAGCTCTATACGCTGCCCGGACTAAGCACCGGGGACTCAGAAGCACCGGTAAGTTGGGGGGGGGGGAATAACACAGGAGGATCCAGGTCCCCTGCATCTGAGTCCCCGGTGCTTAGTCCGGGTACCATGTAGAGCTCTACGCGCTTGAGCGGAAGTTGTCTACGCGAATCGCGTAGAGCTCTACACGCTGCCCGGACTAAGCACCGGGGACTCAGAAGCACCGGTAAGTTGGTGGGGGGCATAACACAGGAGGATCCAGGTCCCCTGCATCTGAGTCCCCGGTGCTTAGTCCGGGCAGCGTGTAGAGCTATTTGAGGTCTGATTATAAGACGACCCCGATTATAAGACAAAGGTTTTTTTTCAGAGCATTTGCTCTGGAAAAAACCTCGTCTTATAATCGGGCAAATACGGTATGTGGGGAAAGTGAGTAGCATTTAAAAAAACAGTAGCTTGCAAGGGAGGAGCAATTTGAAGGCCTGTATCAACAGACCTCACACTCCCTTTATTTTGGGCCAGAGGTTGTAGAGGGAGATCCATGATCTTCTCAACCGGCCTTGATGGGCAGTATAGGAGAGGTCGAACACCAGGGGCCGGCCCTGGTGGCAGTCCCTTATGAGAGGCACCTGCCCTCCCCTAAGTATGCAACTGGGACACAGACATTTCAGAAATGTTCATGAGACCCAACAGTTCCCAGATACCTTCAATTCTAACCTTTTCTACTTCTCAGAAATTAACCCCTGGATATCAACCCCCACTCTTTCCACGATTATGTCATCCTCTTTTACTACTGCCATTCTAACGTTTATTAAATTGTGAATAATTTAGAGTGGCATTGGAATGAATGTGGCAGTGTGCAGCACTGAGAGATCATGTGCTAGTATGTGCTGCCCTGTGAGATCATATGCCCCAACCTTCAGAGCTGCGATAATCTGTCCTGCGATACCATATTATCTGCTGGGTTAACATGCTTTATTATGTGATATCATGTGCTACTTTATGCTGTCTGACATGACAACAGTCTTACCTTGTGCCTGTCAATCACCCATTACAAGAAAACAAATATTGCAGGTAAAAAGTATTACTGGACTTTATGGAGAGAAATGTATAAAATTATATTTATGATGATCTAGCAGAAGGACTGAAGGAGACTCTTAAAGGGACAATCAAGTCTCTTTTTCACTGATCACTGAAATAAGGAAACTCTCTTTGCCTGTCCGTTAATTGAATTAGATCATTAAAAATATCTTTCTGTTGTGCTTTTAAAGACAGAAGATTTTTAACATGTTTCAATAAAAAATTCTACTGCAATTGCTAGGGAGCTCATAATAATGGTCACAATAATCACAATACTGTACAAATGACTCCACCTCCACTGCTCTCTGTTTTCTCCACCAGTTTTAAAACAAGCTAAATATATCAAAATAATCAAATAATTACCTAAAGGAACCAAGCTACTGCCGATTATGTAGGTGACCACATTTTATGTCTGCCATTCAGGGACACACTATGAAGCCCATGAGATCACACACACACATATATATATATATATATATATATATATATATATGCTTTAGACATGCATTTTTAACTACATTATATGTACTTATCTCTTTGAAATTTGACTTCAAAATAACAGCTGAACTGGCAGTTTCTTTAATATTAGCCCCTGCTGCCAATATACCGTATTGGCCGAACATAGGCCGCACTTTTCCCCCCCACTTTAAGTCTTTAAAGTGGGGGTGCGGCCTATATTCGGGGTCTAGCGCCCGACGCCCAGGACATGCAGTTCCGGGCGCCGGGCAGGCAGCAGGGTTAGGATACACATCCCCCGCAGTGGTGCAGGGGACCCGTATCCTACTCTCTGATACGCTCAGACAGCCTCCCCTGCCGGCACTTTCCACGGGGGGGAGTGCCGGCACGGGAGATTGTCTAAGCGCATCGCGCAGACGTTCACCGGCTGCAGCGATGCACGCGTAAACAACCTCCGCTGCCGGAACGTCTGCTCGATGTGCTTTAACAATCTCCCTTGCCGGTGAATGTCTGCGCGAACAATCTTCCTTGCCGGTACTTCCCACGGCACAAGTGCCGGCACCGGAAGTTGAATTAGCGTTATGCGTAGATGTCCCCCGCACACCCCGTGGAGTCTGCACCGGTAAGTCTGGTGGGGGGGACATCTTGGGGACAGAGTGGCAGCATATCACGGAGGGGGGTAGAGTGGCAGCATATCTCGGGGGGGATAGAGTAGCAGCATATCTCGGAGGGGGGATAGAGTGGCAGCATATCTCGGGTGGGTACATCTTCGGGACAGAGTGGCAGCATATCTCGGGGGGGCAGAAACTTTTTTCTTTAAAAAAGCACCTAACGTTTAGGGTGTGGCCTATATTCGGGTGCGGCCTATATCCGAGCCAATACGGTATATAAATATATATAAATATTAGCCCCTGCTGCCGATATTTATTAATATTAGCCCCTGCTATCAATATATATAAATATTAGCCCCTGCTGACAATATATATATATATAAATATTAGCCCCTGCTGACAATATATATAAATATTAGCCCCTGCTGCCGATATTTATTAATATTAGCCCCTGCTGCCAATATATATATAAATATTAGCCCCTGCTGACAATACATATAAATATTAGCCCCTGCTGCCGATATTTATTAATATTAGCCCCTGCTGCCAATACAATATACCGTATTTGCTCGATTATAAGACGAGGTTTTTTCCAGAGCAAATGCTCTGAAAAATACCCCTCGTCTTATAATCAGGGTCGTCTTATAATCAGACCTCAAATAGGTCTGATTATGAGACTAAGATCCAGATCCCCCGCAGCGATGCAGAGGACCTGGATCCTCCTGTGTTAATCCCCCCCCCCCAATTTACCGGTGCTTCTGAGTCCCCGGTGCTTAGTCCGGGCTGCGTGTAGAGCTCTACGCGATACAATCGCGTAGAGCTCTACACGCTTCCCGGACTAAGCACTGGGGACCCAGATGCAGGGGACCTGGATCCTCCTGTGTTAACCCCCGACCCAACTTACCGGTGCATCTGAGTCCCCGGTGCTTAGTCCGGGCTGCGTGTAGAGCTCTACGCGATTGTATCGTGTAGAGCTCTACGCTCTACACGATACAATCGCGTAGAGCTCTAAACGCTGCCCGGACTAAGCACCGGGGACTCAGAAGCACCGGTAAGTTGGGGGGGGGGGCATAACACAGGAGGATGCAGGGGACCTGCATCCTCCTGTGTTATGCCCCCTCCAACGTACCGGTGCTTCTGAGTCCCCGGTGCTTAGAGCTCTACGCGATTCGCGTGGAGCTCTACATGCTGCCCGGACTAAGCACCTGGGGCTCAGATGCAGGGGACCTGGACCCTCCTGTGTTATGCGCCCCCCCCAACTCAGAAGCACCGGTAAGTTTGGAGGAGGGAGGGGGAGTGTTAAATGTGGGTTTGAGGCATTTCTGGAGGCAGAGTGCTCTGTGAAATGCCTTTTAACCCCTTTAATGCCACTCTGCCTCCTGAAATGCCTTAAACCTCCCTATATGCCACTCTTCCCCATAATATGCCTTTTAACCCTCTAAGTGCCAGAGTGGCATATAGGGTTAAAAGGCATATCATGGGGCACAGTGGCATATAGGGTTAAAAGGCATATTATGGGGCACTGTGGCATTTAGAGGGTTAAAAGGCATATCATGGGGCACAGTGGCATATAGGGGGTATAAGGCACTTCTGGGGCAGATGTGCATAACTGGGGGACAGGTTGGAAAATAGAAGGAAATAAAACCAAAATATTTTTCTCAAGCATAGCTTTTATTAAAAAAAGTGTTTAAATGAATTAACATTTACTGGTAAAACTTTTTTCCTATAGGGTCGTCTTATATTCAGGCTTTTTCTTTTTTTCCTAAATTAATATTAAGATTTGGGGGGTCGTCTTATAATCAGGGTCGTCTTATAATCGAGCAAATACGGTATATCACTCCCTCCTCTCCTGTACCACAAAATAGGTATAGATCAAGTACACAACACAAAAAGCAGCACTTGCATGTATAGATCAACTGAATAAGACTTACAAACCTACATAACTACATACATAAATAATGTATGGAAACATCGCATAGCAGGGATAGATCAACATAGTAACACACAAACCAAGCTTTGCATGAATAGATCAACTGGAAATCACATGTAAACTCAACCCTGATGGTATAGATCAAAAAACACATGGAAACAGCACTGCAAAACTCAGCAAAAAAGGTATAGATAAAACCCCCTAAATTACAGGCATAGATCACAGGTTGTACACCCCAAAGCCAGCCCTGGTGTCCACACTGCCCACATAGAACCTGACCAGCACCCAGATAACACACATAAGACAGTCCAGCATGAGTCAGCTTTGTCCCCAAACAGTCCGTCCTATGCCATCTTTGTCCCATAAACACCCTGCCTGCGCCATCTTGGTCCCCGAGGCTCAAGCACCCTTCTTTTGCCTTTCCACATCTATGATATACACAAACACTTTTACAGTCACTCACTAATTCACACTTTCATTCACATAATTCATTCACATAATCATTTATTCTCTCCCTCATTCAGACAATTCATCCACACACTAATTAATACTCTCCCTTATTTAGACAATTCATCGACACATTAATTCATACTCCCTCTTTCAGACAATTCATCCACACATTAATTCATTAATTCTCTCCCTCATTCACACAATTTATCCACACACTAATTCATTTATTCTCTCACTCAATCTCACTCTTTATTTATTTCAATATTCTTACTACCCCCTTTCTCACTATCTACTCCCCCTTTCTCACTATCTATCCCCTCTCCCTTCTCATAATCTGCCCCCCTCCCTCCCTTCTCATAATCTACCCCCTCTACCTCCCTTTTCATTATCTACCCCCTCTCCCTCCATCCCTATTATCTACCCTTCCCCCCCTTTGTAGTTCACTTACCTTCCAGAAGTCCTGCGGGGAGAGTGCAAGGCCTCTGTCTCCCTGCTCTGCTGCGGTGCGCGCTGCTTCACTGCTGAGTGCCGGAATATGACATCATATTCTGGCGCTCAGCATGACATGCCGGCACTGCAACCAAGCTAGAGGCCTCACAGAGGAGACGGAGGGGCTCCAAGAAGTTGCTGAAAACTTAAGGAGCGACCGCTCGACACCCCTCTCTCTCCTCCGCGTTGAAAAAAAAAAAAGACGACACTTCAATTCCGGGACAATGCATTGTCCCGGACTGTCCCGGGCAATCCGGGACGTGTGGTCACCCTACATCAGTGAAGATCTGTTACTGAAACTGACTTGTAAACTACAGCATTGTTAAAAAAGAAAGTAAATATGACAAGACAATTACAATTTTAAAGGGACACTCCAGCCATCATATAAACACATTATACTGAAGTGGTCCCTTTAAATGTATGTGTTAACTAAGTACATTAAGGGATTGAGCAGATTCCTCCCCACATGCATTTGCCACCACCTTTCCCCATTTGGCAAGCCCATCTCCTGAAACGTAGTATATTTAACACCAATCAGCTCCAGTGCTTGATTCATGTTTTGTGGTAAGGGGTCTAATGAGACCCTCAGTGTGCATGCATGGCAAGCACTCCCATTGATTTTAGCTGCCAATCAGTGGTGTGAATCGTCAGACTACGGATGAGGTGTTTTTCTGCAGCTCTGGAGCTACAGTTTCTACTAAAAGGTGATTGCTTATGTTTCTTTCAGGTTTAAAGCATGTATATTAAAGTACTTACAAGGTGCATTACAGTGCAATATTTGTTTTGCCAAGGACAGTAGTTCTGTCTGTAGTTCTGCTGAGGACAGTAGAGTGTCCTTTAACCCCTTAACGTCCATTGCCGGGTCATTGTATGGCGGCAGACGCCCGTTTTAAAAGCGTTTAGGAGGCGATCAACGATCACCTCCTAAACTTCAATGGTGTCGCTGGAATGCCTCGATCAGGAGGAATCCAGCGACACCAAACACTTACCCCAGGACGGGCTGTGACCGCATTTCAAATACCCAAGGGGTGTCTAATTTAAAAAAGTAATGGTTTGATTGGGTAAATTGGAGTGGCCGGGCTCAAAGATAGGGCAAAGGCACAGACTGACCGAAATGGGGGAAAAAAAGCGCACTTCCAAAATGTGGCATTTTAACCCCAAACACCAGACAAACCCATACATGTGGGGTATGACTGCACTCGGGAGATGTTCCTGAACACACATTGGGGTGTTGTTTGATAGTGATGTATACCTGGAGCTATAAATTTATACCTATAGTACAATTTGTGTGAAAAAAATACCAAAAAAAAATACTACCACAAAGTGTGGCAAAGGCTGGTGGTAGAATCTGATGCATGGAAAGGGTTAAATACTACCATTTTAAGTACCTTGGGGTGTCTAGTTTTCAAAATTATATGGCTTGATGGGGTAAATTGTAGTGGCTGGGCTCAAAAATAGGGCATAGGCACAGACTGACCAAAATAGGGGGAAAAAAGCGCACTCAAATGGGCCTTTTAACCCCAAACAGGTGCCAAACCCATGCATGGGTGGTATCACTGTACTCGAGAGATGTTGTTGAACACATATTAGGGTGTTGTTTGATAGTGACGTATACCTGGAGCTATAAATTTATACCCAAAGTACAACTTGTGTAAAAAAAATACCAAAAAAATACTACCCCAAAGTGTGGCAAAGGCTGGTGGTAGAATCTCATGCATGGAAAGGGTTAAAATACTAGCATTTGAAATACCTTGGGGTGTCTAGTTTTCAAAAATATATGGTATGATGGGGTAAATTGAATTAGCCGGCTTCAAAGATGGTCCTATTTGGACATGGGGCAGAATGATCAGATGTAAAAGTTCCAAGTTAAAAAAAGGGCACTTCCTAAATGTGGCGTTTTACCTCCCAAACAACCCGACAAACCCATGCATGGGGGGTATGACTGTACTCGGGAGATGTTGCTGAACACATGTTGGGGTGTTGTTTGAAAGTGTTGTATACCAGGAGCTGTAACTCCATACCTGAAGAGCAATTTTATCGATAAAAAACACAAAATAAATTACTACCACAAAGTTTGACAAAGACTGGTGGTAGAATTAGTGCATGGAAAGAGTTAAAATGCTAGCATTTGAAATACCTTGGGTTGTCTAGTTTTCAAAAATATATGATTAGATGGGGTAAATTGCGTTGGCCGGCTTCAACGATACCCGAAATGGCACATGGGGGGAAGAATTACCAGATTTGGAAAAAATGGTTTTGAAATAGCAAAACGCTACTTGTACTTAATGCTCCATAACGTGCAGAAAAAAGCTTTTTTGGCTAAGTAAAAGATTTTTGGGGTAAAAGTCAGAAAAAGTGTTTTTTTGTAAATTTTTCATCATATTTTATTATTTTTTTTATGGGAAATTAGATAATATGATCAAAACAATGGTATCTGAAGAAAGCCCTTCTTGTCCTGAAAAAAAACAACATATAATTTGTGTGGGTTCACTAAATGAGTGAGGAGAAAATTACATCTAAACACGAACACCGCAAAAGTGTTGAAACAGCCTCGGTCCCAATGGTACAAAAGGTAAAACACAGCCTGGTCCTTAAGGGGTTAAGCTAGTTAGGTTTAAATAAAATTCAAATTAGTGCTTATGTCTAGAGTTATGTATTTTATTTTCAATGAAATAGGATATTATATGTTTCTGGGCCAGTGGTATACACCAAATCTTACATACATAGTATTGGCACACCCAGAGCTGTAGCTAGTTCCTTTTACGCCCAAGGTGCCCCAGCCCCAGCTATTTTTTTTACAGAGGTTATTTTATTTAACCCCTTCGTGACAAAGGCTGATTTTACTTTTTGTACCCTTCGTGACAATGGCTGTTTTATCGTTTCTGCGGTGTTTGTGTTTAGCTGTAATTTTCTCTTAACCCATTTACTAAACCCACACAAGTTATATATTGTTTTTTTCAGGACAAGAAGGGCTTTCTTCAGACACACATTTTTTTCATATGATGTAATTTCCTATAATAAAAATAATAAAATATGACGAAAAATTGAAAAAAAAACAAATTTTCTCACTTTTATTTGAAAAATCTTTTATTCATCATAAAAAACTACTGAAAAAACCTGCTAAATAGATTCTACTATTTGTCCCAAGTTTAGAAATACCCAATGTTTTTATGTTTTTTTGCTTTCTTCTACACGTTATGGGGCAATAAGTACAAGTAGCGTTTTGCTAATTCAAAACCATTTTTCTCTGAATCTGGTAATTCTGTCTCTATGTGGTATTTGGGGCATCTTTGAAGCCAGCAAATTAAATTTACCCCACCAAACCATATATTTTTGAAAACTAGACACCCCAGGGTATTTTAGATGCTGATAGTTTAACCCTTTCCATGCACTAATCCTACCACCAACCCTTGTCAAAGTTTGGGATAGTAATTGTTTTTGGTGTTTTTTTCACATACTTTGTACTTCAGGTGTGAAATTACAGCTCCTGGTATATGTTGCTGTCACACAACACCCAGATATGTGTCCAGCAACATCTCCTGAGTACATTGATACCCCACATGCATGGGTTTGTCAGATTGTTTGGGGGCAAAAGGGCCACATTTGGAACATGAGCAATTCAAATTCAGTAGGAATTTTACATCTGGGTAAAGAAAAATGCTTGTACCCAACTATCAGTAGGGACAGGTTACAAGAAAGCCTGGCCTATCTCCAAGAAGGGATTTGATCTAGCACCTTAAGTGGTCCCTCATGCCACGGAATGGACACAGGGGTCACTTGACAGTGCAAATAAAAACGCTTAAAAATGGTGGAGCAAATAAAAGCTAAAAAACTGTAAATGTAACAAAAAATTAAAAAAAAATACAAAAATGGAGCAGGAACAAAAAAAAAATTAAAAATGGGAAACTGTGTGATACAGCTTGAAGCAGTCACCGACACAGAGTGCAGGTTTTCCAGGGCAATCTGGACAGTAAAATGTGGTGTCCTTTCTTTGCCCCCTGCTGTAGCATACCCTGCATCTCTTTTGGGGATTCTGCTTCTTTGCTGTAGGGGGGATTTTAAAAATAAAATGGGTAGCCCCAATTCTGTTGGTTCCCATCACTACTTGGGGACCAGGTGCATCACGGTACAAGATACCTGAAATTACTTCGAGCTGAAACTGCAAAAAAGACAGCTTCAGCCCAGTGTCTGCTTTTTTGTGCAGCAAAAAAGCGTTATAGGTTGCAATTTGCATTAGATAAATTGCAACCTTCTTGTACCAGGCCTTTGTCTTCCTCATAATGAGGTAGGGCTGTAGGAGTTGATCTGACAGATCAACTCCACCCATGTGCTTGTTATAGGCCCTGATGCACACTGGCTTTGTAGTGACCCCAGCTCTGCCACGGACAGAAACCTCCACGGTTCTCTCATCGTGGATGTTGCTCAGCATGCACACCTCTTTTCTGTCCTTGAACTTCAATGCCAAAAGCTCCTCTTGGCGTAGAGCTGAGGTCTCCCCCTTTCGTAGCCGGGTTCGTACCAGGCGTTGTGGGAAACCCAAGCGGTTCTTTTTTATAGAACCGCAAGCTACCGTATCGAAACAATACAGCAGCTTGAACAAAGGGACGCTTGTATAGAAGTTATCTACATACAAGTGGTAGCCTTTGTTCATAAGGGGGAATATTAGGTCCCAAACAATCTTGGCACTGGTGCCCAGATGATCTGGGCAACCTGGAGGGTCAAGGTAGCTATCCTTACCCTCGTATACCCGGAAGGCATGAGTATATCCTGCCTCGCTCTCGCAGAGCTTATACACCTTCACTCCATACCTGGAGCGCTTGGAAGGAATATACTGCTTGAATCCCAACCTTCCTTTATATTTCATTAGGGATTCATCCACGCAGATATTCTTTCCAGGTGTATAAACCTCTGGAAACCTGGCAGCGAGATGGGTAATCAGGGGGCGGATTTTGTACAGCCTATCAAACTGGGGGTCCTCCTTAGGGGGGCACAGGCTGTTGTCGCTAAAATGCATGAAACGAAGAATCATTTCATACCTTTGCCTAGTTATAGTTTGGGCAAAAATGGGGGTACTAAAGATGGGGCTGGTGCTCCAGTAGGAGCGGATGGAGGGCTTTTTTATAATGCCCATTAACATTGTGAGTGCCCAGAATTTAAGAAATTCTGGCACGTCAATGGGAGTCCATGGCTGTTTTGCCCAAAAAGAATTAGGGCTAGCAGCACGGTGCTGCTGGGCATAAATGTTTGTTTGTGTGACAATGTCTCCCAAGACATCGTCTCCCAAAAAAACCTGCACAAATTGCAGTGGAGTGAATCCTGTAACATCAATATTGATGCCAGGAATTCCAGAAAAAGGAGGGATAGCTGGCTTGTACCTATTAGGCGCTACCCATGCCTCTGGTGCACTGCCACGACTACGTGTGGTAGGCGTCCTAACAGCCACAGATACATCACTAGATGTATCTGTGAACTGACCAACGTCAAAATCTGACGCTGTATCAGTGGCCTCAGAATCTGTGGCCAAAAAGGCATACGCCTCCTCAGCCGTATACCGCTGCATGGTAAGAATTGCAGCAAAAATAGTGGGGAAGGAAAGGGTTAATGGCTATAATAAAAAATAAAAAAAAACCTAAAAAAAAGTAAAAAAAACTAAAAAAAGTAAAAAAACATGTAAAAAAAAAAAACAACCCAAAAACAATTGCCACTATGCAAGATCACTGTTTATGCAGTGATCAATGGCAATGAAGGGGTTAATATTATATGGGTGGCTCTTATAAGAGCCTTTGGATCAATATATATATATATTTATTAGGGAATACCTGAAATACCAGAACACACCGATCTGTCTCTCTCCCTCACTAGAAGCAAGTGAAGGAGGGGGGCAGATCCAATACTGATCAAAGGCAATGTTTAGAAAACATTGCCTTTGATTTATCAAATCATGATCACTCTTATGAGTGATCTGACCACTAGGGGTGTTATTCACTGGATGTCCATGATGTCAGCAGGCTCCGCCCCCCGGCTTGATGGGCGCCGCCATCTTGAAACACCGCGTGTGTTTCGAAGACACCGGCACCGGGAAGGTAAGTTGAGCATTTAGGAAGCGATCGCGAGTCGCTTCCTTTGCTAAACAGGTGTTGCAAAGATGCCTCGATACTGAGGCATCTTAGCAACACCAGCTAAGCAAAGGAAGCGACTCGCGATCGCTTCCTAAACCCGTTTTTCGGCGGCGGGCGCCGCCATGTTTGAAAGACGTGCAGTCTTTCAAACATGTTTTTTTTTTGCTCCTAGGAGCGATCGGGGGGGGGCGGGAATGTTTTTTTTGGTGTTGCTCAATGCCTCGATGTCGAGGCATTAGAGCAACACCGTTTGAGTGAAAAAATCGATCACGGATCGATTTTTTCACCCGTTTAAAGACGTGCCGGTCCTGGCACGTCAATTGTCATAATCGTCACGATTTTCAGTGACGTGCCCGGACCGGCAATTGTCACGAAGGGGTTAAACTACCCTTACACACTGCCTTTACACTAGGGCTGCAACTAACGATTATTTTAATAATCGATTAGTTGGCCGATTATTTTGTCGATTAATCGATTAATCGGATAAAAAAATACATTATTTTAAATTGAAGAAAAATTGCAATAAAAAACGTACAATTTACACTTTCATCTCTTTATTGCAATGGCCTCTCTCTATTCACCTTCTTATTTTACTGACATAATAATAAAAGCTACAAGAACCCAAACACAGTGTTTCTCAAACTAGGTTTTAATACAAAGTTATTAGGAAATATTAATTCATATGTTAACTATTTTTCATATTTAATAAAAACTGAGAAAAAAGCCTTGTTTACATTTTTTTTATTTACCAAACTGCCCCCAGTTATGCACATCTGACCCCCAGCTTGCCACTCTGCCCCCATATATGCCTTATACCTCTTATATGCCAGATTCCGCTGAGCCCTCTGATATACCTTTTACCCCAGATTTGTTTTATGCCCCTCTGATATGCCTAATATCGATATGCCACTGAGCCCCCTGATACCTTTTACCCCCAGATATGTTTATGCCCCCTGATATGCCTATATGCCCTGAAATTCATAATACCCCCCATACACCACTATAACTCACCCATACACCACTCTGGCTCCTCCCCCTCCCATACACCACTCTGGCTCCTCCCCCCTCTCATACTCCACTCTGCCTCCTCCCCCCTCCCATACATGACTTTGGCTCCTCCCCTCCCATACATGACTTTGCCTCCTCCCCCTCCCATATACCACTCTGCCTCCTCCCCCTCCCATACTTCACTCTGCCTCCTCCCCCTCCCATACTCCACTCTGCCTCCTCCCCTCCCATAAATCACTTTGGCTCCTCCCCCTCCCATACTCCACTCTGCCTCCTCCCCCCTCCCATACTCCACTCTGCCTCCTCCCATACACTACTCTGGCTCCTCCCCCTCCCATATACCACTCTGCCTCCTCCCCCCTCCCATACTCCACTCTGCCTCCTCCCCCCCTCCCATACTCCACTCTGCCTCCTGTGAACCTCCGTTGCTGACAAGACACCAGGGAGCCGGGTAGAGAGGCAGAGTGCCGTATGGGAGGGGGAGGAGCCAGAGTGGTGTATGGGAGGGTGGCTCCCATACACCCCTCTGACTCCTCCCCCTCCCATACACCGCTCTGCCTCTCTACCCGGCTCCGTTACTGAAGGCACTTTCACTGCAGCTTCATAGAAGCCTCAGTGTAAGTGAAGGTGAGTAACGGAGTCTGTCTGTGCGATGCAGACCCTCACCGGCTGACAGAGAGGATGATCCTCTGTCAGCCGGTGGGGGTCTGCATCGCACAGACAGACTCCGTTACTGCCCTTCACTTACACTGAGGCTTCTATGAAGCTGCAGGGAAAGTGCCTGTCAGTAATGGAGCCGGGTAGAGAGGCAGAGTGATGTATGGGAGGGGGGAGGAGGCAGATGGGAGGGGGGAGAGAGACGGAAGTGAGAGCCCGGCCGACAGTGAGGAGAATCCAGGTCCCCTGCAGCGTTGCGGGGGATCTGGATTCTAGTGTTATAATCCGATCTCTGTTTGAGGTCGGATTATATAAGGAGAGGAGTTTTTTATCGATTTTATCGATTAGTTGTTTCAGCCCTACTTTACACACACCTGTACATAAACACACATACATGATGCGTTTACGCACACCTGCCCATTAACCGCATATACGCATACATTGCCCATTCACACACTAGCTTACAAACACACACATATATACACATACACTGCCCTTACACAAGCCTGTCCATACATACGTGTATACACATACACTGCCCTCACACTCCACTGCCTTTACACACACATATACACACACACACCAGCTTACAAATACACAAATACATACACTGCTCTTACACAGACTGCCCATACACACACACACACTGCCCAAACACACACACCAGCTAACATACACATATACACAGCGCTTACACCCCTTTTATGATATTGCATTCTAAATACATAGACATTAAGATTAACATGTAGTTGGCAGCTATAACAGCTTTCACTCTCCTGGGAAGGCTTTTTCACAAGATTTTGCAGTGTTTTTGTGGGATTTTTTGCCCATTCATCCAGTAGAGCTGTCCTAGCTCGCAATCTCCATTCCAGTTCATCCAAAGGTATTCAACAAGGTTGAGGTCAGGGCTCACTGTGGCCAGTCAAGTTCTTCCACACCAAACTCATCCACCCATGTTTTCATACACCTTGCTTTGTGCAATGGGGCACCGGCATGCTGGAACAGAAAAGAGCCTTCCCCAAACTGTTTCCACACAGTTGGAAACATAGCATTGCCTAAAATGTCTTGGTATGCTGAAGCATTAAGATTTCCCTTCACTGGAAGAAAGGGGGCCTAACCCTACCTCTGAAAAACAGTCCCATACCATTATCTCACCACCATCAAACTTTACAGTTGGCACAATGCAGTCAGACAGGTAACAGTCTCCTGGCATCTGCCAAACCGAAACTCGCATTCAGACTGCCAAACAGAGAAGCGTCATTCGTCATCCACGAAACGCGTTTCCACTGCTCCAGAGTCCAGTGGCAGCATGCTTTACACAACGCTTGGCATTGTACTTGGTCATGTGAGGCTTCCATGCAGCTGCTCAGCCATGGAAACCCATTCAATAAAGCTCCCGCCGCACAATGTTTGTGCTGATATTAATGTCAGTGGAAGTTTGGAACTCTTCAGCTATGGAATCAGCAGAGCGTTGGCGACTCTGTAACCTCTCTTTGTGGTCTTCCACTTCGTGGTTGAGTAGCTGCTGTTCCTAAACTCCTTTACTTTACAAAAATACCAGTTACTGTTGACCGTGGAATATCCAGCAGGGATGGAATTTCACAAAGGTGGCATCCTATCACAGTACCACGTTTGAATTCACTAAGCTCTTTAGAACAACCCATTTTTTTCACAAATGTTTGTAAATGCAGACTGCATGGCTAGGTGCTTGATTTCATACACCTGTGGCAGCAGGTCTGATTGAAACACCTGAATTCAATAATTAAGAGGTGTGTCCCAATATTTTTGTCCATATAGTGTATATTTTAAGACACAGAGACTGGGTGCATGTTGCCCACATGTGCAACTTGATGTGTTAATATACAATTATTTAATCAACTGTAGTTCTACATCTAGGGTATATTATACATAATATTAGATGATTATATCTGTGCATTTTTTTCAGTTTGTTCACCTTGATGAACATTTTCCTCAAATCTCACCTTAGAAATTGAACACTGAAACATGTTTTATGCATGTGACACGTATTCTATATCACCATTTAATATATCAGCAAGGTTGATTTTTAACATCTAGCACATCTGATACAATAATATAGATTCTGACACACATGGAAAGAGATAAGGTGCTGTTCCTAACAACTAATTCCTCTGTTAAGGCTGAGAACTATAATTACAAATGTCATGTATGGAATATTTACTCAAGAACAAGAGATCCAAGACCTCATAAAATGTTTTAAGCAATATGGGAACCACATTGCCACATTAATCTCAGCTTGATTGGGGTTTCTGAGAGGGGGACAGCTGGCTCTTTTCCCTTTCCTGGCTAGTCATTCCTTAAGTTTAAAAATATGAGACAAAGTTATTCTGATGCAGCAAAACTTAATTTGAAAGTGAACTTCACAGCATTGGTATGTGGGCCTGTGAGAAATTATTTAAGGGCACTCTTCCATATATTCTGCTGCATTTAACACTTTTGTAACTAAATGCAGTGATTTTTTTGGTAAATAATATCTATAAAGTCTTTTGTGTATTTGGATGTGTTTGTAGAATTAGACACATCATCTATTAATTAGTACTGTTATGAATTTCTCAGAAATAATTATTTAATCAAGTAAAGTTATGCCTCATTCATTATTTTGGCCAGGAACACTTAAAGGGACACTCCAGCCACCATATGCACTTTATTGCATTTGATAACTGCCTAGTTCCTTTAAATTTTTGTGTCATCCCTTTTGCAAATGTATTTGCCCCTTTCCCTTCCTCGAGCAAGTTCCCGTGCACGAGATATCTTTGGCCAAACATATCTGCTCCAGTGCTGATTTCAATGGGAGTACTGAACTGTCAGTACTTCAATATGCAGAGCCAAGAGGAAAGGATGACAGATCTGCTAAGGCTTATTTGCTTAACGTTTTAGAAAATGTAAATAATATTTTGTGTAACAGCACCTTGACTTTGGCACTATATATTAACATACAGCGTAAACCCAAAACTTAAATAAGACACAAGTAGGGCTGCAACTAACGATTATTTTCATAATCGATTAGTTGGCTGATTATTTTTTCGATTAATCGATTAATCGGGTAAAAAAAAAACAATATGCTAATTTTTCGTTTATTTTAAATAAAAACGTATAATTTACAATGGCATTTCACGATTCGCCTTCTTATTTTACTGACATAATTAAAGCTATATTTTAACAAGAACTCAAAAAATACCAAAAAAAGCTTTACTAGTAAATATTCATGTAAACTATTTTTGCCCAGTTATGCACATCTCACCCCCAGCTTGCCTCTCTGTCCCAGAAATGCATATCAGGAGGGGTATAAGGCATATCAGGGGACAGAGTGGCATATAGGAGGTATAAGGGGATACCTCCTATATGCCACTCTGTCCCCTGATATGCATTATACCCCTCCTGATATGCCTTATAGCCCCCTATATGCCACTTTGTCCCCTAATATGCCACTGTGCCCCCTGATATGCCTTATAGCCCCATATATGCCACAGTGCCCCGATATGCCACTGTGCCCTCCTGATATGCCTTATAGCCCCCTATATGCCACCATGCCCCGATATGCCTTTTACCCCTATATGCCACTGAGATGCCACTGTGCCCCCTGATATGCCTTATAGCGCCTTTATGCCACTGTCCCCCCTGATACACCTTATAGCCCCTTTATGCCACTGTCCCCCCTGATATGTCTTATGCCTCCCCGATATAAGAAAAACTGACATCACTAAAATAGTTTTTTTATATTTATATTTATTAAATATAGACAAAAAAAAATACACAATACAATATAAATATATATAAATATATGGACAATAAATCAAATATTATAGACATAAAAAAAAAACACAAATGCACATAATTAATAGATCCCGCAAAAATTCTACCTGCCCCACCAGGGGTTAATATATCAACAGAAGAAACACAGGCCAAATGAGCATAAAAATAAAGATAATACTTACCCAGTGCTGCTTACTTGTCCTGTTTTTCTTCTGTTGATATATTAACCCTGGTGGGGCAGGTGGAAGTGGCAGTGAGATGAAGTAGCGAGGTTGCGCACATCGCGCACTAAAATCCAAATCCCCAGCAGGCGCTGCAGCGGGACCTGGATCCTCTCCGGCAGCCGGTAGGGGTCTGTGTGATGCGCGAAGACAGCCGCTTCTCCCCTCCGCTTCCGTTGGGGCTTCCATGATGGAAGCCGCACCGGAAGGTCACGTGACGCCGGGTTCAGTAATAGAAGCCCCGGCGGAAGTGGAGGGGAGAAGCGGAGGATGTCTGTGTGTTTTGCACAGACCCTCACCGGGTGGCAGAGAGGATCCAGGTCTCCTGCAGCTTTGCGGGGGGTCTGGATTCTACAGTTATAATCCGATCTCTGTTTGAGATCGGATTATAGAAGGACGGGAGTTTTTCAGAGCGTTTGCTCTGAAAAACATAATTTTATAAATCGATAAAAATCGATTCAACTAATCGATTATGAAAATCGTTGACAACGATTTTCATAATCGATTATTATCGATTTTATCGATTCGTTGTTGCAGCCCTAGACACAAGAGACTTGAGGTTGTTGGAAAGTGTAAGGCCACAGCGCTTTATTACTGTGACAAATGCAAGAAATAAATTAAGAAAATATGAGATAGGTTATGCCATCAAATAAAATGTAAAACCATAACCATCGCTTAATAACGTTTTGTTATTTAGCGAAAGATCCCCCAGGGACTGAACCCGTGGAGAAAATACAATGAACATAAAATGTTGGTATAACATTTTAAACATAGCATACCTATCTCTAAAATCCGCCGAACACCACAGTCAAATAAAGAAAGGTGAACAAAAAAGGGAGGGAGGGTGGGGATTCACCGATTTACAATGCTGGTCAATAGAATCTGACCAGTGACAGTCTTCTAAGTAGCCACCCAAACCCCACCCAATAGGCTGAGCAATCCTATACGATGCCCCCCACAAAACCCCTTAAATCCAAACCTGGCAGGCTTGGTGTTAATCTAGGCCCAGTCATCCAGGGCTTTTGTTTAATGCTGAGGAGAAAAAATATATATGCCTTTTTCTCAGACTGTTTGCAGATATACAAACACTTTTTCCAAAACAGAAAAAAGTGTTATTTATGGAATCTGGGTGCAGGACATTTTCATCTTTCACACTTAAAGTGGCATCCTCAAACAGGATATCTCTTAAAATGTTTAATAGGAACACCATTTTTGCGACACAGTCCCGATTTTACCACTCTATCCCACTGTCTCACCTAGCTCTGGTTTGTGGAACACTGGAGAATGCATACTGCACATGCACAGAATTGTGCGCATTCACAGTAGCACTGCCAGTTTGAGTGACACGCTACCTCAGCAACATAATAAACAATAACCTGTTGGTTGTGGTGACTTCAAAGTAGTTAATTATGTACTAATAAGATAACTCAGTTGTCCCTATATAATGCATTGTTAGAGCAATGAGAGAATATTGAGATTGTTCTGGCTTTCTTTCAGTATCTGGAACCTTGATATTTGAACCAGCAGCTCTTCAATTAGTGATTGAGATAAGGCTAGATAGAATTAGTCTCAGAGAAAAGTTTCATTCTGTGCGGTCTCCAGGAGTGGGTTGGACTAGACATTGTCAGAGCTGATTACCTGGTTTACAGCAGTACAGACATAGTTATAGGGAAAGCCTTATATTTGACAAAGGACGTTGGGCTAGACCTATTTGCATCGGTTATACTGGTACCTTACAGGAGCAACTCTTCAATTAGTGATTCAAACAAGTTATTTCGAAGGATGACATGGAAAGTGGATCTTTATAGTTCCTTGCCCTAAGGAAGGTAGACCAAAAGTCAAACAGAAGACTGTGTGCAGTTATTAATGAGGCCATGGTTTGCCTGCCATTAGCAATATTGCCATTTGTTGCTATGGGCCACTCTTTATACATAACTGTCTCTCACCATTTTCCCTTACGGAATCCACAAAAGTCTTAATAATAATAATAGTTATTTTCATCTTGTTGATCATCAAAAAGCAAACATGCATACACTTAAAATAAAACTGGTGTCTTATTTCAGTCTCATTAGCAATGTAACCATAAATAAACCATTTGTGTTGACACTGAAAGATCATTTCACTCAATAGGCATTTCCCACTCAAGCCTTATGCTCTACCAGAGTACACACTACATGGTAGGGGTCACAGTTAAAGCTTTTGTTACTGTTAAATTATCCCACTAATTTGCAGTATACCATCTAAAACATAAATGATCAATTTGCCAAACTAAACTTACATGTTTTGCAGTTTTCATAAACACTTAAACATATTGTGTGTTGTCTTACGCCCAGATTATGTGCTAGTATTTAAGTAGCAATAGGTGATGTTTTCTACAAGTGAAATGGTAAAACAGTATTTTACCTAATAAACAGGAATACACGTAATTAAAATTTTTGGTATCTATTATGCAGTTTGTCAGCATATGTTATATATAAACAGAAATTTTAAAAACCAAATGCCCTCCTGATATGCCACTCTGCTCCCTAGATATGCTTTATGCACCCCCCTATATATGCCACTCTGCCCACCTAGATATGCCACTGTGACCCCCCCCCCCCCCGACTTACCAATGCATCCCCAGACTCCCTGGTGTCTAGCCGGGGCAGCCGGTGTAGGTCTGCGTGATGCGCATAGACAACCTCTGCTCACCACTTCCGCCGGTGCTTCAATGCTCCATCATAGAAGTCCAGGCGAAAGTGCAGGCAGCGTTCACCGGCTGCCAGAGAGGATGATACAGGTCCCCTGCAGTGCTGCTGTTGGCACTTTTGCTTCTATGGTGGAGCACCGGAAGGTCATCTAATGCCGGGGCTCCTTCATAGAAGTCCCGGTGGAAGTGCCAACAGCAGCGGTGCAGGGGACCCGAATCCTAACCTGCTGCTTGCCCACAGCAGGGCTAAAAAATAATACCTGCCCGGCGCCCAGAATTGCATGTCCTGGGTGTCGGGCGATACGAATTGTGCACCCGTGCTAAACCCCGATTGCAAATGAAAAAAGTCATAACGAATATATATGTATCAACTGTATATATATATATATTGGAAGAGGAACTTGAGGCAGCATTTACTCTGTGGCTGGGTCCTTTATGGTTTTACTTTGTTGGTTTACTTTCAAAAAATGAATAGTGAACATTTAGTGAGCTATATTACAGGGTGGTTTGGCTGAAATTGATTGATTGACCCCTGGCCAAAAATGATTCTGTTTAAATATTCCCTGAGTGTATAGTATAATTAGGAACTACCATAGTCAATTGATGACAAATAGACATTATTGTCCAATGTGATTGTTCCTTTTTTTAGCAGTCCTACCATTATTAGACAGGTGGGTACCTCCTTGAACAAAACTTTACAAACCTAAGTAAATTTAAAACTGCAATTTAAAATACCTTTTTATTGCACCAACATTCTATTTTAAGGACAAGCTTTCAAGTGTACCAACCTGCCTTTATCAAGTCAAAAGTAATACTAACCAGTAAGTCATGGACAGCAGTACAGGATTTAAGGGTAATGATAGAGATTGCAGTTATGGGTCACTTTAATTTAAATTGGCCGTACATTAGTTTAGCCAGTGTAAGAAGAATTCGGAGGGGTAGCCACTTATGGGATGCATGTAGTGATATCCTTCACATTGTATTGTAATGCATTGTTAGATTACCAGAACTTTATATGACATTTACTTTTATTCTAATGTATGCATTCTCCTTATTCAACAGGCCTTACTTTATTTGCCTAAAGATATATGCATGAGTTTTTACAATGCCATTATCACCCTCAGTCCTACAAATCTCACACTGGCTAAATTAATTTATGAACACCTTAAACTGCTGTGAGCTGTATGTGATCAGTCTATCATTCCCCTTACCTCCTGTACTGCTGCCCATGTCTTACTTAGATGTTTTGTGGTTAGTATTGCTTTTGACTTGATAAAGGGAGGTTGACGCTCTTGAAGGCTGGACCTTAAAATGTAATGTTAGTCCAACAAAAAGGTGTTATTTTAAATTGCAGTACCCTTTTTTTAATTTATAATACTGGACTAACACAGCTATCTCTAGCTGTTCAAACTAAATATGAACACTTAATCTGCCTGTTATTCGTTCTCTAGCGTGTTGGCTGTCATGCTACTAAACTGGTTAACCTGTAAGTAAAAGGACAAGCCTTATTGTGCCAGGATTTTGAATCCAAAATGAAAAAATAAAATGTCTAGCTTATACTTATTTTATGGGCTGTTATGGATAAGCCAGTTTCTCTTCTCCAAATATATTTATTTTATTGTTCTTTTCTTTGTTCTTCAGTGCAAGAGGCTTGTAGCATTTGGCAAGATTAGAGTAAAAAGAAACAAGAAAAATAAATATTTCAGCATAATAGGGAGCTTATAACATTGTTCTGTGTATTGCATTTAATAATAAGCAGGTCGGGTCTATGCAGCGCTAAACCTCAAAGGCACTGGTATAAGGTACTGTTTTATAAAACACAAATAGTCAATTATAAATTAATTAGAAAAATATTAAATCTAGTAACCCTTAATACATAAGTTCTTCATGCAGATTTGTATAAATCCATCAATATGGTCTTATCTCATACTTACCACTTTACACAGTCCCAGAACACCATATGTGGGTGGCAGCATGGTGTCACATCTTGCTTTTCCCATGTTAAGTCTGCACGAGTGACACCTCTCTGCGTTTTCTGCTCATGGAATGTCCTGCTTTGGCATCATTTTACACACGTAGTTTTCATTTGTAGCTGTACTAGACAGCCTTTAAAGAAAAGCCCACTTTTTTCCCCTCGCCATAACATATTATTTGTGTAAAAAAACTTTACAGAAATATATCACCATGATTAAAATGCCTTACCCTTCTTCACTGGTGACTGGTTTCTCATTAGACAGTGGCCACCTATTTTTACTATTACACAAGGCAGGCAGCTGAAGCAAACGTTGCTTTAAATAAAAGGTCAGTAGGGCTTCTAGTAGTGATTACTGCCAAATCCAGTCAATATTTATTACAGGATGGAATGCATTAATTATTATAACATCTAAAAAGCAGCATGGTATATCATCTCCCTGTGGCTAAAATGCTCAGCTCACCTTTTCCAGTATGAGACAATCTATGTGATTTGTTTAATTGTGGCTCCAGTACATCTTCACATATTTAATTTAATTATATTTCCCTCTACAAAGTACTTATTATGCCTTATTTCCAAAAATATAAAGAAAATATATACACACATAAATATATATATATATATATATATACATACAAGGGTTTCTAGCGTTGAAATGATCACCTCCTTTTGCATGTAAGTCAACTTTATACATGGATCCCTTAGAGTGCATGCCTGCTGTGCTAGAGAGCTTTTTAACAATGCCTGAGACAGAGGTTCAGAAACCAGATCACCATTCTTGGACAGCTGTTTTGTCCTTAATGAGACTAGTCCGCATAAGGTTGGTTACTGGTTTATTGCTTAACTAACCACATGCTGACAAGTGCCATAACATGTGAGAAATACTATACCTTTTCAGTCTGCCTTTAGATATACTTCTCTGGGTCAGATTGTGTGAGTACTATTAAACATATATTGTCCACTTATTGCATTTGGAGAAAATCACAGCTTAGGCAAGGTGGCGAGGGCCTCCTAATTTTTGCTTTAAGTCCCAATAATAGATAAAAATCCATAGATGCTTGTGTTAAAAGAAAACCCTGCTTCTATAGTTTTGTATATATAATCGGAATCTCCTTACCCATTCCACCAGACTTTCTCCCTCGTACACAACTTTTAAAAGCTTTCTGAAAACCCACCTTTTTCAAGAAGCATAAAACTTTTCCTCATAACACTCTCAGCCATCATAATAATCAAGCTATCTGAATGACCAATAACATTTACAGATGTGGACCCTATCAACTCATCCTAATCCAAGCAGTCCCCTCCTATTGTTTCACTTCCACTCAACCACCGACTAAATTGTAGCACTATCACAATAGGGAGAATCAATAAAATTAACATTTTCAATGTACAAAACTGACAGTAACATTAATACACGTTAAGGCATAATGGTACAGAACATGAGTAAGGCTCTTGTGAGCTCTTTTTAAATAAATGAAAGAGAGAAAAATCCCATCCTGGAGTGAAAAAGGAGTTAAGAAAGAGTAAAGATTAAATTCTTTCTGAAATCAGATAAACATTTCACATTTTATTTAACAGTTGGGTCTCTTAGTGTGTACTGTGTGCAGACTCCACAAAATGAAAGTTAATGTAGTATCCTCTGTTTACTGTACCTGCTGGTTGTAATACAAATTTGAATCCAATTTAATGTGTTCATGACTTTAAATGCTTCTGAGTGTGTCTGTCTATATTATACATATGTCATCAGGGAAGGTTGAGCGGTCATTCATACTGACATAAACCAAAACCTGGTGTAGGAGTTGGCCCCAAGCCACCTGGATGATAGGGTCCATGAAATATTTTTGCGCAGGGACCATAGAGGTGGTGTCAGTATGCCCCCAAAAATACCTCTCAACATCTAATAAATCTGTATTATGAGTAACAATAAATGAAAATAAAAAGCTATCATTAGGCAGTAGATACCTACCTAAGCTGATGTTTGTCCACAACATTGAAAAATAAAAGACGGTGGTGACATTGTAGGAAGTGTATAAATGTAGTTATGTAAATATATCTTTGTTGTTAATGCTTTACACCATTAATCAAATTACAGCTATCGTAAATACCATAAATAGCAATTTATAAATCACACCTCAACGCCTCTATCCACTGTCTAAAACAAACTATGCTCCTTGGTCACATTAAAATTGGAAGGTGTGAAAATAATTGTGTGTGGGGGTTGTGTATCGTCTCATCTAAAGGTTGTAAGAAATAGAACGCTTCTTGCTTTTTCCTGTATTGCATGTATTTTGTTGCAGTTGCTTGTAAAGGGATCAATAAAATCCACTGGGGTCATGAAATACCTAACTACATAATAGTTTTAAAGGGCATTAAAGACCTTGTTTTAGATTTTATTCACAGTCCCGATTTCTAATGTTTTACTCGAATTTCAAGCATAATACAAACATTTCAAATGGCTAATAAGGGACGAGAGTACTGCTAAATGTCACTAACTTGTTTCAATGTTACTGTGCATTAACAGGGCTCTGAGACTCCAGCTGCAGTGCTTAATGATTTTATTAACAGATCTTCTTAAAACATACTGTATAAACTTCAACTCCAACTTATACTCAGTTCACATGTGTCTCATCCTACTTAACTACATCCTGGTTAACTGCAGTGCAACACATATTAAACTCCCCCCCCTGGAACCAAACCCTCTCTTTGGTTCCATACATATTGATACATAACTAACCTTGAGGCACACATTTGATTACTGTCTAAAATACTTTAAACTAAAACAAGACAATGCAGTATACATATATATATATATATATATATATATATATATATATATATATATATATATATATATATATATATATATATATATGTAAACATGTTAATAATGGAATTCACCTATTGTCAATGTATGTAACCAGAGCTCTTTCTGACCTTTTTCAGGCTAGAGGCTGGCAGAGATCACCTGTTACCCATTGATTATTACTTCCCACCACAGAAAACGTGTCTGATCTGTGGTGATGAGGCCTCCGGCTGCCACTACGGAGCTCTAACATGTGGAAGCTGCAAAGTCTTCTTTAAGAGAGCTGCTGAAGGTAATCACTTGTTCAACCATTACACTATACACAAAGTTATAAAAATTTGAAGTAATTTGAACAGATATAGCACTGTGTAGCACTGAAAAGGCCCATGTAATCATTAAAGAGCATATTGCTAGCAAAAAGTGAAACAGATGTAATTAAAAGAAAGTATGTATTAAAGCTGATTATAAATGACATTCCTGCTCAATAACCAAGATAATTACAAAACCAATGTTTATATATTTTCTTGCCACTGTTCCCATTGATGTTGGGGTTCTTTCCTTTCTGTAAGAAAGGACATGAAACAATGCTTTTACTTATTCCTTTGCTTTAGAATGGCTTGAGTAGAAAATCTGAAATTAATATGTTGGTTCGTGAAGATCAAGAGAAGGCAGACATTTTAAATCATTGTTTACCAATGAAAAACCAATGCCTGCAGGTTTGCAGATTAAGCCTTTCATTCCCCTACGGACCTACAAGTACATCCACAAAAGTTATGGTAAGATTGCCTTCCTCACATTGTTGCAGCGGCAGGGACATCTCTAACCTACTGACCGATCGTGTGTAACAACACGAGCACCGGTTACATAAGGAATGCACGATTATGCGATCAGCCATTCCTTTCCAGTAGCTGTCACCGCTGATCTCTAATCCCCCTGCTGGCTCACCGAATGCATCGCGATCAGCAATGCAAGCGTATGGAGCCCTGCTTGCTAATTACAGTGTAATCAGTGCAGGGGCAATCAGAGGGACGAGTGTGAGAAACAATGTTTCTCCCTCTTCCCACAAAGGGAAATGTTATTTATATTTCATTATATAATAATAATAATGAAATATAAATAAAAAATAAAAAATGAACAATACAGTGAGATCAGGCTTGTCATTGTGACTTTACTGGCATACATAAGGTGTACGAGAAATCCCTAAAGGGATCTCTGTCCGTATTGCACTAATAATAATGAAATAAAAAAGCCCTGACATCTCATTGCCCTAGCACTACATGTAAAAATTATAACCCACCACTGTTCACTACCTCCTAACCCTTTAAACCAAAAGTATTAAATATACTTCCTTATAGGGTACTATGTAAGGAATAGAATAATAGCACTCACAATTTGTGTATTTCTATGGTTTTAAACGAAAGCCCTATTTGTTTTTAGAAAAGGATGTGTAATTTTTGTGGGTGCATCAAACAGGGAAAAGGGCAAAAAACGTATGGTACAAAGGGTACTAAAAAAACCCTGGAAAGGAAAGGGTTAAAATTACAAGTAAAATTGCTCAAACATGACATAAGGGAAAAAAGTGATGCATTTGCTAATAAAGTTAACCCCTTCAGTCTCAGGGGTTTTTGTTACCTCGAGTCCCTGAACAATTTCACCATTTTTACCATATATGGGTTTCATTAAGGTTCCTTTTTTTCTGTGTTTGATGTACTCAAACAGATTACACATTCTTGTTTTCAGAACAATAAAAAACATTTTTTGTGATTCTTAGAATGTATTTTACATTTAGGTACCACTATTGAATAATGACTGAATTTTTGTTTAGCAACATCCCTGATTACAGATATACCCCACATACATATTTTTTATGTTCAAGAGGGCCACATGCATCCCTTACATAGTACCCTGTAGGGTGGTGTTTTTAATAGTTATGGCTTAGTGGGTTTGGGGGTTGTGATTGAGGGTGGGGGATTATTTTACTTACATTTAGAGCTAGGGATGTTTTTTATAATTTATTCGTTACAAACAATTGGTCAGCCAGGAAGCTAGAAATATGTCTCTGTCCCTGCAAGAAAGTCAGGACGTACCTGTAAATCCTTAAAGGCTTTTAACCAGAGCTTTATAGAATGTACATGTACGTCCATATGGGACTGAAGGGGTTAAACTATATAAAGTCCCAGGGCCATATGGTATACATCCTCAAGTACTTAGGGAATGCAATCTTCAAGGAGTCTCTCTTATCTGGCATGGTGCCAAAAGACTGGTGTAAAGTAGAAGTGGTACCAATACTCAAAAAGGGATAACATTCTAAGCCATGCAATTACAGACCCATGAGCCTGACATCTGTAGTGAGATAATTATTTGAAAGTGTGTTAAAGCATCAGACTGACTTAATTGCATTCTATGGAGAGCAAAATATAGATTACGGTTTCAGTATATGTATTCTGAACTTTTATTTAAAAAATATTTTACTCATCTACAAAAGCTAATGAACAAACTTGCTAAATAGATGCCCTGAGTTTAGAAATACACAATGTTTTCATCTTTTTTTGCAAGTTATAGGGCAATAAGTACAAGTAGCATATTGCTATATCAAAACCATTTTTCAAGTCTGGTCACCCTGCGCCCATGTCCTATTTGTGACATGTTAGAAGCATGCCAATTCAATTTACCCCCATCAAACCATATATCTTTGAAAACTAGATACCCTAAGGTATTTTAAATGGTGGCATGTTACCGCTTTCCATGCACTTATTCTACCACCAGCCTTTGTCAATGGTTTTGCTAGCAATTTAATTACAGGAAAAATAATGTAACAAAGAAAGACTACAAAAGTTGAATTTGTTTACTCGATTATAAGACAAGTTTTTTTCAGAGCAAATGCTCTGAAATATAACGACCATCTGAAAAATAACTACAAGACTAAGATCCAGATCTCCCGCAGCGATGCGCGCAGACAACCTCTGCTGCTGCCGGCACTTACTCTGGGGCTTCTATGACGGAGCGCCGGCATCACATGACTTTCTGGTGCTCGGTCATAGAAGCCCCAGCGGAAGTGCCGGCAGCACCAGCGGAGGTTGTCTGCGCGCATCGCACAGACCTCCACCGCTGGTGCGCTGCCCCCACTAGACACCAAGGAATCTCAATCATAGTTTTTATTAAATATGAAAAAATAGTTTACATGTGTACTAGTAAAACTTTTTTCTTATAGGGTAGTCTTATATTCAGGCTTTTTCTTTTTTCCCTAAATTAATATTCAAATTTGGGGGGGGTTGTCTTATAATCGAGCAAATACGGTAAGTACAAGCAGGACCATACAAAGAACAAGCGGTCATCCATTCAGAAAAACATTTTCACTAAAAAATGCAAAAAGGACTCTTAACAGTAAGAGCAATATAGCTCTTAGCTCACAGAGGCTGTGTTATTTACTTCAACCAAACTTTAAGTAGGCTGGATTAGTTTTTTTTTTAGAAAAGCTATATACCTGGTTATAACGACCTAATGAGTTATAAATTGTTGATCCAGTGATAAAATCAGATTACCATTTTGAAGACAAATATTTTTTCCCCGTTTTGAAGCGCAGCTCTGAACCAGCTCCTTTTAGATCAACAATGGGCTTGACCGAATTGACTTTTTTCAACCTATATTACTATGTTACTTTACAAGAGATTTGGTACAAGTCTTTTGACATTGTGCTTCCAATGCTTAAAGGAGATCTTACAGCAATGACAACTTTACTTTAACTAATGTAAAAATTTATATTTTAAAAAGAAAAAATGTTCAGCAGTTTTAAAGTTATTTTAATATGCAATATGAAAATAACTGCCACAAAATGCATTACAAAAGGTGCACTACTAATCCCTCCTGCCCTAAGTATTTTGTTTAAACAAGTTATGAATATTTAAAAACATAAAAAATAAATTGGCCAGTTAGAGAGAATGTATCTGTCATTGTCTTGCTAGGAAATAACATGTTTTACATTTATGCACATAACATATTATGTAGTTGGACAACTGGTGACTCGTTTGTAAATGTATTCACACAAAAATAGCTTTAAAGAATTTATAATGTAGTTTAGAGACAATTACAATCATGTTGATTTAATGGACATTGTAGGAGCTGCAGTTGATAGTTTTATAATTATATACTAAGGAATTAAGTAAAATTTAACATTAACAAAATTTGCAGTGCAATTTGAATGTTTGCCTCCTTGTATTTGGTATCAGGCATCTAGAATAGGAGAAATATACGGTATATTTTGTTCTGGATTTAAGGCATTACCACATTTGGGAATACATTTTCAGGTATAGTATATTCTCCTTGCTGTCACATGACAGCTCCTTCACATGCTATGGCAAAGGACCTTCACTGAAAGGAAGAGCTGTGAGAGCTATTTCAGGGCTGTTGAGACATAGATAAGGTGAATTCATCTGGCAGGAACTCAAGGCTGTCTGTGCATCTGATTTAGCCATAAAACCTCTAGTACCACAGCTCTCCTCCCTGCTTCCAGTCTGAAGGGTTTAACATTGTTCAGATAGCTTGAATGTCAGAGTGTCACTATTAAGGATTTTCAAGTGATCTGCAGATCGTTGCAGCAAAGTGCAATTAGTCCTCATTGTTTTTTAGAGCTGGAAATTACTTAAAGCTTGGTGAAAGGGAACTAGAATACATTTAAAGTTATTTCTTAATGAAAAACAGATGCCAGAAATGTATACCAGATTTCTCACAGAAAAATAATCCCACTGAAGGCAGTGATTTATTTTTCTTTCATAAATATGGCAGAGCCTTTGCTGCATTATGTTTTATGCAGTTCAGAAGAGTAAGAGCTTGGTAAATATCTGCCCCAAAGCAAAACAAACGCTCTTTCTTTTTCTTTTTGGAAATGCAGTAACATAAATAAATACATGGCCATCCTTAATACAAATGAGGCTCTGGGCAAACCTTTGCTTTGAGAATTCATATCTGACTTAGAGTTTGCAAGCTCATTATTGGTTCCTGAAGTCTGCGTTTCTGGGTTATTTCTAGGAGAGCTGCCATTGGCTCAGTCCAGGTTCCAGCCAAACCTGAACCAGAAGTGGAGCCACCTTAGGAACTCTCTTCCCTCTCTGGTTGTGGGTCCTTTCAGGATCCCTCTAAACTTGCCACAAACTATATCTGTGGATGACTATCGCCACAACCTAGGATGGGAGCTGGCTTTACCACTTATTTAAGGTTTTAGGGGCATTTTCCTTAAGGTATAAAACACTTTTTACTCAAACTTCGTAATTACCTTAATTCCTATGTCCTTTGGTTATTAGATTGTGGACTTCTATAGGTCACTGGGTTCTGGGCAGTGTCCCTTTGACCTCTGTGCAGAAAACCTAAATAAATAAATACATAATTGATTTATTCAGGCCAAGCCAACCACCTGTATACATTTGTTCAGCAGGGCACATTTTCTGTATTTTTTGTACCTGTTCTCGTGTCATTTGATATTGGCACTGTACCTCTGCATCTTTCAGTAGCCAGCAAGGTATTATACAATAGTTTTGGGATGTGATCTGTACAGAATATAGTAATGTCTACACTATAAAGAGGTTAGCTAGTATAACTCACCATTTTAAACTTGAAAAAGTACATTTTACTAACAAATAACTCTTTCTTATAATATTTTAGAATTCCGTTTTAATATTTTTCTGCATAAAGGAGCCAAAGCAAGAAAAAGTGGTTGAAAAATAAAGCTACATAAGCTTTATCATGGGTATCTACAAAGTAAATCCTAACCTAGGGAGGTTTAGGTTAATGTATAAACTAAATATAGCAAATTTACCCCTATGAAACATCCTAAATTTTCATTAATATAAATGATTTTGTGTGTTTTTATGGCAAACCATTTTACTAATGGATTTTTAGTCCCTGTGCACCTAAAGCAGATGTGTTATGTTGTGTATCACGCATATTGCACAGTCTGTTATTTTAACAAAGTAAGTTTAAATAGGTACTACAATCAGGGGCGTACCTAGCGTATTTGGCACCTGGGGCGGATCCTGTATGTGGCACCCCCCCACACACTTTAAAACTGCATAGCTTCTACCGTTATATACCGGCGCAGACACTGAAGGTGGTACAGCATAACACTTACTGTTATCATTATATACTGAGGCAGACATTGACGGTGGTACAGCATAACACGTATCACTATATACTGAGGCAGAAATTGACGGGGGTACAGCATAACACCTATCACTATATACTGAGGCAGACATTGACGGTGGTACAGCATAACACCTACCACTATATACTGAGGCAGACAATGAGGGTGGTACAACATAACACCTATCACTATATACTGAGGCACACATTGACGGTGGTACAGCGTAATCCCTATCACTATCCATTGAGCCAGACATTGACAATAGTGCAGCATAACTCCTATCACTATATACTAAGCCAAACATTGATGTGGTGTAGGCCTACCACTTCATTAGTAGTAGGGATGCACCGAAACGAATTATGGACTGAAACCGAAAAAGCAGCATTTACCTGGCCGAAACCGAATATGGGCCCCCCCACACCATAAAAAAAAATCTAACACTTTTATTTCAAGTAAGTAACACACCAAAATAGGACAAAACAATTAAATAACAATATTAATATATATATATATATATTGTGAGCTGGGATCATGTAACCACACAGTCTTAAGGTTTGAAATACCACATAAGGCTGAATTATTTTTAGAATTGTAGTCCTTTTTATTAAAAGGTCTGTAAACAAACATAAATAAAACAAACAAAAAGAAAAGCCTTGCTCTCTGAGCACTTACTGACAAACAAAAACTAACTATCGTTGGACGGCTTACCCGCTACCAACAAAAAAACATTTAGCACAGACCTTTTTCGTTTAGGAACCGTTCAGCAGATTTGTTTAGGAGAAAATGCAGTCTCACTCACTGCTTGTATGTTTCTCACCTGACTAACTTACAGGGCTCCTTTTTGTAGCAGCCCCCTGCTGCTCATTGGTAACAGGTGAGTAAATCTCTGAACCAGAACTCCTGGACTGGCTGCATCACCTGCTGCAAGTAAACTGTGGAGTGGAGCACTGGCCCTCCCTTCTCTCCAAATGCTCCACCCCAGGGACCCAAACATAACTACAACATTACCATTACTTTGCTGGTAACAAAACATTCTCCCTGGGGTTATCGAATACATTGCACTGCAGTATTTGGTGGGAAATGTACATGTTATCCACCACAATGCCCTGTTCCCTGTCACAATATATATATATATATATGATTGTTAACAGCAATCACATTTCTATCATGCCCAGGCATACCCAGATTCCAGGATGTACTCGCAGACTTGGCATGATAGGAGTATGATTGCCCTATCTACCCCTTCTCACTCCCTTTTGTCCTACCTACCCCTTCTCACTCCCTTCTCCCTATCCCCCCGTCTCACTCCCTTCTCCCTATCTACCCCCTCCTAACTATCTACCCTCTCCCACTTTGAAGTTCACTTACCTTTCAGGAGTCCTGCGGTGGGGGTGCAAGGCCTCTGTCTCCCAGCTCTGCCACTGTATGGAACAGTATAGAGTGATGGGAGTTATGATGTACTAGAGCATAATTATATAATGAAAAATACATTGGAAATGGTACAGCATAACACCCATCACTCTCACACACTTACCAATCCGCACATATGCCAATCCACACACATACCAATCCACACACACACCAATCCATACACACACCAATCCACATATATACCAATCCACACATACCAATCCACACATATACCAATCCACACACATACCAACCCACACGCATACCAATCCACACGCATACCAATCCACACATATACCAATCCAGACATATACTAATCCACACATACCAATCCACATATATACCAATCCACACATATACCAATCCACACATATACCAATCCACACATATACTAATCCACACATACCAATCTACACATACCAATCCACACACATACCAATCAACTCTCACTCACTGAATGCTTTCCTACCTTTCCTCCTCTTCGCTCCTCTTCTTCAGTTCTTCTGTCTTCTTCCGGGTCAGAGGTCACGGACGGCAGTGGGCGCGGCTTCAGTGTTGTTCGCCGGGATCTGACAACAAATCCCGGCGCACAGCAGCTGTTGCCGCGCGGATCGCAAGGGAGCGATATCGGAGGTCTTTAACAGACCTCCGGCTCCCTTGAGTGGTTTTAAGCCGGGTTCAAGGGTGGAACCCGGCTTAAAATCACTCAAGGGAGCCGGAGGTCTGCTAAAGACCTCCGATACCGCTACCTTGCGAGCCTGCTCCTCCAACGGCGGACATTCTCTGGAGCGGTGCCGAGTGCCGGCAAGTTGGCACCCCCCTGATGAGCGGCACTCGGTGCGGACCGCCCCCCCCCGCCCCCCGCTAGGTACGCTACTGACTACAATACAAGTAAAGGTTAAAAATAAACCAGTTGCTTCCCTGTTGCATGTTGATGGTATACACAGTTCATTCTTCTGTGGGTATCACAGAAACTTTTCAAGGGAGGACAACCCCAAGATCAAAGTCATAAGTCACTCCATTCTCCATAAATTTATTTTAACCCATTGTTCATTGTTATTTTAGACAGTAGCCCTGTGAAATGTATACATACCTCACAAATTGGGACATACCTGCATTGGGAATGGGAAGATTTGGGGTCGGTGTAGTGGGCAGAGTTAGCAGCATTACCACCTTACATTGCCACGTGGGAAGCGCAGTGAAGGTCTGTGTTATTGCATTGATTTTACAGCTCAGACTGTCCCAAGCAAGGTAGGATACTTGGGAGTATATATTTAGCTTCTCCTGCTTCTGGGTCAGTAATAATGGTTGAGCCAGAATTAGGCTTAGCTCCTTAAGTTCCCTTGGGTGTATGCCCTCCGGTCCAGGGGCCTTGTCTACCTTAACATTATTTCATTGCTTGAGAACTTTTTCTTGTGTCAGCCAATCCCATGTTTGCTTTAATGGTTCCTTAAAATTAAGTTCTTAAAAAAGTTCCTCCTTGGTATAAACTTAAGGGAAAAAAGTATTTAAGATGTCAGCTTTCTCTCTGTCCTCACTAACCAAGTTTCCCGTTTCAGATAATAAAGGACCAACATTTTCTACCTTTAACTTTTTTCCATTTACATACTTGAAAAAATTATTGGGATTAGTTTTACTCTCCTTGGCAATTAGTTTCTCATTTTCCATTTTTATCACCTTTTTGCAGACTTTGTTGGCATCTCTGTATGCCGTAAATGATACTGCTGATCCCTCACTTTTATAACGCTTAAATGCCATTTGTTTATTTCCTATTTCCCTTCTTACTTTCCTGATAAGCCACATTGGTTTTGCTGTGCTTCTTTTGTATTTGTTTCCCATCTATATATTAAGATGTGCAATTTTGCAATGTGTGCTTAAAGGAATTCCATTTGTCCTCTGTGTTTAGTCCAGAGAACAATCCATCCCAGTCTATACATTACATAGTTGACCATAGCCCATCAAAGTGTGCCCTTCCGAAATTGAGTGTAATTGTAGAGTAGTTACCAATTTGTTTTTTTTGGAACTAATGTCAAATGAAACCATGTTATGTCAATATTCCCCAAGTGTTCTCTTACTTTGATGTTTGAGATAAATTCCCCTTTGTTAGTTATTACCAGATCCAGACAGCCATCCATTCTGGTTGGGGTCTCTACAAATTGTGACATAAATTGGTCATTAGGCTGCTTCAGAAACTTGCTGCCCTTAGTGGAACTAGTTCCACTATTCCAATCTATATCTGGGTAATTAAAATCTCCCATGAATAAAACTTAATTCCAATTTGTAGCCTTTTCAATTTGAAATAGCAGCTTATCCTCCCCTTCATTGCTAATTTTTGGTGGCTTGTAGCATACACCTACAAGTAGTGTGAGACTCTATTTACTAATGCGTCTCCACATTACTACTGTCATCATGCACAGCTTCCTTAATACTGGGCTTTAGTTTAGGGTTTGCATATAAACAAATCGCTCCCCTTTTCTATTTACTCTGCCCGTTCTAAAAAGTAAGTAACCTTGTAATTTAACTGACAAGTTGTGCGTATCATCCCACCACGTTTCAGTGATACCATTTAAATCATACTGTTCATCACTTACCAGTATCTCCAGCTCACCCATTTTGTTTGCCAAGCTTCTCGCACTTACTAAAAGACATTTAAGGTTACTACCCATTTTTGGTTCATCAGTTGACGAATACTACATGACTGCAGGTTTTGTACTATGTAGCTCCATATTGTCTATGCTAACTCCACCCCACCCCACTAGCTAGCACTTCATTTCTATCTTTATCCTCCTCCCCAGAATAAAGTTTAAAAGATCCTTGATTCCTCTAGCCATCCTCTCCCCTAGCATTGTAACCCTCCTTTTTATTGAGGTGCAGTCCATCCCTGCTGAAGAGTCTGTAGCCGACTGTCTGCCCAGTGCTCCAAAAACCCAAATCCCTCTTTCTTACACTAACCTATTAGCCATGCATTTATCCCCCTAAGCTGTCTCCCTGATGTAGCATGTGGTACCTGTAATATTCCAGAGAATATTACTTTGGAGGTCCTTTGCCTATGTTTCTGACCTAGTGCCCTAAAAGGACCCCCCAGCTGCCCTTAACTTAGTCATTGTGTACTACAACCGCGTAATCATCTCCAGCCCCTCCCAACAATCTGTCTACCCGATCCGCAATATGTGGAACCTGCACACCCGAGAGACAGCATACTGTTCAGCATTCAGGGTCCCGGCGACAGATTACCCTATCAACCTTCTTTATAATTGAATCACCTACCACCAGCACCTATCTAGCCTTCCTTGCCTTATGGTTCCCCATTATGCTGGAGAGGCTACTCTCCTGGCTGCTTTTTTGATCTTTGAGTTTGGTGCGGAAGAACTTGACTGCCTCGCACAGAGCCCTCAACCTCATTGAACACCTTCAGGATGAACTGCATTGAACATTGCGAGTCAGGCCTTCTCATCCAACATTAGTGCCTGACCTCAGAAATAGATGAATGGGCAAATATTCCCACAAACACTCCAAAATCTTGTGGAAAGCCTTCCCAACAGTGGAAGCTGTTATAGCTGCAAAGGGGGGACATACTACCGTATTTGCTCGATTATAAGACGAGGTTTTTTTCAGAGCAAATGCTCTGAAAAATACCCCTCGTCTTCTAATCGGGGTCGTCTTCTAATCAGACCTCAAATAGAGTCTGATTAGGAGACTAAGATCCAGATCCCCCGCACCGCTGCAGGGGACCTGGATCCTCCTGTCTCACCCCCTCCATCATACACACACTTACCGGTGCTTCCTGCTGTATTGCCGGGGCAGCGGGTTGACGTCTACGCGATCCGCGTAGACAACGTCCGCTGCAGCCGGAAGGAGGTGTGGCTAGCAGCGGGGGTTGTCTGCGTCCGTCGCGCAAACCTTCCCCGACTGTCAGAGATCAGAGTTCCCCGCACCGGTGCGGGGAACTCTGATCTCTGACAGCCGGGGAAAGTATACGCGACGGACGGATACAAACCCCCGCTGCCAACTCCACCTCCTTCCGGCTGCAGCAGAAGGCGACGTCAACCCGCTGCCCCGGCTGGAAGCACCGGTAAGAGAGGGCTGAGAGGGGAGGGGAGGGGAGAGTGTGTGTGTGTGTGTGTGTTAGTTAAATGGGGGTATAGGGTGTGTGTGTGTGTGTGTGTGTGTGTTAAATGGGGGCATAGGGCATTTCTGGAGTGGCGTTAAGGGGGCATTTAATAGAGCACTCTGCCTCCTGAAATGCCTTATACACCTATATGCCACTCTGCCCCATAATATGCATTTTAACCCCCTAAATGCCAGAGTGGCATATAGGGGTATAAGGCATTTCTGGAGGCAGAGTGCTCTATACAATGCCTTTTAACTCCCTTAATGCCACTCTGCCTCCTGAAATGCCTTATACCTCCCTATATGCCACTCTGCCCCATAATATGCATTTTAACCCCCTAAATGCCAGAATGGGATATAGGGGTATAAGGCATTTCTGGAGGCAGAGTGGCATATAGGGGTATAAGGCATTTCTGGAGGCAGAGTGGCACATAGGGGGTCAAAAGGCATACCATGGGGCACAGTGGCATATAGAGGGTTAAAAGGCATATCATGGGCCACAGTGCCATATTGGAGTGGCAAGCCTGGGGGCAGATGTGCGTAACTGGGGGACAGGTTGGAAAATACAAGAAATAAAAACAAAAAAAATATTTTTCTCAATCATAGCTTTTATTAAAAAAAATAGTTTACATGAATTAACATTTACTGGTAAAACTTTTTTCCTTTAGGGTCGTCTTATATTCAGGCTTTTTCTTTTTTTCCTAAGTTAATATTCAGATTTTGGGGGGTCGTCTTATAATCAGGGTCGTCTTATAATCGAGCAAATACGGTACATATTAATTCTATGTATTTAGAATGCAATGTCATAGAAGTCCCTGTAGGTGTAATGGTCAGGTGTCCCAATACTTTTGTTCATATAGTCAAACAAGTTTAGCATTCTTGCGTTTATAGTCCAATTTATTATAATTATATATTACTAAAGATAAAATAATGTAATATTAGCAATAGCTACCAAATATGTTGAGACAATTACTAGACATTTACTTGCCTGATTTATTCACCGATATGTACTTGGAGTCAACTGTGTCTGTTATAGTGGCTCACAATATATTATAAATCATTTATACCGTATTTGCTTGATTATAAGAGGACCCTGATTATAAGACGACCCCCCAAAATCTGAATATTAATTTAGGAAACAAAGAAAAAGCCTGAATATAAGACAACCCTATAGGAAAAAAGTTTTACCAGTAAATGTTAATTCATGTAAACTATTACATTTTTTAATAAAAGCTATGATTGAGAAAAATATTTTTTTGTTTTTATTTCCTTGTATTTTCCAACCTGCCCCCCAGTTACGCACATCTGCCCCCAGGCTTGCCAGTCCAATATGGCACTGTGGCCCATGATATGCCTTTTAACCCTCTATATGCCACTGTGCCCCATGATATGCCTTTTAACCCCCTATGTGCCACTCTGCCTCCAGAAATGCCTTATACCCCTATATGCCACTCTGGCATTTAGGGGGTTAAAAGGTATATTATGGGGCAGAGTGGCATATAGGGAGGTATAAGCATTTCAGGAGGCAGAGTGGCGTTCAGGGGGTTAAAAGGCATTTCATAGCACACTCTGCCTCCAGAAATGCCCTATGCCCCCATTTAACACTTCCCCCCCCCCCACACACACACACACACTTACCGGGGCTTCCAATTTCCTGCTGTATACCGGGGCAGCAGTCTTCCTTCTGTCTCCCCCCCATTTAACACTCCCCCCCACCCCCCACACACACTTACCGGTGCTTCCAATTTCCTGCTGTATACCGGGGCAGCAGTCTTCCTTCTGTCTCCCGCTGCAGCCGGAAGGAGGTGTGGCTAGCAGCGGGGGTTGTCTGCGTCCATCGCGCAGACCTTCCCCGGCTGTCAGAGATCAGAGTTCCTCGCACGGGTGCGGCACCGGCACGTCAACCCGCTGCCCCGGTATATAGCAAGAAATTGGAAGCACCCGTAAGTGTGTGTGGGGTGGGGGAGTGTTAAATGGGGGGGCAGGAGAGACAGAAGGATCCAGGTCCCCTGCAGCGGTGCGGGGGATCTGGATCTTAGTCTCATAGTCAGACCTCTATTTGAGGTCTGATTATAAGACGACCCCGATTAGAAGACGAGGGGTATTTTTCAGAGCATTTGCTCTGAAAAAAACCTCGTCTTATAATCGAGCAAATACGGTACTTATTTTTTTACTGTTACTGTTCCCAAATTAAGTTAACACTGCTTTTGCAACCTTGGATTTCCCCCAGATCTCTATAACAACGAAGTAACAAATATACAACAATACTCAACTTACGAACGTGCCCAGGCTGCTGCCGTAGCAACTGCATGTTTAGTTTTCCATATGTCACACAAAACTACATGCAGTATTTAAATTATGACCTCTGAGTTTGGGTACCTTTGCCACAAAAAATGCAATCATTCTTTAGACAATGTATACGAAAAAGTAAATTAATGAAGGTTACAAGGTTTAGGCTGCCTCTAAGTCTTGACGTGGTGAAAACTTGTGAAGAATACAACAGAAAAAAACAGCTGTCTTGGATAGAAATACCAGTTATATTCCTGCACCACTTTCAGTGCCATTGTATTTATTTAATAACCCTCTAATCATTCATAATTCATCAATTATTCATCCTCTGTTCTGCTTCTATGTAATGCCTTGTTGTTTTGCTATCCTGCAGTGGGTTGTATCATTTAGTAGTATAAGGAGGAAGCTGACAGGGTTCTCCACTGTTCCAAAATTCCACAGAAGGTTCAGGCCAGCTGCTGTGATATGTGAGATTTTTGAGCTGTACATTGTGTGTTTCACATTTTGAATTTAAAAGCTGCTTTTTTCTAGAGTATCTACCAAGAAGCCTTTCAAATGAAACAAAAAAAACCCATTAAGTGTTTTGCATGCTGCTATGTGTGTAATACACACAACATTATAGCCATTACTGAGTCACACCTATCCATGTATAGCAGCGGGTAGCAAGGCTCTTTTCACCAGCACACACATGCCACACTTTGCATAGTTCACATGGTTCACAGGCATGAATCATTCTTTGGCTATGTAGCCACAATCTTTTCTGTAACTGCCTGGTGTCCAATAATTGAAAAAGAAGGAAAAAACAAACTTGAGTGCATAGAATGGAGATAAATATTTTGCTTACATGACAAGCAGATGCAGACACAGCCTTGGAGTGGATTAACGATTTGTGCAATGACACACACAGGTACGCACATACTGAGCAAAAAATGTATAACTAATTTCATCTAACCTTTACCACATAATGTCTTATTTATTCAGTGGGTACCAGTCTTGATAGTACCTGGAAGATCTCTGGACTTACAGCGCCTATTAGAATTTGGCTTCAACCAGCCTTAGAAAGACATCTCTGGTATCTGCTGAACTAATGTGTACCTTGCCCTACTGTCAGGTAGACATCACTGTCCTGTAACCTTTTTTAGAGCTGCTAGAAAACAAAATACATATTTGTCTAAACAGCACCCTATTTGCTTATTGTACACCAACTGAAAATACTTGGGAAACAGATTCAACAGATGTATCAATAAATAAAGTAAACCCCAGTCATTAATCTCTTTATTCACAAAAATATCAGGCTCATTTGGAGTACTGATTTAGTTTTAGGGGATAAGTTTCCAGTACACAGATACAAGTGTGCACCACTTAATACTATTAAAATAGTGCATTATATGCATAAGGAATTGCAAAAATAATTTGGTATGTATTATGTAGAGAAGAGATAGCAGGATGAGGGATAGGATAGAGATGTTCACATTCATTAAATGACTCATCAAAGTAAGGAAGTAAGAATATTTCTGAGAAAGAGAACTGTGGGAACAAAATGTCACACTCTGGGGATGTAGGTTGGCAAGCTCAGGGAAAATGTGCATACATGAGAATTTTCCGGGTCTGCAGACCACCTCTTGCTGATCTACTCCATCTATCTGTAAAGACCAGTGTTATATTCTAGGTGTGGCACAGGTAGGGTAGTGTAAGTAGTAACATTTCACAAGAGTATGGCCTTGCTATTAAAATCGTAGCACTTTTAGGAATTGCCAGGGCCCTTTAAGTGCACAAGCATAGTCTACCTGCAGAAACAGTTAATCAGCACCAATGTCAATAACTGCCGTTGACAACCAACGTTGGTGAAAAAAATCCTATATATTTAATTTATAAATTAAATAGTAGTAGTCACCAAATGTTCTACTGCAAAGATCTCTTTCTGAGTTCAGAAGCATAGTATTATATACTGTATATAATGTATCAAGAGCACCTTAGCTTGATGCTTCCTAGCTGTTATGGTTATGTTAAAATTTAGACTATTTTTAATTGGACATGTACCTTTTGTTGATTTGCATTTATGCACAAAACCAAATTTTCCATCTCAGTATTTAAAATGACTTCAATGAACCTAAGACTTTTGCGTTTCATAGTACTGTTTTACTTAGGGTCTCCTAACAAATACAGGGCCAGTTGTCTTTGATGCCTGAAATCTAGCATAATCAAGCTGCAATCAGTATAATCATGTTTCACAAATCTTATTGTGAGGCCTGACAAGGGTTGTGAGAAGCAATATCTTGCCATGCAGTTGGAAGGAAAAAGGAGACCTCCGCTCACTTGTGTGGCTAGATCTAATAGTGATTGAAGTTGCTCGGATATAACCCTGTGCCTTTATATATTATTGCAGCAGACTGTCAGCAAAAAAAATCACTTTTTCTATTAACATCTCTGCTCAGTGGAGGCTCCTCCATAGGAGCACATGCGCACGTGAACCTCCAAGCGCAAAAGGAAAAACAAATTGCAAAATTATTAAAAATCCATTTTAATCTAAATTAGATGAAAATGGATTTTTGATGATTTTTGCAATTTTTTTCCCCCTTTGAACTTTGGGGTTCACGTGCCATGAAGTCTCCTGTCCCCTGATGTAGCCTGCCTATGCCTCTTCCTATCGCACATGCGATAGGAAGAGGCCCTATTTAGCTGAATTTCTGCCGTGCTTGCTAAAGCGCCGGCTGAGCCACCCATTTGATCTCTGTTCGCACAGTAAAAGATGTACGAACCGGAGGAGGAGCTCCCAGCCGTCAGCTTCCATCCAACAAACTGCCCACCCAGCCCAGCCCAGAGTCTCCCCGCCCTCCCCAGTGTCTGACTACAATCCCTGCAGTCACTCTAACTGCCCCTTTCTTGATAGATTAGTTGCTAAAATTAAATGAATATTCGGGCTGCTGAAAGTTAGGGGAGGTGGTTTAGGGGAAGTTATGGGTAATGGGGTGTTTAGGGTCAATTTAGGTCCAGTTATGGTTAATGGAGTGTTTAGGGTTAATTTAGGGGCAGTTATGGTTGATGGGGTGTTTAGGGTTAATTTAGGGGCAGTTATGGTTAATGAGGTCTTTTGGGTTAATTTAGGGGCAGTTATGGTTGATGGGGTGTTTAAAGTTAATTTAGGAGCAGTTATGGTTGATGGGGTGTTTAGGGTTAATTTAGGAGCAGTTATGATTGATGAATGTTTAGGGTTAATTTAGGAGCAGTTATGGTTGATGGGGTGTTTAGGGTTAATTTAGAGGCAGCTATGGTTGATGGGGTCTTTGGGGTTAATTTAGGGACAGTTATATTTAATGGGTGTCTTTAGGGTTAATTAAGGACCAGTTATGGTTGATGGGGTCTTATGGTTAATTTAGGGGCAGTTATGGTTGATGGGGGCTTTAGGGTTAATTTAGGGGCAGTTATGGTTGATGGGGTGTTTAGGGTTAATTTAGGGGTAGTTACGGTTGATGGGGTCTTTAGGGTTAATTTAGGGAAATGCATTTTAACCTATACATTAAGTAGTAAATGTACATTTAATTTTCAAAATGTATATATTGTGAACCCCCATTGGAATTACCCACCAGCCACCACTGTCTCTTCTTCATCGTAGGGCAATGACTAGGGAATTCATGTGGACCTTTTTGAACATAGTAATCACAGGCAATAATAAGCCCCAGACCACTAGTGCCAGAGAAGTAGGAATTTCTATGATACTGATAAATGTTTAGCTCGTAAGAAAATAAAATGATTTTATATGAGGAAGTGATACATTCACTGTTAGTAGCCTCCCAGTCTTCACACAAGTGTTTTCATATTTAGAGCAATTTTAAACTTTGTTTCCATTTTAATCAATGTGACAGACTCTCCAAAGGATCTACAACGTCATTATAGGTTTAAGTTAAGTGTTTCTTCTGTAAATATTTAATCATCGCACAACTCACTTGGCTCCAGATCTAGAGAACCATAACCATTAGTTCTACATACTTGAAATTTGGCACTTATTCAAAGTAATAGTTATGCTTTCATAAACTAAATATGCAAAGACTAGCTGCTACTCTATCCCTGGTGGGATCAGGGTTTATTGATGCCCCAATGAATGCATTTACCTGGTACAGCTGGAATGAGATGATTGTGATGTTCTGGCAGAGTATACTCTGGAAACCAGTGAAACCTTTCTCCTGAGCCTAACCTTAAGATGTTCTAAGAGGTTACAGCTTACTCTCCTCATTTGTCATGTCAGTTTTAAAAATGACAGCATTCCCTGCAACCAGTGCTAGTAGCTGCCACAAGGAATCTTAAGTTTCCATCTTCTGATAGCAGGGAATATTCTAGAATGATTTGGGACTGAGATGCAGACCAGCACTTATCACAACATCTAATTCCTTTGGTGCTTCCTCAGTAAAATACACAAAGGGCACTGCCTGAGTGGGTAATTGTTTTAAGTACCCTCATGCCAAAGAATCGTCATTTCTGCTTGTTTTCTGTACTTTGCCTGTGACCCCAGACTACAGTCTGTGTTTTCCTCATGCAATGGTTTGAAGCCTGACCTGACCTCTTGGCCTACCTAACTTTGCCTCTTGTTGCGCCCTATGGGTTTCATGCTTGTGGGACTTTTTACCTTGGCTAGCCTCACCTAGCCTCACCCTTCCTGCTTAGATACTTTATGCATTAATGTACTATTGTGATCACTTGTGTCTGTATAGTTCCTGGTGCACAGTGATTTGTGGATAAACAGTGTGAACAGTGGTATCTCTGTGTTACATAATTACATGCCAACAGGAACCACACTAATCCTGACATTTAGACATATGTCATGCCTACCATGACACCCAAGTGATGGTACTCAAACAAGATCATTAAATAGCATTGCATTATGTTTTCTTTCTTCTCACATGCTGCAGGTGACTTTCTTAGGTCATGATGACACCAATTGCTGTTTCTGTGATTTTCTGAGGCGATTCGGAAAAACATGCAGCATTGGTGGTACGGGCGCGATGACATTAAGAAACTCTGTACAACTATGCAACTTAATATGTAGAATTATGTAGAATTTTAGTAGGCACACGCAAGTTAAACATTAATAGCTGATCACGCTCTGCTTTCATTTTCATAAAGATACATTAATCTGCCAGTATGTTAACCTGGGACAGGGTTGGCCCTTGGAATTGTGGTACCCTATGTGTGAGCCTCTACCTCCCTACTGCTTACCTATACATGGGCTACTCTGTAGACCTCTGTGATGACACTCAAGAGTGCCCTATGTCATTTGGCGCCTTTGGCAGTAGGGAGATTCATAAAACCTGGACCACTGTTGTCTCTTGAGGACTGGTTTGGGAACCACTGCTCTAAGAGGAAACCTCGTACCAGATTTCTGAATTCCACATAATTTACTAGAAGCCCAGATGAAGTTTTTCCATCCCACATTTATGGCTCAAATAAAAACACTTGCCATATATTACTTACTCTGAAATTCAAGCTGATGTTTGCAGACAAAAAAAAATCTTATGTGATTAATTCTGTACTCATAATATTAAAGTACAATACTTGTGGGTTAGTAGACACTATACACACAATCCATTTTGGCACTGCTTTTCCTAATATAAGAAATAAATGGTGTATGTTGTTATTTTTTTATTATTATTATTTTTTTGGCACAACCTGACAGAAATATTATTTTTGGGGAAACAAATTGTGAAATCAAGGTTTAAAAATCTCACAATTGCATAGCCAAAGTTCATAAAAACCACACTGTTCTGTGCAAAGTGGAAAAAAAGAACTTAATTGTTGTAAATTACTCTAATACTATTAATTTAGTCACTAATATTGCATAACATTAGAATGATCAAGAGTCCCTGTACTTCCTGCTTTCTAACTGCAACTGAACAATATTAATCCTCATTAATTGATGTAGCATGGTTAGGAATATTTAAACAGTGTTTTAAACTAATGAATATGAGATGTATGTCCTCAGGCTTCAGAAGAGTATTTCCCATACTTCAGCAACTGCACGCTAGATCTCGTTATATTTATATTGCTTAGGATAGCAGTGTTATTCCAGTAGTGTAGAGAGTAGTTGCAGTATTAAATAATACCTTTTATTGGAGTAACATTAAATTTTAAGGACAAGCTTTCAAGAGTATCAACTTCCCTGTATCAAGTCAATAGCTATAGTGTTCATTTACAAAATATATATGACTAGATGAAAGGATGGTGATACCCTTGAAAGCTTATTATCAAAATGGAATTTTAGTTCAATAAAAACATATTTAACGCCCTCAGTCCCAAGGGGTTGTTGCTACCTTGTTCCCCAGAGCTTTTTTGCCAATTTTACCATATGTGGGTAATAGCACCTTCATTTGGAAATAATGCAAAAATAATTTTGTGCAAGTATGTAAAAATCTATTCTACACTTTAGGTGCCACTGTTGAACAATGACCACATTTATGTTAGGCAACATCCCCTGATTATATACATACCCCCACAGACATATTTTTTTATGTTCTAGAGGACCACATAGTACCTTATAGGGGAGTAATTTTAATAGACATGTATAAGGGAGATCAGCTAAGACGAGATCATAAGGGCATAAACAAGAGCCTTAATGAGACATCTTGTGTTAGGAAGGGACAAATGTAGGCAATGCTTTTAAGATGGAGGCTGCAGATTTTTGAGACAGACTGAATGTGGGGAGTGAACGAGTCAGAGTCACGGGTGACACCAAGGCAGTGAGTGTGAGGGGACAAGGATATGATTGCACCATTGAGGAGAACTGCTAAAGAGGTGTTAGCATTGTAGGAAGGAAGATAAGAAGTTCAGTTCTGAAGAGATTCGGTTTTAGGAATAATGTAGACATCGAGGTAGAAACAGTGGCAAGGCAGTTAGTTACACAATCTAAGATGGAGAGAGAGGTTGGGAGAGGATAGGAAAATATGTGTCATAGGCATACAGGTGATATTGAAAGCCAAAGGTTGAAATTAGTTTTCTAAGTGAGGTAGTGTAAACTAACCTCAGAAAGGGCTCTAGAACCGAGCGTGAGAGTGTTACTGGAAAGGGAGACCCGAAGGTACCATCAGAAAGGTAGGATGTGGACCAGAAGAGAGCAGTGTCACAGAGACCAAGATCATGAAGACTTTAAGGGAGAAGAGAGTGGTCCACAATGTCAAAAGTAGTAGAACGGTCCAGTAGGATTAACATAGAGTGATGGCCCTTTTATTTAGCAGTGAGTAGGTCATTAGTAACTTTAGTAAAGGCCGTCTCAGTAGAATGTCGGGTGGAATCTAAATTGAAGCTGGTCAAGTAAGTAGTCAAGAAGTAGTGTGTATAGTTTGTTTGGAAACTTGGAGGTGAGCAGAAGTAGAGCGGTGGGACAGATGGGGCGTTATGGTAGCATGCTTAATGGAGAATGGGACAGAATAGGTTGAAAAGGGCAGTTGGGAAGTCTAGAAAGGCAAAACCCACCACCTTTTCTTTCATCAGGTCAAGGAGTGTGAGTTAGGTGGAGGCAGCCATAGGAGATGCTTTTTATTGCAATAAAAAGTGTTACCTTGTACTTTTATATTTATATTAACACTTCATGGATATTTTTATGATCTATTAATTGGAAATCCCAATTCAATCATGAAGTCCAAATTCAATCTTGACAAGATTATGAAATAAAGTAACTTTATTTACTATGTTTAAAATGGAATTGTCCTCTTTCACTGAAGTTCACTACACTTAACAGACTTTTATAATGGTGGTTGAAGATCAAAACACTCCTTTTGCACATATTAGGATAGCAACAATATTTCAATATATTCCTCTTCATTGGGTTTTCCTCAAATTTGTTACAACCTACTGGATTAGCAAAGAGAATACTTTTCAAAGGCAGTAAGGTTAGGGTATGGAAACAATTAGCACATCTGGGAACATCTCCTGCATGCTTCCACTGAAGCTCTAAACCTCCCACTCCATATGGCCCTATACAAGCTCCAGCAGGGAATTACTTTTTAGTAAGGATTTCTCAAAGGCAGAAAGTGCAAATTTGTTAGTTTTTTGAAGAAGTGCGTTTTTACCATTCTGGGGTAAAAACTGAGAATTCCTGCTAAGTACTTAAGAAGCTCTGCTCCCACTTTCCATTCGTGTAATAGGAATACATAAATTACTGTATAGTAAAATACTCATAACTCAATATAACTATAATCTGGCATTTCAGTGGTCAAAATCATCTATAAATATTTGTTATGTAATTACCAGAAAATAGGCATCCGCCATGAATATCCCAATGCCCAAACAGTACCAAAGAATGGCAATGCACTGTTCATATTTTTCTAGGGATGGTCTGATTGTAGTTAGTTGTAGTGGACTTGAAAGAGAACCAACATACAGATTGAAAGTACCGTATTTGCTCGATTATAAGACGAGGTTTTTTCCAGAGCAAATGCTCTGAAAAATCCCCCTTGTTTTATAATCGAGGTCGTCTTCTAATCAGACCTCATTCTGCTGGAGCCATGCTGCTTACCGGGCTTTGGTCGCGAGCAGCGTCCAGGAGAACAGGAAGCCAGCACAGTCCTCACATAACTCTGTCTCCCCCTCCTTTCTCTGGGGGCGGGGCCAGAGAAGTTGCTCGCACAGCCGGACCCCTGCAGAAGTCTGCGAGTGGGAGATCTGCAGTTCAGGTAAGGGGGTGGGGGAGGGTTTTTGCACAATTATGGAATGAATGAGTATTTAAATGTTTGTGAATGAGTGTGTGTGTGTGTGATAGCATGGATGTGTAAGGGGGTGGGGGTGGGGGTGGTAGCATGACATAGGGAGGCTGTAATCACACTACTATCATCCACAGGTTCCAGCATGTACTGGCTGCCTTGGCTTGATAGGAGTGTGATTGCTGTTAGCAGTTTTATATATATATATATATATATATATCCAGAAATGCATTTTAACCCCCTATATGCCACTCAGCCCCATGATATGCCTTTTAACCCCCTATATGCCAGAGTGGCATATAGGGGTATAAGGCATATCATGGGGCAGAGGGGCATATAGGGGGTTAAAAGGCATATCATGGGGCACAGTGGCATATAGGAGCGTATAAGGCATTTCTGGGGGCAGAGTGGCAAGCCTGGGGGCAGATGTGCATAACTGGGGGGGGACAGGTTGGCAAATAAAAGGAAATAAAAAATATATATTTATCTCAATCATAGCTTTTATTAAATATGAAAATTAGTTTACATGAATTAATATTTACTAGTAAAACTTTTTTCCTATAGGGTAGTCTTATATTCAGGTTTTTTGTTTTTTTCCTAAATTAATATTTTGATTTTGGGAGGTCGTCTTATAATCGAGCAAATACGGTATATAATGGCAGCAACGAATAATAAAATAAACAATAACAATATATTTTTCAGGGGAAAAGAAGTCAGGTTAACTTGGCTAGAATTTTGTGCTTATTTAGTGTTACGTGTGGCTAGAATCCCTTTAAACCGTATAGTTCAAGCAAGTAGTTTAATTAATACATCTGATAATATTAAAAAATGTTCATGGCTCCCTTCAGGTAAACTTGGCTAGTGTGCTTATTTAGTGCTATGTGTGGCTAGAACCTCTTTAAAGCAAGTCGTTTAATAAATACATTTGATGATGTTAAAAGCTGCTCATGGCTCACTTTCAAATAGTACGTATTTTATTTATTCAATTCTCATCAGAGTCATTAGCCTTCAGTTTTGAGCCAGACACTATATGCCTCTTATGCATAAAAGGCCTTTAAAAATAAACTTTTTCAACTGGTTTTCACTAACAGAATGTCCTCCCATAAGGCACAGAAGCAAAGAGTTTAAACAATGAAGTGGAAGTCTCTGTGGTATTTTGTGTAATATCCTATTTAATTGCGAGGGGGAGATCAGTAGAATAGTCAGAGCTGCCACCTGGTGGAACTGTTCTAAAATGGCAAGTTACTCACTGGAATGGCAAATCACTTTTGTAGGATGCAGCAGCCATAGGAGCCATAATTTTGCCAGAATTTGAGGGTTTCTCTAATTACTCCATAACCGAATGAATTAACATTGGGTATAGCTGAATAATATATTATAGATTGTCAGTGTTTGTTTAGTCAGTGAAAGGGTTAGAGTGTCTGTGCTAAAGTATATTTAGACTCTTCTGCACATTTCCTGAGTGTGTTTTACGTCTCAACAGTGTGGTAAATCAGCTAAGACCTTTCTAGAAAATTCTAGACATTGGTGTCCTAGAAAATCTGACTAAAATGAACTGCAAACCATATGTTATTTACTTCCATTATAACCAGTTATGGCAAAGACGGGTCATTAAATCAACCTTAATATTCCTTCAAGCCGAGTAATGACACATTTGTACAAGTGGCTGTAAAGGTCATGAGCTACTAAATAAAATAACTAATAAAATGTAATTTAGTCATTTCCCATTTGTAGATATGTACCGCTCTATCAAGTGTGCAAGGCCCTTAATAAGATTTCTACGGGTAAAGTGACCTAGGTCAGCCTTCTGATAAAGTTTTCAAATGTGAAACTTGAATTTGTTCCTAACAGACATTTTTATGTAAAGCAGGTTATAAAGACTTTTGCTATCATTCTGCACAAATATTAACCTGGGCAGCTTTCATAAAACCTGGAATTCCAGGCCAAGCACCGTCTTTCTGCATTTTAAAGTTGGCACCCCTGGTGAAATCAGATAACCATTCCAGGGTATGGTAGAAACATCCTCCTAGTTTATATATTTGTACTAAGACCTGGTTGCGTATGAAAAGTGAGCTGTCAATGACTCCTAATCAGTGTAATTACCTGTTAGAATTTCAGTTAAGTGCTTTATTGGCTTGGAAGCACAGAGCTGAGTCTGTAAGTGACCAAAAAGCTGTAATTCCCAATACAGCCATGATTGACGCTTAAGAATTAACACCTTTCAATACAACTTTTTAAGCTTTGTGGGGGCAGTATAACTGTGGTTTTCTGCCTGCAGTGTTTAGATGTTGGTGAAATAGAACATGATGTCTTTATATCAAATGGTAGGTTTAATTCAAGTCCTTTTTGTCTCCTTGTGCAAATGCTAAATAAGTGACGTGATACATATTCTTATTTTATGGAGTCATTTTCCAACTAAGTTAAAGGAACAGTCCCATTCGGCCCCTTCAATGAATGATGCATATTATAATATTTTGTATGTATAAATCACTTACCATTAGGAGAAACTCCAGATTTACAATAAACTGTGTACTCCTTCCCCCTGAGCTGATTTTCACGCCAATGGCAGAAAATTGATGCCTTTAAAATCAATGTGTGGGGGCCTCATTGCACCCCACGGTACTCATGTGAGAACCAGCACTGGAGCTGGTGGGCAGTGAGTATACCACATGTGTACACTGGCAAGCAGAAGATGTGTTTGGCCAAACACATCTCCTACAAGCCAAGGTGATGGGGACAGAGAAAGAAGAACATTTATGGGGGGCAGCACTCATCCCAAGGACTCCAGGTTAAACTCTTGAAGTTCCCAAGTGTAATCAGGATTCCTCTGTAAAGCTATTTTCATTAATATCTTAGCACACAGCAGCAATTTAAAATTGTATTTTGGAGATTCTGGTGTTTACAGATGCTCTAGTTAAACAGATGTTTTAGTTCACAGCTAGGCAACATTTAAACCAATACAGTGTTAACATTTTTATAGTCACTACTAGTGACTAGTGACACCATAGTGTTGCACCATAGTGTTGCAGCTGGCTGAATATATCTTTTTTATACCATAGCTTTCATGACTCTCTTAAGAATCTCTAAGCTTTCGCTGCTTAGCCATAAATAACAGGTGTTTATCATGCCAGGTTATTGTGAGGTTTTTTTCCCCCTCAAAGATTTCAGGTTTTTTTGCAATTGAATTATTCACGTTACAGGTCACATTAAAGGTGGAAAAAGTTCTGACATGATTTATCTTTGTCTCATTCTTTAACATCACAAGAACCTGGCATTTTAACAGGGGTGTGTAGACTTTTTATATTCACTGTATGCAGATATGTCTCTGCAAAAACTCAAACACTGTATATGGTCAGTAGAGGGCATGGGCAACAGAGATGCCATACCCAGTTCTCTCCATCTGCCTGAGATATCTCTACCCATGATTCCCAGTCTTAAAGTACATATGGTCAAAGCAAATGATAAAAAATGTCATTTAATGTCATTTCATTGTTGTAATTTCCTCTCTCGGAATACCTACCTCTCTCTTTTAGCCTGCATCCTCTAATGATTATTTCCTGTCTTGTCTCTCTCCCTCCACTTTTCTCCTCCAATATCTTGCATTGCTACTTTGCCATGACCTGATATTTTTCACATGATGTTTTTCAATCACCAGGGAAACAGAAGTACCTTTGTGCCAGCCGCAATGACTGTACAATTGACAAATTTCGGAGGAAAAACTGCCCATCCTGCCGTCTGCGGAAATGTTACGAGGCCGGCATGACATTAGGAGGTGAGCTGATTACAGGATCCAAATGACATTCAAAGAAGTCATCATTTCCACAATACCTTCCTCCCTCAAAAAATTAATTGCTTAAAAGCACATATCTTAAAATCAGAACTTGTTTAGAAAGGTTAGCTACAGTATGATGTAATAGAATCATAACAGAGCTGTCTACAAATAAGGAGAAAACTAAGCAACATCAATAGTTGTGAACTACAACCCGTATCATGTTCAGGGAATATATTTTATCTACTTAAGTCTTTCTTATACATTTTAGCAGGAAACATGAAATAACAGGATAGATGTAATCAATTATTAAGGATATCCTTAAAATGAAACAACATAACTTTCATGCATCCTTGATTAATGTGATCAATCTAATTTCCCACATTATTTCTTCAGATTAAGACATAAATCTAACCCCATTATTGATACAACCCTAGATTGCTATCTTCAGCACTACTAACATAAGATGTTTACCATCAAGATGCAGTATTAGTCAGGGGAATTTATTACTCTATATACTTTCTTTTCCTATGTTTCTAGCAGTTGGAGTTTCTACTAAATAATATGTCTTTTATTCTTACAGAAAAATATGAACAATGTTATTAACTATTTTTTAATTTTAAGTTCAACTATTTTAAAAGGATGCTCTGTCCATCATATGCACGTTCTTATTAAGTTTTGTAGTAGCCCTGCTTGCAGATGCAAGTCTTTGAAGTCTTTAGAAAATCATTGTTTTTGGTGGCACATTTATTTTACACATTGAATTCAGAATGGCAGCATGTAATCTAAAATAGCCAAACTAATATGAACCATTCATTAATGGTCAGTGGGGGTTATTCCATTGGGTTCTATAGTGAAACTACCCTTTTTTAACTTTGCATCAGAAACAATGGAGTTAAATTATTTTTTCAGGTGGATATGCACATGTTGTGATCATGACTATCCAGTTCACCATCAGTTTTTGAACTACTTTCTTCTTTACTAGTCATAACAGGGTTAATGCGTACCTCCATCTTGCCATATTACATTAAGAATCTGTAGTCAGTAACAAACAAGCTACATTTCACTGCCCTGACATTGCTGTTCCTGAGGTCAGTCTGACTTTATTCAATCGGCCAGTATTAATTTAATAGCAGGGCGATGGATGCTGGAAGTTACCCAGTTGTATAAGAGAAGCAGTGTAGCAGACTTTGGAAAATTATTTACTATTAAAGACATATAAATTATCCTTCAGGAAATAAAATATCAATAGTCTTTTTTTTGTGTGGCCTGAATCTGATAATTAGTCCAAACCGTAAGAGTTCATTGCAAGGTAACTCAACATTTAAAGGTGTTTATGCCATGTAGCTGGGACAACGAAGTGAGAACCAATGTGCACACATCATACTTACATACAACTTGCTCTGCTGTTCCACTTTTAGAACGAAATGCAGCATAAGAAACCTCATTCCTAGAACTGTATGGATAATAGGTTGTTGTCATAGAAATGGAAAAAAAATATTTTCAACTGTATTGGTAATTGTTTATTTATTGCATTACATTTTCAGAAGGAACAATAGAATGGCAGATCTGTTACTCTAGATCTCACACTAGAGAGCTCAGTTAATGATTTGTGGAACAACCAAACTAATAAACAAAAAAAATATATTTTATAACAACATTATTATTAAAAAATATAAATCTCTCAATAAAAGTACTTAAAAAAAATCAAACATATACATCTGGTGAACAAATCAAAGAAATACCGCAGGTACATATTTTGTGCTTTATCAAAGGTTAGCAGTAGGGAAACCAAACAAAACTAAATACCTAAATCTTAATTAATGAATACACCAGTGCGACATTATAGCAATAGAAAAAAAACTGAGATATCTCTTCAAATCACTTCATGTACCAAAAGTCTAGCTAATTCTTTATTTTGTATCCAAGATTTATTCCAGCCATGATATGCACTTTATTACATATGATAGTTTAGACGTCCTTTCAACTTTGGTGTCCCACTTGCAAATGCATTTGCCTCTTCCCCTCCCACAAGTAATTTTCTGTGCAGAAGATGTGTTCATCTGAGGACATTTCCTTACACATGATATACTTATTCAGCTCCAGCACTGGCTCGGCAAATTGATGATATTTTGTGTGTAACTAGGATGCCACCCCCTGTCAGCAAACACTTTTTTGGGGTGTAAGAATACCGATTTAAATAGGATCCGGATACAAGACATAGAATCAGCCAGACTTCTGGTACATGGGGGTTCTGTAGAAGCCAAATGAATTTTTTAGGTGAAATCAAGGGAACCCCTAGGACCTAATTCAAAATTGAATGCTGTTACTGTATTAATAAATATTGTTATTAATTTATTATTGATTTATGATTTCTTTTTTGGGGTCATATTGGCTTGTTATGAATTAGCATCAATTAGTTTATGCTATTTTTATGAAATTGTTAAAACGTTGTCTTCTTTGACTCTTATTCAGCTTCCTTAACGTTTTCTTTCGTTATTATTTTTGCATTAATTGTTGTATTGCTATTATTAGTTACTTTTAGTACTTCATGTGCAAAACAATTATTTGTTTCCAAAAATGATTTTTTTTGTGCTAGTTTAGTTTAGGTTAAATGACAAAAAATAATCTAGTGAGTACTTCCAAACAAGCTCTTCCTCATAAAGAGTTCTCATTAGATAACTTTTATATGTCATTTATAGTTGTTTAACCTGAAGAGGTTTTATTTAAATATTTTGAAGTTGTATAGTGTTAATAATAATAATAATTAAAAATCCGCTATTTCTACAATAATTATTTACAATATTAACAACATCTGCACTGTATTTCTGATCCAGTTCATATTACTTTATTGGACAAAATTAGTTTTTCTTTCAAAACCAAGGGAATGTCTAAGTGACAATCAATCAATAAGTAATCAATCTTTTGAACGGTAGTATATATAATACAAAATAATATTACTTTAAGTTTACAAAATATTAAAAAATCTAACTAAGGAAATGGAGATGTCATGATTCACCAGCAAGACAATAACTGAGATTTATTGACAGTATCACTGTAGAAAATGGGGTCCATGGCCGTTGCACAAAGGTTCCTGTTATTTAGGTCATTGCAACATTCTACAAATATCAAACCAGCCTTCCTTCTTGCAATGCAAGCCATAGTAATACTATGGCTTACAAATTAAAGCAGCTGCTCCGAAATAGAATAGTGATCTAATTATTTTGTAAGATTTTATTGTATCCACTGTATTTTAAAGGCTGCCAGTCTAAAGGCTGCCAGTCTATGCAACATATTCATAGTTCATTTTTTTATTTGGATTTTTGTTGAAAAACCATTAATTTTATAACATAAATATATTATGAAACTGAGAATCAGAACACCCAGTTAGCCAGGGTGAAGGTAGGAAAACCGAGAAAAAGAGAGACAGGTCGGATGAATGTGTACAGAATCCTCCATCATAGTTTTATTTGGAATAAAAGGAATGATTAGCCACAAATGTTACATATGGTTCCATGCTGAGAATTAAACTATCACCTTTGGTAATATATATACCCCATCACCAAAATTTACGTATACCTCCCCATGAATTCAAAAGTGAGAGACAGATCAAATGACAAGGCATGTATTTTGGCAGTAGTTTGAAGTTTGGTACCTTGGCAGGCCTCCATTTACATGTGTGGGGGCTTTCAATAGGCCCCTAGAACTTTTGCAAAAGCCAACTCTGGAGCTGGTGATGGGTAGCATTGTGTGCATGGATGGTGCAGAGCAAAGAAAAAGGAGGAGGAAATATCGAAAATATATAGAGAGGATTGTAAAGAAACCCTCCATACATTTGCAAGATTTTGCAAGAACAAAATATGATTTTGCTGGATGATTATGATGCCTGGATTGTCCTGTTGAGCCCTACTCTGGGACTGCCATAAATATGGTCGCTTATGATTAACCCAGGGTAAAAAAAATCCTTTACTGCCCGGAGTCATTTCTGAATCAAGATCTTAGGGATATCACTGATATCTCTAAACGTCTTTAAAGAAACATCTACAATGTCTAGTTTTGCCTTGTTGGTTATGTATACACTGTTCTTGTTTGAGAAGTGCACTAAATGTTAAATTAAACCAATATGTTTTTTTCAGGAAAACCTAGAAACGTTTTCCAGAAATGTATATATGTAACATCACTTTGGTGAATATATTATTGACTATGGTAAATAGATTGTGTGTTACCATATAAAGCAAAAATACCTGGTTACTTTTACAATAGGCCTTATTGGTTTCCAGGGGACATTTCCAAGACAATAATAAATAATGTGTATAAGTCTCAAGGACTGGCCCCGCAGAGCAGGCACCTTACTGTAAGTATGACCATAGAGCTTCTCGGTTAACTGTTTTCCTGATAAAGCTGACAATCCCTGCACTAACCAAGAGCCATTTGAAAAATGTAATCTCCGCTGATTATTCCCTTCATCTCCTCACAGTGACCTTGCCCCAGAATAAAAGCTTTGTTTCCAAGGCATCCACTCATTTCCACACTGGATTTCATTTTCTCTGCTGTGTCAGTGCTCATGTGAGCTGAAACCTTCTAACCTTTCCAATAAAAGTGGTTTTCCCTTTTCAGGAAACATCTACGAGTCACGCAGGCTAACTTTAGCCCATGTCAGGAATGCATCTAGTTAGGCCTTTGTACCATGATGTCATCTTTGGCATCTCAAACATTACGCTGTTCAATGTTACCAACATATGGGAAAAATCATATTTCCTTAGAAATTCTTCCCATTTCATAATTACTTAAAATCAAAAAATAAGTTACTTTGCTAATAAATTCCAAATAATTTCATCATCAGAAATGAGTTACAGGTCATAGTAAGGTGAAACCCAAGCATGAAAAGCCTTTTAAACTTGATATGAGGTATGAAAGGAAATTAGGATGGGAATTAAAGAATATATTGCTATATTTAGCAAGGCAAAGCTTTTGACTAAAAATCACGGGTTGGTTTCATACAATGATTTTATATATGCTCCCCTTCGTACTTAAGGGAGTTCTCCTTAGATCCCCTCTATAAACTCTTAATATTTGTTTCTAGAGTGCTGCTACCTTATGTATGAATCTGTCACCACCCCTCTTAAAACTAAGCATTAGCACATGAAATTGTTAACTACAGAGGAGGTGTTGCATGCATGAATGCTTAAAGTTGACTTGTTCCAAATCCACCCAACTCCTGCCCAAAATCAAACCAGCTACAAAGAAATCATTTCAGTGTCGGTTTCTTCACAAAGCTGCTATTATTGACCTGTAGCCATTTTATTTATTGCCTTATTTTTCTTATTAATGCCTTGAGAAGATTAAATACCTCTGTAGATAAGCATCACTTGCTGGCTCAGATCCCAATAATATGTGACTGCCTGGACTTTGTTAATGTTACAATACATACTGGTAATTGTCTGTGTTGTTCTGGAGTCCAGCAGCTGGATTTATTGAATTTATAAAACTGTTTGCCAAAAAAAGACTCAAGAGTTCCTGTCCCACCTGGTCATGTTGGAACTAGAAAGTTCTCACCCCATAATGCAGGCCTTAACATCTTCATATAACAGCAATGCGTAGTCTTTTTTTCTGAAATATATTTAAAAAAAGAAACCGTGTCCTAAAGTAATAAGCACACAATTTTCCTATAACGTTACTCTATATATTCTGTGACCCTTCGGTACTTTTGTTAAGCTCTTTAGGTCTTCAGCAAAGGTGTTTTCTTTTCTGTACAATTTGAGTAAATTGTTAATCCTCTGAAGTGCCTGAACCTATAAGTAAACATACTTTCTCGAGTTGTTTGAGTATTTCTTTTAAAGTTTGGTGCCATCTGTCCCGTTTGTGTAATATTTTGATAGTATATGTTTTTCAAGCTTTAGAACTCTTTTTAATCATTTTTTTTTTTTTTATTTGTAGCACGAAAGCTGAAAAAGTTGGGAAACCTAAAGGCTCAGGAGGAGATGGAGGGATCTTCTGGACAAGGGGAGAGTAGCAGAGAGATGACACCTAGTATGTCCATCCCACAACTTGAGGGTTACAGTTGCCAACCCATCTTCCTAAATGTTTTGGAGGCCATTGAACCAATAGTGGTGTGTTCAGGGCATGACAACAACCAACCCGACAGCTTTGCTCTGCTTCTCAGTAGCCTCAATGAGCTGGGTGAAAGGCAACTGGTGCATGTGGTGAAGTGGGCAAAGGCATTGCCAGGTAGGCAGATTTTGTTGTTGCATTAAAATGACTAAATCCAGTGAAGAAGCTGTTGTAATGGCAAGTCTTTCAGGCTAGACTCACCCTAAAAGAAAATGCTTTTACTCATATTGTCATTAACAATATAGCAATGTTGTAAAAATCTGTAAAACCCATCATTTAAAAAATCATGTTCCCTTGCAGGACACTTATTTAGCGAGTGACAAAAAGGGCATTTGACATTTTTGCTGTAAACTGTAACTATGCCTTACATTGTAATAGTATGGCACCAAGTGATTCTAATAACACTCCTGAATTTAGTCTCTTTGAACAAGGATTTTCAATGTGAAACATCAGCGCCAAAACCACCATTTGGCATACTTAGATGGTGTTAAAGCTAGTAAAACCTTGTGACCCTATAAAATGTCCCCATTTACGCTGAGATCTGTGTAAAATCCAAGACGAGAGGTAAGAGGTGTGACTGGTATTATTATTAATTTTAACTTATTCAACCATTTTGTCACTGAAAGCATGGACAAGCCAATGACTTAACTGTACCAGATAAACATGAATCTCATCTCCCCATGCTAGATACCAATATGGGACCAATATGCTTACACATGGCTGTAATTATTTTAAATGTATTTTTTTAACCATTGCAACAGAATGACTCATGAATCTCTATAAATTACTATTTTATAAACATGTTGTATAATAATTTTCTTATGCAGAGTTACAAAATGGTAAATCTTTTATGCACAAGTAAGACTACACACGATGCTGCACTACAGTCCTGTTGGTAAAATCTATAATGTTCCTTTCTTCCAGGCTTCCGTAACCTGCATGTAAACGACCAAATGACTGTGATTCAGTACTCCTGGATGGGGCTTATGATCTTCGCCATGGGCTGGAGGTCATTCAAAAATGTAAATTCTAGGATGCTATACTTTGCCCCAGATTTGGTGTTTAATGAGTAAGTTTTCTTTAAATCTGAGGGATCTTCATAATGTATTATGTAACATTCTCAGAAAGTACCAAACAGATATGAATGAAGAATAGGAATATATTTTCATGGGTGGAATTAGTTAAACTGTGTCATGAAAGACACTTCTTCCAAAATGAATGTGCGTAGATACCGTACTTAAGGATCTTTTTAATATCCTAATATTGCATATATAAATGATTTGTTGTACAATTGGTTAGCAAACCTGTCAATGGCATCAGGCTATTTTCCACAGATTGTTCGTGTGTGCCACAGCACCCCCTGCAGTCATATTCAAGAATAACTCCACATTAATAGTTGAATGTGCACAGGATCCGCAAAGGGATAATTATGCTTAACTTTCTGAATGCTAGGATGCTCTACTAGTGAAAAAGTTGAAAAATATACCACAAAGCTTTGCGTAAATATTATTATTTAAAGTAGATGGGATTACATTTGCCCTGCTGTAATATTCAAACCTTAATCAACAGTCATGTGTCTCTTGTTAGATTTAGGATAGTCATAGGTTTTTCCCTTGCACTTTTCAATTCCCTTAGTATTTCATCTACCGCTTATGTTGGGAAGCTGCCAGTAAAGTAAAACTTCCTTACATTACATCCAAGCCTCTGGTACTCATTTCTTCTGGTTTGAAATAAACTTTCATCCAGCCTTTTTAAATCTCTATGTATTTAAATGTTTCTATCTTCTCATCCCTCTCCCCTAAGCTATACATATTGAGATCCCCTAGTCTCCCCTGATATTTTTTTTTTAAAACTTGCTTTTCAACGTGTTAAACATGTAAACACATAATATGTTCAACATATATGCCTTGTCCAAATTCATTTGTGCAGTGGTATGGTACAATCATTGTTACCCCCCTTTCGTAGTACTTGTACGTCCTGCATTTATGGCTGCGGCAGGGACATCTTCCTGCCGCTGCACAGGAGATCAGGCTGTCTCTTGACAGCCTAGACTCCCTCTGTCATCTGATGCTGGCTTCCTGTCGACCAGTCCTGTGTAACAGCGCCAACATCCACTGGAAGGTCACTGGAGAGACTCCTGGCATCTCTAATTGCTCCCACTGGTGGCTGATCACACACATTGCAATGAGTAATGCAAGTCTGTAGAGCCTTGCTTGCTGATTACAGTGCAGGGGTGATAACTAGGAACAACAAAGAGAAAAAGTACAAAAAATAAATAAAATACGAAAGGTGTTTTTTATAACTGAATTATAAATACAAATAAAAAAATAAACAATACCGTAAGCTCGGTGATGTTATTGTAACATCACTGGCATACAGGTAGCAAATACACGGGGATGGTAATAATGAAAATAAAGCAACATTTTCCCTGTACTCAAAAAAATGCAATCATAGGTAATTAAATCCAGGCCATTGTCAAAATGTATTACACTCAGATAGGCACTTCAGTTTTTCTCTTCAAAGGCTAAAAAATAAATAATTATGAAATGCTGTATTATTGAAATGCAGCTTTCAATAGCATTTCAAGAGGTTTTCTTGTAGTGCAACCCCTATTGTGAATATCAGTTATAACTAAATTGTTTATATGCGTACTTCAGTGTACACTTCTGACTTGTTAGCCAATCCACATTCTCAGACACCTGAGAAGGAACTATGCATCTAGCATAAGACCAGCGCCAGCTCAGTACGGTACTTGTATTATCTATTTTTTTTTTAACAATACACTAACATTTTAAACATTCCTTTCACCTTGACCAGATTTTGTCTCTGTTAGTGTTTGATTTCTTGGGGAAAGGAGGTAATTTCCATGAATGACACATTACAGTGACAGTATTGAATAGCCTTCATTGAAATCCAACTATCCACCCTGATCACATTGGATGACATAAAATAAATCTCAGTTGAAGATAAAAACAAAAGTCAGGTTGAAAAAAAACACCCAACAACGCCTTACTGTCAGCTTTGAACTGGTGCAGCAGCTTTGGTTTTTTCAGCTCCAAAAATTTGCACTTAAAGCAAATCTCTTGAAATGCTAGTGAGAGCCACACGCCTATCTTCCTTGGTGACAAGCAGCAGCTTTTCTTAATTATTTATTTTTTCAAGTGGAAGCTCAAGCACTTCACTTCTGTGATGCGTACAAATTTATTGAAAGAGTTTTTAAAGAGAATTTATAGGTAAATCTCTAGGCGGAATTTGAATTGACTCTACCATGCCATTAAAATATTTCAAAATAAAGAAATTAAGACCATATTTAAGGTGTTTGCATGTTTGTTTTTTTTAATTGAGAAATAACATTAACATAAATCATAGGGGTACAGAGGTCATTTTTATCAGCCACCAACAATTCTAATGGCACGCTGTGTTAGCTAATCCAAGGTTATGTTTAAAAGGCTAATTGATCATTAGAAAATCATTTTGGAATTATGTTAGCACAACTACAGATTTCCTTGCTTTCCATGAAAACAACTATATATATACAAATACTGATGCTTCTACTTGCACACACAATCAAACACACAGAGTCATATACATATATGCACTTTTGGCTCTTAGGATTGGAAAATCTTGCTGTTTATTTGAAGTGCATGTACACACATACGCTTTATATCGGTCTTCCTTCACTGGGTCACAGTGGCTAACCTTAAACAATCATTCAATCCTCAAACAATTACATGAAGGCTGTGGTTACCCTCATCACTGGTGATATGAGGAGCCTGGTGGTGAGTATGCAACCCCAGCTCAGAAATGTCATGACTTTCATGACAAAAAGGTAAAGGGGGGGGGGACAAACTAAAGGGAATCTAAATCTTGGGGGCAGTGAAGATTAATCCTGCATTTATTTATAAAAGTATGGTGTCAGTGTGCTGTGAACGAGTCTGTGAATCCATGAGGGCACTGTGACATATCTGTGGGGTATAAGGCATATCTGGGGAGGACGGAGTGGCATATCTGGGGGTATACGGCATACTGGGGTATAAGGCATATCAGGGGGCACAATGGCATATCAGGTGGTATAAGACATATAGGGTACATAAGGCATATGTTGGGAGGGCGGAGTGGCATATGTGGGAGGCATGTGGCATATCTGGGAGGCATGTGGCATATCTGGGGGTATGTGGCAAGCCTGGGCTGAAATGTGCATAACTTGGGCAACAGGTTGGGGGGAAAAAAACAAGAAATGCATTTTATCAAAGTTTTTTTTATTCTGCTGTTTTAACACCCTGTTTGTTTATTAAATTATTTTAATTGATTAATCGAAAAAATAATCTGCCAACTAATCGATTATGAAAATAATCGTTAGTTGCAGCCCTACTCCAGTTTAGGGTTACTCACCCCCTTGGCATCCATCGGATTATTATGGAGGCAAATAGAGCTTTTTAAATGAACATTTGATCCACTTCAAATCTACTTTATCATATTTTCTAACTTGTCATCTTTCAGGTATCGAATGCACAAATCCCGCATGTACAGTCAGTGTGTCCGCATGCGGCACCTCGCACAGGAATTTGGATGGTTACAGATCACTCCAGAGGAGTTCCTCTGCATGAAGGCTCTTCTGCTCTTCAGCATTAGTAAGTTTTAGAACAAATGACATGTTTTTAAAAACAAAACATATACAGTTAAAAAGTTTTTGTTAAAAAGGTGTCGCTGCATAAAGAAGCCCCAACAATATTAAAAGTAGTTCACCAGTTTTTATATTTGGTCTCCATCCGGTCTGTTCTGGAGCTCCTTTTTTGAGAAACTAATATGGAAAGCACTACAATATTTATTTATTTATAAAAATAAACCCCAACAATATTAAAAGTAGTTCACCAGTTTTTATATTTGGTCTCCATCCGGTCTGTTCTGGAGCTCCTTTTTTGAGAAACTAATATGGAAAGCACTACAATATTTATTTATTTATAAAAATAAACCCCAACAATATTAAAAGTAGTTCACCAGTTTTTATATTTGGTCTCCATCCGGTCTGTTCTGGAGCTCCTTTTTTGAGAAACTAATATGGAAAGCACTACAATATTTATTTATTTATAGTTCCAGTGGAAGGTTTGAAGGACCAGAAGTGCTTTGATGAGCTGCGGATGAATTACATCAAGGAACTTGATCGTGTCATTTCCTGCAAGAGGAACAACCCAGCAGCCAGCTCAAGGCGCTTTTTTCAGCTCACCAAGCTTCTGGATTCTGTGCAGCCGGTGAGAATAGTTAATAAATGCAGCAAATTCAAACTGGCCAGTTGTTTCATCTTTCTAGGAGGGTGAGTGGCTGTAGATCCTCACAATTCCACCATAGCCCCCCTCCCGGTTTCCATATTAAGAGGTAGGAGCAGAAATCTGAGTAATTTAAACGATCAGCTAGCAAGTAGGCAAACAAAATATGTAACAATAACAAAAATCTTACAGTACGTCCCTCCTATGCCTAACATTTTATAGCTTTGTTGCATTAAGCCATTTATGCTGTTTAGGGGCTATGCAATGGTGGGTACATGATTTGGATACTACCCATCCCAAATTTGCCTACATTTGCGACATATTTGTTTGATCTCTACACATTTGTTGTGGTGTTCTGTGTGTATATATATATATATATATATATATATATATATATATATATATATATATATATATATATATATGATGTTCCCTTTTTTTGTATTTATTCCTAGATTGCCCGTGAGCTGCACCAGTTTACGTTCGACCTGTATGTAAAGGCACAAATGGTGAGCGTGGATTTTCCTGAGATGATGTCTGAGATCATTTCTGTCCAAGTTCCCAAGATCCTGTCTGGCAGAGTCAAGCCCCTGTACTTCCATAATTCATGAAGAGTACAGCCCCCCTGCACTGTGCCTTAGGGGTCATCATGCAGAGATTTGCAAACTGGACTCCATCTCCAGTCTTTTGCATGTCATGCTAGAAAGACATGGACTCTGCATTTAATTATGTATGTATGTACAGAACAGGTGTCGTGGAAACAATGCTCCATTTGTGCCCCATGCCACTAAACAATGGATGACCGTTCAAAGTATAATGCTATTGCTGGAACTGTTGTGAAACTATTATCTCCTGCCTTTTAGGGAGTAAGAAAGGGTTAAATGCTGGGCATTCCTGGAGGGCACTGTGACTTATATACATATATGTGTTTATAGAATATGTCCATGCACACAGGCATAGCCAGGAACAAAGCTTCATGTTATCTCACAAATCCCTGAATTTGTTGTATAAAATATTATTCTCTGCCTAGATTCTTATCATTTATGGATCACAACCAAGCCTGTGTTAACCCCTATATTCCCTATAGAAAAATAAATCATTTAAGTGACATTGGTGAGCAACTGCTCCTAAAGCACCTGTTGCGCATCCATCTGAAAGGGTTAACCCTAATGGTGCATTTGTCTTCAAGCCAGGAGACTCCAAGGCAAAACAAAAAAGTAATTAATTACTTCAAGCTAGATAGATCTTGCCCTTCTTATACATCATTCTGAATGAGCACCACAGCTGTACTTAATAATAGTGGTTTAATGCTGGCTTTAGTAGCCTGATGGATAAGGGAGAAGCTCAGATTACCTTACATGTCTGTTTTGGAGCAGCAAAGTTTAGAAGAAGCCCCTCTGTCAGAGTGCATTTAAAGCCAACCACACTTATTCATATCTTCTGGCATCTTGGATCCAGGACTCCTCAGTAACTCAGTCCCTTCAAAATTGATCATGTTCAAAAAGTGACCGAGTTAGGGAGCCGTTCTAAGCTATGTGAATGTAGCTAAAAACTCCTTAAAGGAATCATTTTATTTTAAACTATTTTTACATTGTTACAACAACTACTCACATCACTGTGAGAAGTAACATTTAGCATTAAGAGTTATTTTTAAAAAAAGAAACCATTTTAAAATACGTGTTTTCCTTTCTAGCAGTTCATTTAACTTTCAGTTTGTAATATTATTTGTACAAAAGGAAAATATACCTTGAAAATTGTAATATGCTTGATCCTTTAATATAACCTTTTATGCTATTTCATTACAGAAAGTATTTAACATATATACAATTACTCATCAACAAAGGTTTGTCTTGAAACATTTGGTTACCCGATTAGCTAACATTAATTTACACTGCATGGCTGGACCTTCTAGTAGACAGCAGATAAATCTCTTGCTACATTTTAGAATTTATTGGCATAAGAGAGCTTAGATGGCTTGTTTATGTGTACTGTTTTCAAGATAAATTTCATTTTTAAGAGATAACCACAAGTGAATCCAGAACCCAGAGTATTTAACTGCATATTTTGTATTTAGCATCTATTATATATCTTATTTTGCAACTTCTGTTTTCACATTATTTTTCTGTGAATTGTATTGTTAAAGTTCATGCCTACATCCTCCAGCAGTTCACATCTGTATGCTTGCTGAATATCATAAGATGTTTTATATAATTGTGGCATAATAGAACTTCGCTGTGATGGGATTCTTATCAGCATCCTTTTTTTCTCTCTGATAAACCCAGAGGTTTTGCTTCAGATCAATAGAGGACCCAAGAGGAGAACTATTACCTGAACATTTTCAGAGCATTATACCACTTGTTTTGTTAAACCTCAGTCATTAAATGCCTGAGCCATTGCATGACTTTGCTGATATAGTGACTGGGGAGACCAGAATGTGCAAGCAATGCACAGAAGCAAATGACAAGATGCCTGTACCCTACAGTGAAGGAATTTAATGTTTGCATGGGATGGGAAATTAGGCCATGCTGAATATAAGATAAGGACCAAGTAAAGCTTGAGGTCTTTCATGGGGTAGAAAAATGGGCAGACCAAATGACATCTGAAATCAAATTAATGGTTTTGTGCCAATTCAGTCATAAACCTTGCTAACCAGCTAGCACAATTCTATAGTATAGGGCATCCTGCAAGATAGGACTATAGGTGAATGCATCCCCTGAGATGCTCTTTTTTTCTTTCACTGCCTCAAATGCACGATTATTTCTGTGGATATTTCTTGTAAATGTAGTTGTGTAAGAATACATAGATATTGTCCATGTATTTTTGAGAAATGCCCTGTAGAAAGAAGAATGTCAACTAATGTTAAGGACAAACACGATCATGTGATCACACATAACGTACAAAGTAACTTAAACTCAAAGGGGAACAAATGCCTTCACTGTTTATTTTGTTTTTGAGTAGGCAATTTACACTTTTGCCTATTCCATGCCTTTGCAAAAATTCGTTGAGAAACAAACCATGGTGGTTAAACCGGTTTGCAATCATATCCTCTAATGAGACAGGACAACCTCCTTCTTATTAGTACATTTCAGCAATCTGGGCCACCTCACTGTTTTATAAATGGCCAACCCTGGAGAGCTTCTTCTGCAAGGAGGACAGACATGACCCTGCATTATGCATGTTAAATCAGGTGGACAAGTTCAGAGAAATGTTCAACCTTACCTATGCATTAAGCAAGAAGAGCCTGCCCGGCATGAGGCATTCGCTGAGGTTGTGCTCTATAACACAGTCACATTAGTGAGTGCAGTTTCCCAGTTTAGTAAGTAAAGGCTGATGACTTAATAAGAAGCTTGATACTTAAAGACCCTCCCAGCCCAATACTTGGTAGCAAGGCTGACTGCATATTGCTTTAAGACATACCTGTATATTTTAGCACAGGTGCCCTTACTCTTTGCCCTGCTGGCCTTTTCTTCCCTTCCCTCATCACAGCTTCTAGACAAAAAAAAATTATCTCATTATCTCTTATAACAGGACACAATTGCTGGAATGTGGCCCTTCATAATGCATAGGTAACGCTTTAAGAGAAAGTGTGTATATTTTATTTGAATATAACTGTTCAGAAGTGCTGGCACCTGATGGGGTTCTTATTCTGCTGCACTGTTGCAGAACTACAACCATAATGATGTTCAGGTAGCATCCTGAAAGATAAGGACTGTTTCTGTGGCAAGGTGGACATTATGGGAATAGTTCCGAAACAGCTGGAGCAAGTTACCTGAAGAAGTGAGTTAGTACATTTTCTTATTACAACTACATATATCAACATAGCTAATACACAGTTCTACCACCACCAGCTCAAATACAGTTCAACCACCACCAACCCAAACCCTGGGCCACTCACCCTTGCCATTTAACCCAGCACGGTCACTGTGCCCAGATCATGGCTGTGTTTGTGCTCTTTGCAGAATCTTTTCATAATAGAAATAATCTGATTTGTACGTCATTACCTAGAATGACATTTTGCTTGAAGAAAGTAGATTTTCATAGAAGACACAACAGGACGCTGTTCAGGAACAGCAGATAAGAATAGAGCAGCCTACAAACAAGACAAGTGTTCTTTTTACAGAGATGCTGAGCAGACATGCTGTATCTGTGTTCTGTGTCAGCAGGGCAGCTTTTTAATGTAGTGCAAAGTGAACTGATTGGCACCACTCTGTAGTCATAATTAAACTAAAAGGTAGCTCGCCAGGTGTTAAGGACTATAACTCCCATTATTTTCAGGTTGCAATTAGCAGGATGCATTGAGGCTGAAGATTATGGGAGTTGTAGTTGAAGGCAAAGTGCTACATGTTTACTGCTATGCGCACAATGTATGTATAAAGGGAATTTTGATTGCTTTGTATAGCAGTTGTAGGATGCATGGTTTATTTGAAAGTAGATTAATCTTTACTTATATTTGGCCCCATTAGTCAGTTTGCATATTAGTCACCAGACAAAGCCTAGAAGAAGAAGCCACCGTAGTACATATATAGATTTTTTGACTTGTGCGCAATTCTTACTAAAGATGTCAGACTGACGATATGATGAGGAAATATTTCGTAAAAAGTAGTTTCACGTTGTCCACTGTACAGTTGTGATAACCACTGCGATTACCCTCTACAACTACCAAAAAGGTTTCCAAGCTGCTTCACTACTTGCATAAAATGCCCTTTTCCACAGCATCACCAGCACAAAATATTTACTCTGCAGTGAAAAATGTCACTTGCATGATGGCCAGTGATAGAGTGTTACAACATTAGGACGCTTCTAAACTAAAAAGACAGATGTTATCGAGGTTTACTAAAATAAGGATTCTTTGTTCTCAGCACACAACCTATGACAGGTTCAGTTTAGGCATCGCTATAAAATTGGAAGTGTTTTCCTCCTACCAGATTAGCCCAGTTTTTTTTTGTAAATATCCCTTCTTATATCTGATTAATATCTAATACCATTAAGTTAACATTTCTGAGGCACACCCACAGAGTCGTTAGAAGTATCCTAAGGGTTATACGTACTGTCGGCTGAAAAATACTAATCTACAAAGTTAATAATTGAGTCATTTTTAATGTGTGTTTAATGCAGCTAGGAACAAAAAATAAATTTTCACTGTGTCGATCATAACTGGGACTGTCTGATGTTTTTTAATACATTTGTTGTAAATATTAACAAAGGTTACAGTAATCCTAAAATATCGTTTTCTGCCATTCTGCCAGACCGGCACTTTGATTGTATAAATATCTCAACCACCATTTGCTAAAAAGTAACCTAATATTTTATCAAGTGTCTTTTATCACATGCAAATATTGCATCATCTTAAAGCGGCTATGGACTTTCAGCAAAACAGCAAACATGCATAGTACAAAAATAGTACATTATTAACCAACCACATGCTTGGCATCTTAACAGAAAATTCAGGGTATCATCTTTTTTTTGTGCAGTCTGAGGCAAGGATGTGCAAACCACTCAATATACTCGAGACAAGCTGTGTTTTTGTTCTAATGGATATATCTCTGGTGTTGCAATAGTTAACTACAGCCTTTCCTTCTGCTTTGCTCAGCAATCTTAACAAAAACCGCATAGTGCCAAATAATCTACATAATAGATAAATATATCTGAACATTTATTTCAACTACCTACAAGATGCTGGCAGCTACCCACACTTATATAATTGACGGTACCTATATGCTGCTGGCATCTTGCCTCAGAGATGTAACACACTTGTTTAGTCTCCAAGTTATAAACTGTTGCTTTATAATTGGCAGATGAGTCTAATACATTGCACGGTACATAACTTTTACATCGAATGCTTTGCATCTACCTAATGTTATGCCCCTGGAATGTTTTATGGGGTACTTTGAAACTACCTATTTCACTTACATGCCTACCTGAAGATGTACGACTTTCAGTGGTCAGGTATGGGACTCGAGTTTGAATCTCGGAGGAGGGGCACCTGAACTCCTGCTGTGCCTTAGTCCAACTGTTGCTAAACGTACGTGTTGGGCATTGTAGACATGGAGTTAAAATGACTTTTGGGCCACAGAGAGCTTTTGTGTGCCATTTTGCTATGGAGCTGTTTTGACTTTTCTGATGAATGGATGGGTACAGCAGAGAAGAAAATGAATTTCCAAAGGACACATTACCACCCTGTTTGGTACCTGATTGTTGGGGTCCGAGGTCTGACAGATCTAATATTTGCTACAAGGCCACTCCTGATCTCCTCCTTTAACTCCTTTGCTGCCATTGGGAATTGGTAGACCTATTTGGAAATAATGGTGGTTAAAAAAGAGTTAACACTATTAGAATGTAGAATTAGAATATTGGCTGCTTTTTATCGTTTTATTTTTAGATGAAAAAAAATGAGAAAGAAAAAATATATGATTTTTATTCATTTTTTAAATGCTATAGCTGTCATTTTTTAAGTATGTAAATGAAATCTATGTGTATGTAAAACATACGGATTGGTATATCTCAGTGTCTGTAACTGGCAAAAAAAATCTGCATCTTTTATTTCTATGACTTGGCTGGATACATCTATAAAGTTGAATGTGATTCTACATTTATGTGTATATGTTTTGTATCTGACACACACATCCACATCCTCATGGGTCAGGAAACGCTTATCCTACTTGGACTCATTGAACAGTTTCATATGGTCAGGGTGACCTACCTCTTCTGAGAAAAAGAAAGCAAGGCAATTAAACAGAGAAGCACATGTGGCCATGTGTGGGAAGTCCATAGTACATCAGACATTCCAGAGACGTGCAAAGCTTATTTAGACCTTATTAAATGATAGCAGTTAACCCTGTGTGTGCGTAAGCAATGTGCACTACACTGTAGAGTGATGTATTAAATACTATTGTGTTTGTAGTCAAACAACAAAGTGTGTACCTTGAAGGAAAGTATTTAATCACTTACACATCAGTGAGGGTACAATACATTGCATGAACACAAATTCATCCTTATTGTGTGTTATTCGTGCCCGTGTAACCAAAACACTCAAAACCCTGGGCTGCCGGAGCAACAGCTGAAAATTCAATGAGAACACAGAATAATGAAATAGTGATGACTGAGGTGACTAAGTAGCGTGAACATGCTTTGGCCACAAAGGGGTTCCAGATAACCATATTCATTTACCTTTTAAAATGGATTTATTTATAAAGAAAACAATCGCATGGAACTAGATAAAGAACAATACACTTAGGTCATTATTGAAGTGCGTGCTGATGGTATGTGGATGACCAGCAAGATGCATGTCTCCAGAAGAAGGTATATATCTGTAGTAGCCTAACAGAAAACAAAGTTTTTAATTGAAGTTGATGTCCTTCATAGGGCCAGCATTGAAAAAAGAAGTTACATACACTTTCAGAACCTCAGGTGTTTCTTCTTTGGACCTTAAGAAGGTCGTCAAAGCTTATGTGATTTGGCCCAATAAAATGTATCAACTTCAACTAAAGACTCTGCTGGTTTAGTAAATGCATCATTTAGCTGCATACAGTATAAAGTTGAAGAACAACATGAATATCTAAATAGGTACATTCTTGGGTATATTACGCACTAATGTAAATTTTTTAACTTTCTTTACAGAAAGGTAAAATAGGTCATGTTGTTGTGTACGTGTGCATAATACATACGCTCTCTTTGTGTCCTAAAAATGGAAAAAGTATTATACAAGAGATTGTATAATATATATGTTAAGTGAGAGGGGATGGAATATTATCTGATAGCTTTTATTTGAAGGCATAATATTACATTAATATTTATGAATTTACATAGTGCCACCAGTAAATCAATACTTAATAAAGCAGCTTGCTTTACAATTAGACATGTGTGTTTGCTTAAATTGGGTTTGTAAAATGATTAGGAGTTGATTCTGCGGTCCAAAGCAGAAAATGACAGGGGTGTTTTTTCGGCAATGGGGCACTTCATCAGAATTGTATATGTGCATGGGCCGCACTCATTTTACAGTGGACAAAAATTGGACAAAAAAATTCAACAATATGACTTGGCATGAAAGGAGTGTGATTGTCAACAGCAATCACACTCCTATCATACCCAGGCAACCAGTAAATGCTGGAAACTAGGCATGAAGGGACTGTGATTGCTGTTAGCAATCACACTCCTATCATGCCAAGTCAGCCAGTACATGCTGAAACCTGGCTAGCTGCCCCTTGTGTACTGATGCTGCCAGCAGTATGGAATCTGCTCATCACATGCGATCCATGCAATCACACACACACTCATTCATTCATATACTCATTCATTCACAGATTCATTCCCTCAATCACACATACTCATTCAAACACCCTCCCCCACCCCCTTACCTGCACTGCAGCTCTCTCGATGCCGCTCACAGACTTCAGCAGGGGGCGCGGCCTCCCTCTGCATTCTCTTGTACTACACAGAGGAAGCAGGAATGGAGCAGAGTCATGTGATGTCACGTACATTCACGTGACTCTGCTGGGTTCCGCTTCCTCTGTGCAGAACAAAGACCCTCCCATTGGTAAGCGGCAGGGCCCTTGTGATCTCGGTTGCCCTGGCTGCCGATCTCACGCGGGCCGCACCTTGAGGTCCCGCGGGCCACATTTGAACCGCATATTGGACGACCCTGCCATATGATGTATGTCAGACTGTATTTACAGGATTAGCTTGACAAGAATTAAACTTGTGAAATTAAGACACTATACTATTGAACGCAGTGGTACCAACCTCTAGAACCAAGTATTGCAGACACTGTAGGTCTGTGATGTGCCATCTAACCAGGAGGCGTGAGAGAAAGATGTCTTCAGTACTTGGGGCTGGTTTAGATCAATAGATAACATTATTACAGTCACCAGCTTCATTCCAATTTAGGTTAATATCAGGTGCTAAGTGATCCCGTTCTATGAGAACAGTGTCTAAGCATGAGATTATGAAGGACATGCGTCCTTATTGTCTGAATGTTCTAAGGAAAAGTATTACACGATGATGTGTGTAATAAAAGATGGATCTTTCAAGAATATTATAGGTTTGTGCAGCCAATGGCCCCTAAATTCCATCACTTTTTTGCACAATCAATGAGTATACGGAATGACAGCACAACACATAGCAATTTGATCAAGCAAAACTTTAATACAGAACTCTTACTACAGCAGATAGAAAATAGTTATGTGTGTAAAATGAGTTAAGCAATCAATATCACAGCAATCAATGCTATAGTGTAAAATGTCAATACAGTAATACATCACCGAGCCAAGCAGTTATCACTCCTCCAGCTGATTAACTCGCAACCCAGCAGGGACTGGGAAACCCCTCATAACAGTCTTTTCGAAGAGAAACTTTTCTCTGACACAAGGATCCCTGGATCCGTCCTGGGCTGCCCGTGCATGTTCTTGCAAACACTCCAGGCGAGGCTTCAAAGTTGGTAGCTGCGGCCTTAGGTTTTTATAGCCACTGTGGGGGCTTTCCAGAATCTTCCAGGGACCAGTGTCTTTGCGTTATGGTGTTCTCTTTGGGTGGCTTCTGTTCTGTGATGCAGGCTAGCCCTTTATCATGTGATGCTGGCCAGGCACCCTAAACAGAGGTCCTTCGCCATTTTGTTCTTATGTGCTTGGGCGCTTCCTTGTCTATTCGGCACAGTGGTCTGTACATGTTGACGTCTGACGCCTAAGTTACAAGTTATATAACTATACTTAGCAAATGAACCCTGTCGTGACCGGGCTCAGGAGTCATATAATTAAAATGCATTATCCCTTAGCCTAGTCTAACCTTAACAATGTGGAGCTTCAGGTTATTACAAATCAAAATGTCTGTGTTCTAGCCGGTATATCATTAAGAAGAGCATATCCGGAGGTTGAAAGTGGTAAGAATTCACTCCCCATTAGTCTCTTACGAGGCAAGTTGTGTGCTAGTTTAATTTGTATATCCATTTGGTGTATAAACAGGAAATAGTCATTTTTCTTTGTCAAAGTTTTATAACTCTAGTGAAAAGTTACTTTCATTGATGTAGGCTGATAAATTTCTGTGGTTTCACATGAATTCACATAGTTTTAATAACTGGAGCTCCTTATCTCCTCTGTGAGATCCTAAGACAATAGTCCATACCCCCAAAATAGGAATTAGTCTTCCTTACTTAAAACTGCTGGACCAGCAAGTTTTATGGAAAAGAGCTTGGCTTTTCCTGGCATATCATGAAAACTTTACAGATCACTTACAAAAAACAAATAAATAAAATGAAACCTTTGTTGCTTTGCCAGAAACCAGATATAAAAGTTTTTTTAATCTTATCCATCAATTTAAAGTTGCACGCCTGAGTTATTGGTAACAATGAACATTTCATGTAGTCAAATCTTTCTTCCTGAATCATAAATGGATCTCTCAGATAAAACAGGAATCCTTTTTCATTAGCTTTCCTTGATATTGAAGTGATGTCCTCAAATTAATTATTATTTCTAATGCCAAAATTACTCACCCCCTCACTGAAGCTGCCCTGGCTTCCTTTTGGTAATATCATACATTCCACTGTCTCCAGCTCCCTTATGGATTTTTCTCTTAATTCTCTAAGGGAACAAAAACAATCCAATGTTGCCAATTTTAAAGGGCCACCTTGGAGCTAGCAGATGCAAGAAAAGACAGTAATGGAAGACAAGTAATGATTCTACACTGATTGCATCTTAGAGAACCAGGTCTACTTTTAGCATGTATATTAACTCCTTATGCACGTAGGAAAACTGCACCAGGATTGCATAATCAGAGAACTTTTTGGGCTCCATGTTTTTACGCTGGTCCTAGAGCAAATTCTGGAGCTGGCTCCTTCATATTCCAATTCGGCTAGTATCACAGCTGAAATTGCTTCATGAGTACAGTTGACAAATATCACTTTTGGAAGTACCTATATTAGAATCATTTGGTTGCTACCATTACAGTAAGTCAATACATTGAATCTTGAGAATTAGATGAGAAACTACCCGAGTCACAGTTGATTTTAACAATGAATGTATGCAGGTGACATGGGAGACACAAATGGCAGAAACAAAAATGATTAATGCTCCGAATGAGTTGATTCTGTGTATCTTCAAACATTAACAATGAATAGTCCATTACAAAGATTTTAGTACAGTGACAAGCTAACAGTGACAATGAAATGATTCTAATAAAACTTTTTATGAAAATCAGTACTTTTCAGGTGGGTAAATATATGTCTCCTATATGTATTCAAGCAATCTGGTTTCTAGTTGTGACATACCAGTAAACATGCACCAATTGTGGTGCTCATATACAACGATCAGCCATAACATTATGACCAGCTGCCTAATATTGTGTAGGTCTCCCTTTTGCCGCCAAAACAGCCCTGTCCTGTTGAGGCATGAACTCCACTAGACCTCTGAAGGTGTGCTGTGGAATCTGGCACCAAGACAGGCAGCAGATCCTTTAAGTCCTGTAAGTTGCGAGACGCTGCCTCCATGGATCCATCCTGGTGCCATGTGTCCTCCAGGTTAGTGACGCACATGCACGATCTTATGCTCACGTGCCCATTGTAGATGTTTTGGCAGTGAACAGGGGCCAGAATGGGCACCCTGACTGATCTGCCACTACGCAGCCCCATACGCAATTAACTGCAATGCATTGTGTCTTCTGACACCTTTCAGAACCAGCATTAACTTTTTCAGCAATTTCAGCTACAGTATCTTATCTGTTGGATTTGACCACACGTGCGAGACTTTGCCGCCCATGATCCCGTAGCCAGTTCACTGCTTCCTTGGACCACTGTTGATAGGTACTGATCACTGCAGGCTAGGAACAGCCCACGAGAGCTGCAGTTTTGAAGATGCTCTGACCCAGTCGTCTAGCCATCACAATTTGGCCCTTGTCAAAGTTGCTCAGATCGTTATGCTTGTCCATTTTTCCTGCTGCTCCTGAAGGGAGGGGAGGCTCGGTCTTCTGACTTCACTTCCTATCAGGTGCCAAGGAGGGAGGAGACCATAGGAGGGGGGGCAGTGTTCCCTCTAAGCTGTGCGCTTGTGCATGCGCACATAACTTTTCGAGGGAGCGCACACATCCTAAAATTGTGCGCACGGGGAGCTGGGGGGGCTGGCAGTCCATCCAGGGTGCCGCTGGCACTCCTCCTGAGACGGACAGTAATGTCCGCCGCTGGAGGAGCAAGCTCGGTTGGGGAGATAAAAAATCTCACCCCAGTCGGCTTAAAATCAATCAAGGGAGCAGGAGGTCTGTTAATGCAGACCTCCGATCCTGCTCCCTTGCGACGCGCGGGGCAACTGATGCTGCGTGTCGGGATTTGATGTCAGATCCCGGCACACAGCACTGAAGCCACGCCCACCGTCTTTACTACACCGGAAGGACAGGACACAGAAGAAGAAGAGGCAAGAGGAAGAACGAAGAGGAGGATGAAAAGTAACTAACAGAGGAAAGGTAGGAAAACATTAAGTGAGAGTGGATTAGTAAGTGTGTGAGAGTGATGGGTGTTATGCTGTAGTTTATGCTTGTGAATGAGTCTATGTTTGTGAATGAGTGTGTGTGTGTGTGATAGCATGGATGTGTAAGTGGGGGGGATAGCATGGCATAGGGAGGCTGTAATCACATCAATTTGATGCCCAGGTTCCAGCATGTACTGGCTGCCTGGGCATGATAGGAGTGTGATTGCTGTTAGCAATTATATATATATATATATATGTATATATACATATATATATATATATATATATAATATTGTTGTTTTTTTATCCAATTTTGGTGTGTTATTTTTAATAAAGTGGGTTGGTTTTTTTTAAAGGGGGGGTCATTTTCAGTTTCGGTCAAGTAAATGCTGAATTTTCGGTCCAGAATATAATAAGCCAGACACTGAAGCGGTAGGTCAACACCACATCAATGTTTGGCTTCATATATAGTGATAGGGGTTATGCTACATCATTGGCAATGTGTGGCTCAATGTATAGTGATAGATGTTGTGCTGTGCCTCAGTGTATAGTGATAGGTGTTATGCTGCCCCACCATCAATGTTTGGCTCAGTATATAATGATAGCAGTTATGCTGTACCACCGTCAATGAGTGCCTTAGTAAATAATAACAGTTATGCTGCACCCCTGTCAATATTTGCCTCAGTATATAATGATAGCAGTTATGCTGCAACACCATCAATGTCTGCCTCAGTATATAGTGATAGGTGTTATGCTGTACCCCAGTCAATGTGTGCCTCAGTATATAGTGATAGGTGTTATGCTGTACCCCTGTCAATGGTTGCCTAATGACAGAAAATATATAGCTCCACCCCCCTTTCAATGTGATTTTTTTTCAGCTCCACCAACTTCTATGGACTGTAGAAGCATATTGTGCGCACAACATTTTGGCTCTGGGAAAAATTTTGCACAACAGAAACTTTATGTGCACACCACCCAAGAAACATTAGAAGGAACATTGAGGGGGGGGGGGGATCCTGATACCTACCCCTATATAAACCATTGGCTTGTGACCCTGTTATTGATCTTTGCTGCCTGGCTGGACCCCTGGACTGTGACCCTGACTTCTCTTGTGTATTTGACCTCTTGCTTAAGTGTTCTGGCTTTGTTATCTATTCCTGAGCTACGCTCCTCATCCCGGCCTGACAAAACTAGTAAACAAAGTATGGAGCATGCAGGAATGGCTGAAGCTCTCCTAGCCCTCACCCAACAAATAGCCGCCATGGCCCATACCATGCAGGGTTTGCAAGAGAACCAAATGCAGAACCAAGTACAAACCCTACAAGGGGAGGGCCCTTTACAACAACCGGGGCTAGCACCGCCAGCACCCGCAGTAGAACCCCTGGTAGAGGGGGCAGCAGCCAGGGCCAGACCCTTATACATACCCGAGTCACAATATTTGCCATCCAAATAACTATACATCATTCATTTTATCACATGATATGTATTAAAATGCCTGAAATCAAACGTGTTAAAAAGCCCAAATAGATTAAATAAATTAGACATAATGCAATCAAAACACTTGCTAGATTAAAAATTTATATTTCTGCCATTAACCCCACACACTCATCCTAGTACTGCATCACTGCATCAAGTTGAATATAACTTGGTCTGCCAGTGTGTTTGTGTATAGAAGGTTAACGGGAATGACTATGAAACCAAAGGGGAATATTCCCTAGTATAATAAATTTAAGAATAGGGTTTCACAGACTCTGAAGAACCAACATTCAAGTTTCCTTTAACTTTACTTTTCCTCTCACTGATTTCTGGGCCTAGAATGTTTTGTCCTCTGAAGTGACTACAAATTCAAGAGGGTGTTTTATCTCTGGATAAATAAACATTAAATAGTTCAATTTATTCCTACAGAAAGTAAAGTGCCAGGAAACAGATATAAAGGAAAACACACACACCAGGACAGGCTCTGCCACACCGACACCCAAATACACACAACAGGACAGGGTCTGCCGCACCGACACCCAAACACACACAACAGGACAGGCTCTGCCACACTGACCCCCAAACACACACACCGGGACAGGCTTTGCCACACTGACCCCCAAACGTAGACACACCAGGACAGGCTCTGCCACACCAACACCCAAACACACACACACACACACACACACACCAGGACAGGATCTGCCACACCGACACCCAAATACACACACCAGGACAGGCTCTGCCAGACCAACACCCAAACACACAGATCAGGGTCTGCCACACCAACACCCAGACACACACACACCAGAACAGGCTCTGCCACACACCACCTGCTGCACACCCAGCATCCCTCCTTGGACTCTTGGGCACTCTTTCCCCAGTCCATGGATGAACAATACGAGGCCCCCTATAAAAGATCCACCACCGAAGCCTCACTCCACAACCTCAGACAGGGTCGCAAACCCGTGGAGGACTACATCACGGAATTTTTAACGCCTCTCTGTGGACACCTGCTGGAACAATCAGTTTCGACTCGGGTTAGCAGAATCCCTCAAGGATTAGGTGGCCCGGGTTGAGACCCCTCCCACTCTCGAGGCTATGATCCACACCTTAATCCAAGTGGATCATAGAATCCGTGAACGTCACCTAGAATGCAACACGCTACCCCTCGCGCGTCCTGGCTTCTCAACATCGATGGAGGAACCCATGCAGATCCTCTCTCGGATACAGAGTGGGTTAGACGCAGAAATGACAACCTGTGCATGTACTGCCGGGATTCAGGCCACATGGTTTGTGAATGCCCTAAGGCACCACCGAGAGGTAAGGCCTCTTCTCCATGAACACCCATATTATTGAACGGTACTCATTTGCCCTCTTGCTTAGGTGTTCTATTAGGTGTTATCTATTCCTGTGCTACGCTCCTCATCCCGGCCTGACAGGTATGCACCGGCCTTGAGTGCAGATCTACATGGGGGAATCTCCTCTGCAGTAGACCGGTAAGTCATGGATCTCCTTCCAACTGGCACCCAATAACAGGAGCTTCTGTTCAGACCTTAGTCTCAGTGTTCCTTTGCGATGATGACATATGCAGTGTCTGTCTGCCTGAGCATGCAACATGCAACTGAAATGAATTTCACATTACTACTCAAGTTAGTGTGTGGCTATAAAGTTCATACTACGGCACTAGTGATTTATGTATGTGCAGTATATGTGTGTCTGCATGGATATGTCTGTGTGTGTCTCTTCCTTTGATATGTTAGTGTCTGCCGGTTATTGTCTGTCTGGTTATGTATGTTAGTTTTTTAAACAATGTATGTGATTTATGTGCTTAGTAAAAGCCTTACAAAGCAAATCATACAAATTATATAATAACCTTTATGTTGCTTATTCCAAAATATTTTTTTCCCAATGTTTGATGAACATAAAAAGAAAAAATAATACCATATAGTGTAATATTATAACAATATAGTAGCTATTGTTACATATGTGCAGTTATATATGTGAAAATGTTTTAGCTGAAATGTGATTATTTGCTCAACATCTAAATAGAAGTTGGACATAAACTAGAAAAATAAACATATATGGTGTAGTATTGCAAGGATAAATTGACTTATGCTTATTCAGTATTGCACTCACACATGTGTGATGAAAATAAGTATTCCCCACACATCCTTGTATATTGCCTCATGTGCATGTGATGTACCCCAGACAGCCCCCCTCCCTTGAGTATTGATGCCCCCTTTTGTACTGGTTAATGTACCCATGTGTATTACCCCCCCCCCATTTATGTATTGACTTATATGTGATGCCCCAACCACCCTGTTGTGTACAAATAGGAATTGAACATAAAAAAGAAATATATATGATACCCCACTCAACCCCCCCATCTCCTTCTCTAATACCATCACTTGTTTTTAGTAGTAACCTCTTTCTTGTTGATTAGTATTGCTTTAGACCTGATGAAGAGGGGATAACTATCAAAAGCTTGTCTTTTAAATATTATGTTAGTCCAATAAAAAAGTATCACCGCATACTGCAATACTCTGTTTTTTTACATTGTATATATATATTATAGAAATATACCTTGGCTGTAACAAGTGGTTATTTCACTTACTGTTGCCTTTTTGTCATCTCGAACCAGTCTGCCCATTCTCTTCTGACCTCTGACATTAAAAAGGCTGAAATACTCAGACCAGCCCGTCTGGCACATTTAAAGTCACTTAAATGCCCTTTCTTCCCCATTCTTGGGCTCGTTTTGAACTTCAGCAAGTTGTCTTGACCACATCTACATGCCTAAATGCATTAAGTTGCTGCCATGTGATTGGCTGATTAGCTATTTGTGTTAGCAAGCAATTGAACAGGTGTACCTAATAAAGTGGTGATTGGGTGACTTAGCATAAATTCAAGTGACTCCAAATATATGTGAAGAAAAATGAACTCCTCAAAAATAGTGTCAGTCTTCTCTCCTTGTATGCTCAATATTGAGAATAAATACTAATCAAATATTCCAATTTATTAAGAAATGTAGTATCTTACATCAACTATCAGTCTCCATATGATTAAACATATATTACTATGCAAGTTACATATCTTAGCAAACTTTCTAACCAATACCTAAAAAAGAGATTACTTAACATCATACAGAAGTGATAAGAAACATCTGGTTTCAGTAAAGAAAGAGTTATCTCAGGAATAATTGCAAGCAGAAATAGAGGATTGTTTCAGGCTTTGAAACAAAAGGCATTGGGTGGATTCTTAAGAACTTAGAGTAAACCCGAGTATAAACTATCACGAACACACATTCCAACAGAAGTTAATATCCATACAAACAAAATGGAGTTACTCAAGCAACATAGCTTCAAGCTTTAACCAGAGGCCGCTACAGTCCATGTCTCTTTGTAGATTGAACGGTAACCATTGGAAGTTCCATATCTTGCTCGTTCAACAACATGCAACAAGCTCAGTTGATGCTGAGTACATTCATTCAGTTCCTTCTGTATTTGATAACCAAAAGCTTTGTCATCATAGAGCACAGTGATTGGGAGGGTCACAGTTTTTGTCTCTCTTTGTCCCTCATGCCCCTGCACCCTTCCTCTACCTTGTATCTGCCCCCCACCTTCTCACTTACCTTTATCAGTTGTATTCTTATCTCCACTGATTTCTTGGCAGGTGCAGAGACCATGCTGACGGGGAGTGGGGAGAAGGGGAGGTTAGTATGTGGGACTGTGTCCTGCTGCATAGAAAAAAAACCATAAGAAAAATGGAGGGGAATGTAATGCACTACATGTCCCTCCATTTTTCTTATGGTTTTTTTTATGCAGCAGGACCGCAATAGAAGCTGCTCTAACATATAATATAATTCTTGTTTGTCTGTAGAGGAAATTAATGCACAGCTTCCCTTACAGACACTGAAATAGTTAATTGCCATTTGCATATTAATTATGCTCCTCCTGAGGTTTTTGGTTTTATTTAATTAATAAAGTTTTACTTAATGTAAGGAAGAGGGTGGTTGCTATGTAGAACGGGCCAGCTTTATGATGACATCACAAACAAAACAAAGCCAAGTGTCTTCTGAGCTATGTATCATATTTTCTATTTCATGCTTCACAAATGGTACTCCTTTAAAAGGATAGCTCTGGGCAGGATATAACTACACACCTAACATGTTTATTTTACCCCTAATGGACGCAGACAACCCCCGCTGCTAACGGCACCTCCTTCCGGCTGTAGCGGAAGTTGCCTACGCGAATCACGTAGACGTCTACCCGCTGCCCCGACTACACACCAGGGAGTCAGAAGCACCAGCAGCGGAGGTTACCAGACAGGAGGATCCAGGTCCCCTGCAGTGCTGCGGGGGATCTGGATCTTAGTCTCATAGTCAGACCTCTATTTGCGGTATGATTATATGACGACCCCGATTATAAAACGACCCCGATTTGCTCTGAAAAAACCTTGTTTTATAATCCAGCAAATACGGTACTAGTGCTCTTTTTCCCACAGTGAAAAATGCACACCACTTTCAGTTATTTCATGTCTTGTTAGTACTTTATTCTAGTAGCTCCATTATATCGATTCTAGGTTGCAACGTATATCTGTATACATGATTGTAGTTCGATACTTTCCAACAAATGAGTACCTCAATTGTCACACTGCGCAGCGGGGCTTGGAACCAACTTTGCATGTGAGAAGTTGATCCAAAAATGTATTTCAGTTGTTTTCAATATTTGTAGTCAGTAGAATTTGGCTGTAAAGTGTTGCCCCTTAGGAAAGTCTTGACCATTACCCAATCACCGGCCTCTAGGTGGTGCACTTCTGTTCTGCAGATTTTGTTCCGTTGGCTGTTTCGGCTGTGTTAATGATGGCTGTTTTGGCTGCATTAATGATGATGTACTCATCCGGCAGCCCATTAGGATTAGGAGCAAAACGTGTGTCTCCTCATGGGAATACTCCTTATTGACATTAGTGTTAGAGGCAAAAGCCTCTGGTTATTTTGGACCTCTATCTCCACATTTCGAGAGTGCCTTTTATTCAGATTGACTACTGTTGGCTTTAGACACCTATTGAGATAAAACTTGAATCACATTAGTCTTTGCGTGTATATTAATGATTTGCCATAGGTCAATTTAATATCATTAACAAATAACCTTTTACATGTTGAAAATGTTGATTTTCTACCTTTCTATTTTACTCAACACTATCCTTCTTTAGCACTCAGAAATACGTTTGGCTAAACATGAGCTTAGAAAACTGTTTCAGTATAGATTAGGGATGTGTCCCAAAACATATTTTCCAGGTCAAATCCACTTAATCCTTATAACATAATCATAGTAATATTATTCATTCACACTTCATTAGTATCACAGGCAACAGTGAAGTAAATTGCAGGATAAATATACAAAAGAAACTTTAACATTAACAGTTCTCCAATGCAAATTTCATTTAATAATATTATGATAGCTATTCTGGGTTACAATAATATATATTTTCAGGCATCCTAAATACACAATTCCTGGTAATCAAACAAAACTAACTTCCAAAACCCAAAAAGAAAAACCGACAATAGTACTTCATCTAAATACAAATATATCCAAATATTACTTTTGTCTTTCTTTCAGGTAAATATACATTTCTCTTGTACACTGGTTCAACAACTAACCTGATTTGAATGTTATTAATGGGGCAGGGGTATTTTGGGACGAGGCTGCACATTTTCTCCTTTACTGATATTGAATGGGCAGTGCAGGCTAATTTAACACTTACAAAGTCTAAACTCCAACACCTATGTTACCCCTAACCACTTTCAAAAACACCAAGGTATCGTATTTGCTGAGTTATAAGACAATCCTGACTATAAGACGACTCCCCTAAATGTGAATATTAATTTTGAAAAAAAGGAAAACCCTGGATATAAGACTACACTATGAGAAAAAAGGTTTACTAGTAAATACTAATAATTTTTGCATATTTAATAATAAAATATGATTGAGAAAAATGCATTTTTTTTTCTTTAGTTTCCAACCTGGCTCCCCAGTTATGTACATCTGCCCCACGGCTTATGCCTTATAACCCTAATATGCCACTCTGCTTCCCTGATATGCCACTTTGCCCCCCTATATGCCACTCTGTCCCCCCTCATATGCCTTATACCCCTATATGCCACTCTGCCCCCTCATATGCCTTATACCCCCTATTTACAACTCTGCCCCCCTGATATGCCTTACCCCCCCAACTTACCGATGCATCCCTTGACATGTCCCTCGTGCTCCAGACTCCCTGGTGTCAAGTGGGGGCAGCCGGTGGACATCTGCGTGATGTGTGCAGACAACCTCCACTGCTACTCGGGACTTCTGCTGGGGATTCTAAGACTGAGGAGGATCCAGGTCTCCTGCAGCGCTGCGGGGGATCCTCCTCTCTGGCAGCCGGAAGGTCATATGACGCCAGCGCATATTTCTTGATATCCATTCTTGATATCACTTCATTTATCTATATATTTACACGTACACAAACAATTAGTATACATGTAAAATACCAGAGTCTCTAATGACTGCTTTGAAGCCCATTGACCCATATGAGAATTATAATTGGTAATACTTGATCCCAATTGTTAATATTTTGCTGATCTGACGGCTGTATTGATGTATAATAAGCTTTCTCAGGTTAGTTAAGGTTGTTAAAACAAAGGATCCTTTTATCCCCCAGCAATAGTTGTTACAATCATCGCACTTCTCCATACAGGGACCGTATATTTTTATCATGGTATCTAATCAATATTAGATTTCCCTTGACAATTTTTGCAGATTTATGTTACTATTCTGCCAACTCAATGACAGGTATCACAACTCTTAAGTCCTTTCACTCATGTAGCATATCTTATCCTGTCACTCGGATGGGTCACCTTTGGAGACAGATAGCTCAGGGATCACTCAGACACTTACATTATAGCCATTTAGAAAGGGCATTTGCCAGAATCTCTGTCCCCTCTGGTTCTCGGTTCTCAAGATGTTGGGGTCATAGACAAGCTTTCAACCATAGCATTGTTGCTATGGATTAAGCTTAAGAATTTAAGCTTTTTATATAGAAACATAGAAAGTGATGGCAGATAAGAACCATTAGTGCCATCCAGTCTGCCCAACCTCTGAGTACTTTCCTTTAGTACCTGCACTTATCCTATATCTAGCTTTGCCTTATGCCTATGCCATGCTTGCTTAAATGTCTTTACTGTATTACCATCTACCACTTCTGATGGAAGGCTATTCCATGCGTCCACTACCCTTTCGGTAAAGTAACATTTCCTGATGTCACCATTAAACCTTTGCCCCTCTAGCTTATGGCTATGTCCTCTTGTTGTGGTAGTATTTATCCTTTAAATAAACACTCTTCCATTATCTTGTTGATTCCCTTTAAGTATTTAAATGTTTCTATCATATCCCCCTGTCACATCTTTTTTCCAGGCTATATAGGTTAAGATCCTTTAACCTGTCCTGGTAAGGTTTATCCTGTAATCCATAAACCATTTAAGTAGCCCTTCTCTGAACTTTTTCCACCATATCTATATCTGTCACGACCAAGGTACAGGCTGTGGATCCGCTCTGCAGAAAAGGCGCCTCCTAGTGGAGTGAGGAAGCTCAGCCACCAGAGCAATGGAAATGCGGCCGTTCACCACAGAGAGCAACGTAGAAGGTGCAATAATTCAGGAACATAAAATAAAAAAATAATAATAATAGTATCCAAGGGATCAGGCAATAGAGTAGTCGGGGTCACAAGCAAAGGTCAGGGCAGGCAGCAAAACAACGTAGGTCAGGATCAAGCAGGAGTCAATACCGGAAAGATAAAGCAGGTTACAAACGCTGTCACAGGCAAGGGTGTAGTGCCAAATGAGGGTTTAAATATCCATCCATGAATACAGATCCTCCTAACCTCCTAATTAGGGGGAGGAGGAAAAATGATAAATGTCACTTTAAGGAGTGATATGAATATTCATTAGTTTAGCCGTTCGCGACGCAACGGAGGCGGTAACAATATCCTTCTGGAGATACGGTCTCCAGCGCTGTACACAATACTCCAAGTGAGGTCTCACCAGTGATCTGTACAACGGCATGAGCTCTTCCCTCTTTCTACTGCTAATACGTCTCGCTATACAACCAAGCATTCTGCTAGCATTACCTGCTGCTCTACTGCATTGTCTACCTACCTTTAAATCCTCAGAAATAATTACCCCTAAATCTTTTAAGACTTTTAAAATCCTGGTGCCGCAACTTGGCCGGCAGAGACCACTGGGCGGTGCGAGTGAGTCTATTGGTCGCCTGCAGGGGCCTCCTCTGGCATCAACAAATTGGCATTGGTTGATGCCAAAAGAGGCCCCTACAGTCGACCAATAGAGTCACTTGCACGGCCCTTTAACTCCTGACGGGGAACTTGGCCTGTCTCCCCGCTCCAAGAGTTAAAGGTCTTTAACTCCTGACGGCAAACCCACGGATTTCCACTCCCATTATCTATGCAGCATTGCAGGGGTTAACGGGAGCAGAAATCCGTAGGTTCGCCGTCAGGAGTTAAATGTCCATAAGAACGACTTTATTGGTCGCCGGCAGGGGCCTAGTATAGGTATATAATCAATTGGTTGATGCCAGAGGAGGCCCCTGCAGGCGACCAATAGAGTCGTTTGCACGGCCTTTTAACTCCTGACAGCGAACCTACGGATATCTGCTCCCATTAACCACTGCGATGCTGCGTATATAAGGTAGGGTAGATGGGGAAGGGACCAGGGAGATTAGTAGACGAAGACGATCACAAAGATCTTCTTCGTGTTGTGTGTCTTCGTCTCCGTATACGTTTTACCGCCGCCATGTTCGTATGTTCGGTATTCGGGCCGAACAACGAAAACGCACTCTTCGTGTTCGTTTTCATGTTCGCCCGAATACGAATGCACAGGTTTAATAGTAAGTAAGTTTATTTTGAGTGCACACAAAGACAAATCAAACATGGATTTCTGGAGGGGCAGTCCCATTCTCTCTGGGGTCGGGCAGTCCTATCTTAGATATTTTTACAGTTAGTATCACAATACATGTTACATACTGTATCTTTGCAAACTTTCTAACCAATAGCTAGAGATTACTTAACTTCATACAGGAGTGATAAGAAACATCTGCTTTTAGTAAAGAAAAACTTATCTCATAAATAATTGCAAGCAGAAATAGTGGGATGTTTTAGGCTTTGAGCCAAAAGGCGTTGGCTGAATTTTTTAAAATTTAGAAGAAAACCGGGTACCAACTATCCTAAGCAAACATTCCAACAGAAATTAATAGACATACAAATAAAATGGAGTTTCTTCATCAACATGGCCTCTTAACCCACATTTCCCAGAGGCCCCTAAAGTCCATATCACTCACAAACCTCTGTTGTTTCGTTCTGTACTCAAAAGATTTACCGTAATCACAGTAAAACATCGTAATTTTTAGGAATGTTTTCACTGATACCTTTTCGTTGTTGGTCTGAATTTCACTAAACTCTGTTTATGGTATCTCCGGTCAAGAAGCACCACCAGATCTAGTGTCCATGCACAGGTGGTAGGACTGCATTTTCTCTGCAACCTTAGGTGAGCAGCCCCTCCTGACACACAAGTGCCTTGTCAATGGTGTCCAGAGAAGGCTTTAAATTGCTTGAGAGTCTCTTTTGCAAAACCAATTCAGCTCCCCGAGAAGCAATATAGCTATGAAAAATTACATAGGACAAATATTGGGTACTTTGACATAGTGGCATGCTAATATATGGCCATATAGTGTGAAGGAATCCCCAATATTTATGCCTTAGATTGGTCGTTATTCTAACAGTAACCCGGGAATCTGAAAGTTTATGCCTTTCATACTTTAGGTTGTGCCCTTCACTATAGTTGTATATTTTATATGCTGATTTTTGATTATTAATAGCAAACAGACCAATGAGTTTGTTGCTTAGTACTTGCCAAATCAGGTTGAGCTCTCAAATGAATAACATTACGGTGATTAACCTGTACCTGAATATGAAAGAACATATTGCTTACACAAAAGAGCTGTAAGAGAAGAAGGCAGCTCCAGATTTTCTTGAATTGTCTTGATGAAAAGGAGTCCATGCAACCCTACCTTGGAATTCTCCTAGTTTCTCCCAGAGACTCTAGGTAAAGTGCAACCTCTCCACATCTCTGGGCATGGTAGGGGTGTTATGCACACTATACAGATAGCCCAATCCTCATGCATGGCTAACCGGGAATACCCCCTCAAGAAACCACCGCTTCATAAGAGGGAGAGTTCCAGGTATAAACCCATCCCCACATGTGGAGGAAATATATGAGCATCAATGACCCAATCATCTCTGTCCTCTTGAATTGTATACTGAATCACCCTTGAAATTACCTAGATAGGCTAGATTATACATCTCTACAACGTGGGCCCTTTAGGAGCTACACAATGTGAAGATTAGGTATATCACATTGTATTACGGGACTCTGCTTACAGGGGAATAAGATAAGGTCATAGATATTTGTGCAGGATAAAAACACGGTGAAACAATGAGTTGTAGTAATTTGAGGTTCATTTTGAGGTGTTATACAAAGTAAAAAGGCAGGGTCTAAGATGTGTACAAATCTCGGCAACATTCTGTGGGAATCCCTCTATCCCACACAAAAACAATAATGCAAAAGAGAATAGTGGTGGTGTAACCCACCACAGTGATCAAAATCCAGGATGTACATGAAAGATAAAAGAAACAAATAATAGTGAAACCTGTGTGCAACACAAATTAATGCAATAAAGGTAATGGGCTAGAACACTCATATGACTGGCTCCAATCAAAATCGCTATGTGTAGGGGTCCACGTTGTAGAGATGTATAATCTAGCCTATCAAGGTAAATTGCACACAGGTTGCACTGTTATTTGTTCCTTTTCACCTTTCATGTACATCCCGGATTTTGATTGATTTTAACCCCAAAGGGGTTTTGCATTTTGAGGTGTTGCCTAAACTCTTTTATGGTCTGAGCTTCCACAAAATGCCACTTTGTATAGTGTTACCAAGCTTCAGGAAACATTTACATTCCAAACACGTCTTGATAAATGTGTGTAGAGCATGGCTTGATACAGCCATATTCATCTTATTGTATGCCAAATAGTTTTACTGGGTTTTTTGGCTGGAGTATGCCTCTCGGCTGAATAGTTCCAGGCGTTTTTCTATTTGTAATCTCCCACAATTCTAACTGTGCTTGGGCCTGCATCGAACACTGCAAGCCTTAACTGATGTTATTTGTTTTTATATCTGGTAATGATGAATGGTGATAGTTATGTTTTTACATTGTTATAGCAGGTCCCTTCATACCTTGTTTCAAGTCCAAATTGTTTAGTGATTAATTATCGTGTCCTGTTTACCCATTCTCCAGTGCTGTAGAATATGATGACACTAAAAAAATCAATACCGGTAAATATATATGAAAAAAAATAAAAGCCTTGTCAGCAAGGCAAAAGCTTGACCGGGCTTGAAGCAAAGGTGGAATCACACAGCACTTGTTGCTCTGTCCCACTTAGCATTTCTCAGACACTGACTATACATATAGAGTGAAGTGTCGTAGGGGCTTTTGATCTGCGTAGGTGTTATACAGCACAGGAGAGATACAGCTCACATTATGTTAGAGGACACCTGCAGAGGGAGACAGGGAGACTCCCTCACATTTTTGTAAATATTATATCTTTTCATGTGACAACACTGAAGAATTGACACTATGCTACAATGTAAAGTGTACTGCCTGACCAGAGCCGGCCTTAAGTGTTCTGGCACCTTGTGGGGACTACTCCTCTGGCGCCCCCCCATCGCAAAAAAAAGAAAGGAAAAAACCTCCCCTCCTCTGCCCCTTCTCATTGCCTCCCCCTGCCCCTTCTCACTGCCTTCCCCCCTGCCCCTTCTCACTATCTCCCCCCCGCCCCTTATCACTATCAACCCCCTCTCCCTACCCTTACTTACCTTGTTGCCGGAGTCCTGCGGTGGGAACGGTAGGCATCCGTCTTCTCGCTCTGTCGCGGTGCGCGCTTCACAGCTGAGCGCCAGAATAATTCCGGCACTCAGCACGAAATGCCGGCACCGCGACAGAGTCACGGAGAGTGAGAGGCGCCGAGCGGTTGCTGAAAACTTCACGAGCAACCGCTCGCCGCCCTTGCCCGGGACTTAAATGAAAACACCGGTTTTGTTTTTTGTTTAACTTAATTTAAGAAGTTCAGTGCCGAGGTTGTCTTTGTGAACTAGACGTATGAGTGCTGCCAGCATTGCTGCAGAGGTTGAAGGGGTGGGGGTTCAGCCTGTCAGTGCTCAGACCATACGCCGCACCCTGCATCAAATTGGTCTGCATGCCTGTCATCCCAGAAGGAATCCTCTTCTAAAGATGATGCACAAGAAAGCCCGCAAACAGTTTTCTGAAGACAAGCAGACTAAGGACATGGATTACTGGAACCATGTCCTGTGGTCCGATGAGATCAAGATAAAAGTATTTGGTTCAGATGGTGTGATGCATGAGTGTTGCCGGCACTGGGGAGCTACAGTTCATTGAGGGAACCATGTATGCCAACATGTACTGTGACATACTGAAGCAGAGCATGATCCCCTCCCCTTCAGAGACCGGGCCGCAGGGCTGTATTCCAATGTGATAATGACCCCAAACACTCTTCCAAGATGACCACCGCATTGCTAAAGAAGCTGAGGGTAAATGTGATGGAGTGGGGGAGCGCAAGGTCTCTAACATCCACCAGCTCCATGATGACGTCATGGAGGAGTGGAAGAGGACTCCAGTGGCAACCTGTGAAGCTCTGGTGAACTCCATGCCCAAGAGGGTTAAGGCAGTGCTGGAAAATAATGGTGGCCACACAAAATATTCACACTTTGGGCCTAATTTGGACATGTCCACTTTAGGGGTTTACTCACTTTTGTTGCTAGGGTTTAGACATCAATGGCTGTGTGTTGAGTTATTTTGAGGGGACAGGACATTTACACTGTTATACAGGCTGTACACTCACTACTTTACATTGTAGCAGTGTCATTTCTTCCGTGTTGTCACTGAAAATATATACTAAAATATTTACAAAAATGTGAGGGGTGTACTCACTTTTGTGAGATACTGTATGGATATATGGTATGCATATATGGATTCAAAACCTGGACAGACTCTTACGTTAAATATGGCTTCCCCAAGCCCATTGATATGCGTGTGATATTTAAAATAGATAGACGTAACCACCCACTTCTCTCCTCCAGACAGACCTCAAACAATTACAGATTCTTCGTAATAAAAACCACACACGACTCCTAAAGAGCACAGCATGGGAACCGAAGGTGAGCAAAAACCAATAGCTTTAATAAAACAAAATAATCTCTGCAGTTATATGTAAATAAGTAAAAGACGTCCAGCGTCTGGTTGAATCTTGGGTGTCGTGGCGTCCCGCGCTCTTTTCAGATCAGAAACTTCAAATGAACGTATGTAGTATTAGACTCCTCCTCCTTCCAATTATGTCAGTACGTATGACTCATTTTGCTCAATGCTTCCTCAAGTACTGCTTACAAATCCTAAAAAACAGACTCATTCAAGTTAAAGGAGAATGAAAAATGTGTGTCTGTGGCTAAATTGTGCAGATTTCAGGGGAGGACATGCACATTTTCAGCTGACTTGCATACTCTTTCCATAAGCACACAAAAGTTAACTGAAATCTCAAATTTCAGAGAACCAAAATACTGCATGCTCAGTCATTAGCAAAAGTCCTTTTGAAGACAAGACGCAAATAATAGGTATATAGTTACTGTCCTTTTTTAACATGTTAAACATCTTAGCAAATATCTAAAATGTACAGAAACTTAAAATGCTGTATTATAAAAAGGCACATTGTTTCCTTGGTCCCATCTCTTTATTCTCTTATTTTTTCTCTGCATTTATGAATATTAAAAATATCTGAATATTGGACACAATGATTTTGTAATCAGACTAAGTTATTATCAGACTAGAAATTTATTACTGCAGCTTCACTTGTATGCAGATGCACTTTACTTTTTTGAGAATTGCATCCTTCCTACTTCAATCCATATCCACAATCTCCCTGGATTGTTATTTTTTGACCTGTTCTCATTAAATTATGAGAAAGTTCAGGGTCGAATCTGTACACACAGAGAAAGTAACAATTGTAAAAAATCAGCCGCTGCCCTCTCTAAATCCCTAAATTAAAACTCAGTTGTTGATATGGAGGGGGGAATCTGTATTTTATCGTTCATAGTGACTGCAGTTTGTAAAGTACTGGTAAAAGAGTTATACATGTCAGTGACGAATACAAAATGTCCCTGTGCCTTAAAATCGAAAGCTTTTATTACCTATTCTAGGTAAGGAAAATGGGCTCTTCGCTCATGCAGGCTACATGAATAGGCACTTAAATATAAGTCATTAGGTGGCACTACTTTAGGTCTGCTATTTTGCACAAACCACAGAAGTTCTCCCAGGCAGTATAAAAACACTTACCTTTAGTAAAGGCTTACAGCTACCTGCCTCTCACATGTCCTGACATGTTGTGCCATTAAATGGCTGTTTGAAGCAGCGAGTCAGTGTCAGTAATGTGCTGCCATTGAGATCATGGATGCACATTGGAGTCTCATTACTCCCCTGTCCTGAATGTCCGTACAGTTGTTTGACCACTGCCAAAATTTGCTTTTTTGTAAAAAAACAGCATTCTAAAAACAGAATTAATTCCATCATCCCTTTAGAACATCCCAGAAAGTTGGACTTTACGTGTCCCCTGCATAGATTCTATGTGTTGTCTTGCTGCAAAATGAGTCCATTGTGACACAACCAGAAAGAAGGGATGGGGTTCCTGCAAAATTCTCTTTGGTCAAAACTTAGTTAATACAACTCACATGCGTGCTAGGATGTTACTCTTTGAAAGAAATATATAGTGTCACAACAGTTTCAAATTTTTTGAAAAGTAATGAGGATAATAAAATAAATGGCAATTCCATGTAAACATTTAACGTAGATAAAAATAATTTCCAAGTATTTTAATACTGATACATTTTTTTACAAATAAGCTTTAGCCAACAATTATAAATAAAACGATGTAAGCTACATATTTGTCACAGAACCGGATGTTTTTTGTGTGCCTTTCCTGAATGAATTATTTATGATTAAATTAAAATAAGCTTGGATTCCCCCCCCCCCAGATGTCTTCAATAAATCACAGTTAATTTAAAAAGTGTTCTGTTCATGACTGCCCTAGAAGCAAAGTCTATATATTTTTTTTTTATTATTTTTTTTTTTACACAGGCCTAAGATTAAAATGGTTGTGTCGCGTTTTTAAAGAATGAAATTAAAACAAATATATTGGCAGACGGGAATTACTTAATGAGGTTAAAAGGCCAATATACACTATATGGACAAAAGTATTGGGACACCTGACCATTAAAGCAACAGGGACTTTTATGACATTGCATTCTTAATGCATAGACATTAATATGTAGTTGTTCCCCCCTTTGTTTCCACAAGATTGTTTCTGTGGGGATTTTGCTCATTCATCCAGTAGAGCATTTGTGATGTCAGACACTGATGTTGGTGGAGAAGGCCTGGCTCGCAATCTCTGTTTCAGTTAATCCCAAAGGTGTTTAATGGGGGTGAGGTTATGGCTCTGTGCGGGCACTAAAAAAAGGATGATATTAAGCAAGGATTAATCAACAGAAACAGAAATGTGTGTACAGAAACAGAGAATAGGGGAGGGTGAAGAACAGGCAAACGTCCCTGAAGTAGGGCTGGCTCTACCATGAGTCCATATTGGTCCATTTGACCCAGACAGCACTTAGCATTGGAGGGGTAACTTTGGCAGAGGAGCGCCAAGGCAGGTGCACTCTACAGCCCTGGCAGCTCTACAACTTACAAGCTGTTGACCAAATGAGAGCCTCAGAAACAGAGATCAACTGAATAACATGTGCAAACCCTGCTTTGCAAGTATAGATCAAATGAGAACCACATGGAAACATAGAGATCAACTGAATAACATGTGAAAACCCTGCATTGCAGGTATAGATCATATGAGAACCACATGGAAACAAACCAACTGAGAAACACATTGTCAGGATTCCACCTTTCATGCCGGGACTGTTTTATATCAGGTGTTATATACCTTGCAATTTCTAGAGGCCACCCTTCTGAGTGTAGAACCTGGGGCCAATTACTATGGGAGTAAACCTGACTTTAAATATCCGCTGTGCCTTCCAGTCTATGCCTTTGCATTGTGGTGTATGCAGCTCTGCTCTTACTCTGCGTTTGGTTAATGCGTCCTGTTCTAACCCGTTGTGACCTACCTTGTTCCGACACTGCTCTCTAGTTCCTGATTTGGCCTGCTGTTTGTAAACTTCTGGTACCCACCTGGCTTATTTGCCTACCTCTTCTCTTGCCCATCATCATCTTCATCATTGCTTTATGGAAGCTTTTTTTGGGTTAGAAATTACCATTCTTTTGATTCTGTAGATCTTAGCAGGATCCTAATAAAGCACACTAGCACACTTTAACTCTGTCTTTTATATTATTTTGCCACAATAATGACTTTTCATTCCATATGAAATTGTACAAATACAGTGAATACATTGCACAGCATGCCCTTATAGCACAGAGTACATGATTTCATGTCTGCTGCGTTAGTTGTTTTATTGAAAGTGCATTCTAAAAGACTTTTATGCCATGGCCCTCCAACTGATATCAACTAATAACTAAATTACGTAGGGACCTGGGGCAACAGAAGCGAGAAGGACAAACAAGTGGTTCTTTCTGTGTGGTACATCATAACATGTATCTTAATGTTTTATAGTATTATTATTGTAGCCAACGTGTGTTTAATCATTTGTCTTTGTACACATTAGTCGACGATGATGAAGATATGCTTTACTTAGCTATTTGTCGTATAATTTAGCATTATTAGCATTGCTTCTTTGACGGGATGTGTTTATTTATATTGTATTATTTCAATGTGTTTATTCAGTTGTTCAGGGCACCCTTACAGCGTTTGTAAATGTTGGTTTGTTATTGAACTAGGAGTAGCGAGAAGCCAGAGAAATTAAATATAACTCATCTTCTCGTGGCCCTTTTGCTCAGACTGATTTCCCAAAAACGCCTTGTGTTTACTTGTTGTGTTATAAATGCTTGAGAGTATTAAAGGGTATAAGGTTTCAGGGACAATGCCATCTTCTGTGGTTCGGATGGAACGGTAAACAATCAGCTTTATAACAGCACATCTAGCCAGAACGATGCAGGTTTTTAATTGTTTTAGGAGACAATATAGCCCATAGAACCAATAATCTGTGGCTGTTTAATGGGTGGAAACAGTGATAGCAACATGTTTAAAGTGACAATGTATGCAACCATGCTGCTGTCAGAGTAAACAACTTTCTGGCAGCATTAAGATTGTGGGTTATGATGTTCTTTTTAAACTATCTAGCTTTGGTTCCAAGCATATGCTATTTTCAGGATGCAGAAAACTTCTGTCGCTGTTCTCATCTGTCGTTTTGGCTGTATTTGCTGTCCAGCCCATATACAACATTGTATTATGTCTGTGTCCAGCCGGCACTTGACATACTGATGGCATCACTTGTTCATATTGCTACATCACAGACCAGGAATTGATGTAGGCTTTCAATCCTGGGGAAAGCCGAGCCAATTGCCCTGTTAATAAGTATCCCATAAAAAAAACATACAAACTTTACAAAAAAATGTCAACGCGCCCTGACCAGCCTTTATAAATAACTATCTTAAACTAAACGAGGTTGTATAGAAAAGACACTGCAAAGAAAGATGCTACAAATGCATAGTTTGGCAGCCTTTATCTATTTATGGATAAGATTTATGGTAAGACAAAAAGAGAAAAGGAAAGTCTAGGAGTAAAAAAACGTAACTTTTATATATTTCCGTAAAATAAATTGTATGATGGGAACTAATAACAATTAAAACTAGTGGTATTGGCTGTATTTCTTTTTGGGCTTATGCTCTGTACCAGCCACCACTAAAAGATCAGCTATGGGTTCATAAGACAAAAGTGACTTTTTGTAAGAATACATTTTAAATGAGTTTTAGACTCACTAGGGCAGTGAGCCACAATTTAGTGCCACTAATTCTTTTTAATAAAATATGCAGATTGAAACAGAGTAAATAACACAAAACCTTTACTTTTCCTCTCACTGATTTCTGGGCCAAGAAAGTTTTGTCCTCAGGAGGGCGTTTTATCTCTGGATAAGTAACATTTACATAGTTTTATTTATTCCTGCAGTAAGTAAAGTGTCAGGAAACCCAAATGTCAGATGACCCAACACACACACACGCACCAGGACAGGCTCTGCCACACTGACACCCAAACACACACACCAGGACAGGCTCTGCCACACTGACACCCAAACACACACACCAGGACAGGCTCTGCCACACCGACACCCAAACACACACACCAGGACAGGCTCTGCCGCACGGAAGCATTTGAGGGGCCAAACTAGGTAGCCTGCTAATATGCTGAGCTGATAGGGGGTAATAAAGTTTGAAAATAGGGTTTGTCCCAAAATACGATGAGAGTAAAAGTATGGCGTTACGAATTCTGGTGTTCCACCTTTAGGGATTTGGATGGATTCCCAAACTCACCATTAGTGACTATGCAGTATTTATGTACAGGGCCTGTGTAATGAATGATATTATTGTTTTTTGTGTCACAACTGGAGTGATGCCCGTAGCAGAACTGAGCCTACAGAGGTCTTTCTGCACCTTATACGAAAATGAATGGTGTTCTCGAAGGAACACTGGTGGTCCCTGTAAGTAAATCCTGATGTTATATTGGGGGTTGTATAAAAAGTGGTTCTAATGCAAAGATGATAAGTTGTTACTTTTGATTAGTAATCTCATTGATTGCTATATTAAAAAGAACACTTGAAATGTTATAGCATTTGAATCACTTATTACACATAACCCAATGTTTAAAGATTAAAGTGATTGCACCATTTCCATACTTGGCATGCTTGCTCAACACAATGACACTTGAAGAGGCTGGTAATGGTGTAATTTTACATTACATTTAGTCTGACTTGTTTCATCTAAACATAATGACTTGAAAAAAATGATAAAAATATAGGCTATGAATAATAAAGTAAATATGAGGTGACCCTTTTCCGTGAGACAGTTGATTCAGTAATAGGTTTCAAAATGAATTGTGTTACTGTAAGTGGATTTTTTTAAGTTACTTTGTAAACACAAGTACCCTTCCAATGCCATTGGTGAGTAATAATTTCAGATAATAATTCATGTGTATTATACGATGAGGTCTATGTAAGGTCAACCATGTTCAGTACTACCTAGCTTGTAACCATGTTATCAGTCCAAGATTAGGCCCTACTTCGCACCAGTTGAAAATAAGAATCTTATTAGCTGTTTTTTTTTTTTACTTCCGTCCCAATGAACAATGGTTGCTTTATTGGAACAGTACAGCTTTAGCAAAGTAAAACAGTTTGTGTGCCAGGAGCATAGTGTGTCTGTGCATCAACATCCACGCAAAGCCTGAATTTATGCCATATCAGCTCCTCCACCATTGAAGCTGTGTTCAACATAAGCAGCTACGTGCATTCACATTTAGGTTCATTTTAAACCTACCTCACCTCACATCAAAAGGCATGTCATCTCATTCTACCTTGGATATGTATTTTGTACATGTTTTATTGGGCAGTTCAACTGATCTACCCTGAATGTTAATATAGGAAGATCATGCCCTGTCATAAGCAAATCTGATATCAGAATGACATATCTTAAAACAAAAACAAAGAATTTCTTGTCAGGTATATTGTGTTTATTTCATATTATTTCTCCATTATTCCATAAAATACTGGAATTGTGACCCTTGATCTAGACACTAGAAACATATACAGATAAAATTTACAAAGTTATTCACATACACAAAATCTATGGCTACAAGACAAAGGGAAAAAAGTGCACAGGAGGTTAATGTCTGCAGACTGGAGTTGATCACTGGTACAGTACGGTTCACCTGTATCCTGGTCTTAAACCAGTAGCATTCTGTGCCTTGGAATCCCGATCCCGAAGGAATGTGCACCACTCCATAAAATGTAAATGTAGGTTTTTGTTCCAGGTTATATGGAACAACAAAAGTTGACCTATTTAAAAATATATATAAATTATATATGAGAGAGAAAGAAATGGTTCTTCAATATAGAAAACAAAACTAACTGTACACAACGTAGTTCACATACATTGCTAGCATGAAAACGGTTATTTTGTTAATTATTTTGTTTGTAGGAGGCTATGGAAGGAATATGTTCACATCGTAGATTCACATTGTAGATCAAATCCTACTTTTGGAAAATTAAAATACCTCCTCAGCTTACAAATTGCCTGTTTGTTAAATAAATTATTTTTAAAACGGTTGGCTGATGGCTTGAAGAATTGAGTGAGAAAATATTTTACTCTTACCAATATAGTAATATCTCATCGATCATACTGAATCTACTTACTGATTTTAAAATGTTGGAAAGGGTTAAAAAGTGACACTTTCAAAGCTAAAGGTAGATACTGTATGTATATTCAAGCTGGAAAAAGCTTTACCAGCTTGCAGGAAAAGGTTAGTAGCCAGGAAAGGAATTTTTGAGTCCGCTCACTTTTAGGTTTATGCAAAATCTTCACTCTTCTTGCACATATAAATACATGCCATTATTTTATCATTTGTTTCCCTCCCTTGAAGGGGGTAATACATTTTTTTTAATCCATCAATAAATATTAGCACATGAATAGTTTTACTACAGAAGTCCATAACTGATTCTGCAAAAGTCTTGTCTTTTGGCAGTCACACACTGTGCCAAAGATTCCGAAGAACATGGCATAAAGGAAGTCTGTTTAAGTGAGGTGGACAGAATATTGGACACCTCCTCCTATCACACTTATGACATTCTGTAAACATCCCACTACAAGGGGATTCAGACCAGTAAATGTTCTTCTTTCCATGTGGTGGCCAATGTTTTTCAGAAGAACAATATTATACTTCCCAAAACATCCCAAAGGAAAAAAGTGAAGGGAGGAATGAAAAGGATCATCTGAAGCCCAATGCATGGTCTGCTTGTATCACTATGGCCTGCTTGCGGAACTGGATAAAGGGTTTCCTTGGACCAGCCAGGGAGAGTTTGTCTCTCCTCCTGAGAAAGAGTAGAAACATTTTAAGCAATTGCCATAAACCCAAGTAATTATCTGCTTCATTGTTTGCACTTTGCTTCATTACAAACTTTGAAATGGTTTCTTATAAGACTTCCTGAGTAGTGACATATCCCGGACTAGGTTGAGGAGGCCTATGGTGGCAGGACCAGGTCGGGTGGCAGTCCGTCTTCTGCAAAACCACAAGGCAGATCACACTCTTGGGTGATCAGGCCCCTCGCTGTAGTGCTGCTCAATAGGCCGATTACAGGGGAGATTTTTTCCCAGCTCGACACAACCTCTATAGACTGCATTAAAAGGTGCTGGGCTCCATGGTGGCTGGGGAGGGGGCGCTGACTTAGGTCAGACCTAGGGCAGCACCAAATGTAAATACACTGCTGTTCATTAGAATACGTGGAGAACATGGAAAAAAAAATAATACCTCATTCCTCAGCTTTCCTCCATGGCGATCCTATTGGGAGGGGATGGTGGGCTATATGGGACATAAACCAAAAGATGTATTAGTTCAAAATCAGTGGTACACGTTATGGATCCTGATACAGTAAGTTGTGCTGTTAACTTTGTTAAGATTGCCTATGTGACCATAACAAGGACATCTAAAGATAAATAACTAAGAAGTTCGCTACACTGGCTGCACTGTGCTAAATCTAAGGCCCAATTGAGGAGCTCTGGCCCCTGGAACAACTACATAGGAAGGGTTCCTTCTTTGGATTTCCTTCCTTTAGCAAGCTATTCTGATTTCTGCAGTTATTTTAGCCTGGCTAAACCATTGCCTCTTCTATCATTACCTGGCAGATCAGCTTTTTAAGAACATATATGCCATGCTAAACTTTCACCACAAGGGGCAGTCATGCCGTATTCTATTACAATTGGTAAAGCAAACCAGGGTCCCGTCTGGCAGTGTTTACATGAGAATTGGTACAGCATATTAACCTCTCATCCTGACATCATAAGTTCACAGACAGCCAGGAAAAATTTGATTTCTGTTTGTTCATTTAATACAGAGTTTTCCATTTGCGGATCAGAGATTCCAGCCACCCAAACAAACTATGCCTCTGGTGACCCCATACATATCAGAAAAAACAAGAGGCTTTAACAGTATAATATAATGGAGTTTTACTGCCATGGAGAGGGTGATAGTTAAAAGCCTTCCAGCAGAAGTGGTAGTGAGGGAATATAAACATGTGTTGGATAGGTATATGGTTATAGATACCTGGAATATAAGGAAAGACAAACAGCCAAAGAAAGGTTTAACAGGTAAGAAATACATAGGCCGAATGATGAGCCATCACATTATTTTGTCTCTATGCCAAGCAATAAAAATTTTTAAGGGCAAACCCCAACATGTCAGGCATTTAGATGTATTCATGATATAAAATACACGTGCTTGCTTTCTCAAAAAACATTACCACTACCATATTATATAAATAAACAAACATTTCTACATAGACATAAGTGCTTTGTCTTATTTATACTCCATACAGCAGGGGTCCTCAAACTGTGGCCCGCGGAGCGCATTTACCCGGGCCGCCGGGTGTTTTTGCCTCAGGACATCCATGTGTTCCGAAAGATGCTTTCGAAACACAAGGATGCCTCTGTGAAGTCCCTGCGGCACGCGTTTACTTTAAAAACGCGGGGACTGCCGGGAGCAGGCGCACGCAGCGACGTCACTGACGTCCCATGCGTGCACCCATGGCAACCGAGCGCCGCAATATGCCGGCATATTGCGGCGCTCAGCAGTGAAACAGCCGGCACCAGCAAGCGGCTTTTAAACACTGATGCGGAGGAGAGAGAGGGGCGCCTAGCAACCGCTCGGCGCCCCTCGTTCTCCCCCGCATCAAAAAAAAGAAGACAGCCTTTAAAAGCCGCTCGCTGGTGCCCGCAGCTTCACTGCTGGGCGCCGAAATATGACGTCATATTATGGCGCTCAGCAGTGAAGCAGCGGGCACCAGCGAGCGGTGCAGGAAGAAAGAAGCATCGTGCTCCCGTCGCTGGACTTCAAGGTGAGGGGGGGGGGATATATAGTGGGTAAGGGGGGAGAGGATATATAATGGGTAAGGGGGGAGAGGATATATAATGGGTAAGGGGGGAGAGTATATATAGTGGGTAAGGGGGGAGAGGACATATAGTGGGTAAAGGGGGAGAGGATATATAGTGGGTAGGGGGGAGAGGATATATAGTGGGTAGGGGGGAGAGGATATATAGTGGCTAGGGGGGAGAGGGTATATAGTGGATGGGGGGATATATAGTGGGTAGGGGGGGAGGGTATATTTGTTGATTTAACTTTACTTGTTCTTCATTTTAAATATTGTATTTATTCCCGTTTTGTTTCTTCACTTCAAAATAAGATATATGCAGTGTGCATAGGTATTTGTTCATAGTTTTTTTTTTTTAACTATAGTCCGGCCCTCCAACGGTCTGAGGGACCGTGAACTGGCCCCCTGTTTAAAAAGTTTGAGGACCCCTGCCATACAGTAATAATGCAAAATAATCACAGTGAAAAGGTTATAGCAGTAGTAAAGTTTAATGGAAAAGGGTTTCAAGCCATCTCGAGACTTACCTTCCCCTTGGTCTAGACGCACTCTCAAAAAATTTGGTGCGAGATGCAACCCTATAAAAAAAAAACATTTTTGTCAATTTTGTCGATTTTTTTTTTTTTTTGCAAATATAAGATACAGCTCTCCCGCTGAGTACAGAAATTATGGAACTGTAAGGACAACCCAGGGGTTAATAAGCACCTTAAAACCAGCAATAAGCAGGAAAAGTAATTAATAATGAGACCTTTCCCTAAAACTTCATCTTACCCACATGGTTATGGAAGTCAGTCCATGGTTGTTAAAATCACACTGAAAGTTTAAACAGCCTGAACTGAAAGCGGTAGATGCTTACACTGAAGATGGAATGTCTTCCTTTCCTCCTGAGATGATCTCTGTTTTTGGTTCTGTTTTGTGGGCCAGTGCTATCCTGCAGGGTGGGTCTGGAGGGCGTACTGGAGGGCGGCAGATTACTGGCCTCTCTCCAGGTGTCCGGGCTTTGCTGCCGTTATCGCCTTCGCCTATAGAATCAGACAATTCCAATTTAAGCTGTGGGTGAAAACATCTCTGATCATTTGTTTTTGGCAGAAGCAAAACAAAGTCTTACTTTCTCTCTGATTTGTTGGTCGGGTTGGGGGCCTTTTGGCATACTGTGGAGACGCTCTGTTAATCACAGCGTACTGAGGCAGCTCCCCATTTACATGGTTTGTTACACTTTTGGATCCTTTGTCTTGCATAATGGAGACCATCTTGGCAACATCTACCTCAAAATAAGTATCTGATGGCTGAGCATCCGCCCTTGAAGGCAATTTTTTCCGTTGCAGTGGAAGTGGGGGGTCATTATTGTTCGTAATGGAGCCATTTTGCACTAAAATTTCATCTAAAAATGAAAACATTTATATTGATGAATAATGTTTTTGAATAGTCAATTGACACAGTTATAGACCTCCCTAGGTCTGCAGCTCTAAATAGTAGGTTTGGAATATCAATTGACACAGGTCCGTTTATACTGTGAAAGTCTTTGTACACCCTGAACATATCCCAATAGGAAGAGAATACTCTTACAAGTCTGGCATACAGCTGGGGGGGATGTGCCCTAGGTGAGGACTAGAACAGGTACCCCTAGAAATATATCACCCATTACAGCTCAGGTTTGTACATATACAGACACATTTAGATTTTTCTCATATTGCCTTCCTTTTTTTCTATTTTTTATTTGCTTAGGAGAATAGAATCTACAAAAAAGGTTGTGTGTATGTATGGGATTATGCGGTGATTGCATGTAATTTTTAAATTTGATTTTACAAATGGCATCACATTTGATGTTGTGTCTTGACATTTGACTAGATAATGAATAAGCAACCAACATTAGGGTGTTAGAATGTGTTAAAGTGCCTTACCCTCACTTTCACTTAATCCATGCTGCATCCCAGGTCTTCCCCTTACAGGCCGCTTGGATATGGTGATGGGTTTGTGGGTGCGAGGGGTTATTCTTGGCGGTGGAACAGGAGGAACAGTGTTTTCTTCAGGAGGACCAGAGAATATCTGCAAAGGACAAAGATGACCAACGGAAGGTTTGGTCTTAATGTAGTTCTATCACTTGAGACACGGCATTCATGATGGAGTAGATTCATTTTTCATAATATACCAGCAAAACCCTAGATTGCTACACCTAGCCATATTAACAGTTTCTCCGAAAATATTTATACATGGCAATAACATTTCTTTGGTTAATGTGTCATGGATGTACACTACAAGTCAACCCAGGGAAAGATTTAAATGCAATTGTGCTTTATTGAGTAATGTAACCAGTTCCAAAATACTCAACTGTACATGCTTGGTTTCTGTGAATGGTTAGAGCAGATGTTGAGCCGCGTGAAGTAGCTACCAAGCGTATCTTCCCCCAATAGCTGCTAGTGAGACTAAGTACATAGATGCAGTGTCTAGTGTTATATTCCATTAGTGGCAGCCTAAAAAAAGTAGGCCGGTTCTCTATCTACATGCTTGTTACATGAAATATGCCATGATAATGATCCCTAAAGTTGAAAAAAACATTAATTAACCCAAGAGAGCGCTTGGCTAGCCCCATACAATGCATAGTTAAAATCAGGGCGGTTTCTTATCACTTTTGTCATTGAATGAACTATGTGATTTTTCAAGGCCCTCCACCATGCGTAATGAATTTGTGCTGCAAATATCATAATTATTTTTATGTAGTACATACACTTCTACATTTTAGGAGAATACATGTTTTGCTGTTAATATGAGTGCCTTATCCTACCGCTTTGATAAGTAATTGTAAAATCGGGGGAGCTTACCTTATTGCAGTGTTCTATGAGAAGCTCCACCACAATATTCTGAAACTTTATGTTCATCATGGCAGCCACTGTGTCCTCCTGAGCTCTCATCAGAGTTGGACCGAAAATGACTCCCATATTAGATGGAGACATAAGGTTCTCCTTGCTGTATTCACAAACTCTGCAAATGATTAGAACAAGGAGAAACAGAAAGGCTAGATTATATATCATTCACATTTATACACAGTACAAGTGAATAATCAATTTATCACCAATGACAGCCATTAAATGTTTAAAAACTGAAGCACTAAATCACATAAGTCATTTTCAATATCACTTTACATTTCTTCTCTTCTGCCTGGATAGTTTAGATATTTCTCCATAAATTATAACGCATCAGTGAGATAAGGATAGCCAACAACTAGCAATGCAGTTATTGCGAAACTAATACGCTCACGAAGCTCACATGGCCACTTATAGACCATTCTTGATGCTGGCTGAGCAACACTTGAGTAGTGTTTTGCTATCAGCATTTCATGGTTGACATCCCTGTTTTAATAAATGTTACTCCACTAAGTGTAATGATGATAACTCAAGATTTTCATGAGGACAGGTACTAGAACCATTTGGTTAACACCTTTGATGAGTTGCTACCTAAAATCTACATGATAGGCCAATAATATTACATTAAATGGGTTCATATTTTAAGCTTCTCAGGCAGGGGCGGGCTGGGCCGGGGGGCAATTGCCCCCCAGGCCGCCCTGAATCTGGGCAGGCGGCTTCCACCGGGACTGGCTGCTGTGCCTCCAAAAACGATGCGCGCGGCAACTGTGGCTGTGCGTCGGGACTTGATGTCAAATCCCGGGGCACAACACTGAAGCCACGCCCACCGTCTTCCGCGCACCGGAAGGACAGGACACAGAAGAGGAAGAAGAAGAAGAAGAGGAAGAATGAAGAGGAGGAGGAAAAGAGACAGTGCCAGAGGAAAGGTAGGAAAATATTAGTAAGTGTGTGAGAGTGATGGGTGTTATGCAGTAGTTTATGATGAATGTTTGTGAATGAGGGTTTCAGATTGCATGGAAGTGTGGGGGGATAGCATGGCATAGGGAGGCTGCCTAGGCATGATAGGAGTGTGATTGCTGTTATCAATTTTTTATTTTTTTTCGTCCAATAATTCAATAACAGTATTAATAGATATATATGGTTACAAACAGCAATCACACACCTATCATGCTAAGTCAGTCAGTACATGCTAGAACCTGGGCATGATAGGATTGTTATTGCTGTTAATTATATGTGTGTATATATATATATATATATATATATATATATATATATATATATTAATATTGTTGATTTTTTTTTTGTCTAATTTTGGTGTGTTACTTTTAATAAAGTATTTTTAACATTTTTTTTTTTTTTTCGGATTTGGCCAAATGAATGCTGAATTTTCAGTTTCGGTCAAGAATTTTCATTTCGGTGCATCCCTACTATATACTAAGCCAGTCACTGAAGTCAATCAATGTCAATCAGCCACATCAATGTTTGGCTTAGTATATAGTGAAAGGGGTTGTACTGCAGTATTGTCAGTGTCTGGCTCAAAGTATAGGCACACATTGACGGTGGTACAGCGTAATCCCTAAGTATATAATAACAACTATGCTGTACCACTGTCAATGTGTGCCTCAGTATATAATGATAACAATTTTGCTGTACCCCTGTCAATGTTTGCCTAACCATAGAAACTATGCAGTTTTAAAGTGTGTGTGTGGGGGGGGTGCCACATACAGGATCTGCCACAGGTGCCAAATACTCTAGGTATGCCCCTGCATCATGCAGCAGTCAGACCCAATGGCCATTCCTCAGCTCTTTGTCCCACGTCTTAAAAGGGGTGGGATAAAGAGCTGAGGCACGGCTATTGGGCGGCGCGGTGCGTGCACGCCGGCCACTTTAATTTCATTAAGCGCCAGTGGAGTGATTGCTATCAATGTCGCTCGCAGCCGCTTTGGTGGCGCAATGGGCCACTTGACTAGACTCGCCCCCCAGGCCTTAGGCTGCCAGCCCTCCCCTGTTCTCAGGGTCAAGTCATTTAGTTCTCAGGTATGATGATAAGGAGTCAAGAGTGTTTGTCTCATAGAATAGACTAAAATAAATAGCTCATATGCATATGCATCAAAAAGAAAACAGAACTATTTTTCAAGCCATTCATAATCTTATACTAGTACTATGGGAGTCCCCTTTACTGTTACTGCACACCAGATATTAGCAGTGCCCAATCATAACTCTGTATACGTCTATACATTCAAGAAACATGTATGCCAGCAATGTTCGTGTAAGATAATTGTCTATGTGTTTGAGTAGTTGTTAGCACTACTTACACAAACGTGTATTAGGAAGCAGTTTGGGAGAGGGCAGCACTTCCTGTGTCCTCTCTGCAGCTGCCATTTCCTCCACAGGGCACTCGACAGGGTATGGCATTGCCTCTGAGGCTCTTTCCCAATAAATCTATCACTGGAATATTTTAGCGTTTAGGATTTAAACTTTATTTTTAACACTTAAGAAAACCATTAAGCGAACCAAAGTGTTATCTTAAGAGTTTAAACAGAAAAGAAGCTTTGCTTACCCACTGCCAGTCACTTCCTGACACCTGCTTTCTATGGGGCCCGGTGGGCAAAGCTAGCAGCGGACAGTACAGCCTCCGCTAGTTGTCTCTATTATGCTTTAGATCCTCACTAACGTAAGGTAACGTAGCGCAGTGTCAGAAGCGAGAAGCTAACAGCGCATATGGACATTGCCAGCACCTTTCCATATAACAAAGGCTTGCTTATTTGTTTTCTGAAAGGGGCATTTAATGCCCCACACAGCCCCACCAACAACTCATATTAATGTTTTAAAGTACGCTAATATTATTATTAATATCTTTTATTTATATAGTGGCAATAATTTACGCAATGCTTCTTACAGTACATACTAATGAAGGATATGACAAAACTAGAATTGACTAATTGTTTAAAAAAAAATCAATACATTAGGTAAAGAGGGCCATGCTTGCAATATAGAGCATGCATTCTTTATTTATGCAGAATAAATTAATAAACTTATCTGACAAAAATGCTGCAATTCCAGAGCTGCAGCGGCATACCCCCCTCTGCTGACTGCATTTTATGGACATCCTCTCCCCCAAATGAGAGGGTTCCACAGAGGTTCTGCCCTTTCTTTTGAGAGTAAAGGAGACAGAGATGCAGAAGGACAGCAGAGAGGGTAGGGAGACACTCATAGAGAGAGTGAGTAAGAGTGAAGGAGTGTGAGACTGAGTGAGCGAGAGTGTGGGAGAGAGCATTAGTTAAACGATGAGACCAGCCTACCAAAAGTCTTTTGTAATATTTCCTGAGCATCATAGTTCGTTCTCAGCAGAAGTATATATTGGAAGCTATGCTGTACAACTATTTGTCTGGCTCATTTTATAGTGATGAGAGTTAAGGTGTAGCCACATGTGTGTTTGTGGATCACTATATAGTGATGGCGTTATGGTGTACCACCGTCGATGCCAGACACAGTACACGGTGATGGGAGTAATCTAACACCATCAGTGTCTGGCTCACTATTTAATGATGGGAGTTAGGCTGTGCCATTGTCAGTGTCTGGCTTGCTATATAATGCTGGCAGTTATGCTGCACCACTGTACCATATATATATTTCAGATTTTCATGAAATTTTGTAGCATGGTAGAGGACATAAAGTAACTTCATATACAAAAGCTTAATGCTTAGAAAAGTACAATAGTGTTCCTCAATTAGAAGTTATTACATTTTTTATAACATGTCAGGTTCACTATGTAATAATGCTCACTATAAGCTGCACTGTATCATATCTATGTTTGGCTAACTGTATACTGATTAGGGTTGCACATACATAATGGGGATTATAGTACACAAACTCTAGAGTGCCAAAGGTTAATAGTTACCTGATTGGCACAAATTGTGAACAAACGACTGGGATAAGAGATATTTGTTTTACTATTTCTTAATTTTCCTGTTCTAATACCATTAATTTCCTTGTTATTAATGTACTTTCCTCAATGTAACATCTGTACAAATATAATAGGGGTGCATTTTTCTGTTCATCCTTCAGGGACAAAAGGAGGTAGCTACGGCTCTGATATGCATTCCTTTAAGTGCTAACAGTAATGTTTACTGGCACAGGTATGGTAATTTACAGAAATGACAGGGTATTGTCAAATCCATATTATAGACCTCACACATACAATTGGATTACTTGTAAAAAAATAGTTAAAGCAATATGACATATGTCACATTGATCCATGTTTATACATTAAAAAGAAAAGATCCCATTTAATTCCTTAATAAAGTGGATACATGTATCAGCCACTAGAGGACACTGTCTTCAACAGAAGGGTTATAAGATGAATATCTTAATGTGTAATTGCCATTAGGTACCTGGATAAGTGACGTATGATCAGCTCCAGCATCTCTCGATGATTGTCTGGAAGTCTGTATACAAGGCAATGAATCGCTCCTAGCCGGTAATCCAAATTCTCTGACTCTGTAATGAATAAATGGACATCATAAACCTTAATCCTGTCCCTATATTTTCACACAGTTTATCTTGCCGAGCTGTTTTTAGCATATTGCACTTTAAGCTTTTTCATATCCATAATAATTAGTAGCATGTCCCTATCCTAGGCCGATTGCTAAATCTTTGTAAGTTTATACATGGAATATAAGAGGTTCTTAAAAGACAATGAATATCAAAGGCCGTTTTCATGCTATAGTCTTTTAATAAGCCCTTATTAGTTGCCAGGTTCACTTTAACGTTTATCTACAATGACACACTGTCTATTAACTATACATGTTGTAAAAGTCAATTTCACCAACATGTCCCATGCATGAGCATTCCATTATAATAGTACTTCTAATACACAATAATAACAAATTAAAACAAGGGGACTTACTTGCAGCAGACACAAGTTCCCGATGCATTTTATATGTCATTACTGGTTCTGAGAGATTCCTGAAAAACAAAAAAGGAACACGTTATGGAGAAAGAATACAATATAACATTCACAAAATAATTATAGGAGAAAAGAACACATTTAGAACAGTTCATTTGTAATGTCTAAGCATAAGGAGCAGAGATACACTATGACACGTTGTAGTGGTCATCTTCCTGGGTCACATGATGTAGCTTGGCGTATCAAAATGTTATATTTGCATTTCATGTACCTGAGATAAAACTTTAGAGAGCTTGTAATAGTTTTAATGTCCCAATCACTGCTCTGTAGATCCACATTTCCGGGACATTTAGGGTCTAAAAGTGAATAAAAGAGAATAGGAGTCAATCTAACTAATTGAGTCTTATACTGGAGTAAAAGGACTATATCAATGTTATAACATTGTCTTTTGCCATTATGTATTCTAAATATGTACCATTTTGTGTGATATCATTACGGTCAACGAGTGTCATTTTTATAATTGCTATATAAATATTCAAGAGACACTATGAGAAAATAATCTAACTTGCTGGAGACAGACCTGCACACATACATATTCAATGGCAGAATCTTTGGTAGATCTTTGGTAATCAGTTATGTGAATTGTGTAAAAAGTAATACAGATGTGATCCATACCAAAAAAGGAATTAAGAAGCTTCTGCACCTGGATGTTGCTCCCCACGGTCCTGTATACGCCTTCTGTAGTGATTCCTGTAAGAGGATAGACATAGAGGCATTCCTGGGATATCAATAATGTGATCAATCGAAAACCAGCCAAAGGTAAGTAACGGGAAAAACATGACTTTCAACATGGGAGCTAGGAGAACCCCTGAAGATATTGTCTATCTCTACCCTCCGCCACCATCCCATGCCTTTCTCCTCCCCCATGATGTAGAATTTGTAAAAACCAAATTACCAAAAAGTATCTACCCCGCCTTATGAATGTGTATTCTATTACCAAAAGATGACAACTATTGTCCCAACAATACATTTTGTATCACTGCCTACCTGTTGCTTCCACTGCATTGATGCACTTCCGAACAAAGCGGAATCCCACTTCATTCAGTTCCACTGGAAGAGAGGCGCCATATTAGTACTTGGGGCTACAAAATGATCATAGTTAGAGCCCCTATGCCCCTAATGCCGAGCAAAGAGAGGCCATATACACACAGGAGTGCATGGACCTTCGACTGCTTATAATAAGCAATATATCAATTAGAACCAGAAATGCTATTTATACACAACTCCATATGATGCAGATAAATTACATAATCTAACAAAGACGATTGTGAGCAGGAAAATGATTGCAAAAAAAGTTAGAGCTACATGACTGAGCAAATGCAAAAACAGTCAAAGCTACTACTGGAGTGCAAGTATGGCTGTTTTTTGGTAGAGTGTTCGTATAGCCAGAGTGCTCTGCACTTACTTTCATCGCGCTTCGTGATAGGACTGTGATAGATCTGTGGAGGAAAGCAGAGAACAGTTTTATACAGTTCCAGACAACCAAACTGACCCATCCTTGTAGTATTGTAAGTTATTTTGTCCTGGCAACTCCTTTTAAGTCTGTTAATGTGGATATTTAAAAACAAAAATTACATTGTGTAGATATGTATTTTTGAAACCTAGGTTTACACATGATAAAAGAAAAAAATGTAATAAAAATAGAATCAATCTTCTCCAGACATTAAAACCTTCAGAATATGTGAATACTGTATATATATGCTTAAAAGGACATCCAATCATTATGGGATGGGAGAGCTGTTTCATAACTTTTATTATACTTATATACAGCCAACTTATGAAGTGCTTCTTACAGTACATATATTCAAAGGGCATGAACAAAACTACAATTGACAGACTAAGACAAACTGACACACTAGGTAAAGAAGACCCTTACTATCTAGGAGATGACATCTGCCAATTCTTTTAGGTAGTGGTTTAAGGAAAGGCATAAGTAGAACATATGGCAATATGTAGACATTGCTGGACTGGCATCCCTGGCACTTTTAGGTGAGTAGACAATGAATCACAGGCTGCATATTACACATATATCACACAAGGGCTGGATATTACACATATATCACACACGAACACTTTTGCAGTGTGAAGCTGCCCCAACCAGACTAACAGGTGAATGGAGACGCCATTGGGCACCGACTCAGCATTTGCCTGTTGCGCCTGAGAGCCAGTTCTGGCCTGTACATAGGAAGCAGAGAATCAATGTTTTATAGAAAGTTTGTGTGTGTTTTTTTAGTCACACAGAATCATAAGCAAAGTAATATCTCTATTTATTGAAACCTATGTGATGCAAAATGGGAGGCCTGAATTTCTGTGTCCTCGTATGGACACTAAAACAATAAACAGAGTGTTTGTCATCCACAAAAGCTAATAGTGTCATTCTTACAGCTGACATGGGGTACTTGCACGTGCCAAACCTATGTCTTTTGGGACAAAATGCACTACTAAATACTGTTAACTATATTTAATTGTTACGTTTGGTATGTTTTTTTCCTTTGTATTATCATAATAATCTACCATGGAGCTAATGTATCGCCCGCAACAAGTGCCAAACACATATTACTGGATATTGTGCTGGCTGTGGCTCATGATAAGGTTTCTTCCAGCAGAGGTCACTCAAACCTCAGCATACTCACTGGCTCCTTCCCATCCATCGCTTCAATCCATAGGCGTCTATTGGTTTCAGACGGAGCCTGCAAAGTGAGGGTCCCAGGTCTGAAAGAATAGAAATGGGAGAACAAAAAGCGAGTCAAAATGATGTTAGGACCTGTCCTTGAGACACGTTTAAATACTAAATTGTGAACTAAATTTTACAATACAAATGCTTACCCTGTATGCCTTCATCCTCTGTTGCAGTAAATGTATTTATGTATAAGCACATTGTACAATGCCGATGGATCTGCTGGTACTTTATATATTAGTTTAAATGGGAAGATTTTACGCAGTGACTTCAGCACTATAAAACCCCCATGGAAATCCTAGCTTGTGGCAACTCAAAAGTATAATGTATCAGATAACCAATGTAAAAGTCCATAACATACAGGCTGCAAAAGAACTGACAAACCCCGAGAATGAGGCACAAAGTAAAAAAAAATGGTAAGATTCAGATACATATACTGGTTCAAAATGATCCTAAATAGCAGCACTGAGGTCCAGTTAGTAAATGACATTCTAATGTTGTACACTTATGGTGACTACACAACGTACAAAACATAAGGTAGGTTTGGACGTTCCTGTAATACCCATAGAACTCACCTTTCATTGGTCTCCACATCGAAGCAAAACCTCTTGTCAATAGAATCACTCTTCCTCCTGATGCAAGACTTGAGTGTCAGCTCCTGGGTCACCTACAAGGCGAGGAAGAAGTGGGAATCTGGTGAGAACATAGTATAACGAACGCGGAGGAGTTAAAAGAAAACAAAGGGAATATCTCCTAAAACAGATGGTAGCGGTAAGGGATTACCACACAGGCAAACAGGATTACAGCTCACTAAGAGAAACAATTACCTAACCTGTATTTTATTACGATATTCAAAAGCAGAGGCTGTGCTTCTCATCAACCAAAAGGATAAAAAAATCAGTACCCTAACTGGGATTTTAATTGTTAAAATAGACAGAATTATACATTTCACATCATATAACTGCACTATTGGAAATTATACTAATAATTTTATGTCTCCAGTAATTTTAAAAGATGCAATGATCGGGTCCTGGATGTACATTCCATACAACACTCAGCACTCAGCATGTTGAACAGGTTTTTTATTGCTTTCGAAGATGTATTTTTAACATAATAAAATATATATAGTATGGTGTTTGGCTGGGCAACATGGCACATATTAGCCAGTTTATGCGTACACAATACATTTCACTTACCTGTTTGGGGCCTGGTTTCTGCTCTAATGGAGTCATGCTTAAGATCTTTCTATCTTTCTCATATTTACAGTAATATTTCACCCAAGTGATGCCGAGAGCCCCTGAAAGAAGCAATCAAACAAAGACATTATGTTTCCATGAGGTTTAACTGTCTTTACTGTTATCTCAAGGAGCTGTTTCTTGCTATGGCCGTCTAGCTGTAAGCTGAAGCATTTAGTGGTGACCGGGTTTGAAGGTGAAACTGATATAAATGCCAAGATATCATGTACAGCCTCAGACCTGCCATAAGTGCAGCATTAAACTCTATAGTATACCCCGGAGATCCTGCCAAGCTCACTATCAGAAACAAATGTGAAAATCCAAGTATGTAACTGTTATAAAGTAAGTTACAGCCAGTGGCTTTGTGCACAGGCTTCTAGGTATAAGCAACATTACTTTTCTCCTGAGAGTAAAGGTATCCTTCGATGGTACTCTGCCCTTTCAATTTGCAGACTATTGGAGCATCAGTCATTCGCTTCTTTAGATCCTCCATCTCCTCTCGGGTCGAGGTGAAGTGGTTTCGGGTCTGTGGGGCAGGCAAATAACGGTAAGTGCACATTCCAACAATAAGCAAATGAACAGACTTTTAGAAGTGCAATGTACAAGATCTTGAAATTGGGTTGGCTATGCATGGACTTGCAGTAAACGGAAGCAGTGAGCCTTGTTTAACAAGTGTAACTTGCACATGCTGCGCAACAATTTGAATACATTGCCAAGAAAAGGGTAACAAAAACATTCTGTAACCATTGGTCTACACATCAATAGTCAACGAGTGTTTTCTTTGCTTAATTACACAACATACTTTGGATACACATTTGACTTCTACCGAATTTACAGCCAACTGGCTTGGTGCCCAATGAATGCTGCTGAAGGCCAAGGCAGGAAAAAAAATCAAAAGAAGAAAGAAATAAATGGCAATGTAACAGGAAATGGGTAATTCATTTATAAATATGTTTTATTTTGATACTACACAAATGATGCCATACAAAATGTTTGGGGGTTGATGCTCCCCAATCCACCAATCACACACTCTACACTCCCTAAAAGAATTAGTATTTTAAGTGCGCATTGCGGTTTATTTTCTGGTACAGGACTTACATTCTGAAGACTGAGCTGCAGCTGCTGCTTGTAGGGCAGAAAGTCTTGCGTCAGTTCAAAGGTGAGACTGTTAGACGTGAAGAGGCAATGCAAGAAGGCCAGCACCTGGGAACAAAGACATTGATGCATTTACACTATTAGTGAAGGTCCATGCATATTTATACTATAAAAAAGGAATACAAAAAAGCAATAAATCTGTTGCGGGTGTCATAGCTGGAGAGATGGTGGGAGCGCCCCTGTTATGACATTAACTGTATGTACACATATCTGGAAACAAATGGACCAAAAACCTAATCATTTGTGGTCCATTTGCACAAGTCTATGTATTACTAAGCAATTACTTAATACGCTTAGCAAATAAAAACAGCACATTCAACAGGAATCCTGTGTACTTGCTCACCGGTTCCACAATACTGAATTTCTTGCTCTCCTGCACCTCTTGAATCTGGTAGACATATTCTAGGGAAGATTCATAGAAATTTTGTTTTTCTTTGTCTAGTTGCACATCAGCCTGCAGAAGAGAGTAAACCAGACTGAGTAATGTATACTTTTTTTTTTTTTTACTAAATATTTACATATTTTTTATACTTACTTTGGAGAGCTTATGATTCATTCTCATACATATCAAAAGTGAACCAAAATTATTTAATGTTATTTACATGACACTATTGGCAATGCATCTGCCACTCCTCACCTCCTGTAGCTGTGTCTCTTTCTTTTTAGATGACAAGTGCAGATGTCGGTCAAGAAGTGAATAAAACTTTTCACTGTCTTTGTCAAACTTTTTCTTCCTCTCCTGAAACAATAATTTTTAACAAAGTGATGCCTTTTATAAAAAGTAACAGGACTTTATTAACATTTTGTGTGTCCGGAGGGGGGCCACTTCTGTGTCAGAATGCATATTAAGGTACTTAAGAGTATCAGATTAAAAATAAGTTTTCAAAAATATTGTGATGTTAGCCCAATCTACAAGCCTGTAGTAAACAATAGAATCACTCAAGTAATTGAGGAATGAACTTCATTAGCATTACCATAGCAATTAGCTCAGTGTGGTGTTTGAGCAATGAAAAATAACCCAAATATCACGACTGACAACAATGACAGCCACCAGATCTGAAAAGAAAGTTTGAACAAAAGGAGATAAAACCAGTGGCATTTACATTTTGTAAATGTCTCCATATATGACCGCTGTCCTCACTGTGGAGTACTGGGATCAGGGCCGGCCCAAGACAAAATGCCGCCTGGGGCGAATTTTAAAATGCCGCCCCCCCCCTTATCTACCCTTCCTCTCCCCCCACCCCTGCTGCCCCCCCCCATTATCTATCATTCCTCTCCCTCCCTATTATGTACCCTTAACCCCCCCTTGTACTTACCTTTCAGCAGTCCTGCGGCGAGTCTCCCTGTTCGGTCTCGGTGCCTGCTTGTAATGCTGAGCACTTCCGGCACTCAGCATTACAAGCCGGCACCGAGACCGAACAGGGAGACTCGCCGCAGAGGAGAGAGAGAGAGAGGGGTGCCGAGTGGTTTTCGCTTACCAAGCTGTCAGTACCCGCTCGGCGCCCCTCTCTCTCTCTCCTCTGTGGTGAGTCTCCCTGTTCGGTCTCAGTGCCCCTTTCTCTCTCTTTCGCTTTAAAAAAAAAAAAAAAGTGCCGCCTGAATCGGTTGCCCCACTCGGCTCCATTGTCGGGCCGGCCCTGACTGGGATGATGACCTGTCAAAAACATGCGGGTGTGGGCGGTTTTTCGGGTGTTGCGGGCGGTCAGACAATGTACCTGGGGGTCCCAATAATCCCGCACACTCCCGCAAGCCTGCCTTCATATTGCTCGCACACAGCGTCTCTTCTCTTGTTCCACCCAGGAAGCCAGCGGAGTCACGTGAATTTACGTCACATGACTCTGCTCTGTTCTGGCAGGACAAGAGAAGAGACGCTGTGTGCGAGCAACGCGAAGGCACTGGTCAGGTCCCATTCAGGCTGTGGAGCTGCTACTCTCTGGTTTCCCCAGTTTCGCTACAGTTCCCCTGTCTCGCTACAATCCATTCCTGGATTTCCTTACGCTCTGTCCTGAACTTCTGATTCTTTGATTCCTGCTCTTAGCTTCAGCTTCTGTTTCCTTTATATGGTGTGCCCCACCCGTTTGTTATGTTTGTCTCAGTCTGCAGTCTAAAGGTATGTCCTACTCTGTTCTTTGTATAGATTTAATGTTTAGTTTCAGTTTATTAGTGATTCAGTAGGTGGGTTCATCGCTAGGGCCCACCCTATATTTGAGTACTCTGGCGTAGTGGCAAAGCATACTATGGCCATAAGATGCGACTAAATCTTCAATTGTTATCATATAGTCCTAGGCTAGTCCTGTATTTTTGTGTGTTTGTCTTATGTGCCTTTGCCCTCTTTTTCCTGAATCATCTGAGGATTTCGGTTTCTCCTTCCTCTCCCCATGTCCCAGTTAAGATATCCTATGCTTGCTTAAAAGGAGACGTGTCTCCATCCCTTGTGTGCCTTGTTTCCCTGTCCTCTGTTGTGTCCTGTACCATGTATGTATTGTCTGGCTATGTTTCTTGTTCATCTCCCTGTTCCTTGCTCTGTCATCTCCCTGTTCCTTGCTCTGTCATCTCCCTGTTCCTTGCTTGCTATGTTTCCGCTGTTACTCTGCTTAGCTTCCCTAATCCCAGCCTGCAGCATCCTACAAATTTGTCTGGAGAGCTATGTCGCATGCCTGCTCCAGGGTGCCTGCAGGATATCACTTTGTTTTGTTCTGGCCAACATCCGCTGCTATGTCAGGGCCCTGGTATGTGGCCACACAACCCTAGGTGCTCAACACCCTGGAGAGTGCAGTCGCCCTGCACGAGGCCCTGTCCATCTCTACTAGTGCACAATACCTCCTGAACTCCATCTTTGGGTGCTCTGGGTCATTACAGTCCTCTGTATGGACCCAGTCCCTGACAACACCCTTGCGGGAGTGCACGGGGAAATCTGCAGTTCAGGTAAGGGGGTGGGGGAGTTTGTATGCGTGATTGAGGGAATGAATGAGTATCCGTGAATGAGTGGACGAATGTTTGTGAACGATGTTTGCGGTGAGCGGGCGGGATTGGACACATATGTTGCGAGAGCGGAACACACATGCTGCGGGTGGTCAGAAATTCAGCGGGAGCGAGATTAAGAAAACACTCCTGCGCAGGGCTCTAGTCTGTACTATTAATAGGCTGGTTAAGGAGTTGAGAGCTATCTGAGCAGTGACACAGTACAGGCCTGATCAACCGAAGAGGTCAATCTGCTCCCTGTTTTGCAGCAACCGGGTGTGCTGGAGCATATCTAGCCGACCTAGGCTAGGCCTACCAAAATTCCTCCAAGAGCGCATAAACAATTCATACAGGAGCTCACAAAAGAACCCAGACTAAAATGTAAAGAGCTGCAGGCATCACTTGTCTTAGTTAAGGTCAGTGTTCACAATTCCATAATAAGAGACTGTGCAAAAATGGCATCCATGGGAGAGTGGCAAGGCAAAAAGACAGCTGACCAAAAACAACACAAAGGCTCGTCTTTGGCATTTGTCAAAAAAACATCTTGATGACTTTTGGGGTAATATTCTGTGGAATGATGAGTCGAAAGTGAAGGTTTGGAGTGGCACAGTCAAATTACTGACTTGAATCTGATTGAGATGCTGTGAGATGACCCTAAAAAGGCAGTTCCCACTCAAAACCACCAATGTGACTGAATTTAAACAATTCGGCTAAGAAGAGTGGGCCAGAATTCCTCCACGGCGATTTTACGGGGGCAATTATGTTTTCACATGATTACATGATTAACTTTTTACCTTCAATAAAAGAAGTGATCATGTAAAAACTGCATTTTGTGTTTGAACGATCTAAAACATTTAAATGTGACAAGTAAGCAAAAATAAAAGGCATTGCCAAGGCAACAAATACTTTTTCACAGCACTGTATATGTGGCAATGAAATGGTTATGAAGCAGGAGGCAGATCCTGTGCCGATTCCAGATTTTCTTGGCTGCTCTCAGCTCACTCATTCTGGCAACCTCCAGATGGCCTAAGAGAGGATCCAGCCCCCTCTCTACCAAATGTGGGCCTCTCCATTTTTCGCATAATGTCAGAGTAAGGGAGGTGACCATGTCAATGAATGACTTCCAGGAAAATAGAGAGCTTACTTTAGTTTTCCCAAGGAAATAACATATGCCATACTTTACCAGGACACACAAAAAAACTGTTTAGAAGATCATGTGGTTTTTTTTAAAGCTGGAAATGAATAAATGTGTAGTCAGGGAAGTATATTACTGTGACGCAAGCGTCCCAGTTGGCCATTCTCTTTCTTAATACGTGGTGTAAGTCAACATTAAACATATATGATATGTGCAGATCACAGTCAACCCTTACTGATTTACTTGTAACATACCTTGGTTAGTCCAATTTGATCCTTACGGAATCCCTCAAGAGGTTTGATCAGAAGATCATCCGCATTTTGTAGCTGAAGAGGCAAAAATAACGTTATTGGGCCGTACAATATAATAATCACCTTCAATCTTTTCTCAAAGTGCAGCCATGTGATGAAAGCATCAGACAACAATGCAACTTTTCTCAAAATACAGTTCACAGCATACTCAAGTGAAATGTCTCGGTTGCATATGTATGTCAGTCTATACAAATATTACATTCTGCAGAACCACCCCAATGCATTTGCAAGGGGAACACCAGAAACATTTAAAGGGACCATGGAATGCCTATGATGCCGGAGGTGTCCCTTTAACGTGGCATGTAGCGAATTGCATATGGTGTTTTAGCGTTTTAAAAAAACACATCCAAAAATGAAAATGTTACGTGTAAAAATAAAACAAAGAGTTCACAATGTTATAATCTGAGCCATGTTCAGGGTCCTAATGGGGGTGCAGCAGAATGAATAAATTAAATAGTGAGGGGTGTATTTGAGGAGAGATAATACATTGAAAACAAACAAAATAAACGGCTTTCTGAATAGATCCAAACCATATATATTGCTGTTATAACAAGAAGCAAAGCAAGGTTTCTGTTGAGAGGATTCTAAAAAGGGGTACAGTAAGGATTATTCCATACACTAAACTCAGCGTACATCTACATATGCTGTGGTCATGTTAAGTGGACATGTGGCCTTGTTAAGCAAGGTGGGTATACAATGCGGGAGGTATCATTAATTGAACAGTCCTCCAGGTACCTTAACATGTAAGGAACCTTCCATTCTAATAATACATTTCTGGATATACTACACCATAATTATCCATTTTTCACTTTTGTAATTCAGTAAACTGTAACCTTTTGAAGTTACTTAATCACTGCTTAAGCTTTCTAAAGGTGCACCTCCCAAATCAGGGTTGAGCGTAGGGTTACTGGCTACAGACTGGGGGTTTAATTGGTGCGGCTGCCCCCACCACTTAACAGATAATACACATACACAAACTGTACTCTTACACCAACACACACTAACACCATGCCCACTCTAGCACCATACACTAACACATACTCATTCACACTCCTATCTTGTGTTATGCCTATCCCCACACTGCACTACTGCTGCAGGGTCAGGTAACGTTGTGTTAGGTGACCCAGCTGAGCACCTCTATTACAGGGCTGCCTTAGCTAGCCTCTGACGGCCGTCTAAATGGATTTCACAGTAATTTCTTTGTACGTCGGATCTTACCATCATCATCCTTTCAATCTCCACCTCCTGCAGCAAATCAGCAAATTCTTTGAAGGATTCAGCTGTAAAACCATAAAAAAAATCCGATGGTGGGTTACTGTTAGAAAAGGTACTGCTAGGCTGGGGGAGCTTCAAATTTGAGTTTGTCATCTTATTCTCATCCCTCCATACACATGTACTTAGTTGTCTCTTGTGCATAGAACAGAAAAGTATTACCAAAAGGCATCTTGGTTCCTTTCCTAACTGGTCTTTTGTTACATTCTTTACAAAATGAGACTAATCCATAATTAAATCAATGAAATTACTTTCAATGAATCCCATATTAACTTTGCCCTGCATGCAGTAGAAGCCCCCCACAAATGTTCATTCAAAATACATATTAAAGTCACCTACAAGCTCTTGCTTTAATAAATTTGCCATTTTACTTCTAAAGAAATAGGATTTGTTAGATTCATTCATTACAAGTGTCTGTGGTCTATTAGGTAATCTGTTAAGAAAGAAAAAAAAGAACATACAAGAAAGACTGGGATTTATGTTCTACTGATCAATGTCCCTATTTAAAAGTTAAAAAATGCCAAAGAAACTCAATAAGCAACAAAAAATGTACCTACCATTAACACTACCTATTGTAAAACAGATTAGACTTGTATAGCAATACAATAGATTTTGCCAATACACACATCTGTTTTAAATGTTCATATCTATTATTTTTTTTTAACATGCATCCCTTTCTGCTAGAAAGTCTCGCAGTGTAGCTGAGGTTTCTCCAGCACAAACTGTTTGCAAATAAAGATTTTGTCAATTTATGAATAATGATCACCGCCAAACCCCCCAAGGGTGCTGAAATTTCGTGGAGATTCCTAAAGCATAAAGAACTTGTGCTGAATCACTGTTTTTCTTCCTTGGGGCATAACAAAATCAACTCAGTGAGGCAACCAGCCACTTCTCTAGGTTGTGTCATTTGCTATTACAGCATCGTGCAGACACTCAGGGGTTTTATTCTCCAAGGCAGAGAGTAGCTGTTTCGACTCCCAGACTTCACTATGCATTGAACCTGCTCCAAGAAGAGATTGATTGGCCCTGTGTTATGTGTAATTAAATTACTATGAAGGTCCCCTCTGCAGGGTGGGTTCTTCATAATAGTGAAGCTAGTGAGTGTCAGCTTTAGGGATCATCACACATTAATAGGAGCGGGGGAAAAGACAGTCTAAGGTTCAAAGGCCATTCATTCTGGACTCGAATCATTTCAAAAGAAGTCAAATCTCCAGAGCTCTGTCCTTGGGCATTAACCTGAAGAACACCATGCATGCATAATGTATAAAGTGTATCCTCCACAGGCAGTAACTAGAAGATCCATACTAATGTAATAATATATGGCAGCATCTCCCACGGGTGCTAACCTGCAGATCACTATCTACGTAAGAACCTGGACTGCACATGCCACAGAGACACCAGCAGAAAATTAATCCTGCATATTGACATGAAGAATTCTAAAATTCAGAGGTTTGCGTAAATCTGTTAATAAAAAAAAAAAGACAGACGACTGCTATTTCCGGCTAGGAATTAATTGGATACACATGTTTTGTATTGGAATGATTTTTTTTTTCTTTACTTGTTTTACTTTTGCCCAATTCTATGCTGGATTAATGCTGTGTTATGTGGCCGTGTTAGATTTTTCTCTAAGATCGGCACTTTTAGGTTCAGGTCCAAGTCATGGGCTGGTGTACTCGTCACAGATCAGCCAGTTAGGGTTCCTCTTCTATCAGACAGGGCCCTTTTTTGGAGCACAAGGAGAGCTACAGATGAGTGTGTGATTGTGAGTCACTGCTTGGCTCGGGTAGCAACATCAGTTTCCAACATCTGCTATTAACATATTAAATGCCAGAGACTCACCACAAGCTTGTGTATAGCCAGTGGGCTATCAAACATGACTATAATGCAAAGAAAAGGTAAACGCTGTATAACTCATACTGTACCTGCGCCAAGGGAATTTAAATGTGATTTCCCTTTTTGCAAAAGATGAAACCACAGCATAGCGTTTAGGAGATCTATTCTTTGAATCTTACAATCTACTGTTTAAAAGTAACTTCATTTTATTACAACAAGAATGATTACAGAGTTGAAAGTAACCCTCATCCAAAAAATAAATAAAAAGGGGGAGTCATTTAATTTCCTTTTAAGTTTACTGCAGAAATACCGGTGACAAATGAAATACCAGTGTATCTATATTTTATTTATATTCAGGGTTAAACTGGGCATTTCCATTTTCCATTATTAGAATGGCTTACCAATATTTATTTCATCATCGGTCATGGTGTCCCCAATGAAATCAAACTGGAAGCTTTGTAAGGTTTGGGAAAATTTCTGCACAGCATTGGAATAGCCTAGAAATAAGAAAGAAAAAAAAAAGGGTTAATTACACAGAAAGAGATAAAATTTCAGGTCTCAGCCACATAGTTTTACCACATGCAAATGGATCATATAAATGCTTCGGTATAAACTGAAATAACTACGGAATAAATATATGACAGCACGTTAGTTTATCCAACATTTGACAAGCCAGATTAGCTGGTAGTCGGCATTGATGTGTACAGCTTGTATTTAAAAAATTAGGTTGAACATATCTCTGGCCTTTAAAGCAAACACAAGAGACGCCCAATATAGAATACGTGGGACAAGTAGATCTAGAAAGGGTTAATATCATCAGTGAACGCATACTGTACATAACAGACACCGGAGCTCAGAGTTGCGAGCAGGGTGTTTGTTCTGCATGCTATGTGTACAATGTAGTATCGGGGATGTTGTAGCTCGCACCAGCCTGAAGCACAAACAAATGGGAAAATATTGCTCATTCACATCATGTACTTATTAGTCAAAAAAAGTAAATCAAAAAGACTTCTGCAATTTGTCTCTAAAATGTAAAATATTACAAAGTGCGATATTCTCATTCACATATGCACTTGATTATTACATTTCTATGTATATTCTATTTAGGTTCGCCTCAACAGATTTTCTTCACCGTGCTGCCAAACTCAGGGTGGCTTTTTCCCCTCCAGGAGGCCATGGACATTTTCATAGTTTTGCTATCCTTAAATCCAGGGAAAAAGCCTTTTAAGCAGCTTTCATCAATATATTATTTTAATAATAACACTAATAATATTATCATTATTATTTTACAAACTAAGATATTCATAGATTAAAGAAACGTATTTATCACAAAATATTAAAGTTAAAAAAATGAAAATTAAATCCCACACAAAATATTATATATATATATATATATATATATATATATATATGCTCAGAATATACTTCTACAAAGATGTTTTTCATTAGACCCAGCCTTTTCTATAGACATAGTCCGATTAATCTTGAAATCACATTTCTAAGCAGGTGGAAATATCAGCAATGTTAATGTGTCACAACATATATAAATGCACAACTTTATAAAATCAGATCTATACTGATAAATACATGCTGCTGCATAAATATTGGCTTTATATTAAAATCTAAAAATGCTTTAATTGTGAAAGAAGAGAAGATAACAAAGTCAAAGTGATTCATATTTTTATGACGTATATAGTAGAGGAGTAAAATGTCCTGGTTTGGTATTATACCCAGGATATGTGGCCTTTCACTTACACGGATATTCTAGGTAAATGTACAGTGATCTCAGTTCTGTGCCATTTCCTTCTGTATCTTTAGCAACTCTTGTGATAATAGATCTTTATCATACGCTTCAGAAGAGCACAATGTATTAGAAAATATAGTATTACAACAGGCATGAAGCTACTAACTGTCTAAATGTGTAATAAATATGCTAAAAATTTTAATCGCTTGATCAAGAATCAATCAAGAAATCAATGGATCGATGAATAAAGTTGTGTTTAAGCCAAGTAGTCCAACGCTATAGAAGGAAATATATACAGTAAGGTGACGGTTACAAAGGTCCATGAGTTATCAGTACATTCATTAAATTACACTTAACTCTGCTGAATTTAACACTTTTGTAACCAAATTCAGCATTACAAATAGAATTCCTAATTCTAAGAAATTATTTCTCATCGTGTAAAATTCTGTAGCATTCCTAATTTTTGTCGGGAATAGTTAATCGCCAAGAACAAACCCTGAGAGGTACTTGCAAACTTAAGAAGCGTCTTCAAAAGTATCTGTGTTTTTGTTTTTTTAACAAGTAAATCTTCTGCATTTAAATAAAACAAACCCGCGAAGGTCCTTAACATGCTAGATGCGCAACTATTGTTTTAGCCAAACGCTACAAAAGCTTCCAACAATTCCGACGCTAGGGGGAGGCAGGTATACATTGGCACGTAAAAGAGCATCATTCCTATGTACCATTTTGTAGTTGTCGGGAGGTCAGTGTATATTGTGAATTCACGTACAAATATCAAATGTACCCTACTGCAAAATGCTTGTGAGATTATTAATGATTATTGACGATTATCTTAATCCTTGTATAAAATTCTCAGATTTCACATATCAGAACGCTAGGCAAAAAAAAAAAAACCCAAACCGAAAATAATCCTGCTTTGAGCTTAAAGACGCACAAAGAATTGACTTTATCATTTTATAAATAGTTTTTTTTTTAAGATACATGGAACAGTTTTCATATTGATCATCATAGCACAGCTTTAATTTTATATAGATAGGCTTCCGATCATTGATTATCATACTCATGCAGTAATGGTAAATACGCAATATGAGTTTTTTTTCTTCTTCAATACATTTCCAGAGAAAAATCCTTTCACATATGGATAACACATGCTTTGAAGCTGAGCTTTCAAGAGGCCACGAGTTGAGGAGAGGGATTTTTCACAAGAGAAATGTGGGTGGTTTAAGAGCCGCTCCTTATTGTGAGCTGTATTTTCTGCTACGAAACTGTAAAACACTTTCGCCTGCAGGGAAAGCCCAAAAAGGCATTGAGTAACATGGAAACCGCTCAATACTAAAACTTTACAGGCATTTTTATCGTCACTTTCTATATTCTACATAGACTTTAAGAGAATTTCCCCCTCTAAACGCTTAGGAGGAATTAAAACATGTAGCAATCTAATAAAAACATGACGCAGCACTTTAAAAGCTTTTTCTGAGTGTTTTGAGTTACTGTACTGGAGAAACTTTCAAGGAAACCAACAAGTCATTTTGTAGAACCTACAAGGAACACACTGAGGACCCTAGTTGGTCAAAAGAACCAAAGGATAGCTGGTCGGCAAACAGCAGGTAATTCCGACACTTGGATTTTGCTTATTCTTCTGATCCTAACACCAGCTTATTGAAGCACAACATTAGTTGCACCCCCCCCAAGGCGTTGTTAGAGTTAAACATCTTATTGTGTAAATACCGTAAAATCAGTAATAATGGTGCAGTACCTGTAATGTTCTACAACTGAGAGGTTTGTATCTCATAGAGCAGCAAAGGTTGCATTGGTACTACATTTTAATCATTCAGAAACAAAGACTGGGTGAGCTATTGCTGGCTCATGCCATGTGCCTGAGTGTAGCCCATTACCACTCAAGTAGCAAGTTCTCATAGCGTCCTTCTGGATAGGACCGAGGAGCTGTACATGTAGAGGAGGATCTAATTCCACGAGAGGCTGGGCGGTTGGCTGGGCTCTAGCTTTCATTGCCCCAAGGCTGACTTGCCCAGATCTAGCACATTCTATCGACACTTGAATGTTGATCTAACAATCACAGTACGTCACGGGGTAAAGGTCCATCTCATCCGTCCATCTTCATTCTAAAAGTACTTTTAATTATTAAATTAGAGTGTACTTCATAATTCTGCATGCCTTATGTAGAAACATCTAGGAACTAATAGCTATCCTTTCTGTAAACCCCATACTTGATTTAAAGATGTATTATTTAGAATATCTTTATCACATCGTGGTGTATGATTTCCTATACTTTTTGCCATGAAAAGGCTATTCCGGGTATCCAATGTCCTTTCTATAGAGCATCAGCCTTGACCTCGCCATTGTTTCAAATGCTGAAAAGGACCTACTAATCGTGACTTCACTTAACCGATGTAACAGTTCAGCGTTGGCACACGATTTTCAAGAAATAAACAATGTGTCAGGAAAGGATATAATGACCAACATCAAGGAAGGAACTGTTTTTTCGTGTTCTTTTGGTCTTTACACAGTGCAGGGGATTTTTGCTGTCCCTTGCACAAGATTAAACTACATGATAAACCTGACATTTTCTAACTGCAATTTGTTCCTCTGTTTAATGCAGTTTCCAGACCCGGCTTCTAAATGAGCCCAGAACAAACACACCACATGATTTTCCAGTAACACCTCGTGAGAGATCTGCAGCTACCCGGGGTGGAAAGTTTGCCTTTGTGGTATATTTCAAATGTTAACACTAAGGTGGCATAATGTAAATATCTATGATTATTATTATGTATGGTTTCTATGCCAACAACTTATTAGTGCCTATTTTGTGTCAACCAAAACTGCGGATGAGGTACAATTTTACATGATTAAATATTTATTACTAGCCATATTCAGTACTATTGTTTCTCAGTGGGGGGGGATGTGGGGCAAGTGCATGGGACCAAATACCACTCCTGGTCACTTTCTTCTTACTCTGTTTAGAGGAGTGGTATTTGGTCCCATCCACTTGCCCTAAAATTTTACCTCATCCGCAGTTTTTGTTGACACAAAAGAGGCACTAATAAGTTGTTGACATAGAAACAAACTGTTTCTTAAAACTTCCTCTATTGAACTTTAAGAGAAAAAAAGCATGCTAGAGAATGCAATTTATGCATCGGGATTACACATACAGTCAAACGCTACACAGAATACAGCTTCTTAGAGTTATTGACTATCAATCTATCATCCAAATGCCTAACAATGAGACCTTGTCACAAAGCTGGTAAATCAAAAGCTGGTCACATTAGGGTACACACAGTCAGGTGATTTTAAGTATGTAATTTACAGTTACAAAGATGCTATATGAAACAGATGTTCGGAGATCGGTCAAACCACGAAGCTACCAAAATGGAATCATTTACCAAGATACAAATAAGACTGATCACAGGAGAGGCTAGCTGATATCGGAACAATACATTTTGGGCAAAGACACAAGCAGAAAGGTGCATAGGGGCATTGTTGCTGAGGGGCTCAAGTCACCCCTCATCTTGGGTTGTCAGGGGTAGCTTTGCCTCATTTACATCTTAAACTTCCTTCCATTGTAAATCAATGTGAATGTAGTCCGCTGGGCAACAGAAGATGGATTTAACACACAAAATTACATAGAGGTCTGAAGAGTGACGGGCCCCTGCAAATAAACACACAACCAAAGACACTAATCCTATAGCTGGAAAACCACTGACACAGCAAGAGACTGGAGCTGACCGAGGTCATCCACGGTCAAACTCGTTCTGTGTTTACGGCAAGCAGCAGGCCAACAGTGATCCAGGAAACAAGCAGATGTCTATAGCAGAATACTAAGTTATGGAGCTGCTGTACAATGTGGCCAGTGAAGTATAGGGTATTTTAAGAAAGCAGAACCTAAATGCTTCCAAAGTTAGCATGCTCAGAGTCTTAGCCAAAGAGGAGAATAAGCACAACTGGGAAGCTGAAAATCGAATATCCACCTCATCTTAAATTGGCCGCATATTGTTGCAATAATGCAATTTTAACCTATAATGTTAATGTTCTTATCTGCTTTATTAATATGCATATGTAAATAAATATGAGTGTAATAGTACTGCAGCCTGCTTCTTTGTAAGTCTTGTTAGTGTGAGGACACATCTGGTCCTGCAGTGAATCGGGAGCCTGGAGCTCACTCAGTAAACTTGGCTGCCCAAAACTTCTTTTTTTTTTGGAGAAGGTAAACAAGGGTCTGCTTGTTCAAAAGTAGCGGGAGCAGACTCAGCGTGTCCTACATACAACATCCCCTTTGTTGGATCCCAGTTTCCTCTGTAGCTTCAATAAGACCTTACTTTTCCAAAGGCAAAATTAAAAGGCCACTCTCTCTCTCTCTAACAGATTTAGCACCAGAAAGGGCCTTAACCCCACATAATTAACCATTTAATTGCAGACTCCCCCATTCACTACAGGGCTACTAAACTGACCTGTCAACAATGAGGGTAGACAAAAAAAATTCTTGGGGGCAAAAAAAACCCAAAAAACATTCTTGGGTAATAACAGGCAAAAGCATGCAACACGACGCAAAAACTAGCTGTACATTATATGCAGTTCAAAATTAAAACAGCCTGTATATACCACATGAATTGAGCGGGGCTACAGAGCATTGTAGTATGTTTCTATTGATATAAATGATAGGTTCCTTTTACACATTTCAAAGCAATCATCATCATTTTGCAAAAGCAATCCACTTTGGAATGTGAGTTGATCTCGTAACTAATTGTTACCATGTGCAATCTAACATTTGTTATTGATACAAATAAAAGATAGTTATGTACACATTAATGGGCATAAGAAAGATGGAGGCTGGGGTTGGGTGTAGTCGATGAAGTGTTGGGTTAAATGGAGGCTGAGGTTGACAGTACCGTATATAGCTACAAACGAAGCTTAATGGAAAGATGGATTATAATCAACATTCAAGCCTATGAAAGGTATTTACCAGTTCTACCAATATCAACCAGTGGTTGGAACTACATTGTATAAAAAAATATTATATAGTTATTACAGGCACTCAATAATGGCACAGACAAGGGAAAGGCAAATATGATGATAAGGGGGGCATGGGGACAGAGACAAAGGATCTGAGGAGTGACATTCTAATTCTCTATCGTTGGATCTTACTTTCATAGGTAGTCTTTGACAAGATAAAAGTGATGGTGTTTCTGAGGCAGGCCCTTTAATTATCTTTTAAAAGAGCAACAAGGGAGATTACAAAGCAAGGATTTCAAGTTGGAAACAAAACCAGAGAAAGAGGAATGATGAGATGGGACAGAATACAACAACATCAGCAGGGCACTAGGATAACACAACTCTTCTCTTTGAACCATGAGAAGCAGATATTGACTGATTAATCAACATTTACACATATTAACAATGTATGCCAGGCACAACCATGGCTCTAGCTGTGCAGTGAAGCACAGCTAGCAGTCACCCCATGTCTAATTGACCAATATCCTGTCCTGTCCAACACGCATTCACCAAAAATAAATATATATTATTACTATTATAAAAATAAACATACACCAGGAGGACAGAATATGTATTTTCTAGATCATTTTCTAGATGTCCATGTGTATATATGCATAGATGCGGCCTTTGTGGCTGCTTAGGGCCCCTTATTTTTCCATGATGCCCCATTGAGTCATGCAGATCCACCTTCCATTAAACAGGTTTGTGTTAAAAGTGAAGATATTTCTCACATGTTATATACGATCATAAAATGTATAAATTTAATTTAAAAATTACATTTTAAAAGTATGCATCACTGTAATGTACAAAAACAAACATACATATCAACTAAATTATGTTTCTTTTGACAACTTACTATACAAAAATTATAATAATATACAATACAGTGTTCACTATAGGACCCTTAAAAAGATAGACCCACTCTGGCGTGTCTCTCTTCTATATTCATGCTTCCTGCTTTTTTTTTTTTTTTACAATATTTAATTTCAGCATACCAGACAGAATTATAGCTTTTTGTAGCAGCTACAAGTTTCCTGAAACCCAAAACAAGGAAGTTAGAAATATATTTGGCTGGCCAAGACAGGCTTTCTGTAAAGTATACACATAAAAACAAATACATCCATTTTATCTGGTAGTGGTAAGCAGAACAGTATGCACTTAAGTGTGGCTTGCATGTGTTTTAATCGATTTTGTGCAGGTTGTGTGTGCGCGCTTTGGTGAAGTCCAGGTAATAAAGGGGGCCCCCACGGTCTCATACCTCCAGCCCCCCCAATGTACTGCCAAACCGCCGCTAGGGGCCAAACTTCATCAGGCCTAATATGTTAAGTGTCAGAATATGATATGATTTCCCGGAGCTCCGATATAAACGTGAGGACCTTGAAAGAGCAGAAGAGATGGCATCAGCCTAATCCCTTCTCAGCCAACAAAGGCAGGTTGTGTGCTTGAAACCTTGTAAAACGTCTGTTTACAGAGGAAGAACATTTTACTTGAACTTTCTAAAGTAAAAACAGACAAATCCATGGCACCTGATGGGATACACCCAAAGTTATTAAAAGAGCATCAGGTAAGACTAAAGAATCTCAATCTCAAGAAGAGACAGGGGAGATGTAATGGAAATATTTAAATACTTAAAGGGATTTTAAAAAGTACATGATAATAGCTTATTTAAAAAAGAAATGTTACAACATGAGGCTATAATCTCAAACCAGAGGGTCAGATGTAATGAAAAGAAATGAGGAGTGGTAGATTAGTGAAACAGCCTCCCAGCAGAGGTGTTAGAAGTTAATACTGTGCGGGAAAGGCAAGGGTTTTTTCTTTGCAGTTAAACAATTACTTGGTAAGTACTTTAATATGCATTCATCAGTGAGGTTGTTTGTGAAAACTGATGGTCTTTAACCCTTATCTTATATGCAATTGTGGAATAAATATTTCTGTAACATCTGAGCCAACCAGCAGCCATCTTAGCAGGTCAAGTCCTGTGATCTTTAACAGTACACATAAGCTGGCTTCTTGTGGGGAGATGAAAAAGTTGCTGTAAAATTACTTTTTGCCCTAAATCATGTGATTGGATACAGAGTTTCACTTATAGCTTAACTTGCCCAATATAGGTTTCCCTTGCTAAAAAAAAAGGTTTATATGGTTACTACTTGATACCTAATTGAACTATAGCAAAACCACAGAAAATGTCATGGTATCCCAAATGTTCCCCTAGCGTTCTAAGCATAAAATCATAAGATGAATTAACTTGAAAAGCACTGTGGCATTAGAAGTTGTCAGATATTTTATCATAGAAAACATGTATTCCATATATTCTGTACTTTACATGAACACAAAATGGAGTCAGAACCATTTTATTTTAATAATATTTTAGTAGCTGCCAACCCTAAACTGTGTAGTATTTTGCAATTCTAGAAATCTTGTAAGAAATGGAATTTAGATTAGAGATACCTATCTTGGTTACTAAACAATTACAAAACTATACATGATACAAAAGGCTTGATTGTAGTAACAGGGTTAGGGTGATACATTTCTAACTAACAAATGGCAAGATTGGGTTAACTTCTCAATGGAAAAAGAGGAGATTCTGTTACAGTCGGTAGGTATATTAATATTCAATATAAAAAAACCTGTCTGACCTGTTGATCATTCAAAGGTGGCCATATAATGGTAAGATAAGAAGGAAGGAAGTGTACATTTTAACCAAGAAATATTGAGCTTGATTCAATGACTTAACTAAACTTTAATCACTTATAATGGAGGTGGAAAATGCATTAAACCACTAAAAAAAAAGCTGCAGTGGGAGCATCTCCAAATGATTAAAATGATACAATTTCATCATCTACACGATGTGAGTAAAATTTAAGTCTACAAATATGTAGATGAGTGTAAACTCATCTTACATTAACTCACTTATAACACACCAGGTTGCATACACAGTGTTGTGTGCAAGGGCAGAGACACAGGGCTGCCAGATAATGTTGTGCATGAGGGGTAAAAAATAAAATAAAAAATGTGAGAGAGAATCAGAAGGAAAGAAAGATAAAGAGAAAAGGTACAGATTACTTCAATGACAGACACATACGCTAGTGACAAAAACAATAGAGCAGTGCTTATACAATATGTTAATAGTTTCAGACATTAGAAGCTTATATATAGCGAAATGAACGCTAAACTGTAGACGCATTATATGCAGAGCACCTGGCTGGCCCACCTACCTACCCATTCTTGCTCTGCCCCTTTGACACCTGAAGGCTACTTTTATTCAAGATGGTTTCAAATGATACAGGAATAAACAGATTTTGTAAATACACAAAATACGTATTGACATACATATTGCATGCTTTCAAATTTATGGTTTTCACTTGGTCTACATTTGGGTCTTTCCAACTCTACCCAAACAACTCTGATGTAACCTCTAAACAATTGAACTGGATTAAAATCTAAGCAGCCTTGATGAAAATTCCCACCTTCCAGTTAAGTGGGAAGTTCCAGTTTGTTAGGTATTAAAGGATTTCCTCTCTGTTCCAGTAATTCGTTCTCCTAAAGGTCAGATATGGCCCAATAAAATGTCTATGGTTTTTACTGGATTGAGCTGACCTGTTGAGTTGGTCCATTATTTTGAAGGCCAACTTTGGTCTTCTCACAATAAACACTCCCTTGGCGAGTCATATTGATGGCGAAAACCATTAATTGGTACACCAGGTTTCTCAGGTGCAGTGTTTGTGAATTCAGTCCCCACCAAAACCATTTGAGATTGAAGTTACGACAGAAGCCAAGTGCTATCGATCACCTTGGTGGGAGTCTTTCAGGTCTCCTGGTAACACTGCGTATTGTTTGCCTTCATAAAGCTAAATATTAAAAGGTTCTGTTCGACCTACTCTGATGACCTTTACACTTTTGTAACCAAATGCAGCATTCTTCTTAGCATTGTTGAAGTCTTTGATTCTTCCAAAAATATATTATTTAATTGTGTAAAATGTTCTATTATTCATAGATTTTATGATAGATTGTTGAAAAACAAACTTTGTTATGTTATTAAACCTTCAGAGGAAAGAATAAAAGGTAATCTGCTAAGGTATATTTACCTAACTACAAAGAGCAATTAATGTTTTTCTAAGCGAAACACCATTAAACAATTGTGGGTTATACATATAGGCACATATAGAAGAGCAATCACACATAGTAGTAAAACGTCAACAACAAGAACATAATATGGGAACACTTTTAAATACACAAAAGTGAAAATACCATGATAACCTATGTTTTCCATTTGTTTATAGGAGAACGGAAGGTTGCCACTTGAACGTATCCGTTTTCATATAATATTTCTCCATGCTTGCACACAGGATCTTTAGGCTACGGTGCGCTCATCGCACGCCATACCACAGAACATCTTCCTGTTTCCCTTTCCTTTGGTGGGATTCATGAAAGTGAGCGGCTGGAAATCACTGATTTGCAATGAATGGCACACGCATAACAAATTCCCACACATCAGCATCGAGATGTATTGTCATGTGCAATGACAAGTTTCTTGTCTATTAACTTGAGTTATTTTGCTGTACTGGACAACATAAAGTTGCTTTACCAGATAAGTCACTAAACAACTTTATGTCAACTGAGAAGCACAACTCACAAAAAAAAAACACACCTTTGAATGGAAGTCCTCATAGAAGCTCCCTATTTTTATAATGTAGGTAGGAGTCAGAGACCTCTAATTACAGATTTTCATAGCAGGGTTTCATACATTTAAACAAAAAACATTCTATTCCAGCATGTTATGGTCTCGAACACGCCTTCAGATTATTGACATTCCTCCAGACACTACCACATTAGCAATCAAGAATTATTGATTCTGGGATCCCAAGCAGGTGGTGGTGGTTGGGGGTGGAGGTTTTTGATAATGCGCCTCTACTCAAAAACTGTGATCAACAAGTCATACAGACAACGCTGCTGTTAAAGAGACAACCACGGCCACCAACACCGTGAATATATGCAGAACCTCGATAATAAATCAGTAAAAAAAACAAAAAAAAAAACCATTTCCAATCATTCTGAATAAGAGGGGCACTTAAGTATTCTGCAACATTTTAATAATCTTCTCAAGTATGTATACATTAATGGAAAAAATATTAATACAAATATTGAGGAAACTGACTGGGAACATGCCTTTCTATTTATTTTTAGTTCTGAAATCTTTTCATGGTTAACTTCCTAGAAATGATTGAGTCAAGTCATGAACCATATGTATAATATCTTCCTTATTTACAGGCATGCTATAGTATTCTATATTATGTAATCATAGAAGCATATTACAAACTTACATTGTAAACCCTACATGATCATGAGGATGGGCTTATTCAATAAGATGTGGCCCATAAAGTGTAATTGCTCTGCTTATTAGACAAGCGATGTGAATACTGACAGAGTGGCCCTCGTGTGCGGTGGTCCTACAGGACAGCAGAAATATACACGGAAAACAAAACCAATGTTAGAAGATCTGCTGGCTGTTTTCTACAACTGCCCAGATTCCTCAGACATGGTTCAGGTTTCAGATGTTCGCACATATGTCCTATAAAGTACGTAAAGTAGGGCTTGCTGCTTGGAAAATGCTCCATAACACTTAGGTGCCGAAGATGTGACCTGGCATTAGGATGTTCAGCGGGTCCTTCATGGTCATATAGTTAATACATTTTGTGTAAACAAATCCAGTGTGTCCATAGGCACGTGGCCTAGTTAACCACTTAATAAGCCCCAGTAAGGAAATACTTGGGTGTATAGGGCTGGGTAAATCCATACAAAATGTAGAAGTAATATATCCATATAGCACAAAATGAGACCGCCTAAGATTTGTCTAGGCCTGGAACCATTGATCACGATGCACGTAGTCAGTGTTCTGAAATACCAGAGGTAACCATAACAACGCTACCTACAAGGCATGTGGGTCTCATTAGTAAATATGCAGTTGGACATTTTATACAAAAAGAAGAAAATTAAATATGTACGAGAACACAGATGGTAAAACTTGGCTGCATCCAGCCCCCACACTGATCTTCAGCATCCTGAACAAAACAAATCATACACCCATTCTTACTCAGCAGTAGTCTGCATCATTTAATGCACATGGGGAAGAAAAATCCAGGCTGGGAATATGTATTAAATGGGAAAACACTGGGGACGACTGACATGGAAAAGGACTTAGGAGTTTTAGTTAACAGTAAATTTACCTGTAGCGACCAGTGTCAGGCAGCTGCTGCTAAGGCAAATAAAATCATGGGGTGCATCAAAAGGGGCATAGATGCCCACGACAAGGAAATAATTCTACCACTGTACAAGTCACTAGTCAGACCACACATGGAATACTGTGTACAGTACTGGGCACCAGTGTACAAGAAAGATATAGTGGAGCTGGAGAGGGTTCAAAGACGGGCAACCAGAATAATAAGGGGAATGGGAGGACTACAGTACCCAGAAAGATTATCAGAATTAGGGTTATTTAGTTTGGAAAAAAGACGGCTTAGGGGGGATTTAATAACTATGTATAAATATATAAGGGGACAGTACAGAGATCACTCCCAGGACCTATTTATACCCGGGACTGTATCTATAACAAGGGGACATCCTCTACGGTTGGAGGAAAGAAGGTTTCTACACCAGCACAGACGGGGGTTCTTTACAGTAAGAGCGGTGAGATTATGGAACTCTCTGCCAGAGGAAGTGGTGATGGTAAACTCAATAAAAGAGTTCAAAAGGAGCCTGGACGTGTTTCTTGAAAGCAATAATATTACAAGTTATGGATATTAGATTAATAGGGACAGAACGTTGATCCAGGGATTTATTCTGATTGCCATATTTGGAGTCGGGAAGGAATTTTCCCCCTGGAATGGGGCAATTGGCATCTGCTTCATAAGGGTTTTTTTGCCTTCCTCTGGATCAACACAGTAGGGACACAATATGTATATAGGTTGAACTTGATGGACTTTGGTCTTTTTTCAACCTTATGAACTATGTTACTATGTTACTATGTTATTTATACGACTGCAGAGAGCTCACATGCAAGATTTGGCAATAAATTAGGTTGACTGTACAAAATATCCGAGCAGAGAAAATAAACAAAGCACCACGGAGACAAGAAGTCTTTGAAATGGGGTAAAGCTACTTTACCGGCAGTGTGGTAGATAAATGGAACAGCCTCCCATCAGAAGTGGTAGAGGCAAATACAAATCACATATTTGCTAAGGCACAAATATTTTTCCATGTTTACATGCCTTTAAAAATGATTCATTTACAGCTCTAGGGACCCATAATACATCAGCAAATAGGAAAAGCTAACAGACCTACACAAAACATGTACCAATTACAACAACTGGATCCTACAATATTCACATGTAGAGTTCCCCTTCATATCTATTTTTTGTGTAAATGTTCCAAAGACATATATATGTTCAGAAACTTGTAAAATATATTCAAGATCATAATCATCAAAACCACGGCATTATGTGCAAACAGTTAATACCTAGTCTACTTTTATACACGTTTCTATCATATGTATCATATTTCTATCATCCCACCCATTGAGTGCATCTGCAGGGTCTGTTTCTACATAAGGAGTGAACTGGGAGATTGGCATATACTGTATATGCAGAACAGACGAAGGTTCAGGACTTTGCGGTCCATGTCAGTACAACTGGCAACTATGGTTACAATAGACTGTAAGCTTGCAAGAGCAGGGCCCTCTTCTTATTGTGTCCCAATAATCTTAACGCGTCCCCTATTGTAACAGCATTAAGGAACGTACTGGCGCAATATAAACGTACTGTACTATGGATCATATATGTGTACATTATCACCAGTGATTGTAACATATGTCTCAGCTTTATAATTACATGGTTAAAGATTGTCATCTTGTGTTTGCTCACAATACAATACCTGCTGCGTGCATTTTTTCAGGCACACAACTAAGTGCAGCCAATTGGAAATGGAATTCCTGTTAGACTTGTCTCGTTTCAGTTACAGATGAGGCCATACATAAAAAGTGCAGTGCTTGGACTAAGTGGTAAATGCGGGGCAATTGCCAGGTTGCTATAGCGATGGCTCCACCAGAGAACTTAACTCCAGATTTGTTCTTTATGAAGATGACCTGCAGACTATTTCATATGCTTACAATTAGCTTCATAATGTCTCTCTCATATATATATATATATATATATATATATATAAATAAAAATCACATTTTTCGGGTTGAGATCATAATATATCAGAACATTCAACATGAATAGGACATTGTTACTACAACCTGCTAATAATGCTGGTCAGTGTTCAATAGGGGAGTAATAACGTGGTCTTATTTACCTTTTATTGAGCTAATCAAGGAGTTTCCATCCTTAATAACATCTTTTATGAACTTGTTGGTCCTCTCAAGCTCTTGTTCGTAACCCTTCAAGCTATCTCTGAAGCAAGGGCTGTCCAGATAACAGTCACTGAATTCGAGAGGGGAGTGACCCATGGCGCCTGCTTGGGGAGCAAAAAATAAAACATGAGGAGCCGAACGCCAAAACATAGAAGTATTCAGCATAAAACATTAATGCCTAAACATAACAATTATTTTTCGTTATTATGTTATTTGAAGATTGTACATAAAACAATCATTTCATTATCGAGTCATCAACCGTCATATGCTGATCTGGACAGCAAAATATGTACCATATGATCATTGATTTTCATGGCTCTGGCAGCCTAGGCTCCTTCCTGAAAATCCTTGGAGAGCAGCTAATCTAGAATGTCATGTTTGTCTCTGTCATATATCATGACAGATAAACATCCAGTGCATCTCCCGCTTCCTAAATCCTAGATACACTGAACAATGGCAGATAGGCTGGAACAATAGCACACTGACCATAAAACATGTTTAACTGTAACAAAAACACATAATGAATCATAATTCTTGCACTTTTGTTTTAAAATGTAACTCATGTTACTTAAATTCACAAGACACCCCCTCCTCCCATCTTCATAACATGAGGTACTCATTATACTGTGATCGCCTGGCTTTCAGGATCAATGAATGATTGTTGCTGTAAACGAATGGGCCACCCAGCAGTATATATTACTCGCCCACGACCAGGAAATCCCTAATAATAATAATAATAATGATGATGATTAAGAAGAAGAAGAACAGTGGGTGCAGAAGTTTCTCCCCCTACCTGCTGCGATCTGGATGATGGAGGGCGCAGGGAGGATGCTGTCTGGGGGGTCTTTCTCTTTCAGGCAGGCAGTGCAGTGATGGAGGAGAGGATAGATTGTGGGTGTATCGCTCTCATCACTCGCAATCATGCGGGGGCAAGTGGCTGCAAATGACAAAGGTCCGTGTTGTCAGCGTTCGGGGTTAAAGCCACCAGCTCCCCCCAGAAAGATTTCCTAGTGCCTCCTTCCCAATGCAGAGAGCAGCCCTGGCTGGGTAAGCCCCGCCTCCTCTCCTGCCTGCTCTCTCCTTTTAAAGAGACAGGGGCTACGTTTCGTTTTCCTTCATCCTTCAAGGAAACGCCGCTTCCTACATTTGGTTTCTATATCCGGCTACGGAATGGGCACCGCAGCTCCCTTACATACTGGATGAGGGGTTAAGTTATGTTACAATGTACACAGCAGACACATTACAGCAAGAACGGCAGATACTTTATATGGCGTTGGTTTTATTTTACCCCAAAAGACTTCCACTGCACAGGAATTCTTCAACAAATGCTAACATTGTAATTAAAGGCAACCTATGAATTTCCTATAGAAAATAGGAACTCACTTAGCAAATAAAGGTGCTGTCCCACTTAAACATTAATTGCACCCTCTGGTATGTTAATAAACCTTATCCGAGCTGTCATTTTATTATTTCTTCTGAAATGCACAGTTTCTATGGCAACAGTTGGGGCCAGACTTGGGATGACTAGGTGGTCCTGTCGCTTTAAGGCCAGTGGCCGCACGTTATGTTTTTATACTCATGAAGCTCATGGATGGGCGGAAGGTGTAGCAGCGGATCAGGTGAGTATTGGCCTCTGTCTGCCCCCGGGCTACCAGGCATTTGATGTCAGTGGGCGTTAATGCTGATGTCGTGGTTGTCCCACTTATGTTGGGGAATGAAGGGGAAATGTGTGGGGAGTAGGGCATGCGGCAATGTCGTGACCCGGAGATTCTGGCTGAAGTGCTGCTTCTGCCTGGTCAACACATGGAACCTCTGGGTCACGGAGTTGCAGCATGCCCAACCCCACAAAATCCAGAGAGTTCCCAGGTATGATTATTACTGATGATGTTCCTAAAGTGTTAACTTTGGTAGAGCAGGGGAACTTCTAGTGTACTAGTAAACTGTCAGACACAACATGGCATCATGGAAATAGATGTCATATGTATGGAAGGCGGGGGTGGTAAGGTTCATGGAAGACCTGGCATAGTTGGACACCATCGATGTTCAGCTGTGTATCATATGCTACGAACTGACATGTTTTCAGCATGGTCATGTCAGGCAGATCATCATCCTTCTCCTGGAACCCATGTAGAGATTTATGTGTACTCCTCAGCATGTATCAGGCTATGCTCCCATTAACAAAAAAAGTGGCAATATAAATCTATGCTGAGTGACTGACACTGTCTTCATTCATGGTGTTGTTTATAAGTACAATTGCGTAACTAAGGCTGATTGTTGCTGATATGTTTTCTTTATGTAGTCTTTTAGTTTCTCTTTCTTTGTGTCCCATCTGTGGACCCCCGAATACCCACTGAAAAAGTTTAAAATTATTTAGAATCACTACACCGCCCAATCATTGTTCTGCTAAGCATTCTGCTTAATGCAATCTTCCAAGTGCCAGCAGACTTCATCTCACTGTTATAATAGGGGTAGATGTAAATATTTAACAAAGAAAATGTAATGACAATAACATTAACGTGCATTTAAACATACTGCTACTGACGGAGAACAGGGCCCAGACCTTCTGAGTTTACAATAACATAAACATATCCGTGCTTCTAAATAAATTGCCCTGTATAGGGTATGAAGAATGATTGACCCTAACAGCAAGTGCATTCACAGAAGCTCAGCTTTGGCTCATCCACATAAGCATCTGGTTTTCCACTTTGACATCATAAGATAAATCTGATAATGTGATTTGATAAATATCCTTGTAGACTTGATTGTAAAACTAACTATGGAGAAGGGAGAAATGTAAAGGGGAGATAAAATGGTAGATAAAAGTACAAAGAAAATAGACAGGGGATGTTTTATACAATACAATACATCTTACAACATTGTAAGATAGAGACAAGTCCTTGGGTTTTGAGTAGAATAGATTTTAGGGTTTTTACAGATTATTAGGGATGTTAGGGATTTTTGTAGAACCATGTGATACACTCTTACACAACAATCACAGTGAAATATATGTGTCCTGGAAAAATGGGTGAATGTGGTCACCCTATTTACCTGCTCTGGACAGGAGTATGTGAAATAGTCCTTGGAAAAACCATTGCTTTGGTCACACTTACCTCCCAAGTGCCTTGTTTTGTGATTTTTGGGACACTGTCCTGTCAAGCAAGCCCACAATCCTGCCTTTGCAGACAGTGTGGATCATTGGCAAGTAGTGGTGATACTTTGATCCCCCCCTCCTGACCAGCCCTAGGACTGGCAAACCCCTCCATTTGCCAGGGTGGCCCAATTGAAGCACCGACCCTCAGCCTACTATTAAATATCTCACATAATATCTTAATATCAGACCTTATAGGGTATTTTACTATATCTGGTATTTAACCACATCATTTTCAGTGCCATTCTGAAGGAAACAATGGACAGATGAGATGGACAGAATGGTTCTTATCTTCAAAGTAATTCTGTGTTTCTATTATTATTATTATATTATTGTGCAACCACCACATGAAACAACAACTTCCTCCTACAATTTTGCTTTTATATGCAAAATCCAATTACTAATAAGAGGCTCTATAGGCTTTTACATAACTGATTTGAAAGTATATGTTTGAGGTGGGTTTTTTTTTGTTTTAGTTCAAGCTTGCTACAATTTGTCTGTCCAGAATACCACATATTAGGAAGAAAAACAAATTGATGTAAAAATACATCAAACTGTGACATTCCTGACATAACTGGAATGATCAGACACTAGTAAGAATGAGATGTGATATACTAGAAGCTAGCATTCCTCTCATTATTTAGAATTCTAATTCTGATGCTTTTTAAAGCTCATTAATGTGTGAGCCACTATAAGGATATCAGGCTTATAGCTCCCTGACAGCTGATGCGCAGTAAATTCCATCCAAATATCCAGCACACCCAGTGTGTACTTGTGTGACTGTTAGACAAAGAAAATCAACCCCATAATACACAGCACTTATACTTATAAAACTTACATAAAGTGAAATCCCTAACACTTCACTTACCAGCTTGCTGACAATAAAGGGAAAATTATTAGATCTATTATAAGCTGGTTTTAGTTTCTGTAAGTAAAGAACAACTTGTTCTGTTTACTTGTCTGTTTTACTTATTGTCCAGAATATGATTAATTTCATTTTTATAATTTAAAGAAAGATTATTTATAGATGGTAATATCATGTATTATAGTCAAATTATAATTATATATATATAATTTATACAAAGATTTATCTTTATTTTTCACTGCCATCTATGTTTTTTTTATTTATAAAATAAAGCTTCTCAATACATAAATGACTAAAACTGGAACATACCTATGCATGTTCTGCGAGATAAATGGCTGTAAACTATGCAATGGTATAACATATTGTCTGACTGTACTCAAAATAGTCCAAGGTTACATAAAAAAGTTTTGGCAGCGGGGGTAAAAATGTTTTGGTAGCGGGGTACCCAGGGCCGGCCCAAGGCAAAATGCCGCCTGGGGCGAATTTTAAAATGCCGCCCCCCCCTTATCTACCCTTCCTCTCCCTCCCGCCCCCCCCCCCATTATCTACCCTTCCTCTCCCCCCCCTTGTACTTACCTTTCAGCAGTCCTGCGGTGAGTCTCCCTGTTCGGTCTCGGTGCCGGCTTGTAATGCTGAGCGCCGGAAATCTTCCGGCGCTCAGCATTACAAGCCGGCACCGAGACCGAACAGGGAGACTCGCCGCAGAGGAGAGAGAGAGGGGCGCCGAGCGGGTACTGACATCGTGGTAAGCGAAAACCACTCGGCGCCCCTTTCTCTCTTTCGCTTTTTTAAAAAAAAAAAGGGCTTGGGGCGGCAAAGTGCCGCCCCTTCAAAAGTGCCGCCTGGAGCGGTTGCCCCACTTGGCTCCATTGTCGGGCCGGCCCTGGGGGTACCCCATAGCCACGTTACCAACCTCATAAATATTAGCCACTTTAACCAACTAAAATATTGGGAGAAATGCAAATGACATGCTTAAAGTACCTCAATGATTCAGTTTATGAAATGAAAAACAACTTAAAACGTTGGAAAAAAGTAGTTAAAAAGCACAATGGGGATTAAATATGTATATAATTTGGACAATATAATGAAAGAACACAGGGTAAAATAAAAGTAAGGAATATACAGTTAAAAATAAGACGTGAAAAAAGATGCTTAAAAATAAATAAAAAAGATGTTTAAACAAATGAACTTTCCAAACTATAATTTTCAACAATTTTCAACATATACTAATCAGCCATGACATTATGACCACTGACAGGTCAAGTGAATAACATTATCTTGTTATCATGGCACCTGTCTGTTGGTAGGATATGTTAGAAAGGGAGTGAACATCTCATCCTCAAAGTTGATGCGTTAGAAGCAGGAAAAATGGGCAAGTGTAAGGATTTGAAAGACTTTGACAAGGGCCAAATTGTGACAGCTAGATGACTGGGTCAGAGCATCTCCAAAACTGCAGCTCTTGTGGGGTGTTCCCGGTCTGCAGTGATCAGTACCTATCAAAAGTGGTCCAAGGAAGCGGTGAACCGGTGACAGGGTTATGGGCAGCCAAGGCTAATTGATGGGGAGCAAAGGCTGGCTCATGTGGTCAAATCCAACACACAAGCTACTGGTTCTGATAGAACACACAGCGCATCGCAGTTTGTTGTGTATGGGGCCATCCAGACACATACCAGTCAGGGTGCTCTCTAAGGTGGAAAAATCCTGTCTACTTGGACATTTATATATGTGTTTTTATTTCATTACCTTTTCTCAATTTTATTTAATTACCTTTTCTTCAATTTTCAACTCTCTAGGCATTATGAAGGACACATCCTAGAACGTTATTCCTGTAAAAGGACTGTGATGGCCCTGCATAATGCATACTTGAATTGACTTACTAAGATTTGTAAATGGCTAACCCAGCTCTTTTTGTAGGAGATGCTAAGGCTGGAGCTTCATATTGTATAGAACTACAAGAAGATTAAAATGCTCAACTATCCAGCAAACTTCCACTACAAAGAATGAACCCCTGTTTATGAGCACAGTGGCGTATCAAAGATCTCCCTTGAAATTAGCCCATTTAAGCTAGGGAGGTCTCTGCAGACCCCCATAGTATCCTTCACTTGTGACCTGATATAGAATGCCAACCATATGATATCATGACAACATGGTAAAACAGGAATGGGAACTTGGGCTGGGGACAACCCACATAAATAGATCACAAAGTGAACAAGGCAGGATTCAATATACCCCAAACTTACTCTAGCTATAAGAAACTATTTGATTAAAAATCAAATTTAAAAGCTTTTTAATAGGACAGAGATATTTGCTGCAAACATACAATGAAATGTAGTGAGGCGACAGTACAGAGCTAATCATGTTTTGTGTTGGTCTTTATATCAAACATGAATATACCTCAGTGGGCTATAAAGATCTTTTTTCTTATTTATGTTTTTCAGAGAACACATTAATATATAAACATTAAAGGTTGTTATAGCTTTCACATCCATCCTCAATACAAGGAGTAATTATTGTATAATATATGTGCAGGCACTAATTCTACTAAAATGACCATGTTAACACTTTCAGACTTATATCTTCCTTGGTGCGTTTGGACATGAATTATGTTTTTCCTCTCCACAGAGAGAGATATTGGTAAGCAGATCTTTTTATTTTCCCCATTTTTATAGTGTTTATATATGTATATATAACATTGTGCGCTGCCTCCATGTTCTAAGCTTTACGTGCCCAGTATGATCAGAGAAAATCATTTTTGAGCAGGTAGTTGCTGCAACAGAAGCTCATTACAACCAGTGGGGTACATGCAGTGATGTAAATCACTTTGTGTTTTCTTATGTTAATTTGGATGGCTATTATTCCTGTTTTGCTTTTAATGCTGATAATGTATCAGCTGATAGAGTCAAGTTCTAAAAATAAGAACAAAGATACATTTGTCAAATACTGGGATGAAAGTGAAAGTGGATGGTTGGAAAGAAGCTGTCCTTTTGGAACTGACTATTTTATGCTACCACCTATGTTTTAGCTTTGTCTGTCTTTGTGTTTCTTTGACCTTTTTTATCCCATATCAAAGTTCTTTTAGACATGTCTTGTGGATTCGAGCAAGTTTCTTGCAGTTCAGAATTCAGTCACTATTTGGTGTTTAGTCAGGAAGTTAAATTGCAAACCATGCATTTTTTAAAACCACTAATTAGAATTTAGGCAGGTTATTTAATCAAGCCCTTCATGTGTGATCTAACCGGACAAGCCTGACATTCTGAGACACACTTTGGCCTACTGCGGACGATGCCTAAGTTCCATTCTTCATGTAGAGAAAAAACAAAGAGAAAAGAGGAGGAAGAGACATAAAAAGAAGACTCAAATTAGCAAACAATGTGAGTCTACAGATAACAGCTAGTGGAGCAGGATATACATTCTGCTGACGCTTATAATAACTAACGAAAGAGATAACTTAAAAAACATTATAACTTTCCTAGTATAAGGATGATAACATAATTGACCTCCTTGCCAAAAATAACATACACGTCCACTCCAGTAGATAACAGCAATGTTTAACCACGTTCAGTGCTATGAATATTTAAACAACAGTCTTGTTTGGGTGCTGACATAATAAGGCCATAAACAAAAACGATATGTGTTACACTTATTCAAAACGAATGTGCTTGAATAGCCCAATACTTCCAGAAAAACTTAGTGTTAATCCAAAAACATGTTCACTTGGAAGACCATTGGTGAAGTAAGTCTATCGATGCTGCTTGTTTATCCTTACTGTCTCTTGCCATGACTTCCCAAATGTAGTAATGACCTCCTTTTGCGGGCTACTGAATGCCGTAGTTATGGAGCTTTACCAAGTACATTTTCACCATACGTCGTTGGCACGTTGTATTTCTGGGGCAATTAAATCCTTGGCTAGTTTATTGATGAAACCGTGTGTGTTGGTTATTAATCCTAAATGGAAATGTTTGTTTTATTATGTGCAGACTGTGTGACAAACAGTGCTGAACCCAAAGCATAGGTACCAGGTCACATCAGTCATCAGCACTATATTGGCTGGATCATGCAGAAAGGTGTGTGTGGCACCAATGCTGTCCCATGATAGAAATAAACCATCTATCGTATGTGACTTTGACTTTTGACATCGTATGTGAGTATTTCTGGGCATCTACAATTTTACATACACTCTATATTCTATAGAATATTCGATATTCTATCTATTCTATCTATTAATCTATATTCTATATGTTGATCTTCAATCTATGAACTTTTCAGGTCTTCAATAAGAAAAAGTGTTACAGTTCTAAAGTGGGGCAATAATTATTTAAAGAGCCATAGAACAGGTACCAGTCATTCCACAGCTGGAAAACTCTTGTGAGGTATGTAGCAAAGACATGCCATTGTCAGTTATTTTCTTACAAAATATACATCCTAAATGATATGTCATTGCATTAATGCAGGGAAAACAATATATTATTATTATTATTATTTATTGCTTTATATGGAGCCATCATATTCTGTAGCGCCGTACAATGGGTAGACAGGACATAACAAGTAGAATATAACATAATAATTTGACTTACAGAAACTACAGGTGAGGAGGGCCCTGCAAGTTTACAAACTTACAAACTAGATCTCCCAGACAGAAACATGTCTGTCTAAAATAACTGTAGATTACATTTGAAAGGCTAATTGATCATTAGAAAACCCTTTTCCGATTATATAAAACAGCTAAGTGACCCCAAACTTTTTAATAATTATATATATATATATATATATATATATATATATATAGTGCTATTAAGCTTTCCTTGGAAATGGGTGCAGTCTGCTGCTTTAATCCAGCACCTGGTACCCTGGTTGGAAGCTTTTCTGTTTTTTTTGTTTCCTCAGATCCATCTGTTGTCTGGGCACTTGCTGTTTGTGTTTGTAATCGAATGACATCGGAGAGTTGGAAAATGAAGGATAAAAATAGAAGAAAACTTGAAAGATAAATATGTGGTGTATGCTACCAGGAGCTAGAAATTCTTCAAAATCCAAGCAAAGGTATTTGGATAATGTTTTCACATATGTGGGTGACAAACATTCTTACAGAATTCCTTAGAGAAAAAGTGGTAAATCACAAAAGGATTCCAATGGTAACAGCTACACACAGGTAACTATATTATATTATCCATAAGTCCCTTGCTCCTTGCCCCATTCACTTTGGGAAGGGTGTAATAAAAGTAGATATTAACCAAGTAAATGCTGGGATATCCTGATCTGCTCTTATAAATAAACATTAATCCATCCAATCTCCTAATACCTTCAATTAAGTGAAGATGGCTGCCTTGCCATGCATTGAACCTGAGAACCACAAAGTAGCCAGACAGGTCCACCCTCCAACCATCTGATCTACCTTGAACCCCTTCCCTGAGGAAGATCTCCCACTTTAAACACCAGGAAGTCAAATGTGCTTAGTTTAAACTGCTGCAAAGCCAGCCATGAGTGATCTTATCACACTTTTTCTCCAGGTGTCCTGGTACATAAATGGGTGGAGCCTAAAGTAGGCGCAGGGTGACACTACATGACTCCACCTACTTTAGCCCCAACCTCCCTTATGTCCCCAGGTGTCAGGAGCTCATTTACCAGCGTTTATTATTAATACCCCCCCACAAATACCGTATTGGCTCGGATATAGGCCGCACCCGAATATAGGCCGCACCCTAAAAGTTAGGTGCTTTTTTAAAGAAAAAAGTTTCTGCCCCCCCCGAGATATGCTGCCACTCTATCCCCTCTCCGAGAGGGGGGATACATTTTAAAGCACATCGTGCAGACGTGCCGGCAGCGGAGGTTGTTTATGCTCGCATCTCCGCTGCCGGTGAACGTCTGCGCGATGCGCTTAGACAACCTCCCGTGACGGCACTCCCCCCGTGGGAAGTGCTGGCAGGGGAGGCTGTCAGAGTGTATCAGAGAGTAGGATGCAGGTCCCCTGCACCGCTGCGGGGGATCTGTATCCTAAAACCACTGCCTGCCCGGCGCCCGGGACTGCATGTCCCGGCCGTCGGGCGCTAGACCCCGAATATAGGCCGCACCCCCACTTTAAAGACTTAAAGTGGGGGGGGAAAGTGCGGCCTATATTCGGGCCAATACGGTAATACATAATTATTGCAACCTGATCCATTATTAGTGACACTTTAAATCAGTGATTATTAATCAGTGAAAAACTGATCAATGTCAGTGACCTAAACCTGTCACTTGCAAGTGATTACATTTTTTTCCAATTGTATTATACACTCTGCATATTAATAATACTGCATATTGTGAATTTGGGCCATATTTTATTTCAATTAAAAGTGAATGCGGCCCAAGTACACAAGACTTGGACACCCCTGCACTTGAAGCTCCAAGATTTTTTTTTTATTATTATTCTTGTGTTTATTTCTATTATTTTGTTGTGTGAGGGTTTTGTCTCACTACATTTTGTATTCATTTGTAATGTATTCGTTGCAAGCTTTGGGGTATATAGAGAAAAAAAAAAAATCTGAATAGTTTCATATAAATATTCATAATTTCATAACTTTCATTTCAATAGCAACTGCAGAGCCTCCCAAAAGTGCCCATGTGATATAACACATACCCAGCTCACTCACATCAACTCAACTGCAGTCTACTACTTACATTGTAGTCAAAGGAGGATGCAATGGTTCCACTGGTACACAGGGGTATAGAAGCACATTCCTGGGTAACCAGCGGCCATTTTTCATTCTTCTCTACATAGCATGCTTTTTTTTTTTTTTAAATAGTTGGGCTTTTTTTATTGGCTCCTTTCAACAGGGTGAAGATATAACTCAAGATCATCATTTGACAACCCTGGAGGGCCTTGAAATATTATTATTATATTTATTTATAATAATATTTTTATTTATATAGCGCCATCAAATTTCGTAGTGCTGTACAATGGGTAATAAGTGAATGGTGTGCGTTGTCCACTTTTATGAGACATAAGCACCTTGCTTACTAATGTGTTAATGCATGTGTACACATGCGGCTTGGTTAAGTAACAAAACCTGCAGTGCCATCAGCGTACCTTGGAACTTCTGGGCTCCGGCTATCCAGAGCCTTCCCTTGCGGGATGCGGCCAGGACTTCCGTGATGTCAGGGGAGTTCCTGCCGACGCCAGCGGGAAACACCCCCATTTAAAGGGACGTGTCAAGACCCCGCTCCCGCAACCTGGAGGATTTGGGTCTTGCCCCGGAGGTGCTTTATCCGGCATTCTCCCGGAGAGTTTCCAGCTATGGCCATCAGCACATAAAACGGATAGGTTAAGGTGCCAGTACCAGGAAAGGGAGGGACTGCGGTTCTGCAGAGGGGCAGAAGTTGTAAATAAATGTGGGTATTCTAGTGAAACTACCCCTTTTATGTTTATAATTATCTGAAAATGACAGAACTGCTGTATGACACGCATGTCCGGGAACTGGCACTTCTCTGGGTCACTACGGTGAAACTCCGGGGGCGCCGCATTCCCCACCCACAATTTATTGTCTCCTGCTACATCAGCGGGACCTCCCACCGCCGGCCACAAGGGGGCTCAGGATAGCGGGAGCCAGAGAGTTCCCAGATACAATGACATGCATCTGTAAAAACTAGCAGAAATATAACCAACTGTTGCCCTTTAATTCCTCACATTTCAAGCAGCCAAAGGGGGAAACTTTTGTCTTTGTGGGTTCCGCTAAGGCTAGGTTTCCACTTGGGTTTTTGTCCTGCGTTTTTTTTCTTGATGAAAAACGCCAAGAAAACTGCCACTGCATTTTCCTGCGTTTTGGCGTTTTTTTCTGGAGTTTTTTCTGGCGTTTTAGCCTTTCTGTGGAAATTGCTTTTTTTGACCTTAGGCAGTTTTTCCAGCCTTTACAAGTTAGCAGTTTCACCCAGCTAAAAGGGATTAGGATAAATGGCAAGTATCTGCCCCCGATGTCATTTACTTGGTAGACCCCTTTGTCTCTTTTCTGTGGTTTGTAAGGCATGCTTTATTCCGAATGTCTGCTCCTCGAGGAAGATTGGCCCCAAATGATGGTGCAAATTGTTTGCTGTTGCTTTTGGCACGCAGGATCCAGTTGATGCGTCGCGTATGTTTGTTTGTAATGGCATGTTTGTTCCAAATGGTGTAAAATTCAATATGAACCAGTCCAGGACTTTGTTTTGTGTGAAACTGTTTGTTTCCCGCCTATTTCTCGTAGGACACACAGATACTGGGTCCATCTTCTGCATTGTAACTGTTGAAAAAACACCATAAAAAACGCCAAGGCAATAAACCCACATGGCTTTTTCATGGCGTTTTTTCTCTCCCATAGACTTCTATTGGAGAAAAACGCCAAGATTTCCTTGAAAAAACGCCAGAGTGTGAACATGCTGCGATTTTGAAAAACTGCCACAGAGCCCAAAAAAGCAGAAAAACGCCAAAGAGGACTGAAAAAACGCCAGACAGAAAAACGCCAAGTGGATATGGCATTCTGCGATTTCCTATTGAAAAACAGCTAACATCTGGCTGCTGCGTTTTTCCACTAAAAAAACGCCAGGTGGCGCTATTGGCGTTTTTATGGGCGTTTTTAGCATAAAAAAAACCAAGTGGAAACCTAGCCTAAAGGCGGGGGGGGGGGGGCGCAAGGATTTACTAAGACCTTTAAAGGGCCACTTTGACGTATTGATGGCTGTTTCTAAACAAGAATAATATATTTTATACGCACTATTTAAAATATAAACACCCTGCTGATGTTTGTGGCCTTTTAGGGTGCAGTAGTGCACTGTGATACCCTCACAGCCAAAAAACATTCTGAGCTCCTAGACAAGACGGATACTGGAGCAGATGGAGAGATAGGTCTAAAGGAGGAAAGTTTCCTCCTAAAAAGATACTTGCGATGCGTGATTTAACTTTACTTTTCTGCAACTACTTTAAAGCATTTACTTTACTTCTCTGCAACTACTTTAAGGCATTTAAGATCAAACAAAACTATAACCCATTCACAAGAGTCATTTTGGATATACCGGTAGCTTTCGGATGTCTCTCAACGAAATCGAGCATTTCAAATCCGCTCACAACACTGGAGTCAATCCTAGCGTTCACAACAGATGTACTTTAGTGTTTAGGACTCTGGGTTGCCACAGAGATACAGGCGCTTCCGTATTCGTAACGTCCTAGGTAAGCGACAGAAGCGGAAGCGGAGCTTGGAAAGTTGCTGATGATGTAAATATCCGTTTCCACGTCGCCTCAGACTGACAGAGGTGGAGGTAAAGATGGCGGAAGCCGAGGAAATGCAGGGGAGTGACAGTAAACAGATGGTAAGCAAGACGTTTAGGGTATACTGACAGCCTGGCGTGGCGGGCAATTGGTCAATACTTCGCTTCTTGCAGAGCAATGGTGACAGTAAAGGATATATTGCTCTAGTTTAACATAAGGAGTCAGAGGTCGGTCTGGTTAGCAGGCAAGGGTGGATGTTATTTCCATTCGTAGGTTTTTATATATATATATATATATATATATATATATATAAATGCCCGTTGTCCATCTTAATATACCCATATATAGCAATATTTATAATATATGTATGTATATATATGTATATATCATGCCAGCAAAATATAGATCAGGGAGTTTAGTCTAAACCAGGAGTTCTTTCCATTTGGTGCCAAAACATTTACTGTCTTTTTAAATTGCTTCTAAGGGATCATTCTGGAGATCTTTGGGTGCCGTATTGGTTAAAAAAAAATGTATAATTGCTTCACAACTTAATATGTTCTAATGGTTTCAAGGAAGATTGAACTATGGCTGTGTGAAAACAAATCAGTAATGGCCTTGTTAATGTGTTTAGATACCTTAAATATTTTTACCGGTTTCCAGATTACATTAACATGTGTTGGGTAACTTGGGCTGTTAAGTTTGGATCGAGTCTGACTTTATATTGTATTGTTTTATCTTGTTGTCTTAGTTATTATTATTTTGTTGTTTTTGTTTTTAGTTTGCAGGGCTGTCAGATGTTTCTATATCTGGGGATATTCCTGTGGAGGGAGAGATCACTGTTCCTATTGCTTCACAGTCGCATGAAGATGATTATTCTACGCTGGATGAGCCCGTCAAAGACACTATTGTATGAAAACTAACTCTTTGAATAACCTTGTTTTCTCTGTATATACATATGTTGAATAGATGGGTTGATCAAATCTATTCATCATGCAGCGCACTGGGTTAGAAAAGTTAGGAACAACGTAATATTAAGTGCGATAGCACCCAGCACTAATTCTCTTGCTGTCAAGTCATGCCTAACAACATCTGTATTAAGTCCTACCACAGTCTTACATTAGATTTTTAGAGCATAGGCATCTACACTTCTCTTTCCTACCTTGGTTTGTGTTCTAAGTATTATATAAATGCTGCTTGAAGGCTTTGTCTACGTTTTTTTCTTATCCGCAAGTTCTTAGAATAATAGCTCTGAAAGGATTACTGGTGTACCCAATGTAATTTTTTATGGGGGGAAAAAAATACATTATTTGTTTCTTTAGTGTTTGTCCTTACCTGGTGTCATCAGAGGTCTGCTAGGCAGTACCAGAGCCACATTTCTCTTCAAAGGATGCTCTGGATTTAGTGCAATTGACTGGGAAAATTATGGCATTGCTGAACTAATACATTCTGATATATATATAAATGTAAAACAAAGTAAGAATTCAGCACATACCCGATACAAAAAGCACCTATCTAAGGCATAAATATTGGAGACTCTGTCACGCTATATGGCCGTATATTGCGTTGACCACCGCTACATCAAAGTACCCCAAGTTTGGGTCCTATCTAATTTGTCATGGCTATATTTCCTACCAAGGTAATGAATCAGTGGGACTGGCTGCTCATTCCATTTAAAGCCTTCTCTGGACACTATTAATGAGGCAGGTGAGGCTACTCAACCCTAGGGTTTGGTCACAACCTGCAAATGCGCAACAAAATGGACAAAAAAGGCAGCGCACAGCCTAAAAAGCATAAAAGGCATAGACATTCATGCTTCCAGAAAAATCCTGAGCAAAGTACACAAAACAAAGCAAGAATCCAGCGCATACCCAGTGAAACGCCTCTCTGAGGCATATTATTACAGATCTATATGTCTGGAGACTCCTCGCTATTCAATAAATGGTATGGCTTGAAAAGAAAAATTTGTGTTTCTGGCTCCTAAATCCTAAATTAATTACCTCATCTGTACCATTGAACATTCATTTTTATTGGGGCTGATAAATAGATGTTTGTTGGTTAATAATTTCTTTATTATGAAATATAGAACATTTTTATTGTGCAGCAGATCGATTATGGTGAAAAAACCCCCCAAAACATTTTGTAGCAGTCTGACGTTTTCTATCGGTTCAGTTTTCCATTGTGCAGCTTAAACTGTTTCCTGCAAACAATAACAGGCACTAATCATGTTTCCTGAATGTTGTACCGATTCTTTTTCTTTTCTATGTCTACTACCTTTTTTCAGAGGTCAGTAGGTTTTTGTGGTATAATTCTCAGAAAGGGAAGACATCTGGTCCCTTGACTGTGTTCTGCAACAGCACATTTCCTCAATAATTTCTAGGTACTTTTTGTTTGTTTTGTTTCAGATGCGGGACCTGAGGGCTGTTGGGAAAAAGTTTCTTCATGTCATGTATCCCAAAAAAAGCACAACCCTCTTAAGAGACTGTGAGTATGTGAATGCCAAAACATCTTTTACGGTTTGAGCACTAGGTGTCGCTTCTAGAGGTTATTTTGGAACTCAGATGAAATACTGATTTCCCACAAAAATTGTAATAGGAAAGAACACAAAAAGCCATTCCAGTAACAGAATAATCAGAATAAATGGGTAGATATCTCCAGTTGGTTACCCCTTCTGCGATCTTCATACCACGCCTTGGACTATATGATGTAAGTGGGTCCCGATTTCCTTTCCCTAGCGCCCACCCAGTAAATATTATTCTCAATGACTTACCTGTAGCAGTGAGACCTTGCCTCCGAACTGAAGCATTATTTCATTTAAATTTATTAGCTTGGGTGTAACTTTAAACCATGACGTGGTGCCGCCAACTCCAAGTTGTACTGAGTTCCTTCCTTTGTTTCTTTTTGAAAGAGTGGTAGTAATAATAATAATTTGGAGAACCAACCCCGTATTAATGCTCACCTGGCTATAAATGGAGGAGAATGATGTGAACCGGCTTGGGAATCATTGCTTTTGCCTGCATTTGTGTTTTGGTCCTGTCCATTGCTGTATTCCAAGGCACAGCCCTATGAAATGTATGTTGGAGTCCGTTTTGCATGAGCTCCGGTGCATTTTACCGCAAGCAGGTTAATGGAGGCATTGTTTTTCTAACTGATTTAACTCCTCTCCCCAGCTGCCTCTTATAACTGAGGCCGTTCGTCAGCATGATCAAATTTGCATGCAATAAAATTTATTGGTTTAATGCAAAACATACCTGCATGCAAAAAGAACAATCGTGCCCTAAAATAAAGAACTCAATGGTATGAACTTCTTTGAATTACGATTATTTGAAGTGAACCATTTTGATTCTATGTGCCACTAATCTGAATTATCGTTACTGTTGGCACCATATTCCTAATGCTGTGGTCTTGTGGTCTTTCTGCAGGGGATTTATGGGGCCCTCTTGTGTTGTGCGTCTCACTTGCTCTGTAAGTATTTATTACTTCCATTTCCTTGATGTTTGGAGATTACCCAGCAGTCTGTGTAATTATGTGCCCAGTGTTTATAATCTATCTGGCCTTCTATCTGGAATTTTTTATTCTTTATCATAAAACACAGTCCTCACAGAAAAGAAAATGAGACAAAAACCTGTTAATCTTTTTTTTGTTCCAGTCAGCGACCATTAACTGCAGAGCTGCCATTGTTCAGTCATGTGATGTTTTGGGAGACTTACCAAATACCACACTGAGTTGATAATTTATGAGGGTTGTAATGAATTCTGCGCCTGTATTTATTTAGTCATTGGTTGCCACAAGCAGTATTATAAAGTTTCCGTGTGTTTATCTAGTCGGTTGGGCTAAGGTACACTATGGCCATCACACCTACTGTATATAAGCTTGTCAGACATGTCATTCCAAAACCGGGTGCATTAATCTGCAGTTGTGCTCCCCCACACACACACTTTTGCAGCTTCCACTCCTGGGAAGGCTTTCCACAAAGATTGCAGTATGCCCATTCAGGCAAAGTCTTTGCTACTCACGTAATACAGGCTTCAGTTTTGCTTTCTGCCACTAGAGGGAGTAGCATGCATAGAAGACTGCATGGCTACCTATCCGTAAACTAAATAAGTGGTGATTCTAAGCTGGCATGATTGTTTCTTTAGGGCGTTTGATGATTTTTAAACAGGTATATGTTTTAATTATATTTTATCTGCTTGTTTAATATTTATTAGAGCTGTAATGTTTTGTCTTTGTCCCAGAATGCTTCAGGGTGGCCATGCAGACAGTAAGGATGATGGAGGACCCCAGTTTGCTGAAGTCTTTGTAATAATATGGTTTGGGGCTGTTGTGATCACTTTAAACTCTAAGCTGCTAGGGGGAACCATGTAAGTAGAAATTAACAATTTCAATTCTTTGTGGAAAGGATAATCAATAATAATACTTAGAGACAATTTTTAGATAATTTAGTTTCCGAGAACTCCAGTGTTCTAAGTGGTGTCAGCGAGGAGCACACTGTAGTACTTATCTGTGCATAAGCTGTCACGTGTTACTTGTCTTGATTTTCAGAACCATTGTACTAGTGCTAGTAGCTGAAAACATTTGAGATTATCCTGAGGAATGAATAGCGAGCTCCCAAAATTGAACTGAATGAAACTGTTATCATGTGGAATAAAAACACCTAGGCTTTTGGGTGTTCATTCATTCACTTTCTGGCATAGAGAGTATAATGATTCCATCTTCAAAATGTATTCTGTATGATGTTTGGGGAAGGGAGATATGTGCCCATCTATGTCCACACCACAGTGAACTCAGATTTAACAGGCAGATTTAAAAATGTTATATAAAACAAATCTGCACACCATCGCAATACAGCCATCTAGACTATGTACACAAGTAACTAGTAACACTGACAAAAAGTCAGTTAATGTAATCGGAAATATCAAAGCAGCATACATGAATCTTTATTCTAGTGAGTGCCAAATGCTTTTATGTATTATGAAAACAATGTGATTCGTATATTTTGCATTTAGAGCTGTAGAAGAATGCATTACTAGTCTGTTTTATGATTGTAACTATGTTTTCCTTTCTTTCACAGCTCTTTTTTCCAGAGCTTGTGTGTGCTGGGTTACTGCATCTTACCTCTGACGGTGGCCATGCTGGTGTGCAGGTTACTGCTCCTAGGGAGTAAAAACACAGTGACTTTCATCGTGCGACTGGTTGTAGTGACGGCTATGTTTGCCTGGTCCACCTTTGGTAAGGATGCTTCATTTCTTTTGTATTGAGAGAGGTTTGTTTGTAACACTTGACAGTCAGAGCATGCGCACACAGCATTATGTAACATAGTGGGGAGGACTGAGATTGATGTGCATGCAGTCCACCTGTTAGTACACCAATGTGAAGCTAATTCCAGTATATTTTCTTTTTATGTATATAGTAGTGATTTTGCAAAATCAGTTAACATATAACATGCTATACTAACCTGCAGTTTTCATTCTTTGTGTGCCAATTTATGGACTGCCTCTACACTTTCTTGTAATTACAAACGTGAACCTGTCATCCAATAAAAGTGTAGATGACAGGTTCCACTACAGGGAAGTATGACACATCATATACACATCGTGCTAGAGAAATACCTAGCAAATGTATATATAAAAAGTTATACTTACTTGAGGGGTATTTTTTCCTGGTGGTTATGCCTGAGTATGTATGCTCACCCAGATGCACCCTCACTCCCAGAAAGCTGTATACATAATTGAGCATTATGTGGAGGATTGTGGTTATGTGAGTATCCGGCGAGGCACCCTTGGTTTTAGTTTAATCTTTATGCTGGATTAATATTCACATACAAAAGTGCAGTAGTAAATGCATAAAAAGCGGTAACATATATACAATGGTGCTTGGCAAGACACCTTTTGTAATTTTAAATAAAATAGTTGCGTACAATTACTGTTAACGTAACAACTTTTGTTTTTTCTTCTAGCATCCACTGCCTTTTTAGCAGACAGTCAGCCACCTAACCGAAGAGCTTTAGCGGTGTACCCCATATTCCTCTTCTACTTTGTCATCAGCTGGATGATCTTGACCTTTAACCCTAGTTCATGAGTGTGGACATCTTGTATAGGCTTAAGGAATCTGGGCCAGTGTAAATATACCAGCAGCCTGGTGGATCACGCACCCGTATGTCGAAGAACCAAACTATGATGAAGAATGAAACACGTGGGTACCGGCTGCTTTGTGCAAGAGTCCAAGAGTCATGATGTATATATCCCTGCACTAACTAGACACCAATTTCTGTTTTTCTTCTAAATGCATATCCAGCAATAAAAAGTTGGATTAGAGGCTCTGTGAACAGAATGAAGGCCAACACCTAAGAAATTGTTTCAGTAATTGTTATTGTTACTGTGCAACTATCATCAGACACTGATGCCACATCTATAGTTTTCAGAAGGTGTTAAACCCATTTTGATTTTGTACGCATTACCTTCAAGAGTTAGCGGGCTAAGTAGCATGTATGTGGGTCATTTGTAAAGAGGTACCACTTAATGGCACTGGTACCTTTTTTATTTTCTATGGAAAGGCCTTTTGTAGGATAACCTGGTTTCTCCCTTAACTCTGGAAACATATACACTGCATTGTTTTCCTGCATTCTTGGAATTTCATGGCAAATAAAAGCTGCCATTCTTAAATTGCGTCCAAACCTAAAGTAGCCATGAGGTTACCCTTACTTAATCTGAATATGGTATTGACAAATACGGAAGAGGTTAATATTACAGCGCTCATATTAAATGGTTGAAACATGCAACATTGCCATTTGATCTGTATTACAGGCAGTCTGTTCCTGTGCGGCAAAGCTTATTTTGTTTCCCCCAAGCTAATATTAACTAAGAATTTAGTTTTTGGAAGTCAATATCATAAAGACAATTGTGTGAATTTTTACTCTAAGGGGTATATTCACTGACCCAAGAGCTTTCAGGAAATCTGTACAAAAGGCCAACCGATCATTTTCGATCATAATGGGACCCTGGACAATTCTCTTCTAGTACCCCGATCGTAGTGAGTACTCTGTCCCATTCCAGTAGTACCTCCTCCAGGCCCCTTTTCATCCCTGGTGGTTCAGTACAATGAAGGTGGGGGAATCTATCTCCCACTAGTGAGTCACTTTGTGGTTTGTGTGTTGCCTGATACTGGGTTCCAGGATACATCATCACTTCCTGGAGCTGTGCGACATCAGATGATATGCAACCTCAAAGAAGCACTCAATAGTGGCTGTTGAGGGTGCCATAGGGGCGGCTGCCCACTTGCCTTCTGTAAAAGGCAGACCTGAGGCCAATCCTAGTGAGCATCTCCTGCAAGAAGGGCTGAGCTCAGTTTGCACAATAAATGTGGCAAGATTTCTTGGAAGTAGTTTGCCCAACGCAGTTCAATGTACATGCATACTCTGGGATAGCCACTGCTAACTCCCCAACTGCTTGAGTTTCAATGGCTGCTGTACTGATCAACTTCTGCTTGCATGTGTGAATAGAGCTGCTCACTAAGGAGTAAAGATGGTACCGTCCATCTATAGTGTGTGGTGTTGTCTCTTCTTCAGATCAGTGCCTTCCTATCGGTGTTCATGTGGTGCCCAGTGGGGAGCACATTCTACCCATGCAAGCAGCTCTTACACAGTGCACCTTCACCATCATATGAGCAAAGGGCACTCAGACCCATAAAACCTGGATGATATTTAAGCGCAGTGTATAACAACTGCTTTAAAATGTAAATGCTACAGATTTTAATTCAACTCTTAATAAGGAAACTACCACAGTTACATAACTTGTAAAAATCTTTAAAAAGATCATTTTTATAATGTATCCGGGTTTACTGTGCGCATAGGGAGAGTGCTATCGTCTAGGATGCTTTGCTACATTTTATGTGGGAATTGGGGGATTTTTGCTGTTTGCTTCTTGTGATGCCTTTCTTTGTTGAACATATAATGCTACAAAAAAATTGAAGAATAGTTATTTAAGCCGGTAGGAGGCGGTGGTGCATTACATTGTACATATATGCATGACTGAAAAAGAGTGTATATTGTAAAGGAGGCAATATGTGTATGTATATTGCTTCAAAAAGAATGTGTGTGTGTATAATTGTCATAGACTCACACATATGCTACAACACTACTGTTTACTCAATGTAAATATGCTTTTTGGGGGGGATTACAATGATAATTACCAGGTGGTTGCTGTGAATTAATTTCATTTGATACCTGATCTGTTTTAAAGGTTTAAATGCAATCTATATTTTTAATTTATTAAAAGTTTTCTTTTTTAATTCAATGATGTCTGTCTGATTGGCTAACAGTCTGTGATGTACATCAGTGTAGCATGACCATGGCCTTGCTAATCAAGAGAACATGAAAGTTGCCTTTAAGAGGATTTTGTGCCACTGGAAAATGCAGATTAATTCCCATTCACTTTTAAGAAGACTTGTTAAGTACTAGCTCAGAGTTCCAAAACGCACAAGAAAAATGTAAACCTAAAGGTTCTGTGTCGCCAAAGATGAGATATACAACATTGTCAGACGGGTGCTGCATGATGTAAAAGGGCAAAATAAATTTTGTCTTTATTTTTCTCCCCAATGATGCCTATGACCTAAAAATTAACATTTGAATAGTGGTACAGCTTAGAAACAGAGCCCCGGCATTCAACTCTAGCTCTCCCACATCTTACATTTACAAATGCTGTCAGAATTTTCTGAACATCGTTTCATTGAACTGTTAGCGCAGCCTGACAGTTCTGACTGTGACAAGCCTTTTATGTGTAAAGACATGTATATGTTTTTGTAAAGCGTATTAGGTGTATCGAGTTATATATTTACATGATTTATATATGACTATATGTCACTTTAATAGGAAAATGGAAAGTTAAGTAGCCCCAGACTTTCTTACCAATTGATGACTTCTCTGAAGCTAGAGGTGAGAAAAAGGAAATTCTGGAGAATTTTCTTCCCACTCTAGAGCTTTTTTATGCTCGTACACCTTTGTTGTTAAAATGTAAGCCTTTATGGAGGGGGCGTGGCCTGGTGTTTGGAGAAGATGGACGCACTTTGAGTCAGCTCCTGCTCACCCTCTGGCAACTCCAGCTTTTACAGCCGTTCCACCCGTATTCTGGTGGCTCTCCATCGGTGCCGGCCGAGATGTCATCCCGTAGGGCCGGTAAACCGGGCCCTACCTCCGAGGTGCCGGACTATTTTAGGAAAAAAGACACTACTCGCGGCGACGGCCTAGAGGGCCCAGATGAAGCGGGGCCTTGCACGAGGAGTGACATTGCCGACCTTAAGGCATGTGTCCTCTCCGTTAAAAAAGAGCTGCAGTCAGACCTTAAGGCAGGCCTCTCAGCAATATCGGCGGACCTCACGGCACTGGCTACCAGGACGGTTCACCTGGAACAAGCTGTCGACGACCTCACCTCTGCTCAACGCGACCGAGATGTGGACATGGTGAGGCTGGAGGCCACGTGCGCGGCTCTCCAGGAGGCCGTGGAAGATCTCGACAATCGTACCCGCCGGTCTAACCTGAGAGTCCGGGGTGTCCCGGAATCCCTGGTCGACCTGAGACCTTTTTTCCACCGCTACCTGCGGCAACTCCTCCCGGACTTACCTGAGGCCGAACTCCATCTTGAGCGGATTCACAGGGCGCTTCGCCCACGGCCGGGTAATGGCGGCCCTCCCAGGGACATCATCCTGAAGTGCCATTACTTTACCACCAAGGACGCCATCCTGCGTGCAACGCGAAATGCCTCACCAACTATGGAGGGTATTACCCCTGTTTGGTATGCCGACATCGCCCCCACTACCCTCCGCAAGCGACGGGCCTTGAAGCCAGTGACAGACCTCCTCCGGGAGAAGGGGATCTCTTACCGCTGGGGGTTCCCCTTCAAACTCCTGGTCCAAGATGGGGGTTCGCTTCTCACACTCCACGATCTGGATGGAGCTGCTTCCTTTCTCCGGCGCTTAGGTCTTCAGGTTCCCCGCGCTCTGGATCCACGGCTCGGCGAGACTCAGCATCCTGCGAAGCCACGGGATCGATCTCCGCACCGCTCTGACTCTCCGAGGTCATCGCCTCGGGCGGAGGTTGGCCCGGCACCGTCTCCGGACATTGCCTGATGTTCCTGCCCTCGTTTGATTCCACGAGTCAAGCTGTTTCCCCCCTTGTTTGGGGGGGGCGGACCCTTGCCTATACCACGGACTGAGCTCCGTCTGTTGGACAGCTAAGTGCCTCTGTTGCATTGGGCCTCTCTGGGGGTTGCCATTAGGCTTGTTTTATATGTTATTTTTGTTACGTTAGCCGTTAACGATGGGGCAGTTTGCTACCTATCCGCTGACCAGTGTGGCACTGGGGCCTGTTTTGCGGGTATCTGCTCACCCCGTCTCTCTACGTTGGGGCCTCTGTGGTTCATTTAGGCGTACCCATAGGCCTACACGGCCGCATACACACACATACTGACCCTGAGGCCTTACACACATCCACACACATGGTTTTTTTTTTTTTTTTTTTTTCTTTTTTATTATCCTGTACATTCACATAAGCGGGATTCCCTATTTAGTGCTGTAGCGTGTGTGCCTTGTCCTTTACGCTGTTCGGGTAGCGGTGGCCTTCCACGTGTGGGGGGCTACTTGAAATGTTACTTGCGATGGGCCGGCCACTTTCTGTTTCTGGAGGTTGTCCCCTTGGTGCTTCCCCCATACACTTCTGTACGCACTTTTGCGGGTCGCGCCCCTCCTCTGGCTATTTGGCTGGACATGTATCTCCACACACACATGCTCTCCTCCACACACATTTTTCTCTCTACTTTTTTTTTTTTTTTCTTTTGTTTTTATTTTATTATTATGTACATTCACATAAGCGGGGTTCTCTACCTAGGGCTGTGGCATGTGCACCTTGCCCTTTACACTGCTCGGGGGGCGATAGCCTTCCCCGTGCGGGGGGATAGTTTCAACGTTACCTGCGATGGGCCTGCCACTCTATGATCCTGGCCGTTGTCCACTTGGTGCTTCCTCCACACACTTATGTACACACGCATACACTCCTTCACACGCATTTTTTTTTTTTTTTTTTATTCTTTATTTTTATTTTTATTTATTTTACTTTATTATTATGTACGTTCACATAGGCGTTTCCCATAAGCGTTTCACATAGTTGAAACGTTACCTGCGATAGGCCTGCCACTCTCTGATCCTGGCCGTTGTTCACGCGGTGCTTCCTCCTCACTCTTATGTACACACACACACACTCCTCCACACGCATATTTATTTATTTATTTTTTATTTATTTATTTATTTATTTTTTTTTATTATTTTATTTTATTTTTTATTTTTTTTTTTTTTATTTTTTCTTTCTTCTCCGTCTCCTGCTGCTCCCTCTCTCACTCCGTTAGGGGGCCGGCGGGTGGGCGCTTGAGCAGGATGTACTTTTTTAGGGCCCAACTTACTTTGGGCTGTCTGCCACGGCTCTAGCACTCCTGGTTCTACGTATCGGCCCCAGTTTCGGGGGATCTGTAGGATGTATTTCTATTGTATGGTTGTTGCCGGGGGGAACTTGTTCCGTTTCTCCACCTAGTTCCCCCGGGGTGTTCTATTGTAGACGTGGTTGTTCCCGTCTACTGTATTTCAATTGTTTTCTCTTTCTCCTGGTGGTCTGTCCCATCAGTGTTCTCCTCTTCTCTCTTTTCAGTCTCTCTTCTTTCCGTCTCCCGACCCTTTTCTTCCCTCCCCCCTCCGTTTTTTTTTTTTTTTTTTTTCTTTTTTATTTTATTGTTATTTTCTGTCTCTATGGCGACTCCGGCCGCTTCTGCACTAAAGATCATATCTCACAACGTTAAGGGCTTGCTGTCTCCGCAGAAACGTAGGATGGCGATTCGACACTATATTAGATCCAAAGCCGACATTGTCCTTCTGCAAGAGACTCATTTTCGTAAAGCGAACGTTCCCAGGTTTTGGGATCCACGATTCCCCTTACATTTCCATTCCGCTGCGCCGGACAAGCACAATGGTGTCTCTATCCTTATTCACAAGAATCTGCACTTCCGAGTTCTCAATTCCATCTCAGACTCTGAGGGCCGCTTCCTCCGCCTGGACGGCTTGATTCATGACCAACCGGTCACGATTGCGAATGTATACGCTCCAACTCCCCCAACTCCTGCGTTCTTCGATGAACTTGCTCGCTCGCTCATCACTGCCCCACCCGGCGGTCTTATCATCGGTGGGGACTGTAACTCTGTGATGGACCCGTATTTGGATCGCACCTTGTCAGTGGCTCGCACCTGCCCGAAGCATCTTTTTAAACCGCTACAGCATTTTGTTAAATCAATGGGGCTGTTCGATGCCTGGCGTCTTCTCCATCCGTCGGACAGGGACTACTCTTTTTATTCTCATCCACATGCAATGTATTCACGACTCGATTATTTTTTCCTTAATCAAGGCCTGCTTCCGTCTCTCCTGAGCTCATCTATTCACGAGATATCCTGGTCTGACCATGCTATGATAGCTATCACTCTGTCAGCCCTTCAACCTCCCAACCTACGACCTCTTTGGCGTCTGAATGATGCTCTGCTCCTTGATCCGGAGATTAGAGGGACTATCACACAGACTCTTTCTGACTACTTCAAGGAGAATCTGACTCCTGATGTTTCCCTGGGTACCGTCTGGGATGCGCACAAGGCGGTCCTTCGAGGCCAATTCATAGCAATTGCATCTGCTAAACGGAAGCAACATCTCTCGCAGATTACAGCTCTCTCAGATACACTGTCTAAACTACGGGCGGACCATAAACACTCTGGGGATCCAGGTCTCCTCCGAGACATTGTCACGACGCAGGGTCAATTGAACGTGTTGTTATCCGCTGACTCCATCAGAGCAATTCTCCGGACTCGACAACGGTTTTTCGAGAAGGCGAATAAACCAGATACTATGATGGCGCGTAGACTCCGGGACCTTATGGGCTCCAGGACTGTGCGGGCTATTAAAACCAGAGCGGGCTCCCTGTCGTCTGACCCAGCGGCTATAGCTGACCGGTTTGCTGAATACTATTCTTACCTTTATGACGGCAAAAAAACCTCCTGCTCCTCGTCTCTCTCGACCGATACCCACCGGTTTCTCGCCTCCTGTCAGCTCCCCTCCGTCTCCGCGGAGATGCTGGATAGCGTTAACGCGCCCATCACCTTGGACGAGGTTTCGGCAGCTCTGAAGCTCTTCAAGAATTCGAAAGCCCCTGGTCCCGATGGCCTGACGACCAAATACTACAAATCCTTTGCCGCGTCTCTCCTCCCTCACTTGACATCCTTGTTTAACTCTTTCCTGGCGGGCACGGGGCGACCATCTCCGGACATGCAGAGGGCCAAGATTGTGATGATCCCTAAAGAAGGGAAAGACCCTTCTCTCTGCACGAGCTATAGGCCGATTTCCCTCATTAATGTTGATTTGAAAATTTTTGCCAAACTCCTCGCCCTTAGACTGAACGTGCTCCTCCCCAGCTTAATTCACCCCGACCAAGTTGGCTTCATCCCTGGTAGGGAGGCCCCAGACAATATCCGCAGGACATTGAATCTGCTCCACTCGGGTCGTAGGTCGGGGACACCACTGATGCTCTTGTCCCTGGACGCCGAGAAGGCCTTCGACCGAGTGGACTGGGGATACCTGTGGTCTACTATGCGAGCCTTCGGGTTTGCTGGTGCCTTCCTGCAGGGCGTACAGGCCCTCTACTCCCACCCATCTGCTGTCGTAGACATTGGCACCTTCCGTTCTAGGCCCTTCTCGATTCTGGGTGGGACACGCCAGGGTTGCCCGTTGTCGCCCCTCTTATTTGCTTTGGCCATCGAGCCCCTTGCCCAAGCTATTCGTCAGCATCCCGATATTAAGGGTCTCACGGTGGGCCGTCACGTTTATAAACTCAGCTTATTTGCGGATGACGTCATGTTGTCCTTGACGTCCCCACTTACCTCTTTGCCTAACTTGTACCAGCTGTTGGAGAGGTTCGGAAAATTGTCGGGTTATAAAATCAATTCTGATAAATGTGAGGCTTTGAATGTCACCCTCCCTGACCATACGGTTAAGCTTTTGTCCCTTAATTTTGACTTCAAATGGCAGCCGACCTCTATCCGTTCTCTTGGGATCCATATTACCCCTTCGCACTTGCAGATGTATGAGGCCAACTACACTCCTATTCTCCTGCGCCTGAAGCGTGATCTAGTGACATGGTCGTCCTATGCTCTGTCTTTTATGGGTCGGATTTACGCGGTAAAGATGACGCTACTGCCCAGGCTTCTGTACCTATTTCGCTCTATCTCCTTGCCTGTCCGGAGGAAGGACATCACTAGTCTCCAGGGTGCGATTGAGCGATTCGTCTGGCAGGGCCGTAGGAGTCGACTCGCTAAAGCCACCCTCTACAAGCCGAAGACTGCTGGTGGGCTGTCGGCCCCTCTGCTCCACGACTATTACGTTGCTGCACAATTGGCGATGCTGCTGTCTCTCTCGGTGGTTCGCTTTCCCCCCCGTTGGGTCCAACTGGAGTCGGATCTCTGCTCCGGGGCTCGCCTGGACTGGCTTATGTGGCATTCGTCGCTCGACAAGTCTCTGATATCCGCTAGCCCAACTCTGTCGCACTCTCTTCTCCTGTGGTACCGTCTACGGTATAAGATCCGCCTCACCAGCCCTAGCTCCCGGATGACGCCGCTCTTTCAAAATAGAGACTTTCCCGCCGGGGGTCTTGTCCGTCCATTCCGCTGGTGGATCGCGAGGGGTGTCGTCACGGTGGGAGATATGCTCCTAAACAATAAGCCCTGCTCCTACCAACATCTTCTCTCTCGCTATGAACTTCCAGCTACAGAAATTTTCCGGTTCCATCAGCTATCTCATTTTGTTCGCCTTTTTTTGCTGCATCATCCGGACCATGCCCCAACGTTCTATGAGCAAGCGGCCAGGCTCCCACACAAACCACGTGGAGCGATCTCTCATCTTTACAATCACATGTTGGGGATCAAGTTTCCGTCCTCGCCTCTGTTCGAACAGCGCTGGGAGGAGGACCTGGGGCAATCCCTTGAGCCCGCGGAATGGGGTGAGATCTACAAGAACATCTGGAAGGTCACAGCCTGTACTTTGGTTCAGGAGAACTGCTACAAGGTCCTCTCACGCTGGCATCTGACACCATCCAGACTTCATCGTATGTTCCCGATACTCTCGCCTCTTTGCTTTAGGGGCTGTGACGAGGAAGGGTCCGTTTTGCATACGTGGTGGACCTGCCCTCAGGTAACGCCTCTCTGGTCCCACTTCTTCGGCAGTCTGAGTGCAGCCCTTGGTGTCCGCCTGACTCCTGACCCTTGGACGGCCCTTCTCTGTAGAAACTATCCACTGGATACGTTGCCCAAACCGGCTCATCGTTTAATTTTCCGCATTTGTACGGCGGTCCGTCTGGCTATCGCTAAAATCTGGAAGTCGGGTGCCCCCGCCATCCCATTTATTGAGGCCAAAATATGGGACATTTTTAAGCTGGAAAAAATCACCGCATATTTGCATGGAACGTCACACATCCTTTACCTCACATGGGACCCATGGCTAGACAAATTCATGCCGCCCCACGTTGCTGTAGCTTGGCTGTGAGGGTCGTCATTTTCCCCTTCCCCTCCCCCTCCCTCCTTTTCCCTTCTTTCTTCTTTCCCTTTCTTTTTCTCTCTATCTTCTCTTCTATGCTCGCGGATTTCCGTAGCTGTGTTACGGTCTGTACAGGCGCTGGACGGGGAGACCGTTTTAGTGGCATTCTAGTTTCGGCTCAATCTTCTGCAATCAATGCTTATGTATTATGTGTTCCACCATTAAGTGTCTGTTTCTTGTGTGCGGGGCCCGTCCTCGCTATATGGCTCTCGACTGTTCGCCATCTATGTTGCCTGGTTTGGTGTACTCACCACTTGTCACCTATGTACCTCTGATAATAGCTATATTGGAAATCCTGCCTTGCTTTTCTGTTATACGTTGAAAAATACAATAAATTACTTCTAAAAAAAAAAAAAATGTAAGCCTTTATGGTCATCCCATTTGTTTTCTTTCCGTTCGAGTTGGTCACTGACACTGAATCCTCCCATCCTTGGAATCTCTTCCACCACTAGGAGAGAGAAGACTGTCTCCACATGAAGTTACCATCCTGTGTGCATATTGTTAAACTTTAATTAGTATTTATGTCCATTCAGAGGGTACACATTAAACATGTTTACGCCATGGTAACCGGGTTGATAAATCTCATTATATAAAGTTTAAGAAATTAGAAGAGCATTTAATATGTTTCATTAGATACTGGGCACCCCACATGCCCTCTGAGATTCTATCAAAGAGCTAACAATTGCCTCTCACAATCCTACTGCACCAGACGTGCAGTCACACAATGTTGTGTTACCTGACCCTAACACCAGCCATAGACCTTTGCTGCCGCTGGCCCCTGGGTGGACGGTGTATCAGGAAATATGCCGGTACCCAGTGAGGCCAATTCTTCCCTGGATGAGTGCACTCAACACACTACTGAACTTATTTGATTATTATAGAAAACATTTTTTCAGTGTTATCAATATTAAAGATTTCACTGTACCACTTCTGATGAAAAGCTTTCCCACATATCTACCACATAAGTACAACATCCTTACCCTCTAGTATTAGATTATGGCCTCTTGTTCTAACATTTCCCCTCCTTTGTAATGAATTTCCCTCCTCTCCTTTGTTAAATCTCTTTAATCATGATTAAAGAAATGTTTCATAAAAAAATACTTGTTCATGAAGGGGTTAAATTGCAGCCAAACTGTCACTGCTCCCATGTCTCTTTCTCTTGGTCTTTATGATGTCATATTCTGCCAAGTTCTATATGCACAGGGCTTGTGGCCACACTCCTGCACTTACCTGTTCAGTGAGATACAAGCATTAGCTTGGCTTTGCTCAGAAGTGCAGATTTGGAGATAGAGAGTGAATTTTTGAGAGATAATGTGGAAAAAGGTAAGTTTATTTACTGTATTTTACATTAAAGTGTAACAACCATCACCCCCCAGACCTCCGCAGGCTGACAACCAGCAAACAAAAGGTTACAGGAATTTACCAGAACATAGAAGCCGTTCTATAGCTAAGCTTTATATTTTAGGTGATTACCTTTCATATTTTAATTGTCTGAAATAATATTACCCAGCATGCAGCTCATTCCCTCATCCTGATTGGCCATTCAAATCTTTTCCATTTATTTATATGTATGGAGCTGCTTCAGAGGTCTAGTTTTTTAAAGGCATTTAACACGATATAATAGGAGCTTTCCAGAGTTTTGGGTTTAGCGATAGGTCCTTGTCAAATGTATCGTTAATCTGGAATTGGCTCTGGGGCCAATATTATCCATCTTTGCTTCTGCTCATGGATTTGGTGACATCACAGGTTATGTTGCATAATTGTTGTTAAAGGGTTGTATAATTACCTGCCCAGCCATAAAACTAGATTTAATGTAAGGAAGTTAAATAGAACAGTGGAAGCGGTAGAGACTATTACAGTAAGGGAATCTAAACATGTGTTGGATACGCATATGGCTCTTAAAGACGAGACCAGGTTCTAATAAATGTTTGAGTCTAGATGGGCCGGATGGGGCCAATCTGCTTGCAGGCTCTATGTTTCTATGTTAGCATTTTTAGGATGAATCAAGAGATGGTGTTCAAAATGTGAATTCATTTACAGTATTGTCTATTAGCAGTGCTATCAGAGCTCCATAAATCTCACCTAATAACTTCATCCCGACTGGTTGATCTTTTTTGGTGATGGTTTTGCAGCCCAATAGATAGTAGTGGAGAAAGTGTGAAAAACTTGGTGAACCCTTTTCAAAAATGTTAACTTATTAACTGTTAAAAAAATATTATTATTATTATTATAACTATACAGATTTCACCATCCTGCTTACATTCATATTCTGACCTACTGTCAGTTCTCCTATTTGAAGGCATATATGGCGACCTCATTGGCCATTTTTTTCAGGATTCATATGCATTTCACGTGTTGCTGACCAGCCTGTGTAAAGTACGGCACCACATACAGCAGCAGGCGGAATTTTACATGTAAATAGCCTGCAACATATTCTGATTTATTTATATAGCAGCATCATATTCTGCAGCGCTGTACAACAGAGTGAGATGTATATGTGTTCTAAAACAAATGGCTGAGGTTGACACCCTAAAGCCACCAGTCCATCTCAGAGCCTAATGTGTGTATGTATATATATATCTATATATCTATAGATATATAGATATATATATATATATATATATATACATTTGCTCCCCTAGCCCTCCCATATACAAGGCTGATCATACATAATTTTTTTCTGTTTCTTTTAGCCACGTATTTCATTATCCAGGGCCATGGAGATGGACTCTGGTGTTTTTGCAGACACCATAAGGATAATAGATAATTTTTACCAGATGTGCTCAGATGAGAACCTGTGCAAAACAGTGAGTATTACCCTTTTGTGTTAAGTATTTTTTCCACTTTTCTGCAGGCCCAGAAAATTTCAGCAACTTGATTTACTCCTTTCTCTTTCTTATTTTCCTCAAAAGGTCCCTGACATTGACGCAACCATAAACAGCCATTGCTAAATAAAAACCTCTATCAATAAACACATTAATAGACAAATCCAAATATATTTGACAGGATTCTGCATCTGCAAAATCTATCATGTGCTCAAGATGGTTGGAGTGTGGCTTTAACATTTCACCATATACAAGGCTTTGAATGATTATACAAATCCTTAATCTTCATTATTTAGTGCCACGTTTCATCCTGTGGCCGGGGAAAGGAGCCACCCTGATTTGTCCGAGGTCAGGACGATGTTAGATCATTTGTGGCACAAAATAAATGATTTGATGGGGTTAAAGTGAAATGGCCAGCTTCAAACATGTCCAAAATAGAAAATGAGGATAGGGTGACCAGTTTTCAAAACTAATATGTTTAGGATGTTTTTATGCTTTTACTTATTTTTTCACTTTCCTGTAGACTCATCTCGATTTAACCCTTCCTCCTTTTTTTTCCTTGCCAGTTTGTTGAAATAGACCTGGGAGAAACCACAGTGGGTGACTACAGTAATGATGCTACAGAGTGGGCAGATCAGGTAAACACTAAATCTAAATATAAATGTTTATCAATGCACATATTTTATGCTCTTTACAATTGCCTCTAATTAACAAAAACCCATGAATAATGCCGCAGATTCATCTTGTAAAATGAATGAAATGTAAGGGAATTTAAACATGTGTTGGATACGCATATGGCTCTTAAAGACGAGACCACGGTCTAATAAATATTTGAGTCTAGATGGGCCGGATGGGGCCAGTCTGCTGGCAGGCTCTATGTTTCTATGTTAGTATTTTTAGGATGAATCAAGAGGTGGTGTTCAAAATGTGAGTTCATTTACAGTATTGTCTATTAGCGGTGCTATCAGAGCTGCATAAATCTCATCTAATTCCCTCATCCCGACTGGTTGATCTTTTTTGGTGATAGTTTTGCAGCCCAATAGAAAGTAGTGGAGAAAGTGTGAAAAACTTGGTGAAACTTTTTTCAGAAATGTTAACAGAACTTATTAACTATTAACAAATTATTATTATAACTGTACAGATTTCACCATCCTGCTTACATTCATATTCTGACCTACTGTCAGTTCTCCTATTTGAAGGCATATATGGCGACCTCATTGGCCATTTTTTCCAGGATTCATTTGCATTTCACATGTTGCTGACCAGCCTGTGTAAAGTACGGCACCACATACAGCAGCAGGCGGAATTTTACATCTAAATAGCCAGCAACATATTCTGATTTATTTATATAGCAGCATCATATTCTGCAGCGCTGTACAACAGAGTGAGATGTATATGTGTTCTAAAAAAAAATGGCTGAGGTTGACACCCTAAAGCCACCAGTCCATCTCAGAGCCTAATGAAGCTGTGGTGTGTGTGTGTGTGTGTGTATATATATATACACATTTGCTCCCGTATCCCTCCCATATACAAGGCTGATCATACATAATTTTTTTCTGTTTCTTTTAGCCACGTATTTCATTATCCAGGGCCATGGAGATGGACTCTGATGTTTTTGCAGACACCATAAGGATAACAGATAATTGGTACCAGATGTTCTCAGATGAGAACCTGTGCAAAACAGTGAGTATTACCCTTTTGTGTTATGTATTTTTTCCACTTTTTTGCAGGCCCAGAAAATTTCAGCAACTTGATTTACTCCTTTCTCTTTCTTACTTTCCTCAAAAGGTCCCTGACATTGACACAACCACAAAGAAAGAGCTTGAGGATCAGGTAAACAGCCGTTGCTAAATAAAAACCTCTATTAATAAACACATTAATAGACAAATCCAAATATATTTGAGAGAATTCCGCATCTGCAAAATCTATCATGTGCTCAAGATGGTTGGAGTGTGGCTTTAACATTTCACCATATACAAGGCTTTGAATGATTATACAAATCCTTAATCTCCATTATTTAGTGCCACGTTTCATCCTGTGGCCGGGGAAAGGAGCCACCCTGATTTGTCCGAGGTCAGGACGATGTTAGATCATTTGTGGCACAAAATAAATGATTTGATGGGGTTAAAGTGAAATGGCCAGCTTCAAACATGTCCAAAATAGAAAATGAGGACAGGGTGACCAGTTTTCAAAACTGTAAAATGTTTAGGATGTTTTTATGCTTTTACTTATTTTTTCACTTTCCTCTAGACTCATCTCGATTTAACCCTTCCTCTTTTTTTTTGCTTGCCAGTTTGTTGAAATAGACCTGGGAGAATCCACAGTGAGCGACTACAGTGATGATGCTACAGAGGGGGCAGATCAGGTAAACACTAAATCTAAATATAAATGTTTATCAATGCACATATTTTATGCTCTTTACAATTGCCTCTAATTAACACAAACCCATGAATAATACCACAGATTCATCTTGTAAAATGAATGAAATGGTTCTGATTTTTTGCAGGACAGCCCTAATTTCTGGAGGAGCCTCTTACTCTGCTTTAAACCAAAAAAAACATCAACACCCGCCAGCTCCACAGAGATCACCACTACAACCAAACTATGCTGGTTCTGCCGTATTTTTGGGAGAAAGAAGAAATGAAAAGCTAACGAGATCAAATATCAAGATCAGAGAGAGAACATTAAATGTTAGGATTAAGATTAATAAAATAATTAATAAGTTCTATAGATCATGAATCTCTGGTCTGTAGTTAGGAGTCACTGTGCACTGTATGTTTCATGAGGCCAACAATTGTGTTTTCTGTGACCGAGACCAAGTCTCACATCTACCGTTAAATGTGTGAGCCTATGATTTTAAGGCTGGATCAGGAGCTGATCAGCAGCATCCATTACCATACAATTTGGAGGAGAACCCTGAGTGCCCCTAAGTATGTGAAAAGACACAACAAATAATGCTAGGTGTGGGCAACAGAACAGACATTCCAAAATGGCATTATTTTAAAAAGTTGACAGCAACTGTTTACACTCATACGCGTTTTTAACCCCTTAAGGACAGAGCTGCAATTGCATTTTTGTAAGCTTCATGCCAATTGCTGTTAACATTTCTGGGGTGTTTGTATTTAGCTATAATTTTCTTCTTTCTTATTTACTGTAACCATACAAATGATGTATTTTTTTTAGGACAAGTAGGGCTTTCATTAGATAACATTATTTTGATAATATCATTTAATTTATTCTAAAAAAAATAATAATAAAATATAGTGATTTTGTTTTAGAAATTCTGACTTTTATTTGAAAAATAATTTACCTATCTACAAAAGCTAATGAAAACACCTTCTAAATAAATTCAAATATTTGTCCTAAGTTTAGAAATACCCAATGTTATAGGGCAATAAGGACAAGTAGCATTTTGCAATTTAAAAACCATTTTTTTATCTGGTCATCCTCAGCACACGCCCTATTTGCGACATCTTGGAAGCCAGCAAATTCAATTTGCCCCATCAAACCATATATTTTTGAAAACTAGATGCTCCAGAGTATTTCAAATGCTGTTATTTTAACTCTTCTCATTTTACCACCAGCCTTTGTCAAATTTTGTGGTAGTATTTTTTTGTTGTGGTTTTTTTCACACACATTTTAATTCAGGTATAAATCTTCAGCGCCTGGTATATATCACTGCCAAACAGCACCACAAAATGTGTTCAGCAACATCTCCTCAGTACAGTGATACCATCCATGCATAGGCTTGTCAGGTTTTCAGAGGGACAAAAAGGCCGAAAAAGGCATAAGACATGCATTCTTGCAATCCAGTGGGAACTTTGCTAGCCTGTACAGGAACAAAGTAATGAGTGGCAAACAAAAGTTTTACATGTTTCGCAACTTAATCTGGTGCTTACTCATAAACTAATATTAGATAGTTAATATTTGGGCATAGTTCTAACATCACATACTTAAACCACCAATCAAGAGTGAACAATAAAAGTTGTGCATAATTAATCACAGTAGGTTTTAACACAATTTTTCAATTTGCAATTTTACAGTTTCTATTTCACTCAAAAATCTAATAGAGTGAACTAATGCATGTGGTGAAAAAAATGGTTATGTATCTAAAACCGAAATGAAAAGTAAACAAAAACAGTTTTAAGAAGCGGGAAATAATATCTCCTTAGTCACTACAAGATTCTTTTTACTACATAATTGAAAATCAAATGTCTTGATACAAAAGTTACTATTTGGAAAAATACAATGTTGCTTTTAAGCATTAGGGAATAGCGACACCTTGTGGATTGAACCGAATTTGCAGCTCTTGATACTATGTATCCAATATACTGTGGCTGCTTTTTGTGAGGTGACTGAAAAAACGTTATCAAATACTTCAGTGCATAGTGATCTATTAGAACATATTACATAACTAATATGTATATATATAATACATTTTTACTTTTATAGCACTAATAACCGTTAGAATTTAATATTACATACCACACATTGTTTAATTTAGCTTCTTCATATCATAATATTTTCAATTAATAATAAAGTGTACTGTTACTCCAATTTAAAGGATATACCAGTGACAAATCTACTTGGCTTAAAGATGCAAAAATGGAAAGGTAATAACCAAATTTAAATGGTAATGTATGACTGCTAGAACAAGTAAACAGCCAAAATATGAATGAAACCCAACAAAATAGAATTGAAAGTTATAATAAAAATTATAATGGATATGTAAATAAGATAAAGTAGAAAGGATTCTTTGGCACATACCCACACCCACTCTGGGTGACTGTGGGAATAGATTTTGTGGTGGTGATGGTGGGAGGGCAGGATTTAATTGTTGGACCTAGGCAGCACAATGTCTTTAGCCGACCCTGATAAGGTTCTTTACAATTGTTTTCTCAATATTCATATATTCCAGCGAGCCCGTTTATAATATAACTATCTGTTCTTCTCTAAACACTTCAGTTTCCGGTGGTCCGTGAGAGCAACAGTAGGATGAGTTACTCCAATAGATGCTTCCATTCCTGAAAGTAGCCTTAATAACATGGACCTTTCTATCACCCACATCATTATTACATCTTGGTGTCGATGTTGACAAAGGACCAGGGCCGGCCCTATAATGGGGCAGACTGGGGCAATTGCCCCAGGCGGCACTTCTCAAGGGGCGGCACTTTGCCGTCCCAAGTGCCGCTGTTTTGTCAGCTGATGCGGCTACCGGCGCCGGTTTTAACATAAATGTAAAACCGCCGCCGTTTAATTACTTGCCTGCGTGCAGCGTGCCGATCGGTTCGGCTCTTCGTTCCACCCCCTTGATGCGCATTGACGCTCAAAGGGGCGGGCTCACGCAGAGCAGGTTCCCGTCACCGCGTGACAAGGAGAAGATCTCGAGCGAGAAGAGGCTGAAGAGCACGTTGGTGGAAGAAGAAAAAGTAAGTATTTAAAAAAAAATAAAAAATTGAGGTGATAAGCGGACCGATGGAGTCGCGGACAGACATTCATGCCCCTAGAGGGTTGCTGTGGAGAGGGGAGTCAGGCGACATTAACAATTGAATATCATTGAAACGTATTTGCGGGCCTACTCTATTTCAATCTGAATATTTTATGAAAAAGGAAACTGAAATTGGTTCTTTGGAGCAGTTGCTGTTTGCTTTGTACCACCAATTTTGGTTCCCATTTCATATTAAATAGAATATCGCCAATATGGAAGAAGGGGAGTGAACACCACCTGCACACATTTCAGACATGGTGCCACCATGTCTGAAATGTGTGCAGGTGGTGTTCACTCCCCTTCTTCCATATTGGCGATATTCTATTTAATATGAAATGGGAACCAAAATTGGTGGTACAAAGCAAACAGCAACTGCTCAAAACAGCACAAATGTATGACCTCAATACCTCAGCACATGAGAGGTGAGCTGTCAGCTCAAGTGTTAAGCCTGTTAAAATGGCTGTTTATGGAGGTTATCATGAACCTCTGAAATCACTGTTTTTTCCTCCAAATATGTATAGGATTTTTTGTAATAAACCTTCTTGGCCTTGGAGCAGGTTTAATGTTAACATACACTGGCTGTGCCTTCTGTTTTTGAGGTAACTACAGCTAATAGCGCTTGTGGTTATCTGTCCTATCTGGTTATCTAAAGAAAGGCCTAATTTTAAAGGGTGGGAAGGACATAATTTTAAAGGAAATATTCATGCCCCTAGAGGGTGGCTGGGGAGTGAGGACACAACAGGGTGGTTAGGACGATCTATACACAAAGGGGGGGGTGATACACATGGGTATAGGGGGCATTATAATTAACCAGTACAAAAGGAGGGGCACAAAGGGGCCTGGCAGGGGGCACAGTCAGATACACACAATAAGCAGCAATGTGGAAAGCATTTTTTATGCTCTTGACAGGTGTCAAAGCCTGTCCTGGTGTGTATTTGTTTATCTGTTTCCTGGCACTTTACTTACTGTAGGGATAAATAGAACTTTGTAATTTTTATTTATCCAGAGACAAAACGCCTTCCTGAATTTCTAGTCACGTCAAAGGACAAAACTCCAGACATCAGTGTGAGGGAAAGTGAAGGTATTGTGTTATTTACTCTATTTCAATCTGAATATTTTATGAAAAAAGAAACTTAAATTGGTTCTTTGGAGTTTGTGAAACACAATTGCTGATTTCATTATAGAGGGGACTATACACCACATATTGCTCCTTACTATACTTACTATATCTTTGTTTTTCTCATTATGTATTTGCGCCCCATGTGGAGGAGTATGCCTTTTAACCCCCTATATGCCACTCTGCCTTCAGAAATGCTCTGCGGGGATCTGGATCTTAGTCTAATAGTCAGACCTCATTTGAGGCAACATAGATTATAAGACGAGGGGTATTTTTTAATAAATCTATTTAAACTATTTATATAAATAAAGCTATGTAAAAATATGGAGTTTGCAGTTGCATGTAAATTATCACTTCCTAATTTTAGTTTTAACTATCATGATATGACATAATGGATGTAGGACAGTTTTTGCAGAATTTTTTTCCCCGAAGCGGGGGGGGGGGGGGGCAGCATTTCACACTTCGCCCCAGGCAGCACAATGTCTTGGGCCGGCCCTGCAAAGGACTAAAATGGTTACTTCTGCCAAAGGAACCTACCGTGTCTTGAAAAAAACTAGACGGTTCACAAAAAGTTCAGAAACAAATTTAGTCAGGTCTGGTGGCAAACAGACAACACTAGAAAACAGACCAAAATGAAAATAAAAATAAACAAAACACAAAAACAATAAATTAGGAGCGGGTTATAGCTTCACCACAGGATTAACTCTAATTGAGCACAGAATATATCAACTGTAAAAGCATATATTAAAACAAATGTGGTTCATTTACAAGAGGCTGGAGGTTTGCAGGATCCACTCCAGGATTCATATGGAGCCTGCATCAGGCAAAGGTGCTGGGCATTAAACCCCCCAGGGAGACTGTGGTGGGAAGAGAAAGGAGGAGGAGGTTTTGCAGAGCCTGGTTTACCTGGATCTGACTGGGAGGTCTGATTAGTGGGTGATTAGGCTGGTCAGTCTGGGACAGCATAGTATTGTTAGAAAGAGCTCCAATTGGGAGCTAGGTTGTTTCTTTTATGATTTTTGTTTTGGTTGAGCAGTTAAAGCAATAAAGCACTGCTTGCTACAAATTGGTGTGCCTGAGCCTGATTGCCCTAGAGGACTGTTACATTTTTGGCCCTCATGCTACAGGGATAATCACAATATACCGTATTCGTTTCATTATAAGACAAGGTTTTTTTTTCATCTTTTAGTCAGACCTGAAATCGAAGGTTCTGTTGAAAACAGAATCAGCTCTGCTTGCTGCCGGACATTAGGGGGCGATATCTTGTTTTTGTGTTCTTCTGCTCTCTGGTGGTCTATGCTGTTTCCTTTTATATTATTTCACTTCCTTTTTCTTGTCTTGGTTACTTGAAAGTCCTCTCAGTGTGTTTGAAAAGACAGAATAAAGTAAGCCTGTTGTCCTAAAGAAACATTTGGTGTTAGCAGATTAAATATTCCAACAAAAGGGTTATGGGCTCAGTTACTTAACAAAAATTGAATAACAATTTAACCACTGCAAACACACTGAAACCAGGGCTCCAGAGAATTACCACTTATGGTGTTTCCTATTAAGACGCCAGCTTGAGGTAGAAGGTGCGCTTTTGCCCTTGGACCAGCCGGTGCCTACAACCGGAGGTGCAGAGATTGCAGCATGGAGCACAAAAGATATTAAGGCAAGAAATGTTATTATTCCGTGTTTACCACATGAAATAGTACATATTAGAAATGGAAAGACTGCTGCAGATATGCTTAAAGCCTTGCAGAAATGATATGGGGAAGATAAGACACAGAAAAAAGTATTACTTTTCAAAGACCTTTTTACCACAAGACTAAGTGAAGGTGGAGATGCAGACAAACTTATTACAGATTTATTAAATGTGATGGACAAACTAGCTAGAGCGGGACAAGTGCTAAATGATCAGTTAAAATGGGCTTAGTTCTTCGTTCTCTATCCTGCTCCTACATTTGTGTCCACATTTAATGCAAAATGAAAGAACTCTGGGTAATTTAAAGAGCTCCATAAGAGCTGAAGCCCTCAGACAAAGAAATCAGGATACAACAGAGATGGCCTCTGCATCAAATTACATGGTCAGCCGAACATGCTAAGTGTATCAACATTAACAAGAAAGGCGTTTATATATTTTTAACAATAAAGGGTGTTTGGTCTCATTTAAAAGTGATGTGTATTGGAAAGGTTTTGAGAAGGATGGAGTATTTGTTCTAGATTTGCAAAAAGAGAGAGCCAATGTTGCTAAGAAATATACAGAGAGCAACTACTTAGCACTTTGGCACAGAGGCTTTGCACACCGTGACTCAAATGCCATTCAAGAAAAATTTGGTTAGGAACATTAATATGAAAAAGTGTGCTACTCATAGACAAAAGTGCAAAGGTGGGAAATAAGTTTAACAGAAAACCCCAAGCAATTCAAAGTAACACTGGTGGTGAGTACATGTCCAAACACACAGAGACATACCTAAGAGAACAAGGAATAGAACACCGACTCACAATTGCATATTAGACTTGGGCACCAGGGGGCTCTTCGTGTTCGTCTTCGTGCTCGTCTTCGGGGGGGAAAAAACCTTCGTATTCCGCGAATATTCGCCCGTTCCTGTCTTCTCTTCGGGCGAATATTCGCGGACATTCTTCGTGCTCGTTTAATCTTCGTTTCCTTCCCGGTTGCCTTGCAGGGGTTAATACGGGGTTAACAACACATCGGAGCAGCAGCAGCTGCCGTGAAGGAACGTGTGTGCAACTCTATTGGTCGTTTCGGCAGGGGGCTGGTCTGGCATCAACTAGTGAATTGCAGAACGCACTTCATTCGTTGATGGCAGGCCAGCCCCCTGCCGAAACGACCAATAGAGTTGCACACACGTACTGAGGTGTACTGTACACAAAATGACCTAGAGACAAATGCTCCAAGGAACTTGGCCTCCGTTTATCATACACAATCACACATCCATAGATGTTTAATAAAAGAATAGGGATTATTTTACATTTTTAAATTGATTTTGGACCACTTGTAATACATGCCTAACATTTGCTACCTATTTACAATGGCATACTTTGCAACAACCCAACTTTTACTGGACAGGACTGGAAAAAAGCAGGACTGTCCACCAAAATCTTGGGTGTGTTGGCAGGTATGCGGATGGAAAAATGTTGGACAAGAACTAAAAAATAGCTTAGGGTTAATGTACGGTTATGTTTAAGATTAGTAGCAGTGCACTGCTTTGGTTAAAGATGTATTATGTCTAAATAATAATTTAATTTTAATGGGTTTTAAAAAAAAATTAGGGGTTTATTTAAATGTATTTTAAAGTTAGATTTATTATTTAGTACTTTATTATATTTATTTAATGTTTATACTAGTGCTACCTACCGAGCTATAACTACCAACGTGTATTTGCATACCTAGTTTAGCTAAATTAGATGGGACAGGACTGGAAAAAAGCAGGACTGTCCCTGAAAAAGTTGGGTCTGTTGGCAGGTATGTGGATGGAAAAATGTTATAGTATGAAGTGTGAGTTATAGCGTTAATGCTAGTGAGTGTAGAAATGAAGGCCAGGACAAATAACAAGAGGAAAGGTCCTTGTGATTTTTGCATTGTACGTGTATGTGTTATGTGTGTTATGTGTGTTGTCACTTGTCACTGTGTTATATGTGTTATGTGTGTTATGTGTTATGTCACTGTGTTATTTGTGTTATTGTGTGTGTTATGTTTGGTTGGTTGTGTATCAGAAGGAAAATAATGAAATGGAAATGGAAAAGGAAATGGGAAAGGCGAATGAGTGGGCAATTGGCGACCCACTCACCTGTTTCACCCCAGGGCAAAGCACCCAAACACTGTCAGTCCTAGACGTTTGGCAGCGGACTTCCAGAGCTCAGACACAAGGCCCTAGCGTAAGCTGGCCACTCCGGCGGAGGTAGCAGGCGTTGCCACACCGCAAACAGACGCAGCCAGAGGGGAGAAACTGCCCTTACCACTAGGGACATTTTGGGCATGACTCTAGCCAGGAAGCGAACTGGCAGAGAAGAGATGCTGGCACCACCACCACCAGCAGCAGCATTGAAAAATGGGAAAGGCGAATGAGTGGGCAATTGGCGACCCACTCACCTGTTTCACCCCAGGGCAAAGCACCCAAACACTGTCAGTCCTAGACGTTTGGCAGCGGACTTCCAGAGCTCAGACACAAGGCCCTAGCGTAAGCTGGCCACTCCGGCGGAGGTAGCAGGCGTTGCCACACCGCAGACAGAGGCAGCCAGGGGGGAGAAACTGCCCTTACCATTAGGGACATTTGAGGCATGACACTAGCCAGGAAGCGAACTGGCATCGAAGAGACGCTGGCACCACCACCAGCAGCAGCAGCAGAATTGGGAAAGGCGAATGAGTGGGCAATTGGCGACCCACTCACCTGTTTCACCCCAGGGCAAAGCACCCAAACACTGTCAGTCCTAGACGTTTGGCAGCGGACTTCCAGAGCTCAGACACAAGGCCCTAGCGTAAGCTGGCCACTCCGGCGGAGGTAGCAGGCGTTGCCACACCGCAGACAGAGGCAGCCAGGGGGGAGAAACTGCCCTTACCATTAGGGACATTTGAGGCATGACACTAGCCAGGAAGCGAACTGGCATCGAAGAGACGCTGGCACCACCACCAGCAGCAGCAGCAGCAGCAGAATTGGGAAAGGCGAATGAGTGGGCAATTGGCGACCCACTCACCTGTTTCACCCCAGGGCAAAGCACCCAAACACTGTCAGTCCTAGACGTTTGGCAGCAGACTTCCAGAGCTCAGACACTAGGCCCTAGCGTAAGCTGGCCACTCCGGCGGAGGTAGCAGGCGTTGCCACACCGCAAACAGACGCAGCCAGGGGGGAGAAACTGCCCTTACCATTAGGGACATTTAAGGCATGACACTAGCCAGGAAGCGAACTGGCAGAGAAGAGACGCTGGCACCACCACCAGCAGCAGCAGCAGAATTGGGTAAGGCGAATGAGTGGGCAATTGGCGACCCACTCACCTGTTTCACCCCAGGGCAAAGCACCCAAACACTGTCAGTCCTAGACGTTTGGCAGCGGACTTCCAGAGCTCAGACACAAGGCCCTAGCATAAGCTGGCCACTCCGGCGGAGGTAGCAGGCGTTGCCACACCACAAACAGACGCAGCCAGGGGGGAGAAACTGCCCTTACCATTAGGGACATTTAAGGCATGACACTAGCCAGGAAGCGAACTGGCAGAGAAGAGACGCTGGCACCACCAGCAGCAGCAGCAGCAGAATTGGGTAAGGCGAATGAGTGGGCAATTGGCGACCCGCTCACCTGTTCCACCCCAGAGCAAAGCATCCAAACACTGTCAGTCCTAGACGTTTGGCAGCAGACTTCCAGAGCTCAGACACTAGGCCCTAGCGTAAGCTGGCTACATTGGCGGAGGTAGCAGGCGTTGCCACACCGCAGCAAGTGCAACCAGGGGGGGAGAAACTACCCTCTCCATTAGGGACATTTAAGGCATGACACTAGCCAGGAAGCGAACTGGCAGAGAAGAGACGCTGGCACCACCACCAGCAGCAGCAGCAGCAGCAGCATTGGAAAAGGCGAATGAGTGGGCAATTGACGACCCGCTCACCTGTTTCACCCCAGGGCAAAGCATCCAAAGACTGTCAGTCCTTGGCGTTTGGGAGCAGACTTCCAGAACTCAGACACTAGGCCCTAGCGTAAATTGGCTACACCGGCGGAGGTAGCAGGCATTGCCACACCGCAGCAAGTGCAACCAGGGGGAGAAACTACCCTCTCCATTAGGGACATTTGAGGCATGATTTCAGCCAGGAAGCGAACTGGCAAAAGATGCTGGCACCACCACCAGCAGCACCGTTGGAAAAGGAAAAAGGTGAATGAGTGGGCAATTGACGACCCGCTCACCTGTTTCACCCCAGGGCAAAGCATGAAAGTCTGTCAGTCCATGGCGTTTGGGAGCGGACTTCCAGAACTCAGACACTAGGCCCTAGCGTAAATTGGCTACACCGGCGGAGGTAGCAGACGTTGCCACACCGCAAACACGTGCAACCAGGGGGAGAAACTACCTTAAACATTACAGATAAAAAAAATTAACTTTCCAAGCTAAGAGCTGGGTAACCCAACTTGGGCAGATTGAATTTAAGGAAGGCAATCTGCTCCATCAGATGAGGTGCCATGCGTGAGCGCTGTGGACTCAGTATGTTTCCAGTCATAGAAAACACGCGCTCACTTTGAACAGTGGTTGGCGGACATGATAGTAGCTGCTGCGCAACCCATGAGAGTGCAGGCCACACACTCTTCTTTTCATCCCAGTAGCTAAGAGGATCAACATTAGGCGCAGAAGGAACTTCACAGAGGTAAAGTTTGACCATTTCAGCAGCACTACTCTCCTTTCTGCTGCTAGCTCTGTCAGATGGTCCAACTATACTCCCAAGTGCCTCTTCCCAAAACGCAGCTGCTCCACTCAGCTGTGTTGTGCTGCTTGTGGCACTGCTGCTGATGCTGCTGCTAGGAGTAGCAGACCACATCATCTCTTCCTCCTCCTGCACCTCTCCCTCCTCGGACAGCATTCCCATTTTACGCTGCCAGTCACGCACCTTGTTGACCAATTGCTCCCGGTAGCTACTGAGAACATTAAATTTCAAAGCTAGCTTTCCCTTAATTCTTGGATCGCAAAGGCACGCTAGCATCATTTCGGGACTCTCTTCCATTCGTTTGCGAAGGTGTACTTTTAGCAGATCCTTCAGCTTCCTGACTATGGCTGCTATGTCAGGATGTAGAGTGCCACCTTGAACAGCCTCACGGTTTCCAAGGAACACATCCATCTTGCTGCCTAGATGGGAGAACACTGGGATTACCTGGGCCAGACTGGCAGTGTTTGAGCTTAAATTTTCTGTGGCATCCCTGAATGGTTTAAGGACTGCCACTAGCTGGGCGATCACTGTCCAATCCTCCCTATTCAATGGAGAGGTAATCCCAATATTGTGCTCTGAGGCAAGATTATGGATTGCCCTCTGCTGCTCCAAAATCCTCTCGAGCATGTCTAACGTGGAGTTCCACCGTGTACTGACATCCTGACGTAGGCAGTGTACGGGAAGACCTGACCTCTCTTGCTCTTCCCTCAAAAGTTGGCTAGCCTTAACACTATGGTGAAAGTGCCCAGCGATCTTTCTGCAGCGGGACAGAACTACTGCTGCCACATTAGTTCCTTCTGACATTGCTGCCTTCACTACAAGATGGATGATGTGGGCTGCACAGCGCACACCAACAATATGACCATCTCGCAGCGCTTTCACCATATTGGCACCTCCGTCAGTTACCACAAAACCAACTTCAACATTGGTGCCCGCCTCTGCTCCCACCCAAAGGCTAAACATTTTCCTCATCGCATGCAGAATGTTTTGGGAAGTGTGCTTTTCATCCATCACTTCTGCATGGAGAAGGAAAGATCGGTAGCCTGCTGCAGCAGCTTCCTTAGACACACCGGGCTGCCACCAGTGTGCTGTCAAAGAAAGAAAGGCATGCTGGCCGCTAGGTGCACTCCACAAATCTGTAGTGAAATGAACAGACTGACCAGCAGCCTTGGAAAGCTCCTCTTTCACTGCTGCAACACAGGACCGATACAATGAGGGGACAATGTTCCTGCTGAAAGTGGAACGTGACGGAACTGTATATTGTGGAGCCACAGCCGCCATCAATTGTTTGAAAGGCTCCCCTTCGATCATAGAGAAGGATGCCCCTCCAACAGCAATGAACTGACCAATCAGTCGCGTTACTTTATTGGCCTGCTGTTTGGGCATTGACCTTTTGGATTGGAATGCCACAAATTGTTCCAGGGTGGGCTGGACATGCAGTGCTCCAACCTGCCTTGGTCTCTGGCTGCCAGCACTAGTTGCTGCTGCTGCTGCTGCTGCTGCTATTGGCTCAGAAGAAGAAGCTGTTGGGGTTTTTCCACGGCCACCAGCTATGCTGCCTGCACTAAGTTTTCCCTCTGCATCTTTCCCCAATAGCACAGCGTTGTGTTGAGTGCTGAGGTGATGCTTCATGCTAGCACTGGTAAAATGGCCAGACACTTTCCCTCTGCTTATTAGCTTCCCACAATGTTTGCACTTTCCATAGCGCCCTTCTTCAACATTTTCAAAGTGCTCCCAAATTGGGGCGCGCATAGCCTTGGAGTGTGCCTTGGGTGCTGCTCCTACTGCTCGGGGTGTATGAACAGAGGCAGAACTAGTGGTGGTGGGACTGGTGGTAACAGTACTGGCCATAGTGGGACTGCTAATTGCTTTAGATTTGCTAGGTTTTGCTGCTGCTGCTGGTGGTGGTGGTGGTGGTGGTGATGATCGTAGCGGAGAAGGTGGAGGCTCAGGGGAAAATTGTGCACTAGTCATTTGGACACTGCTCCCTGAGGAATCTGATTCCTGACCACTCATCTCCTCTACTTCCTCTGGCTCATAGTCTAGCTCTTCATTAGCCAGATCGAATGGAATTCCTGCTAGGCTGGAGCTAAGACTGATATCGTCGTGAGACTCGTGACTAGTAGTAGTGCGAGCAGGAAGAATAGACTCTGCACTTGGCCTCTCAGTCTCAGGCTCCTCTGCTACCTCGCTAGGTGGAGTTCCACTATGTGTAGCCCTCTCTCTAACTGTCTTTACAAAAATTTTGTAAGGACTTGGTGGCTTGCTAGAGGTACTAGGAGGACATGGCGTGGCGGTACCAGTGGGAACAGTAGGCGCAGCACTAGTGGTGGTAGAGGCGGTAGAGGTGGGGGTGGTGGTGGTGGTGGTTTTCCCTACAAAGGAATGAGATCGCTTTGGTTTGGGACCCCTCTGAGTCTTGCTGCTAATTTGGCTCTGCTTGGTACCTTGCATGCTGCTGGTGGATGGGGAAGATGCTGCTTGGGGCAAAAGGCACTTCTTTTTAGTCACTGGGCTGGTACTACTTGTGCTACCCTTTAACTTTGAACGTGCTTCTGGTGCTTTAGGCTTTCCGTAAAAAACCATAGAGCTTGTGGGCCTAGCCGCACTACTACTGCCTGCTTTTGGTGCCTTTCCTTTACTTGATGATCCTTCAAGCAATGCTTCCCCATATGATAAGCGAGAGCTTGGCCTACTTGGCCGACTAGACTGACGCAAAGGCTGCATCTTAGAACTGGTGGTGGTGCTGGTGGTGGCGGTGGTAGATGGAGCTTGTCCCTCCTTAGTCCCAAAAGGAGGATCCATTTCAAATTTTGTGTTGTGTGTGTAGTGTAGTGTAGTGTTTAAAAAACTATAAAAAAAATAAAAAAAAATAAAAATAAAAAAAAAGGAAAAACGAATTAAAGACAAAAAATTAGAGGAAGTTCTCTTCAGTGCTACTGCTTAAAAAGTAAAACTATGCACTACTGCACTGTGCTGTGTGCAATCTGCCAAAGTGCTAAAGTTATTTAAATTATTAACTCAAGATTAACTATTTAATAACTAGCAATATTTTATTTTTAATTTGAATTTACACGGGCCTAAGAGCTTAGCCTACTACTATGCTAGCCTAAAGCTATATTTCCTTACTATAAGTCTACCTCTAGGCAGACGCTCTCAAACCCACTAAGCTAAAGTGAGGTTAAATCAGATTCAGTATATGATTTATTAAATAATATTAAGTTATATAATATTAATAGATTAGAAATAATTTACTTATATATTATGTATTATAGATAGAAGAATATAGATTATGAATTAGAATTTAGAATTAGAATTACTTATATTATAGATTATGAATTAGAATTTATATTGTTATATATTATTTATAATATATTATAGATTAAGATTAAAGAAGATTAGAATTATTTTAGTACTACAGCTAGTAGCTTGAAGCTTTGCTTAGTACAGCTCGTCACAGTCAATTTTTCTTGAAAAGAATTAGAAATAAAATAAAATGTCTCAGCAAAACAGTTAGCTTCACTGCTGGCTGCACTCACTAGCCCAACAAGTTCACTTCACTGATGGACTGAGGTGAGCAAAACAAATGAAATAAAATGAAAGATTAATTAAGAAAAATTGACTTGGTCTCTTGCTGTTGCTAAAACAAAGCACAAACTATAGAGCTGCAGCACCAGTACTAATAAGATTAGCTGAACTATACGCTAGTAGTAATTATTTAATATTATTACTTTTATTTATAGCTAATTTAATTAACTATTAAGACAAGAAAGAATTATAGAATTATTGATATTACTGATTTTAGATTAGACACTAGTAGATGTCTTGAATGTCTACAGTACACTCTACACTAGTATACTATTACTAACTATAACTGACAAATATATATATAATTTTATAATGAATTCAATTATTAATTATATTAATTAATATTACTGATTTTAAATTAGACACTAGTAGATGAATGTCTACAGTACACTCTACACTAGTATACTATAGAATATATATATATATATGACTGACAAATATATATATATATAATAATGAACTATTACATTATAGATTCTATTAAATTATTATTTATAAATTCTATTTAATTTATTTAAGCAGGACAGGCAATAGGCACTAGTGCCAGCCCAGGGCAAGGGCACCCCAGTGCCACTGAGGCACTGGGTGCACTGTCAACTCAACAGCACTTACACTACAGTTGATGACAAATTAAATAAAAAAAATTAAATTAATCAAATTATTATTATTAATTATATTAAGTAGCACTGAAGTGAGGATGAAGTACACTGTGAGAAATGGCAGGCTAAGGCTTACCAGTCTCACACAGAACAGAACAATCTCTCTCTGTAACGCTCGGATGCAGCACAGCAGTGTTGCCAAAGCAGTCACAGCGAAAAATGAATGGATCTCTCAGGCAAGCTCTGGTCTTATAAAGGCGCCTTCAGAATTCAAAAAACAGCAGCACAGGCATTGGACGAGACCCTTAGCGTGACGTCACAAGAGTGAGCTGATTGGACAGACGAGATCAGCTCACTCCTGTTTGAAATTTTGGCGGCTGCGCGGCAAAAACGAAGACGATCACGAAGAATCTTCGATTCTTCGTGGTTGTGAGTCTTCGTCTTCTCCTACGTTTTGCCGGCACTGTATTCTCTTCGGCGTGTCTTCGGAACGAACAAAAAAACGGCCTCTTCGTGCTCGTTTTCATGTTCGCCCGAAGACGAATGCGCAAGTCTATTGCATATACACCAGAACAAAATGGAGTTGCAGAAAGAAAGAACATCACTAATGGGCATGGTGAGATGCATGCTTTTGGATGCAGGACTCCCCGATAAACATTGTGGAGAAGCTGTTCAGACAGCCAAAATACCTACAAAATAGGCTGCCAACTAAAGCTACTGAGGGACCTGGATCCCCCGTGATCTCTGACAGACGGGGAAGGTCTGCGCGATGGACGCAGACAACCCCCGCTGCTAACCGCACCTCCTTCCGGCTGCAGCGGAAGTTGTCTACGCGAATCGCGTAGACGTCTACCTGCTGCTTCGGCTACGCACCGGGGACTCAGAAGCACCGGTAAGTTTGGAGGAGGGAGGGTGTTTAAATGGGGTTCATAAGGCATTTCTGTAGGCAGAGTGCTCTATGAAATGCCTTTTAACCCCTTAATGCCACTCTGCCTCCAGAAATGCCTTTTAACCCTCTATACGCCACTCTGCCTCCAGAAATGCCTTTTAACCCTCTATACCCCACTCTGCCTCCAGAAATGCCTTTTAACCCTCTATACGCCACTCTGCCTCCTGAAATGCCTTATACCTCCCTATATGCCACTCTGCACCTTTTAACCCCCTAAATGCCAGAGTGGCATATAGGGGTATAAGGCATTTGTGGAGGCAGATTGGCACATAGAGGGTTAAAAGGCATATCATGGGGCACATTGGCATATAGGGGGTATAAGGCATTTCTGGGGCAGAGTGGCAAGCCTAGGAGCAGATGTGCATAACTCGGGGGACAGGTTGGGGAAAAAAGGAAATAAAAACAAAATATTTTTCTCAATCATAGCTTTTATTAAAAAAAATAGTTCACATAGTTTACATGAATTAACATTTAGTGGTAAAACTTTTTCCTATAGGGTCGTCTTATATTCGGGCTTTTTCTTTTTTTTCATAAATTAATAATCAAATTTTGGGGGGTCATCTTATAATCAGGGTCGTCTTATAATCGAGCAATTTTAACTCCATATTTATATCTACATTTACATTTATATTTATTTATATAGATTTTTATTACATACAATATTCACGTATTTTAATATTTCATATATTATTTTAGGTTTAATTTTATGTTTACTTTTATGTTTATATATATTTAATTTAAATATCCTCTAATAAAATAATTTTTTATTTACTTTTTTAATCTTATAAATCCTGCAGCCTATTAATCTCATAAGGATCCAAATACCATGATTTCTTAAAAATATCTTAAATACATAATTTAATATAAATCTTATAAGAATTCATTTTAATATACACAACACACAACAGCACTCATTAATATGCATAATTTTTATACATCCCTATGTTTTTATTTATGGAGATACTTCCTTTATGGATCTTAGAATAACAATAGCATTTTTCTAATCCCTTAATATTTATATTGATTTCATTTAAGTGATAACAGATATCCAGATCTCTATAACATTTACACTATACCTCATTCATAATAATCTCATTCACATCACCAACTCAACACATTATATTCATATTTATATTTTATTTCACAAATACACAGACAAAATATACTTTAGACAATTTATTCATTTTATTCACATTAAAATAACAGACATATTGATTTCTGTGATATTCAAATCACATCCCACCACATCTCACTATAATAAATTAAATAATTATTTAATTTCTAACACTTTGTTTTCTAATTAAGAATCACCGTCACAACTAAATATATCTACATTGCACAATCAAAACCATAAAATGAATGTTTATATATAAGTATACACAAATATATACATAAATTACCGTATTTGCTCAATTATAAGACGACCCTGATTATAAAACGACCCCCCAAAATCTCAATATTAATTTAGGAAAAAAAGAAAAAGCCTTAATATAAGACGACCCTATAGGAAAAAAGTTTTACCAGTAAATGTTAATTCATGTAAACTATTACATTTTTTAATAAAAGCTGTGATTGAGAAAAATATTTTTTTGTTTTTATTTCCTTGTATTTTCCAACCTGCCCCCCAGTTACGCACATCTGCCCCCATGCTTGCCACTCCAATATGGCACTGTGGCCCATGATATGCCTTTTAACCCTCTATATGCCACTGTGGCCCATGATATGCCTTTTAACCCCCTATGTGCCACTCTGCCTCCAGAAATGCCTTATACCCCTATATGCCACTCTGGCATTTAGGGGGTTAAAAGGCATATTATGGGGCAGAGTGGCATATAGGGAGGTATAAGGCATTTCAGGAGGTAGTGTGGCATTAAGGGGGTTAAAAGGCATTTCATAGAGCACTCTGCCTCCAGAAATGCCCTATGCCCCCATTTAACACCCCCCCCCCACACACACTTACCTGCTGTATACCGGGGCAGCAGTCTTCCTTCTGTCTCCCCCCCCATTTAACACTCCACCCCACCCCACACACTTACCGGTGCTTCCAATTTCCTGCTGTATACCGGGGCAGCGGGTTGACGTCCACGCGATCCGTAGACAACTTACGCTGCAGCCGGAAGGAGGTGTGGCTAGCAGCGAGGGTGTGGCGAACTCTGATCTCTGACAGCCGGGGAAAGTCTGCGCGATGGACGCAGACAACCCCCTGCTGCTAGCCACACCTCCTTCCGGCTGCAGCGTAAGTTGTCTACGCGTATCGAGTTGACGTCAACCCGCTGCCCCGGTATACAGCAGGAAATTGGAAGCACCGGTAAGTGGTGGTGGGGGGGGAGACAGAAGGATCCAGGTCCCCTGCAGCGGTGCGGGGGATCTGGATCTTAGTCTCATAGTCAGACCTCTATTTGAGGTCTGATTATAAGACGACCCCGATTAGAAGACGAGGGGTATTTTTCAGAGCATTTGCTCTGAAAAAAACCTCGTCTTATAATCGAGCAAATACGGTAAATGTTCTTTTGGTGGACTTGTCTTTCTCTTTGCCTTTTCTCCGTCTTCTCTCCGTCTATTTTTTCACCTTCGGGTATGGAAGCCAAATGCATTTTCACTTACCTGGTTGATTACTCCTAACCACATATTTTTTTAACCCCCCTCCTGGGAGGACCATATTATGATCATTTCAAGTAAAAGCTGAACCGCCCATGTTCTCATGAGAACTTTATTGATACGCACACTGAGGGTTGGAGACATATGGAACGCGGCAACACCAACAGAGGAGAAGCGGATGACGTACGTGATACGCGACAGTGCGCGATGACGCCCACAAGACGGGACAACAACAACAGACGGGAAACGGACGGCGTGGGATGACGTATACACGGAAATAGCTATAAAAAAAGCACAACAACGGAACAAAATTACTTACCGGATCGATTATACTTCTACTGAAGAAGCCAAGTCGGCGAAACGCGTTTAGAAGGATCTATTTGGATTATTCTACATCCCACAACTGGTGGACTTTTCATTTACACGCTTCAAGCACTTTGGGTGCATGGACCAAATGTGAGTGCATTCTTTACTGGTGACATTAATTCTTTACCCGGATATTGCACTATTTTAAGTTTATTTTTTAGAGTCAACGAAGATTATTAAAGATATTATTGCATTCAACTTGGATGGGTCTGAATCATCTATTCCACCTGTGAGTGCAACACTTTACCCACACATAAAATTGGTCTTATATTCTGCACTATATTGTTTTTTTTCCCTTATATGTATCTGCGCCCCATAATTTTTTGGTTGGTAACTACAGAAATAGTAGCTGAGATGGGGTCCATGCCTTTAGGGCAGGGCCGGACTGGGACTGAAAAGCAGCCCTCGAAAAATTTGGAGACCAGCCCCATATAGCTTATCTCACGGTGAAGCTCTTATACCCACACGCACCCCTTATACATACCCGCGTCACACTATTCGCCATTCTTTTTATCTCATTATTTGTCACTCTGCATCCAGAAATGCCTTATACCCCTATATGCCACTCTGGCATATAGGGGGTTAAAAGGCATATCATGGGACAGAGTGGCATATAGGGGGGTATAAGGCATTTCTGGAGGCAGAGTGGAATAAAGGGGGTTAAAAGGCATATCATGGGGCACTCTGCCTCCAGAAAAGCCTTATACCCCCCTATATGCCACTCTGCCTCCCTGATATGCCTCAACCCTCCTATATGCCACTCTGTCCCATGATATGCCTTCTAACCCCCTATATGCCACTCTGCCATATAGGAGGTTAAAAGGCATATCATGGGACATTTTTGTTTACTTTATATGGCAAGCCGATCCAGCTTGCCATATTAAATAAAAAATAATATATGCCACTCTGTCCCATGATATGCCTTCTAACCCCCTATATGCCACTCTGCCATATAGGGGGTTAAAAGGCATATCATGGGACAGAGTGGCATATAGGGGGTATAAGGCATTTCTGGAGGCAGAGTGGCATGAAGGGGGTTAAAAGGCATATCATGGGGCACTCTGCCTCCAGAAAAGCCTTATGCCCCCTATATGCCACTCTGCCTCCCCGATATGCTTTATACCCTCCTATTTGCTCCTCTGCCCCATGATATACCTTTTAACCCCCTTTATGCCACTCTGCATCCAGGGGGGTATAAGGCATTTCTGGAGGCAGAGTGGCATATAGGGGGACACACATACACACACATGCCGATTTTTTTTGTTTTTAACAAATACAAAAAACATTATACAGTACAAAAAATACATTATTTTACTCACCTTCTACTTCTCTTGACTTCCTGGTAGCTGCACACTGTTCTCCTCTATGCTGACAGGATGCCACTGACCTGACATCCGGTGCTGCAGCAGTCTGAGTGCGAGGGGGCGGAGCTTCCACCTCACGCTGCTCCCATCACTATGCAGCCATCAGACTGCTGGGAATGTAATCTAAACGGCCGGTGCGTGCTGATGCCGCCGGCCGGAGCTACTTTAACACTTTTTTTTTATTTATATGGTAAGCTGGATCGGCTTGCCATATAAAGTAAAAAAAAAAGTATTGAAGCAGAGGCGGCCGGCGGCATCAGCACGCATCGGCCGTTCAGATTACATTCCCAGCAATCTGATGGCCGCATAGTGATGGGAGCAGAGTGAGGGGTGAAAGGTCAGTGCGAGGGGACGGAGCTTTCACCCCTCACACTGCTCCCATCACTAGACTGCCATCGCACACGGCTGCTGGGTGCTGATGCCGGCCGGCCGCGTCAGCACCCAGCGGCCGCTTTGATTAGATTTCGGGCAGCCTGGGGGGCAATTGCCCCCCTGCCCAGCCCGCCCCTGGCACCGAGGGAGGCGTTCAATGCCATTTGCAGCCGCTCAGCGGCTGTCTTCATGGTTAGTCTGCCGGCCGCCCAGCCCACGGACCTTCCGGCCCACCGGGAAATTTCCCGGTATCCCGGTGGGCCAGTCCGGCCCTGCTTTAGGGGGCACAAACAATTGTTTTTGGTCAGAAGGGCCTTTTCCAAACAATTCTGAATTGGCGCAGGGAGACAGGAATGTCTTGTTAAGTCACGTGCCCCCGTAGCGAAACCGAGGCTGCTCGCACAGGAAGTCAGAAGCACCGGTAAGTTGGTTTTTTTGGGGGGGTTAAATGGGGGGCATAAGGCATTTCTGTAGGCAGAGTGCTCTATGAAATGCCTTTTAACCCCCTTAACGCCACTCTGCCTCCAGAAATGCCTTTTAACCCTCTATACGCCACTCTGCCTCCTGAAATGCCTAATACCTCCCTATATGCCACTCTGCCCCATAATATGCCTTTTAACCCCCTAAATGCCAGAGTGGCATATAGGGGTATAAGGCATGTCTGGAGACAGAGTGGCACATAGGGGTCAAAAGGCATATAATGGGGCACAGTGGCATATAGAGGGTTTAAGGCATTTATGGGGCAGAGTGACAAGCCTGGGGGCAGATTTGCATAACTGGGGGCAGGTTGGAAAATAAAAGGAATTAAAAACTAAATATTTTTCTCAATCATAGCTTTTATTAAAAAAAATAGTTTACATGAATTAACATTTACTATAGGAAACTTCTTTCCTATAGGGTCGTCTTACATTCAGGCTTTTTCTTTTTTTTCCTAAATTAATATTCAGATTTTGGGGGGTCGTCTTATAATCAGGGTTGTCTTATAATCGAGCAAATACGGTAATACCTGCAATGCTGTCTCCATGTATTTATTTGATCTATACCTGCAATGCTACGTTTTATATATTGTTATTGTATACCTGCAAATACAGGATTTGTATGTCTGATTCTGTTGATTTGATATATACCTTCAGTGCTGAGATCACAAGTGAATTTCAATTGATCTATGCATGCAAAGCTGGGTTTGTGTGTAAATGTGTTGATCTATACCTGCTATCGGCAGCAGGGTCTAATATTAATATATATCGGCAACTGGGGCTAATATTTATATATATATATATATCAGCAGCAGGATCCAATATTAACGAAACTGCCAGTTCAGCTGTAATTTTGAAATCATGTTTCAATCACAGTCTTTACTTCAAAGAGATAAGTACTCATGATGTAGATAAAAATGCATGTCTAATGCGTATATGTGATGGGCCATCACATAAATCAATAATAAAAGGAGGGGCTTGCTGGGGGCATTAATACAAATAGTGGTGGCTGGAGGCGATTATACAAGGGTGTGGGGGCACCACATTAATCTATACTAAAAGGGTGTTAGCTGGGGCATCAATACACAAGGGTCAAAAACACTAAGGGGGTATAAACAACAATGCAGTGTGAAAAATCCATCCTGATGTAGATGTCAGTGACGTAGATTGTGTCATGCTGTTTGTGTGTTTTTGTTTATCAGTGTACCAGAGCCTGTCCTGGGGTGTGTGTGCGTATAGGTGTTGGTGCGGCACAGCCTGTCCTGGTGTGTGTGTTTGGGTGCCCGTATGGCATAGCCTGTCCTGTGTGTGTGTTTGGGTGTCGGTGTGGCAGAGCCTGTCCTGGTGTGTGTTTGGGTATTGGTTTGGCAGAGCCTGTCCTGGTGTGAGCCTGTCCTGGTGTGTGTGTTTGTGTGTCAGTGTGGCAGAGCCTGTCCTGGTGTGTGTGTCTGGGTGTCGGTGTGACAGAGCCTGTCCTGGTGTGTGTGTCTGGGTGTCGGTGTGACAGAGCCCGTGTTGGTGTGTGTGTTTGGTTATCTGTTTCCTGACAGTTGGAATTATTTAATTTATACTTATCTAGAGATAAAATGCCCTCCTGAAGCTGTAGTGACTTCAGGGGACAAAACATTCAAGGCCCTCAAATCATTTAGTGGAAAAGTTAAGGTATTGCGTTATTTATGCTATAATATTTATTTCAAGGATTAGTCGTACTAAATTGTGGCTTCAGGCTTCCCATGTTAAATGACCGAGTTAGTCCAATAACAAAAGTATCATTCCATAGCACATTACTTTTGGCAATATATATATATATATATATATATATATATATATATTTTCTCAGTGGTATGATTTTATGGTTGAAATTATGAATGCCCCCCCAGTTTGACTGGTATCTTGTGTGCCCCCCCTATATATTGTTTCTAGAGTCGCCACTGCACATCTGAGGACTGATTATTCTTTGAGTCTGTGTAGCAGAAAAATGGCAGCATAGATTGGCTGAATAGGTCTTATCTGCATTGATTTTTTTTCTCTGCATAATAATAGGTAGGGGCGGGCAACTAAATGTGTATTAATTTACCTCTGCAAACAAGCAAGGATTATATTAAGATTACAACAGCATCTGTTGTACACTGCTCCATCTACCCCTATCCTGTGAGTGTCTTCTCTATAGCTGCACACTCTCTTTCACATTGACCTCTTCCCCTCTTTGACTCCCCTACTTTTTCTCCTGTCACTTTCTTCACTGCAGCTGCACACCATCTCACACACTGATGTTCCCTCCCCTCAATCTCCCATTCCACTTTTATTATTGGTATCTTCTCTGCAGCTGCACTCTCTCACATACACTGACTACCTCCCCTTCCATGCTTGGCCCCCTCCACTCCCTCCTGTCAGTTTTTTCTCTGCAGCTGCACAAAGTGTGGCAGCTTCACAGAGATCAGAGGAGACCAGACAGTGGCTGGAGAAGGGCGGTTGAGCAAGTGGGGGGGGGGAATCTGGGAGGAGAAGGCAATTGCTCACACGGGGCAAAGAAGGCTCAGAGAAATGGGTGGAGAGAGGACTAGGGGAATATGGGCAATGAACATGGAAAGAGACTGAGTTTTGGGCTAAACATTTCATTATCTCTATCGCCCCCTAAAGTCCGCAAGCAAGCAGAGTTGATAATGTTTCCAACAGTCCCCTTCTCAACTCAATATGCTTTAGAATCTACAACCCCTAAGTTGTCACGTAGACTCTGGTAAAGGTCTCCTGTTAGTGGCTTGGTGAGTATATCTGCTTTCATCTTTCCTGTTAGCATAAGTCAACTAATCCTTTACTACATGGTACTTCACATCAATATGCTTTGTACATGCACTCATTTTCTCTGATAGAGCAAGTCTTATACAACTTTGGTTGTCTTCAAAGATCTGCATTGGTGTGGGTTCATCTATTCCCATGTCTTTCAGTAGCGATTTGATCCATAAGACCTCTCTCCCACTGGTGGACTTACGATCTGATACATCTTCAGCCCAATCAGCATCTCTGTATCCTATTACTCTAGTCTCAATGTGCAGTCCCTTTCAGCTATCTTCCTATTCTCTTGACTGCAGTCCAGTCTCTTTGTGTGGGTGAACTAGTCTTTCTACATAGTATGCCTATTGCAGTAGCTATGTCAGTTCAGGTTGTCGTAGATAAGTATTACCTACGGCTTCTCTGTAGCCATTTGTTTCTGATAATGGTTCACTTTGCTCCATTTGCCTGTGGAAACCCACTTCCATTGAAGTAGACATTGTTTTAGCTTCTTGTAGTCCTAAACCTTCAAGCAAGTCTAGGATCTTTGGCTTTTGAATGAGGAGAAAACTTCCATCTTCGTCTCTTTCAATCTGCATGCCTAAATAGTAACCAACATTGCCCAGTTGTTTAATTTCCACTTCTTTGTTCAGATGATGTACTATTTCTGCACTGTCCTTTTGATCTTCATAGCAAATAATGAGACCATCAACATAGGTCAATATGAATATCCATCTGCCTTCTCTGTGGCGTGTATAAAGGCAGGACTTGTAAGCATTTTGTCAAGTTTTTCATTCCAAGCTCTTGCTGCTTGCTTTAAACCTTAAAGCCCCTTCTGAAGCTCACACACAAGATCCTTATTCTTGTCACATATAAATCCTGGAGCCTGTTGCATGTACAGCTCTTCTTCTATTTCTCCATGTAAGAACAGTCTTTACATCAAGGTGTTCTACGTGTATCTGTCTTCAAGCTGCTAAAGTCAAGAGTACTCTTATTGTGGTAAGCTTTACTACTAGTGCAAAAACTAATAATCCTCACCATATTTTTGAGAGTAGCCTTTTGTGAATAGCCTGGCTTTATACTTCTTTGTTTCCCCTCTTGCATCTTGCTTGGCTTTGCAGCCTTTGGCTTTCTTGTCTTTGGGTAGTTTTGTAAGAGTCTATGTTTTATTTTTCTGCAAAGCTTCTATTTCTTCTATTGCTTTTTCCATTTGTCCGCTTCTGCAGCAGGCATTTGCTCAACATCCTTCCATAATGCTGGTTCATATGGCAACACTGATCTTCCAAAGTAAGATCAAAGTCTTTTAGCTGGAGTTCATTTGTTGGGCATTAAGAGTAATTGAGTTCTTGCTCTGGAGATTCTTGTACTTTAGCTACTTCAGACTGTGCTGTCTCATCTGTTTAGGCCTGTTGATGCTTCTATCTGAACATCTTTATCCTGTTCTTCTTGAATAATGTTTATATTTCCGTCTACTGGATACTACCGTACTTGCTCAATTATAAGACGACCCTGATTATAAGATGACCCCCCAAAATTTGATTATTAATTTATGAAAAAAAGAAAAAGCCTGAATATAAGATGACCCTATAGGAAAAAGTTTTATCTTGTTGTCTTAGTTATTATTATTTTGTTGTTTTTGTTTTCAGTTTGCAGGGCTGTCAGATGTTTCTATATCTGGGGTTATTCCTGTGGAGGGAGAGATCACTGTTCCTATTGCTTCACAGTCGCATGAAGATGATTATTTTACGCCGGATGAGCCCGTCAAAGACACTATTGTATGAAAACTAACTCTTTGAATAACCTTGTTTTCTCTGTATATACATATGTTGAATAGATGGGTTGATCAAATCTATTCATCATGCAGCGCACTGGGTTAGAAAAGTTAGGAACAACGTAATATTAAGTGGGATAGCACCCAGCACTAATTCTCTTGCTGTCAAGTCATGCCTAACAACATCTGTATTAAGTCCTACCACAGTCTTACATTAGATTTTTATAACATAGGCATCTACACTTCTCTTTCCTACCTTGGTTTGTGTTCTAAGTATTATATATATATATGCTGCTTGAAGGCTTTGTCTACGTTTTTTTCTTATCCACAAGTTCTTAGAATAATAGCTCTGAAAGGATTACTGGTGTACCCAATGTAATTTTTTATGGGGGAAAAAAAATACATTATTTGTTTCTTTAGTGTTTGTCCTTACCTGGTGACATCAGAGGCCTGCTAGGCAGTACCAGAGCCACATTTCTCTTCAAAGGATGCTCTGGTTTTAGAGGAATTGACTGGGAAAATGAAGGCATTGCTGAACTAATACATTCTGATATATATGTGTGTGTAAAACAAAGTAAGAATACAGCACATACCCGATACAAAAATCAGGGATATTTATCTAAGGCGTAAATATTGGGGACTCTGTCACACTATATGGCCGTATATTGCTTTGACCACCGCTACATCAAAGTACCCCAAGTTTGGGTCCTATCTAATTTGTCATGGCTATATTTCCTACCAAGGTGATGAATCAGTGGGACTGGCTGCTCATTCCATTAAAAGCCTTCTCTGGACACTATTAATGAGGCAGATGAGGCTACTCAACCCTAGGGTTTGGTCACAACCTGCAAATGCGCAACAAAATATACAAAAAAGTCAAATTACCTCATCTGTGCTCATCTGTGCCATTGAACATTCATTTTTATTGGGGCTGATGAATAGATGTTTGTAGGTTAAAAATTTTCTTTTCTATGTCTACTACCTTTTTACAGAGGTCAGTAGGTTTTTGTGGTTTTGTAATTCTCAGAAAGGGAAGACATCTGGTCCCTTGACTGTGTTCTGCAACAGCACATTTCCTCAATAATTTTTAGGTACTTTTTGTTTGTTTTGTTTCAGATGCGGGACCTGAGGGCTGTTGGGAAAAAGTTTCTTCATGTCATGTATCCCCAAAAAAGCACAACCCTCTTAAGAGACTGTATGTGAATGCCAAAACATCTTTTACGGTTTGAGCACTAGGTGTCGCTTCTAGAGGTTATTTTGGAACTCAGATGAAATACTGATTTCCCACAAAAATTGTAATAGGAAAGAACACAAAAAGCCATTCCAGTAACAGAATAATCAGAATAAATGGGTAGATATCTCCAGTTGGTTACCCCTTCTGCGATCTTCATACCACGCCTTGGACTATATGATGTAAGTGGGTCCCGATTCCCTTTCCCTAGCGCCCACCCAGTAAATATTATTCTCAATGACTTACCTGTAGCAGTGAGACCTTGCCTCCAAACTGAAGCATTATTTCATTTAAATTTATTAGCTTGGGTGTAACTTTAAACCATGACGTGATGCCGCCAACTCCAAGTTGAACTGAGTTCCTTCCCTTGTTTCTTTTTGAAAGAGTGGTAGTAATAATAATAATTAGGAGAACCAACCCCGTATTAATGCTCACCTGGCTATAAATGGAGGAGAATGATGTGAACCGGCTTGGGAATCATTGCTTTTGCCTGCATTTGTGTTTTGGTCCTGTCCATTGCTGTATTCTAAGGCACAGCCCTATGAAATTTATGTTGCAGTCCGTTTTGCATGAGCTCCGGTGCATTTTACCGCAAGCAGGTTAATGGAGGCATTGTTTTTCTAACTGATTTAACTCCTCTCCCCAGCTGCCTCTTATAACTGAGGCCGTTCATCAGCATGATCAAATTTGCATGCAATAAAATTTATTGGTTTAATGCAAAACATACCTGCATGCAAAAAGAACAATCATGCCCTAAGATAAAGAACTCAATGGTATGCACTTCTTTGAATTACGATTATTTGAAGTGAACCATTTTGATTCTATGTCCTACTAATCTGAATTATCGTTACTGTTGGCACCATATTCCTAATGCTGTGGTCTTGTGGTCTTTCTGCAGGGGATTTATGGGGCTCTCTTGTGTTGTGCGTCTCACTTGCTCTGTAAGTATTTATTACTTCCATTTCCTTGATGTTTGGAGATTACCCAGCAGTCTGTAATTATGTGCCCAGCAGTAGCGTACCTAGCGGGGGGCGGGGGGGGGGGTTGCGATCCGCACCGGGTGCCGCTCATCAGGGGGGTGCCAACTTGCCGGCACCCCTCCAGAGACGGACAGCAATGTCCGCCGCTGGAGGAGCAGGCTCGCAAGGGAGCGGTATCGGAGGTCTTTAGCAGACCTCCGGCTCCCTTGAGTGATTTTAAGCCGGGTTCAACCACAGCTGCTGTGCGCCGGATTTGTTGTCAGATCCCGGCTCACAACACCGAAGCCGCGCCCACTGCCGTCCGTGCCCTCTGACCCAACAGAAGAACTGAAGAAGAGGAGGAAAAGAAGCTGTAAGGAGAAAAGAGGAAAGGTAGGAAAGCATTCAGTGAGTGAGAGTTGATATGTGTGTGGATTGGTATGTGTGGATTAGTATATGTGTGGATTGGTATGTGTGGATTGGTATATGTGTGGATTGGTATAAATGTGGATTGGTATGTGTGGATTAGTATATGTCTGGATTGGTATATGTGTGTGCATTGGTATGTGTGTGGATTGGTATGTGTGTGGATTGGTATGCGTGTGGGTTGGTATATGTGTGGGTTGGTATATGTGTGGATTGGTATATATGTGGATTGGTATATGTGTGGATTGGTGTGTGTGTGGATTGGTATGTGTGGATTGGTGTGTGTGCGGATTGGTATATGTGCGGATTGGTATATGTGCGGATTGGTAAGTGTGTGAGAGTGATGGGTGTTATGCTGTACCATTTCCAATGTATTTTTCATTATATAATTATGCTCTAGTACATCATAACTCCCATCACTCTATACTGTTCCATACAGTGGCAGAGCTGGGAGACAGAGGCCTTTCACTCCCACCGCAGGACTCCTGAAAGGTAAGTGAACTTCAAAGTGGGAGGGGGTAGATAGGGAGAAGGGAGTGAGACGGGGGGATAGGGGGTAGATAGGGAGAAGGGAGTGAGAAGGGGTAGGTAGGACAAAAGGGAGTGAGAAGGGGTAGATAGGGCAATCATACTCCTATCATGCCAAGTCTGCGAGTACATCCTGGAATCTGGGTATGCCTGGGCATGATAGAAATGTGATTGATGTTAACAATCATATATATATATATATATATATATATATATATATTAATATTGTTATTTAATTGTTTTGTCCTATTTTGGTGTGTTACTTGAAATAAAAGTGTTAGATTTTTTTTATGGTGTGGGGGGGCCCATATTCGGTTTCGGCCAGGTAAATGCTGCATTTTCGGTTTCAGTCCAGAATTTGTTTCGGTGCATCCCTACTACTAATGAAGTGGTAGGCCTACACCACATCAATGTTTGGCTTAGTATATAGTGATAGGAGTTATGCTGCACTATTGTCAATGTCTGGCTCAATGTATAGTGATAGGGATTATGCTGTACCACCGTCAATGTGTGCCTCAGTATATAGTGATAGGTGTTATGTTGTACCACCCTCATTGTCTGCCTCAGTATATAGTGGTAGGTGTTATGCTGTACCACTGTCAATGTCTGCCTCAGTATATAATGATAACAGTAAGTGTTATGCTTTACCACCTTCAGTGTCTGCGTCGGTATATAACGGTAGAAGCTATGCAGTTTTAAAGTGTGTGGGGGGGTGCCACATACAGGATCCGCCCCAGGTGCCAAATACTCTAGGTATGCCCCTGGTGCCCAGTGTTTATAATCTATCTGGCCTCTAAATTTTTGTATTCTTTATCATAAAACACAGTCCTCACAGAAAAGAAAATGAGACAAAAACCTGTTAATCTTTTTTTTGTTCCAGTCAGCGACCATTAACTGCAGAGCTGCCATTGTTCAGTCATGTGATGTTTTGGGAGACTTACCAAATACCACACTGAGTTAATAATTTATGAGGGTTGTAATGAATTCGGCGCCTCCATTTATTTAGTCATTGGTTGCCACAAGCAGTATTATAAAGTTTCCGTAGGTTGGGCTAAGGTACACTATGGCCATCACACCTACTGTATATAATCTTGTCAGACATGTCATTCTAAAACCGGGTGCATTAATCTGCAGTTGTGCTCCCCCACACACACACTTTTGCAGCTTCCACTCCTGGGAAGGCTTTCCACAAAGATTGCAGTATGCCCATTCAGGCAAAGTCTTTGCTACTCACGTAATACAGGCTTCAGTTTTGCTTTCTGCCACTAGAGGGAGTAGCATGCATAGAAGACTGCATGGCTACCTATCCGTAAACTAAATAAGTGATGATTCTAAGCTGGCATGATTGTTCCTAGGGCATTTGATGATTTTTAAACAGGTATATGTTTTAATTATATTTTATCTGCTTGTTTAATATTTATTAGAGCTGTAATGTTTGTCTCTTTGTCCCAGAATGCTTCAGGGTGGCCATGCAGACCAGAGTAAGATGATGGAGGACCCCACTTTGCGTAATAATACGGTTTGGGGCTGTTGTGATCACTTTAAACTCTAAGCTGCTAGGGGGAACCATGTAAGTAGAAATTAACAATTTCCATTTCTTTGTGGAAAGGATAATCAATAATAATACTTAGAGACAATTTTTAGATTATCCTGAGGAATGAATAGCGAGCTTCCAAGATTGAACTGAATGAAACTGTTATCATGTGGAATAAAAACACCTAGGCTTTTGGGTGTTCATTCATTCACTTTCTGGCATAGAGAGTATAATGATTCCATCTTCAAAATGTATTCTGTATGATGTTTGGGGAAGGGAGATATGTGCCCATCTATGTCCACACCACAGTGAACAGGCAGATTTAAAAATGTTATATAAAACAAATCTGCACACCATCGCAATACAGCCATCTAGACTATGTACACAAGTAACTAGTAACACTGACAAAAAGTCAGTTAATGTAACCGGAAATATCAAAGCAGCATACATGAATCTTTATTCTAGTGAGTGCCAAATGCTTTTATGTTGCATGAAAACAATGTGATTCGTATATTTTGCATTTAGAGCTGTAGAAGAATGCATTACTAGTCTGTTTTATGATTGTAACTATGTTTTCCTTTCTTTCACAGCTCTTTTTTCCAGAGCTTGTGTGTGCTGGGTTACTGCATCTTACCTCTGACGGTGGCCATGCTGGTGTGCAGGTTACTGCTCCTAGGGAGTAAAAACACAGTTTTCATCGTGACTGTCATCGTGCCACTGGTTGTAGTGACGGCTATGTTTGCCTGGTCCACCTTTGGTAAGGATGCTTCATTTCTTTTGTCTTGAGAGAGGTTTGTTTGTAACACTTGACAGCTATTTTGCTAGTAAATTTATAGGTGAAATTTAAACCTGCCTTTACTCACAGCCTTTATCTCTTATCTTATTTGTGAACTGCAAGTACACATCTGTGTCTCCATTGTGTCAGAGCATGCGCACACAGCATTATGTAACATAGTGGGGAGGACTGAGATTGATGTGCATGCAGTCCACCTGTTAGTACACCAATGTGAAGCTAATTCCAGTATATTTTCTTTTTATGTATATAGTAGTGATTTTGCAAAATCAGTTAACATATAACATGCTATACTAACCTGCAGTTTTCATTCTTTGTGTGCCAATTTATGGACTGCCTCTACACTTTCTTGTAATTACAAACGTGAACCTGTCATCCAATAAAAGTGTAGATGACAGGTTCCACTACAGGGAAGTATGACACATCATATACACATCGTGCTAGAGAAATACCTAGCAAATGTATATATAATAAGTTATACTTACTTGAGGGGTATTTTTTCCTGGTGGTTATGCCTGAGTATGTATGCTCACCCAGATGCACCCTCACTCCCAGAAAGCTGTATACATAATTGAGCATTATGTGGAGGATTGTGGTTATGTGAGTATCCGGCGAGGCACCCTTGGTTTTAGTTTAATCTTTATGCTGGATTAATATTCACATACAAAAGTGCAGTAGTAAATGCATAAAAAGCGGTAACATATTGTAATAAAATGTATATAGGGCCAAATACAAACTTCAAATAATTGGAACACATATAAATGTATGTGCGTCAAAAATAGGCAGAGTCACTTAGATGCAAACAAAGGTGAAACATTTAATACAAACAAAAATAGACGAATATAAAAAGTAGGTAACAAAAATACGAAACAAGTCTTACAAAACCTTGGAGAGGAATTTAGTTCATGACATCTGTCCTATGCATTCCTGAGGATGGAGGGAGGGAGGGAGTGTTGGGACGTGAAGAGTCCGTGGATGGCAAGTACATCTTCTCTCGACCTCTCTTCCCATGCCTCCCCATGTCTTACAAAAGCCTAGCTTATATGTGCCTTGGATAGTGATGTCAGTCTATTGGTCTTCACCTATTTGGGTAAACATGCTCACTAAGATCTTTACACGTCGAAATCCTATTTTAGGTAGTCACTGTACGTATATTGTAATGCCCTTTTAGAGTTACAACTATACCATGCATTAGCAAGTTACTATCCTATCTATAGAACGCCTGTTCAGCAAATCCTTCATTCCATATCTTAAGGTCAAGGAAACCTTGAAGCCTATCATTGAAACATATTAATATATCTTAATAATCATTTATTTATGAACAATGATTACATATCTTTGACTATTGCCTATACCAATAATTATATATGGTCCATTTCATATTACTAGGGTTAAAAGAGATGTTAAATGTGTTAGAATCTTTTACACATATATACAATGGTGCTTGGCAAGACACCTTTTGTAATTTTAAATAAAATAGTTGCGTACAATTACTGTTAACGTAACAACTTTTGTTTTTTCTTCTAGCATCCACTGCCTTTTTAGCAGACAGTCAGCCACCTAACCGAAAAGCTTTAGCGGTGTACCCCATATTCCTCTTCTACTTTGTCATCAGCTGGATGATCTTGACCTTTAACCCTAGTTCATGAGTGTGGACATCTTGTATAGGCTTAAGGAATCTGGGCCAGTGTAAATATACCAGCAGCCTGGTGGATCACGCACCCGTATGTCGAAGAACCAAACTATGATGAAGAATGAAACACGTGGGTACCGGCTGCTTTGTGCAAGAGTCCAAGAGTCATGATGTATATATCCCTGCACTAACTAGACACCAATTTCTGTTTTTCTTCTAAATGCATATCCAGCAATAAAAAGTTGGATTAGAGGCTCTGTGAACAGAATGAAGGCCAACACCTAAGAAATTGTTTCAGTAATTGTTATTGTTACTGTGCAACTATCATCAGACACTGATGCCACATCTATAGTTTTCAGAAGGTGTTAAACCCATTTTGATTTTGTACGCATTACCTTCAAGAGTTAGCGGGCTAAGTAGCATGTATGTGGGTCATTTGTAAAGAGGTACCACTTAATGGCACTGGTACCTTTTTTATTTTCTATGGAAAGGCCTTTTGTAGGATAACCTGGTTTCTCCCTTAACTCTGGAAACATATACACTGCATTGTTTTCCTGCATTCTTGGAATTTCATGGCAAATAAAAGCTGCCATTCTTAAATTGCGTCCAAACCTAAAGTAGCCATGAGGTTACCCTTACTTAATCTGAATATGGTATTGACAAATACGGAAGAGGTTAATATTACAGCGCTCATATTAAATGGTTGAAACATGCAACATTGCCATTTGATCTGTATTACAGGCAGTCTGTTCCTGTGCGGCAAAGCTTATTTTGTTTCCCCCAAGCTAATATTAACTAAGAATTTAGTTTTTGGAAGTCAATATCATAAAGACAATTGTGTGAATTTTTACTCTAAGGGGTATATTCACTGACCCAAGAGCTTTCAGGAAATCTGTACAAAAGGCCAACCGATCATTTTCGATCATAATGGGACCCTGGACAATTCTCTTCTAGTACCCCGATCATAGTGAGTACTCTGTCCCATTCCAGTAGTACCTCCTCCAGGCCCCTTTTCATCCCTGGTGGTTCAGTACAATGAAGGTGGGGGAATCTATCTCCCACTAGTGAGTCACTTTGTGGTTTGTGTGTTGCCTGATACTGGGTTCCAGGATACATCATCACTTCCTGGAGCTGTGCGACATCAGATGATATGCAACCTCAAAGAAGCACTCAATAGTGGCTGTTGAGGGTGCCATAGGGGCGGCTGCCCACTTGCCTTCTGTAAAAGGCAGACCTGAGGCCAATCCTAGTGAGCATCTCCTGCAAGAAGGGCTGAGCTCAGTTTGCACAATAAATGTGGCAAGATTTCTTGGAAGTAGTTTGCCCAACGCAGTTCAATGTACATGCATACTCTGGGATAGCCACTGCTAACTCCCCAACTGCTTGAGTTTCAATGGCTGCTGTACTGATCAACTTCTGCTTGCATGTGTGAATAGAGCTGCTCACTAAGGAGTAAAGATGGTACCGTCCATCTATAGTGTGTGGTGTTGTCTCTTCTTCAGATCAGTGCCTTCCTATCGGTGTTCATGTGGTGCCCAGTGGGGAGCACATTCTACCCATGCAAGCAGCTCTTACACAGTGCACCTTCACCATCATATGAGCAAAGGGCACTCAGACCCATAAAACCTGGATGATATTTAAGCGCAGTGTATAACAACTGCTTTAAAATGTAAATGCTACAGATTTTAATTCAACTCTTAATAAGGAAACTACCAGTTACATAACTTGTAAAAATCTTTAAAAAGATCATTTTTATAATGTATCCGGGTTTACTGTGCGCATAGGGAGAGTGCTATCGTCTAGGATGCTTTGCTACATTTTATGTGGGAATTGGGGGATTTTTGCTGTTTGCTTCTTGTGATGCCTTTCTTTGTTGAACATATAATGCTACAAAAAAATTGAAGAATAGTTATTTAAGCCGGTAGGAGGCGGAGGTGCATTACATTGTACATATATGCATGACTGAAAAAGAGTGTATATTGTAAAGGAGGCAATATGTGTATGTATATTGCTTCAAAAAGAATGTGTGTGTGTATAATTGTCATAGACTCACACATATGCTACAACACTACTGTTTACTCAATGTAAATATGCTTTTTGGGGGGGATTACAATGATAATTACCAGGTGGTTGCTGTGAATTAATTTCATTTGATACCTGATCTGTTTTAAAGGTTTAAATGCAATCTATATTTTTAATTTATTAAAAGTTTTCTTTTTTTAATTCAATGATGTCTGTCTGATTGGCTAACAGTCTGTGATGTACATCAATGTAGCATGACCATGGCCTTGCTAATCAAGAGAACATGAACGTTGCCTTTAAGAGGATTTTGTGCCACTGGAAAATGCAGATTAATTCCCATTCACTTTTAAGAAGACTTGTTAAGTACTAGCTCAGAGTTCCAAAACGCACAAGAAAAATGTAAACCTAAAGGTTCTGTGTCGCCAAAGATGAGATATACAACATTGTCAGACGGGTGCTGCATGATGTAAAGGGGCAAAATAAATTATTTTTTTTTTCTCCCCAATGATGCCTATGACCTAAAAATTAACATTTGAATAGTGGTACAGCTTAGAAACAGAGCCCCGGCATTCAACTCTAGCTCTCCCACATCTTACATTTACAAATGCTGTCAGAATTTTCTGAACATCGTTTCATTGAACTGTTAGCGCAGCCTGACAGTTCTGACTGTGACAAGCCTTTTATGTGTAAAGACATGTATATGTTTTTGTAAAGCGTATTAGGTGTATCGAGTTATATATTTACATGATTTATATATGACTATATGTCACTTTAATAGGAAAATGGAAAGTTAAGTAGCCCCAGACTTTCTTACCAATTGATGACTTCTCTGAAGCTAGAGGTGAGAAAAAGGAAATTCTGGAGAATTTTCTTCCCACTCTAGAGCTTTTTTATGCTCGTACACCTTTGTTGTTAAAATGTAAGCCTTTATGGTCATCCCATTTGTTTTCTTTCCGTTCGAGTTGGTCACTGACACTGAATCCTCCCATCCTTGGAATCTCTTCCACCGCTAGGAGAGAGAAGACTGTCTCCACATGAAGTTACCATCCTGTGTGCATATTGTTAAACTTTAATTAGTATTTATGTCCATTCAGAGGGTACACATTAAACATGTTTACGCCATGGTAACCGGGTTGATAAATCTCATTATATAAAGTTTAAGAAATTAGAAGAGCATTTAATATGTTTCATTAGATACTGGGCACCGCACATGCCCTCTGAAATTCTATCAAAGAGCTAACAATTGCCTCTCACAATCCTACTGCACCAGACGTGCAGTCACACAATGCTGTGTTACCTGACCCTAACACCAGCCATAGACCTTTGCTGCCGCTGGCCCCTGGGTGGACGGTGTATCAGGAAATATGCCGGTACCCAGTGAGGCCAATTCTTCCCTGGATGAGTGCACTCAACACACTACTGAACTTATTTGATTATTATAGAAAACATTTTTTCAGTGTTATCAATATTAAAGATTTCACTGTACCACTTCTGATGAAAAGCTTTCCCACATATCTACCACATAAGTACAACATCCTTACCCTCTAGTATTAGATTATGGCCTCTTGTTCTAACATTTCCCCTCCTTTGTAATGAATTTCCCTCCTCTCCTTTGTTAAATCTCTTTAATCATGATTTAAGAAATGTTTCATAAAAAAATACTTGTTCATGAAGGGGTTAAATTGCAGCCAAACTGTCACTGCTCCCATGTCTCTTTCTCTTGGTCTTTATGATGTCATATTCTGCCAAGTTCTATATGCACAGGGCTTGTGGCCACACTCCTGCACTTACCTGTTCAGTGAGATACAAGCATTCGCTTGGCTTTGCTCAGAAGTGCAGATTTGGAGATAGAGAGTGAATTTTTGAGAGATAATGTGGAAAAAGGTAAGTTTATTTACTGTATTTTACATTAAAGTGTAACAACCATCACCCCCCAGACCTCCGCAGGCTGACAACCAGCAAACAAAAGGTTACAGGAATTTACCAGAACATAGAAGCCGTTCTATAGCTAAGCTTTATATTTTAGGTGATTACCTTTCATATTTTAATTGTCTGAAATAATATTACCCAGCATGCAGCTCATTCCCTCATCCTGATTGGCCATTCAAATCTTTTCCATTTATTTATATGTATGGAGCTGCTTCAGAGGTCTAGTTTTTTAAAGGCATTTAACACGATGTAATAGGAGCTTTCCAGAGTTTTGGGTTTAGCGATAGGTCCTTGTCAAATGTATCGTTAATCTGGAATTGGCTCTGGGGCCAATATTATCCATCTTTGCTTCTGCTCATGGATTTGGTGACATCACAGGTTATGTTGCATAATTGTTGTTAAAGGGTTGTATAATTACCTGCCCAGCCATAAAACTAGATTTAATGTAAGGAAGTTAAATAGAACAGTGGAAGCGGTAGAGACTATTACAGTAAGGGAATCTAAACATGTGTTGGATACGCATATGGCTCTTAAAGACGAGACCAGGTTCTAATAAATGTTTGAGTCTAGATGGGCCGGATGGGGCCAATCTGCTTGCAGGCTCTATGTTTCTATGTTAGCATTTTTAGGATGAATCAAGAGATGGTGTTCAAAATGTGAATTCATTTACAGTATTGTCTATTAGCAGTGCTATCAGAGCTCCATAAATCTCACCTAATAACTTCATCCCGACTGGTTGATCTTTTTTGGTGATGGTTTTGCAGCCCAATAGATAGTAGTGGAGAAAGTGTGAAAAACTTGGTGAACCCTTTTCAAAAATGTTAACTTATTAACTGTTAAAAAAATATTATTATTATTATAACTATACAGATTTCACCATCCTGCTTACATTCATATTCTGACCTACTGTCAGTTCTCCTATTTGAAGGCATATATGGCGACCTCATTGGCCATTTTTTTCAGGATTCATATGCATTTCACGTGTTGCTGACCAGCCTGTGTAAAGTACGGCACCACATACAGCAGCAGGCGGAATTTTACATGTAAATAGCCTGCAACATATTCTGATTTATTTATATAGCAGCATCATATTCTGCAGCGCTGTACAACAGAGTGAGATGTATATGTGTTCTAAAACAAATGGCTGAGGTTGACACCCTAAAGCCACCAGTCCATCTCAGAGCCTAATGTGTGTATGTATATATATATCTATATATCTATAGATATATAGATATATATATATATATATATATATACATTTGCTCCCCTAGCCCTCCCATATACAAGGCTGATCATACATAATTTTTTTCTGTTTCTTTTAGCCACGTATTTCATTATCCAGGGCCATGGAGATGGACTCTGGTGTTTTTGCAGACACCATAAGGATAATAGATAATTTTTACCAGATGTGCTCAGATGAGAACCTGTGCAAAACAGTGAGTATTACCCTTTTGTGTTAAGTATTTTTTCCACTTTTCTGCAGGCCCAGAAAATTTCAGCAACTTGATTTACTCCTTTCTCTTTCTTATTTTCCTCAAAAGGTCCCCGACATTGACGCAACCATAAACAGCCATTGCTAAATAAAAACCTCTATCAATAAACACATTAATAGACAAATCCAAATATATTTGACAGGATTCTGCATCTGCAAAATCTATCATGTGCTCAAGATGGTTGGAGTGTGGCTTTAACATTTCACCATATACAAGGCTTTGAATGATTATACAAATCCTTAATCTTCATTATTTAGTGCCACGTTTCATCCTGTGGCCGGGGAAAGGAGCCACCCTGATTTGTCCGAGGTCAGGACGATGTTAGATCATTTGTGGCACAAAATAAATGATTTGATGGGGTTAAAGTGAAATGGCCAGCTTCAAACATGTCCAAAATAGAAAATGAGGATAGGGTGACCAGTTTTCAAAACTAATATGTTTAGGATGTTTTTCTGCTTTTACTTATTTTTTCACTTTCCTGTAGACTCATCTCGATTTAACCCTTCCTCCTTTTTTTTCCTTGCCAGTTTGTTGAAATAGACCTGGGAGAAACCACAGTGGGTGACTACAGTAATGATGCTACAGAGTGGGCAGATCAGGTAAACACTAAATCTAAATATAAATGTTTATCAATGCACATATTTTATGCTCTTTACAATTGCCTCTAATTAACAAAAACCCATGAATAATGCCGCAGATTCATCTTGTAAAATGAATGAAATGTAAGGGAATTTAAACATGTGTTGGATACGCATATGGCTCTTAAAGACGAGACCACGGTCTAATAAATATTTGAGTCTAGATGGGCCGGATGGGGCCAGTCTGCTGGCAGGCTCTATGTTTCTATGTTAGTATTTTTAGGATGAATCAAGAGGTGGTGTTCAAAATGTGAGTTCATTTACAGTATTGTCTATTAGCGGTGCTATCAGAGCTGCATAAATCTCATCTAATTCCCTCATCCCGACTGGTTGATCTTTTTTGGTGATAGTTTTGCAGCCCAATAGAAAGTAGTGGAGAAAGTGTGAAAAACTTGGTGAAACTTTTTTCAGAAATGTTAACAGAACTTATTAACTATTAACAAATTATTATTATAACTGTACAGATTTCACCATCCTGCTTACATTCATATTCTGACCTACTGTCAGTTCTCCTATTTGAAGGCATATATGGCGACCTCATTGGCCATTTTTTCCAGGATTCATTTGCATTTCACATGTTGCTGACCAGCCTGTGTAAAGTACGGCACCACATACAGCAGCAGGCGGAATTTTACATCTAAATAGCCAGCAACATATTCTGATTTATTTATATAGCAGCATCATATTCTGCAGCGCTGTACAACAGAGTGAGATGTATATGTGTTCTAAAAAAAAATGGCTGAGGTTGACACCCTAAAGCCACCAGTCCATCTCAGAGCCTAATGAAGCTGTGGTGTGTGTGTGTGTGTGTGTATATATATATACACATTTGCTCCCATATCCCTCCCATATACAAGGCTGATCATACATAATTTTTTTCTGTTTCTTTTAGCCACGTATTTCATTATCCAGGGCCATGGAGATGGACTCTGATGTTTTTGCAGACACCATAAGGATAACAGATAATTCGTACCAGATGTTCTCAGATGAGAACCTGTGCAAAACAGTGGGTATTACCCTTTTGTGTTAAGTATTTTTTCTACTTTTCTGCAGGCCCACAAAATTTCATCAACTTGATTTACTCCTTTCTCTTTCTTATTTTCCTCAAAAGGTCCCTGACATTGACGCAACCACAAATAAAGAGCTTGAGGATCAGGTAAACAGCCATTGCTAAATAAAAAACCTCTATTAATAAACACATTAATAGACAAATCCAAATATATTTGAGAGGATTCTGCATCTGCAAAATCTATCATGTGCTCAAGATGGTTGGAGTGTGGCTTTAACATTTCACCATATACAAGGCTTTGAATGATTATACAAATCCTTAATCTCCATTATTTAGTGCCACGTTTCATCCTGTGGCCGGGGAAAGGAGCCACCCTGATTTGTCCGAGGTCAGGACAATGTTAGATCATTTGTGGCACGTCATAAAGTGAAATGACCAGCTTCAAACATGTCCAAAATAGGAAATGAGGGCAGGGTGACCAGTTTTCAAAACTGTAATATGTTTAGGATGTTTTTACTTATTTTTTCACTTTCCTGTAGACTCATCTCGATTTAACCCTTCCTCCTTTTTTTTTCTTGCCAGTTTCTTGAAATAGACCTGGGAAAATTCACAGTGAGCGACTTCAGTGATGATTCTACAGAGTGGGCAGATCAGGTAAACACAAAATCTAAATATAAATGTTTATAAATGCACATATTTTATGCTCTTTACAATTGCCTCTAATTAACAACAACCCATGAATAATGCCGCAGATTCATCTTGTAAAATGAATGAAATGTAAGGGAATTTAAACATGTGTTGGATACGCATATGGCTCTTAAAGACGAGACCACGGTCTAATAAATGTTTGAGTCTAGATGGGCCGGATGGGGCCAATCTGCTGGCAGGCTCTATGTTTTTATGTTAGCATTTTTAGGATGAATCAAGAGGTGGTGTTCAAAATGTGAATTCATTTACAGTATTGTCTATTAGCGGTGCTATCAGAGCTGCATAAATCTCACCTAATAACCTCATCCCGACTGGTTGATCTTTTTTTTGGTGATAGTTTTGCAGCCCAATAGAAAGTAGTGAAGAAAGTGTGAAAAACTTGGTGAAACTTTTTTCAGAAATGTTAACAGAACTTATTAACTATTAACAAATTATTATTATAACTGTACAGATTTCACCATCCTGCTTACATTCATATTCTGACCTACTGTCAGTTCTCCTATTTGAAGGCATATATGGCGACCTCATTGGCCATTTTTTTCAGGATTCATATGCATTTCACATGTTGCTGACCAGCCTGTGTAAAGTACGGCACCACATACAGCAGCAGGCGGAATTTTACATCTAAATAGCCAGCAACATATTCTGATTTATTTATATAGCAGCATCATATTCTGCAGCGCTGTACAACAGAGTGAGATGTATATGTGTTTTAAAAAAAATGGCTGAGGTTGACACCCTAAAGCCACCAGTCAATCTCAGAGCCTAATGAGGCTTATGTGTGTGTGTATGTGTATGTATATATATATATATATATATATATATATACACACACACACACACACATTTGCTCCCGTATCCCTCCCATATACAAGGCTGACCATACATAATTTTTTTCTGTTTCTTTTAGCCACGTATTTCATTATCCATGGAGATGGACTCTGATGTTTTTGCAGACACCATAATGATAACAGATAATTGGTACCAGATGTTCTCAGATGAGAACCTGTGCAAAACAGTGAGTATTACCCTTTTGTGTTATGTATTTTTTCCACTTTTCTGCAGGCCCAGAAAATTTCAGCAACTTGATTTACTCCTTTCTCTTTCTTACTTTCCTCAAAAGGTCCCTGACATTGACACAACCACAAAGAAAGAGCTTGAGGATCAGGTAAACAGCCGTTGCTAAATAAAAACCTCTATTAATAAACACATTAATAGACAAATCCAAATATATTTGAGAGAATTCTGCATCTGCAAAATCTATCATGTGCTCAAGATGGTTGGAGTGTGGCTTTAACATTTCACCATATACAAGGCTTTGAATGATTATACAAATCCTTAATCTCCATTATTTAGTGCCACGTTTCATCCTGTGGCCGGGGAAAGGAGCCACCCTGATTTGTCCGAGGTCAGGACGATGTTAGATCATTTGTGGCACAAAATAAATGATTTGATGGGGTTAAAGTGAAATGGCCAGCTTCAAACATGTCCAAAATAGAAAATGAGGACAGGGTGACCAGTTTTCAAAACTGTAAAATGTTTAGGATGTTTTTATGCTTTTACTTATTTTTTCACTTTCCTCTAGACTCATCTCGATTTAACCCTTCCTCTTTTTTTTTGCTTGCCAGTTTGTTGAAATAGACCTGGGAGAATCCACAGTGAGCGACTACAGTGATGATGCTACAGAGGGGGCAGATCAGGTAAACACTAAATCTAAATATAAATGTTTATCAATGCACATATTTTATGCTCTTTACAATTGCCTCTAATTAACACAAACCCATGAATAATACCACAGATTCATCTTGTAAAATGAATGAAATGGTTCTGATTTTTTGCAGGACAGCCCTAATTTCTGGAGGAGCCTCTTACTCTGCTTTAAACCAAAAAAAACATCAACACCCGCCAGCTCCACAGAGATCACCACTACAACCAAACTATGCTGGTTCTGCCGTATTTGTGGGAGAAAGAAGAAATGAAAAGCTAACGAGATCAAATATCAAGATCAGAGAGAGAACATTAAATGTTAGGATTAAGATTAATAAAATAATTAATAAGTTCTATAGATCATGAATCTCTGGTCTGTAGTTAGGAGTCACTGTGCACTGTATGTTTCATGAGGCCAACAATTGTGTTTTCTGTGACCGAGACCAAGTCTCACATCTACCGTTAAATGTGTGAGCCTATGATTTTAAGGCTGGATCAGGAGCTGATCAGCAGCATCCATTACCATACAATTTGGAGGAGAACCCTGAGTGCCCCTAAGTATGTGAAAAGACACAACAAATAATGCTAGGTGTGGGCAACAGAACAGACATTCCAAAATGGCATTATTTTAAAAAGTTGACAGCAACTGTTTACACTCATACGCGTTTTTAACCCCTTAAGGACAGAGCTGCAATTGCATTTTTGTACGCTTCATGCCAATTGCTGTTAACATTTCTGGGGTGTTTGTATTTAGCTATAATTTTCTTCTTTCTTATTTACTGTAACCATACAAATTATGTATTTTTTTTAGGACAAGTAGGGCTTTCATTAGATAACATTATTTTGATAATATCATTTAATTTATTCTAAAAAAAATAATAATAAAATATAGTGATTTTGTTTTAGAAATTCTGACTTTTATTTGAAAAATAATTTACCTATCTACAAAAGCTAATGAAAACACCTTCTAAATAAATTCAAATATTTGTCCTAAGTTTAGAAATACCCAATGTTATAGGGCAATAAGGACAAGTAGCATTTTGCAATTTAAAAACCATTTTTTTATCTGGTCATCCTCAGCACACGCCCTATTTGCGACATCTTGGAAGCCAGCAAATTCAATTTGCCCCACCAAACCATATATTTTTGAAAACTAGATGCTCCAGAGTATTTCAAATGCTGTTATTTTAACTCTTCTCATTTTACCACCAGCCTTTGTCAAATTTTGTGGTAGTATTTTTTTGTTGTGGTTTTTTTCACACGCATTTTAATTCAGGTATAAATCTTCAGCGCCTGGTATATATCACTGCCAAACAGCACCACAAAATGTGTTCAGCAACATCTCCTCAGTACAGTGATACCATCCATGCATAGGCTTGTCAGGTTTTCAGAGGGACAAAAAGGCCGAAAAAGGCATAAGACATGCATTCTTGCAATCCAGTGGGAACTTTGCTAGCCTGTACAGGAACAAAGTAATGAGTGGCAAACAAAAGTTTTACATGTTTCGCAACTTAATCTGGTGCTTACTCATAAACTAATATTAGATAGTTAATATTTGGGCATAGTTCTAACATCACATACTTAAACCACCAATCAAGAGTGAACAATAAAAGTTGTGCATAATTAATCACAGTAGGTTTTAACACAATTTTTCAATTTGCAATTTTACAGTTTCTATTTCACTCAAAAATCTAATAGAGTGAACTAATGCATGTGGTGAAAAAAATGGTTATGTATCTAAAACCGAAATGAAAAGTAAACAAAAACAGTTTTAAGAAGCGGGAAATAATATCTCCTTAGTCACTACAAGATTCTTTTTACTACATAATTGAAAATCAAATGTCTTGATACAAAAGTTACTATTTGGAAAAATACAATGTTGCTTTTAAGCATTAGGGAATAGCGACACCTTGTGGATTGAACCGAATTTGCAGCTCTTGATACTATGTATCCAATATACTGTGGCTGCTTTTTGTGAGGTGACTGAAAAAACGTTATCAAATACTTCAGTGCATAGTGATCTATTAGAACATATTACATAACTAATATGTATATATAATACATTTTTACTTTTATAGCACTAATAACCGTTAGAATTTAATATTACATACCACACATTGTTTAATTTAGCTTCTTCATATCATAATATTTTCAATTAATAATAAAGTGTACTGTTACTCCAATTTAAAGGATATACCAGTGACAAATCTACTTGGCTTAAAGATGCAAAAATGGAAAGGTAATAACCAAATTTAAATGGTAATGTATGACTGCTAGAACAAGTAAACAGCCAAAATATGAATGAAACCCAACAAAATAGAATTGAAAGTTATAATAAAAATTATAATGGATATGTAAATAAGATAAAGTAGAAAGGATTCTTTGGCACATACCCACACCCACTCTGGGTGACTGTGGGAATAGATTTTGTGGTGGTGATGGTGGGAGGGCAGGATTTAATTGTTGGACCTAGGCAGCACAATGTCTTTAGCCGACCCTGATAAGGTTCTTTACAATTGTTTTCTCAATATTCATATATTCCAGCGATCCCGTTTATAATATAACTATCTGTTTCCGGTGGTCCGTGAGAGCAACAGTAGGATGAGTTACTCCAATAGATGCTTCCATTCCTGAAAGTAGCCTTAATAACATGGACCTTTCTATCACCCACATCATTATTACATCTTGGTGTTGATGTTGACAAAGGACTAAAATGGTTACTTCTGCCAAAGGAACCTACCGTGTCTTGAAAAAAACTAGACGGTTCACAAAAAGTTCAGAAACAAATTTAGTCAGGTCTGGTGGCAAACAGACAACACTAGAAAACAGACCAAAATGAAAATAAAAATAAACAAAACACAAAAACAATAAATTAGGAGCGGGTTATAGCTTCACCACAGGATTAACTCTAATTGAGCACAGAATATATCAACTGTAAAAGCATATATTAAAACAAATGTGGTTCATTTACAAGAGGCTGGAGGTTTGCAGGATCCACTCCAGGATTCATATGGAGCCTGCATCAGGCAAAGGTGCTGGGCATTAAACCCCCCAGGGAGACTGTGGTGGGAAGAGAAAGGAGGAGGAGGTTTTGCAGAGCCTGGTTTACCTGGATCTGACTGGGAGGTCTGATTAGTGGGTGATTAGGCTGGTCAGTCTGGGACAGCATAGTATTGTTAGAAAGAGCTCCAATTGGGAGCTAGGTTGTTTCTTTTATGATTTTTGTTTTGGTTGAGCAGTTAAAGCAATAAAGCACTGCTTGCTACAAATTGGTGTGCCTGAGCCTGATTGCCCTAGAGGACTGTTACATTTTTGGCCCTCATGCTACAGGGATAATCACAATATACCGTATTCGTTTCATTATAAGACAAGGTTTTTTTTTCATCTTTTAGTCAGACCTGAAATCGAAGGTTCTGTTGAAAACAGAATCAGCTCTGCTTGCTGCCGGACATTAGGGGGCGATATCTTGTTTTTGTGTTCTTCTGCTCTCTGGTGGTCTATGCTGTTTCCTTTTATATTATTTCACTTCCTTTTTCTTGTCTTGGTTACTTGAAAGTCCTCTCAGTGTGTTTGAAAAGACAGAATAAAGTAAGCCTGTTGTCCTAAAGAAACATTTGGTGTTAGCAGATTAAATATTCCAACAAAAGGGTTATGGGCTCAGTTACTTAACAAAAATTGAATAACAATTTAACCACTGCAAACACACTGAAACCAGGGCTCCAGAGAATTACCACTTATGGTGTTTCCTATTAAGACGCCAGCTTGAGGTAGAAGGTGCGCTTTTGCCCTTGGACCAGCCGGTGCCTACAACCGGAGGTGCAGAGATTGCAGCATGGAGCACAAAAGATATTAAGGCAAGAAATGTTATTATTCCGTGTTTACCACATGAAATAGTACATATTAGAAATGGAAAGACTGCTGCAGATATGCTTAAAGCCTTGCAGAAATGATATGGGGAAGATAAGACACAGAAAAAAGTATTACTTTTCAAAGACCTTTTTACCACAAGACTAAGTGAAGGTGGAGATGCAGACAAACTTATTACAGATTTATTAAATGTGATGGACAAACTAGCTACAGCGGGACAAGTGCTAAATGATCAGTTAAAATGGGCTTAGTTCTTCGTTCTCTATCCTGCTCCTACATTTGTGTCCACATTTAATGCAAAATGAAAGAACTCTGGGTAATTTAATGAGCTCCATAAGAGCTGAAGCCCTCAGACAAAGAAATCAGGATACAACAGAGATGGCCTCTGCATCAAATTACATGGTCAGCCGAACATGCTAAGTGTATCAACATTAACAAGAAAGGCGTTTATATATTTTTAACAATAAAGGGTGTTTGGTCTCATTTAAAAGTGATGTGTATTGGAAAGGTTTTGAGAAGGATGGAGTATTTGTTCTAGATTTGCAAAAAGAGAGAGCCAATGTTGCTAAGAAATATACAGAGAGCAACTACTTAGCACTTTGGCACAGAGGCTTTGCACACCGTGACTCAAATGCCATTCAAGAAAAATTTGGTTAGGAACATTAATATGAAAAAGTGTGCTACTCATAGACAAAAGTGCAAAGGTGGGAAATAAGTTTAACAGAAAACCCCAAGCAATTCAAAGTAACACTGGTGGTGAGTACATGTCCAAACACACAGAGACATACCTAAGAGAACAAGGAATAGAACACCGACTCACAATTGCATATTAGACTTGGGCACCAGGGGGCTCTTCGTGTTCGTCTTCGTGCTCGTCTTCGGGGGGGAAAAAACCTTCGTATTCCGCGAATATTCGCCCGTTCCTGTCTTCTCTTCGGGCGAATATTCGCGGACATTCTTCGTGCTCGTTTAATCTTCGTTTCCTTCCTGGTTGCCTTGCAGGGGTTAATACGGGGTTAACAACACATCGGAGCAGCAGCAGCTGCCGTGAAGGAACGTGTGTGCAACTCTATTGGTCGTTTCGGCAGGGGGCTGGTCTGGCATCAACTAGTGAATTGCAGAACGCACTTCATTCGTTGATGGCAGGCCAGCCCCCTGCCGAAACGACCAATAGAGTTGCACACACGTACTGAGGTGTACTGTACACAAAATGACCTAGAGACAAATGCTCCAAGGAACTTGGCCTCCGTTTATCATACACAATCACACATCCATAGATGTTTAATAAAAGAATAGGGATTATTTTACATTTTTAAATTGATTTTGGACCACTTGTAATACATGCCTAACATTTGCTACCTATTTACAATGGCATACTTTGCAACAACCCAACTTTTACTGGACAGGACTGGAAAAAAGCAGGACTGTCCACCAAAATCTTGGGTGTGTTGGCAGGTATGCGGATGGAAAAATGTTGGACAAGAACTAAAAAATAGCTTAGGGTTAATGTACGGTTATGTTTAAGATTAGTAGCAGTGCACTGCTTTGGTTAAAGATGTATTATGTCTAAATAATAATTTAATTTTAATGGGTTTTAAAAAAAAATTAGGGGTTTATTTAAATGTATTTTAAAGTTAGATTTATTATTTAGTACTTTATTATATTTATTTAATGTTTATACTAGTGCTACCTACCGAGCTATAACTACCAACGTGTATTTGCATACCTAGTTTAGCTAAATTAGATGGGACAGGACTGGAAAAAAGCAGGACTGTCCCTGAAAAAGTTGGGTCTGTTGGCAGGTATGTGGATGGAAAAATGTTATAGTATGAAGTGTGAGTTATAGCGTTAATGCTAGTGAGTGTAGAAATGAAGGCCAGGACAAATAACAAGAGGAAAGGTCCTTGTGATTTTTGCATTGTACGTGTATGTGTTATGTGTGTTATGTGTGTTGTCACTTGTCACTGTGTTATATGTGTTATGTGTGTTATGTGTTATGTCACTGTGTTATTTGTGTTATTGTGTGTGTTATGTTTGGTTGGTTGTGTATCAGAAGGAAAATAATGAAATGGAAATGGGAAAGGCGAATGAGTGGGCAATTGGCGACCCACTCACCTGTTTCACCCCAGGGCAAAGCACCCAAACACTGTCAGTCCTAGACGTTTGGCAGCGGACTTCCAGAGCTCAGACACAAGGCCCTAGCGTAAGCTGGCCACTCCGGCGGAGGTAGCAGGCGTTGCCACACCGCAAACAGACGCAGCCAGAGGGGAGAAACTGCCCTTACCACTAGGGACATTTTGGGCATGACTCTAGCCAGGAAGCGAACTGGCAGAGAAGAGATGCTGGCACCACCACCACCAGCAGCAGCATTGAAAAATGGGAAAGGCGAATGAGTGGGCAATTGGCGACCCACTCACCTGTTTCACCCCAGGGCAAAGCACCCAAACACTGTCAGTCCTAGACGTTTGGCAGCGGACTTCCAGAGCTCAGACACAAGGCCCTAGCGTAAGCTGGCCACTCCGGCGGAGGTAGCAGGCGTTGCCACACCGCAGACAGAGGCAGCCAGGGGGGAGAAACTGCCCTTACCATTAGGGACATTTGAGGCATGACACTAGCCAGGAAGCGAACTGGCATCGAAGAGACGCTGGCACCACCACCAGCAGCAGCAGCAGCAGCAGAATTGGGAAAGGCGAATGAGTGGGCAATTGGCGACCCACTCACCTGTTTCACCCCAGGGCAAAGCACCCAAACACTGTCAGTCCTAGACGTTTGGCAGCAGACTTCCAGAGCTCAGACACTAGGCCCTAGCGTAAGCTGGCCACTCCGGCGGAGGTAGCAGGCGTTGCCACACCGCAAACAGACGCAGCCAGGGGGGAGAAACTGCCCTTACCATTAGGGACATTTAAGGCATGACACTAGCCAGGAAGCGAACTGGCAGAGAAGAGACGCTGGCACCACCACCAGCAGCAGCAGCAGAATTGGGTAAGGCGAATGAGTGGGCAATTGGCGACCCACTCACCTGTTTCACCCCAGGGCAAAGCACCCAAACACTGTCAGTCCTAGACGTTTGGCAGCGGACTTCCAGAGCTCAGACACAAGGCCCTAGCATAAGCTGGCCACTCCGGCGGAGGTAGCAGGCGTTGCCACACCACAAACAGACGCAGCCAGGGGGGAGAAACTGCCCTTACCATTAGGGACATTTAAGGCATGACACTAGCCAGGAAGCGAACTGGCAGAGAAGAGACGCTGGCACCACCAGCAGCAGCAGCAGCAGAATTGGGTAAGGCGAATGAGTGGGCAATTGGCGACCCGCTCACCTGTTCCACCCCAGAGCAAAGCATCCAAACACTGTCAGTCCTAGACGTTTGGCAGCAGACTTCCAGAACTCAGACACTAGGCCCTAGCGTAAATTGGCTACACCGGCGGAGGTAGCAGGCATTGCCACACCGCAGCAAGTGCAACCAGGGGGAGAAACTACCCTCTCCATTAGGGACATTTGAGGCATGATTTCAGCCAGGAAGCGAACTGGCAAAAGATGCTGGCACCACCACCAGCAGCACCGTTGGAAAAGGAAAAAGGTGAATGAGTGGGCAATTGACGACCCGCTCACCTGTTTCACCCCAGGGCAAAGCATGAAAGTCTGTCAGTCCATGGCGTTTGGGAGCGGACTTCCAGAACTCAGACACTAGGCCCTAGCGTAAATTGGCTACACCGGCGGAGGTAGCAGACGTTGCCACACCGCAAACACGTGCAACCAGGGGGAGAAACTACCTTAAACATTACAGATAAAAAAAATTAACTTTCCAAGCTAAGAGCTGGGTAACCCAACTTGGGCAGATTGAATTTAAGGAAGGCAATCTGCTCCATCAGATGAGGTGCCATGCGTGAGCGCTGTGGACTCAGTATGTTTCCAGTCATAGAAAACACGCGCTCACTTTGAACAGTGGTTGGCGGACATGATAGTAGCTGCTGCGCAACCCATGAGAGTGCAGGCCACACACTCTTCTTTTCATCCCAGTAGCTAAGAGGATCAACATTAGGCGCAGAAGGAACTTCACAGAGGTAAAGTTTGACCATTTCAGCAGCACTACTCTCCTTTCTGCTGCTAGCTCTGTCAGATGGTCCAACTATACTCCCAAGTGCCTCTTCCCAAAACGCAGCTGCTCCACTCAGCTGTGTTGTGCTGCTTGTGGCACTGCTGCTGATGCTGCTGCTAGGAGTAGCAGACCACATCATCTCTTCCTCCTCCTGCACCTCTCCCTCCTCGGACAGCATTCCCATTTTACGCTGCCAGTCACGCACCTTGTTGACCAATTGCTCCCGGTAGCTACTGAGAACATTAAATTTCAAAGCTAGCTTTCCCTTAATTCTTGGATCGCAAAGGCACGCTAGCATCATTTCGGGACTCTCTTCCATTCGTTTGCGAAGGTGTACTTTTAGCAGATCCTTCAGCTTCCTGACTATGGCTGCTATGTCAGGATGTAGAGTGCCACCTTGAACAGCCTCACGGTTTCCAAGGAACACATCCATCTTGCTGCCTAGATGGGAGAACACTGGGATTACCTGGGCCAGACTGGCAGTGTTTGAGCTTAAATTTTCTGTGGCATCCCTGAATGGTTTAAGGACTGCCACTAGCTGGGCGATCACTGTCCAATCCTCCCTATTCAATGGAGAGGTAATCCCAATATTGTGCTCTGAGGCAAGATTATGGATTGCCCTCTGCTGCTCCAAAATCCTCTCGAGCATGTCTAACGTGGAGTTCCACCGTGTACTGACATCCTGACGTAGGCAGTGTACGGGAAGACCTGACCTCTCTTGCTCTTCCCTCAAAAGTTGGCTAGCCTTAACACTATGGTGAAAGTGCCCAGCGATCTTTCTGCAGCGGGACAGAACTACTGCTGCCACATTAGTTCCTTCTGACATTGCTGCCTTCACTACAAGATGGATGATGTGGGCTGCACAGCGCACACCAACAATATGACCATCTCGCAGCGCTTTCACCATATTGGCACCTCCGTCAGTTACCACAAAACCAACTTCAACATTGGTGCCCGCCTCTGCTCCCACCCAAAGGCTAAACATTTTCCTCATCGCATGCAGAATGTTTTGGGAAGTGTGCTTTTCATCCATCACTTCTGCATGGAGAAGGAAAGATCGGTAGCCTGCTGCAGCAGCTTCCTTAGACACACCGGGCTGCCACCAGTGTGCTGTCAAAGAAAGAAAGGCATGCTGGCCGCTAGGTGCACTCCACAAATCTGTAGTGAAATGAACAGACTGACCAGCAGCCTTGGAAAGCTCCTCTTTCACTGCTGCAACACAGGACCGATACAATGAGGGGACAATGTTCCTGCTGAAAGTGGAACGTGACGGAACTGTATATTGTGGAGCCACAGCCGCCATCAATTGTTTGAAAGGCTCCCCTTCGATCATAGAGAAGGATGCCCCTCCAACAGCAATGAACTGACCAATCAGTCGCGTTACTTTATTGGCCTGCTGTTTGGGCATTGACCTTTTGGATTGGAATGCCACAAATTGTTCCAGGGTGGGCTGGACATGCAGTGCTCCAACCTGCCTTGGTCTCTGGCTGCCAGCACTAGTTGCTGCTGCTGCTGCTGCTGCTGCTATTGGCTCAGAAGAAGAAGCTGTTGGGGTTTTTCCACGGCCACCAGCTATGCTGCCTGCACTAAGTTTTCCCTCTGCATCTTTCCCCAATAGCACAGCGTTGTGTTGAGTGCTGAGGTGATGCTTCATGCTAGCACTGGTAAAATGGCCAGACACTTTCCCTCTGCTTATTAGCTTCCCACAATGTTTGCACTTTCCATAGCGCCCTTCTTCAACATTTTCAAAGTGCTCCCAAATTGGGGCGCGCATAGCCTTGGAGTGTGCCTTGGGTGCTGCTCCTACTGCTCGGGGTGGATGAACAGAGGCAGAACTAGTGGTGGTGGGACTGGTGGTAACAGTACTGGCCATAGTGGGACTGCTAATTGCTTTAGATTTGCTAGGTTTTGCTGCTGGTGGTGGTGGTGGTGGTGATGATCGTAGCGGAGAAGGTGGAGGCTCAGGGGAAAATTGTGCACTAGTCATTTGGACACTGCTCCCTGAGGAATCTGATTCCTGACCACTCATCTCCTCTACTTCCTCTGGCTCATAGTCTAGCTCTTCATTAGCCAGATCGAATGGAATTCCTGCTAGGCTGGAGCTAAGACTGATATCGTCGTGAGACTCGTGACTAGTAGTAGTGCGAGCAGGAAGAATAGACTCTGCACTTGGCCTCTCAGTCTCAGGCTCCTCTGCTACCTCGCTAGGTGGAGTTCCACTATGTGTAGCCCTCTCTCTAACTGTCTTTACAAAAATTTTGTAAGGACTTGGTGGCTTGCTAGAGGTACTAGGAGGACATGGCGTGGCGGTACCAGTGGGAACAGTAGGCGCAGCACTAGTGGTGGTAGAGGCGGTAGAGGTGGGGGTGGTGGTGGTGGTGGTTTTCCCTACAAAGGAATGAGATCGCTTTGGTTTGGGACCCCTCTGAGTCTTGCTGCTAATTTGGCTCTGCTTGGTACCTTGCATGCTGCTGGTGGATGGGGAAGATGCTGCTTGGGGCAAAAGGCACTTCTTTTTAGTCACTGGGCTGGTACTACTTGTGCTACCCTTTAACTTTGAACGTGCTTCTGGTGCTTTAGGCTTTCCGTAAAAAACCATAGAGCTTGTGGGCCTAGCCGCACTACTACTGCCTGCTTTTGGTGCCTTTCCTTTACTTGATGATCCTTCAAGCAATGCTTCCCCATATGATAAGCGAGAGCTTGGCCTACTTGGCCGACTAGACTGACGCAAAGGCTGCATCTTAGAACTGGTGGTGGTGCTGGTGGTGGCGGTGGTAGATGGAGCTTGTCCCTCCTTAGTCCCAAAAGGAGGATCCATTTCAAATTTTGTGTTGTGTGTGTAGTGTAGTGTAGTGTTTAAAAAACTATAAAAAAAAAAAAAAAAAAAAAAAATTAAAAAAAAGGAAAAACGAATTAAAGACAAAAAATTAGAGGAAGTTCTCTTCAGTGCTACTGCTTAAAAAGTAAAACTATGCACTACTGCACTGTGCTGTGTGCAATCTGCCAAAGTGCTAAAGTTATTTAAATTATTAACTCAAGATTAACTATTTAATAACTAGCAGTATTTTATTTTTAATTTGAATTTACACGGGCCTAAGAGCTTAGCCTACTACTATGCTAGCCTAAAGCTATATTTCCTTACTATAAGTCTACCTCTAGGCAGACGCTCTCAAACCCACTAAGCTAAAGTGAGGTTAAATCAGATTCAGTATATGATTTATTAATTAATATTAAGTTATATAATATTAATAGATTAGAAATAATTTACTTATATATTATGTATTATAGATAGAAGAATATAGATTATGAATTAGAAATTAGAATTACTTATATTATAGATTATGAATTAGAATTTATATTGTTATATATTATTTATCATATATTATAGATTAAGATTAAAGAAGATTAGAATTATTTTAGTACTACAGCTAGTAGCTTGAAGCTTTGCTTAGTACAGCTCGTCACAGTCAATTTTTCTTGAAAAGAATTAGAAATAAAATAAAATGTCTCAGCAAAACAGTTAGCTTCACTGCTGGCTGCACTCACTAGCCCAACAAGTTCACTTCACTGATGGACTGAGGTGAGCAAAACACTAAGGGTACTTTTAATAAAATTGAAATAAAATGTAAAATAAATGAGAAAATCTTTGCAAAACAGTTAACGTCACTGCTTGCTGATCAAAAAAAAACACAGCACTTATGCGGCTGCACTCACTAGCCCAACAAGTTCACTTCACTGATGGACTGAGGTGAGCAAAACAAATGAAATAAAATGAAAGATTAATTAAGAAAAATTGACTTGGTCTCTTGCTGTTGCTAAAACAAAGCACAAACTATAGAGCTGCAGCACCAGTACTAATAAGATTAGCTGAACTATACGCTAGTAGTAATTATTTAATATTATTACTTTTATTTATAGCTAATTTAATTAACTATTAAGACAAGAAAGAATTATAGAATTATTGATATTACTGATTTTAGATTAGACACTAGTAGATGTCTTGAATGTCTACAGTACACTCTACACTAGTATACTATTACTAACTATAACTGACAAATATATATATAATTTTATAATGAATTCAATTATTAATTATATTAATTAATATTACTGATTTTAAATTAGACACTAGTAGATGAATGTCTACAGTACACTCTACACTAGTATACTATAGAATATATATATATATATGACTGACAAATATATATATATATAATAATGAACTATTACATTATAGATTCTATTAAATTATTATTTATAAATTCTATTTAATTTATTTAAGCAGGACAGGCAATAGGCACTAGTGCCAGCCCAGGGCAAGGGCACCCCAGTGCCACTGAGGCACTGGGTGCACTGTCAACTCAACAGCACTTACACTACAGTTGATGACAAATTAAATAAAAAAAATTAAATTAATCAAATTATTATTATTAATTATATTAAGTAGCACTGAAGTGAGGATGAAGTACACTGTGAGAAATGGCAGGCTAAGGCTTACCAGTCTCACACAGAACAGAACAATCTCTCTCTGTAACGCTCGGATGCAGCACAGCAGTGTTGCCAAAGCAGTCACAGCGAAAAATGAATGGATCTCTCAGGCAAGCTCTGGTCTTATAAAGGCGCCTTCAGAATTCAAAAAACAGCAGCACAGGCATTGGACGAGACCCTTAGCGTGACGTCACAAGAGTGAGCTGATTGGACAGACGAGATCAGCTCACTCCTGTTTGAAATTTTGGCGGCTGCGCGGCAAAAACGAAGACGATCACGAAGAATCTTCGATTCTTCGTGGTTGTGAGTCTTCGTCTTCTCCTACGTTTTGCCGGCACTGTATTCTCTTCGGCGTGTCTTCGGAACGAACAAAAAAACGGCCTCTTCGTGCTCGTTTTCATGTTCGCCCGAAGACGAATGCGCAAGTCTATTGCATATACACCAGAACAAAATGGAGTTGCAGAAAGAAAGAACATCACTAATGGGCATGGTGAGATGCATGCTTTTGGATGCAGGACTCCCCGATAAACATTGTGGAGAAGCTGTTCAGACAGCCAAAATACCTACAAAATAGGCTGCCAACTAAAGCTACTGAGGGACCTGGATCCCCCGTGATCTCTGACAGACGGGGAAGGTCTGCGCGATGGACGCAGACAACCCCCGCTGCTAACCGCACCTCCTTCCGGCTGCAGCGGAAGTTGTCTACGCGAATCGCGTAGACGTCTACCTGCTGCTTCGGCTACGCACCGGGGACTCAGAAGCACCGGTAAGTTTGGAGGAGGGAGGGTGTTTAAATGGGGTTCATAAGGCATTTCTGTAGGCAGAGTGCTCTATGAAATGCCTTTTAACCCCTTAATGCCACTCTGCCTCCAGAAATGCCTTTTAACCCTCTATACGCCACTCTGCCTCCAGAAATGCCTTTTAACCCTCTATACGCCACTCTGCCTCCTGAAATGCCTTATACCTCCCTATATGCCACTCTGCACCTTTTAACCCCCTAAATGCCAGAGTGGCATATAGGGGTATAAGGCATTTGTGGAGGCAGATTGGCACATAGAGGGTTAAAAGGCATATCATGGGGCACATTGGCATATAGGGGGTATAAGGCATTTCTGGGGCAGAGTGGCAAGCCTAGGAGCAGATGTGCATAACTCGGGGGACAGGTTGGGGAAAAAAGGAAATAAAAACAAAATATTTTTCTCAATCATAGCTTTTATTAAAAAAAATAGTTCACATAGTTTACATGAATTAACATTTAGTGGTAAAACTTTTTCCTATAGGGTCGTCTTATATTCGGGCTTTTTCTTTTTTTTCATATATTAATAATCAAATTTTGGGGGGTCATCTTATAATCAGGGTCGTCTTATAATCGAGCAATTTTAACTCCATATTTATATCTACATTTACATTTATATTTATTTATATAGATTTTTATTACATACAATATTCACGTATTTTAATATTTCATATATTATTTTAGGTTTAATTTTATGTTTACTTTTATGTTTATATATATTTAATTTAACCCCTTAATGACAATTGCCGGTCCTGGCACGGCACGGAAAAGCATGTGCTTTACGACAATTGACGTGCCAGGACCGGCACGTCTTTAAACGGGTGCAGAAAGCGATCTACTATCGCTTTCTGCACCCAAAAAGCGTTGCTGAATGCCTCGACCTCGAGGCATTCAGCAACGCCGCGATCGGCACGAAGGGGCCATCTCTGGCCCCTCCACGGGGCGTCAACATCCGCCATACTTTGTATGGCGGCGGACGCCCGTTTTAAAAGCGTTTAGGAGGCGATCGACGATCGCCTCCTAAACTTAAATGGTGTCGCTGGAATGCCTCGATCAGGAGGCATCCAGCGACACCAAACACTAACCTTTTGATGGGCTGTGACCGCTCCGGAGAGCGGTCACAGCCGCAGCTGCCGGCAATCTTCGCCATCAAGGAAGATGGCCGCCGTCCTGTAACAGGAACCACAAATTTTAAAAGTTCGCTAGATAGTCCAGACCATCTAGAGAACTTTGGCTCCACTTGCAGGTTGAATACAGGTACTGCATTCACCATGCAAGTCAATGGAGCCCAGCTTTCTAATCACAGTGTGATTAGTAAAAATAAATTAAAAAATAAAATAAAATTAATAATAATTAGAAAAAAATAGTAAAAAAACAGTAAAATGTAAAAATCATTTCCCACTGATGTCACTATCAGGGGAACCTCCAAGTTGAAAAAAAATGTTAAATTTTTTTTTAAAAAAAATAAAAAATATATATATATAAAAAATATATTTTTGTGAGCAAGTCCTAAAATTAGCATATTAGCTTAAAACAATTCTCGCATGGAAAGAGTTAAAATACTGGCATATTAAATGCCCGTGGGGTGTGTACTTTTAAAAAATGTATGATTTGATGGGGTAAATTGAATGGGCCAGGTTCAACAACGTCCCAATTAACACGGGGGGGAGGATGGCCACACATCTAATTTCCAATTAGAAAAATGCACACGTACCAAATGTGGCCTTTTAGTTCCCCCCAAAAATGACACACCCATGCATGTGGGGTATCACTGCACTCAGGAGATGTTGCTGAACACATTATGGGGTGTCGTGTGACAGCGGCATATACCAGGAGCTGTAAATTCATACATAAAGTAGGTGTGTGGGGGAAAAATACACACACAAAAATATTACTGCAAACTTTGAAAAAATGCTGGTGGTAAAATATGTGCATGCAAAGAGTTAAAATACCAGCATTTAAAATACCCTGTGGTGTCTAGTTTTGAAAAATATATGGTTTTGTTGGGCACACTGAAATGGCCCGGCTCAAAGATGTACCAAATAGGGCATGGGCAGTGGATCCCAAATGCCAAAGTTCAACATTGAAAAAAGCGCATGCCCCAAATGTGGCCCTTTTGCCCCAAAACAGCCAGGCAAAATCATTCATGTGAGGTATCGCTGTACTCAGGAGATGTTGCTGAACACATATTGGGGTGTTTTGTGATAGTGACATATACGAGAACATTTTAATTCATACCTGAATTAAAATGTGTGTGGAAAACCAAATGCAAAAAATGACTACCACAAAGTTTGACAAAGACTGGTGGTAGATATGGTGCATGGAAAGAGTTAAAATACTAGCATTTGAAATACCCTGGGGTGTCTAGTTTTCAAAAATATATGGGTTTATTGGGCACACTGAAATGGCCCGGCTCAAAGATGTACCAAATAGGGCATGGGCAGTGGATCCCCAAATGCCAAAGTTCAACATTGAAAAATGCGCATGCCCCAAATGTGGCCCTTTTGCCCCCAAACAGCCAGGCAAAATCATTCATGTGGGGTATCGCTGCGCTCAGGAGATGTTGCTGAACACATATTGGGGTGTTTTGTGATAGTGACATAAACTAGAACATTTTAATTCATACCTGAAGTAAAATGTGTATGACAAAACAAATGCAAAAAAATGACTACCATAAAGTTTGACAAAGACTGGTGGTAGATATGGTGCATGGAAAGAGTTAAAATACTAGCATTTGGAATACCCTGGGCTGTCTAGTTTTCAAAAATATATGACTTGATGGGGTAAATTGCATTGGCCGGGTTCAAAGATACCCGAAATGGCACATGGGGGGAAGAATTACCAGATTTGGAAAAAATGGCTTTGAAATAGCAAAACGCTACCTGTACTTATTGCCCCATAATGGGTAGAAAAAAGCAAAAAAACATAAAAACATTGGGTATTTCTAAACTCAGGACAAATAGTAGAATCTATTTAGCAGGTTTTTTCATTACCTTTTATAGATGAGTAAAAGATTTTTCAACTAAAAGTTAGAAACAGTCATTTTTTTCTAAATTTTTCACCATATTTTATAATTTTTTTAATAGTAAATAATATGATACAATCAAAACAATGTCATCTAAAGAAAGCCCTTCTTGTCCTGAAAAAAACAATATCTAATGTGCGTGGGTTCAGTAAACGGGAAAGAAGAAAATTACAGCTAAACACAAGCAGCGCAGAAATGTTAAAAAGGCCATTGTCACAAAGGGTACAAAAAGTAAAATCAGCCTTTGTCTCGAAGGGGTTAAATATCCTCTAATAAAATAATTTTTTATTTACTTTTTTAATCTTATAAATCCTGCAACCTATTAATCTCATAAGGATCCAAATACCATGATTTCTTAAAAATATCTTAAATACATAATTTAATATAAATCTTATAAGAATTCATTTTAATATACACAACACACAACAGCACTCATTAATATGCATAATTTTTATACATCCCTATGTTTTTATTTATGGAGATACTTCCTTTATGGATCTTAGAATAACAATAGCATTTTTCTAATCCCTTAATATTTATATTGATTTCATTTAAGTGATAACAGATATCCAGATCTCTATAACATTTACACTATACCTCATTCATAATAATCTCATTCACATCACCAACTCAACACATTATATTCATATTTATATTTTATTTCACAAATACACAGACAAAATATACTTTAGACAATGTATTCATTTTATTCACATTAAAATAACAGACATATTGATTTCTGTGATATTCAAATCACATCCCACCACATCTCACTATAATAAATTAAATAATTATTTAATTTCTAACACTTTGTTTTCTAATTAAGAATCACCGTCACAACTAAATATATCTACATTGCACAATCAAAACCATAAAATGAATGTTTATATATAAGTATACACAAATATATACATAAATTACCGTATTTGCTCAATTATAAGACGACCCTGATTATAAAACGACCCCCCAAAATCTCAATATTAATTTAGGAAAAAAAGAAAAAGCCTTAATATAAGACGACCCTATAGGAAAAAAGTTTTACCAGTAAATGTTAATTCATGTAAACTATTACATTTTTTAATAAAAGCTGTGATTGAGAAAAATATTTTTTTGTTTTTATTTCCTTGTATTTTCCAACCTGCCCCCCAGTTACGCACATCTGCCCCCATGCTTGCCACTCCAATATGGCACTGTGGCCCATGATATGCCTTTTAACCCTCTATATGCCACTGTGGCCCATGATATGCCTTTTAACCCCCTATGTGCCACTCTGCCTCCAGAAATGCCTTATACCCCTATATGCCACTCTGGCATTTAGGGGGTTAAAAGGCATATTATGGGGCAGAGTGGCATATAGGGAGGTATAAGGCATTTCAGGAGGTAGTGTGGCATTAAGGGGGTTAAAAGGCATTTCATAGAGCACTCTGCCTCCAGAAATGCCCTATGCCCCCATTTAACACCCCCCCCCACACACACTTACCTGCTGTATACCGGGGCAGCAGTCTTCCTTCTGTCTCCCCCCCCATTTAACACTCCACCCCACCCCACACACTTACCGGTGCTTCCAATTTCCTGCTGTATACCGGGGCAGCGGGTTGACGTCCACGCGATCCGTAGACAACTTACGCTGCAGCCGGAAGGAGGTGTGGCGAACTCTGATCTCTGACAGCCGGGGAAAGTCTGCGCGATGGACGCAGACAACCCCCGCTGCTAGCCACACCTCCTTCCGGCTGCAGCGTAAGTTGTCTACGCGTATCGAGTTGACGTCAATACAGCAGGAAATTGGAAGCACCGGTAAGTGGTGGTGGGGGGGGAGACAGAAGGATCCAGGTCCCCTGCAGCGGTGCGGGGGATCTGGATCTTAGTCTCATAGTCAGACCTCTATTTGAGGTCTGATTATAAGACGACCCCGATTAGAAGACGAGGGGTATTTTTCAGAGCATTTGCTCTGAAAAAAACCTCGTCTTATAATCGAGCAAATACGGTAAATGTTCTTTTGGTGGACTTGTCTTTCTCTTTGCCTTTTCTCCGTCTTCTCTCCGTCTATTTTTTCACCTTCGGGTATGGAAGCCAAATGCATTTTCACTTACCTGGTTGATTACTCCTAACCACATATTTTTTTAACCCCACTCCTGGGAGGACCATATTATGATCATTTCAAGTAAAAGCTGAACCGCCCATGTTCTCATGAGAACTTTATTGATACGCACACTGAGGGTTGGAGACATATGGAACGCGGCAACACCAACAGAGGAGAAGCGGATGACGTACGTGATACGCGACAGTGCGCGATGACGCCCACAAGACGGGACAAGAACAACAGACGGGAAACGGACGGCGTGGGATGACGTATACACGGAAATAGTTATAAAAAAAGCACAACAACGGAACAAGATTACTTACCGGATCGATTATACTTCTACTGAAGAAGCCAAGTCGGCGAAACGCGTTTAGAAGGATCTATTTGGATTATTCTACATCCCACAACTGGTGGACTTTTCATTTACACGCTTCAAGCACTTTGGGTGCATGGACCAAATGTGAGTGCATTCTTTACTGGTGACATTAATTCTTTACCCGGATATTGCACTATTTTAAGTTTATTTTTTAGAGTCAACGAAGATTATTAAAGATATTATTGCATTCAACTTGGATGGGTCTGAATCATCTATTCCACCTGTGAGTGCAACACTTTACCCACACATAAAATTGGTCTTATATTCTGCACTATATTGTTTTTTTTCCCTTATATGTATCTGCGCCCCATAATTTTTTGGTTGGTAACTACAGAAATAGTAGCTGAGATGGGGTCCATGCCTTTAGGGGGCACAAACAATTGTTTTTGGTCAGAAGGGCCTTTTCCAAACAATTCTGAATTGGCGCAGGGAGACAGGAATGTCTTGTTAAGTCACGTGCCCCCGTAGCGAAACCGAGGCTGCTCGCACAGGAAGTCAGAAGCACCGGTAAGTTGTTTTTTTGGGGGGGGTTAAATGGGGGGCATAAGGCATTTCTGTAGGCAGAGTGCTCTATGAAATGCCTTTTAACCCCCTTAACGCCACTCTGCCTCCAGAAATGCCTTTTAACCCTCTATACGCCACTCTGCCTCCTGAAATGCCTAATACCTCCCTATATGCCACTCTGCCCCATAATATGCCTTTTAACCCCCTAAATGCCAGAGTGGCATATAGGGGTATAAGGCATGTCTGGAGGCAGAGTGGCACATAGGGGGTCAAAAGGCATATAATGGGGCACAGTGGCATATAGAGGGTTTAAGGCATTTATTGGGCAGAGTGACAAGCCTGGGGGCAGATTTGCATAACTGGGGGCAGGTTGGAAAATAAAAGGAATTAAAAACAAAATATTTTTCTCAATCATAGCTTTTATTAAAAAAAATAGTTTACATGAATTAACATTTACTATAGGAAACTTCTTTCCTATAGGGTCGTCTTACATTCAGGCTTTTTCTTTTTTTCCTAAATTAATATTCAGATTTTGGGGGGTCGTCTTATAATCAGGGTTGTCTTATAATCGAGCAAATACGGTAATACCTGCAATGCTGTCTCCATGTATTTATTTGATCTATACCTGCAATGCTACGTTTTATATATTGTTATTGTATACCTGCAAATACAGGATTTGTATGTCTGATTCTGTTGATTTGATATATACCTTCAGTGCTGAGATCACAAGTGAATTTCAATTGATCTATGCATGCAAAGCTGGGTTTGTGTGTAAATGTGTTGATCTATACCTGCTATCGGCAGCAGGGTCTAATATTAATATATATCGGCAACTGGGGCTAATATTTATATATATATATCAGCAGCAGGATCCAATATTAACGAAACTGCCAGTTCAGCTGTAATTTTGAAATCATGTTTCAATCACAGTCTTTACTTCAAAGAGATAAGTACTCATGATGTAGATAAAAATGCATGTCTAATGCGTATATGTGATGGGCCATTAATACAAATAGTGGTGGCTGGAGGCGATTATACAAGGGTGTGGGGGCACCACATTAATCTATACTAAAAGGGTGCTGGCTGGGGCATCAATACACAAGGGTCAAAAACACTAAGGGGGTATAAACAACAATGCAGTGTGAAAAATCCATCCTGATGTAGATGTCAGTGACGTAGATTGTGTCATGCTGTTTGTGTGTTTTTGTTTATCAGTGTACCAGAGCCTGTCCTGGGGTGTGTGTGCGTATAGGTGTTGGTGCGGCACAGCCTGTCCTGGTGTGTGTTTGGGTGCCCGTATGGCATAGCCTGTCCTGTGTGTGTGTGTTTGGGTGTCGGTGTGGCAGAGCCTGTCCTGGTGTGTGTTTGGGTATTGGTTTGGCAGAGCCTGTCCTGGTGTGAGCCTGTCCTGGTGTGTGTGTTTGTGTGTCAGTGTGGCAGAGCCTGTCCTGGTGTGTGTGTCTGGGTGTCGGTGTGACAGAGCCTGTCCTGGTGTGTGTGTCTGGGTGTCGGTGTGACAGAGCCCGTGTTGGTGTGTGTGTTTGGTTATCTGTTTCCTGACAGTTGGAATTATTTAATTTATACTTATCTAGAGATAAAATGCCCTCCTGAAGCTGTAGTGACTTCAGGGGACAAAACATTCAAGGCCCTCAAATCATTTAGTGGAAAAGTTAAGGTATTGCGTTATTTATGCTATAATATTTATTTCAAGGATTAGTCGTACTAAATTGTGGCTTCAGGCTTCCCATGTTAATTGTCCAATAACAAAAGTATCATTCCATAGCACATTACTTTTGGCAATATATATATATATATATATTTTCTCAGTGGTATGATTTTATGGTTGAAATTATGAATGCCCCCCCAGTTTGACTGGTATCTTGTGTGCCCCCCCTATATATTGTTTCTAGAGTCGCCACTGCACATCTGAGGACTGATTATTCTTTGAGTCTGTGTAGCAGAAAAATGGCAGCATAGATTGGCTGAATAGGTCTTATCTGCATTGATTTTTTTTCTCTGCATAATAATAGGTAGGGGCGGCCAACTAAATGTGTATTAATTTACCTCTGCAGACAAGCAAGGATTATATTAAGATTACAACAGCATCTGTTGTACACTGCTCCATCTACCCCTATCCTGTGAGTGTCTTCTCTATAGCTGCACACTCTCTTTCACATTGACCTCTTCCCCTCTTTGACTCCCCTACTTTTTCTCCTGTCACTTTCTTCACTGCAGCTGCACACCATCTCACACACTGATGTTCCCTCCCCTCAATCTCCCTTTCCACTTTTATTATTGGTATCTTCTCTGCAGCTGCACTCTCTCACATACACTGACTACCTCCCCTTCCATGCTTGGCCCCCTCCACTCCCTCCTGTCAGTTTTTTCTCTGCAGCTGCACAAAGTTTTGCACACTGGTACCCAGTGTGGCAGCTTCACAGAGATCAGAGGAGACCAGACAGTGGCTGGAGAAGGGCGGTTGAGCAAGTGGGGGGGGGGGAATCTGGGAGGAGAAGGCAATTGCTCACACGGGGCAAAGAAGGCTCAGAGAAATGGGTGGAGAGAGGACTAGGGGAATATGGGCAATGAACATGGAAAGAGACTGAGTTTTGGGCTAAACATTTCATTATCTCTATCGCCCCCTAAAGTCCGCAAGCAAGCAGAGTTGATAATGTTTCCAACAGTCCCCTTCTCAACTCAATATGCTTTAGAATCTACAACCCCTAAGTTGTCACGTAGACTCTGGTAAAGGTCTCCTGTTAGTGGCTTGGTGAGTATATCTGCTTTCATCTTTCCTGTTAGCATAAGTCAACTAATCCTTTACTACATGGTACTTCACATCAATATGCTTTGTACATGCACTCATTTTCTCTGATAGAGCAAGTCTTATACAACTTTGGTTGTCTTCAAAGATCTGCATTGGTGTGGGTTCATCTATTCCCATGTCTTTCAGTAGCGATTTGATCCATAAGACCTCTCTCCCACTGGTGGACTTACGATCTGATACATCTTCAGCCCAATCAGCATCTCTGTATCCTATTACTCTAGTCTCAATGTGCAGTCCCTTTCAGCTATCTTCCTATTCTCTTGACTGCAGTCCAGTCTCTTTGTGTGGGTGAACTAGTCTTTCTACATAGTATGCCTATTGCAGTAGCTATGTCAGTTCAGGTTGTCGTAGATAAGTATTACCTACGGCTTCTCTGTAGCCATTTGTTTCTGATAATAGTTCACTTTGCTCCATTTGCCTGTGGAAACCCACTTCCATTGAAGTAGACATTGTTTTAGCTTCTTGTAGTCCTAAACCTTCAAGCAAGTCTAGGATCTTTGGCTTTTGAATGAGGAGAAAACTTCCATCTTCGTCTCTTTCAATCTGCATGCCTAAATAGTAACCAACATTGCCCAGTTGTTTAATTTCCACTTCTTTGTTCAGATGATGTACTATTTCTGCACTGTCCTTTTGATCTTCATAGCAAATAATGAGACCATCAACATAGGTCAATATGAATATCCATCTGCCTTCTCTGTGGCGTGTATAAAGGCAGGACTTGTAAGCATTTTGTCAAGTTTTTCATTCCAAGCTCTTGCTGCTTGCTTTAAACCTTAAAGCCCCTTCTGAAGCTCACACACAAGATCCTTATTCTTGTCACATATAAATCCTGGAGCCTGTTGCATGTACAGCTCTTCTTCTATTTCTCCATGTAAGAACAGTATTTACATCAAGGTGTTCTACGTGTATCTGTCTTCAAGCTGCTAAAGTCAAGAGTACTCTTATTGTGGTAAGCTTTACTACTAGTGCAAAAACTAATAATCCTCACCATATTTTTGAGAGTAGCCTTTTGTGAATAGCCTGGCTTTATACTTCTTTATTTCCCCTCTTGCTTGGCTTTGCAGCCTTTGGCTTTCTTGTCTTTGGGTAGTTTTGTAAGAGTCTATGTTTTATTTTTCTGCAAAGCTTCTATTTCTTCTATTGCTTTTTCCACTTGTCCGCTTCTGCAGCAGGCATTTGCTCAACATCCTTCCATAATGCTGGTTCATATGGCAACACTGATCTTCCAAAGTAAGATCAAAGTCTTTTAGCTGGAGTTCATTTGTTGGGCATTAAGAGTAATTGAGTTCTTGCTCTGGAGATTCTTGTACTTTAGCTACTTCAGACTGTGCTTTCTCATCTGCTAGGCCTGTTGATGCTTCTATCTGAACATCTTTATCCTGTTCTTCTTGAATAATGTTTATATTTCCGTCTACTGGATACTACCGTACTTGTTCAATTATAAGACGACCCTGATTATAAGATGACCCCCCAAAATTTGATTATTAATTTATGAAAAAAAGAAAAAGCCTGAATATAAGATGACCCTATAGGAAAAAGTTTTATCTTGTTGTCTTAGTTATTATTATTTTGTTGTTTTTGTTTTCAGTTTGCAGGGCTGTCAGATGTTTCTATATCTGGGGATATTCCTGTGGAGGGAGAGATCACTGTTCCTATTGCTTCACAGTCGCATGAAGATGATTATTTTACTCCGGATGAGCCCGTCAAAGACACTATTGTATGAAAACTAACTCTTTGAATAACCTTGTTTTCTCTGTATATACATATGTTGAATAGATGGGTTGATCAAATCTATTCATCATGCAGCGCACTGGGTTAGAAAAGTTAGGAACAACGTAATATTAAGTGGGATAGCACCCAGCACTAATTCTCTTGCTGTCAAGTCATGCCTAACAACATCTGTATTAAGTCCTACCACAGTCTTACATTAGATTTTTATAACATAGGCATCTACACTTCTCTTTCCTACCTTGGTTTGTGTTCTAAGTATTATAAATATATGCTGCTTGAAGGCTTTGTCTACGTTTTTTTCTTATCCACAAGTTCTTAGAATAATAGCTCTGAAAGGATTACTGGTGTACCCAATGTAATTTTTTATGGGGGAAAAAAAATACATTATTTGTTTCTTTAGTGTTTGTCCTTACCTGGTGACATCAGAGGCCTGCTAGCAGGGCCGGCCGAAGACTTAACGCCGCCTGGGGCGAAGTTTAAAATGCCGCCCCCCGCCGATGCCCCCCGCCGACTTACCCTTAAACAGTCCTGCGGCGAGTCTCCCTGTGCTGCCACGGTGCCGGCTTGTAATGCTGAGCGCCGGAAATTCACGTCACTTCCGGCGCTCTGCATTACAAGCCGGCACCGAGACCGAACAGGGAAACTCGCCGCAGAGGAGAGAGAGAGGGGCGCCGAGCGGGTAAGCGAAAACCACTCGGTGCCCCTCTCTCTCTCCTCCGCTTCAAACAAAACAAAAAAAAACAGCTTGGGGCGGCAAAGTGCCGCCCCTTCTGAAGTGCCGCCTGGGGCAATTGCCCCAGTCGGCTCCATTGTAGGGCCGGCCCTGCCTGCTAGGCAGTACCAGAGCCACATTTCTCTTCAAAGGATGCTCTGGTTTTAGAGGAATTGACTGGGAAAATGAAGGCATTGCTGAACTAATACATTCTGATATATATGTGTGTGTAAAACAAAGTAAGAATACAGCACATACCCGATACAAAAATCAGGGATATTTATCTAAGGCGTAAATATTGGGGACTCTGTCACACTATATGGCCGTATATTGCTTTGACCACCGCTACATCAAAGTACCCCAAGTTTGGGTCCTATCTAATTTGTCATGGCTATATTTCCTACCAAGGTGATGAATCAGTGGGACTGGCTGCTCATTCCATTAAAAGCCTTCTCTGGACACTATTAATGAGGCAGATGAGGCTACTCAACCCTAGGGTTTGGTCACAACCTGCAAATGCGCAGCAAAATATACAAAAAAGTCAAATTACCTCATCTGTGCTCATCTGTGCCATTGAACATTCATTTTTATTGGGGCTGATGAATAGATGTTTGTAGGTTAAAAATGTCTTTATTGCAAAATATAGAACATTTTTATTGTGCAGCAGATCGATTATGGTGGAAAAAAACCAAAACATTTTGTAGCAGTCTGACATTTTCTATCGGTTCAGTTTTCCATTGTGCAGCTTAAACTGTTTCCTGCAAACAATAACAGGCACTAATCATGTTTCCTGAATGTTGTACCGATTCTTTTTCTTTTCTATGTCTACTACCTTTTTACAGAGGTCAGTAGGTTTTTGTGGTATAATTCTCAGAAAGGGAAGACATCTGGTCCCTTGACTGTGTTCTGCAACAGCACATTTCCTCAATAATTTCTAGGTACTTTTTGTTTGTTTTGTTTCAGATGCGGGACCTGAGGGCTGTTGGGAAAAAGTTTCTTCATGTCATGTATCCCCAAAGAAGCACAACCCTCTTAAGAGACTGTGAGTATGTGAATGCCAAAACATCTTTTACGGTTTGAGCACTAGGTGTCGCTTCTAGAGGTTATTTTGGAACTCAGATGAAATACTGATTTCCCACAAAAATTGTAATAGGAAAGAACACAAAAAGCCATTCCAGTAACAGAATAATCAGAATAAATGGGTAGATATCTCCAGTTGGTTACCCCTTCTGCGATCTTCATACCACGCCTTGGACTATATGATGTAAGTGGGTCCCGATTCCCTTTCCCTAGCGCCCACCCAGTAAATATTATTCTCAATGACTTACCTGTAGCAGTGAGACCTTGCCTCCAAACTGAAGCATTATTTCATTTAAATTTATTAGCTTGGGTGTAACTTTAAACCATGACGTGATGCCGCCAACTCCAAGTTGAACTGAGTTCCTTCCCTTGTTTCTTTTTGAAAGAGTGGTAGTAATAATAATAATTAGGAGAACCAACCCCGTATTAATGCTCACCTGGCTATAAATGGAGGAGAATGATGTGAACCGGCTTGGGAATCATTGCTTTTGCCTGCATTTGTGTTTTGGTCCTGTCCATTGCTGTATTCCAAGGCACAGCCCTATGAAATGTATGTTGGAGTCCGTTTTGCATGAGCTCCGGTGCATTTTACCGCAAGCAGGTTAATGGAGGCATTGTTTTTCTAACTGATTTAACTCCTCTCCCCAGCTGCCTCTTATAACTGAGGCCGTTCGTCAGCATGATCAAATTTGCATGCAATAAAATGTATTGGTTTAATGCAAAACATACCTGCATGCAAAAAGAACAATCATGCCCTAAGATAAAGAACTCAATGGTATGCACTTCTTTGAATTACGATTATTTGAAGTGAACCATTTTGATTCTATGTGCTACTAATCTGAATTATCGTTACTGTTGGCACCATATTCCTAATGCTGTGGTCTTGTGGTCTTTCTGCAGGGGATTTATGGGGCTCTCTTGTGTTGTGCGTCTCACTTGCTCTGTAAGTATTTATTACTTCCATTTCCTTGATGTTTGGAGATTACCCAGCAGTCTGTGTAATTATGTGCCCAGCAGTAGCGTACCTAGTGGGGGCCGGGGGGGGGGTTGCGATCCGCACCGGTTGCCGCTCATCAGGGGGGTGCCAACTTGTCCGCCGCTGGAGGAGCAGGCTCGCAAGGGAGCGGTATCGGAGGTCTTTAGCAGACCTCCGGCTCCCTTGAGTGATTTTAAGCCGGGTTCAACCACAGCTGCTGTGCGCCGGATTTGTTGTCAGATCCCGGCTCACAACACCGAAGCCGCGCCCACTGCCGTCCGTACCCTCTGACCCGACAGAAGAACTGAAGAAGAGGAGGAAAAGAAGCTGTAAGGAGAAAAGAGGAAAGGTAGGAAAGCATTCAGTGAGTGAGAGTTGATTGGTATGTGTGTGGATTGGTATGTGTGGATTAGTATATGTGTGGATTGGTATGTGTGGATTGGTATATGTGTGGATTGATATGTGTGGATTGATATATGTGTGGATTGGTATATATGTGGATTGGTATGTGTGGATTAGTATATGTCTGGATTGTTATATGTGTGGATTGGTATGTGTGTGGATTGGTATGTGTGTGGGTTGGTATATGTATGGGTTGGTATATGTGTGGATTGGTATGTGTGGATTGGTATATATGTGGATTGGTATATGTGTGGATTGGTGTGTGTGTGGATTGGTATGTGTGGATTGGTGTGTGTGTGGATTGGTATGTGTGGATTGGTGTGTGTGTGGATTGGTATATGTGCGGATTGGTAAGTGTGTGAGAGTGATGGGTGTTATGCTGTACCATTTCCAATGTATTTTTCATTATATAATTATGCTCTAGTACATCATAACTCCCATCACTCTATACTGTTCCATACAGTGGCAGAGCTGGGAGACAGAGGCCTTTCACCCCCACCGCAGGACTCCTGAAAGGTAAGTGAACTTCAAAGTGGGAGAGGGTAGATAGTTATGAGGGGGTAGATAGGGAGAAGGGAGTGAGACGGGGGGATAGGGGGTAGATAGGGAGAAGGGAGTGAGAAGGGGTAGGTAGGACAAAAGGGAGTGAGAAGGGGTAGATAGGGCAATCATACTCCTATCATGCCAAGTCTGCGAGTACATCCTGGAATCTGGGTATGCCTGGGCATGATAGAAATGTGATTGATGTTAACAATCATATATATATATATATATATATATATATTAATATTGTTATTTAATTGTTTTGTCCTATTTTGGTGTGTTACTTGAAATAAAAGTGTTAGATTTTTTTTATGGTGTGGGGGGGCCCATATTCGGTTTCGGCCAGGTAAATGCTGCATTTTCGGTTTCAGTCCAGAATTTGTTTCGGTGCATCCCTACTACTAATGAAGTGGTAGGCCTACACCACATCAATGTTTGGCTTAGTATATAGTGATAGGAGTTATGCTGCACTATTGTCAATGTCTGGCTCAATGTATAGTGATAGGGATTATGCTGTACCACCGTCAATGTGTGCCTCAGTATATAGTGATAGGTGTTATGTTGTACCACCCTCATTGTCTGCCTCAGTATATAGTGGTAGGTGTTATGCTGTACCACCGTCAATGTCTGCCTCAGTATATAATGATAACAGTAAGTGTTATGCTTTACCACCTTCAGTGTCTGCGTCGGTATATAACGGTAGAAGCTATGCAGTTTTAAAGTGTGTGGGGGGGTGCCACATACAGGATCCGCCCCAGGTGCCAAATACTCTAGGTATGCCCCTGGTGCCCAGTGTTTATAATCTATCTGGCCTCTAAATTTTTGTATTCTTTATCATAAAACACAGTCCTCACAGAAAAGAAAATGAGACAAAAACCTGTTAATCTTTTTTTTGTTCCAGTCAGCGACCATTAACTGCAGAGCTGCCATTGTTCAGTCATGTGATGTTTTGGGAGACTTACCAAATACCAGACTGAGTTAATATTTATGAGGGTTGTAATGAATTCGGCGCCTCCATTTATTTAGTCATTGGTTGCCACAAGCAGTATTATAAAGTTTCCGTAGGTTGGGCTAAGGTACACTATGGCCATCACACCTACTGTATATAAGCTTGTCAGACATGTCATTCTAAAACCGGGTGCATTAATCTGCAGTTGTGCTCCCCCACACACACACTTTTGCAGCTTCCACTCCTGGGAAGGCTTTCCACAAAGATTGCAGTATGCCCATTCAGGCAAAGTCTTTGCTACTCACGTAATACAGGCTTCAGTTTTGCTTTCTGCCACTAGAGGGAGTAGCATGCGTAGAAGACTGCATGGCTACCTATCCGTAAACTAAATAAGTGATGATTCTAAGCTGGCATGCTTGTTCCTAGGGCATTTGATGATTTTTAAACAGGTATATGTTTTAATTATATTTTATCTGCTTGTTTAATATTTATTAGAGCTGTAATGTTTGTCTCTTTGTCCCAGAATGCTTCAGGGTGGCCATGCAGACCAGAGTAAGATGATGGAGGACCCCACTTTGCGTAATAATACGGTTTGGGGCTGTTGTGATCACTTTAAACTCTAAGCTGCTAGGGGGAACCATGTAAGTAGAAATTAACAATTTCCATTTCTTTGTGGAAAGGATAATCAATAATAATACTTAGAGACAATTTTTAGATTATCCTGAGGAATGAATAGCGAGCTTCCAAGATTGAACTGAATGAAACTGTTATCATGTGGAATAAAAACACCTAGGCTTTTGGGTGTTCATTCATTCACTTTCTGGCATAGAGAGTATAATGATTCCATCTTCAAAATGTATTCTGTATGATGTTTGGGGAAGGGAGATATGTGCCCATCTATGTCCACACCACAGTGAACAGGCAGATTTAAAAATGTTATATAAAACAAATCTGCACACCATCGCAATACAGCCATCTAGACTATGTACACAAGTAACTAGTAACACTGACAAAAAGTCAGTTAATGTAACCGGAAATATCAAAGCAGCATAAATGAATCTTTATTCTAGTGAGTGCCAAATGCTTTTATGTTGCATGAAAACAATGTGATTCGTATATTTTGCATGTGAGCTGTAGAAGAATGCATTACTAGTCTGTTTTATGATTGTAACTATGTTTTCCTTTCTTTCACAGCTCTTTTTTCCAGAGCTTGTGTGTGCTGGGTTACTGCATCTTACCTCTGACGGTGGCCATGCTGGTGTGCAGGTTACTGCTCCTAGGGAGTAAAAACACAGTTTTCATCGTGACTGTCATCGTGCCACTGGTTGTAGTGACGGCTATGTTTGCCTGGTCCACCTTTGGTAAGGATGCTTCATTTCTTTTGTCTTGAGAGAGGTTTGTTTGTAACACTTGACAGCTATTTTGCTAGTAAATTTATAGGTGAAATTTAAACCTGCCTTTACTCACAGCCTTTATCTCTTATCTTATTTGTGAACTGCAAGTACACATCTGTGTCTCCATTGTGTCAGAGCATGCGCACACAGCATTATGTAACATAGTGGGGAGGACTGAGATTGATGTGCATGCAGTCCACCTGTTAGTACACCAATGTGAAGCTAATTCCAGTATATTTTCTTTTTATGTATATAGTAGTGATTTTGCAAAATCAGTTAACATATAACATGCTATACTAACCTGCAGTTTTCATTCTTTGTGTGCCAATTTATGGACTGCCTCTACACTTTCTTGTAATTACAAACGTGAACCTGTCATCCAATAAAAGGGAAGTATGACACATCATATACACATCGTGCTAGAGAAATACCTAGCAAATGTATATATAATAAGTTATACTTACTTGAGGGGTATTTTTTCCTGGTGGTTATGCCTGAGTATGTATGCTCACCCAGATGCACCCTCACTCCCAGAAAGCTGTATACATAATTGAGCATTATGTGGAGGATTGTGGTTATGTGAGTATCCGGCGAGGCACCCTTGGTTTTAGTTTAATCTTTATGCTGGATTAATATTCACATACAAAAGTGCAGTAGTAAATGCATAAAAAGCGGTAACATATATACAATGGTGCTTGGCAAGACACCTTTTGTAATTTTAAATAAAATAGTTGCGTACAATTACTGTTAACGTAACAACTTTTGTTTTTTCTTCTAGCATCCACTGCCTTTTTAGCAGACAGTCAGCCACCTAACCGAAGAGCTTTAGCGGTGTACCCCATATTCCTCTTCTACTTTGTCATCAGCTGGATGATCTTGACCTTTAACCCTAGTTCATGAGTGTGGACATCTTGTATAGGCTTAAGGAATCTGGGCCAGTGTAAATATACCAGCAGCCTGGTGGATCACGCACCCGTATGTCGAAGAACCAAACTATGATGAAGAATGAAACACGTGGGTACCGGCTGCTTTGTGCAAGAGTCCAAGAGTCATGATGTATATATCCCTGCACTAACTAGACACCAATTTCTGTTTTTCTTCTAAATGCATATCCAGCAATAAAAAGTTGGATTAGAGGCTCTGTGAACAGAATGAAGGCCAACACCTAAGAAATTGTTTCAGTAATTGTTATTGTTACTGTGCAACTATCATCAGACACTGATGCCACATCTATAGTTTTCAGAAGGTGTTAAACCCATTTTGATTTTGTACGCATTACCTTCAAGAGTTAGCGGGCTAAGTAGCATGTATGTGGGTCATTTGTAAAGAGGTACCACTTAATGGCACTGGTACCTTTTTTATTTTCTATGGAAAGGCCTTTTGTAGGATAACCTGGTTTCTCCCTTAACTCTGGAAACATATACACTGCATTGTTTTCCTGCATTCTTGGAATTTCATGGCAAATAAAAGCTGCCATTCTTAAATTGCGTCCAAACCTAAAGTAGCCATGAGGTTACCCTTACTTAATCTGAATATGGTATTGACAAATACGGAAGAGGTTAATATTACAGCGCTCATATTAAATGGTTGAAACATGCAACATTGCCATTTGATCTGTATTACAGGCAGTCTGTTCCTGTGCGGCAAAGCTTATTTTGTTTCCCCCAAGCTAATATTAACTAAGAATTTAGTTTTTGGAAGTCAATATCATAAAGACAATTGTGTGAATTTTTACTCTAAGGGGTATATTCACTGACCCAAGAGCTTTCAGGAAATCTGTACAAAAGGCCAACCGATCATTTTCGATCATAATGGGACCCTGGACAATTCTCTTCTAGTACCCCGATCATAGTGAGTACTCTGTCCCATTCCAGTAGTACCTCCTCCAGGCCCCTTTTCATCCCTGGTGGTTCAGTACAATGAAGGTGGGGGAATCTATCTCCCACTAGTGAGTCACTTTGTGGTTTGTGTGTTGCCTGATACTGGGTTCCAGGATACATCATCACTTCCTGGAGCTGTGCGACATCAGATGATATGCAACCTCAAAGAAGCACTCAATAGTGGCTGTTGAGGGTGCCATAGAGGCGGCTGCCCAATTGCCTTCTGTAAAAGGCAGACCTGAGGCCAATCCTAGTGAGCATCTCCTGCAAGAAGGGCTGAGCTCAGTTTGCACAATAAATGTGGCAAGATTTCTTGGAAGTAGTTTGCCCAACGCAGTTCAATGTACATGCATACTCTGGGATAGCCACTGCTAACTCCCCAACTGCTTGAGTTTCAATGGCTGCTGTACTGATCAACTTCTGCTTGCATGTGTGAATAGAGCTGCTCACTAAGGAGTAAAGATGGTACCGTCCATCTATAGTGTGTGGTGTTGTCTCTTCTTCAGATCAGTGCCTTCCTATCGGTGTTCATGTGGTGCCCAGTGGGGAGCACATTCTACCCATGCAAGCAGCTCTTACACAGTGCACCTTCACCATCATATGAGCAAAGGGCACTCAGACCCATAAAACCTGGATGATATTTAAGCGCAGTGTATAACAACTGCTTTAAAATGTAAATGCTACAGATTTTAATTCAGCTCTTAATAAGGAAACTACCACAGTTACATAACTTGTAAAAATCTTTAAAAAGATCATTTTTATAATGTATCCGGGTTTACTGTGCACATAGGGAGAGTGCTATCGTCTAGGATGCTTTGCTACATTTTATGTGGGAATTGGGGGATTTTTGCTGTTTATTTCTTGTGATGCCTTTCTTTGTTGAACATATAATGCTACAAAAAAATTGAAGAATAGGTATTTAAGCCGGTAGGAGGCGGTGGTGCATTACATTGTACATATATGCATGACTGAAAAAGAGTGTATATTGTAAAGGAGGCAATATGTGTATGTATATTGCTTCAAAAAGAATGTGTGTGTGTATAATTGTCATAGACTCACACATATGCTACAACACTACTGTTTACTCAATGTAAATATGCTTTTTGGGGGGGATTACAATGATAATTACCAGGTGGTTGCTGTGAATTAATTTCATTTGATACCTGATCTGTTTTAAAGGTTTAAATGCAATCTATATTTTTAATTTATTAAAAGTTTTCTTTTTTAATTCAATGATGTCTGTCTGATTGGCTAACAGTCTGTGATGTACATCAGTGTAGCATGACCATGGCCTTGCTAATCAAGAGAACATGAAAGTTGCCTTTAAGAGGATTTTGTGCCACTGGAAAATGCAGATTAATTCCCATTCACTTTTAAGAAGACTTGTTAAGTACTAGCTCAGAGTTCCAAAACGCACAAGAAAAATGTAAACCTAAAGGTTCTGTGTCGCCAAAGATGAGATATACAACATTGTCAGACGGGTGCTGCATGATGTAAAAGGGCAAAATAAATGTTGTCTTTATTTTTCTCCCCAATGATGCCTATGACCTAAAAATTAACATTTGAATAGTGGTACAGCTTAGAAACAGAGCCCCGGCATTCAACTCTAGCTCTCCCACATCTTACATTTACAAATGCTGTCAGAATTTTCTGAACATCGTTTCATTGAACTGTTAGCGCAGCCTGACAGTTCTGACTGTGACAAGCCTTTTATGTGTAAAGACATGTATATGTTTTTGTAAAGCGTATTAGGTGTATCGAGTTATATATTTACATGATTTATATATGACTATATGTCACTTTAATAGGAAAATGGAAAGTTAAGTAGCCCCAGACTTTCTTACCAATTGATGACTTCTCTGAAGCTAGAGGTGAGAAAAAGGAAATTCTGGAGAATTTTCTTCCCACTCTAGAGCTTTTTTATGCTCGTACACCTTTGTTGTTAAAATGTAAGCCTTTATGGTCATCCCATTTGTTTTCTTTCCGTTCGAGTTGGTCACTGACACTGAATCCTCCCATCCTTGGAATCTCTTCCACCGCTAGGAGAGAGAAGACGGTCTCCACATGAAGTTACCATCCTGTGTGCATATTGTTAAACTTTAATTAGTATTTATGTCCATTCAGAGGGTACACATTAAACATGTTTACGCCATGGTAACCGGGTTGATAAATCTCATTATATAAAGTTTAAGAAATTAGAAGAGCATTTAATATGTTTCATTAGATACTGGGCACCCCACATGCCCTCTGAGATTCTATCAAAGAGCTAACAATTGCCTCTCACAATCCTACTGCACCAGACGTGCAGTCACACAATGTTGTGTTACCTGACCCTAACACCAGCCATAGACCTTTGCTGCCGCTGGCCCCTGGGTGGACGGTGTATCAGGAAATATGCCGGTACCCAGTGAGGCCAATTCTTCCCTGGATGAGTGCACTCAACACACTACTGAACTTATTTGATTATTATAGAAAACATATTTTTTCAGTGTTATCAATATTAAAGATTTCACTGTACCACTTCTGATGGAAAGCTTTCCCACATATCTACCACATAAGTACAACATCCTTACCCTCTAGTATTAGATTATGGCCTCTTGTTCTAACATTTCCCCTCCTTTGTAATGAATTTCCCTCCTCTCCTTTGTTAAATCTCTTTAATCATGATTAAAGAAATGTTTCATAAAAAAATACTTGTTCATGAAGGGGTTAAATTGCAGCCAAACTGTCACTGCTCCCATGTCTCTTTCTCTTGGTCTTTATGATGTCATATTCTGCCAAGTTCTATATGCACAGGGCTTGTGGCCACACTCCTGCACTTACCTGTTCAGTGAGATACAAGCATTCGCTTGGCTTTGCTCAGAAGTGCAGATTTGGAGATAGAGAGTGAATTTTTGAGAGATAATGTGGAAAAAGGTAAGTTTATTTACTGTATTTTACATTAAAGTGTAACAACCATCACCCCCCAGACCTCCGCAGGCTGACAACCAGCAAACAAAAGGTTACAGGAATTTACCAGAACATAGAAGCCGTTCTATAGCTAAGCTTTATATTTTAGGTGATTACCTTTCATATTTTAATTGTCTGAAATAATATTACCCAGCATGCAGCTCATTCCCTCATCCTGATTGGCCATTCAAATCTTTTCCATTTATTTATATGTATGGAGCTGCTTCAGAGGTCTAGTTTTTTAAAGGCATTTAACACGATGTAATAGGAGCTTTCCAGAGTTTTGGGTTTAGCGATAGGTCCTTGTCAAATGTATCGTTAATCTGGAATTGGCTCTGGGGCCAATATTATCCATCTTTGCTTCTGCTCATGGATTTGGTGACATCACAGGTTATGTTGCATAATTGTTGTTAAAGGGTTGTATAATTACCTGCCCAGCCATAAAACTAGATTTAATGTAAGGAAGTTAAATAGAACAGTGGAAGCGGTAGAGACTATTACAGTAAGGGAATCTAAACATGTGTTGGATACGCATATGGCTCTTAAAGACGAGACCAGGTTCTAATAAATGTTTGAGTCTAGATGGGCCGGATGGGGCCAATCTGCTTGCAGGCTCTATGTTTCTATGTTAGCATTTTTAGGATGAATCAAGAGATGGTGTTCAAAATGTGAATTCATTTACAGTATTGTCTATTAGCAGTGCTATCAGAGCTCCATAAATCTCACCTAATAACTTCATCCCGACTGGTTGATCTTTTTTGGTGATGGTTTTGCAGCCCAATAGATAGTAGTGGAGAAAGTGTGAAAAACTTGGTGAACCCTTTTCAAAAATGTTAACTTATTAACTGTTAAAAAAATATTATTATTATTATAACTATACAGATTTCACCATCCTGCTTACATTCATATTCTGACCTACTGTCAGTTCTCCTATTTGAAGGCATATATGGCGACCTCATTGGCCATTTTTTTCAGGATTCATATGCATTTCACGTGTTGCTGACCAGCCTGTGTAAAGTACGGCACCACATACAGCAGCAGGCGGAATTTTACATCTAAATAGCCAGCAACATATTCTGATTTATTTATATAGCAGCATCATATTCTGCAGCGCTGTACAACAGAGTGAGATGTATATGTGTTCTAAAACAAATGGCTGAGGTTGACACCCTAAAGCCACCAGTCCATCTCAGAGCCTAATGTGTGTATGTATATATATATCTATATATCTATAGATATATAGATATATATATATATATATATATATACATTTGCTCCCCTAGCCCTCCCATATACAAGGCTGATCATACATAATTTTTTTCTGTTTCTTTTAGCCACGTATTTCATTATCCAGGGCCATGGAGATGGACTCTGGTGTTTTTGCAGACACCATAAGGATAATAGATAATTTTTACCAGATGTGCTCAGATGAGAACCTGTGCAAAACAGTGAGTATTACCCTTTTGTGTTAAGTATTTTTTCCACTTTTCTGCAGGCCCAGAAAATTTCAGCAACTTGATTTACTCCTTTCTCTTTCTTATTTTCCTCAAAAGGTCCCTGACATTGACGCAACCATAAACAGCCATTGCTAAATAAAAACCTCTATCAATAAACACATTAATAGACAAATCCAAATATATTTGACAGGATTCTGCATCTGCAAAATCTATCATGTGCTCAAGATGGTTGGAGTGTGGCTTTAACATTTCACCATATACAAGGCTTTGAATGATTATACAAATCCTTAATCTTCATTATTTAGTGCCACGTTTCATCCTGTGGCCGGGGAAAGGAGCCACCCTGATTTGTCCGAGGTCAGGACGATGTTAGATCATTTGTGGCACAAAATAAATGATTTGATGGGGTTAAAGTGAAATGGCCAGCTTCAAACATGTCCAAAATAGAAAATGAGGATAGGGTGACCAGTTTTCAAAACTAATATGTTTAGGATGTTTTTCTGCTTTTACTTATTTTTTCACTTTCCTGTAGACTCATCTCGATTTAACCCTTCCTCCTTTTTTTTCCTTGCCAGTTTGTTGAAATAGACCTGGGAGAAACCACAGTGGGTGACTACAGTAATGATGCTACAGAGTGGGCAGATCAGGTAAACACTAAATCTAAATATAAATGTTTATCAATGCACATATTTTATGCTCTTTACAATTGCCTCTAATTAACAAAAACCCATGAATAATGCCGCAGATTCATCTTGTAAAATGAATGAAATGTAAGGGAATTTAAACATGTGTTGGATACGCATATGGCTCTTAAAGACGAGACCACGGTCTAATAAATATTTGAGTCTAGATGGGCCGGATGGGGCCAGTCTGCTGGCAGGCTCTATGTTTCTATGTTAGTATTTTTAGGATGAATCAAGAGGTGGTGTTCAAAATGTGAGTTCATTTACAGTATTGTCTATTAGCGGTGCTATCAGAGCTGCATAAATCTCATCTAATTCCCTCATCCCGACTGGTTGATCTTTTTTGGTGATAGTTTTGCAGCCCAATAGAAAGTAGTGGAGAAAGTGTGAAAAACTTGGTGAAACTTTTTTCAGAAATGTTAACAGAACTTATTAACTATTAACAAATTATTATTATAACTGTACAGATTTCACCATCCTGCTTACATTCATATTCTGACCTACTGTCAGTTCTCCTATTTGAAGGCATATATGGCGACCTCATTGGCCATTTTTTCCAGGATTCATTTGCATTTCACATGTTGCTGACCAGCCTGTGTAAAGTACGGCACCACATACAGCAGCAGGCGGAATTTTACATCTAAATAGCCAGCAACATATTCTGATTTATTTATATAGCAGCATCATATTCTGCAGCGCTGTACAACAGAGTGAGATGTATATGTGTTCTAAAAAAAAATGGCTGAGGTTGACACCCTAAAGCCACCAGTCCATCTCAGAGCCTAATGAAGCTGTGGTGTGTGTGTGTGTGTGTGTATATATATATACACATTTGCTCCCATATCCCTCCCATATACAAGGCTGATCATACATAATTTTTTTCTGTTTCTTTTAGCCACGTATTTCATTATCCAGGGCCATGGAGATGGACTCTGATGTTTTTGCAGACACCATAAGGATAACAGATAATTCGTACCAGATGTTCTCAGATGAGAACCTGTGCAAAACAGTGGGTATTACCCTTTTGTGTTAAGTATTTTTTCTACTTTTCTGCAGGCCCACAAAATTTCATCAACTTGATTTACTCCTTTCTCTTTCTTATTTTCCTCAAAAGGTCCCTGACATTGACGCAACCACAAATAAAGAGCTTGAGGATCAGGTAAACAGCCATTGCTAAATAAAAAACCTCTATTAATAAACACATTAATAGACAAATCCAAATATATTTGAGAGGATTCTGCATCTGCAAAATCTATCATGTGCTCAAGATGGTTGGAGTGTGGCTTTAACATTTCACCATATACAAGGCTTTGAATGATTATACAAATCCTTAATCTCCATTATTTAGTGCCACGTTTCATCCTGTGGCCGGGGAAAGGAGCCACCCTGATTTGTCCGAGGTCAGGACAATGTTAGATCATTTGTGGCACGTCATAAAGTGAAATGACCAGCTTCAAACATGTCCAAAATAGGAAATGAGGGCAGGGTGACCAGTTTTCAAAACTGTAATATGTTTAGGATGTTTTTACTTATTTTTTCACTTTCCTGTAGACTCATCTCGATTTAACCCTTCCTCCTTTTTTTTTCTTGCCAGTTTCTTGAAATAGACCTGGGAAAATTCACAGTGAGCGACTTCAGTGATGATTCTACAGAGTGGGCAGATCAGGTAAACACAAAATCTAAATATAAATGTTTATAAATGCACATATTTTATGCTCTTTACAATTGCCTCTAATTAACAACAACCCATGAATAATGCCGCAGATTCATCTTGTAAAATGAATGAAATGTAAGGGAATTTAAACATGTGTTGGATACGCATATGGCTCTTAAAGACGAGACCACGGTCTAATAAATGTTTGAGTCTAGATGGGCCGGATGGGGCCAATCTGCTGGCAGGCTCTATGTTTTTATGTTAGCATTTTTAGGATGAATCAAGAGGTGGTGTTCAAAATGTGAATTCATTTACAGTATTGTCTATTAGCGGTGCTATCAGATCTGCATAAATCTCACCTAATAACCTCATCCCGACTGGTTGATCTTTTTTTTGGTGATAGTTTTGCAGCCCAATAGAAAGTAGTGAAGAAAGTGTGAAAAACTTGGTGAAACTTTTTTCAGAAATGTTAACAGAACTTATTAACTATTAACAAATTATTATTATAACTGTACAGATTTCACCATCCTGCTTACATTCATATTCTGACCTACTGTCAGTTCTCCTATTTGAAGGCATATATGGCGACCTCATTGGCCATTTTTTTCAGGATTCATATGCATTTCACATGTTGCTGACCAGCCTGTGTAAAGTACGGCACCACATACAGCAGCAGGCGGAATTTTACATCTAAATAGCCAGCAACATATTCTGATTTATTTATATAGCAGCATCATATTCTGCAGCGCTGTACAACAGAGTGAGATGTATATGTGTTTTAAAAAAAATGGCTGAGGTTGACACCCTAAAGCCACCAGTCAATCTCAGAGCCTAATGAGGCTTATGTGTGTGTGTATGTGTATGTGTATGTATATATATATATATATATATATATATATATATATATATATATATATATACACACACACACACACACATTTGCTCCCGTATCCCTCCCATATACAAGGCTGACCATACATAATTTTTTTCTGTTTCTTTTAGCCACGTATTTCATTATCCATGGAGATGGACTCTGATGTTTTTGCAGACACCATAATGATAACAGATAATTGGTACCAGATGTTCTCAGATGAGAACCTGTGCAAAACAGTGAGTATTACCCTTTTGTGTTATGTATTTTTTCCACTTTTCTGCAGGCCCAGAAAATTTCAGCAACTTGATTTACTCCTTTCTCTTTCTTACTTTCCTCAAAAGGTCCCTGACATTGACACAACCACAAAGAAAGAGATTGAGGATCAGGTAAACAGCCGTTGCTAAATAAAAACCTCTATTAATAAACACATTAATAGACAAATCCAAATATATTTGAGAGAATTCTGCATCTGCAAAATCTATCATGTGCTCAAGATGGTTGGAGTGTGGCTTTAACATTTCACCATATACAAGGCTTTGAATGATTATACAAATCCTTAATCTCCATTATTTAGTGCCACGTTTCATCCTGTGGCCGGGGAAAGGAGCCACCCTGATTTGTCCGAGGTCAGGACGATGTTAGATCATTTGTGGCACAAAATAAATGATTTGATGGGGTTAAAGTGAAATGGCCAGCTTCAAACATGTCCAAAATAGAAAATGAGGACAGGGTGACCAGTTTTCAAAACTGTAAAATGTTTAGGATGTTTTTATGCTTTTACTTATTTTTTCACTTTCCTCTAGACTCATCTCGATTTAACCCTTCCTCTTTTTTTTTGCTTGCCAGTTTGTTGAAATAGACCTGGGAGAATCCACAGTGAGCGACTACAGTGATGATGCTACAGAGGGGGCAGATCAGGTAAACACTAAATCTAAATATAAATGTTTATCAATGCACATATTTTATGCTCTTTACAATTGCCTCTAATTAACACAAACCCATGAATAATACCACAGATTCATCTTGTAAAATGAATGAAATGGTTCTGATTTTTTGCAGGACAGCCCTAATTTCTGGAGGAGCCTCTTACTCTGCTTTAAACCAAAAAAAACATCAACACCCGCCAGCTCCACAGAGATCACCACTACAACCAAACTATGCTGGTTCTGCCGTATTTTTGGGAGAAAGAAGAAATGAAAAGCTAACGAGATCAAATATCAAGATCAGAGAGAGAACATTAAATGTTAGGATTAAGATTAATAAAATAATTAATAAGTTCTATAGATCATGAATCTCTGGTCTGTAGTTAGGAGTCACTGTGCACTGTATGTTTCATGAGGCCAACAATTGTGTTTTCTGTGACCGAGACCAAGTCTCACATCTACCGTTAAATGTGTGAGCCTATGATTTTAAGGCTGGATCAGGAGCTGATCAGCAGCATCCATTACCATACAATTTGGAGGAGAACCCTGAGTGCCCCTAAGTATGTGAAAAGACACAACAAATAATGCTAGGTGTGGGCAACAGAACAGACATTCCAAAATGGCATTATTTTAAAAAGTTGACAGCAACTGTTTACACTCATACGCGTTTTTAACCCCTTAAGGACAGAGCTGCAATTGCATTTTTGTACGCTTCATGCCAATTGCTGTTAACATTTCTGGGGTGTTTGTATTTAGCTATAATTTTCTTCTTTCTTATTTACTGTAACCATACAAATTATGTATTTTTTTTAGGACAAGTAGGGCATTCATTAGATAACATTATTTTGATAATATCATTTAATTTATTCTAAAAAAAATAATAATAAAATATAGTGATTTTGTTTTAGAAATTCTGACTTTTATTTGAAAAATAATTTACCTATCTACAAAAGCTAATGAAAACACCTTCTAAATAAATTCAAATATTTGTCCTAAGTTTAGAAATACCCAATGTTATAGGGCAATAAGGACAAGTAGCATTTTGCAATTTAAAAACCATTTTTTTATCTGGTCATCCTCAGCACACGCCCTATTTGCGACATCTTGGAAGCCAGCAAATTCAATTTGCCCCACCAAACCATATATTTTTGAAAACTAGATGCTCCAGAGTATTTCAAATGCTGTTATTTTAACTCTTCTCATTTTACCACCAGCCTTTGTCAAATTTTGTGGTAGTATTTTTTTGTTGTGGTTTTTTTCACACGCATTTTAATTCAGGTATAAATCTTCAGCGCCTGGTATATATCACTGCCAAACAGCACCACAAAATGTGTTCAGCAACATCTCCTCAGTACAGTGATACCATCCATGCATAGGCTTGTCAGGTTTTCAGAGGGACAAAAAGGCCGAAAAAGGCATAAGACATGCATTCTTGCAATCCAGTGGGAACTTTGCTAGCCTGTACAGGAACAAAGTAATGAGTGGCAAACAAAAGTTTTACATGTTTCGCAACTTAATCTGGTGCTTACTCATAAACTAATATTAGATAGTTAATATTTGGGCATAGTTCTAACATCACATACTTAAACCACCAATCAAGAGTGAACAATAAAAGTTGTGCATAATTAATCACAGTAGGTTTTAACACAATTTTTCAATTTGCAATTTTACAGTTTCTATTTCACTCAAAAATCTAATAGAGTGAACTAATGCATGTGGTGAAAAAAATGGTTATGTATCTAAAACCGAAATGAAAAGTAAACAAAAACAGTTTTAAGAAGCGGGAAATAATATCTCCTTAGTCACTACAAGATTCTTTTTACTACATAATTGAAAATCAAATGTCTTGATACAAAAGTTACTATTTGGAAAAATACAATGTTGCTTTTAAGCATTAGGGAATAGCGACACCTTGTGGATTGAACCGAATTTGCAGCTCTTGATACTATGTATCCAATATACTGTGGCTGCTTTTTGTGAGGTGACTGAAAAAACGTTATCAAATACTTCAGTGCATAGTGATCTATTAGAACATATTACATAACTAATATGTATATATAATACATTTTTACTTTTATAGCACTAATAACCGTTAGAATTTAATATTACATACCACACATTGTTTAATTTAGCTTCTTCATATCATAATATTTTCAATTAATAATAAAGTGTACTGTTACTCCAATTTAAAGGATATACCAGTGACAAATCTACTTGGCTTAAAGATGCAAAAATGGAAAGGTAATAACCAAATTTAAATGGTAATGTATGACTGCTAGAACAAGTAAACAGCCAAAATATGAATGAAACCCAACAAAATAGAATTGAAAGTTATAATAAAAATTATAATGGATATGTAAATAAGATAAAGTAGAAAGGATTCTTTGGCACATACCCACACCCACTCTGGGTGACTGTGGGAATAGATTTTGTGGTGGTGATGGTGGGAGGGCAGGATTTAATTGTTGGACCTAGGCAGCACAATGTCTTTAGCCGACCCTGATAAGGTTCTTTACAATTGTTTTCTCAATATTCATATATTCCAGCGATCCCGTTTATAATATAACTATCTGTTTCCGGTGGTCCGTGAGAGCAACAGTAGGATGAGTTACTCCAATAGATGCTTCCATTCCTGAAAGTAGCCTTAATAACATGGACCTTTCTATCACCCACATCATTATTACATCTTGGTGTTGATGTTGACAAAGGACTAAAATGGTTACTTCTGCCAAAGGAACCTACCGTGTCTTGAAAAAAACTAGACGGTTCACAAAAAGTTCAGAAACAAATTTAGTCAGGTCTGGTGGCAAACAGACAACACTAGAAAACAGACCAAAATGAAAATAAAAATAAACAAAACACAAAAACAATAAATTAGGAGCGGGTTATAGCTTCACCACAGGATTAACTCTAATTGAGCACAGAATATATCAACTGTAAAAGCATATATTAAAACAAATGTGGTTCATTTACAAGAGGCTGGAGGTTTGCAGGATCCACTCCAGGATTCATATGGAGCCTGCATCAGGCAAAGGTGCTGGGCATTAAACCCCCCAGGGAGACTGTGGTGGGAAGAGAAAGGAGGAGGAGGTTTTGCAGAGCCTGGTTTACCTGGATCTGACTGGGAGGTCTGATTAGTGGGTGATTAGGCTGGTCAGTCTGGGACAGCATAGTATTGTTAGAAAGAGCTCCAATTGGGAGCTAGGTTGTTTCTTTTATGATTTTTGTTTTGGTTGAGCAGTTAAAGCAATAAAGCACTGCTTGCTACAAATTGGTGTGCCTGAGCCTGATTGCCCTAGAGGACTGTTACATTTTTGGCCCTCATGCTACAGGGATAATCACAATATACCGTATTCGTTTCATTATAAGACAAGGTTTTTTTTTCATCTTTTAGTCAGACCTGAAATCGAAGGTTCTGTTGAAAACAGAATCAGCTCTGCTTGCTGCCGGACATTAGGGGGCGATATCTTGTTTTTGTGTTCTTCTGCTCTCTGGTGGTCTATGCTGTTTCCTTTTATATTATTTCACTTCCTTTTTCTTGTCTTGGTTACTTGAAAGTCCTCTCAGTGTGTTTGAAAAGACAGAATAAAGTAAGCCTGTTGTCCTAAAGAAACATTTGGTGTTAGCAGATTAAATATTCCAACAAAAGGGTTATGGGCTCAGTTACTTAACAAAAATTGAATAACAATTTAACCACTGCAAACACACTGAAACCAGGGCTCCAGAGAATTACCACTTATGGTGTTTCCTATTAAGACGCCAGCTTGAGGTAGAAGGTGCGCTTTTGCCCTTGGACCAGCCGGTGCCTACAACCGGAGGTGCAGAGATTGCAGCATGGAGCACAAAAGATATTAAGGCAAGAAATGTTATTATTCCGTGTTTACCACATGAAATAGTACATATTAGAAATGGAAAGACTGCTGCAGATATGCTTAAAGCCTTGCAGAAATGATATGGGGAAGATAAGACACAGAAAAAAGTATTACTTTTCAAAGACCTTTTTACCACAAGACTAAGTGAAGGTGGAGATGCAGACAAACTTATTACAGATTTATTAAATGTGATGGACAAACTAGCTACAGCGGGACAAGTGCTAAATGATCAGTTAAAATGGGCTTAGTTCTTCGTTCTCTATCCTGCTCCTACATTTGTGTCCACATTTAATGCAAAATGAAAGAACTCTGGGTAATTTAATGAGCTCCATAAGAGCTGAAGCCCTCAGACAAAGAAATCAGGATACAACAGAGATGGCCTCTGCATCAAATTACATGGTCAGCCGAACATGCTAAGTGTATCAACATTAACAAGAAAGGCGTTTATATATTTTTAACAATAAAGGGTGTTTGGTCTCATTTAAAAGTGATGTGTATTGGAAAGGTTTTGAGAAGGATGGAGTATTTGTTCTAGATTTGCAAAAAGAGAGAGCCAATGTTGCTAAGAAATATACAGAGAGCAACTACTTAGCACTTTGGCACAGAGGCTTTGCACACCGTGACTCAAATGCCATTCAAGAAAAATTTGGTTAGGAACATTAATATGAAAAAGTGTGCTACTCATAGACAAAAGTGCAAAGGTGGGAAATAAGTTTAACAGAAAACCCCAAGCAATTCAAAGTAACACTGGTGGTGAGTACATGTCCAAACACACAGAGACATACCTAAGAGAACAAGGAATAGAACACCGACTCACAATTGCATATTAGACTTGGGCACCAGGGGGCTCTTCGTGTTCGTCTTCGTGCTCGTCTTCGGGGGGGAAAAAACCTTCGTATTCCGCGAATATTCGCCCGTTCCTGTCTTCTCTTCGGGCGAATATTCGCGGACATTCTTCGTGCTCGTTTAATCTTCGTTTCCTTCCTGGTTGCCTTGCAGGGGTTAATACGGGGTTAACAACACATCGGAGCAGCAGCAGCTGCCGTGAAGGAACGTGTGTGCAACTCTATTGGTCGTTTCGGAGGGGGGCTGGTCTGGCATCAACTAGTGAATTGCAGAACGCACTTCATTCGTTGATGGCAGGCCAGCCCCCTGCCGAAACGACCAATAGAGTTGCACACACGTACTGAGGTGTACTGTACACAAAATGACCTAGAGACAAATGCTCCAAGGAACTTGGCCTCCGTTTATCATACACAATCACACATCCATAGATGTTTAATAAAAGAATAGGGATTATTTTACATTTTTAAATTGATTTTGGACCACTTGTAATACATGCCTAACATTTGCTACCTATTTACAATGGCATACTTTGCAACAACCCAACTTTTACTGGACAGGACTGGAAAAAAGCAGGACTGTCCACCAAAATCTTGGGTGTGTTGGCAGGTATGCGGATGGAAAAATGTTGGACAAGAACTAAAAAATAGCTTAGGGTTAATGTACGGTTATGTTTAAGATTAGTAGCAGTGCACTGCTTTGGTTAAAGATGTATTATGTCTAAATAATAATTTAATTTTAATGGGTTTTAAAAAAAAATTAGGGGTTTATTTAAATGTATTTTAAAGTTAGATTTATTATTTAGTACTTTATTATATTTATTTAATGTTTATACTAGTGCTACCTACCGAGCTATAACTACCAACGTGTATTTGCATACCTAGTTTAGCTAAATTAGATGGGACAGGACTGGAAAAAAGCAGGACTGTCCCTGAAAAAGTTGGGTCTGTTGGCAGGTATGTGGATGGAAAAATGTTATAGTATGAAGTGTGAGTTATAGCGTTAATGCTAGTGAGTGTAGAAATGAAGGCCAGGACAAATAACAAGAGGAAAGGTCCTTGTGATTTTTGCATTGTACGTGTATGTGTTATGTGTGTTATGTGTGTTGTCACTTGTCACTGTGTTATATGTGTTATGTGTGTTATGTGTTATGTCACTGTGTTATTTGTGTTATTGTGTGTGTTATGTTTGGTTGGTTGTGTATCAGAAGGAAAATAATGAAATGGAAATGGGAAAGGCGAATGAGTGGGCAATTGGCGACCCACTCACCTGTTTCACCCCAGGGCAAAGCACCCAAACACTGTCAGTCCTAGACGTTTGGCAGCGGACTTCCAGAGCTCAGACACAAGGCCCTAGCGTAAGCTGGCCACTCCGGCGGAGGTAGCAGGCGTTGCCACACCGCAAACAGACGCAGCCAGAGGGGAGAAACTGCCCTTACCACTAGGGACATTTTGGGCATGACTCTAGCCAGGAAGCGAACTGGCAGAGAAGAGATGCTGGCACCACCACCACCAGCAGCAGCATTGAAAAATGGGAAAGGCGAATGAGTGGGCAATTGGCGACCCACTCACCTGTTTCACCCCAGGGCAAAGCACCCAAACACTGTCAGTCCTAGACGTTTGGCAGCGGACTTCCAGAGCTCAGACACAAGGCCCTAGCGTAAGCTGGCCACTCCAGCGGAGGTAGCAGGCGTTGCCACACCGCAGACAGAGGCAGCCAGGGGGGAGAAACTGCCCTTACCATTAGGGACATTTGAGGCATGACACTAGCCAGGAAGCGAACTGGCATCGAAGAGACGCTGGCACCACCACCAGCAGCAGCAGCAGCAGCAGAATTGGGAAAGGCGAATGAGTGGGCAATTGGCGACCCACTCACCTGTTTCACCCCAGGGCAAAGCACCCAAACACTGTCAGTCCTAGACGTTTGGCAGCAGACTTCCAGAGCTCAGACACTAGGCCCTAGCGTAAGCTGGCCACTCCGGCGGAGGTAGCAGGCGTTGCCACACCGCAAACAGACGCAGCCAGGGGGGAGAAACTGCCCTTACCATTAGGGACATTTAAGGCATGACACTAGCCAGGAAGCGAACTGGCAGAGAAGAGACGCTGGCACCACCACCAGCAGCAGCAGCAGAATTGGGTAAGGCGAATGAGTGGGCAATTGGCGACCCACTCACCTGTTTCACCCCAGGGCAAAGCACCCAAACACTGTCAGTCCTAGACGTTTGGCAGCGGACTTCCAGAGCTCAGACACAAGGCCCTAGCATAAGCTGGCCACTCCGGCGGAGGTAGCAGGCGTTGCCACACCACAAACAGACGCAGCCAGGGGGGAGAAACTGCCCTTACCATTAGGGACATTTAAGGCATGACACTAGCCAGGAAGCGAACTGGCAGAGAAGAGACGCTGGCACCACCAGCAGCAGCAGCAGCAGAATTGGGTAAGGCGAATGAGTGGGCAATTGGCGACCCGCTCACCTGTTCCACCCCAGAGCAAAGCATCCAAACACTGTCAGTCCTAGACGTTTGGCAGCAGACTTCCAGAACTCAGACACTAGGCCCTAGCGTAAATTGGCTACACCGGCGGAGGTAGCAGGCATTGCCACACCGCAGCAAGTGCAACCAGGGGGAGAAACTACCCTCTCCATTAGGGACATTTGAGGCATGATTTCAGCCAGGAAGCGAACTGGCAAAAGATGCTGGCACCACCACCAGCAGCACCGTTGGAAAAGGAAAAAGGTGAATGAGTGGGCAATTGACGACCCGCTCACCTGTTTCACCCCAGGGCAAAGCATGAAAGTCTGTCAGTCCATGGCGTTTGGGAGCGGACTTCCAGAACTCAGACACTAGGCCCTAGCGTAAATTGGCTACACCGGCGGAGGTAGCAGACGTTGCCACACCGCAAACACGTGCAACCAGGGGGAGAAACTACCTTAAACATTACAGATAAAAAAAATTAACTTTCCAAGCTAAGAGCTGGGTAACCCAACTTGGGCAGATTGAATTTAAGGAAGGCAATCTGCTCCATCAGATGAGGTGCCATGCGTGAGCGCTGTGGACTCAGTATGTTTCCAGTCATAGAAAACACGCGCTCACTTTGAACAGTGGTTGGCGGACATGATAGTAGCTGCTGCGCAACCCATGAGAGTGCAGGCCACACACTCTTCTTTTCATCCCAGTAGCTAAGAGGATCAACATTAGGCGCAGAAGGAACTTCACAGAGGTAAAGTTTGACCATTTCAGCAGCACTACTCTCCTTTCTGCTGCTAGCTCTGTCAGATGGTCCAACTATACTCCCAAGTGCCTCTTCCCAAAACGCAGCTGCTCCACTCAGCTGTGTTGTGCTGCTTGTGGCACTGCTGCTGATGCTGCTGCTAGGAGTAGCAGACCACATCATCTCTTCCTCCTCCTGCACCTCTCCCTCCTCGGACAGCATTCCCATTTTACGCTGCCAGTCACGCACCTTGTTGACCAATTGCTCCCGGTAGCTACTGAGAACATTAAATTTCAAAGCTAGCTTTCCCTTAATTCTTGGATCGCAAAGGCACGCTAGCATCATTTCGGGACTCTCTTCCATTCGTTTGCGAAGGTGTACTTTTAGCAGATCCTTCAGCTTCCTGACTATGGCTGCTATGTCAGGATGTAGAGTGCCACCTTGAACAGCCTCACGGTTTCCAAGGAACACATCCATCTTGCTGCCTAGATGGGAGAACACTGGGATTACCTGGGCCAGACTGGCAGTGTTTGAGCTTAAATTTTCTGTGGCATCCCTGAATGGTTTAAGGACTGCCACTAGCTGGGCGATCACTGTCCAATCCTCCCTATTCAATGGAGAGGTAATCCCAATATTGTGCTCTGAGGCAAGATTATGGATTGCCCTCTGCTGCTCCAAAATCCTCTCGAGCATGTCTAACGTGGAGTTCCACCGTGTACTGACATCCTGACGTAGGCAGTGTACGGGAAGACCTGACCTCTCTTGCTCTTCCCTCAAAAGTTGGCTAGCCTTAACACTATGGTGAAAGTGCCCAGCGATCTTTCTGCAGCGGGACAGAACTACTGCTGCCACATTAGTTCCTTCTGACATTGCTGCCTTCACTACAAGATGGATGATGTGGGCTGCACAGCGCACACCAACAATATGACCATCTCGCAGCGCTTTCACCATATTGGCACCTCCGTCAGTTACCACAAAACCAACTTCAACATTGGTGCCCGCCTCTGCTCCCACCCAAAGGCTAAACATTTTCCTCATCGCATGCAGAATGTTTTGGGAAGTGTGCTTTTCATCCATCACTTCTGCATGGAGAAGGAAAGATCGGTAGCCTGCTGCAGCAGCTTCCTTAGACACACCGGGCTGCCACCAGTGTGCTGTCAAAGAAAGAAAGGCATGCTGGCCGCTAGGTGCACTCCACAAATCTGTAGTGAAATGAACAGACTGACCAGCAGCCTTGGAAAGCTCCTCTTTCACTGCTGCAACACAGGACCGATACAATGAGGGGACAATGTTCCTGCTGAAAGTGGAACGTGACGGAACTGTATATTGTGGAGCCACAGCCGCCATCAATTGTTTGAAAGGCTCCCCTTCGATCATAGAGAAGGATGCCCCTCCAACAGCAATGAACTGACCAATCAGTCGCGTTACTTTATTGGCCTGCTGTTTGGGCATTGACCTTTTGGATTGGAATGCCACAAATTGTTCCAGGGTGGGCTGGACATGCAGTGCTCCAACCTGCCTTGGTCTCTGGCTGCCAGCACTAGTTGCTGCTGCTGCTGCTGCTGCTGCTATTGGCTCAGAAGAAGAAGCTGTTGGGGTTTTTCCACGGCCACCAGCTATGCTGCCTGCACTAAGTTTTCCCTCTGCATCTTTCCCCAATAGCACAGCGTTGTGTTGAGTGCTGAGGTGATGCTTCATGCTAGCACTGGTAAAATGGCCAGACACTTTCCCTCTGCTTATTAGCTTCCCACAATGTTTGCACTTTCCATAGCGCCCTTCTTCAACATTTTCAAAGTGCTCCCAAATTGGGGCGCGCATAGCCTTGGAGTGTGCCTTGGGTGCTGCTCCTACTGCTCGGGGTGGATGAACAGAGGCAGAACTAGTGGTGGTGGGACTGGTGGTAACAGTACTGGCCATAGTGGGACTGCTAATTGCTTTAGATTTGCTAGGTTTTGCTGCTGGTGGTGGTGGTGGTGGTGATGATCGTAGCGGAGAAGGTGGAGGCTCAGGGGAAAATTGTGCACTAGTCATTTGGACACTGCTCCCTGAGGAATCTGATTCCTGACCACTCATCTCCTCTACTTCCTCTGGCTCATAGTCTAGCTCTTCATTAGCCAGATCGAATGGAATTCCTGCTAGGCTGGAGCTAAGACTGATATCGTCGTGAGACTCGTGACTAGTAGTAGTGCGAGCAGGAAGAATAGACTCTGCACTTGGCCTCTCAGTCTCAGGCTCCTCTGCTACCTCGCTAGGTGGAGTTCCACTATGTGTAGCCCTCTCTCTAACTGTCTTTACAAAAATTTTGTAAGGACTTGGTGGCTTGCTAGAGGTACTAGGAGGACATGGCGTGGCGGTACCAGTGGGAACAGTAGGCGCAGCACTAGTGGTGGTAGAGGCGGTAGAGGTGGGGGTGGTGGTGGTGGTGGTTTTCCCTACAAAGGAATGAGATCGCTTTGGTTTGGGACCCCTCTGAGTCTTGCTGCTAATTTGGCTCTGCTTGGTACCTTGCATGCTGCTGGTGGATGGGGAAGATGCTGCTTGGGGCAAAAGGCACTTCTTTTTAGTCACTGGGCTGGTACTACTTGTGCTACCCTTTAACTTTGAACGTGCTTCTGGTGCTTTAGGCTTTCCGTAAAAAACCATAGAGCTTGTGGGCCTAGCCGCACTACTACTGCCTGCTTTTGGTGCCTTTCCTTTACTTGATGATCCTTCAAGCAATGCTTCCCCATATGATAAGCGAGAGCTTGGCCTACTTGGCCGACTAGACTGACGCAAAGGCTGCATCTTAGAACTGGTGGTGGTGCTGGTGGTGGCGGTGGTAGATGGAGCTTGTCCCTCCTTAGTCCCAAAAGGAGGATCCATTTCAAATTTTGTGTTGTGTGTGTAGTGTAGTGTAGTGTTTAAAAAACTATAAAAAAAAAAAAAAAAAAAAAAATAAAAAAAAAGGAAAAACGAATTAAAGACAAAAAATTAGAGGAAGTTCTCTTCAGTGCTACTGCTTAAAAAGTAAAACTATGCACTACTGCACTGTGCTGTGTGCAATCTGCCAAAGTGCTAAAGTTATTTAAATTATTAACTCAAGATTAACTATTTAATAACTAGCAGTATTTTATTTTTAATTTGAATTTACACGGGCCTAAGAGCTTAGCCTACTACTATGCTAGCCTAAAGCTATATTTCCTTACTATAAGTCTACCTCTAGGCAGACGCTCTCAAACCCACTAAGCTAAAGTGAGGTTAAATCAGATTCAGTATATGATTTATTAATTAATATTAAGTTATATAATATTAATAGATTAGAAATAATTTACTTATATATTATGTATTATAGATAGAAGAATATAGATTATGAATTAGAAATTAGAATTACTTATATTATAGATTATGAATTAGAATTTATATTGTTATATATTATTTATAATATATTATAGATTAAGATTAAAGAAGATTAGAATTATTTTAGTACTACAGCTAGTAGCTTGAAGCTTTGCTTAGTACAGCTCGTCACAGTCAATTTTTCTTGAAAAGAATTAGAAATAAAATAAAATGTCTCAGCAAAACAGTTAGCTTCACTGCTGGCTGCACTCACTAGCCCAACAAGTTCACTTCACTGATGGACTGAGGTGAGCAAAACACTAAGGGTACTTTTAATAAAATTGAAATAAAATGTAAAATAAATGAGAAAATCTTTGCAAAACAGTTAACGTCACTGCTTGCTGATCAAAAAAAAACACAGCACTTATGCGGCTGCACTCACTAGCCCAACAAGTTCACTTCACTGATGGACTGAGGTGAGCAAAACAAATGAAATAAAATGAAAGATTAATTAAGAAAAATTGACTTGGTCTCTTGCTGTTGCTAAAACAAAGCACAAACTATAGAGCTGCAGCACCAGTACTAATAAGATTAGCTGAACTATACGCTAGTAGTAATTATTTAATATTATTACTTTTATTTATAGCTAATTTAATTAACTATTAAGACAAGAAAGAATTATAGAATTATTGATATTACTGATTTTAGATTAGACACTAGTAGATGTCTTGAATGTCTACAGTACACTCTACACTAGTATACTATTACTAACTATAACTGACAAATATATATATAATTTTATAATGAATTCAATTATTAATTATATTAATTAATATTACTGATTTTAAATTAGACACTAGTAGATGAATGTCTACAGTACACTCTACACTAGTATACTATAGAATATATATATATATATGACTGACAAATATATATATATATAATAATGAACTATTACATTATAGATTCTATTAAATTATTATTTATAAATTCTATTTAATTTATTTAAGCAGGACAGGCAATAGGCACTAGTGCCAGCCCAGGGCAAGGGCACCCCAGTGCCACTGAGGCACTGGGTGCACTGTCAACTCAACAGCACTTACACTACAGTTGATGACAAATTAAATAAAAAAAATTAAATTAATCAAATTATTATTATTAATTATATTAAGTAGCACTGAAGTGAGGATGAAGTACACTGTGAGAAATGGCAGGCTAAGGCTTACCAGTCTCACACAGAACAGAACAATCTCTCTCTGTAACGCTCGGATGCAGCACAGCAGTGTTGCCAAAGCAGTCACAGCGAAAAATGAATGGATCTCTCAGGCAAGCTCTGGTCTTATAAAGGCGCCTTCAGAATTCAAAAAACAGCAGCACAGGCATTGGACGAGACCCTTAGCGTGACGTCACAAGAGTGAGCTGATTGGACAGACGAGATCAGCTCACTCCTGTTTGAAATTTTGGCGGCTGCGCGGCAAAAACGAAGACGATCACGAAGAATCTTCGATTCTTCGTGGTTGTGAGTCTTCGTCTTCTCCTACGTTTTGCCGGCACTGTATTCTCTTCGGCGTGTCTTCGGAACGAACAAAAAAACGGCCTCTTCGTGCTCGTTTTCATGTTCGCCCGAAGACGAATGCGCAAGTCTATTGCATATACACCAGAACAAAATGGAGTTGCAGAAAGAAAGAACATCACTAATGGGCATGGTGAGATGCATGCTTTTGGATGCAGGACTCCCCGATAAACATTGTGGAGAAGCTGTTCAGACAGCCAAAATACCTACAAAATAGGCTGCCAACTAAAGCTACTGAGGGACCTGGATCCCCCGTGATCTCTGACAGACGGGGAAGGTCTGCGCGATGGACGCAGACAACCCCCGCTGCTAACCGCACCTCCTTCCGGCTGCAGCGGAAGTTGTCTACGCGAATCGCGTAGACGTCTACCTGCTGCTTCGGCTACGCACCGGGGACTCAGAAGCACCGGTAAGTTTGGAGGAGGGAGGGTGTTTAAATGGGGTTCATAAGGCATTTCTGTAGGCAGAGTGCTCTATGAAATGCCTTTTAACCCCTTAATGCCACTCTGCCTCCAGAAATGCCTTTTAACCCTCTATACGCCACTCTGCCTCCAGAAATGCCTTTTAACCCTCTATACGCCACTCTGCCTCCTGAAATGCCTTATACCTCCCTATATGCCACTCTGCACCTTTTAACCCCCTAAATGCCAGAGTGGCATATAGGGGTATAAGGCATTTGTGGAGGCAGATTGGCACATAGAGGGTTAAAAGGCATATCATGGGGCACATTGGCATATAGGGGGTATAAGGCATTTCTGGGGCAGAGTGGCAAGCCTAGGAGCAGATGTGCATAACTCGGGGGACAGGTTGGGGAAAAAAGGAAATAAAAACAAAATATTTTTCTCAATCATAGCTTTTATTAAAAAAAATAGTTCACATAGTTTACATGAATTAACATTTAGTGGTAAAACTTTTTCCTATAGGGTCGTCTTATATTCGGGCTTTTTCTTTTTTTTCATATATTAATAATCAAATTTTGGGGGGTCATCTTATAATCAGGGTCGTCTTATAATCGAGCAATTTTAACTCCATATTTATATCTACATTTACATTTATATTTATTTATATAGATTTTTATTACATACAATATTCACGTATTTTAATATTTCATATATTATTTTAGGTTTAATTTTATGTTTACTTTTATGTTTATATATATTTAATTTAACCCCTTAATGACAATTGCCGGTCCTGGCACGGCACGGAAAAGCATGTGCTTTACGACAATTGACGTGCCAGGACCGGCACGTCTTTAAACGGGTGCAGAAAGCGATCTACTATCGCTTTCTGCACCCAAAAAGCGTTGCTGAATGCCTCGACCTCGAGGCATTCAGCAACGCCGCGATCGGCACGAAGGGGCCATCTCTGGCCCCTCCACGGGGCGTCAACATCCGCCATACTTTGTATGGCGGCGGACGCCCGTTTTAAAAGCGTTTAGGAGGCGATCGACGATCGCCTCCTAAACTTAAATGGTGTCGCTGGAATGCCTCGATCAGGAGGCATCCAGCGACACCAAACACTAACCTTTTGATGGGCTGTGACCGCTCCGGAGAGCGGTCACAGCCGCAGCTGCCGGCAATCTTCGCCATCAAGGAAGATGGCCGCCGTCCTGTAACAGGAACCACAAATTTTAAAAGTTCGCTAGATAGTCCAGACCATCTAGAGAACTTTGGCTCCACTTGCAGGTTGAATACAGGTACTGCATTCACCATGCAAGTCAATGGAGCCCAGCTTTCTAATCACAGTGTGATTAGTAAAAATAAATTAAAAAATAAAATAAAATTAATAATAATTAGAAAAAAATAGTAAAAAAACAGTAAAATGTAAAAATCATTTCCCACTGATGTCACTATCAGGGGAACCTCCAAGTTGAAAAAAAATGTTAAATTTTTTTTTAAAAAAAATAAAAAATATATATATATAAAAAATATATTTTTGTGAGCAAGTCCTAAAATTAGCATATTAGCTTAAAACAATTCTCGCATGGAAAGAGTTAAAATACTGGCATATTAAATGCCCATGGGGTGTGTACTTTTAAAAAATGTATGATTTGATGGGGTAAATTGAATGGGCCAGGTTCAACAACGTCCCAATTAACACGGGGGGGAGGATGGCCACACATCTAATTTCCAATTAGAAAAATGCACACGTACCAAATGTGGCCTTTTAGTTCCCCCCAAAAATGACACACCCATGCATGTGGGGTATCACTGCACTCAGGAGATGTTGCTGAACACATTATGGGGTGTCGTGTGACAGCGGCATATACCAGGAGCTGTAAATTCATACATAAAGTAGGTGTGTGGGGGAAAAATACACACACAAAAATATTACTGCAAACTTTGAAAAAATGCTGGTGGTAAAATATGTGCATGCAAAGAGTTAAAATACCAGCATTTAAAATACCCTGTGGTGTCTAGTTTTGAAAAATATATGGTTTTGTTGGGCACACTGAAATGGCCCGGCTCAAAGATGTACCAAATAGGGCATGGGCAGTGGATCCCAAATGCCAAAGTTCAACATTGAAAAAAGCGCATGCCCCAAATGTGGCCCTTTTGCCCCAAAACAGCCAGGCAAAATCATTCATGTGAGGTATCGCTGTACTCAGGAGATGTTGCTGAACACATATTGGGGTGTTTTGTGATAGTGACATATACGAGAACATTTTAATTCATACCTGAATTAAAATGTGTGTGGAAAACCAAATGCAAAAAATGACTACCACAAAGTTTGACAAAGACTGGTGGTAGATATGGTGCATGGAAAGAGTTAAAATACTAGCATTTGAAATACCCTGGGGTGTCTAGTTTTCAAAAATATATGGGTTTATTGGGCACACTGAAATGGCCCGGCTCAAAGATGTACCAAATAGGGCATGGGCAGTGGATCCCCAAATGCCAAAGTTCAACATTGAAAAATGCGCATGCCCCAAATGTGGCCCTTTTGCCCCCAAACAGCCAGGCAAAATCATTCATGTGGGGTATCGCTGCGCTCAGGAGATGTTGCTGAACACATATTGGGGTGTTTTGTGATAGTGACATAAACTAGAACATTTTAATTCATACCTGAAGTAAAATGTGTATGACAAAACAAATGCAAAAAAATGACTACCATAAAGTTTGACAAAGACTGGTGGTAGATATGGTGCATGGAAAGAGTTAAAATACTAGCATTTGGAATACCCTGGGCTGTCTAGTTTTCAAAAATATATGACTTGATGGGGTAAATTGCATTGGCCGGGTTCAAAGATACCCGAAATGGCACAGGGGGGGAAGAATTACCAGATTTGGAAAAAATGGCTTTGAAATAGCAAAACGCTACCTGTACTTATTGCCCCATAATGGGTAGAAAAAAGCAAAAAAACATAAAAACATTGGGTATTTCTAAACTCAGGACAAATAGTAGAATCTATTTAGCAGGTTTTTTCATTACCTTTTATAGATGAGTAAAAGATTTTTCAACTAAAAGTTAGAAACAGTCATTTTTTTCTAAATTTTTCACCATATTTTATAATTTTTTTAATAGTAAATAATATGATACAATCAAAACAATGTCATCTAAAGAAAGCCCTTCTTGTCCTGAAAAAAACAATATCTAATGTGCGTGGGTTCAGTAAACGGGAAAGAAGAAAATTACAGCTAAACACAAGCAGCGCAGAAATGTTAAAAAGGCCATTGTCACAAAGGGTACAAAAAGTAAAATCAGCCTTTGTCTCGAAGGGGTTAAATATCCTCTAATAAAATAATTTTTTATTTACTTTTTTAATCTTATAAATCCTGCAACCTATTAATCTCATAAGGATCCAAATACCATGATTTCTTAAAAATATCTTAAATACATAATTTAATATAAATCTTATAAGAATTCATTTTAATATACACAACACACAACAGCACTCATTAATATGCATAATTTTTATACATCCCTATGTTTTTATTTATGGAGATACTTCCTTTATGGATCTTAGAATAACAATAGCATTTTTCTAATCCCTTAATATTTATATTGATTTCATTTAAGTGATAACAGATATCCAGATCTCTATAACATTTACACTATACCTCATTCATAATAATCTCATTCACATCACCAACTCAACACATTATATTCATATTTATATTTTATTTCACAAATACACAGACAAAATATACTTTAGACAATGTATTCATTTTATTCACATTAAAATAACAGACATATTGATTTCTGTGATATTCAAATCACATCCCACCACATCTCACTATAATAAATTAAATAATTATTTAATTTCTAACACTTTGTTTTCTAATTAAGAATCACCGTCACAACTAAATATATCTACATTGCACAATCAAAACCATAAAATGAATGTTTATATATAAGTATACACAAATATATACATAAATTACCGTATTTGCTCAATTATAAGACGACCCTGATTATAAAACGACCCCCCAAAATCTCAATATTAATTTAGGAAAAAAAGAAAAAGCCTTAATATAAGACGACCCTATAGGAAAAAAGTTTTACCAGTAAATGTTAATTCATGTAAACTATTACATTTTTTAATAAAAGCTGTGATTGAGAAAAATATTTTTTTGTTTTTATTTCCTTGTATTTTCCAACCTGCCCCCCAGTTACGCACATCTGCCCCCATGCTTGCCACTCCAATATGGCACTGTGGCCCATGATATGCCTTTTAACCCTCTATATGCCACTGTGGCCCATGATATGCCTTTTAACCCCCTATGTGCCACTCTGCCTCCAGAAATGCCTTATACCCCTATATGCCACTCTGGCATTTAGGGGGTTAAAAGGCATATTATGGGGCAGAGTGGCATATAGGGAGGTATAAGGCATTTCAGGAGGTAGTGTGGCATTAAGGGGGTTAAAAGGCATTTCATAGAGCACTCTGCCTCCAGAAATGCCCTATGCCCCCATTTAACACCCCCCCCACACACACTTACCTGCTGTATACCGGGGCAGCAGTCTTCCTTCTGTCTCCCCCCCCATTTAACACTCCACCCCACCCCACACACTTACCGGTGCTTCCAATTTCCTGCTGTATACCGGGGCAGCGGGTTGACGTCCACGCGATCCGTAGACAACTTACGCTGCAGCCGGAAGGAGGTGTGGCGAACTCTGATCTCTGACAGCCGGGGAAAGTCTGCGCGATGGACGCAGACAACCCCCGCTGCTAGCCACACCTCCTTCCGGCTGCAGCGTAAGTTGTCTACGCGTATCGAGTTGACGTCAATACAGCAGGAAATTGGAAGCACCGGTAAGTGGTGGTGGGGGGGGAGACAGAAGGATCCAGGTCCCCTGCAGCGGTGCGGGGGATCTGGATCTTAGTCTCATAGTCAGACCTCTATTTGAGGTCTGATTATAAGACGACCCCGATTAGAAGACGAGGGGTATTTTTCAGAGCATTTGCTCTGAAAAAAACCTCGTCTTATAATCGAGCAAATACGGTAAATGTTCTTTTGGTGGACTTGTCTTTCTCTTTGCCTTTTCTCCGTCTTCTCTCCGTCTATTTTTTCACCTTCGGGTATGGAAGCCAAATGCATTTTCACTTACCTGGTTGATTACTCCTAACCACATATTTTTTTAACCCCACTCCTGGGAGGACCATATTATGATCATTTCAAGTAAAAGCTGAACCGCCCATGTTCTCATGAGAACTTTATTGATACGCACACTGAGGGTTGGAGACATATGGAACGCGGCAACACCAACAGAGGAGAAGCGGATGACGTACGTGATACGCGACAGTGCGCGATGACGCCCACAAGACGGGACAAGAACAACAGACGGGAAACGGACGGCGTGGGATGACGTATACACGGAAATAGTTATAAAAAAAGCACAACAACGGAACAAGATTACTTACCGGATCGATTATACTTCTACTGAAGAAGCCAAGTCGGCGAAACGCGTTTAGAAGGATCTATTTGGATTATTCTACATCCCACAACTGGTGGACTTTTCATTTACACGCTTCAAGCACTTTGGGTGCATGGACCAAATGTGAGTGCATTCTTTACTGGTGACATTAATTCTTTACCCGGATATTGCACTATTTTAAGTTTATTTTTTAGAGTCAACGAAGATTATTAAAGATATTATTGCATTCAACTTGGATGGGTCTGAATCATCTATTCCACCTGTGAGTGCAACACTTTACCCACACATAAAATTGGTCTTATATTCTGCACTATATTGTTTTTTTTCCCTTATATGTATCTGCGCCCCATAATTTTTTGGTTGGTAACTACAGAAATAGTAGCTGAGATGGGGTCCATGCCTTTAGGGGGCACAAACAATTGTTTTTGGTCAGAAGGGCCTTTTCCAAACAATTCTGAATTGGCGCAGGGAGACAGGAATGTCTTGTTAAGTCACGTGCCCCCGTAGCGAAACCGAGGCTGCTCGCACAGGAAGTCAGAAGCACCGGTAAGTTGTTTTTTTGGGGGGGGTTAAATGGGGGGCATAAGGCATTTCTGTAGGCAGAGTGCTCTATGAAATGCCTTTTAACCCCCTTAACGCCACTCTGCCTCCAGAAATGCCTTTTAACCCTCTATACGCCACTCTGCCTCCTGAAATGCCTAATACCTCCCTATATGCCACTCTGCCCCATAATATGCCTTTTAACCCCCTAAATGCCAGAGTGGCATATAGGGGTATAAGGCATGTCTGGAGGCAGAGTGGCACATAGGGGGTCAAAAGGCATATAATGGGGCACAGTGGCATATAGAGGGTTTAAGGCATTTATTGGGCAGAGTGACAAGCCTGGGGGCAGATTTGCATAACTGGGGGCAGGTTGGAAAATAAAAGGAATTAAAAACAAAATATTTTTCTCAATCATAGCTTTTATTAAAAAAAATAGTTTACATGAATTAACATTTACTATAGGAAACTTCTTTCCTATAGGGTCGTCTTACATTCAGGCTTTTTCTTTTTTTCCTAAATTAATATTCAGATTTTGGGGGGTCGTCTTATAATCAGGGTTGTCTTATAATCGAGCAAATACGGTAATACCTGCAATGCTGTCTCCATGTATTTATTTGATCTATACCTGCAATGCTACGTTTTATATATTGTTATTGTATACCTGCAAATACAGGATTTGTATGTCTGATTCTGTTGATTTGATATATACCTTCAGTGCTGAGATCACAAGTGAATTTCAATTGATCTATGCATGCAAAGCTGGGTTTGTGTGTAAATGTGTTGATCTATACCTGCTATCGGCAGCAGGGTCTAATATTAATATATATCGGCAACTGGGGCTAATATTTATATATATATATCAGCAGCAGGATCCAATATTAACGAAACTGCCAGTTCAGCTGTAATTTTGAAATCATGTTTCAATCACAGTCTTTACTTCAAAGAGATAAGTACTCATGATGTAGATAAAAATGCATGTCTAATGCGTATATGTGATGGGCCATTAATACAAATAGTGGTGGCTGGAGGCGATTATACAAGGGTGTGGGGGCACCACATTAATCTATACTAAAAGGGTGCTGGCTGGGGCATCAATACACAAGGGTCAAAAACACTAAGGGGGTATAAACAACAATGCAGTGTGAAAAATCCATCCTGATGTAGATGTCAGTGACGTAGATTGTGTCATGCTGTTTGTGTGTTTTTGTTTATCAGTGTACCAGAGCCTGTCCTGGGGTGTGTGTGCGTATAGGTGTTGGTGCGGCACAGCCTGTCCTGGTGTGTGTTTGGGTGCCCGTATGGCATAGCCTGTCCTGTGTGTGTGTGTTTGGGTGTCGGTGTGGCAGAGCCTGTCCTGGTGTGTGTTTGGGTATTGGTTTGGCAGAGCCTGTCCTGGTGTGAGCCTGTCCTGGTGTGTGTGTTTGTGTGTCAGTGTGGCAGAGCCTGTCCTGGTGTGTGTGTCTGGGTGTCGGTGTGACAGAGCCTGTCCTGGTGTGTGTGTCTGGGTGTCGGTGTGACAGAGCCCGTGTTGGTGTGTGTGTTTGGTTATCTGTTTCCTGACAGTTGGAATTATTTAATTTATACTTATCTAGAGATAAAATGCCCTCCTGAAGCTGTAGTGACTTCAGGGGACAAAACATTCAAGGCCCTCAAATCATTTAGTGGAAAAGTTAAGGTATTGCGTTATTTATGCTATAATATTTATTTCAAGGATTAGTCGTACTAAATTGTGGCTTCAGGCTTCCCATGTTAATTGTCCAATAACAAAAGTATCATTCCATAGCACATTACTTTTGGCAATATATATATATATATATATTTTCTCAGTGGTATGATTTTATGGTTGAAATTATGAATGCCCCCCCAGTTTGACTGGTATCTTGTGTGCCCCCCCTATATATTGTTTCTAGAGTCGCCACTGCACATCTGAGGACTGATTATTCTTTGAGTCTGTGTAGCAGAAAAATGGCAGCATAGATTGGCTGAATAGGTCTTATCTGCATTGATTTTTTTTCTCTGCATAATAATAGGTAGGGGCGGCCAACTAAATGTGTATTAATTTACCTCTGCAGACAAGCAAGGATTATATTAAGATTACAACAGCATCTGTTGTACACTGCTCCATCTACCCCTATCCTGTGAGTGTCTTCTCTATAGCTGCACACTCTCTTTCACATTGACCTCTTCCCCTCTTTGACTCCCCTACTTTTTCTCCTGTCACTTTCTTCACTGCAGCTGCACACCATCTCACACACTGATGTTCCCTCCCCTCAATCTCCCTTTCCACTTTTATTATTGGTATCTTCTCTGCAGCTGCACTCTCTCACATACACTGACTACCTCCCCTTCCATGCTTGGCCCCCTCCACTCCCTCCTGTCAGTTTTTTCTCTGCAGCTGCACAAAGTTTTGCACACTGGTACCCAGTGTGGCAGCTTCACAGAGATCAGAGGAGACCAGACAGTGGCTGGAGAAGGGCGGTTGAGCAAGTGGGGGGGGGGAATCTGGGAGGAGAAGGCAATTGCTCACACGGGGCAAAGAAGGCTCAGAGAAATGGGTGGAGAGAGGACTAGGGGAATATGGGCAATGAACATGGAAAGAGACTGAGTTTTGGGCTAAACATTTCATTATCTCTATCGCCCCCTAAAGTCCGCAAGCAAGCAGAGTTGATAATGTTTCCAACAGTCCCCTTCTCAACTCAATATGCTTTAGAATCTACAACCCCTAAGTTGTCACGTAGACTCTGGTAAAGGTCTCCTGTTAGTGGCTTGGTGAGTATATCTGCTTTCATCTTTCCTGTTAGCATAAGTCAACTAATCCTTTACTACATGGTACTTCACATCAATATGCTTTGTACATGCACTCATTTTCTCTGATAGAGCAAGTCTTATACAACTTTGGTTGTCTTCAAAGATCTGCATTGGTGTGGGTTCATCTATTCCCATGTCTTTCAGTAGCGATTTGATCCATAAGACCTCTCTCCCACTGGTGGACTTACGATCTGATACATCTTCAGCCCAATCAGCATCTCTGTATCCTATTACTCTAGTCTCAATGTGCAGTCCCTTTCAGCTATCTTCCTATTCTCTTGACTGCAGTCCAGTCTCTTTGTGTGGGTGAACTAGTCTTTCTACATAGTATGCCTATTGCAGTAGCTATGTCAGTTCAGGTTGTCGTAGATAAGTATTACCTACGGCTTCTCTGTAGCCATTTGTTTCTGATAATGGTTCACTTTGCTCCATTTGCCTGTGGAAACCCACTTCCATTGAAGTAGACATTGTTTTAGCTTCTTGTAGTCCTAAACCTTCAAGCAAGTCTAGGATCTTTGGCTTTTGAATGAGGAGAAAACTTCCATCTTCGTCTCTTTCAATCTGCATGCCTAAATAGTAACCAACATTGCCCAGTTGTTTAATTTCCACTTCTTTGTTCAGATGATGTACTATTTCTGCACTGTCCTTTTGATCTTCATAGCAAATAATGAGACCATCAACATAGGTCAATATGAATATCCATCTGCCTTCTCTGTGGCGTGTATAAAGGCAGGACTTGTAAGCATTTTGTCAAGTTTTTCATTCCAAGCTCTTGCTGCTTGCTTTAAACCTTAAAGCCCCTTCTGAAGCTCACACACAAGATCCTTATTCTTGTCACATATAAATCCTGGAGCCTGTTGCATGTACAGCTCTTCTTCTATTTCTCCATGTAAGAACAGTATTTACATCAAGGTGTTCTACGTGTATCTGTCTTCAAGCTGCTAAAGTCAAGAGTACTCTTATTGTGGTAAGCTTTACTACTAGTGCAAAAACTAATAATCCTCACCATATTTTTGAGAGTAGCCTTTTGTGAATAGCCTGGCTTTATACTTCTTTATTTCCCCTCTTGCTTGGCTTTGCAGCCTTTGGCTTTCTTGTCTTTGGGTAGTTTTGTAAGAGTCTATGTTTTATTTTTCTGCAAAGCTTCTATTTCTTCTATTGCTTTTTCCACTTGTCCGCTTCTGCAGCAGGCATTTGCTCAACATCCTTCCATAATGCTGGTTCATATGGCAACACTGATCTTCCAAAGTAAGATCAAAGTCTTTTAGCTGGAGTTCATTTGTTGGGCATTAAGAGTAATTGAGTTCTTGCTCTGGAGATTCTTGTACTTTAGCTACTTCAGACTGTGCTTTCTCATCTGCTAGGCCTGTTGATGCTTCTATCTGAACATCTTTATCCTGTTCTTCTTGAATAATGTTTATATTTCCGTCTACTGGATACTACCGTACTTGTTCAATTATAAGACGACCCTGATTATAAGATGACCCCCCAAAATTTGATTATTAATTTATGAAAAAAAGAAAAAGCCTGAATATAAGATGACCCTATAGGAAAAAGTTTTATCTTGTTGTCTTAGTTATTATTATTTTGTTGTTTTTGTTTTCAGTTTGCAGGGCTGTCAGATGTTTCTATATCTGGGGATATTCCTGTGGAGGGAGAGATCACTGTTCCTATTGCTTCACAGTCGCATGAAGATGATTATTTTACTCCGGATGAGCCCGTCAAAGACACTATTGTATGAAAACTAACTCTTTGAATAACCTTGTTTTCTCTGTATATACATATGTTGAATAGATGGGTTGATCAAATCTATTCATCATGCAGCGCACTGGGTTAGAAAAGTTAGGAACAACGTAATATTAAGTGGGATAGCACCCAGCACTAATTCTCTTGCTGTCAAGTCATGCCTAACAACATCTGTATTAAGTCCTACCACAGTCTTACATTAGATTTTTATAACATAGGCATCTACACTTCTCTTTCCTACCTTGGTTTGTGTTCTAAGTATTATATATATATGCTGCTTGAAGGCTTTGTCTACGTTTTTTTCTTATCCACAAGTTCTTAGAATAATAGCTCTGAAAGGATTACTGGTGTACCCAATGTAATTTTTTATGGGGGAAAAAAAATACATTATTTGTTTCTTTAGTGTTTGTCCTTACCTGGTGACATCAGAGGCCTGCTAGCAGGGCCGGCCGAAGACTTAACGCCGCCTGGGGCGAAGTTTAAAATGCCGCCCCCCGCCGACGCCCCCCGCCGACTTACCCTTAAACAGTCCTGCGGCGAGTCTCCCTGTGCTGCCACGGTGCCGGCTTGTAATGCTGAGCGCCGGAAATTCACGTCACTTCCGGCGCTCTGCATTACAAGCCGGCACCGAGACCGAACAGGGAAACTCGCCGCAGAGGAGAGAGAGAGGGGCGCCGAGCGGGTAAGCGAAAACCACTCGGTGCCCCTCTCTCTCTCCTCCGCTTCAAACAAAACAAAAAAAAACAGCTTGGGGCGGCAAAGTGCCGCCCCTTCTGAAGTGCCGCCTGGGGCAATTGCCCCAGTCGGCTCCATTGTAGGGCCGGCCCTGCCTGCTAGGCAGTACCAGAGCCACATTTCTCTTCAAAGGATGCTCTGGTTTTAGAGGAATTGACTGGGAAAATGAAGGCATTGCTGAACTAATACATTCTGATATATATGTGTGTGTAAAACAAAGTAAGAATACAGCACATACCCGATACAAAAATCAGGGATATTTATCTAAGGCGTAAATATTGGGGACTCTGTCACACTATATGGCCGTATATTGCTTTGACCACCGCTACATCAAAGTACCCCAAGTTTGGGTCCTATCTAATTTGTCATGGCTATATTTCCTACCAAGGTGATGAATCAGTGGGACTGGCTGCTCATTCCATTAAAAGCCTTCTCTGGACACTATTAATGAGGCAGATGAGGCTACTCAACCCTAGGGTTTGGTCACAACCTGCAAATGCGCAGCAAAATATACAAAAAAGTCAAATTACCTCATCTGTGCTCATCTGTGCCATTGAACATTCATTTTTATTGGGGCTGATGAATAGATGTTTGTAGGTTAAAAATGTCTTTATTGCAAAATATAGAACATTTTTATTGTGCAGCAGATCGATTATGGTGGAAAAAAACCAAAACATTTTGTAGCAGTCTGACATTTTCTATCGGTTCAGTTTTCCATTGTGCAGCTTAAACTGTTTCCTGCAAACAATAACAGGCACTAATCATGTTTCCTGAATGTTGTACCGATTCTTTTTCTTTTCTATGTCTACTACCTTTTTACAGAGGTCAGTAGGTTTTTGTGGTATAATTCTCAGAAAGGGAAGACATCTGGTCCCTTGACTGTGTTCTGCAACAGCACATTTCCTCAATAATTTCTAGGTACTTTTTGTTTGTTTTGTTTCAGATGCGGGACCTGAGGGCTGTTGGGAAAAAGTTTCTTCATGTCATGTATCCCCAAAGAAGCACAACCCTCTTAAGAGACTGTGAGTATGTGAATGCCAAAACATCTTTTACGGTTTGAGCACTAGGTGTCGCTTCTAGAGGTTATTTTGGAACTCAGATGAAATACTGATTTCCCACAAAAATTGTAATAGGAAAGAACACAAAAAGCCATTCCAGTAACAGAATAATCAGAATAAATGGGTAGATATCTCCAGTTGGTTACCCCTTCTGCGATCTTCATACCACGCCTTGGACTATATGATGTAAGTGGGTCCCGATTCCCTTTCCCTAGCGCCCACCCAGTAAATATTATTCTCAATGACTTACCTGTAGCAGTGAGACCTTGCCTCCAAACTGAAGCATTATTTCATTTAAATTTATTAGCTTGGGTGTAACTTTAAACCATGACGTGATGCCGCCAACTCCAAGTTGAACTGAGTTCCTTCCCTTGTTTCTTTTTGAAAGAGTGGTAGTAATAATAATAATTAGGAGAACCAACCCCGTATTAATGCTCACCTGGCTATAAATGGAGGAGAATGATGTGAACCGGCTTGGGAATCATTGCTTTTGCCTGCATTTGTGTTTTGGTCCTGTCCATTGCTGTATTCCAAGGCACAGCCCTATGAAATGTATGTTGGAGTCCGTTTTGCATGAGCTCCGGTGCATTTTACCGCAAGCAGGTTAATGGAGGCATTGTTTTTCTAACTGATTTAACTCCTCTCCCCAGCTGCCTCTTATAACTGAGGCCGTTCGTCAGCATGATCAAATTTGCATGCAATAAAATGTATTGGTTTAATGCAAAACATACCTGCATGCAAAAAGAACAATCATGCCCTAAGATAAAGAACTCAATGGTATGCACTTCTTTGAATTACGATTATTTGAAGTGAACCATTTTGATTCTATGTGCTACTAATCTGAATTATCGTTACTGTTGGCACCATATTCCTAATGCTGTGGTCTTGTGGTCTTTCTGCAGGGGATTTATGGGGCTCTCTTGTGTTGTGCGTCTCACTTGCTCTGTAAGTATTTATTACTTCCATTTCCTTGATGTTTGGAGATTACCCAGCAGTCTGTGTAATTATGTGCCCAGCAGTAGCGTACCTAGTGGGGGCCGGGGGGGGGGTTGCGATCCGCACCGGTTGCCGCTCATCAGGGGGGTGCCAACTTGTCCGCCGCTGGAGGAGCAGGCTCGCAAGGGAGCGGTATCGGAGGTCTTTAGCAGACCTCCGGCTCCCTTGAGTGATTTTAAGCCGGGTTCAACCACAGCTGCTGTGCGCCGGATTTGTTGTCAGATCCCGGCTCACAACACCGAAGCCGCGCCCACTGCCGTCCGTACCCTCTGACCCGACAGAAGAACTGAAGAAGAGGAGGAAAAGAAGCTGTAAGGAGAAAAGAGGAAAGGTAGGAAAGCATTCAGTGAGTGAGAGTTGATTGGTATGTGTGTGGATTGGTATGTGTGGATTAGTATATGTGTGGATTGGTATGTGTGGATTGGTATATGTGTGGATTGATATGTGTGGATTGATATATGTGTGGATTGGTATATATGTGGATTGGTATGTGTGGATTAGTATATGTCTGGATTGTTATATGTGTGGATTGGTATGTGTGTGGATTGGTATGTGTGTGGGTTGGTATATGTATGGGTTGGTATATGTGTGGATTGGTATGTGTGGATTGGTATATATGTGGATTGGTATATGTGTGGATTGGTGTGTGTGTGGATTGGTATGTGTGGATTGGTGTGTGTGTGGATTGGTATGTGTGGATTGGTGTGTGTGTGGATTGGTATATGTGCGGATTGGTAAGTGTGTGAGAGTGATGGGTGTTATGCTGTACCATTTCCAATGTATTTTTCATTATATAATTATGCTCTAGTACATCATAACTCCCATCACTCTATACTGTTCCATACAGTGGCAGAGCTGGGAGACAGAGGCCTTTCACCCCCACCGCAGGACTCCTGAAAGGTAAGTGAACTTCAAAGTGGGAGAGGGTAGATAGTTATGAGGGGGTAGATAGGGAGAAGGGAGTGAGACGGGGGGATAGGGGGTAGATAGGGAGAAGGGAGTGAGAAGGGGTAGGTAGGACAAAAGGGAGTGAGAAGGGGTAGATAGGGCAATCATACTCCTATCATGCCAAGTCTGCGAGTACATCCTGGAATCTGGGTATGCCTGGGCATGATAGAAATGTGATTGATGTTAACAATCATATATATATATATATATATATATATATATATTAATATTGTTATTTAATTGTTTTGTCCTATTTTGGTGTGTTACTTGAAATAAAAGTGTTAGATTTTTTTTATGGTGTGGGGGGGCCCATATTCGGTTTCGGCCAGGTAAATGCTGCATTTTCGGTTTCAGTCCAGAATTTGTTTCGGTGCATCCCTACTACTAATGAAGTGGTAGGCCTACACCACATCAATGTTTGGCTTAGTATATAGTGATAGGAGTTATGCTGCACTATTGTCAATGTCTGGCTCAATGTATAGTGATAGGGATTATGCTGTACCACCGTCAATGTGTGCCTCAGTATATAGTGATAGGTGTTATGTTGTACCACCCTCATTGTCTGCCTCAGTATATAGTGGTAGGTGTTATGCTGTACCACCGTCAATGTCTGCCTCAGTATATAATGATAACAGTAAGTGTTATGCTTTACCACCTTCAGTGTCTGCGTCGGTATATAACGGTAGAAGCTATGCAGTTTTAAAGTGTGTGGGGGGGTGCCACATACAGGATCCGCCCCAGGTGCCAAATACTCTAGGTATGCCCCTGGTGCCCAGTGTTTATAATCTATCTGGCCTCTAAATTTTTGTATTCTTTATCATAAAACACAGTCCTCACAGAAAAGAAAATGAGACAAAAACCTGTTAATCTTTTTTTTGTTCCAGTCAGCGACCATTAACTGCAGAGCTGCCATTGTTCAGTCATGTGATGTTTTGGGAGACTTACCAAATACCACACTGAGTTAATATTTATGAGGGTTGTAATGAATTCGGCGCCTCCATTTATTTAGTCATTGGTTGCCACAAGCAGTATTATAAAGTTTCCGTAGGTTGGGCTAAGGTACACTATGGCCATCACACCTACTGTATATAAGCTTGTCAGACATGTCATTCTAAAACCGGGTGCATTAATCTGCAGTTGTGCTCCCCCACACACACACTTTTGCAGCTTCCACTCCTGGGAAGGCTTTCCACAAAGATTGCAGTATGCCCATTCAGGCAAAGTCTTTGCTACTCACGTAATACAGGCTTCAGTTTTGCTTTCTGCCACTAGAGGGAGTAGCATGCATAGAAGACTGCATGGCTACCTATCCGTAAACTAAATAAGTGATGATTCTAAGCTGGCATGCTTGTTCCTAGGGCATTTGATGATTTTTAAACAGGTATATGTTTTAATTATATTTTATCTGCTTGTTTAATATTTATTAGAGCTGTAATGTTTGTCTCTTTGTCCCAGAATGCTTCAGGGTGGCCATGCAGACCAGAGTAAGATGATGGAGGACCCCACTTTGCGTAATAATACGGTTTGGGGCTGTTGTGATCACTTTAAACTCTAAGCTGCTAGGGGGAACCATGTAAGTAGAAATTAACAATTTCCATTTCTTTGTGGAAAGGATAATCAATAATAATACTTAGAGACAATTTTTAGATTATCCTGAGGAATGAATAGCGAGCTTCCAAGATTGAACTGAATGAAACTGTTATCATGTGGAATAAAAACACCTAGGCTTTTGGGTGTTCATTCATTCACTTTCTGGCATAGAGAGTATAATGATTCCATCTTCAAAATGTATTCTGTATGATGTTTGGGGAAGGGAGATATGTGCCCATCTATGTCCACACCACAGTGAACAGGCAGATTTAAAAATGTTATATAAAACAAATCTGCACACCATCGCAATACAGCCATCTAGACTATGTACACAAGTAACTAGTAACACTGACAAAAAGTCAGTTAATGTAACCGGAAATATCAAAGCAGCATAAATGAATCTTTATTCTAGTGAGTGCCAAATGCTTTTATGTTGCATGAAAACAATGTGATTCGTATATTTTGCATTTAGAGCTGTAGAAGAATGCATTACTAGTCTGTTTTATGATTGTAACTATGTTTTCCTTTCTTTCACAGCTCTTTTTTCCAGAGCTTGTGTGTGCTGGGTTACTGCATCTTACCTCTGACGGTGGCCATGCTGGTGTGCAGGTTACTGCTCCTAGGGAGTAAAAACACAGTTTTCATCGTGACTGTCATCGTGCCACTGGTTGTAGTGACGGCTATGTTTGCCTGGTCCACCTTTGGTAAGGATGCTTCATTTCTTTTGTCTTGAGAGAGGTTTGTTTGTAACACTTGACAGCTATTTTGCTAGTAAATTTATAGGTGAAATTTAAACCTGCCTTTACTCACAGCCTTTATCTCTTATCTTATTTGTGAACTGCAAGTACACATCTGTGTCTCCATTGTGTCAGAGCATGCGCACACAGCATTATGTAACATAGTGGGGAGGACTGAGATTGATGTGCATGCAGTCCACCTGTTAGTACACCAATGTGAAGCTAATTCCAGTATATTTTCTTTTTATGTATATAGTAGTGATTTTGCAAAATCAGTTAACATATAACATGCTATACTAACCTGCAGTTTTCATTCTTTGTGTGCCAATTTATGGACTGCCTCTACACTTTCTTGTAATTACAAACGTGAACCTGTCATCCAATAAAAGGGAAGTATGACACATCATATACACATCGTGCTAGAGAAATACCTAGCAAATGTATATATAATAAGTTATACTTACTTGAGGGGTATTTTTTCCTGGTGGTTATGCCTGAGTATGTATGCTCACCCAGATGCACCCTCACTCCCAGAAAGCTGTATACATAATTGAGCATTATGTGGAGGATTGTGGTTATGTGAGTATCTGGCGAGGCACCCTTGGTTTTAGTTTAATCTTTATGCTGGATTAATATTCACATACAAAAGTGCAGTAGTAAATGCATAAAAAGCGGTAACATATATACAATGGTGCTTGGCAAGACACCTTTTGTAATTTTAAATAAAATAGTTGCGTACAATTACTGTTAACGTAACAACTTTTGTTTTTTCTTCTAGCATCCACTGCCTTTTTAGCAGACAGTCAGCCACCTAACCGAAGAGCTTTAGCGGTGTACCCCATATTCCTCTTCTACTTTGTCATCAGCTGGATGATCTTGACCTTTAACCCTAGTTCATGAGTGTGGACATCTTGTATAGGCTTAAGGAATCTGGGCCAGTGTAAATATACCAGCAGCCTGGTGGATCACGCACCCGTATGTCGAAGAACCAAACTATGATGAAGAATGAAACACGTGGGTACCGGCTGCTTTGTGCAAGAGTCCAAGAGTCATGATGTATATATCCCTGCACTAACTAGACACCAATTTCTGTTTTTCTTCTAAATGCATATCCAGCAATAAAAAGTTGGATTAGAGGCTCTGTGAACAGAATGAAGGCCAACACCTAAGAAATTGTTTCAGTAATTGTTATTGTTACTGTGCAACTATCATCAGACACTGATGCCACATCTATAGTTTTCAGAAGGTGTTAAACCCATTTTGATTTTGTACGCATTACCTTCAAGAGTTAGCGGGCTAAGTAGCATGTATGTGGGTCATTTGTAAAGAGGTACCACTTAATGGCACTGGTACCTTTTTTATTTTCTATGGAAAGGCCTTTTGTAGGATAACCTGGTTTCTCCCTTAACTCTGGAAACATATACACTGCATTGTTTTCCTGCATTCTTGGAATTTCATGGCAAATAAAAGCTGCCATTCTTAAATTGCGTCCAAACCTAAAGTAGCCATGAGGTTACCCTTACTTAATCTGAATATGGTATTGACAAATACGGAAGAGGTTAATATTACAGCGCTCATATTAAATGGTTGAAACATGCAACATTGCCATTTGATCTGTATTACAGGCAGTCTGTTCCTGTGCGGCAAAGCTTATTTTGTTTCCCCCAAGCTAATATTAACTAAGAATTTAGTTTTTGGAAGTCAATATCATAAAGACAATTGTGTGAATTTTTACTCTAAGGGGTATATTCACTGACCCAAGAGCTTTCAGGAAATCTGTACAAAAGGCCAACCGATCATTTTCGATCATAATGGGACCCTGGACAATTCTCTTCTAGTACCCCGATCATAGTGAGTACTCTGTCCCATTCCAGTAGTACCTCCTCCAGGCCCCTTTTCATCCCTGGTGGTTCAGTACAATGAAGGTGGGGGAATCTATCTCCCACTAGTGAGTCACTTTGTGGTTTGTGTGTTGCCTGATACTGGGTTCCAGGATACATCATCACTTCCTGGAGCTGTGCGACATCAGATGATATGCAACCTCAAAGAAGCACTCAATAGTGGCTGTTGAGGGTGCCATAGAGGCGGCTGCCCAATTGCCTTCTGTAAAAGGCAGACCTGAGGCCAATCCTAGTGAGCATCTCCTGCAAGAAGGGCTGAGCTCAGTTTGCACAATAAATGTGGCAAGATTTCTTGGAAGTAGTTTGCCCAACGCAGTTCAATGTACATGCATACTCTGGGATAGCCACTGCTAACTCCCCAACTGCTTGAGTTTCAATGGCTGCTGTACTGATCAACTTCTGCTTGCATGTGTGAATAGAGCTGCTCACTAAGGAGTAAAGATGGTACCGTCCATCTATAGTGTGTGGTGTTGTCTCTTCTTCAGATCAGTGCCTTCCTATCGGTGTTCATGTGGTGCCCAGTGGGGAGCACATTCTACCCATGCAAGCAGCTCTTACACAGTGCACCTTCACCATCATATGAGCAAAGGGCACTCAGACCCATAAAACCTGGATGATATTTAAGCGCAGTGTATAACAACTGCTTTAAAATGTAAATGCTACAGATTTTAATTCAGCTCTTAATAAGGAAACTACCACAGTTACATAACTTGTAAAAATCTTTAAAAAGATCATTTTTATAATGTATCCGGGTTTACTGTGCGCATAGGGAGAGTGCTATCGTCTAGGATGCTTTGCTACATTTTATGTGGGAATTGGGGGATTTTTGCTGTTTATTTCTTGTGATGCCTTTCTTTGTTGAACATATAATGCTACAAAAAAATTGAAGAATAGGTATTTAAGCCGGTAGGAGGCGGTGGTGCATTACATTGTACATATATGCATGACTGAAAAAGAGTGTATATTGTAAAGGAGGCAATATGTGTATGTATATTGCTTCAAAAAGAATGTGTGTGTGTATAATTGTCATAGACTCACACATATGCTACAACACTACTGTTTACTCAATGTAAATATGCTTTTTGGGGGGGATTACAATGATAATTACCAGGTGGTTGCTGTGAATTAATTTCATTTGATACCTGATCTGTTTTAAAGGTTTAAATGCAATCTATATTTTTAATTTATTAAAAGTTTTCTTTTTTAATTCAATGATGTCTGTCTGATTGGCTAACAGTCTGTGATGTACATCAGTGTAGCATGACCATGGCCTTGCTAATCAAGAGAACATGAAAGTTGCCTTTAAGAGGATTTTGTGCCACTGGAAAATGCAGATTAATTCCCATTCACTTTTAAGAAGACTTGTTAAGTACTAGCTCAGAGTTCCAAAACGCACAAGAAAAATGTAAACCTAAAGGTTCTGTGTCGCCAAAGATGAGATATACAACATTGTCAGACGGGTGCTGCATGATGTAAAAGGGCAAAATAAATTTTGTCTTTATTTTTCTCCCCAATGATGCCTATGACCTAAAAATTAACATTTGAATAGTGGTACAGCTTAGAAACAGAGCCCCGGCATTCAACTCTAGCTCTCCCACATCTTACATTTACAAATGCTGTCAGAATTTTCTGAACATCGTTTCATTGAACTGTTAGCGCAGCCTGACAGTTCTGACTGTGACAAGCCTTTTATGTGTAAAGACATGTATATGTTTTTGTAAAGCGTATTAGGTGTATCGAGTTATATATTTACATGATTTATATATGACTATATGTCACTTTAATAGGAAAATGGAAAGTTAAGTAGCCCCAGACTTTCTTACCAATTGATGACTTCTCTGAAGCTAGAGGTGAGAAAAAGGAAATTCTGGAGAATTTTCTTCCCACTCTAGAGCTTTTTTATGCTCGTACACCTTTGTTGTTAAAATGTAAGCCTTTATGGTCATCCCATTTGTTTTCTTTCCGTTCGAGTTGGTCACTGACACTGAATCCTCCCATCCTTGGAATCTCTTCCACCGCTAGGAGAGAGAAGACTGTCTCCACATGAAGTTACCATCCTGTGTGCATATTGTTAAACTTTAATTAGTATTTATGTCCATTCAGAGGGTACACATTAAACATGTTTACGCCATGGTAACCGGGTTGATAAATCTCATTATATAAAGTTTAAGAAATTAGAAGAGCATTTAATATGTTTCATTAGATACTGGGCACCCCACATGCCCTCTGAGATTCTATCAAAGAGCTAACAATTGCCTCTCACAATCCTACTGCACCAGACGTGCAGTCACACAATGTTGTGTTACCTGACCCTAACACCAGCCATAGACCTTTGCTGCCGCTGGCCCCTGGGTGGACGGTGTATCAGGAAATATGCCGGTACCCAGTGAGGCCAATTCTTCCCTGGATGAGTGCACTCAACACACTACTGAACTTATTTGATTATTATAGAAAACATATTTTTTCAGTGTTATCAATATTAAAGATTTCACTGTACCACTTCTGATGGAAAGCTTTCCCACATATCTACCACATAAGTACAACATCCTTACCCTCTAGTATTAGATTATGGCCTCTTGTTCTAACATTTCCCCTCCTTTGTAATGAATTTCCCTCCTCTCCTTTGTTAAATCTCTTTAATCATGATTAAAGAAATGTTTCATAAAAAAATACTTGTTCATGAAGGGGTTAAATTGCAGCCAAACTGTCACTGCTCCCATGTCTCTTTCTCTTGGTCTTTATGATGTCATATTCTGCCAAGTTCTATATGCACAGGGCTTGTGGCCACACTCCTGCACTTACCTGTTCAGTGAGATACAAGCATTCGCTTGGCTTTGCTCAGAAGTGCAGATTTGGAGATAGAGAGTGAATTTTTGAGAGATAATGTGGAAAAAGGTAAGTTTATTTACTGTATTTTACATTAAAGTGTAACAACCATCACCCCCCAGACCTCCGCAGGCTGACAACCAGCAAACAAAAGGTTACAGGAATTTACCAGAACATAGAAGCCGTTCTATAGCTAAGCTTTATATTTTAGGTGATTACCTTTCATATTTTAATTGTCTGAAATAATATTACCCAGCATGCAGCTCATTCCCTCATCCTGATTGGCCATTCAAATCTTTTCCATTTATTTATATGTATGGAGCTGCTTCAGAGGTCTAGTTTTTTAAAGGCATTTAACACGATGTAATAGGAGCTTTCCAGAGTTTTGGGTTTAGCGATAGGTCCTTGTCAAATGTATCGTTAATCTGGAATTGGCTCTGGGGCCAATATTATCCATCTTTGCTTCTGCTCATGGATTTGGTGACATCACAGGTTATGTTGCATAATTGTTGTTAAAGGGTTGTATAATTACCTGCCCAGCCATAAAACTAGATTTAATGTAAGGAAGTTAAATAGAACAGTGGAAGCGGTAGAGACTATTACAGTAAGGGAATCTAAACATGTGTTGGATACGCATATGGCTCTTAAAGACGAGACCAGGTTCTAATAAATGTTTGAGTCTAGATGGGCCGGATGGGGCCAATCTGCTTGCAGGCTCTATGTTTCTATGTTAGCATTTTTAGGATGAATCAAGAGATGGTGTTCAAAATGTGAATTCATTTACAGTATTGTCTATTAGCAGTGCTATCAGAGCTCCATAAATCTCACCTAATAACTTCATCCCGACTGGTTGATCTTTTTTGGTGATGGTTTTGCAGCCCAATAGATAGTAGTGGAGAAAGTGTGAAAAACTTGGTGAACCCTTTTCAAAAATGTTAACTTATTAACTGTTAAAAAAATATTATTATTATTATAACTATACAGATTTCACCATCCTGCTTACATTCATATTCTGACCTACTGTCAGTTCTCCTATTTGAAGGCATATATGGCGACCTCATTGGCCATTTTTTTCAGGATTCATATGCATTTCACGTGTTGCTGACCAGCCTGTGTAAAGTACGGCACCACATACAGCAGCAGGCGGAATTTTACATGTAAATAGCCAGCAACATATTCTGATTTATTTATATAGCAGCATCATATTCTGCAGCGCTGTACAACAGAGTGAGATGTATATGTGTTCTAAAACAAATGGCTGAGGTTGACACCCTAAAGCCACCAGTCCATCTCAGAGCCTAATGTGTGTATGTATATATATATAGATATATATATATATATATATATATATATATATATATATACACATTTGCTCCCCTAGCCCTCCCATATACAAGGCTGATCATACATAATTTTTTTCTGTTTCTTTTAGCCACGTATTTCATTATCCAGGGCCATGGAGATGGACTCTGATGTTTTTGCAGACACCATAAGGATAATAGATAATTTTTACCAGATGTGCTCAGATGAGAACCTGTGCAAAACAGTGAGTATTACCCTTTTGTGTTAAGTATTTTTTCCACTTTTCTGCAGGCCCAGAAAATTTCAGCAACTTGATTTACTCCTTTCTCTTTCTTATTTTCCTCAAAAGGTCCCTGACATTGACGCAACCATAAACAGCCATTGCTAAATAAAAACCTCTATCAATAAACACATTAATAGACAAATCCAAATATATTTGACAGGATTCTGCATCTGCAAAATCTATCATGTGCTCAAGATGGTTGGAGTGTGGCTTTAACATTTCACCATATACAAGGCTTTGAATGATTATACAAATCCTTAATCTTCATTATTTAGTGCCACGTTTCATCCTGTGGCCGGGGAAAGGAGCCACCCTGATTTGTCCGAGGTCAGGACGATGTTAGATCATTTGTGGCACAAAATAAATGATTTGATGGGGTTAAAGTGAAATGGCCAGCTTCAAACATGTCCAAAATAGAAAATGAGGATAGGGTGACCAGTTTTCAAAACTAATATGTTTAGGATGTTTTTATGCTTTTACTTATTTTTTCACTTTCCTGTAGACTCATCTCGATTTAACCCTTCCTCCTTTTTTTTCCTTGCCAGTTTGTTGAAATAGACCTGGGAGAAACCACAGTGGGTGACTACAGTAATGATGCTACAGAGTGGGCAGATCAGGTAAACACTAAATCTAAATATAAATGTTTATCAATGCACATATTTTATGCTCTTTACAATTGCCTCTAATTAACAAAAACCCATGAATAATGCCGCAGATTCATCTTGTAAAATGAATGAAATGTAAGGGAATTTAAACATGTGTTGGATACGCATATGGCTCTTAAAGACGAGACCACGGTCTAATAAATATTTGAGTCTAGATGGGCCGGATGGGGCCAGTCTGCTGGCAGGCTCTATGTTTCTATGTTAGTATTTTTAGGATGAATCAAGAGGTGGTGTTCAAAATGTGAGTTCATTTACAGTATTGTCTATTAGCGGTGCTATCAGAGCTGCATAAATCTCATCTAATTCCCTCATCCCGACTGGTTGATCTTTTTTGGTGATAGTTTTGCAGCCCAATAGAAAGTAGTGGAGAAAGTGTGAAAAACTTGGTGAAACTTTTTTCAGAAATGTTAACAGAACTTATTAACTATTAACAAATTATTATTATAACTGTACAGATTTCACCATCCTGCTTACATTCATATTCTGACCTACTGTCAGTTCTCCTATTTGAAGGCATATATGGCGACCTCATTGGCCATTTTTTCCAGGATTCATTTGCATTTCACATGTTGCTGACCAGCCTGTGTAAAGTACGGCACCACATACAGCAGCAGGCGGAATTTTACATCTAAATAGCCAGCAACATATTCTGATTTATTTATATAGCAGCATCATATTCTGCAGCGCTGTACAACAGAGTGAGATGTATATGTGTTCTAAAAAAAAATGGCTGAGGTTGACACCCTAAAGCCACCAGTCCATCTCAGAGCCTAATGAAGCTGTGGTGTGTGTGTGTGTGTGTGTATATATATATACACATTTGCTCCCATATCCCTCCCATATACAAGGCTGATCATACATAATTTTTTTCTGTTTCTTTTAGCCACGTATTTCATTATCCAGGGCCATGGAGATGGACTCTGATGTTTTTGCAGACACCATAAGGATAACAGATAATTCGTACCAGATGTTCTCAGATGAGAACCTGTGCAAAACAGTGGGTATTACCCTTTTGTGTTAAGTATTTTTTCTACTTTTCTGCAGGCCCACAAAATTTCATCAACTTGATTTACTCCTTTCTCTTTCTTATTTTCCTCAAAAGGTCCCTGACATTGACGCAACCACAAATAAAGAGCTTGAGGATCAGGTAAACAGCCATTGCTAAATAAAAAACCTCTATTAATAAACACATTAATAGACAAATCCAAATATATTTGAGAGGATTCTGCATCTGCAAAATCTATCATGTGCTCAAGATGGTTGGAGTGTGGCTTTAACATTTCACCATATACAAGGCTTTGAATGATTATACAAATCCTTAATCTCCATTATTTAGTGCCACGTTTCATCCTGTGGCCGGGGAAAGGAGCCACCCTGATTTGTCCGAGGTCAGGACAATGTTAGATCATTTGTGGCACGTCATAAAGTGAAATGACCAGCTTCAAACATGTCCAAAATAGGAAATGAGGGCAGGGTGACCAGTTTTCAAAACTGTAATATGTTTAGGATGTTTTTACTTATTTTTTCACTTTCCTGTAGACTCATCTCGATTTAACCCTTCCTCCTTTTTTTTTCTTGCCAGTTTCTTGAAATAGACCTGGGAAAATTCACAGTGAGCGACTTCAGTGATGATTCTACAGAGTGGGCAGATCAGGTAAACACAAAATCTAAATATAAATGTTTATAAATGCACATATTTTATGCTCTTTACAATTGCCTCTAATTAACAACAACCCATGAATAATGCCGCAGATTCATCTTGTAAAATGAATGAAATGTAAGGGAATTTAAACATGTGTTGGATACGCATATGGCTCTTAAAGACGAGACCACGGTCTAATAAATGTTTGAGTCTAGATGGGCCGGATGGGGCCAATCTGCTGGCAGGCTCTATGTTTTTATGTTAGCATTTTTAGGATGAATCAAGAGGTGGTGTTCAAAATGTGAATTCATTTACAGTATTGTCTATTAGCGGTGCTATCAGAGCTGCATAAATCTCACCTAATAACCTCATCCCGACTGGTTGATCTTTTTTTTGGTGATAGTTTTGCAGCCCAATAGAAAGTAGTGAAGAAAGTGTGAAAAACTTGGTGAAACTTTTTTCAGAAATGTTAACAGAACTTATTAAACTATTAACAAATTATTATTATAACTGTACAGATTTCACCATCCTGCTTACATTCATATTCTGACCTACTGTCAGTTCTCCTATTTGAAGGCATATATGGCGACCTCATTGGCCATTTTTTTCAGGATTCATATGCATTTCACATGTTGCTGACCAGCCTGTGTAAAGTACGGCACCACATACAGCAGCAGGCGGAATTTTACATCTAAATAGCCAGCAACATATTCTGATTTATTTATATAGCAGCATCATATTCTGCAGCGCTGTACAACAGAGTGAGATGTATATGTGTTTTAAAAAAAATGGCTGAGGTTGACACCCTAAAGCCACCAGTCAATCTCAGAGCCTAATGAGGCTTATGTGTGTGTGTATGTGTATATATATATCTATCTATATATATATATATATATATATACACACACACACATTTGCTCCCGTATCCCTCCCATATACAAGGCTGACCATACATAATTTTTTTCTGTTTCTTTTAGCCACGTATTTCATTATCCATGGAGATGGACTCTGATGTTTTTGCAGACACCATAATGATAACAGATAATTGGTACCAGATGTTCTCAGATGAGAACCTGTGCAAAACAGTAAGTATTACCCTTTTGTGTTATGTATTTTTTCCACTTTTCTGCAGGCCCAGAAAATTTCAGCAACTTGATTTACTCCTTTCTCTTTCTTACTTTCCTCAAAAGGTCCCTGACATTGACACAACCACAAAGAAAGAGCTTGAGGATCAGGTAAACAGCCGTTGCTAAATAAAAACCTCTATTAATAAACACATTAATAGACAAATCCAAATATATTTGAGAGAATTCTGCATCTGCAAAATCTATCATGTGCTCAAGATGGTTGGAGTGTGGCTTTAACATTTCACCATATACAAGGCTTTGAATGATTATACAAATCCTTAATCTCCATTATTTAGTGCCACGTTTCATCCTGTGGCCGGGGAAAGGAGCCACCCTGATTTGTCCGAGGTCAGGACGATGTTAGATCATTTGTGGCACAAAATAAATGATTTGATGGGGTTAAAGTGAAATGGCCAGCTTCAAACATGTCCAAAATAGAAAATGAGGACAGGGTGACCAGTTTTCAAAACTGTAATATGTTTAGGATGTTTTTATGCTTTTACTTGTTTTTTCACTTTCCTCTAGACTCATCTCGATTTAACCCTTCCTCTTTTTTTTTCCTTGCCAGTTTGTTGAAATAGACCTGGGAGAATCCACAGTGAGCGACTACAGTGATGATGCTACAGAGGGGGCAGATCAGGTAAACACTAAATCTAAATATAAATGTTTATCAATGCACATATTTTATGCTCTTTACAATTGCCTCTAATTAACACAAACCCATGAATAATACCACAGATTCATCTTGTAAAATGAATGAAATGGTTCTGATTTTTTGCAGGACAGCCCTAATTTCTGGAGGAGCCTCTTACTCTGCTGTAAACCAAAAAAAACATCAACACCCGCCAGCTCCACAGAGTTCACCACTACAACCAAACTATGCTGGTTCTGCCGTATTTTTGGGAGAAAGAAGAAATGAGAAGCTAACGAGACCATCAAATATCAAGATCAGATAGAGAACATTAAATGTTAGGATTAAGATTAATAAAATAATTAATAAGTTCTATAGATCATGAATCTCTGGTCTGTAGTTAGGAGTCACTGTGCACTGTATGTTTTCTGTGACCGAGACCAAGTCTCACATCTACCGTTAAATGTGTGAGCCTATGATTTTAAGGCTGGATCAGGAGCTGATCAGCAGCATCCATTACCATACAATTTGGAGGAGAACCCTGAGTGCCCCTAAGTATGTGAAAAGACACAACAAATAATGCTAGGTGTGGGCAACAGAACAGACATCGCAAAATGGCATTATTTTAAAAAGTTGACAGCAACTGTTTACACTCATACTGGTTTTTAACCCCTTAAGGACAGAGCTGCAATTGCATTTTTGTACGCTTCATGCCAATTGCTGTTAACATTTCTGGGGTGTTTGTATTTAGCTATAATTTTCTTCTTTCTTATTTTCTGTAACCATACAAATGATGTATTTTTTTTTTAGGACAAGTAGGGCTTTCATTAGATAACATTATTTTGATAATATCATTTAATTTATTTTAAAAAAATAATAATAAAATATAGTGATTTTGTTTTAGAAATTCTGACTTTTATTTGAAAAATAATTTACCTATCTACAAAAGCTAATGAAAACACCTTCTAAATCAATTCAAATATTTGTCCTAAGTTTAGAAATACCCAATGTTATAGGGCAATAAGGACAAGTAGCATTTTGCAATTTAAAAACCATTTTTTTTATCTGGTCATCCTCAGCACACGCCCTATTTGGGACATCTTGGAAGCCAGCAAATTCAATTTGCCCCATCAAACCATATATTTTTGAAAACTAGATGCTCCAGAGTATTTCAAATGCTGTTATTTTAACTCTTCTCATTTTACCACCAGCCTTTGTCAAATTTTGTGGTAGTATTTTTTTGTTGTGGTTTTTTTCACACACATTTTAATTCAGGTATTAATCTTCAGCGCCTGGTATATATCACTGCCAAACAGCACCACAAAATGTGTTCAGCAACATCTCCTCAGTACAGTGATACCATCCATGCATAGGCTTGTCAGGTTTTCAGAGGGACAAAAAGGCCGAAAAAGGCATAAGACATGCATTCTTGCAATCCAGTGGGAACTTTGCTAGCCTGTACAGGAACAAAGTAATGAGTGGCAAACAAAAGTTTTACATGTTTCGCAACTTAATCTGGTGCTTACTCATAAACTAATATTAGATAGTTAATATTTGGGCATAGTTCTAACATCACATACTTAAACCACCAATCAAGAGTGAACAATAAAAGTTGTGCATAATTAATCACAGTAGGTTTTAACACAATTTTTCAATTTGCAATTTTACAGTTTCTATTTCACTCAAAAATCTAATAGAGTGAACTAATGCATGTGGTGAAAAAAATGGTTATATATCTAAAACCGAAATGAAAAGTAAACAAAAACAGTTTTAAGAAGCGGGAAATAATATCTCCTTAGTCACTACAAGATTCTTTTTACTACATAATTGAAAATCAAATGTCTTGATACAAAAGTTACTATTTGGAAAAATACAATGTTGCTTTTAAGCATTAGGGAATAGCGACACCTTGTGGATTGAACCGAATTTGCAGCTCTTGATACTATGTATCCAATATACTGTGGCTGCTTTTTGTGAGGTGACTGAAAAAACGTTATCAAATACTTCAGTGCATAGTGATCTATTAGAACATATTACATTACTAATATGTATATATAATACATTTTTACTTTTATAGCACTAATAACCGTTAGAATTTAATATTACATACCACACATTGTTTAATTTAGCTTCTTCATATCATAATATTTTCAATTAATAATAAAGTGTACTGTTACTCCAATTTAAAGGATATACCAGTGACAAATCTACTTGGCTTAAAGATGCAAAAATGGAAAGGTAATAACCAAATTTAAATGGTAATGTATGACTGCTAGAACAAGTAAACAGCCAAAATATGAATGAAACCCAACAAAATAGAATTGAAAGTTATAATAAAAATTATAATGGATATGTAAATAAGATAAAGTAGAAAGGATTCTTTGGCACATACCCACACCCACTCTGGGTGACTGTGGGAATAGATTTTGTGGTGGTGATGGTGGGAGGGCAGGATTTAATTGTTGGACCTAGGCAGCACAATGTCTTTAGCCGACCCTGATAAGGTTCTTTACAATTGTTTTCTCAATATTCATATATTCCAGCGAGCCCGTTTATAATATAACTATCTGTTCTTCTCTAAACACTTCAGTTTCCGGTGGTCCGTGAGAGCAACAGTAGGATGAGTTACTCCAATAGATGCTTCCATTCCTGAAAGTAGCCTTAATAACATGGACCTTTCTATCACCCACATCATTATTACATCTTGGTGTTGATGTTGACAAAGGACTAAAATGGTTACTTCTGCCAAAGGAACCTACCGTGTCTTGAAAAAAACTAGACGGTTCACAAAAAGTTCAGAAACAAATTTAGTCAGGTCTGGTGGCAAACAGACAACACTAGAAAACAGACCAAAATGAAAATAAAAATAAACAAAACACAAAAACAATAAATTAGGAGCGGGTTATAGCTTCACCACAGGATTAACTCTAATTGAGCACAGAATATATCAACTGTAAAAGCATATATTAAAACAAATGTGGTTCATTTACAAGAGGCTGGAGGTTTGCAGGATCCACTCCAGGATTCATATGGAGCCTGCATCAGGCAAAGGTGCTGGGCATTAAACCCCCCAGGGAGACTGTGGTGGGAAGAGAAAGGAGGAGGAGGTTTTGCAGAGCCTGGTTTACCTGGATCTGACTGGGAGGTCTGATTAGTGGGTGATTAGGCTGGTCAGTCTGGGACAGCATAGTATTGTTAGAAAGAGCTCCAATTGGGAGCTAGGTTGTTTCTTTTATGATTTTTGTTTTGGTTGAGCAGTTAAAGCAATAAAGCACTGCTTGCTACAAATTGGTGTGCCTGAGCCTGATTGCCCTAGAGGACTGTTACATTTTTGGCCCTCATGCTACAGGGATAATCACAATATACCGTATTCGTTTCATTATAAGACAAGGTTTTTTTTTCATCTTTTAGTCAAACCTGAAATCGAAGGTTCTGTTGAAAACAGAATCAGCTCTGCTTGCTGCCGGACATTAGGGGGCGATATCTTGTTTTTGTGTTCTTCTGCTCTCTGGTGGTCTATGCTGTTTCCTTTTATATTATTTCACTTCCTTTTTCTTGTCTTGGTTACTTGAAAGTCCTCTCAGTGTGTTTGAAAAGACAGAATAAAGTAAGCCTGTTGTCCTAAAGAAACATTTGGTGTTAGCAGATTAAATATTCCAACAAAAGGGTTATGGGCTCAGTTACTTAACAAAAATTGAATAACAATTTAACCACTGCAAACACACTGAAACCAGGGCTGAGAGTAAGCAAATACTGATCCCTACACTGACTCCAGAGAATTACCACTTATGGTGTTTCCTATTAAGACGCCAGCTTGAGGTAGAAGGTGCGCTTTTGCCCTTGGACCAGCGGGTGCCTACAACCGGAGGTGCAGAGATTGCAGCATGGAGCACAAAAGATATTAAGGCAAGAAATGTTATTATTCCGTGTTTACCACATGAAATAGTACATATTAGAAATGGAAAGACTGCTGCAGATATGCTTAAAGCCTTGCAGAAATGATATGGGGAAGATAAGACACAGAAAAAAGTATTACTTTTCAAAGACCTTTTTACCACAAGACTAAGTGAAGGTGGAGATGCAGACAAACTTATTACAGATTTATTAAATGTGATGGACAAACTAGCTACAGCGGGACAAGTGCAAAATGATCAGTTAAAATGGGCTTAGTTCTTCGTTCTCTATCCTGCTCCTACATTTGTGTCCACATTTAATGCAAAATGAAAGAACTCTGGGTAATTTAATGAGCTCCATAAGAGCTGAAGCCCTCAGACAAAGAAATCAGGATACAACAGAGATGGCCTCTGCATCAAATTACATGGTCAGCCGAACATGCTAAGTGTATCAACATTAACAAGAAAGGCGTTTATATATTTTTAACAATAAAGGGTGTTTGGTCTCATTTAAAAGTGATGTGTATTGGAAAGGTTTTGAGAAGGATGGAGTATTTGTTCTAGATTTACAAAAAGAGAGAGCCAATGTTGCTAAGAAATATACAGAGAGCAACTACTTAGCACTTTGGCACAGAGGCTTTGCACACCGTGACTCAAATGCCATTCAAGAAAAATTTGGTTAGGAACATTAATATGAAAAAGTGTGCTACTCATAGACAAAAGTGCAAAGGTGGGAAATAAGTTTAACAGAAAACCCCAAGCAATTCAAAGTAACACTGGTGGTGAGTACATGTCCAAACACACAGAGACATACCTAAGAGAACAAGGAATAGAACACCGACTCACAATTGCATATTAGACTTGGGCACCAGGGGGCTCTTCGTGTTCGTCTTCGTGCTCGTCTTCGGGGGGGAAAAAACCTTCGTATTCCGCGAATATTCGCCCGTTCCTGTCTTCTCTTCGGGCGAATATTCGCGGACATTCTTCGTGCTCGTTTAATCTTCGTTTCCTTCCCGGTTGCCTTGCAGGGGTTAATACGGGGTTAACAACACATCGGAGCAGCAGCAGCTGCCGTGAAGGAACGTGTGTGCAACTCTATTGGTCGTTTCGGCAGGGGGCTGGTCTGGCATCAACTAGTGAATTGCAGAACGCACTTCATTCGTTGATGGCAGGCCAGCCCCCTGCCGAAACGACCAATAGAGTTGCACACACGTACTGAGGTGTACTGTACACAAAATGACCTAGAGACAAATGCTCCAAGGAACTTGGCCTCCGTTTATCATACACAATCACACATCCATAGATGTTTAATAAAAGAATAGGGATTATTTTACATTTTTAAATTGATTTTGGACCACTTGTAATACATGCCTAACATTTGCTACCTATTTACAATGGCATACTTTGCAACAACCCAACTTTTACTGGACAGGACTGGAAAAAAGCAGGACTGTCCACCAAAATCTTGGGTGTGTTGGCAGGTATGCGGATGGAAAAATGTTGGACAAGAACTAAAAAATAGCTTAGGGTTAATGTACGGTTATGTTTAAGATTAGTAGCAGTGCACTGCTTTGGTTAAAGATGTATTATGTCTAAATAATAATTTAATTTTAATGGGTTTTAAAAAAAAATTAGGGGTTTATTTAAATGTATTTTAAAGTTAGATTTATTATATTTATTTAATGTTTATACTAGTGCTACCTACCGAGCTATAACTACCAACGTGTATTTGCATACCTAGTTTAGCTAAATTAGATGGGACAGGACTGGAAAAAAGCAGGACTGTCCCTGAAAAAGTTGGGTCTGTTGGCAGGTATGTGGATGGAAAAATGTTATAGTATGAAGTGTGAGTTATAGCGTTAATGCTAGTGAGTGTAGAAATGAAGGCCAGGACAAATAACAAGAGGAAAGGTCCTTGTGATTTTTGCATTGTACGTGTATGTGTTATGTGTGTTATGTGTGTTGTCACTTGTCACTGTGTTATATGTGTTATGTGTGTTATGTGTTATGTCACTGTGTTATTTGTGTTATTGTGTGTGTTATGTTTGGTTGGTTGTGTATCAGAAGGAAAATAATGAAATGGAAATGGGAAAGGCGAATGAGTGGGCAATTGGCGACCCACTCACCTGTTTCACCCCAGGGCAAAGCACCCAAACACTGTCAGTCCTAGACGTTTGGCAGCGGACTTCCAGAGCTCAGACACAAGGCCCTAGCGTAAGCTGGCCACTCCGGCGGAGGTAGCAGGCGTTGCCGCACCGCAAACAGACGCAGCCAGAGGGGAGAAACTGCCCTTACCACTAGGGACATTTTGGGCATGACTCTAGCCAGGAAGCGAACTGGCAGAGAAGAGATGCTGGCACCACCACCACCAGCAGCAGCATTGAAAAATGGGAAAGGCGAATGAGTGGGCAATTGGCGACCCACTCACCTGTTTCACCCCAGGGCAAAGCACCCAAACACTGTCAGTCCTAGACGTTTGGCAGCGGACTTCCAGAGCTCAGACACAAGGCCCTAGCGTAAGCTGGCCACTCCGGCGGAGGTAGCAGGCGTTGCCACACCGCAGACAGAGGCAGCCAGGGGGGAGAAACTGCCCTTACCATTAGGGACATTTGAGGCATGACACTAGCCAGGAAGCGAACTGGCATCGAAGAGACGCTGGCACCACCACCAGCAGCAGCAGCAGCAGCAGAATTGGGAAAGGCGAATGAGTGGGCAATTGGCGACCCACTCACCTGTTTCACCCCAGGGCAAAGCACCCAAACACTGTCAGTCCTAGACGTTTGGCAGCAGACTTCCAGAGCTCAGACACTAGGCCCTAGCGTAAGCTGGCCACTCCGGCGGAGGTAGCAGGCGTTGCCACACCGCAAACAGACGCAGCCAGGGGGGAGAAACTGCCCTTACCATTAGGGACATTTAAGGCATGACACTAGCCAGGAAGCGAACTGGCAGAGAAGAGACGCTGGCACCACCACCAGCAGCAGCAGCAGAATTGGGTAAGGCGAATGAGTGGGCAATTGGCGACCCACTCACCTGTTTCACCCCAGGGCAAAGCACCCAAACACTGTCAGTCCTAGACGTTTGGCAGCGGACTTCCAGAGCTCAGACACAAGGCCCTAGCATAAGCTGGCCACTCCGGCGGAGGTAGCAGGCGTTGCCACACCACAAACAGACGCAGCCAGGGGGGAGAAACTGCCCTTACCATTAGGGACATTTAAGGCATGACACTAGCCAGGAAGCGAACTGGCAGAGAAGAGACGCTGGCACCACCAGCAGCAGCAGAATTGGGTAAGGCGAATGAGTGGGCAATTGGCGACCCGCTCACCTGTTCCACCCCAGAGCAAAGCATCCAAACACTGTCAGTCCTAGACGTTTGGCAGCAGACTTCCAGAGCTCAGACACTAGGCCCTAGCGTAAGCTGGCTACATTGGCGGAGGTAGCAGGCGTTGCCACACCGCAGCAAGTGCAACCAGGGGGGGAGAAACTACCCTCTCCATTAGGGACATTTAAGGCATGACACTAGCCAGGAAGCGAACTGGCAGAGAAGAGACGCTGGCACCACCACCAGCAGCAGCAGCAGCAGCAGCATTGGAAAAGGCGAATGAGTGGGCAATTGACGACCCGCTCACCTGTTTCACCCCAGGGCAAAGCATCCAAAGACTGTCAGTCCTTGGCGTTTGGGAGCAGACTTCCAGAACTCAGACACTAGGCCCTAGCGTAAATTGGCTACACCGGCGGAGGTAGCAGGCATTGCCACACCGCAGCAAGTGCAACCAGGGGGAGAAACTACCCTCTCCATTAGGGACATTTGAGGCATGATTTCAGCCAGGAAGCGAACTGGCAAAAGATGCTGGCACCACCACCAGCAGCACCGTTGGAAAAGGAAAAAGGTGAATGAGTGGGCAATTGACGACCCGCTCACCTGTTTCACCCCAGGGCAAAGCATGAAAGTCTGTCAGTCCATGGCGTTTGGGAGCGGACTTCCAGAACTCAGACACTAGGCCCTAGCGTAAATTGGCTACACCGGCGGAGGTAGCAGACGTTGCCACACCGCAAACACGTGCAACCAGGGGGAGAAACTACCTTAAACATTACAGATAAAAAAAATTAACTTTCCAAGCTAAGAGCTGGGTAACCCAACTTGGGCAGATTGAATTTAAGGAAGGCAATCTGCTCCATCAGATGAGGTGCCATGCGTGAGCGCTGTGGACTCAGTATGTTTCCAGTCATAGAAAACACGCGCTCACTTTGAACAGTGGTTGGCGGACATGATAGTAGCTGCTGCGCAACCCATGAGAGTGCAGGCCACACACTCTTCTTTTCATCCCAGTAGCTAAGAGGATCAACATTAGGCGCAGAAGGAACTTCACAGAGGTAAAGTTTGACCATTTCAGCAGCACTACTCTCCTTTCTGCTGCTAGCTCTGTCAGATGGTCCAACTATACTCCCAAGTGCCTCTTCCCAAAACGCAGCTGCTCCACTCAGCTGTGTTGTGCTGCTTGTGGCACTGCTGCTGATGCTGCTGCTAGGAGTAGCAGACCACATCATCTCTTCCTCCTCCTGCACCTCTCCCTCCTCGGACAGCATTCCCATTTTACGCTGCCAGTCACGCACCTTGTTGACCAATTGCTCCCGGTAGCTACTGAGAACATTAAATTTCAAAGCTAGCTTTCCCTTAATTCTTGGATCGCAAAGGCACGCTAGCATCATTTCGGGACTCTCTTCCATTCGTTTGCGAAGGTGTACTTTTAGCAGATCCTTCAGCTTCCTGACTATGGCTGCTATGTCAGGATGTAGAGTGCCACCTTGAACAGCCTCACGGTTTCCAAGGAACACATCCATCTTGCTGCCTAGATGGGAGAACACTGGGATTACCTGGGCCAGACTGGCAGTGTTTGAGCTTAAATTTTCTGTGGCATCCCTGAATGGTTTAAGGACTGCCACTAGCTGGGCGATCACTGTCCAATCCTCCCTATTCAATGGAGAGGTAATCCCAATATTGTGCTCTGAGGCAAGATTATGGATTGCCCTCTGCTGCTCCAAAATCCTCTCGAGCATGTCTAACGTGGAGTTCCACCGTGTACTGACATCCTGACGTAGGCAGTGTACGGGAAGACCTGACCTCTCTTGCTCTTCCCTCAAAAGTTGGCTAGCCTTAACACTATGGTGAAAGTGCCCAGCGATCTTTCTGCAGCGGGACAGAACTACTGCTGCCACATTAGTTCCTTCTGACATTGCTGCCTTCACTACAAGATGGATGATGTGGGCTGCACAGCGCACACCAACAATATGACCATCTCGCAGCGCTTTCACCATATTGGCACCTCCGTCAGTTACCACAAAACCAACTTCAACATTGGTGCCCGCCTCTGCTCCCACCCAAAGGCTAAACATTTTCCTCATCGCATGCAGAATGTTTTGGGAAGTGTGCTTTTCATCCATCACTTCTGCATGGAGAAGGAAAGATCGGTAGCCTGCTGCAGCAGCTTCCTTAGACACACCAGGCTGCCACCAGTGTGCTGTCAAAGAAAGAAAGGCATGCTGGCCGCTAGGTGCACTCCACAAATCTGTAGTGAAATGAACAGATTGACCAGCAGCCTTGGAAAGCTCCTCTTTCACTGCTGCAACACAGGACCGATACAATGAGGGGACAATGTTCCTGCTGAAAGTGGAACGTGACGGAACTGTATATTGTGGAGCCACAGCCGCCATCAATTGTTTGAAAGGCTCCCCTTCGATCATAGAGAAGGATGCCCCTCCAACAGCAATGAACTGACCAATCAGTCGCGTTACTTTATTGGCCTGCTGTTTGGGCATTGACCTTTTGGATTGGAATGCCACAAATTGTTCCAGGGTGGGCTGGACATGCAGTGCTCCAACCTGCCTTGGTCTCTGGCTGCCAGCACTAGTTGCTGCTGCTGCTGCTGCTGCTGCTATTGGCTCAGAAGAAGAAGCTGTTGGGGTTTTTCCACGGCCACCAGCTATGCTGCCTGCACTAAGTTTTCCCTCTGCATCTTTCCCCAATAGCACAGCGTTGTGTTGAGTGCTGAGGTGATGCTTCATGCTAGCACTGGTAAAATGGCCAGACACTTTCCCTCTGCTTATTAGCTTCCCACAATGTTTGCACTTTCCATAGCGCCCTTCTTCAACATTTTCAAAGTGCTCCCAAATTGGGGCGCGCATAGCCTTGGAGTGTGCCTTGGGTGCTGCTCCTACTGCTCGGGGTGGATGAACAGAGGCAGAACTAGTGGTGGTGGGACTGGTGGTAACAGTACTGGCCATAGTGGGACTGCTAATTGCTTTAGATTTGCTAGGTTTTGCTGCTGCTGCTGGTGGTGGTGGTGATGATCGTAGCGGAGAAGGTGGAGGCTCAGGGGAAAATTGTGCACTAGTCATTTGGACACTGCTCCCTGAGGAATCTGATTCCTGACCACTCATCTCCTCTACTTCCTCTGGCTCATAGTCTAGCTCTTCATTAGCCAGATCGAATGGAATTCCTGCTAGGCTGGAGCTAAGACTGATATCGTCGTGAGACTCGTGACTAGTAGTAGTGCGAGCAGGAAGAATAGACTCTGCACTTGGCCTCTCAGTCTCAGGCTCCTCTGCTACCTCGCTAGGTGGAGTTCCACTATGTGTAGCCCTCTCTCTAACTGTCTTTACAAAAATTTTGTAAGGACTTGGTGGCTTGCTAGAGGTACTAGGAGGACATGGCGTGGCGGTACCAGTGGGAACAGTAGGCGCAGCACTAGTGGTGGTAGAGGCGGTAGAGGTGGGGGTGGTGGTGGTGGTGGTTTTCCCTACAAAGGAATGAGATCGCTTTGGTTTGGGACCCCTCTGAGTCTTGCTGCTAATTTGGCTCTGCTTGGTACCTTGCATGCTGCTGGTGGATGGGGAAGATGCTGCTTGGGGCAAAAGGCACTTCTTTTTAGTCACTGGGCTGGTACTACTTGTGCTACCCTTTAACTTTGAACGTGCTTCTGGTGCTTTAGGCTTTCCGTAAAAAACCATAGAGCTTGTGGGCCTAGCCGCACTACTACTGCCTGCTTTTGGTGCCTTTCCTTTACTTGATGATCCTTCAAGCAATGCTTCCCCATATGATAAGCGAGAGCTTGGCCTACTTGGCCGACTAGACTGACGCAAAGGCTGCATCTTAGAACTGGTGGTGGTGCTGGTGGTGGCGGTGGTAGATGGAGCTTGTCCCTCCTTAGTCCCAAAAGGAGGATCCATTTCAAATTTTGTGTTGTGTGTGTAGTGTAGTGTAGTGTTTAAAAAACTATAAAAAAAATAAAAAAAAAAAAAAATTAAAAAAAAGGAAAAACGAATTAAAGACAAAAAATTAGAGGAAGTTCTCTTCAGTGCTACTGCTTAAAAAGTAAAACTATGCACTACTGCACTGTGCTGTGTGCAATCTGCCAAAGTGCTAAAGTTATTTAAATTATTAACTCAAGATTAACTATTTAATAACTAGCAGTATTTTATTTTTAATTTGAATTTACACGGGCCTAAGAGCTTAGCCTACTACTATGCTAGCCTAAAGCTATATTTCCTTACTATAAGTCTACCTCTAGGCAGACGCTCTCAAACCCACTAAGCTAAAGTGAGGTTAAATCAGATTCAGTATATGATTTATTAATTAATATTAAGTTATATAATATTAATAGATTAGAAATAATTTACTTATATATTATGTATTATAGATAGAAGAATATAGATTATGAATTAGAAATTAGAATTACTTATATTATAGATTATGAATTAGAATTTATATTGTTATATATTATTTATAATATATTATAGATTAAGATTAAAGAAGATTAGAATTATTTTAGTACTACAGCTAGTAGCTTGAAGCTTTGCTTAGTACAGCTCGTCACAGTCAATTTTTCTTGAAAAGAATTAGAAATAAAATAAAATGTCTCAGCAAAACAGTTAGCTTCACTGCTGGCTGCACTCACTAGCCCAACAAGTTCACTTCACTGATGGACTGAGGTGAGCAAAACACTAAGGGTACTTTTAATAAAATTGAAATAAAATGTAAAATAAATGAGAAAATCTTTGCAAAACAGTTAACGTCACTGCTTGCTGATCAAAAAAAAACACAGCACTTATGCGGCTGCACTCACTAGCCCAACAAGTTCACTTCACTGATGGACTGAGGTGAGCAAAACAAATGAAATAAAATTAAAGATTAATTAAGAAAAATTGACTTGGTCTCTTGCTGTTGCTAAAACAAAGCACAAACTATAGAGCTGCAGCACCAGTACTAATAAGATTAGCTGAACTATACGCTAGTAGTAATTATTTAATATTATTACTTTTATTTATAGCTAATTTAATTAACTATTAAGACAAGAAAGAATTATAGAATTATTGATATTACTGATTTTAGATTAGACACTAGTAGATGTCTTGAATGTCTACAGTACACTCTACACTAGTATACTATTACTAACTATAACTGACAAATATATATATAATTTTATAATGAATTCAATTATTAATTATATTAATTAATATTACTGATTTTAAATTAGACACTAGTAGATGAATGTCTACAGTACACTCTACACTAGTATACTATAGAATATATATATATATATGACTGACAAATATATATATATATAATAATGAACTATTACATTATAGATTCTATTAAATTATTATTTATAAATTCTATTTAATTTATTTAAGCAGGACAGGCAATAGGCACTAGTGCCAGCCCAGGGCAAGGGCACCCCAGTGCCACTGAGGCACTGGGTGCACTGTCAACTCAACAGCACTTACACTACAGTTGATGACAAATTAAATAAAAAAAATTAAATTAATCAAATTATTATTATTAATTATATTAAGTAGCACTGAAGTGAGGATGAAGTACACTGTGAGAAATGGCAGGCTAAGGCTTACCAGTCTCACACAGAACAGAACAATCTCTCTCTGTAACGCTCGGATGCAGCACAGCAGTGTTGCCAAAGCAGTCACAGCGAAAAATGAATGGATCTCTCAGGCAAGCTCTGGTCTTATAAAGGCGCCTTCAGAATTCAAAAAACAGCAGCACAGGCATTGGACGAGACCCTTAGCGTGACGTCACAAGAGTGAGCTGATTGGACAGACGAGATCAGCTCACTCCTGTTTGAAATTTTGGCGGCTGCGCGGCAAAAACGAAGACGATCACGAAGAATCTTCGATTCTTCGTGGTTGTGAGTCTTCGTCTTCTCCTACGTTTTGCCGGCACTGTATTCTCTTCGGCGTGTCTTCGGAACGAACAAAAAAACGGCCTCTTCGTGCTCGTTTTCATGTTCGCCCGAAGACGAATGCGCAAGTCTATTGCATATACACCAGAACAAAATGGAGTTGCAGAAAGAAAGAACATCACTAATGGGCATGGTGAGATGCATGCTTTTGGATGCAGGACTCCCCGATAAACATTGTGGAGAAGCTGTTCAGACAGCCAAAATACCTACAAAATAGGCTGCCAACTAAAGCTACTGAGGGACCTGGATCCCCCGTGATCTCTGACAGACGGGGAAGGTCTGCGCGATGGACGCAGACAATCCCCGCTGCTAACCGCACCTCCTTCCGGCTGCAGCGGAAGTTGTCTACGCGAATCGCGTAGACGTCTACCTGCTGCTTCGGCTACGCACCGGGGACTCAGAAGCACCGGTAAGTTTGGAGGAGGGAGGGTGTTTAAATGGGGTTCATAAGGCATTTCTGTAGGCAGAGTGCTCTATGAAATGCCTTTTAACCCCTTAATGCCACTCTGCCTCCAGAAATGCCTTTTAACCCTCTATACGCCACTCTGCCTCCAGAAATGCCTTTTAACCCTCTATACCCCACTCTGCCTCCAGAAATGCCTTTTAACCCTCTATACGCCACTCTGCCTCCTGAAATGCCTTATACCTCCCTATATGCCACTCTGCACCTTTTAACCCCCTAAATGCCAGAGTGGCATATAGGGGTATAAGGCATTTGTGGAGGCAGATTGGCACATAGAGGGTTAAAAGGCATATCATGGGGCACATTGGCATATAGGGGGTATAAGGCATTTCTGGGGCAGAGTGGCAAGCCTAGGAGCAGATGTGCATAACTCGGGGGACAGGTTGGGGAAAAAAGGAAATAAAAACAAAATATTTTTCTCAATCATAGCTTTTATTAAAAAAAAATAGTTCACATAGTTTACATGAATTAACATTTAGTGGTAAAACTTTTTCCTATAGGGTCGTCTTATATTCGGGCTTTTTCTTTTTTTTCATAAATTAATAATCAAATCTTACCATATCAGGGGGGGAAGATGACGTAGCACGCACACGTAGGGGAGGTGCGTAGAGGGAACGAGCGGGATGGAGTAGCCGTTGGCGCGTTTGTCCGACTGGAGAACCACGAAACCGCGAGGCCCCGCTTTTCTCTGCTTGTCCTCGGTGGGAAGCCGAGTCATTTGAATTGAGCCTGTTGGTCTGAGCCGACAGGGCTACAAATCTGCACGGGTTTCAACCCTCGAAATCAGATTGCCAACTCTTTATACATCGCCAGACATCGTTATCCGGATATCCGAGAGACGACGCCGAGCGATCGGGTTGAACTAGACATCGTTAGCCGGATACTTTAGAAACGGGCTGAACCAGACGTCATCATCCGGTTAATCGGGAGACGACGTCGAGTGACCGGGTTGAGACCCTATTTTACATCATTACATATATATTACGACGCAGCATCCAGATTTGATACATCACCTTATCACGCGGTTTTTTCGGGCCGCCCGGGCTGCTCCATTTGAACGCGTAATTTGAGTCTGGTTTCGAAACATTGGAGTGCCGCGGCTATTCGAGTGGGGTGAGTTAGTTAACTCGATAATGCTGGTGAAGGTTAGCAACCCTTAAAAGAAAGGTGTAATACTATAAGTGATATTAACAAGTAAGGAAATAAGGAGCACCACTTCCTTCACCTGTGACCTGAGTAGAAAAAGTGCTTCCTATGCCTGTTGGATTGGGGAGATGATTGAGGCTCTAAGGTCTATGCGACTCAATGGTTCAGGATATTAAGATATTAATTTGTTTATATTTTTGATACAATTATATCGACTTGGACAAAACGTGGACCAGGTGCCACTTGAGTATAAAGTATCAGTGGTTCGTCTATGGTTTCTGATGAAATCTTATTGAGCATATCGTAACTAACAGCAAAAGCGCGTATAAGTAAGTCTGATATACAGCCGAAGAAGCATATCGGAACGCCGGCTTACCTGATCTATTTATTATTTATCTTTGAATATATCCTTTTAGATTATCTAGTATTATTTAACATAAAAATACATTACATATTAGTCTCGAGCTAGATATTATCTCAAATGGCATCTAAAAAAGATGATGCAAGATACAAAAAGAGAGATAAGAGGGATCTTGATTTGAAAAAAGAAAAAAAGATTAATACACTGTTTTCGCCGCAACCCTCTAAAAATTCGGAGGAATCTTCGTGCTCAGCTGAAATGACTTTAGATGAATCATACAGACAATCTCTTAGTCCAAGTTCTCAAAAATCTCAAACGATAACTAGAGAATACTTACAACATTGCTTAGATACTCAACTTAACTCTTTCAAAGAAGAATTAATAAAATTAAATAATGATTGGAAAAATGAATTTAAAAAAATGGAAGATAATTTGAAAATATCCCAACAAAAACATGAACATCTTGAATTCGAGATCAATAATATACAAGAAGATCTTATAAAGAAAGAAAAGTTAATTTGCACTCTAGAACAAAAAATAAACGAAACTGAAGAAAGATCCCGAAGGAAAAATCTAAGGATAAGAGGGATCCCAGAAAATATAAAACAAGACCAGATCAGAATTTACCTGAAGGATCTCTTCACCGATATGGGAGTATTAGATGTTGAAAGAGACGAACTTATAGAACAAGTATATAGAACTAATAAACCAAAAAATATCCCTGATTCTGTACCAAGAGACATTATGATACAATTTTCAAGCCTTCACACGCGCCAAAAAATTTTCCTGGCTTCAAATGGTTATGTTTCTAAACTAGAGAAGTTCAAACATATTAGTATCTTTCAGGACCTCTCAACGATAACCAGACAAAAACGAAAAAACTTTCAAGAAATAACAAAGACTTTGAGAGAGAAAAACATTAGATATATGTGGGGTTTCCCGGTCAAACTTATTATAAGGCGTGATGACCAAGTTATAAGACTGAATACTATAGAAGAAGCTAAAGTCTGGTTAAACGTCAATTTAAAATAGTGATAACGCGCCGAGTATACAATGTTAGAGAACCCTTTTTTTTTTTTTTTATTTAATTTTTTTTTATTTTATTATTATTATTATCCTATTTATTATAATAATGAATTTTTAGACAATTTTATTTTTATTTATATCTAAGCACATTTTCTCCCTCGACAAGTACATCTGACACATAACAATTATACACATATAATAAGTTATTGCTAATATCTACTTGGCAAATTCTTTTTTTTTTTTTTTTTTTTTTTTTTTATACACTTATTATCAATTAAATAAGAGGGGTTTATTTCACTTTTAATATATTGACTATAACTTCGTACCTTTCTATACATTATTTAGAAATCACAATTATGACACTCACAGTAATGCACATAATAATTTTATATATTTTCCTAACATACTTGTTAAACATATAATTAGATTGAAATATATACGATTATATGAATTAAACACATTTTTACACCTTCCTTTTCTGGAATTAATGTCTAGATACTTTTATTCCTGTTTATATTTAAACACATATTTTCATAAATTCTTAAATTTCTTAAAATAACGATAAAACTCTTCATCATTATATAATCTATTTTTAGATTGGTAAACTTACTTATGACCGTAGATAAATTATATGGATGATTTAAGATACTGATATATTTATTCGAACGAAGTTTCTAGATAATTTTATTCTTATTTATATCCAAGCACGCTTATGCACTTATAAATTGTATAAATTCATTATTATTATTATGTAACTTATTTTTAGATTTATAAGTCCACCTATGTTTATTACATCCGACACATAAGAATAATACAAATATAACAAGTTATTCTTAATATGTACCTGTCAAATACTAAATTAGAATTTTTATATATGACTATGTGAAATGAATTATATATAAATGTTTTTTGTTTTTTGTTTTTTGTTTTTTTTTTTTCTTTAATGTCATTGATTACTGAAGTAAGATATGATTTGTATCTGGGCTAATTTAATTATTTATTTATTTATTTAATTTATTTATTTATTTAATGGAACACGTGGGGCCTACCGTACGTTATATATTATTTTTATTCCGAAACTAGAAAAGAACTATAAGAGAATTGTATAGATTAATATATACTGGTGATTTTAAAATATGTATATCTTAAACTCTTATTTGATATATAATATTTATAAAACTTAGCTGCTAATATAAATACTAGTATTTTGTGAACTGTAATTATGTGTGTACCTACAATTTTTCTATCTAGTATTGTGAAACGGCACCATCTTATTTTTGGTAATGATATGCATTGCTAAGTATTCTTTTCATAATATATACCCAATGTTATTGGTTACTGAAGTAAGATATGATTTGCATGTAGGGTAATTGAATTATTAGCTTATTTTAAATTATTATTATTTTTTTTTTTTTTTTTTTCTCTATCTTCTATATATATATATCCGTATAAGTAAATCTCCATCCCGATTCCTCGACACTAAATAGACGTACTATGATGTCGGAGATTCTAAAACATCCCCGTCTAGTTCCTAGTACTTTAAAATCTATTATTGGTTGCATGTGTAGGTTGAAAGAGTATGATTGTGTGATATTTTATTTGTGGAGTTCAAATTATGATGAAGATTTAAATATTGATGTAGATGAAAGACCTGTTTAAGATAACTACGTTAAATGCGCAAGGATTAAATTCCCCGCAAAAGAGACACTCTTTGTATACTTACTTATCTAATGAACATATTGATATCTGTTGTATTCAAGAAACCCACCTGCTTAACAAAGATATTCACAGATTAAATAATAAGAAATATACTATAATAGAATACTCTTCCCACTCTTATAAAAAGATAAGAGGGGTTGCTATAATTGTCTCTAATAAGATCAAAGTTGAGATAATATATTCATATAAGGATAAAGACGCTAGATTTGCCTTTGTGGTGTGTAAATTAGATGACAGAATATTCTCGATACTAAACATCTATGCTCCCAATGTAAAACAGATCCATTTTCTTAATATTACATTACAGAAAATTCAAAATTATACACAAGGAACTTTTTTATGTATGGGCGATTTTAATTGTGTAATAGATTATGAATTAGATAGGAGAACTGAAAACCGAAATATATATCACAAATTGGATTCGTTATCAAAAGCATTTAGAGATACTCTAGGGAAATTCCAATTATATGACGTATGGAGAACCATCAGACCAAATGATATAGATTTTACTTTTTTTTCACACAGACATAGATCCTTCTCCAGGATAGATATAATTCTAACAAAAGCAGAAACATTACAAGATTGCAAAAAAATTAATATAAATAATATCGCGTGGTCTGATCATGATTCCGTTTCTTTAGAAATTAAAAAAAAGTATAGATTGAACCCTCGTCCTTGGAGACTAGCAGATTCATTACTGTCTCGTAAAGATAACTGTGACTATATAGCTCAAGAATCGAAACAATACTTTCAAGAAAATTTATCTGATGAAACAAGCCTTAGTAATGTGTGGGCCGCATATAAATGTGTAATCAGGGGGTTAATTATTAAAAAATCAACACAAATAAGATCTAAAAATAGAAGAAAAATATCGGATATGTATATTACCTTAAGTAATCTAAAAAGGAGATGTATAGAATCCCCCGATAACACTACTATAATGAACATGATAGAAGTTAAGAAACAAATACAAGATGCGCTAATAACCAAGGCAAACTTTAATTTAATTAAAATGAAGCAAAAGTTCTATTATACAGGCAATAAGGCAGATAAAATGCTCTCCCAACAACTAAAAAAACGTAACTTAAAAACTAGAATTATGAAGATCAAAGAAGGGAATAAATACTTTTACAGTCCAGTAGAGATCGCACGGACATTCGCTTCGTTTTATTCTTCTTTATATAACCTACCTGATCAAAATCAGAATATGAATATTATTAAGAAATACTTAGAAGATTCTAGACTACCAAAGCTATCTGAGAATCAGGTTGAATTATTAGACACATTATTTAAGGAGATAGAAGTATTTAATGCAATAAAGACATTGAAGACAAATAAAACTCCTGGACCGGACGGGTTCACATCTTTATTTTATAAAAAATTTGTAAAACTACTGGTGCCTCATTTAACTAACACTTTTAATGAAATAAAACTAAATAAATGCTTTCCAAACGATATGTTGGAAGCATCTATCTTACCGATATTAAAACCGGGCAAAGACTCTACTATAACGGCCAACTATAGACCAATATCACTTATTAATACGGATACAAAGATTTACTCGGCTATACTTGCTGAACGTCTGAAAATAGTGATTCCCCATCTGATTCATAGAGATCAGACTGGATTCGTTAAGGGTAGGCAATCTAATGACAATACACGGAAGATTATCAACCTGGTAGAATATGTTACATCTTATAAAATTCCTGCTGTGTTCTTAGCCTTAGATGCAGAAAAGGCGTTTGACAGGGTTAACTGGCAATTTATGTTAGAGGCTCTGCGCGCCTTTGGATTTGGTGAAGGATTTATTAAGTCGGTCATGTCCTTATATACTAAACCAACGGCTAGAGTTATAGGACAGGGCTTTATCTCTCAGCGGTTTGATATCTATAATGGCACCAGGCAAGGCTGTCCTCTAGCGCCCTTGTTATACATCCTTACTATTGAACCCTTAGCGGCAAGGATAAGGATTAATTGTGATATCAAGGGCATTAAAATTGGTGACCTAGAACTCAAACTTAATCTTTATGCTGATGATATTTTGATCTCTTTATATGATCCAATAAATTCTTTAAGAGAACTGATGCAAGAAATTTTTATATATAGTAAATTATCTAATTATAAACTAAATATAAATAAAACTCATGCCACTTTGTCAGATATCTCTGGATCGCTTAGTACTTATCTGAAAGAAGAATATGACTTTGTTTGGGGAATGGAAAGGATAGAATATCTAGGAATTATAATTCCGATAAATCTCTCTAGCATTATTGAAATCAATTATAGTAAACTTCGGGACGATTTAATTAAAAATATTGCTAGTTGGAAGGGACTATACGTATCATGGTTAGGGAGAATGAATATAGTGAGAGCATATATAATCCCAAAATGGCTATATTTATTAAGGATGATTCCGATTCGACTTCCGAAACTATGGATACGAGAATTTCAAAAAAACGTAAAAAGTTTTATTTGGGCAGGGAAAAAACCCAGAATAGCTAAAAAAATTCTATATGCAAGTAAAAGAAATGGGGGCTTTAATGTTCCTAGCTTAGAGAGATACGCTTATGCGAGTATGCTGACCCATTTATTAAAACTACAATATAAAAGCTGTCATAATGAATCATGGTTTCTTATTGAACAGGAACTAATAGGCATTGGTAATTTAGAATGCCTTATCTGGAGATGTAATGACAGATCTTATATTAAGAATAAAAATCTTCCTATTACAATTAAAAGTACTATGGAATTCTGGATTATATTGAAAGGTAAACTAAAGTTAAAGCATAAAATAATACCTACTGCACCTTTAGAAACTTTAATGTATAATATTCCTCAGCTGTCTCTTAAGAATTGGAACAATTATAAAACTAAAAGAATTAGTGATATCTTAAATTTAAGTGATATGAAATCGTTCCAAACACTTGATGGGGAATTTAAATTTGGTACTACAGAAGCGTATAATGTAATCAGAATTAGACATTATATTCAATCAAATCTATTTTTGGGAAAATTACCGATCATAAGCACCCAGATTACTGAATTATTTTCAGGTAAAATAATTAATAAATGCTTAAAGAAGTGCTATATATTAATGGAAGACGTTGAATCCCCAAAGTGTCTTAATATCATGCATATATGGCATCAGGATCTTGCCTTTCATTGTGAAGAGTCTCAATGGATAAACAGCCTAATGGAAATTAGTAAAATTTCTCACTGTCAGAACATGATTGAGATACATTATAAAGTTATGTTCCGCTGGTATATGATTCCGACCAAATTGGCCAAATTTCATGAGAAATACTCACCAATATGCTGGAGATGTAACAAGGAACTAGGTTCCTTTAGACACATCTGGTGGGACTGTTGTGCAATTACTTCTCTTTGGAGGGAATCATTTGAATTAATTTCCTCTATTATGAATATAGATATTAATATGACTCCTGAGAGAGCCTTATTACACATCGGTCTGTCTCATTTAACTTCCACCCAAAGAGCTCTCGCAGTACAATGTTTTTTGGCAATGAAAATAAGCATTGCGAGGAACTGGCTTCAAAAAACCCAAATTCCTATTGAAAACATTATAAATCAAATAAAACATCAATGCCTTATGGAACAGGGATTTTTCTTAGCACAACAGAGAATATATAAATTTAATAAGATATGGAAACCATGGTTGGCTAAATTCCCCATTAATTAATTTAACTTAACGGTAAATTCTTTTTTACATCAAATGTTATAATATTCTTTATATTTCAGGTCATTACTATAAGTAGAATAATTATAGTGAAATGTAATAACAAAAATATATTTGAGCTCCAGTATGAATGTTGGTATGAATCGAGGGTAGTGTGTTGAGAATGTAAGTATGAATGGAGGGTATTTGGAATTTAGTAATTTCCAGACCCTGTTTCTATGTTTCTTCTCTTTATTTTTTCATTTTATTTTTATTTTTCATTTTATTTTATTTTCACTTCGTTTTTTCTTTTTTCTTTGTTAAAAATAAAAAAATAAATAAATAAATAAATAAATAAATAAAAAAATAAATAAATTAATAATCAAATTTTGGGGGGTCATCTTATAATCAGGGTCGTCTTATAATCGAGCAATTTTAACTCCATATTTATATCTACATTTACATTTATATTTATTTATATAGATTTTTATTACATACAATATTCACGTATTTTAATATTTCATATATTATTTTAGGTTTAATTTTATGTTTACTTTTATGTTTATATATATTTAATTTAACCCCTTAATGACAATTGCCGGTCCTGGCACGGCACGGAAAAGCATGTGCTTTACGACAATTGACGTGCCAGGACCGGCACGTCTTTAAACTAGTAGATCGCTTTCTGCACCCAAAAAGCGTTGCTGAATGCCTCGACCTCGAGGCATTCAGCAACGCCGCGATCGGCACGAAGGGGCCATCTCTGGCCCCTCCACGGGGCGTCAACATCCGCCATACTTTGTATGGCGGCGGACGCCCGTTTTAAAAGCGTTTAGTCGATCGCCTCCTAAACTTAAATGGTGTCGCTGGAATGCCTCAATCAGGAGGCATCCAGCGACACCAAACACTAACCTTTTGATGGGCTGTGACCGCTCCGGAGAGCGGTCACAGCCGCAGCTGCCGGCAATCTTCGCCATCAAGGAAGATGGCCGCCGTCCTGTAACAGGAACCACAAATTTTAAAAGTTCGCTAGATAGTCCAGACCATCTAGAGAACTTTGGCTCCACTTGCAGGTTGAATACAGGTACTGCATTCACCATGCAAGTCAATGGAGCCCAGCTTTCTAATCACAGTGTGATTAGTAAAAATAAATTAAAAAATAAAATAAAATTAATAATAATTAGAAAAAAATAGTAAAAAAACAGTAAAATGTAAAAATCATTTCCCACTGATGTCACTATCAGGGGAACCTCCAAGTTGAAAAAAAATGTTAAATTTTTTTTTTTAAAAAATAAAAAATATATATATATAAAAAATATATTTTTGTGAGCAAGTCCTAAAATTAGCATATTAGCTTAAAACAATTCTCGCATGGAAAGAGTTAAAATACTGGCATATTAAATGCCCGTGGGGTGTCTACTTTTAAAAAATGTATGATTTGATGGGGTAAATTGAATGGGCCAGGTTCAACAACGTCCCAATTAACACGGGGGGGAGGATGGCCACACATCTAATTTCCAATTAGAAAAATGCACACGTACCAAATGTGGCCTTTTAGTTCCCCCCAAAAATGACACACCCATGCATGTGGGGTATCACTGCACTCAGGAGATGTTGCTGAACACATTATGGGGTGTCGTGTGACAGCGGCATATACCAGGAGCTGTAAATTCATACATAAAGTAGGTGTGTGGGGGAAAAATACACACACAAAAATATTACTGCAAACTTTGAAAAAATGCTGGTGGTAAAATATGTGCATGCAAAGAGTTAAAATACCAGCATTTAAAATACCCTGTGGTGTCTAGTTTTGAAAAATATATGGTTTTGTTGGGCACACTGAAATGGCCCGGCTCAAAGATGTACCAAATAGGGCATGGGCAGTGGATCCCAAATGCCAAAGTTCAACATTGAAAAAAGCGCATGCCCCAAATGTGGCCCTTTTGCCCCAAAACAGCCAGGCAAAATCATTCATGTGAGGTATCGCTGTACTCAGGAGATGTTGCTGAACACATATTGGGGTGTTTTGTGATAGTGACATATACGAGAACATTTTAATTCATACCTGAATTAAAATGTGTGTGGAAAACCAAATGCAAAAAATGACTACCACAAAGTTTGACAAAGACTGGTGGTAGATATGGTGCATGGGAAGAGTTAAAATACTAGCATTTGAAATACCCTGGGGTGTCTAGTTTTCAAAAATATATGGGTTTATTGGGCACACTGAAATGGCCCGGCTCAAAGATGTACCAAATAGGGCATGGGCAGTGGATCCCCAAATGCCAAAGTTCAACATTGAAAAATGCGCATGCCCCAAATGTGGCCCTTTTGCCCCCAAACAGCCAGGCAAAATCATTCATGTGGGGTATCGCTGCGCTCAGGAGATGTTGCTGAACACATATTGGGGTGTTTTGTGATAGTGACATAAACTAGAACATTTTAATTCATACCTGAAGTAAAATGTGTATGACAAAACAAATGCAAAAAAATGACTACCATAAAGTTTGACAAAGACTGGTGGTAGATATGGTGCATGGAAAGAGTTAAAATACTAGCATTTGGAATACCCTGGGCTGTCTAGTTTTCAAAAATATATGACTTGATGGGGTAAATTGCATTGGCCGGGTTCAAAGATACCCGAAATGGCACATGGGGGAAGAATTACCAGATTTGGAAAAAATGGCTTTGAAATAGCAAAACGCTACCTGTACTTATTGCCCCATAATGGGTAGAAAAAAGCAAAAAAACATAAAAACATTGGGTATTTCTAAACTCAGGACAAATAGTAGAATCTATTTAGCAGGTTTTTTCATTACCTTTTATAGATGAGTAAAAGATTTTTCAACTAAAAGTTAGAAACAGTCATTTTTTTCTAAATTTTTCACCATATTTTATAATTTTTTTAATAGTAAATAATATGATACAATCAAAACAATGTCATCTAAAGAAAGCCCTTCTTGTCCTGAAAAAAACAATATCTAATGTGCGTGGGTTCAGTAAACGGGAAAGAAGAAAATTACAGCTAAACACAAGCAGCGCAGAAATGTTAAAAAGGCCATTGTCACAAAGGGTACAAAAAGTAAAATCAGCCTTTGTCTCGAAGGGGTTAAATATCCTCTAATAAAATAATTTTTTATTTACTTTTTTAATCTTATAAATCCTGCAACCTATTAATCTCATAAGGATCCAAATACCATGATTTCTTAAAAATATCTTAAATACATAATTTAATATAAATCTTATAAGAATTCATTTTAATATACACAACACACAACAGCACTCATTAATATGCATAATTTTTATACATCCCTATGTTTTTATTTATGGAGATACTTCCTTTATGGATCTTAGAATAACAATAGCATTTTTCTAATCCCTTAATATTTATATTGATTTCATTTAAGTGATAACAGATATCCAGATCTCTATAACATTTACACTATACCTCATTCATAATAATCTCATTCACATCACCAACTCAACACATTATATTCATATTTATATTTTATTTCACAAATACACAGACAAAATATACTTTAGACAATGTATTCATTTTATTCACATTAAAATAACAGACATATTGATTTCTGTGATATTCAAATCACATCCCACCACATCTCACTATAATAAATTAAATAATTATTTAATTTCTAACACTTTGTTTTCTAATTAAGAATCACCGTCACAACTAAATATATCTACATTGCACAATCAAAACCATAAAATGAATGTTTATATATAAGTATACACAAATATATACATAAATTACCGTATTTGCTCAATTATAAGACGACCCTGATTATAAAACGACCCCCCAAAATCTCAATATTAATTTAGGAAAAAAAGAAAAAGCCTTAATATAAGACGACCCTATAGGAAAAAAGTTTTACCAGTAAATGTTAATTCATGTAAACTATTACATTTTTTAATAAAAGCTGTGATTGAGAAAAATATTTTTTTGTTTTTATTTCCTTGTATTTTCCAACCTGCCCCCCAGTTACGCACATCTGCCCCCATGCTTGCCACTCCAATATGGCACTGTGGCCCATGATATGCCTTTTAACCCTCTATATGCCACTGTGGCCCATGATATGCCTTTTAACCCCCTATGTGCCACTCTGCCTCCAGAAATGCCTTATACCCCTATATGCCACTCTGGCATTTAGGGGGTTAAAAGGCATATTATGGGGCAGAGTGGCATATAGGGAGGTATAAGGCATTTCAGGAGGTAGTGTGGCATTAAGGGGGTTAAAAGGCATTTCATAGAGCACTCTGCCTCCAGAAATGCCCTATGCCCCCATTTAACACCCCCCCCCCACACACACTTACCTGCTGTATACCGGGGCAGCAGTCTTCCTTCTGTCTCCCCCCCCATTTAACACTCCACCCCACCCCACACACTTACCGGTGCTTCCAATTTCCTGCTGTATACCGGGGCAGCGGGTTGACGTCCACGCGATCCGTAGACAACTTACGCTGCAGCCGGAAGGAGGTGTGGCGAACTCTGATCTCTGACAGCCGGGGAAAGTCTGCGCGATGGACGCAGACAACCCCCGCTGCTAGCCACACCTCCTTCCGGCTGCAGCGTAAGTTGTCTACGCGTATAGAGTTGACGTCAATACAGCAGGAAATTGGAAGCACCGGTAAGTGGTGGTGGGGGGGGAGACAGAAGGATCCAGGTCCCCTGCAGCGGTGCGGGGGATCTGGATCTTAGTCTCATAGTCAGACCTCTATTTGAGGTCTGATTATAAGACGACCCCGATTAGAAGACGAGGGGTATTTTTCAGAGCATTTGCTCTGAAAAAAACCTCGTCTTATAATCGAGCAAATACGGTAAATGTTCTTTTGGTGGACTTGTCTTTCTCTTTGCCTTTTCTCCGTCTTCTCTCCGTCTATTTTTTCACCTTCGGGTATGGAAGCCAAATGCATTTTCACTTACCTGGTTGATTACTCCTAACCACATATTTTTTTAACCCCACTCCTGGGAGGACCATATTATGATCATTTCAAGTAAAAGCTGAACCGCCCATGTTCTCATGAGAACTTTATTGATACGCACACTGAGGGTTGGAGACATATGGAACGCGGCAACACCAACAGAGGAGAAGCGGATGACGTACGTGATACGCGACAGTGCGCGATGACGCCCACAAGACGGGACAAGAACAACAGACGGGAAACGGACGGCGTGGGATGACGTATACACGGAAATAGTTATAAAAAAAGCACAACAACGGAACAAGATTACTTACCGGATCGATTATACTTCTACTGAAGAAGCCAAGTCGGCGAAACGCGTTTAGAAGGATCTATTTGGATTATTCTACATCCCACAACTGGTGGACTTTTCATTTACACGCTTCAAGCACTTTGGGTGCATGGACCAAATGTGAGTGCATTCTTTACTGGTGACATTAATTCTTTACCCGGATATTGCACTATTTTAAGTTTATTTTTTAGAGTCAACGAAGATTATTAAAGATATTATTGCATTCAACTTGGATGGGTCTGAATCATCTATTCCACCTGTGAGTGCAACACTTTACCCACACATAAAATTGGTCTTATATTCTGCACTATATTGTTTTTTTTCCCTTATATGTATCTGCGCCCCATAATTTTTTGGTTGGTAACTACAGAAATAGTAGCTGAGATGGGGTCCATGCCTTTAGGGGGCACAAACAATTGTTTTTGGTCAGAAGGGCCTTTTCCAAACAATTCTGAATTGGCGCAGGGAGACAGGAATGTCTTGTTAAGTCACGTGCCCCCGTAGCGAAACCGAGGCTGCTCGCACAGGAAGTCAGAAGCACCGGTAAGTTGTTTTTTGGGGGGGGGGTTAAATGGGGGGCATAAGGCATTTCTGTAGGCAGAGTGCTCTATGAAATGCCTTTTAACCCCCTTAACGCCACTCTGCCTCCAGAAATGCCTTTTAACCCTCTATACGCCACTCTGCCTCCTGAAATGCCTAATACCTCCCTATATGCCACTCTGCCCCATAATATGCCTTTTAACCCCCTAAATGCCAGAGTGGCATATAGGGGTATAAGGCATGTCTGGAGGCAGAGTGGCACATAGGGGGTCAAAAGGCATATAATGGGGCACAGTGGCATATAGAGGGTTTAAGGCATTTATTGGGCAGAGTGACAAGCCTGGGGGCAGATTTGCATAACTGGGGGCAGGTTGGAAAATAAAAGGAATTAAAAACAAAATATTTTTCTCAATCATAGCTTTTATTAAAAAAAATAGTTTACATGAATTAACATTTACTATAGGAAACTTCTTTCCTATAGGGTCGTCTTACATTCAGGCTTTTTCTTTTTTTCCTAAATTAATATTCAGATTTTGGGGGGTCGTCTTATAATCAGGGTTGTCTTATAATCGAGCAAATACGGTAATACCTGCAATGCTGTCTCCATGTATTTATTTGATCTATACCTGCAATGCTACGTTTTATATATTGTTACTGTATACCTGCAAATACAGGATTTGTATGTCTGATTCTGTTGATTTGATATATACCTTCAGTGCTGAGATCACAAGTGAATTTCAATTGATCTATGCATGCAAAGCTGGGTTTGTGTGTAAATGTGTTGATCTATACCTGCTATCGGCAGCAGGGTCTAATATTAATATATATCGGCAACTGGGGCTAATATTTATATATATATATCAGCAGCAGGATCCAATATTAACGAAACTGCCAGTTCAGCTGTAATTTTGAAATCATGTTTCAATCACAGTCTTTACTTCAAAGAGATAAGTACTCATGATGTAGATAAAAATGCATGTCTAATGCGTATATGTGATGGGCCATCACATAAATCAATAATAAAAGGAGGGGCTTGCTGGGGGCATTAATACAAATAGTGGTGGCTGGAGGCGATTATACAAGGGTGTGGGGGCACCACATTAATCTATACTAAAAGGGTGCTGGCTGGGGCATCAATACACAAGGGTCAAAAACACTAAGGGGGTATAAACAACAATGCAGTGTGAAAAATCCATCCTGATGTAGATGTCAGTGACGTAGATTGTGTCATGCTGTTTGTGTGTTTTTGTTTATCAGTGTACCAGAGCCTGTCCTGGGGTGTGTGTGCGTATAGGTGTTGGTGCGGCACAGCCTGTCCTGGTGTGTGTTTGGGTGCCCGTATGGCATAGCCTGTCCTGTGTGTGTGTGTTTGGGTGTCGGTGTGGCAGAGCCTGTCCTGGTGTGTGTTTGGGTATTGGTTTGGCAGAGCCTGTCCTGGTGTGAGCCTGTCCTGGTGTGTGTGTTTGTGTGTCAGTGTGGCAGAGCCTGTCCTGGTGTGTGTGTCTGGGTGTCGGTGTGACAGAGCCTGTCCTGGTGTGTGTGTCTGGGTGTCGGTGTGACAGAGCCCGTGTTGGTGTGTGTGTTTGGTTATCTGTTTCCTGACAGTTGGAATTATTTAATTTATACTTATCTAGAGATAAAATGCCCTCCTGAAGCTGTAGTGACTTCAGGGGACAAAACATTCAAGGCCCTCAAATCATTTAGTGGAAAAGTTAAGGTATTGCGTTATTTATGCTATAATATTTATTTCAAGGATTAGTCGTACTAAATTGTGGCTTCAGGCTTCCCATGTTAAATGACCGAGTTAGTCCAATAACAAAAGTATCATTCCATAGCACATTACTTTTGGCAATATATATATATATATATTTTCTCAGTGGTATGATTTTATGGTTGAAATTATGAATGCCCCCCCAGTTTGACTGGTATCTTGTGTGCCCCCCCTATATATTGTTTCTAGAGTCGCCACTGCACATCTGAGGACTGATTATTCTTTGAGTCTGTGTAGCAGAAAAATGGCAGCATAGATTGGCTGAATAGGTCTTATCTGCATTGATTTTTTTTCTCTGCGTAATAATAGGTAGGGGCGGGCAACTAAATGTGTATTAATTTACCTCTGCAGACAAGCAAGGATTATATTAAGATTACAACAGCATCTGTTGTACACTGCTCCATCTACCCCTATCCTGTGAGTGTCTTCTCTATAGCTGCACACTCTCTTTCACATTGACCTCTTCCCCTCTTTGACTCCCCTACTTTTTCTCCTGTCACTTTCTTCACTGCAGCTGCACACCATCTCACACACTGATGTTCCCTCCCCTCAATCTCCCTTTCCACTTTTATTATTGGTATCTTCTCTGCAGCTGCACTCTCTCACATACACTGACTACCTCCCCTTCCATGCTTGGCCCCCTCCACTCCCTCCTGTCAGTTTTTTCTCTGCAGCTGCACAAAGTTTTGCACACTGGTACCCAGTGTGGCAGCTTCACAGAGATCAGAGGAGACCAGACAGTGGCTGGAGAAGGGCGGTTGAGCAAGTGTGGGGGGGGGAATCTGGGAGGAGAAGGCAATTGCTCACACGGGGCAAAGAAGGCTCAGAGAAATGGGTGGAGAGAGGACTAGGGGAATATGGGCAATGAACATGGAAAGAGACTGAGTTTTGGGCTAAACATTTCATTATCTCTATCGCCCCCTAAAGTCCGCAAGCAAGCAGAGTTGATAATGTTTCCAACAGTCCCCTTCTCAACTCAATATGCTTTAGAATCTACAACCCCTAAGTTGTCACGTAGACTCTGGTAAAGGTCTCCTGTTAGTGGCTTGGTGAGTATATCTGCTTTCATCTTTCCTGTTAGCATAAGTCAACTAATCCTTTACTACATGGTACTTCACATCAATATGCTTTGTACATGCACTCATTTTCTCTGATAGAGCAAGTCTTATACAACTTTGGTTGTCTTCAAAGATCTGCATTGGTGTGGGTTCATCTATTCCCATGTCTTTCAGTAGCGATTTGATCCATAAGACCTCTCTCCCACTGGTGGACTTACGATCTGATACATCTTCAGCCCAATCAGCATCTCTGTATCCTATTACTCTAGGATTGCTATTGGTTGGTAGTCTCAATTTTTAATGTGCAGTCCCTTTCAGCTATCTTCCTATTCTCTTGACTGCAGTCCAGTCTCTTTGTGTGGGTGAACTAGTCTTTCTACATAGTATGCCTATTGCAGTAGCTATGTCAGTTCAGGTTGTCGTAGATAAGTATTACCTACGGCTTCTCTGTAGCCATTTGTTTCTGATAATGGTTCACTTTGCTCCATTTGCCTGTGGAAACCCACTTCCATTGAAGTAGACATTGTTTTAGCTTCTTGTAGTCCTAAACCTTCAAGCAAGTCTAGGATCTTTGGCTTTTGAATGAGGAGAAAACTTCCATCTTCGTCTCTTTCAATCTGCATGCCTAAATAGTAACCAACATTGCCCAGTTGTTTAATTTCCACTTCTTTGTTCAGATGATGTACTATTTCTGCACTGTCCTTTTGATCTTCATAGCAAATAATGAGACCATCAACATAGGTCAATATGAATATCCATCTGCCTTCTCTGTGGCGTGTATAAAGGCAGGACTTGTAAGCATTTTGTCAAGTTTTTCATTCCAAGCTCTTGCTGCTTGCTTTAAACCTTAAAGCCCCTTCTGAAGCTCACACACAAGATCCTTATTCTTGTCACATATAAATCCTGGAGCCTGTTGCATGTACAGCTCTTCTTCTATTTCTCCATGTAAGAACAGTGTTTACATCAAGGTGTTCTACGTGTATCTGTCTTCAAGCTGCTAAAGTCAAGAGTACTCTTATTGTGGTAAGCTTTACTACTAGTGCAAAAACTAATAATCCTCACCATATTTTTGAGAGTAGCCTTTTGTGAATAGCCTGGCTTTATACTTCTTTGTTTCCCCTCTTGCATCTTGCTTGGCTTTGCAGCCTTTGGCTTTCTTGTCTTTGGGTAGTTTTGTAAGAGTCTATGTTTTATTTTTCTGCAAAGCTTCTATTTCTTCTATTGCTTTTTCCATTTGTCCGCTTCTGCAGCAGGCATTTGCTCAACATCCTTCCATAATGCTGGTTCATATGGCAACACTGATCTTCCAAACTAAGATCAAAGTCTTTTAGCTGGAGTTCATTTGTTGGGCATTAAGAGTAATTGAGTTCTTGCTCTGGAGATTCTTGTACTTTAGCTACTTCAGACTGTGCTGTCTCATCTGCTAGGCCTGTTGATGCTTCTATCTGAACATCTTTATCCTGTTCTTCTTGAATAATGTTTATATTTCCGTCTACTGGATACTACCGTACTTGCTCAATTATAAGACGACCCTGATTATAAGATGACCCCCCAAAATTTGATTATTAATTTATGAAAAAAAGAAAAAGCCTGAATATAAGATGACCCTATAGGAAAAAGTTTTATCTTGTTGTCTTAGTTATTATTATTTTGTTGTTTTTGTTTTCAGTTTGCAGGGCTGTCAGATGTTTCTATATCTGGGGATATTCCTGTGGAGGGAGAGATCACTGTTCCTATTGCTTCACAGTCGCATGAAGATGATTATTTTACGCCGGATGAGCCCGTCAAAGACACTATTGTATGAAAACTAACTCTTTGAATAACCTTGTTTTCTCTGTATATACATATGTTGAATAGATGGGTTGATCAAATCTATTCATCATGCAGCGCACTGGGTTAGAAAAGTTAGGAACAACGTAATATTAAGTGGGATAGCACCCAGCACTATTCTGTTCTTCTATTGTCAAGTCATGCCTAACAACATCTGTATTAAGTCCTACCACAGTCTTACATTAGATTTTTATAACATAGGCATCTACACTTCTCTTTCCTACCTTGGTTTGTGTTCTAAGTATTATATATATATATGCTGCTTGAAGGCTTTGTCTACGTTTTTTTCTTATCCACAAGTTCTTAGAATAATAGCTCTGAAAGGATTACTGGTGTACCCAATGTAATTTTTTATGGGGGGAAAAAAATACATTATTTGTTTCTTTAGTGTTTGTCCTTACCTGGTGACATCAGAGGCCTGCTAGGCAGTACCAGAGCCACATTTCTCTTCAAAGGATGCTCTGGTTTTAGAGGAATTGACTGGGAAAATGAAGGCATTGCTGAACTAATACATTCTGATATATATGTGTGTGTAAAACAAAGTAAGAATACAGCACATACCCGATACAAAAATCAGGGATATTTATCTAAGGCGTAAATATTGGGGACTCTGTCACACTATATGGCCGTATATTGCTTTGACCACCGCTACATCAAAGTACCCCAAGTTTGGGTCCTATCTAATTTGTCATTGCTATATTTCCTACCAAGGTGATGAATCAGTGGGACTGGCTGCTCATTCCATTAAAAGCCTTCTCTGGACACTATTAATGAGGCAGATGAGGCTACTCAACCCTAGGGTTTGGTCACAACCTGCAAATGCGCAACAAAATATACAAAAAAGTCAAATTACCTCATCTGTGCTCATCTGTGCCATTGAACATTCATTTTTATTGGGGCTGATGAATAGATGTTTGTAGGTTAAAAATTTTCTTTTCTATGTCTACTACCTTTTTACAGAGGTCAGTAGGTTTTTGTGGTATAATTCTCAGAAAGGGAAGACATCTGGTCCCTTGACTGTGTTCTGCAACAGCACATTTCCTCAATAATTTTTAGGTACTTTTTGTTTGTTTTGTTTCAGATGCGGGACCTGAGGGCTGTTGGGAAAAAGTTTCTTCATGTCATGTATCCCCAAAAAAGCACAACCCTCTTAAGAGACTGTGAGTATGTGAATGCCAAAACATCTTTTACGGTTTGAGCACTAGGTGTCGCTTCTAGAGGTTATTTTGGAACTCAGATGAAATACTGATTTCCCACAAAAATTGTAATAGGAAAGAACACAAAAAGCCATTCCAGTAACAGAATAATCAGAATAAATGGGTAGATATCTCCAGTTGGTTACCCCTTCTGCGATCTTCATACCACGTCTTGGATATATGATGTAAGTGGGTCCCGATTCCCTTTCCCTAGCGCCCACCCAGTAAATATTATTCTCAATGACTTACCTGTAGCAGTGAGACCTTGCCTCCAAACTGAAGCATTATTTCATTTAAATTTATTAGCTTGGGTGTAACTTTAAACCATGACGTGATGCCGCCAACTCCAAGTTGAACTGAGTTCCTTCCCTTGTTTCTTTTTGAAAGAGTGGTAGTAATAATAATAATTAGGAGAACCAACCCCGTATTAATGCTCACCTGGCTATAAATGGAGGAGAATGATGTGAACCGGCTTGGGAATCATTGCTTTTGCCTGCATTTGTGTTTTGGTCCTGTCCATTGCTGTATTCTAAGGCACAGCCCTATGAAATGTATGTTGCAGTCCGTTTTGCATGAGCTCCGGTGCATTTTACCGCAAGCAGGTTAATGGAGGCATTGTTTTTCTAACTGATTTAACTCCTCTCCCCAGCTGCCTCTTATAACTGAGGCCGTTCGTCAGCATGATCAAATTTGCATGCAATAAAATTTATTGGTTTAATGCAAAACATACCTGCATGCAAAAAGAACAATCGTGCCCTAAAATAAAGAACTCAATGGTATGCACTTCTTTGAATTACGATTATTTCAAGTGAACCATTTTGATTCTATGTGTTACTAATCTGAATTATCGTTACTGTTGGCACCATATTCCTAATGCTGTGGTCTTGTGGTCTTTCTGCAGGGGATTTATGGGGCTCTCTTGTGTTGTGCGTCTCACTTGCTCTGTAAGTATTTATTACTTCCATTTCCTTGATGTTTGGAGATTACCCAGCAGTCTGTAATTATGTGCCCAGCAGTAGCGTACCTAGCGGGGGGCGGGGGGGGGTTGCGATCCGCACCGGGTGCCGCTCATCAGGGGGGTGCCAACTTGCCGGCACCCCTCCAGAGACGGACAGCAATGTCCGCCGCTGGAGGAGCAGGCTCGCAAGGGAGCGGTATCGGAGGTCTTTAGCAGACCTCCGGCTCCCTTGAGTGATTTTAAGCCGGGTTCAACCACAGCTGCTGTGCGCCGGATTTGTTGTCAGATCCCGGCTCACAACACCGAAGCCGCGCCCACTGCCGTCCGTGCCCTCTGACCCGACAGAAGAACTGAAGAAGAGGAGGAAAAGAAGCTGTAAGGAGAAAAGAGGAAAGGTAGGAAAGCATTCAGTGAGTGAGAGTTGATTGGTATGTGTGTGGATTGGTATGTGTGGATTAGTATATGTGTGGATTGGTATGTGTGGATTGGTATATGTGTGGATTGGTATATATGTGGATTGGTATGTGTGGATTAGTATATGTCTGGATTGGTATGTGTGTGCATTGGTATGTGTGTGGATTGGTATGTGTGTGGATTGGCATGCGTGTGGGTTGGTATATGTGTGGGTTGGTATATGTGTGGATTGGTATGTGTGGATTGGTATATATGTGGATTGGTATATGTGTGGATTGGTGTGTGTGTGGATTGGTATGTGTGGATTGGTGTGTGTGTGGATTGGTATATGTGCGGATTGGTAAGTGTGTGAGAGTGATGGGTGTTATGCTGTACCATTTCCAATGTATTTTTCATTATATAATTATGCTCTAGTACATCATAACTCCCATCACTCTATACTGTTCCATACAGTGGCAGAGCTGGGAGACAGAGGCCTTTCACTCCCACCGCAGGACTCCTGAAAGGTAAGTGAACTTCAAAGTGGGAGAGGGTAGATAGTTAGGAGGGGGTAGATAGGGAGAAGGGAGTGAGACGGGGGGATAGGGGGTAGATAGGGAGAAGGGAGTGAGAAGGGGTAGGTAGGACAAAAGGGAGTGAGAAGGGGTAGATAGGGCAATCATACTCCTATCATGCCAAGTCTGCGAGTACATCCTGGAATCTGGGTATGCCTGGGCATGATAGAAATGTGATTGATGTTAACAATCATATATATATATATATATATATTAATATTGTTATTTAATTGTTTTGTCCTATTTTGGTGTGTTACTTGAAATAAAAGTGTTAGATTTTTTTTATGGTGTGTGCCCATATTCGGTTTCGGCCAGGTAAATGCTGCATTTTCGGTTTCAGTCCAGAATTTGTTTCGGTGCATCCCTACTACTAATGAAGTGGTAGGCCTACACCACATCAATGTTTGGCTTAGTATATAGTGATAGGAGTTATGCTGCACTATTGTCAATGTCTGGCTCAATGTATAGTGATAGGGATTATGCTGTACCACCGTCAATGTGTGCCTCAGTATATAGTGATAGGTGTTATGTTGTACCACCCTCATTGTCTGCCTCAGTATATAGTGGTAGGTGTTATGCTGTACCACTGTCAATGTCTGCCTCAGTATATAATGATAACAGTAAGTGTTATGCTTTACCACCTTCAGTGTCTGCGTCGGTATATAACGGTAGAAGCTATGCAGTTTTAAAGTGTGTGGGGGGGTGCCACATACAGGATCCGCCCCAGGTGCCAAATACTCTAGGTATGCCCCTGGTGCCCAGTGTTTATAATCTATCTGGCCTCTAAATTTTTGTATTCTTTATCATAAAACAGTCCTCACAGAAAAGAAAATGAGACAAAAACCTGTTAATCTTTTTTTTGTTCCAGTCAGCGACCATTAACTGCAGAGCTGCCATTGTTCAGTCATGTGATGTTTTGGGAGACTTACCAAATACCACACTGAGTTAATATTTATGAGGGTTGTAATGAATTCGGCGCCTCCATTTATTTAGTCATTGGTTGCCACAAGCAGTATTATAAAGTTTCCGTAGGTTGGGCTAAGGTACACTATGGCCATCACACCTACTGTATATAAGCTTGTCAGACATGTCATTCTAAAACCGGGTGCATTAATCTGCAGTTGTGCTCCCCCACACACACACTTTTGCAGCTTCCACTCCTGGGAAGGCTTTCCACAAAGATTGCAGTATGCCCATTCAGGCAAAGTCTTTGCTACTCACGTAATACAGGCTTCAGTTTTGCTTTCTGCCACTAGAGGGAGTAGCATGCATAGAAGACTGCATGGCTACCTATCCGTAAACTAAATAAGTGATGATTCTAAGCTGGCATGATTGTTCCTAGGGCATTTGATGATTTTTAAACAGGTATATGTTTTAATTATATTTTATCTGCTTGTTTAATATTTATTAGAGCTGTAATGTTTGTCTCTTTGTCCCAGAATGCTTCAGGGTGGCCATGCAGACCAGAGTAAGATGATGGAGGACCCCACTTTGCGTAATAATACGGTTTGGGGCTGTTGTGATCACTTTAAACTCTAAGCTGCTAGGGGGAACCATGTAAGTAGAAATTTACAATTTCCATTTCTTTGTGGAAAGGATAATCAATAATAATACTTAGAGACAATTTTTAGATTATCCTGAGGAATGAATAGCGAGCTTCCAAGATTGAACTGAATGAAACTGTTATCATGTGGAATAAAAACACCTAGGCTTTTGGGTGTTCATTCATTCACTTTCTGGCATAGAGAGTATAATGATTCCATCTTCAAAATGTATTCTGTATGATGTTTGGGGAAGGGAGATATGTGCCCATCTATGTCCACACCACAGTGAACAGGCAGATTTAAAAATGTTATATAAAACAAATCTGCACACCATCGCAATACAGCCATCTAGACTATGTACACAAGTAACTAGTAACACTGACAAAAAGTCAGTTAATGTAACCGGAAATATCAAAGCAGCATACATGAATCTTTATTCTAGTGAGTGCCAAATGCTTTTATGTTGCATGAAAACAATGTGATTCGTATATTTTGCATTTAGAGCTGTAGAAGAATGCATTACTAGTCTGTTTTATGATTGTAACTATGTTTTCCTTTCTTTCACAGCTCTTTTTTCCAGAGCTTGTGTGTGCTGGGTTACTGCATCTTACCTCTGACGGTGGCCATGCTGGTGTGCAGGTTACTGCTCCTAGGGAGTAAAAACACAGTTTTCATCGTGACTTTCATCGTGCCACTGGTTGTAGTGACGGCTATGTTTGCCTGGTCCACCTTTGGTAAGGATGCTTCATTTCTTTTGTCTTGAGAGAGGTTTGTTTGTAACACTTGACAGCTATTTTGCTAGTAAATTTATAGGTGAAATTTAAACCTGCCTTTACTCACAGCCTTTATCTCTTATCTTATTTGTGAACTGCAAGTACACATCTGTGTCTCCATTGTGTCAGAGCATGCGCACACAGCATTATGTAACATAGTGGGGAGGACTGAGATTGATGTGCATGCAGTCCACCTGTTAGTACACCAATGTGAAGCTAATTCCAGTATATTTTCTTTTTATGTATATAGTAGTGATTTTGCAAAATCAGTTAACATATAACATGCTATACTAACCTGCAGTTTTCATTCTTTGTGTGCCAATTTATGGACTGCCTCTACACTTTCTTGTAATTACAAACGTGAACCTGTCATCCAATAAAAGTGTAGATGACAGGTTCCACTACAGGGAAGTATGACACATCATATACACATCGTGCTAGAGAAATACCTAGCAAATGTATATATAATAAGTTATACTTACTTGAGGGGTATTTTTTCCTGGTGGTTATGCCTGAGTATGTATGCTCACCCAGATGCACCCTCACTCCCAGAAAGCTGTATACATAATTGAGCATTATGTGGAGGATTGTGGTTATGTGAGTATCCGGCGAGGCACCCTTGGTTTTAGTTTAATCTTTATGCTGGATTAATATTCACATACAAAAGTGCAGTAGTAAATGCATAAAAAGCGGTAACATATATACAATGGTGCTTGGCAAGACACCTTTTGTAATTTTAAATAAAATAGTTGCGTACAATTACTGTTAACGTAACAACTTTTGTTTTTTCTTCTAGCATCCACTGCCTTTTTAGCAGACAGTCAGCCACCTAACCGAAGAGCTTTAGCGGTGTACCCCATATTCCTCTTCTACTTTGTCATCAGCTGGATGATCTTGACCTTTAACCCTAGTTCATGAGTGTGGACATCTTGTATAGGCTTAAGGAATCTGGGCCAGTGTAAATATACCAGCAGCCTGGTGGATCACGCACCCGTATGTCGAAGAACCAAACTATGATGAAGAATGAAACACGTGGGTACCGGCTGCTTTGTGCAAGAGTCCAAGAGTCATGATGTATATATCCCTGCACTAACTAGACACCAATTTCTGTTTTTTCTTCTAAATGCATATCCAGCAATAAAAAGTTGGATTAGAGGCTCTGTGAACAGAATGAAGGCCAACACCTAAGAAATTGTTTCAGTAATTGTTATTGTTACTGTGCAACTATCATCAGACACTGATGCCACATCTATAGTTTTCAGAAGGTGTTAAACCCATTTTGATTTTGTACGCATTACCTTCAAGAGTTAGCGGGCTAAGTAGCATGTATGTGGGTCATTTGTAAAGAGGTACCACTTAATGGCACTGGTACCTTTTTTATTTTCTATGGAAAGGCCTTTTGTAGGATAACCTGGTTTCTCCCTTAACTCTGGAAACATATACACTGCATTGTTTTCCTGCATTCTTGGAATTTCATGGCAAATAAAAGCTGCCATTCTTAAATTGCGTCCAAACCTAAAGTAGCCATGAGGTTACCCTTACTTAATCTGAATATGGTATTGACAAATACGGAAGAGGTTAATATTACAGCGCTCATATTAAATGGTTGAAACATGCAACATTGCCATTTGATCTGTATTACAGGCAGTCTGTTCCTGTGCGGCAAAGCTTATTTTGTTTCCCCCAAGCTAATATTAACTAAGAATTTCGTTTTTGGAAGTCAATATCATAAAGACAATTGTGTGAATTTTTACTCTAAGGGGTATATTCACTGACCCAAGAGCTTTCAGGAAATCTGTACAAAAGGCCAACCGATCATTTTCGATCATAATGGGACCCTGGACAATTCTCTTCTAGTACCCCGATCATAGTGAGTACTCTGTCCCATTCCAGTAGTACCTCCTCCAGGCCCCTTTTCATCCCTGGTGGTTCAGTACAATGAAGGTGGGGGAATCTATCTCCCACTAGTGAGTCACTTTGTGGTTTGTGTGTTGCCTGATACTGGGTTCCAGGATACATCATCACTTCCTGGAGCTGTGCGACATCAGATGATATGCAACCTCAAAGAAGCACTCAATAGTGGCTGTTGAGGGTGCCATAGGGGCGGCTGCCCAATTGCCTTCTGTAAAAGGCAGACCTGAGGCCAATCCTAGTGAGCATCTCCTGCAAGAAGGGCTGAGCTCAGTTTGCACAATAAATGTGGCAAGATTTCTTGGAAGTAGTTTGCCCAACGCAGTTCAATGTACATGCATACTCTGGGATAGCCACTGCTAACTCCCCAACTGCTTGAGTTTCAATGGCTGCTGTACTGATCAACTTCTGCTTGCATGTGTGAATAGAGCTGCTCACTAAGGAGTAAAGATGGTACCGTCCATCTATAGTGTGTGGTGTTGTCTCTTCTTCAGATCAGTGCCTTCCTATCGGTGTTCATGTGGTGCCCAGTGGGGAGCACATTCTACCCATGCAAGCAGCTCTTACACAGTGCACCTTCACCATCATATGAGCAAAGGGCACTCAGACCCATAAAACCTGGATGATATTTAAGCGCAGTGTATAACAACTGCTTTAAAATGTAAATGCTACAGATTTTAATTCAACTCTTAATAAGGAAACTACCACAGTTACATAACTTGTAAAAATCTTTAAAAAGATCATTTTTATAATGTATCCGGGTTTACTGTGCGCATAGGGAGAGTGCTATCGTCTAGGATGCTTTGCTACATTTTATGTGGGAATTGGGGGATTTTTGCTGTTTGCTTCTTGTGATGCCTTTCTTTGTTGAACATATAATGCTACAAAAAAATTGAAGAATAGTTATTTAAGCCGGTAGGAGGCGGTGGTGCATTACATTGTACATATATGCATGACTGAAAAAGAGTGTATATTGTAAAGGAGGCAATATGTGTATGTATATTGCTTCAAAAAGAATGTGTGTGTGTATAATTGTCATAGACTCACACATATGCTACAACACTACTGTTTACTCAATGTAAATATGCTTTTTGGGGGGGATTACAATGATAATTACCAGGTGGTTGCTGTGAATTAATTTCATTTGATACCTGATCTGTTTTAAAGGTTTAAATGCAATCTATATTTTTAATTTATTAAAAGTTTTCTTTTTTTAATTCAATGATGTCTGTCTGATTGGCTAACAGTCTGTGATGTACATCAATGTAGCATGACCATGGCCTTGCTAATCAAGAGAACATGAACGTTGCCTTTAAGAGGATTTTGTGCCACTGGAAAATGCAGATTAATTCCCATTCACTTTTAAGAAGACTTGTTAAGTACTAGCTCAGAGTTCCAAAACGCACAAGAAAAATGTAAACCTAAAGGTTCTGTGTCGCCAAAGATGAGATATACAACATTGTCAGACGGGTGCTGCATGATGTAAAAGGGCAAAATAAATTATTTTTTTTTTCTCCCCAATGATGCCTATGACCTAAAAATTAACATTTGAATAGTGGTACAGCTTAGAAACAGAGCCCCGGCATTCAACTCTAGCTCTCCCACATCTTACATTTACAAATGCTGTCAGAATTTTCTGAACATCGTTTCATTGAACTGTTAGCGCAGCCTGACAGTTCTGACTGTGACAAGCCTTTTATGTGTAAAGACATGTATATGTTTTTGTAAAGCGTATTAGGTGTATCGAGTTATATATTTACATGATTTATATATGACTATATGTCACTTTAATAGGAAAATGGAAAGTTAAGTAGCCCCAGACTTTCTTACCAATTGATGACTTCTCTGAAGCTAGAGGTGAGAAAAAGGAAATTCTGGAGAATTTTCTTCCCACTCTAGAGCTTTTTTATGCTCGTACACCTTTGTTGTTAAAATGTAAGCCTTTATGGTCATCCCATTTGTTTTCTTTCTGTTCGAGTTGGTCACTGACACTGAATCCTCCCATCCTTGGAATCTCTTCCACCGCTAGGAGAGAGAAGACTGTCTCCACATGAAGTTACCATCCTGTGTGCATATTGTTAAACTTTAATTAGTGTTTGTGTCCATTCAGAGGGTACACATTAAACATGTTTACGCCATGGTAACCGGGTTGATAAATCTCATTATATAAAGTTTAAGAAATTAGAAGAGCATTTAATATGTTTCATTAGATACTGGGCACCGCACATGCCCTCTGAGAGTCTATCAAAGAGCTAACAATTGCCTCTCACAATCCTACTGCACCAGACGTGCAGTCACACAATGTTGTGTTACCTGACCCTAACACCAGCCATAGACCTTTGCTGCCGCTGGCCCCTGGGTGGACGGTGTATCAGGAAATATGCCGGTACCCAGTGAGGCCAATTCTTCCCTGGATGAGTGCACTCAACACACTACTGAACTTATTTGATTATTATAGAAAACATATAATTTTTTCAGTGTTATCAATATTAAAGATTTCACTGTACCACTTCTGATGGAAAGCTTTCCCACATATCTACCACATAAGTACAACATCCTTACCCTCTAGTATTAGATTATGGCCTCTTGTTCTAACATTTCCCCTCCTTTGTAATGAATTTCCCTCCTCTCCTTTGTTAAATCTCTTTAATCATGATTAAAGAAATGTTTCATAAAAAAATACTTGCTCATGAAGGGGTTAAATTGCAGCCAAACTGTCACTGCTCCCATGTCTCTTCCTCTTGGTCTTTATGATGTCATATTCTGCCAAGTTCTATATGCACAGGGCTTGTGGCCACACTCCTGCACTTACCTGTTCAGTGAGATACAAGCATTCGCTTGGCTTTGCTCAGAAGTGCAGATTTGGAGATAGAGAGTGAATTTTTGAGAGATAATGTGGAAAAAGGTAAGTTTATTTACTGTATTTTACATTAAAGTGTAACAACCATCACCCCCCAGACCTCCGCAGGCTGACAACCAGCAAACAAAAGGTTACAGGAATTTACCAGAACATAGAAACCGTTCTATAGCTAAACTTTATATTTTAGGTGATTACCTTTCATATTTTAATTGTCTGAAATAATATTACCCAGCATGCAGCTCATTCCCTCATCCTGATTGGCTGTTCAAATCTTTTCCATTTATTTATACGTATGGAGCTGCTTCAGAGGTCTAGTTTTTCAAAGGCATTTAACACGATGTAATAGGAGCTTTCCAGAGTTTTGGGTTTAGCGATAGGTCCTTGTCAAATGTATCGTTAATCTGGAATTGGCTCTGGGGCCAATATTATCCATCTTTGCTTCTGCTCATGGATTTGGTGACATCACAGGTTATGTTGCATAATTGTTGTTAAAGGGTTGTATAATTACCTGCCCAGCCATAAAACTAGATTTAATGTAAGGAAGTTAAATAGAACAGTGGAAGCGGTAGAGACTATTACAGTAAGGGAATCTAAACATGTGTTGGATACGCATATGGCTCTTAAAGACGAGACCAGGTTCTAATAAATGTTTGAGTCTAGATGGGCCGGATGGGGCCAATCTGCTTGCAGGCTCTATGTTTCTATGTTAGCATTTTTAGGATGAATCAAGAGATGGTGTTCAAAATGTGAATTCATTTACAGTATTGTTTATTAGCAGTGTTATCAGAGCTGCATAAATCTCACCTAATAACTTCATCCCGACTGGTTGATCTTTTTTAGTGATGGTTTTGCAGCCCAATAGATAGTAGTGGAGAAAGTGTGAAAAACTTGGTGAACCTTTTTCAAAAATGTTAACTTATTAACTGTTAAAAAAATATTATTATTATTATAACTATACAGATTTCACCATCCTGCTTACATTCATATTCTGACCTACTGTCAGTTCTCCTATTTGAAGGCATATATGGCGACCTCATTGGCCATTTTTTTCAGGATTCATATGCATTTCACGTGTTGCTGACCAGCCTGTGTAAAGTACGGCACCACATACAGCAGCAGGCGGAATTTTACATGTAAATAGCCTGCAACATATTCTGATTTATTTATATAGCAGCATCATATTCTGCAGCGCTGTACAACAGAGTGAGATGTATATGTGTTCTAAAACAAATGGCTGAGGTTGACACCCTAAAGCCACCAGTCCATCTCAGAGCCTAATGTGTGTATGTATATATATATCTATATATCTATATATATATAGATATATATATATATATATATATATATATATACATTTGCTCCCCTAGCCCTCCCATATACAAGGCTGATCATACATAATTTTTTTCTGTTTCTTTTAGCCACGTATTTCATTATCCAGGGCCATGGAGATGGACTCTGATGTTTTTGCAGACACCATAAGGATAATAGATAATTTTTACCAGATGTGCTCAGATGAGAACCTGTGCAAAACAGTGAGTATTACCCTTTTGTGTTAAGTATTTTTTCCACTTTTCTGCAGGCCCAGAAAATTTCAGCAACTTGATTTACTCCTTTCTCTTTCTTATTTTCCTCAAAAGGTCCCTGACATTGACGCAACCATAAACAGCCATTGCTAAATAAAAACCTCTATCAATAAACACATTAATAGACAAATCCAAATATATTTGAGAGGATTCTGCATCTGCAAAATCTATCATGTGCTAAAGATGGTTGGAGTGTGGCTTTAACATTTCACCATATACAAGGCTTTGAATGATTATACAAATCCTTAATCTCCATTATTTAGAGCCACGTTTCATCCTGTGGCCGGGGAAAGGAGCCACCCTGATTTGTCCGAGGTCAGGACGATGTTAGATCATTTGTGGCACAAAATAAATGATTTGATGGGGTTAAAGTGAAATGGCCAGCTTCAAACATGTCCAAAATAGAAAATGAGGACAGGGTGACCAGTTTCCAAAACTAATATGTTTAGGATGTTTTTATGCTTTTACTTATTTTTTCACTTTCCTGTAGACTCATCTCGATTTAACCCTTCCAACTTTTTTTTCCTTGCCAGTTTGTTGAAATAGACCTGGGAGAAACCACAGTGGGTGACTACAGTAATGATGCTACAGAGTGGGCAGATCAGGTAAACACTAAATCTAAATATAAATGTTTATCAATGCACATATTTTATGCTCTTTACAATTGCCTCTAATTAACAAAAACCCATGAATAATGCCGCAGATTCATCTTGTAAAATGAATGAAATGTAAGGGAATTTAAACATGTGTTGGATACGCATATGGCTCTTAAAGACGAGACCACGGTCTAATAAATGTTTGAGTCTAGATGGGCCGGATGGGGCCAATCTCCTAGCAGGCTCTATGTTTCTATGTTAGCATTTTTAGGATGAATCAAGAGATGGTGTTCAAAATGTGAGTTCATTTACAGTATTGTCTATTAGCGGTGCTATCAGAGCTGCATAAATCTCATCTAATTCCCTCATCCCGACTGGTTGATCTTTTTTGGTGATAGTTTTGCAGCCCAATAGAAATTAGTGTAGAAAGTGTGAAAAACTTGGTGAAACTTTTTTCAGAAATCTTAACAGAACTTATTAACTATTAACAAATTATTATTATAACTGTACAGATTTCACCATCCTGCTTACATTCATATTCTGACCTACCGTCAGTTCTCCTATTTGAAGGCATATATGGCGACCTCATTGGCCATTTTTTTCAGGATTCATTTGCATTTCACATGTTGCTGACCAGCCTGTGTAAAGTACGGCACCACATACAGCAGCAGGCGGAATTTTACATCTAAATAGCCTGCAACATATTCTGATTTATTTATATAGCAGCATCATATTCTGCAGCGCTGTACAACAGAGTGAGATGTATATGTGTTCTAAAAAAAATGGCTGAGGTTGACACCCTAAAGCCACCAGTCAATCTCACAGCCTAATGAAGCTGTGGTGTGTGTGTGTGTGTATATATATATATATATATATATATATATATATATATATATATACACACACATTTGCTCCCGTATCCCTCCCATATACAAGGCTGATCATACATAATTTTTTTTGTTTCTTTTAGCCACGTATTTCATTATCCAGGGCCATGGAGATGGACTCTGATGTTTTTTCAGACACCATAAGGATAACAGATAATTCGTACCAGATGTTCTCAGATGAGAACCTGTGCAAAACAGTAAGTATTACCCTTTTGTGTTAAGTATTTTTTCCACTTTTCTGCAGGCCCACAAAATTTCAGCAACTTGATTTACTCCTTTCTCTTTCTTATTTTCCTCAAAAGGTCCCTGACATTGACGCAACCACAAATAAAGAGCTTGAGGATCAGGTAAACAGCCACTGCTAAATAAAAAAACCTCTATTAATAAACACATTAATAGACAAATCCAAATATATTTGAGAGGATTCTGCATCTGCAAAATCTATCATGTGCTCAAGATGGTTGGAGTGTGGCTTTAACATTTCACCATATACAAGGCTTTGAATGATTATATAAATCCTTAATCTCCATTATTTAGTGCCACGTTTCATCCTGTGGCCGGGGAAAGGAGCCACCCTGATTTGTCCGAGGTCAGGACGATGTTAGATCATTTGTGGCACGTCATAAAGTGAAATGACCAGCTTCAAACATGTCCAAAATAGGAAATTAGGGCAGGGTGACCAGTTTTCAAAACTGTAATATGTTTAGGATGTTTTTACTTATTTTTTCACTTTCCTGTAGACTCATCTCGATTTAACCCTTCCTCCTTTTTTTTTCTTGCTAGTTTCTTGAAATAGACCTGGGAAAATTCACAGTGAGCGACTTCAGTGATGATTCTACAGAGTGGGCAGATCAGGTAAACACAAAATCTAAATATAAATGTTTATAAATGCACATATTTTATGCTCTTTACAATTGCCTCTAATTAACACAAACCCATGAATAATGCCGCAGATTCATCTTGTAAAATGAATGAAATGTAAGGGAATTTAAACATCTGTTGGATACGCATATGGCTCTTAAAGACGAGACCACGGTCTAATAAATGTTTGAGTCTAGATGGGCCAGATGGGGCCAATCTGCTGGCAGGCTCTATGTTTTTATGTTAGCATTTTTAGGATGAATCAAGAGGTGGTGTTCAAAATGTGAATTCATTTACAGTATTGTCTATTAGCGGTGCTATCAGAGCTGCATAAATCTCATCTAATTCCCTCATCCCGACTGGTTGATCTTTTTTGGTGATAGTTTTGCAGCCCAATAGAAAGTAGTGGAGAAAGTGTGAAAAACTTGGTGAAACTTTTTTCAGAAATGTTAACAGAACTTATTAACTATTAACAAATTATTATTATAACTGTACAGATTTCACCATCCTGCTTACATTCATATTCTGACCTACTGTCAGTTCTCCTATTTGAAGGCATATATGGCGACCTCATTGGCCATTTTTTTCAGGATTCATATGCATTTCACATGTTGCTGACCAGCCTGTGTAAAGTACGGCACCACATACAGCAGCAGGCGAGATTTTATATCTAAATAGCCAGCAACATATTCTGATTTATTTATATAGCAGCATCATATTCTGCAGCGCTGTATAACAGGATGAGATGTATATGTGTTCTAAAAAAAATGGCTGACGTTGACACCCTAAAGCCACCAGTCAATCTCAGAGCCTAATGAGGCTTATGTGTGTGTGTATGTGTGTGTGTATGTGTATGTATATATATATATATATATATATATATATATATATATATATATATATATATATATATATATATATACACACACACATTTGCTCCCGTATCCCTCCCATATACAAGGCTGACCATACATAATTTTTTTCTGTTTCTTTTAGCCACGTATTTCATTATCCATGGAGATGGACTCTGATGTTTTTGCAGACACCATAATGATAACAGATAATTGGTACCAGATGTTCTCAGATGAGAACCTGTGCAAAACAGTGAGTATTACCCTTTTGTGTTAAGTATTTTTTCCACTTTTCTGCAGGCCCAGAAAATTTCAGCAACTTGATTTACTCCTTTCTCTTTCTTATTTTCCTCAAAAGGTCCCTGACGTTGACACAACCACAAAGAAAGAGCTTGAGGATCAGGTAAACAGCCGTTGCTAAATAAAAACCTCTATTAATAAACACATTAATAGACAAATCCAAATATATTTGAGAGGATTCTGCATCTGCAAAATCTATCATGTGCTCAAGATGGTTGGAGTGTGGCTTTAACATTTCACCATATACAAGGCTTTGAATGATTATACAAATCCTTAATCTCCATTATTTAGTGCCACGTTTCATCCTGTGGCCGGGGAAAGGAGCCACCCTGATTTGTCCGAGGTCAGGACGATGTTAGATCATTTGTGGCACAAAATAAATGATTTGATGGGGTTAAAGTGAAATGGCCAGCTTCAAACATGTCCAAAATAGAAAATGAGGACAGGGTGACCAGTTTTCAAAATATGTTTCGGATGTTTTTATGCTTTTACTTATTTTTTCACTTTCCTGTAGACTCATCTCGATTTAACCCTTCCTCTTTTTTTTTCCTTGCCAGTTTGTTGAAATAGACCTGGGAGAATCCACAGTGAGCGACTACAGTGAGGATGCTACTACAGAGTCGGCAGATCAGGTAAACACTAAATCTAAATATAAATGTTTATCAATGCACATATTTTATGCTCTTTACAATTGCCTCTAATTAACACAAACCCATGAATAATACCACAGATTCATCTTGTAAAATGAATGAAATGGTTCTGATTTTTTGCAGGACAGCCCTAATTTCTGGAGGAGGCTCTTACTCTGCTTTAAACCAAAAAAAACATCAACACCCACCAGCTCCACAGAGATCACCACTACAACCAAACTATGCTGGTTCTGCCGTATTTTTGGGAGAAAGAAGAAATGAGAAGCTAACGAGACCATCAAATATCAAGATCAGATAGAGAACATTAAATGTTAGGATTAAGATTAATAAAATAATTAATAAGTTCTATAGATCATGAATCTCTGGTCTGTAGTTAGGAGTCACTGTGCACTGTATGTTTTCTGTGACCGAGACCAAGTCTCACATCTACCGTTAAATGTGTGAGCCTATGATTTTAAGGCTGGATCAGGAGCTGATCAGCAGCATCCATTACCATACAATTTGGAGGAGAACCCTGAGTGCCCCTAAGTATGTGAAAAGACACAACAAATAATGCTAGGTGTGGGCAACAGAACAGACATCGCAAAATGGCATTATTTTAAAAAGTTGACAGCAACTGTTTACACTCATACTGGTTTTTAACCCCTTAAGGACAGAGCTGCAATTGCATTTTTGTACGCTTCATGCCAATTGCTGTTAACATTTCTGGGGTGTTTGTATTTAGCTATAATTTTCTTCTTTCTTATTTTCTGTAACCATACAAATGATGTATTTTTTTTTTTAGGACAAGTAGGGCTTTCATTAGATAACATTATTTTGATAATATCATTTAATTTATTTTAAAAAAATAATAATAAAATATAGTGATTTTGTTTTAGAAATTCTGACTTTTATTTGAAAAATAATTTACCTATCTACAAAAGCTAATGAAAACACCTTCTAAATCAATTCAAATATTTGTCCTAAGTTTAGAAATACCCAATGTTATAGGGCAATAAGGACAAGTAGCATTTTGCAATTTAAAAACCATTTTTTTTATCTGGTCATCCTCAGCACACGCCCTATTTGGGACATCTTGGAAGCCAGCAAATTCAATTTGCCCCATCAAACCATATATTTTTGAAAACTAGATGCTCCAGAGTATTTCAAATGCTGTTATTTTAACTCTTCTCATTTTACCACCAGCCTTTGTCAAATTTTGTGGTAGTATTTTTTTGTTGTGGTTTTTTTCACACACATTTTAATTCAGGTATTAATCTTCAGCGCCTGGTATATATCACTGCCAAACAGCACCACAAAATGTGTTCAGCAACATCTCCTCAGTACAGTGATACCATCCATGCATAGGCTTGTCAGGTTTTCAGAGGGACAAAAAGGCCGAAAAAGGCATAAGACATGCATTCTTGCAATCCAGTGGGAACTTTGCTAGCCTGTACAGGAACAAAGTAATGAGTGGCAAACAAAAGTTTTACATGTTTCGCAACTTAATCTGGTGCTTACTCATAAACTAATATTAGATAGTTAATATTTGGGCATAGTTCTAACATCACATACTTAAACCACCAATCAAGAGTGAACAATAAAAGTTGTGCATAATTAATCACAGTAGGTTTTAACACAATTTTTCAATTTGCAATTTTACAGTTTCTATTTCACTCAAAAATCTAATAGAGTGAACTAATGCATGTGGTGAAAAAAATGGTTATATATCTAAAACCGAAATGAAAAGTAAACAAAAACAGTTTTAAGAAGCGGGAAATAATATCTCCTTAGTCACTACAAGATTCTTTTTACTACATAATTGAAAATCAAATGTCTTGATACAAAAGTTACTATTTGGAAAAATACAATGTTGCTTTTAAGCATTAGGGAATAGCGACACCTTGTGGATTGAACCGAATTTGCAGCTCTTGATACTATGTATCCAATATACTGTGGCTGCTTTTTGTGAGGTGACTGAAAAAACGTTATCAAATACTTCAGTGCATAGTGATCTATTAGAACATATTACATTACTAATATGTATATATAATACATTTTTACTTTTATAGCACTAATAACCGTTAGAATTTTATATTACATACCACACATTGTTTAATTTAGCTTCTTCATATCATAATATTTTCAATTAATAATAAAGTGTACTGTTACTCCAATTTAAAGGATATACCAGTGACAAATCTACTTGGCTTAAAGATGCAAAAATGGAAAGGTAATAACCAAATTTAAATGGTAATGTATGACTGCTAGAACAAGTAAACAGCCAAAATATGAATGAAACCCAACAAAATAGAATTGAAAGTTATAATAAAAATTATAATGGATATGTAAATAAGATAAAGTAGAAAGGATTCTTTGGCACATACCCACACCCACTCTGGGTGACTGTGGGAATAGATTTTGTGGTGGTGATGGTGGGAGGGCAGGATTTAATTGTTGGACCTAGGCAGCACAATGTCTTTAGCCGACCCTGATAAGGTTCTTTACAATTGTTTTCTCAATATTCATATATTCCAGCGAGCCCGTTTATAATATAACTATCTGTTCTTCTCTAAACACTTCAGTTTCCGGTGGTCCGTGAGAGCAACAGTAGGATGAGTTACTCCAATAGATGCTTCCATTCCTGAAAGTAGCCTTAATAACATGGACCTTTCTATCACCCACATCATTATTACATCTTGGTGTTGATGTTGACAAAGGACTAAAATGGTTACTTCTGCCAAAGGAACCTACCGTGTCTTGAAAAAAACTAGACGGTTCACAAAAAGTTCAGAAACAAATTTAGTCAGGTCTGGTGGCAAACAGACAACACTAGAAAACAGACCAAAATGAAAATAAAAATAAACAAAACACAAAAACAATAAATTAGGAGCGGGTTATAGCTTCACCACAGGATTAACTCTAATTGAGCACAGAATATATCAACTGTAAAAGCATATATTAAAACAAATGTGGTTCATTTACAAGAGGCTGGAGGTTTGCAGGATCCACTCCAGGATTCATATGGAGCCTGCATCAGGCAAAGGTGCTGGGCATTAAACCCCCCAGGGAGACTGTGGTGGGAAGAGAAAGGAGGAGGAGGTTTTGCAGAGCCTGGTTTACCTGGATCTGACTGGGAGGTCTGATTAGTGGGTGATTAGGCTGGTCAGTCTGGGACAGCATAGTATTGTTAGAAAGAGCTCCAATTGGGAGCTAGGTTGTTTCTTTTATGATTTTTGTTTTGGTTGAGCAGTTAAAGCAATAAAGCACTGCTTGCTACAAATTGGTGTGCCTGAGCCTGATTGCCCTAGAGGACTGTTACATTTTTGGCCCTCATGCTACAGGGATAATCACAATATACCGTATTCGTTTCATTATAAGACAAGGTTTTTTTTTCATCTTTTAGTCAGACCTGAAATCGAAGGTTCTGTTGAAAACAGAATCAGCTCTGCTTGCTGCCGGACATTAGGGGGCGATATCTTGTTTTTGTGTTCTTCTGCTCTCTGGTGGTCTATGCTGTTTCCTTTTATATTATTTCACTTCCTTTTTCTTGTCTTGGTTACTTGAAAGTCCTCTCAGTGTGTTTGAAAAGACAGAATAAAGTAAGCCTGTTGTCCTAAAGAAACATTTGGTGTTAGCAGATTAAATATTCCAACAAAAGGGTTATGGGCTCAGTTACTTAACAAAAATTGAATAACAATTTAACCACTGCAAACACACTGAAACCAGGGCTGAGAGTAAGCAAATACTGATCCCTACACTGACTCCAGAGAATTACCACTTATGGTGTTTCCTATTAAGACGCCAGCTTGAGGTAGAAGGTGCGCTTTTGCCCTTGGACCAGCCGGTGCCTACAACCGGAGGTGCAGAGATTGCAGCATGGAGCACAAAAGATATTAAGGCAAGAAATGTTATTATTCCGTGTTTACCACATGAAATAGTACATATTAGAAATGGAAAGACTGCTGCAGATATGCTTAAAGTCTTGCAGAAATGATATGGGGAAGATAAGACACAGAAAAAAGTATTACTTTTCAAAGACCTTTTTACCACAAGACTAAGTGAAGGTGGAGATGCAGACAAACTTATTACAGATTTATTAAATGTGATGGACAAACTAGCTACAGCGGGACAAGTGCTAAATGATCAGTTAAAATGGGCTTAGTTCTTCGTTCTCTATCCTGCTCCTACATTTGTGTCCACATTTAATGCAAAATGAAAGAACTCTGGGTAATTTAATGAGCTCCATAAGAGCTGAAGCCCTCAGACAAAGAAATCAGGATACAACAGAGATGGCCTCTGCATCAAATTACATGGTCAGCCGAACATGCTAAGTGTATCAACATTAACAAGAAAGGCGTTTATATATTTTTAACAATAAAGGGTGTTTGGTCTCATTTAAAAGTGATGTGTATTGGAAAGGTTTTGAGAAGGATGGAGTATTTGTTCTAGATTTGCAAAAAGAGAGAGCCAATGTTGCTAAGAAATATACAGAGAGCAACTACTTAGCACTTTGGCACAGAGGCTTTGCACACCGTGACTCAAATGCCATTCAAGAAAAATTTGGTTAGGAACATTAATATGAAAAAGTGTGCTACTCATAGACAAAAGTGCAAAGGTGGGAAATAAGTTTAACAGAAAACCCCAAGCAATTCAAAGTAACACTGGTGGTGAGTACATGTCCAAACACACAGAGACATACCTAAGAGAACAAGGAATAGAACACCGACTCACAATTGCATATTAGACTTGGGCACCAGGGGGCTCTTCGTGTTCGTGCTCGTCTTCGGGGGGGAAAAAACCTTCGTATTCCGCGAATATTCGCCCGTTCCTGTCTTCTCTTCGGGCGAATATTCGCGGACATTCTTCGTGCTCGTTTAATCTTCGTTTCCTTCCCGGTTGCCTTGCAGGGGTTAATACGGGGTTAACAACACATCGGAGCAGCAGCAGCTGCCGTGAAGGAACGTGTGTGCAACTCTATTGGTCGTTTCGGCAGGGGTCTGGTCTGGCATCAACTAGTGAATTGCAGAACGCACTTCATTCGTTGATGGCAGGCCAGCCCCCTGCCGAAACGACCAATAGAGTTGCACACACGTACTGAGGTGTACTGTACACAAAATGACCTAGAGACAAATGCTCCAAGGAACTTGGCCTCCGTTTATCATACACAATCACACATCCATAGATGTTTAATAAAAGAATAGGGATTATTTTACATTTTTAAATTGATTTTGGACCACTTGTAATACATGCCTAACATTTGCTACCTATTTACAATGGCATACTTTGCAACAACCCAACTTTTACTGGACAGGACTGGAAAAAAGCAGGACTGTCCACCAAAATCTTGGGTGTGTTGGCAGGTATGCGGATGGAAAAATGTTGGACAAGAACTAAAAAATAGCTTAGGGTTAATGTACGGTTATGTTTAAGATTAGTAGCAGTGCACTGCTTTGGTTAAAGATGTATTATGTCTAAATAATAATTTAATTTTAATGGGTTTTAAAAAAAAATTAGGGGTTTATTTAAATGTATTTTAAAGTTAGATTTATTATTTAGTACTTTATTATATTTATTTAATGTTTATACTAGTGCTACCTACCGAGCTATAACTACCAACGTGTATTTGCATACCTAGTTTAGCTAAATTAGATGGGACAGGACTGGAAAAAAGCAGGACTGTCCCTGAAAAAGTTGGGTCTGTTGGCAGGTATGTGGATGGAAAAATGTTATAGTATGAAGTGTGAGTTATAGCGTTAATGCTAGTGAGTGTAGAAATGAAGGCCAGGACAAATAACAAGAGGAAAGGTCCTTGTGATTTTTGCATTGTACGTGTATGTGTTATGTGTGTTATGTGTGTTGTCACTTGTCACTGTGTTATATGTGTTGTGTGTTATGTGTTATGTCACTGTGTTATTTGTGTTATTGTGTGTGTTATGTTTGGTTGGTTGTGTATCAGAAGGAAAATAATGAAATGGAAATGGAAAAGGAAATGGGAAAGGCGAATGAGTGGGCAATTGGCGACCCACTCACCTGTTTCACCCCAGGGCAAAGCACCCAAACACTGTCAGTCCTAAACGTTTGGCAGCGGACTTCCAGAGCTCAGACACAAGGCCCTAGCGTAAGCTGGCCACTCCGGCGGAGGTAGCAGGCGTTGCCACACCGCAAACAGACGCAGCCAGAGGGGAGAAACTGCCCTTACCACTAGGGACATTTTGGGCATGACTCTAGCCAGGAAGCGAACTGGCAGAGAAGAGATGCTGGCACCACCACCACCAGCAGCAGCATTGAAAAATGGGAAAGGTGAATGAGTGGGCAATTGGCGACCCACTCACCTGTTTCACCCCAGGGCAAAGCACCCAAACACTGTCAGTCCTAGACGTTTGGCAGCGGACTTCCAGAGCTCAGACACAAGGCCCTAGCGTAAGCTGGCCACTCCGGCGGAGGTAGCAGGCGTTGCCACACCGCAGACAGAGGCAGCCAGGGGGGAGAAACTGCCCTTACCATTAGGGACATTTGAGGCATGACACTAGCCAGGAAGCGAACTGGCATCGAAGAGACGCTGGCACCACCACCAGCAGCAGCAGCAGCAGAATTGGGAAAGGCGAATGAGTGGGCAATTGGCGACCCACTCACCTGTTTCACCCCAGGGCAAAGCACCCAAACACTGTCAGTCCTAGACGTTTGGCAGCAGACTTCCAGAGCTCAGACACTAGGCCCTAGCGTAAGCTGGCCACTCCGGCGGAGGTAGCAGGCGTTGCCACACCGCAAACAGACGCCGCCAGGGGGGAGAAACTGCCCTTACCATTAGGGACATTTAAGGCATGACACTAGCCAGGAAGCGAACTGGCAGAGAAGAGACGCTGGCACCACCACCAGCAGCAGCAGCAGAATTGGGTAAGGCGAATGAGTGGGCAATTGGCGACCCACTCACCTGTTTCACCCCAGGGCAAAGCACCCAAACACTGTCAGTCCTAGACGTTTGGCAGCGGACTTCCAGAGCTCAGACACAAGGCCCTAGCATAAGCTGGCCACTCCGGCGGAGGTAGCAGGCGTTGCCACACCACAAACAGACGCAGCCAGGGGGGAGAAACTGCCCTTACCATTAGGGACATTTAAGGCATGACACTAGCCAGGAAGCGAACTGGCAGAGAAGAGACGCTGGCACCACCACCAGCAGCAGCAGAATTGGGTAAGGCGAATGAGTGGGCAATTGGCGACCCGCTCACCTGTTCCACCCCAGAGCAAAGCATCCAAACACTGTCAGTCCTAGACGTTTGGCAGCAGACTTCCAGAGCTCAGACACTAGGCCCTAGCGTAAGCTGGCTACATTGGCGGAGGTAGCAGGCGTTGCCACACCGCAGCAAGTGCAACCAGGGGGGGAGAAACTACCCTCTCCATTAGGGACATTTAAGGCATGACACTAGCCAGGAAGCGAACTGGCAGAGAAGAGACGCTGGCACCACCACCAGCAGCAGCAGCAGCAGCAGCATTGGAAAAGGCGAATGAGTGGGCAATTGACGACCCGCTCACCTGTTTCACCCCAGGGCAAAGCATCCAAAGACTGTCAGTCCTTGGCGTTTGGGAGCAGACTTCCAGAACTCAGACACTAGGCCCTAGCGTAAATTGGCTACACCGGCGGAGGTAGCAGGCATTGCCACACCGCAGCAAGTGCAACCAGGGGGAGAAACTACCCTCTCCATTAGGGACATTTGAGGCATGATATCAGCCAGGAAGCGAACTGGCAAAAGATGCTGGCACCACCACCAGCAGCACCGTTGGAAAAGGAAAAAGGTGAATGAGTGGGCAATTGACGACCCGCTCACCTGTTTCACCCCAGGGCAAAGCATGAAAGTCTGTCAGTCCATGGCGTTTGGGAGCGGACTTCCAGAACTCAGACACTAGGCCCTAGCGTAAATTGGCTACACCGGCGGAGGTAGCAGACGTTGCCACACCGCAAACACGTGCAACCAGGGGGAGAAACTACCTTAAACATTACAGATAAAAAAAATTAACTTTCCAAGCTAAGAGCTGGGTAACCCAACTTGGGCAGATTGAATTTAAGGAAGGCAATCTGCTCCATCAGATGAGGTGCCATGCGTGAGCGCTGTGGACTCAGTATGTTTCCAGTCATAGAAAACACGCGCTCACTTTGAACAGTGGTTGGCGGACATGATAGTAGCTGCTGCGCAACCCATGAGAGTGCAGGCCACACACTCTTCTTTTCATCCCAGTAGCTAAGAGGATCAACATTAGGCGCAGAAGGAACTTCACAGAGGTAAAGTTTGACCATTTCAGCAGCACTACTCTCCTTTCTGCTGCTAGCTCTGTCAGATGGTCCAACTATACTCCCAAGTGCCTCTTCCCAAAACGCAGCTGCTCCACTCAGCTGTGTTGTGCTGCTTGTGGCACTGCTGCTGCTGCTGCTGCTAGGAGTAGCAGACCACATCATCTCTTCCTCCTCCTGCACCTCTCCCTCCTCGGACAGCATTCCCATTTTACGCTGCCAGTCATGCACCTTGTTGACCAATTGCTCCCGGTAGCTACTGAGAACATTAAATTTCAAAGCTAGCTTTCCCTTAATTCTTGGATCGCAAAGGCACGCTAGCATCATTTCGGGACTCTCTTCCATTCGTTTGCGAAGGTGTACTTTTAGCAGATCCTTCAGCTTCCTGACTATGGCTGCTATGTCAGGATGTAGAGTGCCACCTTGAACAGCCTCACGGTTTCCAAGGAACACATCCATCTTGCTGCCTAGATGGGAGAACACTGGGATTACCTGGGCCAGACTGGCAGTGTTTGAGCTTAAATTTTCTGTGGCATCCCTGAATGGTTTAAGGACTGCCACTAGCTGGGCGATCACTGTCCAATCCTCCCTATTCAATGGAGAGGTAATCCCAATATTGTGCTCTGAGGCAAGATTATGGATTGCCCTCTGCTGCTCCAAAATCCTCTCGAGCATGTCTAACGTGGAGTTCCACCGTGTACTGACATCCTGACGTAGGCAGTGTACGGGAAGACCTGACCTCTCTTGCTCTTCCCTCAAAAGTTGGCTAGCCTTAACACTATGGTGAAAGTGCCCAGCGATCTTTCTGCAGCGGGACAGAACTACTGCTGCCACATTAGTTCCTTCTGACATTGCTGCCTTCACTACAAGATGGATGATGTGGGCTGCACAGCGCACACCAACAATATGACCATCTCGCAGCGCTTTCACCATATTGGCACCTCCGTCAGTTACCACAAAACCAACTTCAACATTGGTGCCCGCCTCTGCTCCCACCCAAAGGCTAAACATTTTCCTCATCGCATGCAGAATGTTTTGGGAAGTGTGCTTTTCATCCATCACTTCTGCATGGAGAAGGAAAGATCGGTAGCCTGCTGCAGCAGCTTCCTTAGACACACCGGGCTGCCACCAGTGTGCTGTCAAAGAAAGAAAGGCATGCTGGCCGCTAGGTGCACTCCACAAATCTGTAGTGAAATGAACAGACTGACCAGCAGCCTTGGAAAGCTCCTCTTTCACTGCTGCAACACAGGACCGATACAATGAGGGGACAATGTTCCTGCTGAAAGTGGAACGTGACGGAACTGTATATTGTGGAGCCACAGCCGCCATCAATTGTTTGAAAGGCTCCCCTTCGATCATAGAGAAGGATGCCCCTCCAACAGCAATGAACTGACCAATCAGTCGCGTTACTTTATTGGCCTGCTGTTTGGGCATTGACCTTTTGGATTGGAATGCCACAAATTGTTCCAGGGTGGGCTGGACATGCAGTGCTCCAACCTGCCTTGGTCTCTGGCTGCCAGCACTAGTTGCTGCTGCTGCTGCTGCTGCTGCTGCTATTGGCTCAGAAGAAGAAGCTGTTGGGGTTTTTCCACGGCCACCAGCTATGCTGCCTGCACTAAGTTTTCCCTCTGCATCTTTCCCCAATAGCACAGCGTTGTGTTGAGTGCTGAGGTGATGCTTCATGCTAGCACTGGTAAAATGGCCAGACACTTTCCCTCTGCTTATTAGCTTCCCACAATGTTTGCACTTTCCATAGCGCCCTTCTTCAACATTTTCAAAGTGCTCCCAAATTGGGGCGCGCATAGCCTTGGAGTGTGCCTTGGGTGCTGCTCCTACTGCTCGGGGTGGATGAACAGAGGCAGAACTAGTGGTGGTGGGACTGGTGGTAACAGTACTGGCCATAGTGGGACTGCTAATTGCTTTAGATTTGCTAGGTTTTGCTGCTGCTGCTGGTGGTGGTGGTGGTGGTGGTGATGATCGTAGCGGAGAAGGTGGAGGCTCAGGGGAAAATTGTGCACTAGTCATTTGGACACTGCTCCCTGAGGAATCTGATTCCTGACCACTCATCTCCTCTACTTCCTCTGGCTCATAGTCTAGCTCTTCATTAGCCAGATCGAATGGAATTCCTGCTAGGCTGGAGCTAAGACTGATATCGTCGTGAGACTCGTGACTAGTAGTAGTGCGAGCAGGAAGAATAGACTCTGCACTTGGCCTCTCAGTCTCAGGCTCCTCTGCTACCTCGCTAGGTGGAGTTCCACTATGTGTAGCCCTCTCTCTAACTGTCTTTACAAAAATTTTGTAAGGACTTGGTGGCTTGCTAGAGGTACTAGGAGGACATGGCGTGGCGGTACCAGTGGGAACAGTAGGCGCAGCACTAGTGGTGGTAGAGGCGGTAGAGGTGGGGGTGGTGGTGGTGGTGGTTTTCCCTACAAAGGAATGAGATCGCTTTGGTTTGGGACCCCTCTGAGTCTTGCTGCTAATTTGGCTCTGCTTGGTACCTTGCATGCTGCTGGTGGATGGGGAAGATGCTGCTTGGGGCAAAAGGCACTTCTTTTTAGTCACTGGGCTGGTACTACTTGTGCTACCCTTTAACTTTGAACGTGCTTCTGGTGCTTTAGGCTTTCCGTAAAAAACCATAGAGCTTGTGGGCCTAGCCGCACTACTACTGCCTGCTTTTGGTGCCTTTCCTTTACTTGATGATCCTTCAAGCAATGCTTCCCCATATGATAAGCGAGAGCTTGGCCTACTTGGCCGACTAGACTGACGCAAAGGCTGCATCTTAGAACTGGTGGTGGTGCTGGTGGTGGTGCTGGTGGTGGCGGTGGTAGATGGAGCTTGTCCCTCCTTAGTCCCAAAAGGAGGATCCATTTCAAATTTTGTGTTGTGTGTGTAGTGTAGTGTAGTGTTTAAAAAACTATAAAAAAAATAAAAAAAAATAAAAATAAAAAAAAGGAAAAACGAATTAAAGACAAAAAATTAGAGGAAGTTCTCTTCAGTGCTACTGCTTAAAAAGTAAAACTATGCACTACTGCACTGTGCTGTGTGCAATCTGCCAAAGTGCTAAAGTTATTTAAATTATTAACTCAAGATTAACTATTTAATAACTAGCAGTATTTTATTTTTAATTTGAATTTACACGGGCCTAAGAGCTTAGCCTACTGCTATGCTAGCCTAAAGCTATATTTCCTTACTATAAGTCTACCTCTAGGCAGACGCTCTCAAACCCACTAAGCTAAAGTGAGGTTAAATCAGATTCAGTATATGATTTATTAATTAATATTAAGTTATATAATATTAATAGATTAGAAATAATTTACTTATATATTATGTATTATAGATAGAAGAATATAGATTATGAATTAGAATTTAGAATTAGAATTACTTATATTATAGATTATGAATTAGAATTTATATTGTTATATATTATTTATAATATATTATAGATTAAGATTAAAGAAGATTAGAATTATTTTAGTACTACAGCTAGTAGCTTGAAGCTTTGCTTAGTACAGCTCGTCACAGTCAATTTTTCTTGAAAAGAATTAGAAATAAAATAAAATGTCTCAGCAAAACAGTTAGCTTCACTGCTGGCTGCACTCACTAGCCCAACAAGTTCACTTCACTGATGGACTGAGGTGAGCAAAACACTAAGGGTACTTTTAATAAAATTGAAATAAAATGTAAAATAAATGAGAAAATCTTTGCAAAACAGTTAACGTCACTGCTTGCTGATCAAAAAAAAACACAGCACTTATGCGGCTGCACTCACTAGCCCAACAAGTTCACTTCACTGATGGACTGAGGTGAGCAAAACAAATGAAATAAAATGAAAGATTAATTAAGAAAAATTGACTTGGTCTCTTGCTGTTGCTAAAACAAAGCACAAACTATAGAGCTGCAGCACCAGTACTAATAAGATTAGCTGAACTATACGCTAGTAGTAATTATTTAATATTATTACTTTTATTTATAGCTAATTTAATTAACTATTAAGACAAGAAAGAATTATAGAATTATTGATATTACTGATTTTAGATTAGACACTAGTAGATGTCTTGAATGTCTACAGTACACTCTACACTAGTATACTATTACTAACTATAACTGACAAATATATATATAATTTTATAATGAATTCAATTATTAATTATATTAATTAATATTACTGATTTTAAATTAGATGAATGTCTACAGTACACTCTACACTAGTATACTATAGAATATATATATATATATGACTGACAAATATATATATATATAATAATGAACTATTAAATTATAGATTCTATTAAATTATTATTTATAAATTCTATTTAATTTATTTAAGCAGGACAGGCAATAGGCACTAGTGCCAGCCCAGGGCAAGGGCACCCCAGTGCCACTGAGGCACTGGGTGCACTGTCAACTCAACAGCACTTACACTACAGTTGATGACAAATTAAATAAAAAAAATTAAATTAATCAAATTATTATTATTAATTATATTAAGTAGCACTGAAGTGAGGATGAAGTACACTGTGAGAAATGGCAGGCTAAGGCTTACCAGTCTCACACAGAACAGAACAATCTCTCTCTGTAACGCTCGGATGCAGCACAGCAGTGTTGCCAAAGCAGTCACAGCGAAAAATGAATGGATCTCTCAGGCAAGCTCTGGTCTTATAAAGGCGCCTTCAGAATTCAAAAAACAGCAGCACAGGCATTGGACGAGACCCTTAGCGTGACGTCACAAGAGTGAGCTGATTGGACAGACGAGATCAGCTCACTCCTGTTTGAAATTTTGGCGGCTGCGCGGCAAAAACGAAGACGATCACGAAGAATCTTCGATTCTTCGTGGTTGTGAGTCTTCGTCTTCTCCTACGTTTTGCCGGCACTGTATTCTCTTCGGCGTGTCTTCGGAACGAACAAAAAAACGGCCTCTTCGTGCTCGTTTTCATGTTCGCCCGAAGACGAATGCGCAAGTCTATTGCATATACACCAGAACAAAATGGAGTTGCAGAAAGAAAGAACATCACTAATGGGCATGGTGAGATGCATGCTTTTGGATGCAGGACTCCCCGATAAACATTGTGGAGAAGCTGTTCAGACAGCCAAAATACCTACAAAATAGGCTGCCAACTAAAGCTACTGAGGGACCTGGATCCCCCTTGATCTCTGACAGACGGGGAAGGTCTGCGCGATGGACGCAGACAACCCCCGCTGCTAACCGCACCTCCTTCCGGCTGCAGCGGAAGTTGTCTACGCGAATCGCGTAGACGTCTACCTGCTGCTTCGGCTACGCACCGGGGACTCAGAAGCACCGGTAAGTTTGGAGGAGGGAGGGTGTTTAAATGGGGTTCATAAGGCATTTCTGTAGGCAGAGTGCTCTATGAAATGCCTTTTAACCCCTTAATGCCACTCTGCCTCCAGAAATGCCTTTTAACCCTCTATACGCCACTCTGCCTCCAGAAATGCCTTTTAACCCTCTATACCCCACTCTGCCTCCAGAAATGCCTTTTAACCCTCTATACGCCACTCTGCCTCCTGAAATGCCTTATACCTCCCTATATGCCACTCTGCACCTTTTAACCCCCTAAATGCCAGAGTGGCATATAGGGGTATAAGGCATTTGTGGAGGCAGATTGGCACATAGAGGGTTAAAAGGCATATCATGGGGCACATTGGCATATAGGGGGTATAAGGCATTTCTGGGGCAGAGTGGCAAGCCTAGGAGCAGATGTGCATAACTCGGGGGACAGGTTGGGGAAAAAAGGAAATAAAAACAAAATATTTTTCTCAATCATAGCTTTTATTAAAAAAAATAGTTCACATAGTTTACATGAATTAACATTTAGTGGTAAAACTTTTTCCTATAGGGTCGTCTTATATTCGGGCTTTTTCTTTTTTTTCATAAATTAATAATCAAATTTTGGGGGGTCATCTTATAATCAGGGTCGTCTTATAATCGAGCAATTTTAACTCCATATTTATATCTACATTTACATTTATATTTATTTATATAGATTTTTATTACATACAATATTCACGTATTTTAATATTTCATATATTATTTTAGGTTTAATTTTATGTTTACTTTTATGTTTATATATATTTAATTTAAATATCCTCTAATACAATAATTTTTTATTTACTTTTTTAATCTTATAAATCCTGCAACCTATTAATCTCATAAGGATCCAAATACCATGATTTCTTAAAAATATCTTAAATACATAATTTAATATAAATCTTATAAGAATTCATTTTAATATACACAACACACAACAGCACTCATTAATATGCATAATTTTTATACATCCCTATGTTTTTATTTATGGAGATACTTCCTTTATGGATCTTAGAATAACAATAGAATTTTTCTAATCCCTTAATATTTATATTGATTTCATTTAAGTGATAACAGATATCCAGATCTCTATAACATTTACACTATACCTCATTCATAATAATCTCATTCACATCACCAACTCAACACATTATATTCATATTTATATTTTATTTCACAAATACACAGACAAAATATACTTTAGACAATTTATTCATTTTATTCACATTAAAATAACAGACATATTGATTTCTGTGATATTCAAATCACATCCCACCACATCTCACTATAATAAATTAAATAATTATTTAATTTCTAACACTTTGTTTTCTAATTAAGAATCACCGTCACAACTAAATATATCTACATTGCACAATCAAAACCATAAAATGAATGTTTATATATAAGTATACACAAATATATACATAAATTACCGTATTTGCTCAATTATAAGACGACCCTGATTATAAAACGACCCCCCAAAATCTCAATATTAATTTAGGAAAAAAAGAAAAAGCCTTACTATAAGACGACCCTATAGGAAAAAAGTTTTACCAGTAAATGTTAATTCATGTAAACTATTACATTTTTTAATAAAAGCTGTGATTGAGAAAAATATTTTTTTGTTTTTATTTCCTTGTATTTTCCAACCTGCCCCCCAGTTACGCACATCTGCCCCCATGCTTGCCACTCCAATATGGCACTGTGGCCCATGATATGCCTTTTAACCCTCTATATGCCACTGTGGCCCATGATATGCCTTTTAACCCCCTATGTGCCACTCTGCCTCCAGAAATGCCTTATACCCCTATATGCCACTCTGGCATTTAGGGGGTTAAAAGGCATATTATGGGGCAGAGTGGCATATAGGGAGGTATAAGGCATTTCAGGAGGTAGTGTGGCGTTAAGGGGGTTAAAAGGCATTTCATAGAGCACTCTGCCTCCAGAAATGCCCTATGCCCCCATTTAACACTCCCCCCCCACACACACTTACCTGCTGTATACCGGGGCAGCAGTCTTCCTTCTGTCTCCCCCCCCATTTAACACTCCACCCCACCCCACACACTTACCGGTGCTTCCAATTTCCTGCTGTATACCGGGGCAGCGGGTTGACGTCCACGCGATCCGTAGACAACTTACGCTGCAGCCGGAAGGAGGTGTGGCGAACTCTGATCTCTGACAGCCGGGGAAAGTCTGCGCGATGGACGCAGACAACCCCCGCTGCTAGCCACACCTCCTTCCGGCTGCAGCGTAAGTTGTCTACGCGTATCGAGTTGACGTCAACCCGCTGCCCCGGTATACAGCAGGAAATTGGAAGCACCGGTAAGTGGTGGTGGGGGGGGAGACAGAAGGATCCAGGTCCCCTGCAGCGGTGCGGGGGATCTGGATCTTAGTCTCATAGTCAGACCTCTATTTGAGGTCTGATTATAAGACGACCCCGATTAGAAGACGAGGGGTATTTTTCAGAGCATTTGCTCTGAAAAAAACCTCGTCTTATAATCGAGCAAATACGGTAAATGTTCTTTTGGTGGACTTGTCTTTCTCTTTGCCTTTTCTCCGTCTTCTCTCCGTCTATTTTTTCACCTTCGGGTATGGAAGCCAAATGCATTTTCACTTACCTGGTTGATTACTCCTAACCACATATTTTTTTAACCCCACTCCTGGGAGGACCATATTATGATCATTTCAAGTAAAAGCTGAACCGCCCATGTTCTCATGAGAACTTTATTGATACGCACACTGAGGGTTGGAGACATATGGAACGCGGCAACACCAACACAGGAGAAGAGGATGACGTACGTGATACGCGACAGTGCGCGATGACGCCCACAAGACGGGACAAGAACAACAGACGGGAAACGGACGGCGTGGGATGACGTATACACGGAAATAGTTATAAAAAAAGCACAACAACGGAACAAGATTACTTACCGGATCGATTATACTTCTACTGAAGAAGCCAAGTCGGCGAAACGCGTTTAGAAGGATCTATTTGGATTATTCTACATCCCACAACTGGTGGACTTTTCATTTACACGCTTCAAGCACTTTGGGTGCATGGACCAAATGTGAGTGCATTCTTTACTGGTGACATTAATTCTTTACCCGGATATTGCACTATTTTAAGTTTATTTTTTAGAGTCAACGAAGATTATTAAAGATATTATTGCATTCAACTTGGATGGGTCTGAATCATCTATTCCACCTGTGAGTGCAACACTTTACCCACACATAAAATTGGTCTTATATTCTGCACTATATTGTTTTTTTTCCCTTATATGTATCTGCGCCCCATAATTTTTTGGTTGGTAACTACAGAAATAGTAGCTGAGATGGGGTCCATGCCTTTAGGGGGCACAAACAATTGTTTTTGGTCAGAAGGGCCTTTTCCAAACAATTCTGAATTGGCGCAGGGAGACAGGAATGTCTTGTTAAGTCACGTGCCCCCGTAGCGAAACCGAGGCTGCTCGCACAGGAAGTCAGAAGCACCGGTAAGTTGTTTTTTTGGGGGGGTTAAATGGGGGGCATAAGGCATTTCTGTAGGCAGAGTGCTCTATGAAATGCCTTTTAACCCCCTTAACGCCACTCTGCCTCCAGAAATGCCTTTTAACCCTCTATACGCCACTCTGCCTCCTGAAATGCCTAATACCTCCCTATATGCCACTCTGCCCCATAATATGCCTTTTAACCCCCTAAATGCCAGAGTGGCATATAGGGGTATAAGGCATGTCTGGAGGCAGAGTGGCACATAGGGGGTCAAAAGGCATATAATGGGGCACAGTGGCATATAGAGGGTTTAAGGCATTTATTGGGCAGAGTGACAAGCCTGGGGGCAGATTTGCATAACTGGGGGCAGGTTGGAAAATAAAAGGAATTAAAAACAAAATATTTTTCTCAATCATAGCTTTTATTAAAAAAAATAGTTTACATGAATTAACATTTACTATAGGAAACTTCTTTCCTATAGGGTCGTCTTACATTCAGGCTTTTTCTTTTTTTCCTAAATTAATATTCAGATTTTGGGGGGTCGTCTTATAATCAGGGTTGTCTTATAATCGAGCAAATACGGTAATACCTGCAATGCTGTCTCCATGTATTTATTTGATCTATACCTGCAATGCTACGTTTTATATATTGTTATTGTATACCTGCAAATACAGGATTTGTATGTCTGATTCTGTTGATTTGATATATACCTTCAGTGCTGAGATCACAAGTGAATTTCAATTGATCTATGCATGCAAAGCTGGGTTTGTGTGTAAATGTGTTGATCTATACCTGCTATCGGCAGCAGGGTCTAATATTAATATATATCGGCAACTGGGGCTAATATTTATATATATATATCAGCAGCAGGATCCAATATTAACGAAACTGCCAGTTCAGCTGTAATTTTGAAATCATGTTTCAATCACAGTCTTTACTTCAAAGAGATAAGTACTCATGATGTAGATAAAAATGCATGTCTAATGCGTATATGTGATGGGCCATTAATACAAATAGTGGTGGCTGGAGGCGATTATACAAGGGTGTGGGGGCACCACATTAATCTATACTAAAAGGGTGCTGGCTGGGGCATCAATACACAAGGGTCAAAAACACTAAGGGGGTATAAACAACAATGCAGTGTGAAAAATCCATCCTGATGTAGATGTCAGTGACGTAGATTGTGTCATGCTGTTTGTGTGTTTTTGTTTATCAGTGTACCAGAGCCTGTCCTGGGGTGTGTGTGCGTATAGGTGTTGGTGCGGCACAGCCTGTCCTGGTGTGTGTTTGGGTGCCCGTATGGCATAGCCTGTCCTGTGTGTGTGTGTTTGGGTGTCGGTGTGGCAGAGCCTGTCCTGGTGTGTGTTTGGGTATTGGTTTGGCAGAGCCTGTCCTGGTGTGAGCCTGTCCTGGTGTGTGTGTTTGTGTGTCAGTGTGGCAGAGCCTGTCCTGGTGTGTGTGTCTGGGTGTCGGTGTGACAGAGCCTGTCCTGGTGTGTGTGTCTGGGTGTCGGTGTGACAGAGCCCGTGTTGGTGTGTGTGTTTGGTTATCTGTTTCCTGACAGTTGGAATTATTTAATTTATACTTATCTAGAGATAAAATGCCCTCCTGAAGCTGTAGTGACTTCAGGGGACAAAACATTCAAGGCCCTCAAATCATTTAGTGGAAAAGTTAAGGTATTGCGTTATTTATGCTATAATATTTATTTCAAGGATTAGTCGTACTAAATTGTGGCTTCAGGCTTCCCATGTTAAATGACCGAGTTAGTCCAATAACAAAAGTATCATTCCATAGCACATTACTTTTGGCAATATATATATATATATATTTTCTCAGTGGTATGATTTTATGGTTGAAATTATGAATGCCCCCCCAGTTTGACTGGTATCTTGTGTGCCCCCCCTATATATTGTTTCTAGAGTCGCCACTGCACATCTGAGGACTGATTATTCTTTGAGTCTGTGTAGCAGAAAAATGGCAGCATAGATTGGCTGAATAGGTCTTATCTGCATTGATTTTTTTTCTCTGCATAATAATAGGTAGGGGTGGGCAACTAAATGTGTATTAATTTACCTCTGCAGACAAGCAAGGATTATATTAAGATTACAACAGCATCTGTTGTACACTGCTCCATCTACCCCTATCCTGTGAGTGTCTTCTCTATAGCTGCACACTCTCTTTCACATTGACCTCTTCCCCTCTTTGACTCCCCTACTTTTTCTCCTGTCACTTTCTTCACTGCAGCTGCACACCATCTCACACACTGATGTTCCCTCCCCTCAATCTCCCTTTCCACTTTTATTATTGGTATCTTCTCTGCAGCTGCACTCTCTCACATACACTGACTACCTCCCCTTCCATGCTTGGCCCCCTCCACTCCCTCCTGTCAGTTTTTTCTCTGCAGCTGCACAAAGTTTTGCACACTGGTACCCAGTGTGGCAGCTTCACAGAGATCAGAGGAGACCAGACAGTGGCTGGAGAAGGGCGGTTGAGCAAGTGTGGGGGGGGAATCTGGGAGGAGAAGGCAATTGCTCACACGGGGCAAAGAAGGCTCAGAGAAATGGGTGGAGAGAGGACTAGGGGAATATGGGCAATGAACATGGAAAGAGACTGAGTTTTGGGCTAAACATTTCATTATCTCTATCGCCCCCTAAAGTCCGCAAGCAAGCAGAGTTGATAATGTTTCCAACAGTCCCCTTCTCAACTCAATATGCTTTAGAATCTACAACCCCTAAGTTGTCACGTAGACTCTGGTAAAGGTCTCCTGTTAGTGGCTTGGTGAGTATATCTGCTTTCATCTTTCCTGTTAGCATAAGTCAACTAATCCTTTACTACATGGTACTTCACATCAATATGCTTTGTACATGCACTCATTTTCTCTGATAGAGCAAGTCTTATACAACTTTGGTTGTCTTCAAAGATCTGCATTGGTGTGGGTTCATCTATTCCCATGTCTTTCAGTAGCGATTTGATCCATAAGACCTCTCTCCCACTGGTGGACTTACGATCTGATACATCTTCAGCCCAATCAGCATCTCTGTATCCTATTACTCTAGGATTGCTATTGGTTGGTAGTCTCAATTTTTAATGTGCAGTCCCTTTCAGCTATCTTCCTATTCTCTTGACTGCAGTCCAGTCTCTTTGTGTGGGTGAACTAGTCTTTCTACATAGTATGCCTATTGCAGTAGCTATGTCAGTTCAGGTTGTCGTAGATAAGTATTACCTACGGCTTCTCTGTAGCCATTTGTTTCTGATAATGGTTCACTTTGCTCCATTTGCCTGTGGAAACCCACTTCCATTGAAGTAGACATTGTTTTAGCTTCTTGTAGTCCTAAACCTTCAAGCAAGTCTAGGATCTTTGGCTTTTGAATGAGGAGAAAACTTCCATCTTCGTCTCTTTCAATCTGCATGCCTAAATAGTAACCAACATTGCCCAGTTGTTTAATTTCCACTTCTTTGTTCAGATGATGTACTATTTCTGCACTGTCCTTTTGATCTTCATAGCAAATAATGAGACCATCAACATAGGTCAATATGAATATCCATCTGCCTTCTCTGTGGCGTGTATAAAGGCAGGACTTGTAAGCATTTTGTCAAGTTTTTCATTCCAAGCTCTTGCTGCTTGCTTTAAACCTTAAAGCCCCTTCTGAAGCTCACACACAAGATCCTTATTCTTGTCACATATAAATCCTGGAGCCTGTTGCATGTACAGCTCTTCTTCTATTTCTCCATGTAAGAACAGTATTTACATCAAGGTGTTCTACGTGTATCTGTCTTCAAGCTGCTAAAGTCAAGAGTACTCTTATTGTGGTAAGCTTTACTACTAGTGCAAAAACTAATAATCCTCACCATATTTTTGAGAGTAGCCTTTTGTGAATAGCCTGGCTTTATACTTCTTTATTTCCCCTCTTGCTTGGCTTTGCAGCCTTTGGCTTTCTTGTCTTTGGGTAGTTTTGTAAGAGTCTATGTTTTATTTTTCTGCAAAGCTTCTATTTCTTCTATTGCTTTTTCCACTTGTCCGCTTCTGCAGCAGGCATTTGCTCAACATCCTTCCATAATGCTGGTTCATATGGCAACACTGATCTTCCAAAGTAAGATCAAAGTCTTTTAGCTGGAGTTCATTTGTTGGGCATTAAGAGTAATTGAGTTCTTGCTCTGGAGATTCTTGTACTTTAGCTACTTCAGACTGTGCTTTCTCATCTGCTAGGCCTGTTGATGCTTCTATCTGAACATCTTTATCCTGTTCTTCTTGAATAATGTTTATATTTCCGTCTACTGGATACTACCGTACTTGCTCAATTATAAGACGACCCTGATTATAAGATGACCCCCCAAAATTTGATTATTAATTTATGAAAAAAAGAAAAAGCCTGAATATAAGATGACCCTATAGGAAAAAGTTTTATCTTGTTGTCTTAGTTATTATTATTTTGTTGTTTTTGTTTTCAGTTTGCAGGGCTGTCAGATGTTTCTATATCTGGGGATATTCCTGTGGAGGGAGAGATCACTGTTCCTATTGCTTCACAGTCGCATGAAGATGATTATTTTACGCCGGATGAGCCCGTCAAAGACACTATTGTATGAAAACTAACTCTTTGAATAACCTTGTTTTCTCTGTATATACATATGTTGAATAGATGGGTTGATCAAATCTATTCATCATGCAGCGCACTGGGTTAGAAAAGTTAGGAACAACGTAATATTAAGTGGGATAGCACCCAGCACTAATTCTCTTGCTGTCAAGTCATGCCTAACAACATCTGTATTAAGTCCTACCACAGTCTTACATTAGATTTTTATAACATAGGCATCTACACTTCTCTTTCCTACCTTGGTTTGTGTTCTAAGTATTATATATATATGCTGCTTGAAGGCCTTGTCTACGTTTTTTTCTTATCCACAAGTTCTTAGAATAATAGCTCTGAAAGGATTACTGGTGTACCCAATGTAATTTTTTATGGGGGAAAAAAAATACATTATTTGTTTCTTTAGTGTTTGTCCTTACCTGGTGACATCAGAGGCCTGCTAGCAGGGCCGGCCAAAGACTTAACGCCGCCTGGGGCGAAGTTTAAAATGCCGCCCCCCGCCGACGCCCCCCGCCGACTTACCCTTAAACAGTCCTGCGGCGAGTCTCCCTGTGCTGCCACGGTGCCGGCTTGTAATGCTGAGCGCCGGAAATTCACGTCACTTCCGGCGCTCTGCATTACAAGCCGGCACCGAGACCGAACAGGGAAACTCGCCGCAGAGGAGAGAGAGAGGGGCGCCGAGCGGGTAAGCGAAAACCACTCGGTGCCCCTCTCTCTCTCCTCCGCTTCAAACAAAACAAAAAAAAACAGCTTGGGGCGGCAAAGTGCCGCCCCTTCTGAAGTGCCGCCTGGGGCAATTGCCCCAGTCGGCTCCATTGTAGGGCCGGCCCTGCCTGCTAGGCAGTACCAGAGCCACATTTCTCTTCAAAGGATGCTCTGGTTTTAGAGGAATTGACTGGGAAAATGAAGGCATTGCTGAACTAATACATTCTGATATATATGTGTGTGTAAAACAAAGTAAGAATACAGCACATACCCGATACAAAATTCAGGGATATTTATCTAAGGCGTAAATATTGGGGACTCTGTCACACTATATGGCCGTATATTGCTTTGACCACCGCTACATCAAAATACCCCAAGTTTGGGTCCTATCTAATTTGTCATGGCTATATTTCCTACCAAGGTGATGAATCAGTGGGACTGGCTGCTCATTCCATTAAAAGCCTTCTCTGGACACTATTAATGAGGCAGATGAGGCTACTCAACCCTAGGGTTTGGTCACAACCTGCAAATGCGCAGCAAAATATACAAAAAAGTCAAATTACCTCATCTGTGCTCATCTGTGCCATTGAACATTCATTTTTATTGGGGCTGATGAATAGATGTTTGTAGGTTAAAAATGTCTTTATTGCAAAATATAGAACATTTTTATTGTGCAGCAGATCGATTATGGTGGAAAAAAAACCAAAACATTTTGTAGCAGTCTGACGTTTTCTATCGGTTCAGTTTTCCATTGTGCAGCTTAAACTGTTTCCTGCAAACAATAACAGGCACTAATCATGTTTCCTGAATGTTGTACCGATTCTTTTTCTTTTCTATGTCTACTACCTTTTTACAGAGGTCAGTAGGTTTTTGTGGTATAATTCTCAGAAAGGGAAGACATCTGGTCCCTTGACTGTGTTCTGCAACAGCACATTTCCTCAATAATTTCTAGGTACTTTTTGTTTGTTTTGTTTCAGATGCGGGACCTGAGGGCTGTTGGGAAAAAGTTTCTTCATGTCATGTATCCCCAAAGAAGCACAACCCTCTTAAGAGACTGTGAGTATGTGAATGCCAAAACATCTTTTACGGTTTGAGCACTAGGTGTTGCTTCTAGAGGTTATTTTGGAACTCAGATGAAATACTGATTTCCCACAAAAATTGTAATAGGAAAGAACACAAAAAGCCATTCCAGTAACAGAATAATCAGAATAAATGGGTAGATATCTCCAGTTGGTTACCCCTTCTGCGATCTTCATACCACGCCTTGGACTATATGATGTAAGTGGGTCCCGATTCCCTTTCCCTAGCGCCCACCCAGTAAATATTATTCTCAATGACTTACCTGTAGCAGTGAGACCTTGCCTCCAAACTGAAGCATTATTTCATTTAAATTTATTAGCTTGGGTGTAACTTTAAACCATGACGTGATGCCGCCAACTCCAAGTTGAATTGAGTTCCTTCCCTTGTTTCTTTTTGAAAGAGTGGTAGTAATAATAATAATTAGGAGAACCAACCCCGTATTAATGCTCACCTGGCTATAAATGGAGGAGAATGATGTGAACCGGCTTGGGAATCATTGCTTTTGCCTGCATTTGTGTTTTGGTCCTGTCCATTGCTGTATTCCAAGGCACAGCCCTATGAAATGTATGTTGGAGTCCGTTTTGCATGAGCTCCGGTGCATTTTACCGCAAGCAGGTTAATGGAGGCATTGTTTTTCTAACTGATTTAACTCCTCTCCCCAGCTGCCTCTTATAACTGAGGCCGTTCGTCAGCATGATCAAATTTGCATGCAATAAAATGTATTGGTTTAATGCAAAACATACCTGCATGCAAAAAGAACAATCATGCCCTAAGATAAAGAACTCAATGGTATGCACTTCTTTGAATTACGATTATTTGAAGTGAACCATTTTGATTCTATGTGCTACTAATCTGAATTATCGTTACTGTTGGCACCATATTCCTAATGCTGTGGTCTTGTGGTCTTTCTGCAGGGGATTTATGGTGCTCTCTTGTGTTGTGCGTCTCACTTGCTCTGTAAGTATTTATTACTTCCATTTCCTTGATGTTTGGAGATTACCCAGCAGTCTGTGTAATTATGTGCCCAGCAGTAGCGTACCTAGTGGGGGGCGGGGGGGGGTTGCGATCCGCACCGGTTGCCGCTCATCAGGGGGGTGCCAACTTGTCCGCCGCTGGAGGAGCAGGCTCGCAAGGGAGCGGTATCGGAGGTCTTTAGCAGACCTCCGGCTCCCTTGAGTGATTTTAAGCCGGGTTCAACCACATCTGCTGTGCGCCGGATTTGTTGTCAGATCCCGGCTCACAACACCGAAGCCGCGCCCACTGCCGTCCGTACCCTCTGACCCGACAGAAGAACTGAAGAAGAGGAGGAAAAGAAGCTGTAAGGAGAAAAGAGGAAAGGTAGGAAAGCATTCAGTGAGTGAGAGTTGATTGGTATGTGTGTGGATTGGTATGTGTGGATTAGTATATGTGTGGATTGGTATGTGTGGATTGGTATATGTGTGGATTAGTATATGTGTGGATTAGTATATGTGTGGATTGATATGTGTGGATTGATATATGTGTGGATTGGTATATATGTGGATTGGTATGTGTGGATTAGTATATGTCTGGATTGGTATGTGTGTGGATTGGTATGCGTGTGGGTTGGTATATGTATGGGTTGGTATATGTGTGGATTGGTATGTGTGGATTGGTATATATGTGGATTGGTATATGTGTGGATTGGTGTGTGTGTGGATTGGTATGTGTGGATTGGTGTGTGTGTGGATTGGTATATGTGCGGATTGGTAAGTGTGTGAGAGTGATGGGTGTTATGCTGTACCATTTCCAATGTATTTTTCATTATATAATTATGCTCTAGTACATCATAACTCCCATCACTCTATACTGTTCCATACAGTGGCAGAGCTGGGAGACAGAGGCCTTTCACCCCCACCGCAGGACTCCTGAAAGGTAAGTGAACTTCAAAGTGGGAGAGGGTAGATAGTTATGAGGGGGTAGATAGGGAGAAGGGAGTGAGACGGGGGGATAGGGGGTAGATAGGGAGAAGGGAGTGAGAAGGGGTAGGTAGGACAAAAGGGAGTGAGAAGGGGTAGATAGGGCAATCATACTCCTATCATGCCAAGTCTGCGAGTACATCCTGGAATCTGGGTATGCCTGGGCATGATAGAAATGTGATTGATGTTAACAATCATATATATATATATATATATATATATATATATATATTAATATTGTTATTTAATTGTTTTGTCCTATTTTGGTGTGTTACTTGAAATAAAAGTGTTAGATTTTTTTTATGGTGTGGGGGGGCCCATATTCGGTTTCGGCCAGGTAAATGCTGCATTTTCGGTTTCAGTCCAGAATTTGTTTCGGTGCATCCCTACTACTAATGAAGTGGTAGGCCTACACCACATCAATGTTTGGCTTAGTATATAGTGATAGGAGTTATGCTGCACTATTGTCAATGTCTGGCTCAATGTATAGTGATAGGGATTATGCTGTACCACCGTCAATGTGTGCCTCAGTATATAGTGATAGGTGTTATGTTGTACCACCCTCATTGTCTGCCTCAGTATATAGTGGTAGGTGTTATGCTGTACCACCGTCAATGTCTGCCTCAGTATATAATGATAACAGTAAGTGTTATGCTTTACCACCTTCAGTGTCTGCGTCGGTATATAACGGTAGAAGCTATGCAGTTTTAAAGTGTGTGGGGGGGTGCCACATACAGGATCCGCCCCAGGTGCCAAATACTCTAGGTATGCCCCTGGTGCCCAGTGTTTATAATCTATCTGGCCTCTAAATTTTTGTATTCTTTATCATAAAACACAGTCCTCACAGAAAAGAAAATGAGACAAAAACCTGTTAATCTTTTTTTTGTTCCAGTCAGCGACCATTAACTGCAGAGCTGCCATTGTTCAGTCATGTGATGTTTTGGGAGACTTACCAAATACCACACTGAGTTAATAATTTATGAGGGTTGTAATGAATTCGGCGCCTCCATTTATTTAGTCATTGGTTGCCACAAGCAGTATTATAAAGTTTCCGTAGGTTGGGCTAAGGTACACTATGGCCATCACACCTACTGTATATAAGCTTGTCAGACATGTCATTCTAAAACCGGGTGCATTAATCTGCAGTTGTGCTCCCCCACACACACACTTTTGCAGCTTCCACTCCTGGGAAGGCTTTCCACAAAGATTGCAGTATGCCCATTCAGGCAAAGTCTTTGCTACTCACGTAATACAGGCTTCAGTTTTGCTTTCTGCCACTAGAGGGAGTAGCATGCATAGAAGACTGCATGGCTACCTATCCGTAAACTAAATAAGCGATGATTCTAAGCTGGCATGATTGTTCCTAGGGCATTTGATGATTTTTAAACAGGTATATGTTTTAATTATATTTTATCTGCTTGTTTAATATTTATTAGAGCTGTAATGTTTGTCTCTTTGTCCCAGAATGCTTCAGGGTGGCCATGCAGACCAGAGTAAGATGATGGAGGACCCCACTTTGCGTAATAATACGGTTTGGGGCTGTTGTGATCACTTTAAACTCTAAGCTGCTAGGGGGAACCATGTAAGTAGAAATTAACAATTTCCATTTCTTTGTGGAAAGGATAATCAATAATAATATTTAGAGACAATTTTTAGATTATCCTGAGGAATGAGCGAGCTTCCAAGATTGAACTGAATGAAACTGTTATCATGTGGAATAAAAACACCTAGGCTTTTGGGTGTTCATTCATTCACTTTCTGGCATAGAGAGTATAATGATTCCATCTTCAAAATGTATTCTGTATGATGTTTGGGGAAGGGAGATATGTGCCCATCTATGTCCACACCACAGTGAACAGGCAGATTTAAAAATGTTATATAAAACAAATCTGCACACCATCGCAATACAGCCATCTAGACTATGTACACAAGTAACTAGTAACACTGACAAAAAGTCAGTTAATGTAACCGGAAATATCAAAGCAGCATAAATGAATCTTTATTCTAGTGAGTGCCAAATGCTTTTATGTTGCATGAAAACAATGTGATTCGTATATTTTGCATGTGAGCTGTAGAAGAATGCATTACTAGTCTGTTTTATGATTGTAACTATGTTTTCCTTTCTTTCACAGCTCTTTTTTCCAGAGCTTGTGTGTGCTGGGTTACTGCATCTTACCTCTGACGGTGGCCATGCTGGTGTGCAGGTTACTGCTCCTAGGGAGTAAAAACACAGTTTTCATCGTGACTGTCATCGTGCCACTGGTTGTAGTGACGGCTATGTTTGCCTGGTCCACCTTTGGTAAGGATGCTTCATTTCTTTTGTCTTGAGAGAGGTTTGTTTGTAACACTTGACAGCTATTTTGCTAGTAAATTTATAGGTGAAATTTAAACCTGCCTTTACTCACAGCCTTTATCTCTTATCTTATTTGTGAACTGCAAGTACACATCTGTGTCTCCATTGTGTCAGAGCATGCGCACACAGCATTATGTAACATAGTGGGGAGGACTGAGATTGATGTGCATGCAGTCCACCTGTTAGTACACCAATGTGAAGCTAATTCCAGTATATTTTCTTTTTATGTATATAGTAGTGATTTTGCAAAATCAGTTAACATATAACATGCTATACTAACCTGCAGTTTTCATTCTTTGTGTGCCAATTTATGGACTGCCTCTACACTTTCTTGTAATTACAAACGTGAACCTGTCATCCAATAAAAGTGTAGATGACAGGTTCCACTACAGGGAAGTATGACACATCATATACACATCGTGCTAGAGAAATACCTAGCAAATGTATATATAATAAGTTATACTTACTTGAGGGGTATTTTTTCCTGGTGGTTATGCCTGAGTATGTATGCTCACCCAGATGCACCCTCACTCCCAGAAAGCTGTATACATAATTGAGCATTATGTGGAGGATTGTGGTTATGTGAGTATCCGGCGAGGCACCCTTGGTTTTAGTTTAATCTTTATGCTGGATTAATATTCACATACAAAAGTGCAGTAGTAAATGCATAAAAAGCGGTAACATATATACAATGGTGCTTGGCAAGACACCTTTTGTAATTTTAAATAAAATAGTTGCGTACAATTACTGTTAACGTAACAACTTTTGTTTTTTCTTCTAGCATCCACTGCCTTTTTAGCAGACAGTCAGCCACCTAACCGAAAAGCTTTAGCGGTGTACCCCATATTCCTCTTCTACTTTGTCATCAGCTGGATGATCTTGACCTTTAACCCTAGTTCATGAGTGTGGACATCTTGTATAGGTTTAAGGAATCTGGGCCAGTGTAAATATACCAGCAGCCTGGTGGATCACGCACCCGTATGTCGAAGAACCAAACTATGATGAAGAATGAAACACGTGGGTACCGGCTGCTTTGTGCAAGAGTCCAAGAGTCATGATGTATATATCCCTGCACTAACTAGACACCAATTTCTGTTTTTCTTCTAAATGCATATCCAGCAATAAAAAGTTGGATTAGAGGCTCTGTGAACAGAATGAAGGCCAACACCTAAGAAATTGTTTCAGTAATTGTTATTGTTACTGTGCAACTATCATCAGACACTGATGCCACATAGTTTTCAGAAGGTGTTAAACCCATTTTGATTTTGTACGCATTACCTTCAAGAGTTAGCGGGCTAAGTAGCATGTATGTGGGTCATTTGTAAAGAGGTACCACTTAATGGCACTGGTACCTTTTTTATTTTCTATGGAAAGGCCTTTTGTAGGATAACCTGGTTTCTCCCTTAACTCTGGAAACATATACACTGCATTGTTTTCCTGCATTCTTGGAATTTCATGGCAAATAAAAGCTGCCATTCTTAAATTGCGTCCAAACCTAAAGTAGCCATGAGGTTACCCTTACTTAATCTGAATATGGTATTGACAAATACGGAAGAGGTTAATATTACAGCGCTCATATTAAATGGTTGAAACATGCAACATTGCCATTTGATCTGTATTACAGGCAGTCTGTTCCTGTGCGGCAAAGCTTATTTTGTTTCCCCCAAGCTAATATTAACTAAGAATTTCGTTTTTGGAAGTCAATATCATAAAGACAATTGTGTGAATTTTTACTCTAAGGGGTATATTCACTGACCCAAGAGCTTTCAGGAAATCTGTACAAAAGGCCAACCGATCATTTTCGATCATAATGGGACCCTGGACAATTCTCTTCTAGTACCCCGATCATAGTGAGTACTCTGTCCCATTCCAGTAGTACCTCCTCCAGGCCCCTTTTCATCCCTGGTGGTTCAGTACAATGAAGGTGGGGGAATCTATCTCCCACTAGTGAGTCACTTTGTGGTTTGTGTGTTGCCTGATACTGGGTTCCAGGATACATCATCACTTCCTGGAGCTGTGCGACATCAGATGATATGCAACCTCAAAGAAGCACTCAATAGTGGCTGTTGAGGGTGCCATAGGGGCGGCTGCCCACTTGCCTTCTGTAAAAGGCAGACCTGAGGCCAATCCTAGTGAGCATCTCCTGCAAGAAGGGCTGAGCTCAGTTTGCACAATAAATGTGGCAAGATTTCTTGGAAGTAGTTTGCCCAACGCAGTATGTATGCATACTCTGGGATAGCCACTGCTAACTCCCCAACTGCTTGAGTTTCAATGGCTGCTGTACTGATCAACTTCTGCTTGCATGTGTGAATAGAGCTGCTCACTAAGGAGTAAAGATGGTACCGTCCATCTATAGTGTGTGGTGTTGTCTCTTCTTCAGATCAGTGCCTTCCTATCGGTGTTCATGTGGTGCCCAGTGGGGAGCACATTCTACCCATGCAAGCAGCTCTTACACAGTGCACCTTCACCATCATATGAGCAAAGGGCACTCAGACCCATAAAACCTGGATGATATTTAAGCGCAGTGTATAACAACTGCTTTAAAATGTAAATGCTACAGATTTTAATTCAACTCTTAATAAGGAAACTACCAGTTACATAACTTGTAAAAATCTTTAAAAAGATCATTTTTATAATGTATCCGGGTTTACTGTGCGCATAGGGAGAGAGCTATCGTCTAGGATGCTTTGCTACATTTTATGTGGGAATTGGGGGATTTTTGCTGTTTGCTTCTTGTGATGCCTTTCTTTGTTGAACATATAATGCTACAAAAAAATTGAAGAATAGTTATTTAAGCCGGTAGGAGGCGGTGGTGCATTACATTGTACATATATGCATGACTGAAAAAGAGTGTATATTGTAAAGGAGGCAATATGTGTATGTATATTGCTTCAAAAAGAATGTGTGTGTGTATAATTGTCATAGACTCACACATATGCTACAACACTACTGTTTACTCAATGTAAATATGCTTTTTGGGGGGGATTACAATGGTAATTACCAGGTGGTTGCTGTGAATTAATTTCATTTGATACCTGATCTGTTTTAAAGGTTTAAATGCAATCTATATTTTTAATTTATTAAAAGTTTTCTTTTTTTAATTCAATGATGTCTGTCTGATTGGCTAACAGTCTGTGATGTACATCAATGTAGCATGACCATGGCCTTGCTAATCAAGAGAACATGAAAGTTGCCTTTAAGAGGATTTTGTGCCACTGGAAAATGCAGATTAATTCCCATTCACTTTTAAGAAGACTTGTTAAGTACTAGCTCAGAGTTCCAAAACGCACAAGAAAAATGTAAACCTAAAGGTTCTGTGTCGCCAAAGATGAGATATACAACATTGTCAGACGGGTGCTGCATGATGTAAAAGGGCAAAATAAATTTTGTCTTTATTTTTCTCCCCAATGATGCCTATGACCTAAAAATTAACATTTGAATAGTGGTACAGCTTAGAAACAGAGCCCCGGCATTCAACTCTAGCTCTCCCACATCTTACATTTACAAATGCTGTCAGAATTTTCTGAACATCGTTTCATTGAACTGTTAGCGCAGCCTGACAGTTCTGACTGTGACAAGCCTTTTATGTGTAAAGACATGTATATGTTTTTGTAAAGCGTATAAGGTGTATCGAGTTATATATTTACATGATTTATATATGACTATATGTCACTTTAATAGGAAAATGGAAAGTTAAGTAGCCCCAGACTTTCTTACCAATTGATGACTTCTCTGAAGCTAGAGGTGAGAAAAAGGAAATTCTGGAGAATTTTCTTCCCACTCTAGAGCTTTTTTATGCTCGTACACCTTTGTTGTTAAAATGTAAGCCTTTATGGTCATCCCATTTGTTTTCTTTCCGTTCGAGTTGGTCACTGACACTGAATCCTCCCATCCTTGGAATCTCTTCCACCGCTAGGAGAGAGAAGACTGTCTCCACATGAAGTTACCATCCTGTGTGCATATTGTTAAACTTTAATTAGTGTTTGTGTCCATTCAGAGGGTACACATTAAACATGTTTACGCCATGGTAACCGGGTTGATAAATCTCATTATATAAAGTTTAAGAAATTAGAAGAGCATTTAATATGTTTCATTAGATACTGGGCACCGCACATGCCCTCTGAGATTCTATCAAAGAGCTAACAATTGCCTCTCACAATCCTACTGCACCAGACGTGCAGTCACACAATGTTGTGTTACCTGACCCTAACACCAGCCATAGACCTTTGCTGCCGCTGGCCCCTGGGTGGACGGTGTATCAGGAAATATGCCGGTACCCAGTGAGGCCAATTCTTCCCTGGATGAGTGCACTCAACACACTACTGAACTTATTTGATTATTATAGAAAACATATAATTTTTTCAGTGTTATCAATATTAAAGATTTCACTGTACCACTTCTGATGGAAAGCTTTCCCACATATCTACCACATAAGTACAACATCCTTACCCTCTAGTATTAGATTATGGCCTCTTGTTCTAACATTTCCCCTCCTTTGTAATGAATTTCCCTCCTCTCCTTTGTTAAATCTCTTTAATCATGATTAAAGAAATGTTTCATAAAAAAATACTTGCTCATGAAGGGGTTAAATTGCAGCCAAACTGTCACTGCTCCCATGTCTCTTCCTCTTGGTCTTTATGATGTCATATTCTGCCAAGTTCTATATGCACAGGGCTTGTGGCCACACTCCTGCACTTACCTGTTCAGTGAGATACAAGCATTCGCTTGGCTTTCCTCAGAAGTGCAGATTTGGAGATAGAGAGTGAATTTTTGAGAGATAATGTGGAAAAAGGTAAGTTTATTTACTGTATTTTACATTAAAGTGTAACAACCATCACCCCCCAGACCTCCGCAGGCTGACAACCAGCAAACAAAAGGTTACAGGAATTTACCAGAACATAGAAGCCGTTCTATAGCTAAACTTTATATTTTAGGTGATTACCTTTCATATTTTAATTGTCTGAAATAATATTACCCAGCATGCAGCTCATTCCCTCATCCTGATTGGCTGTTCAAATCTTTTCCATTTATTTATATGTATGGAGCTGCTTCAGAGGTCTAGTTTTTCAAAGGCATTTAACACGATGTAATAGGAGCTTTCCAGAGTTTTGGGTTTAGCGATAGGTCCTTGTCAAATGTATCGTTAATCTGGAATTGGCTCTGGGGCCAATATTATCCATCTTTGCTTCTGCTCATGGATTTGGTGACATCACAGGTTATGTTGCATAATTGTTGTTAAAGGGTTGTATAATTACCTGCCCAGCCATAAAACTAGATTTAATGTAAGGAAGTTAAATAGAACAGTGGAAGCGGTAGAGACTATTACAGTAAGGGAATCTAAACATGTGTTGGATACGCATATGGCTCTTAAAGACGAGACCAGGTTCTAATAAATGTTTGAGTCTAGATGGGCCGGATGGGGCCAATCTGCTTGCAGGCTCTATGTTTCTATGTTAGCATTTTTAGGATGAATCAAGAGATGGTGTTCAAAATGTGAATTCATTTACAGTATTGTCTATTAGCAGTGTTATCAGAGCTGCATAAATCTCACCTAATAACCTCATCCCGACTGGTTGATCTTTTTTAGTGATGGTTTTGCAGCCCAATAGATAGTAGTGGAGAAAGTGTGAAAAACTTGGTGAACCTTTTTCAAAAATGTTAACTGTTAAAAAAATATTATTATTATTATAACTATACAGATTTCACCATCCTGCTTACATTCATATTCTGACCTACTGTCAGTTCTCCTATTTGAAGGCATATATGGCGACCTCATTGGCCATTTTTTTCAGGATTCATATGCATTTCACGTGTTGCTGACCAGCCTGTGTAAAGTACGGCACCACATACAGCAGCAGGCGGAATTTTACATGTAAATAGCCTGCAACATATTCTGATTTATTTATATAGCAGCATCATATTCTGCAGCGCTGTACAACAGAGTGAGATGTATATGTGTTCTAAAACAAATGGCTGAGGTTGACACCCTAAAGCCACCAGTCCATCTCAGAGCCTAATGTGTGTATGTATATATATATCTATATATAGATATAGATATATATATATATATATATATATATATATATATATATACACATTTGCTCCCCTAGCCCTCCCATATACAAGGCTGATCATACATAATTTTTTTCTGTTTCTTTTAGCCACGTATTTCATTATCCAGGGCCATGGAGATGGACTCTGATGTTTTTGCAGACACCATAAGGATAATAGATAATTGTTACCAGATGTGCTCAGATGAGAACCTGTGCAAAATAGTGAGTATTACCCTTTTGTGTTAAGTATTTTTTCTACTTTTCTGCAGGCCCAGAAAATTTCAGCAACTTGATTTACTCCTTTCTCTTTCTTATTTTCCTCAAAAGGTCCCTGACATTGACGCAACCATAAACAGCCATTGCTAAATAAAAACCTCTATCAATAAACACATTAATAGACAAATCCAAATATATTTGACAGGATTCTGCATCTGCAAAATCTATCATGTGCTCAAGATGGTTGGAGTGTGGCTTTAACATTTCACCATATACAAGGCTTTGAATGATTATACAAATCCTTAATCTTCATTATTTAGTGCCACGTTTCATCCTGTGGCCGGGGAAAGGAGCCACCCTGATTTGTCCGAGGTCAGGACGATGTTAGATCATTTGTGGCACAAAATAAATGATTTGATGGGGTTAAAGTGAAATGGCCAGCTTCAAACATGTCCAAAATAGAAAATGAGGATAGGGTGACCAGTTTTCAAAACTAATATGTTTAGGATGTTTTTATGCTTTTACTTATTTTTTCACTTTCCTGTAGACTCATCTCGATTTAACCCTTCCTCCTTTTTTTTCCTTGCCAGTTTGTTGAAATAGACCTGGGAGAAACCACAGTGGGTGACTACAGTAATGATGCTACAGAGTGGGCAGATCAGGTAAACACTAAATCTAAATATAAATGTTTATCAATGCACATATTTTATGCTCTTTACAATTGCCTCTAATTAACAAAAACCCATGAATAATGCCGCAGATTCATCTTGTAAAATGAATGAAATGTAAGGGAATTTAAACATGTGTTGGATACGCATATGGCTCTTAAAGACGAGACCACGGTCTAATAAATGTTTGAGTCTAGATGGGCCGGATGGGGCCAGTCTGCTGGCAGGCTCTATGTTTCTATGTTAGTATTTTTAGGATGAATCAAGAGGTGGTGTTCAAAATGTGAGTTCATTTACAGTATTGTCTATTAGCGGTGCTATCAGAGCTGCATAAATCTCATCTAATTCCCTCATCCCGACTGGTTGATCTTTTTTGGTGATAGTTTTGCAGCCCAATAGAAAGTAGTGGAGAAAGTGTGAAAAACTTGGTGAAACTTTTTTCAGAAATCTTAACAGAACTTATTAACTATTAACAAATTATTATTATAACTGTACAGATTTCACCATCCTGCTTACATTCATATTCTGACCTACTGTCAGTTCTCCTATTTGAAGGCATATATGGCGACCTCATTGGCCATTTTTTCCAGGATTCATTTGCATTTCACATGTTGCTGACCAGCCTGTGTAAAGTACGGCACCACATACAGCAGCAGGCGGAATTTTACATCTAAATAGCCAGCAACATATTCTGATTTATTTATATAGCAGCATCATATTCTGCAGCGCTGTACAACAGAGTGAGATGTATATGTGTTCTAAAAAAAAATGGCTGAGGTTGACACCCTAAAGCCACCAGTCCATCTCAGAGCCTAATGAAGCTGTGGTGTGTGTGTGTGTGTGTATATATATATACACATTTGCTCCCATATCCCTCCCATATACAAGGCTGATCATACATAATTTTTTTCTGTTTCTTTTAGCCACGTATTTCATTATCCAGGGCCATGGAGATGGACTCTGATGTTTTTGCAGACACCATAAGGATAACAGATAATTCGTACCAGATGTTCTCAGATGAGAACCTGTGCAAAACAGTGGGTATTACCCTTTTGTGTTAAGTATTTTTTCTACTTTTCTGCAGGCCCACAAAATTTCATCAACTTGATTTACTCCTTTCTCTTTCTTATTTTCCTCAAAAGGTCCCTGACATTGACGCAACCACAAATAAAGAGCTTGAGGATCAGGTAAACAGCCATTGCTAAATAAAAAACCTCTATTAATAAACACATTAATAGACAAATCCAAATATATTTGAGAGGATTCTGCATCTGCAAAATCTATCATGTGCTCAAGATGGTTGGAGTGTGGCTTTAACATTTCACCATATACAAGGCTTTGAATGATTATACAAATCCTTAATCTCCATTATTTAGTGCCACGTTTCATCCTGTGGCCGGGGAAAGGAGCCACCCTGATTTGTCCGAGGTCAGGACAATGTTAGATCATTTGTGGCACGTCATAAAGTGAAATGACCAGCTTCAAACATGTCCAAAATAGGAAATGAGGGCAGGGTGACCAGTTTTCAAAACTGTAATATGTTTAGGATGTTTTTACTTATTTTTTCACTTTCCTGTAGACTCATCTCGATTTAACCCTTCCTCCTTTTTTTTTCTTGCCAGTTTCTTGAAATAGACCTGGGAAAATTCACAGTGAGCGACTTCAGTGATGATTCTACAGAGTGGGCAGATCAGGTAAACACAAAATCTAAATATAAATGTTTATAAATGCACATATTTTATGCTCTTTACAATTGCCTCTAATTAACAACAACCCATGAATAATGCCGCAGATTCATCTTGTAAAATGAATGAAATGTAAGGGAATTTAAACATGTGTTGGATACGCATATGGCTCTTAAAGACGAGACCACGGTCTAATAAATGTTTGAGTCTAGATGGGCCGGATGGGGCCAATCTGCTGGCAGGCTCTATGTTTTTATGTTAGCATTTTTAGGATGAATCAAGAGGTGGTGTTCAAAATGTGAATTCATTTACAGTATTGTCTATTAGCGGTGCTATCAGAGCTGCATAAATCTCACCTAATAACCTCATCCCGACTGGTTGATCTTTTTTTTGGTGATAGTTTTGCAGCCCAATAGAAAGTAGTGAAGAAAGTGTGAAAAACTTGGTGAAACTTTTTTCAGAAATGTTAACAGAACTTATTAACTATTAACAAATTATTATTATAACTGTACAGATTTCACCATCCTGCTTACATTCATATTCTGACCTACTGTCAGTTCTCCTATTTGAAGGCATATATGGCGACCTCATTGGCCATTTTTTTCAGGATTCATATGCATTTCACATGTTGCTGACCAGCCTGTGTAAAGTACGGCACCACATACAGCAGCAGGCGGAATTTTACATCTAAATAGCCAGCAACATATTCTGATTTATTTATATAGCAGCATCATATTCTGCAGCGCTGTACAACAGAGTGAGATGTATATGTGTTTTAAAAAAAATGGCTGAGGTTGACACCCTAAAGCCACCAGTCAATCTCAGAGCCTAATGAGGCTTATGTGTGTGTGTATGTGTACATATATATCTATATATATATATATATATATATATATATATATATATATATATATATATATATATATATACACACACACATTTGCTCCCGTATCCCTCCCATATACAAGGCTGACCATACATAATTTTTTTCTGTTTCTTTTAGCCACGTATTTCATTATCCATGGAGATGGACTCTGATGTTTTTGCAGACACCATAATGATAACAGATAATTGGTACCAGATGTTCTCAGATGAGAACCTGTGCAAAACAGTGAGTATTACCCTTTTGTGTTATGTATTTTTTCCACTTTTCTGCAGGCCCAGAAAATTTCAGCAACTTGATTTACTCCTTTCTCTTTCTTACTTTCCTCAAAAGGTCCCTGACATTGACACAACCACAAAGAAAGAGCTTGAGGATCAGGTAAACAGCCGTTGCTAAATAAAAACCTCTATTAATAAACACATTAATAGACAAATCCAAATATATTTGAGAGAATTCTGCATCTGCAAAATCTATCATGTGCTCAAGATGGTTGGAGTGTGGCTTTAACATTTCACCATATACAAGGCTTTGAATGATTATACAAATCCTTAATCTCCATTATTTAGTGCCACGTTTCATCCTGTGGCCGGGGAAAGGAGCCACCCTGATTTGTCCGAGGTCAGGACGATGTTAGATCATTTGTGGCACAAAATAAATGATTTGATGGGGTTAAAGTGAAATGGCCAGCTTCAAACATGTCCAAAATAGAAAATGAGGACAGGGTGACCAGTTTTCAAAACTGTAATATGTTTAGGATGTTTTTATGCTTTTACTTGTTTTTTCACTTTCCTCTAGACTCATCTCGATTTAACCCTTCCTCTTTTTTTTTCCTTGCCAGTTTGTTGAAATAGACCTGGGAGAATCCACAGTGAGCGACTACAGTGATGATGCTACAGAGGGGGCAGATCAGGTAAACACTAAATCTAAATATAAATGTTTATCAATGCACATATTTTATGCTCTTTACAATTGCCTCTAATTAACACAAACCCATGAATAATACCACAGATTCATCTTGTAAAATGAATGAAATGGTTCTGATTTTTTGCAGGACAGCCCTAATTTCTGGAGGAGCCTCTTACTCTGCTGTAAACCAAAAAAAACATCAACACCCGCCAGCTCCACAGAGTTCACCACTACAACCAAACTATGCTGGTTCTGCCGTATTTTGGGGAGAAAGAAGAAATGAAAAGCTAACGAGATCAAATATCAAGATCAGAGAGAGAACATTAAATGTTAGGATTAAGATTAATAAAATAATTAATAAGTTCTATAGATCATGAATCTCTGGTCTGTAGTTAGGAGTCACTGTGCACTGTATGTTTTCTGTGACCGAGACCAAGTCTCACATCTACCGTTAAATGTGTGAGCCTATGATTTTAAGGCTGGATCAGGAGCTGATCAGCAGCATCCATTACCATACAATTTGGAGGAGAACCCTGAGTGCCCCTAAGTATGTGAAAAGACACAACAAATAATGCTAGGTGTGGGCAACAGAACAGACATTCCAAAATGGCATTATTTTAAAAAGTTGACAGCAACTGTTTACACTCATACGCGTTTTTAACCCCTTAAGGACAGAGCTGCAATTGCATTTTTGTACCCTTCATGCCAATTGCTGTTAACATTTCTGGGGTGTTTGTATTTAGCTATAATTTTCTTCTTTCTTATTTACTGTAACCATACAAATGATGTATTTTTTTTAGGACAAGTAGGGCTTTCATTAGATAACATTATTTTGATAATATCATTTAATTTATTCTAAAAAAAATAATAATAAAATATAGTGATTTTGTTTTAGAAATTCTGACTTTTATTTGAAAAATAATTTACCTATCTACAAAAGCTAATGAAAACACCTTCTAAATAAATTCAAATATTTGTCCTAAGTTTAGAAATACCCAATGTTATAGGGCAATAAGGACAAGTAGCATTTTGCAATTTAAAAACCATTTTTTTATCTGGTCATCCTCAGCACACGCCCTATTTGCGACATCTTGGAAGCCAGCAAATTCAATTTGCCCCATCAAACCATATATTTTTGAAAACTAGATGCTCCAGAGTATTTCAAATGCTGTTATTTTAACTCTTCTCATTTTACCACCAGCCTTTGTCAAATTTTGTGGTAGTATTTTTTTGTTGTGGTTTTTTTCACACACATTTTAATTCAGGTATAAATCTTCAGCGCCTGGTATATATCACTGCCAAACAGCACCACAAAATGTGTTCAGCAACATCTCCTCAGTACAGTGATACCATCCATGCATAGGCTTGTCAGGTTTTCAGAGGGACAAAAAGGCCGAAAAAGGCATAAGACATGCATTCTTGCAATCCAGTGGGAACTTTGCTAGCCTGTACAGGAACAAAGTAATGAGTGGCAAACAAAAGTTTTACATGTTTCGCAACTTAATCTGGTGCTTACTCATAAACTAATATTAGATAGTTAATATTTGGGCATAGTTCTAACATCACATACTTAAACCACCAATCAAGAGTGAACAATAAAAGTTGTGCATAATTAATCACAGTAGGTTTTAACACAATTTTTCAATTTGCAATTTTACAGTTTCTATTTCACTCAAAAATCTAATAGAGTGAACTAATGCATGTGGTGAAAAAAATGGTTATATATCTAAAACCGAAATGAAAAGTAAACAAAAACAGTTTTAAGAAGCGGGAAATAATATCTCCTTAGTCACTACAAGATTCTTTTTACTACATAATTGAAAATCAAATGTCTTGATACAAAAGTTACTATTTGGAAAAATACAATGTTGCTTTTAAGCATTAGGGAATAGCGACACCTTGTGGATTGAACCGAATTTGCAGCTCTTGATACTATGTATCCAATATACTGTGGCTGCTTTTTGTGAGGTGACTGAAAAAACGTTATCAAATACTTCAGTGCATAGTGATCTATTAGAACATATTACATAACTAATATGTATATATAATACATTTTTACTTTTATAGCACTAATAACCGTTAGAATTTAATATTACATACCACACATTGTTTAATTTAGCTTCTTCATATCATAATATTTTCAATTAATAATAAAGTGTACTGTTACTCCAATTTAAAGGATATACCAGTGACAAATCTACTTGGCTTAAAGATGCAAAAATGGAAAGGTAATAACCAAATTTAAATGGTAATGTATGACTGCTAGAACAAGTAAACAGCCAAAATATGAATGAAACCCAACAAAATAGAATTGAAAGTTATAATAAAAATTATAATGGATATGTAAATAAGATAAAGTAGAAAGGATTCTTTGGCACATACCCACACCCACTCTGGGTGACTGTGGGAATAGATTTTGTGGTGGTGATGGTGGGAGGGCAGGATTTAATTGTTGGACCTAGGCAGCACAATGTCTTTAGCCGACCCTGATAAGGTTCTTTACAATTGTTTTCTCAATATTCATATATTCCAGCGATCCCGTTTATAATATAACTATCTGTTTCCGGTGGTCCGTGAGAGCAACAGTAGGATGAGTTACTCCAATAGATGCTTCCATTCCTGAAAGTAGCCTTAATAACATGGACCTTTCTATCACCCACATCATTATTACATCTTGGTGTTGATGTTGACAAAGGACTAAAATGGTTACTTCTGCCAAAGGAACCTACCGTGTCTTGAAAAAAACTAGACGGTTCACAAAAAGTTCAGAAACAAATTTAGTCAGGTCTGGTGGCAAACAGACAACACTAGAAAACAGACCAAAATGAAAATAAAAATAAACAAAACACAAAAACAATAAATTAGGAGCGGGTTATAGCTTCACCACAGGATTAACTCTAATTGAGCACAGAATATATCAACTGTAAAAGCATATATTAAAACAAATGTGGTTCATTTACAAGAGGCTGGAGGTTTGCAGGATCCACTCCAGGATTCATATGGAGCCTGCATCAGGCAAAGGTGCTGGGCATTAAACCCCCCAGGGAGACTGTGGTGGGAAGAGAAAGGAGGAGGAGGTTTTGCAGAGCCTGGTTTACCTGGATCTGACTGGGAGGTCTGATTAGTGGGTGATTAGGCTGGTCAGTCTGGGACAGCATAGTATTGTTAGAAAGAGCTCCAATTGGGAGCTAGGTTGTTTCTTTTATGATTTTTGTTTTGGTTGAGCAGTTAAAGCAATAAAGCACTGCTTGCTACAAATTGGTGTGCCTGAGCCTGATTGCCCTAGAGGACTGTTACATTTTTGGCCCTCATGCTACAGGGATAATCACAATATACCGTATTCGTTTCATTATAAGACAAGGTTTTTTTCCATCTTTTAGTCAGACCTGAAATCGAAGGTTCTGTTGAAAACAGAATCAGCTCTGCTTGCTGCCGGACATTAGGGGGCGATATCTTGTTTTTGTGTTCTTCTGCTCTCTGGTGGTCTATGCTGTTTCCTTTTATATTATTTCACTTCCGTTTTCTTGTCTTGGTTACTTGAAAGTCCTCTCAGTGTGCTGCTGTGTTTGAAAAGACAGAATAAAGTAAGCCTGTTGTCCTAAAGAAACATTTGGTGTTAGCAGATTAAATATTCCAACAAAAGGGTTATGGGCTCAGTTACTTAACAAAAATTGAATAACAATTTAACCACTGCAAACACACTGAAACCAGGGCTGAGAGTAAGCAAATACTGATCCCTACACTGACTCCAGAGAATTACCACTTATGGTGTTTCCTATTAAGACGCCAGCTTGAGGTAGAAGGTGCGCTTTTGCCCTTGGACCAGCCGGTGCCTACAACCGGAGGTGCAGAGATTGCAGCATGGAGCACAAAAGATATTAAGGCAAGAAATGTTATTATTCCGTGTTTACCACATGAAATAGTACATATTAGAAATGGAAAGACTGCTGCAGATATGCTTAAAGCCTTGCAGAAATGATATGGGGAAGATAAGACACAGAAAAAAGTATTACTTTTCAAAGACCTTTTTACCACAAGACTAAGTGAAGGTGGAGATGCAGACAAACTTATTACAGATTTATTAAATGTGATGGACAAACTAGCTACAGCGGGACAAGTGCTAAATGATCAGTTAAAATGGGCTTAGTTCTTCGTTCTCTATCCTGCTCCTACATTTGTGTCCACATTTAATGCAAAATGAAAGAACTCTGGGTAATTTAATGAGCTCCGTAAGAGCTGAAGCCCTCAGACAAAGAAATCAGGATACAACAGAGATGGCCTCTGCATCAAATTACATGGTCAGCCGAACATGCTAAGTGTATCAACATTAACAAGAAAGGCGTTTATATATTTTTAACAATAAAGGGTGTTTGGTCTCATTTAAAAGTGATGTGTATTGGAAAGGTTTTGAGAAGGATGGAGTATTTGTTCTAGATTTGCAAAAAGAGAGAGCCAATGTTGCTAAGAAATATACAGAGAGCAACTACTTAGCACTTTGGCACAGAGGCTTTGCACACCGTGACTCAAATGCCATTCAAGAAAAATTTGGTTAGGAACATTAATATGAAAAAGTGTGCTACTCATAGACAAAAGTGCAAAGGTGGGAAATAAGTTTAACAGAAAACCCCAAGCAATTCAAAGTAACACTGGTGGTGAGTACATGTCCAAACACACAGAGACATACCTAAGAGAACAAGGAATAGAACACCGACTCACAATTGCATATTAGACTTGGGCACCAGGGGGCTCTTCGTGTTCGTCTTCGTGCTCGTCTTCGGGGGGGAAAAAACCTTCGTATTCCGCGAATATTCGCCCGTTCCTGTCTTCTCTTCGGGCGAATATTCGCGGACATTCTTCGTGCTCGTTTAATCTTCGTTTCCTTCCCGGTTGCCTTGCAGGGGTTAATACGGGGTTAACAACACATCGGAGCAGCAGCAGCTGCCGTGAAGGAACGTGTGTGCAACTCTATTGGTCGTTTCGGCAGGGGGCTGGTCTGGCATCAACTAGTGAATTGCAGAACGCACTTCATTCGTTGATGGCAGGCCAGCCCCCTGCCGAAACGACCAATAGAGTTGCACACACGTACTGAGGTGTACTGTACACAAAATGACCTAGAGACAAATGCTCCAAGGAACTTGGCCTCCGTTTATCATACACAATCACACATCCATAGATGTTTAATAAAAGAATAGGGATTATTTTACATTTTTAAATTGATTTTGGACCACTTGTAATACATGCCTAACATTTGCTACCTATTTGCAATGGCATACTTTGCAACAACCCAACTTTTACTGGACAGGACTGGAAAAAAGCAGGACTGTCCACCAAAATCTTGGGTGTGTTGGCAGGTATGCGGATGGAAAAATATTGGACAAGAACTAAAAAATAGCTTAGGGTTAATGTACGGTTATGTTTAAGATTAGTAGCAGTGCACTGCTTTGGTTAAAGATGTATTATGTCTAAATAATAATTTAATTTTAATGGGTTTTAAAAAAAAATTAGGGGTTTATTTAAATGTATTTTAAAGTTAGATTTATTATTTAGTACTTTATTATATTTATTTAATGTTTATACTAGTGCTACCTACCGAGCTATAACTACCAACGTGTATTTGCATACCTAGTTTAGCTAAATTAGATGGGACAGGACTGGAAAAAAGCAGGACTGTCCCTGAAAAAGTTGGGTCTGTTGGCAGGTATGTGGATGGAAAAATGTTATAGTATGAAGTGTGAGTTATAGCGTTAATGCTAGTGAGTGTAGAAATGAAGGCCAGGACAAATAACAAGAGGAAAGGTCCTTGTGATTTTTGCATTGTACGTGTATGTGTTATGTGTGTTGTCACTTGTCACTGTGTTATATGTGTTATGTGTGTTATGTGTTATGTCACTGTGTTATTTGTGTTATTGTGTGTGTTATGTTTGGTTGGTTGTGTATCAGAAGGAAAATAATGAAATGGAAATGGAAAAGGAAATGGGAAAGGCGAATGAGTGGGCAATTGGCGACCCACTCACCTGTTTCACCCCAGGGCAAAGCACCCAAACACTGTCAGTCCTAGACGTTTGGCAGCGGACTTCCAGAGCTCAGACACAAGGCCCTAGCGTAAGCTGGCCACTCCGGCGGAGGTAGCAGGCGTTGCCACACCGCAAACAGACGCAGCCAGAGGGGAGAAACTGCCCTTACCACTAGGGACATTTTGGGCATGACTCTAGCCAGGAAGCGAACTGGCAGAGAAGAGATGCTGGCACCACCACCACCAGCAGCAGCATTGAAAAATGGGAAAGGCGAATGAGTGGGCAATTGGCGACCCACTCACCTGTTTCACCCCAGGGCAAAGCACCCAAACACTGTCAGTCCTAGACGTTTGGCAGCGGACTTCCAGAGCTCAGACACAAGGCCCTAGCGTAAGCTGGCCACTCCGGCGGAGGTAGCGGGCGTTGCCACACCGCAGACAGAGGCAGCCAGGGGGGAGAAACTGCCCTTACCATTAGGGACATTTGAGGCATGACACTAGCCAGGAAGCGAACTGGCATCGAAGAGACGCTGGCACCACCACCAGCAGCAGCAGCAGCAGAATTGGGAAAGGCGAATGAGTGGGCAATTGGCGACCCACTCACCTGTTTCACCCCAGGGCAAAGCACCCAAACACTGTCAGTCCTAGACGTTTGGCAGCAGACTTCCAGAGCTCAGACACTAGGCCCTAGCATAAGCTGGCCACTCCGGCGGAGGTAGCAGGCGTTGCCACACCGCAAACAGACGCAGCCAGGGGGGAGAAACTGCCCTTACCATTAGGGACATTTAAGGCATGACACTAGCCAGGAAGCGAACTGGCAGAGAAGAGACGCTGGCACCACCACCAGCAGCAGCAGCAGAATTGGGTAAGGCGAATGAGTGGGCAATTGGCGACCCACTCACCTGTTTCACCCCAGGGCAAAGCACCCAAACACTGTCAGTCCTAGACGTTTGGCAGCGGACTTCCAGAGCTCAGACACAAGGCCCTAGCGTAAGCTGGCCACTCCGGCGGAGGTAGCAGGCGTTGCCACACCGCAAACAGACGCAGCCAGAGGGGAGAAACTGCCCTTACCCCTAGGGACATTTTGGGCATGACTCTAGCCAGGAAGCGAACTGGCAGAGAAGAGATGCTGGCACCACCACCACCAGCAGCAGCATTGAAAAATGGGAAAGGCGAATGAGTGGGCAATTGGCGACCCACTCACCTGTTTCACCCCAGGGCAAAGCACCCAAACACTGTCAGTCCTAGACGTTTGGCAGCGGACTTCCAGAGCTCAGACACAAGGCCCTAGCGTAAGCTGGCCACTCCGGCGGAGGTAGCAGGCGTTGCCACACCGCAGACAGAGGCAGCCAGGGGGGAGAAACTGCCCTTACCATTAGGGACATTTGAGGCATGACACTAGCCAGGAAGCGAACTGGCATCGAAGAGACGCTGGCACCACCACCAGCAGCAGCAGCAGCAGCAGCAGAATTGGGAAAGGCGAATGAGTGGGCAATTGGCGACCCACTCACCTGTTTCACCCCAGGGCAAAGCACCCAAACACTGTCAGTCCTAGACGTTTGGCAGCAGACTTCCAGAGCTCAGACACTAGGCCCTAGCGTAAGCTGGCCACTCCGGCGGAGGTAGCAGGCGTTGCCACACCGCAAACAGACGCAGCCAGGGGGGAGAAACTGCCCTTACCATTAGGGACATTTAAGGCATGACACTAGCCAGGAAGCGAACTGGCAGAGAAGAGACGCTGGCACCACCACCAGCAGCAGCAGCAGAATTGGGTAAGACGAATGAGTGGGCAATTGGCGACCCACTCACCTGTTTCACCCCAGGGCAAAGCACCCAAACACTGTCAGTCCTAGACGTTTGGCAGCGGACTTCCAGAGCTCAGACACAAGGCCCTAGCATAAGCTGGCCACTCCGGCGGAGGTAGCAGGCGTTGCCACACCACAAACAGATGCAGCCAGGGGGGAGAAACTGCCCTTACCATTAGGGACATTTAAGGCATGACACTAGCCAGGAAGCGAACTGGCAGAGAAGAGACGCTGGCACCACCACCAGCAGCAGCAGCAGAATTGGGTAAGGCGAATGAGTGGGCAATTGGCGACCCGCTCACCTGTTCCACCCCAGAGCAAAGCATCCAAACACTGTCAGTCCTAGACGTTTGGCAGCAGACTTCCAGAGCTCAGACACTAGGCCCTAGCGTAAGCTGGCTACATTGGCGGAGGTAGCAGGCGTTGCCACACCGCAGCAAGTGCAACCAGGGGGGGAGAAACTACCCTCTCCATTAGGGACATTTAAGGCATGACACTAGCCAGGAAGCGAACTGGCAGAGAAGAGACGCTGGCACCACCACCAGCAGCATCAGCAGCAGCAGCATTGGAAAAGGCGAATGAGTGGGCAATTGACGACCCGCTCACCTGTTTCACCCCAGGGCAAAGCATCCAAAGACTGTCAGTCCTTGGCGTTTGGGAGCAGACTTCCAGAACTCAGACACTAGGCCCTAGCGTAAATTGGCTACACCGGCGGAGGTAGCAGGCATTGCCACACCGCAGCAAGTGCAACCAGGGGGAGAAACTACCCTCTCCATTAGGGACATTTGAGGCATGATTTCAGCCAGGAAGCGAACTGGCAAAAGATGCTGGCACCACCACCAGCAGCACCGTTGGAAAAGGAAAAAGGTGAATGAGTGGGCAATTGACGACCCGCTCACCTGTTTCACCCCAGGGCAAAGCATCCAAAGACTGTCAGTCCTAGACGTTTGGCAGCAGACTTCCAGAGCTCAGACACTAGGCCCTAGCGTAAGCTGGCCACTCCGGCGGAGGTAGCAGGCGTTGCCACACCGCAAACAGACGCAGCCAGGGGGGAGAAACTGCCCTTACCATTAGGGACATTTAAGGCATGACACTAGCCAGGAAGCGAACTGGCAGAGAAGAGACGCTGGCACCACCACCAGCAGCAGCAGCAGAATTGGGTAAGGCGAATGAGTGGGCAATTGGCGACCCACTCACCTGTTTCACCCCAGGGCAAAGCACCCAAACACTGTCAGTCCTAGACGTTTGGCAGCGGACTTCCAGAGCTCAGACACAAGGCCCTAGCATAAGCTGGCCACTCCGGCGGAGGTAGCAGGCGTTGCCACACCACAAACAGATGCAGCCAGGGGGGAGAAACTGCCCTTACCATTAGGGACATTTAAGGCATGACACTAGCCAGGAAGCGAACTGGCAGAGAAGAGACGCTGGCACCACCACCAGCAGCAGCAGCAGAATTGGGTAAGGCAAATGAGTGGGCAATTGGCGACCCGCTCACCTGTTCCACCCCAGAGCAAAGCATCCAAACACTGTCAGTCCTAGACGTTTGGCAGCAGACTTCCAGAGCTCAGACACTAGGCCCTAGCGTAAGCTGGCTACATTGGCGGAGGTAGCAGGCGTTGCCACACCGCAGCAAGTGCAACCAGGGGGGGAGAAACTACCCTCTCCATTAGGGACATTTAAGGCATGACACTAGCCAGGAAGCGAACTGGCAGAGAAGAGACGCTGGCACCACCACCAGCAGCATCAGCAGCAGCAGCATTGGAAAAGGCGAATGAGTGGGCAATTGACGACCCGCTCACCTGTTTCACCCCAGGGCAAAGCATCCAAAGACTGTCAGTCCTTGGCGTTTGGGAGCAGACTTCCAGAACTCAGACACTAGGCCCTAGCGTAAATTGGCTACACCGGCGGAGGTAGCAGGCATTGCCACACCGCAGCAAGTGCAACCAGGGGGAGAAACTACCCTCTCCATTAGGGACATTTGAGGCATGATTTCAGCCAGGAAGCGAACTGGCAAAAGATGCTGGCACCACCACCAGCAGCACCGTTGGAAAAGGAAAAAGGTGAATGAGTGGGCAATTGACGACCCGCTCACCTGTTTCACCCCAGGGCAAAGCATGAAAGTCTGTCAGTCCATGGCGTTTGGGAGCGGACTTCCAGAACTCAGACACTAGGCCCTAGCGTAAATTGGCTACACCGGCGGAGGTAGCAGACGTTGCCACACCGCAAACACGTGCAACCAGGGGGAGAAACTACCTTAAACATTACAGATAAAAAAAATTAACTTTCCAAGCTACCCAACTTGGGCAGATTGAATTTAAGGAAGGCAATCTGCTCCATCAGATGAGGTGCCATGCGTGAGCGCTGTGGACTCAGTATGTTTCCAGTCATAGAAAACACGCGCTCACTTTGAACAGTGGTTGGCGGACATGATAGTAGCTGCTGCGCAACCCATGAGAGTGCAGGCCACACACTCTTCTTTTCATCCCAGTAGCTAAGAGGATCAACATTAGGCGCAGAAGGAACTTCACAGAGGTAAAGTTTGACCATTTCAGCAGCACTACTCTCCTTTCTGCTGCTAGCTCTGTCAGATGGTCCAACTATACTCCCAAGTGCCTCTTCCCAAAACGCAGCTGCTCCACTCAGCTGTGTTGTGCTGCTTGTGGCACTGCTGCTGATGCTGCTGCTAGGAGTAGCAGACCACATCATCTCTTCCTCCTCCTGCACCTCTCCCTCCTCGGACAGCATTCCCATTTTACGCTGCCAGTCACGCACCTTGTTGACCAATTGCTCCCGGTAGCTACTGAGAACATTAAATTTCAAAGCTAGCTTTCCCTTAATTCTTGGATCGCAAAGGCACGCTAGCATCATTTCGGGACTCTCTTCCATTCGTTTGCGAAGGTGTACTTTTAGCAGATCCTTCAGCTTCCTGACTATGGCTGCTATGTCAGGATGTAGAGTGCCACCTTGAACAGCCTCACGGTTTCCAAGGAACACATGCATCTTGCTGCCTAGATGGGAGAACACTGGGATTACCTGGGCCAGACTGGCAGTGTTTGAGCTTAAATTTTCTGTGGCATCCCTGAATGGTTTAAGGACTGCCACTAGCTGGGCGATCACTGTCCAATCCTCCCTATTCAATGGAGAGGTAATCCCAATATTGTGCTCTGAGGCAAGATTATGGATTGCCCTCTGCTGCTCCAAAATCCTCTCGAGCATGTCTAACGTGGAGTTCCACCGTGTACTGACATCCTGACGTAGGCAGTGTACGGGAAGACCTGACCTCTCTTGCTCTTCCCTCAAAAGTTGGCTAGCCTTAACACTATGGTGAAAGTGCCCAGCGATCTTTCTGCAGCGGGACAGAACTACTGCTGCCACATTAGTTCCTTCTGACATTGCTGCCTTCACTACAAGATGGATGATGTGGGCTGCACAGCGCACACCAACAATATGACCATCTCGCAGCGCTTTCACCATATTGGCACCTCCGTCAGTTACCACAAAACCAACTTCAACATTGGTGCCCGCCTCTGCTCCCACCCAAAGGCTAAACATTTTCCTCATCGCATGCAGAATGTTTTGGGAAGTGTGCTTTTCATCCATCACTTCTGCATGGAGAAGGAAAGATCGGTAGCCTGCTGCAGCAGCTTCCTTAGACACACCGGGCTGCCACCAGTGTGCTGTCAAAGAAAGAAAGGCATGCTGGCCGCTAGGGTGCACTCCACAAATCTGTAGTGAAATGAACAGACTGACCAGCAGCCTTGGAAAGCTCCTCTTTCACTGCTGCAACACAGGACCGATACAATGAGGGGACAATGTTCCTGCTGAAAGTGGAACGTGACGGAACTGTATATTGTGGAGCCACAGCCGCCATCAATTGTTTGAAAGGCTCCCCTTCGATCATAGAGAAGGATGCCCCTCCAACAGCAATGAACTGACCAATCAGTCGCGTTACTTTATTGGCCTGCTGTTTGGGCATTGACCTTTTGGATTGGAATGCCACAAATTGTTCCAGGGTGGGCTGGACATGCAGTGCTCCAACCTGCCTTGGTCTCTGGCTGCCAGCACTAGTTGCTGCTGCTGCTGCTGCTGCTATTGGCTCAGAAGAAGAAGCTGTTGGGGGTTTTCCACGGCCACCAGCTATGCTGCCTGCACTAAGTTTTCCCTCTGCATCTTTCCCCAATAGCACAGCGTTGTGTTGAGTGCTGAGGTGATGCTTCATGCTAGCACTGGTAAAATGGCCAGACACTTTCCCTCTGCTTATTAGCTTCCCACAATGTTTGCACTTTCCATAGCGCCCTTCTTCAACATTTTCAAAGTGCTCCCAAATTGGGGCGCGCATAGCCTTGGAGTGTGCCTTGGGTGCTGCTCCTACTGCTCGGGGTGGATGAACAGAGGCAGAACTAGTGGTGGTGGGACTGGTGGTAACAGTACTGGCCATAGTGGGACTGCTAATTGCTTTAGATTTGCTAGGTTTTGCTGCTGCTGCTGGTGGTGGTGGTGGTGGTGATGATCGTAGCGGAGAAGGTGGAGGCTCAGGGGAAAATTGTGCACTAGTCATTTGGACACTGCTCCCTGAGGAATCTGATTCCTGACCACTCATCTCCTCTACTTCCTCTGGCTCATAGTCTAGCTCTTCATTAGCCAGATCGAATGGAATTCCTGCTAGGCTGGAGCTAAGACTGATATCGTCGTGAGACTCGTGACTAGTAGTAGTGCGAGCAGGAAGAATAGACTCTGCACTTGGCCTCTCAGTCTCAGGCTCCTCTGCTACCTCGCTAGGTGGAGTTCCACTATGTGTAGCCCTCTCTCTAACTGTCTTTACAAAAATTTTGTAAGGACTTGGTGGCTTGCTAGAGGTACTAGGAGGACATGGCGTGGCGGTACCAGTGGGAACAGTAGGCGCAGCACTAGTGGTGGTAGAGGCGGTAGAGGTGGGGGTGGTGGTGGTGGTGGTTTTCCCTACAAAGGAATGAGATCGCTTTGGTTTGGGACCCCTCTGAGTCTTGCTGCTAATTTGGCTCTGCTTGGTACCTTGCATGCTGCTGGTGGATGGGGAAGATGCTGCTTGGGGCAAAAGGCACTTCTTTTTAGTCACTGGGCTGGTACTACTTGTGCTACCCTTTAACTTTGAACGTGCTTCTGGTGCTTTAGGCTTTCCGTAAAAAACCATAGAGCTTGTGGGCCTAGCCGCACTACTACTGCCTGCTTTTGGTGCCTTTCCTTTACTTGATGATCCTTCAAGCAATGCTTCCCCATATGATAAGCGAGAGCTTGGCCTACTTGGCCGACTAGACTGACGCAAAGGCTGCATCTTAGAACTGGTGGTGGTGCTGGTGGTGGTGCTGGTGGTGGCGGTGGTAGATGGAGCTTGTCCCTCCTTAGTCCCAAAAGGAGGATCCATTTCAAATTTTGTGTTGTGTGTGTAGTGTAGTGTAGTGTTTAAAAAACTATAAAAAAAATAAAAAAAAATAAAAATAAAAAAAAGGAAAAACGAATTAAAGACAAAAAATTAGAGGAAGTTCTCTTCAGTGCTACTGCTTAAAAAGTAAAACTATGCACTACTGCACTGTGCTGTGTGCAATCTGCCAAAGTGCTAAAGTTATTTAAATTATTAACTCAAGATTAACTATTTAATAACTAGCAGTATTTTATTTTTAATTTGAATTTACACGGGCCTAAGAGCTTAGCCTACTACTATGCTAGCCTAAAGCTATATTTCCTTACTATAAGTCTACCTCTAGGCAGACGCTCTCAAACCCACTAAGCTAAAGTGAGGTTAAATCAGATTCAGTATATGATTTATTAATTAATATTAAGTTATATAATATTAATAGATTAGAAATAATTTACTTATATATTATGTATTATAGATAGAAGAATATAGATTATGAATTAGAATTTAGAATTAGAATTACTTATATTATAGATTATGAATTAGAATTTATATTGTTATATATTATTTATAATATATTATAGATTAAGATTAAAGAAGATTAGAATTATTTTAGTACTACAGCTAGTAGCTTGAAGCTTTGCTTAGTACAGCTCGTCACAGTCAATTTTTCTTGAAAAGAATTAGAAATAAAATAAAATGTCTCAGCAAAACAGTTAGCTTCACTGCTGGCTGCACTCACTAGCCCAACAAGTTCACTTCACTGATGGACTGAGGTGAGCAAAACACTAAGGGTACTTTTAATAAAATTGAAATAAAATGTAAAATAAATGAGAAAATCTTTGCAAAACAGTTAACGTCACTGCTTGCTGATCAAAAAAAAACACAGCACTTATGCGGCTGCACTCACTAGCCCAACAAGTTCACTTCACTGATGGACTGAGGTGAGCAAAACAAATGAAATAAAATGAAAGATTAATTAAGAAAAATTGACTTGGTCTCTTGCTGTTGCTAAAACAAAGCACAAACTATAGAGCTGCAGCACCAGTACTAATAAGATTAGCTGAACTATACGCTAGTAGTAATTATTTAATATTATTACTTTTATTTATAGCTAATTTAATTAACTATTAAGACAAGAAAGAATTATAGAATTATTGATATTACTGATTTTAGATTAGACACTAGTAGATGTCTTGAATGTCTACAGTACACTCTACACTAGTATACTATTACTAACTATAACTGACAAATATATATATAATTTTATAATGAATTCAATTATTAATTATATGAATTAATATTACTGATTTTAAATTAGGCACTAGTAGATGAATGTCTACAGTACACTCTACACTAGTATACTATAGAATATATATATATATATGACTGACAAATATATATATATATAATAATGAACTATTAAATTATAGATTCTATTAAATTATTATTTATAAATTCTATTTAATTTATTTAAGCAGGACAGGCAATAGGCACTAGTGCCAGCCCAGGGCAAGGGCACCCCAGTGCCACTGAGGCACTGGGTGCACTGTCAACTCAACAGCACTTACACTACAGTTGATGACAAATTAAATAAAAAAAATTAAATTAATCAAATTATTATTATTAATTATATTAAGTAGCACTGAAGTGAGGATGAAGTACACTGTGAGAAATGGCAGGCTAAGGCTTACCAGTCTCACACAGAACAGAACAATCTCTCTCTGTAACGCTCGGATGCAGCACAGCAGTGTTGCCAAAGCAGTCACAGCGAAAAATGAATGGATCTCTCAGGCAAGCTCTGGTCTTATAAAGGCGCCTTCAGAATTCAAAAAACAGCAGCACAGGCATTGGACGAGACCCTTAGCGTGACGTCACAAGAGTGAGCTGATTGGACAGACGAGATCAGCTCACTCCTGTTTGAAATTTTGGCGGCTGCGCGGCAAAAACGAAGACGATCACGAAGAATCTTCGATTCTTCGTGGTTGTGAGTCTTCGTCTTCTCCTACGTTTTGCCGGCACTGTATTCTCTTCGGCGTGTCTTCGGAACGAACAAAAAAACGGCCTCTTCGTGCTCGTTTTCATGTTCGCCCGAAGACGAATGCGCAAGTCTATTGCATATACACCAGAACAAAATGGAGTTGCAGAAAGAAAGAACATCACTAATGGGCATGGTGAGATGCATGCTTTTGGATGCAGGACTCCCCGATAAACATTGTGGAGAAGCTGTTCAGACAGCCAAAATACCTACAAAATAGGCTGCCAACTAAAGCTACTGAGGGACCTGGATCCCCCGTGATCTCTGACAGACGGGGAAGGTCTGCGCGATGGACGCAGACAACCCCCGCTGCTAGCCACACCTCCTTCCGGCTGCAGCGTAAGTTGTCTACGCGTATCGAGTTGACGTCAACCCGCTGCCCCGGTATACAGCAGGAAATTGGAAGCACCGGTAAGTGGTGGTGGGGAGGGGAGACAGAAGGATCCAGGTCCCCTGCAGCGGTGCGGGGGATCTGGATCTTAGTCTCATAGTCAGACCTCTATTTGAGGTCTGATTATAAGACGACCCCGATTAGAAGACGAGGGGTATTTTTCAGAGCATTTGCTCTGAAAAAAACCTCGTCTTATAATCGAGCAAATACGGTAAATGTTCTTTTGGTGGACTTGTCTTTCTCTTTGCCTTTTCTCCGTCTTCTCTCCGTCTATTTTTTCACCTTCGGGTATGGAAGCCAAATGCATTTTCACTTACCTGGTTGATTACTCCTAACCACATATTTTTTTAACCCCACTCCTGGGAGGACCATATTATGATCATTTCAAGTAAAAGCTGAACCACCCATGTTCTCATGAGAACTTTATTGATACGCACACTGAGGGTTGGAGACATATGGAACGCGGCAACACCAACAGAGGAGAAGCGGATGACGTACGTGATACGCGACAGTGCGCGATGACGCCCACAAGACGGGACAAGAACAACAGACGGGAAACGGACGGCGTGGGATGACGTATACACGGAAATAGTTATAAAAAAAGCACAACAACGGAACAAGATTACTTACCGGATCGATTATACTTCTACTGAAGAAGCCAAGTCGGCGAAACGCGTTTAGAAGGATCTATTTGGATTATTCTACATCCCACAACTGGTGGACTTTTCATTTACACGCTTCAAGCACTTTGGGTGCATGGACCAAATGTGAGTGCATTCTTTACTGGTGACATTAATTCTTTACCCGGATATTGCACTATTTTAAGTTTATTTTTTAGAGTCAACGAAGATTATTAAAGATATTATTGCATTCAACTTGGATGGGTCTGAATCATCTATTCCACCTGTGAGTGCAACACTTTACCCACACATAAAATTGGTCTTATATTCTGCACTATATTGTTTTTTTTCCCTTATATGTATCTGCGCCCCATAATTTTTTGGTTGGTAACTACAGAAATAGTAGCTGAGATGGGGTCCATGCCTTTAGGGGGCACAAACAATTGTTTTTGGTCAGAAGGGCCTTTTCCAAACAATTCTGAATTGGCGCAGGGAGACAGGAATGTCTTGTTAAGTCACGTGCCCCCGTAGCGAAACCGAGGCTGCTCGCACAGGAAGTCAGAAGCACCGGTAAGTTGTTTTTTTGGGGGGGGTTAAATGGGGGGCATAAGGCATTTCTGTAGGCAGAGTGCTCTATGAAATGCCTTTTAACCCCCTTAACGCCACTCTGCCTCCAGAAATGCCTTTTAACCCTCTATACGCCACTCTGCCTCCTGAAATGCCTAATACCTCCCTATATGCCACTCTGCCCCATAATATGCCTTTTAACCCCCTAAATGCCAGAGTGGCATATAGGGGTATAAGGCATGTCTGGAGGCAGAGTGGCATATAGGGGTATAAGGCATGTCTGGAGGCAGAGTGGCACATAGGGGGTCAAAAGGCATATAATGGGGCACAGGGGCATATAGAGGGTTTAAGGCATTTATTGGGCAGAGTGACAAGCCTGGGGGCAGATTTGCATAACTGGGGGCAGGTTGGAAAATAAAAGGAATTAAAAACAAAATATTTTTCTCAATCATAGCTTTTATTAAAAAAAATAGTTTACATGAATTAACATTTACTATAGGAAACTTCTTTCCTATAGGGTCGTCTTACATTCAGGCTTTTTCTTTTTTTCCTAAATTAATATTCAGATTTTGGGGGGTCGTCTTATAATCAGGGTTGTCTTATAATCGAGCAAATACGGTAATACCTGCAATGCTGTCTCCATGTATTTATTTGATCTATACCTGCAATGCTGCGTTTTATATATTGTTATTGTATACCTGCAAATACAGGATTTGTATGTCTGATTCTGTTGATTTGATATATACCTTCAGTGCTGAGATCACAAGTGAATTTCAATTGATCTATGCATGCAAAGCTGGGTTTGTGTGTAAATGTGTTGATCTATACCTGCTATCGGCAGCAGGGTCTAATATTAATATATATCGGCAACTGGGGCTAATATTTATATATATATATCAGCAGCAGGATCCAATATTAACGAAACTGCCAGTTCAGCTGTAATTTTGCAAATCATGTTTCAATCACAGTCTTTACTTCAAAGAGATAAGTACTCATGATGTAGATAAAAATGCATGTCTAATGCGTATATGTGATGGGCCATTAATACAAATAGTGGTGGCTGGAGGCGATTATACAAGGGTGTGGGGGCACCACATTAATCTATACTAAAAGGGTGCTGGCTGGGGCATCAATACACAAGGGTCAAAAACACTAAGGGGGTATAAACAACAATGCAGTGTGAAAAATCCATCCTGATGTAGATGTCAGTGACGTAGATTGTGTCATGCTGTTTGTGTGTTTTTGTTTATCAGTGTACCAGAGCCTGTCCTGGGGTGTGTGTGCGTATAGGTGTTGGTGCGGCACAGCCTGTCCTGGTGTGTGTTTGGGTGCCCGTATGGCATAGCCTGTCCTGTGTGTGTGTGTTTGGGTGTCGGTGTGGCAGAGCCTGTCCTGGTGTGTGTTTGGGTATTGGTTTGGCAGAGCCTGTCCTGGTGTGAGCCTGTCCTGGTGTGTGTGTTTGTGTGTCAGTGTGGCAGAGCCTGTCCTGGTGTGTGTGTCTGGGTGTCGGTGTGACAGAGCCTGTCCTGGTGTGTGTGTCTGGGTGTCGGTGTGACAGAGCCCGTGTTGGTGTGTGTGTTTGGTTATCTGTTTCCTGACAGTTGGAATTATTTAATTTCTACTTATCTAGAGATAAAATGCCCTCCTGAAGCTGTAGTGACTTCAGGGGACAAAACATTCAAGGCCCTCAAATCATTTAGTGGAAAAGTTAAGGTATTGCGTTATTTATGCTATAATATTTATTTCAAGGATTAGTCGTACTAAATTGTGGCTTCAGGCTTCCCATGTTAAATGACCGAGTTAGTCCAATAACAAAAGTATCATTCCATAGCACATTACTTTTGGCAATATATATATATATATATATTTTCTCAGTGGTATGATTTTATGGTTGAAATTATGAATGCCCCCCCAGTTTGACTGGTATCTTGTGTGCCCCCCCTATATATTGTTTCTAGAGTCGCCACTGCACATCTGAGGACTGATTATTCTTTGAGTCTGTGTAGCAGAAAAATGGCAGCATAGATTGGCTGAATAGGTCTTATCTGCATTGATTTTTTTTCTCTGCATAATAATAGGTAGGGGCGGGCAACTAAATGTGTATTAATTTACCTCTGCAGACAAGCAAGGATTATATTAAGATTACAACAGCATCTGTTGTACACTGCTCCATCTACCCCTATCCTGTGAGTGTCTTCTCTATAGCTGCACACTCTCTTTCACATTGACCTCTTCCCCTCTTTGACTCCCCTACTTTTTCTCCTGTCACTTTCTTCACTGCAGCTGCACACCATCTCACACACTGATGTTCCCTCCCCTCAATCTCCCTTTCCACTTTTATTATTGGTATCTTCTCTGCAGCTGCACTCTCTCACATACACTGACTACCTCCCCTTCCATGCTTGGCCCCCTCCACTCCCTCCTGTCAGTTTTTTCTCTGCAGCTGCACAAAGTTTTGCACACTGGTACCCAGTGTGGCAGCTTCACAGAGATCAGAGGAGACCAGACAGTGGCTGGAGAAGGGCGGTTGAGCAAGTGGGGGGGGGGAATCTGGGAGGAGAAGGCAATTGCTCACACGGGGCAAAGAAGGCTCAGAGAAATGGGTGGAGAGAGGACTAGGGGAATATGGGCAATGAACCTGGAAAGAGACTGAGTTTTGGGCTAAACATTTCATTATCTCTATCGCCCCCTAAAGTCCGCAAGCAAGCAGAGTTGATAATGTTTCCAACAGTCCCCTTCTCAACTCAATATGCTTTAGAATCTACAACCCCTAAGTTGTCACGTAGACTCTGGTAAAGGTCTCCTGTTAGTGGCTTGGTGAGTATATCTGCTTTCATCTTTCCTGTTAGCATAAGTCAACTAATCCTTTACTACATGGTACTTCACATCAATATGCTTTGTACATGCACTCATTTTCTCTGATAGAGCAAGTCTTATACAACTTTGGTTGTCTTCAAAGATCTGCATTGGTGTGGGTTCATCTATTCCCATGTCTTTCAGTAGCGATTTGATCCATAAGACCTCTCTCCCACTGGTGGACTTACGATCTGATACATCTTCAGCCCAATCAGCATCTCTGTATCCTATTACTCTAGTCTCAATGTGCAGTCCCTTTCAGCTATCTTCCTATTCTCTTGACTGCAGTCCAGTCTCTTTGTGTGGGTGAACTAGTCTTTCTACATAGTATGCCTATTGCAGTAGCTATGTCAGTTCAGGTTGTCGTAGATAAGTATTACCTACGGCTTCTCTGTAGCCATTTGTTTCTGATAATGGTTCACTTTGCTCCATTTGCCTGTGGAAACCCACTTCCATTGAAGTAGACATTGTTTTAGCTTCTTGTAGTCCTAAACCTTCAAGCAAGTCTAGGATCTTTGGCTTTTGAATGAGGAGAAAACTTCCATCTTCGTCTCTTTCAATCTGCATGCCTAAATAGTAACCAACATTGCCCAGTTGTTTAATTTCCACTTCTTTGTTCAGATGATGTACTATTTCTGCACTGTCCTTTTGATCTTCATAGCAAATAATGAGACCATCAACATAGGTCAATATGAATATCCATCTGCCTTCTCTGTGGCGTGTATAAAGGCAGGACTTGTAAGCATTTTGTCAAGTTTTTCATTCCAAGCTCTTGCTGCTTGCTTTAAACCTTAAAGCCCCTTCTGAAGCTCACACACAAGATCCTTATTCTTGTCACATATAAATCCTGGAGCCTGTTGCATGTACAGCTCTTCTTCTATTTCTCCATGTAAGAACAGTGTTTACATCAAGGTGTTCTACGTGTATCTGTCTTCAAGCTGCTAAAGTCAAGAGTACTCTTATTGTGGTAAGCTTTACTACTAGTGCAAAAACTAATAATCCTCACCATATTTTTGAGAGTAGCCTTTTGTGAATAGCCTGGCTTTATACTTCTTTGTTTCCCCTCTTGCATCTTGCTTGGCTTTGCAGCCTTTGGCTTTCTTGTCTTTGGGTAGTTTTGTAAGAGTCTATGTTTTATTTTTCTGCAAAGCTTCTATTTCTTCTATTGCTTTTTCCATTTGTCCGCTTCTGCAGCAGGCATTTGCTCAACATCCTTCCATAATGCTGGTTCATATGGCAACACTGATCTTCCAAAGTAAGATCAAAGTCTTTTAGCTGGAGTTCATTTGTTGGGCATTAAGAGTAATTGAGTTCTTGCTCTGGAGATTCTTGTACTTTAGCTACTTCAGACTGTGCTGTCTCATCTGCTAGGCCTGTTGATGCTTCTATCTGAACATCTTTATCCTGTTCTTCTTGAATAATGTTTATATTTCCGTCTACTGGATACTACCGTACTTGCTCAATTATAAGACGACCCTGATTATAAGATGACCCCCCAAAATTTGATTATTAATTTATGAAAAAAAGAAAAAGCCTGAATATAAGATGACCCTATAGGAAAAAGTTTTATCTTGTTGTCTTAGTTATTATTATTTTGTTGTTTTTGTTTTCAGTTTGCAGGGCTGTCAGATGTTTCTATATCTGGGGATATTCCTGTGGAGGGAGAGATCACTGTTCCTATTGCTTCACAGTCGCATGAAGATGATTATTTTACGCCGGATGAGCCCGTCAAAGACACTATTGTATGAAAACTAACTCTTTGAATAACCTTGTTTTCTCTGTATATACATATGTTGAATAGATGGGTTGATCAAATCTATTCATCATGCAGCGCACTGGGTTAGAAAAGTTAGGAACAACGTAATATTAAGTGGGATAGCACCCAGCACTAATTCTCTTGCTGTCAAGTCATGCCTAACAACATCTGTATTAAGTCCTACCACAGTCTTACATTAGATTTTTATAACATAGGCATCTACACTTCTCTTTCCTACCTTGGTTTGTGTTCTAAGTATTATATATATATATGCTGCTTGAAGGCTTTGTCTACGTTTTTTTCTTATCCACAAGTTCTTAGAATAATAGCTCTGAAAGGATTACTGGTGTACCCAATGTAATTTTTTATGGGGGGAAAAAAATACATTATTTGTTTCTTTAGTGTTTGTCCTTACCTGGTGACATCAGAGGCCTGCTAGGCAGTACCAGAGCCACATTTCTCTTCAAAGGATGCTCTGGTTTTAGAGGAATTGACTGGGAAAATGAAGGCATTGCTGAACTAATACATTCTGATATATATGTGTGTGTAAAACAAAGTAAGAATACAGCACATACCCGATACAAAAATCAGGGATATTTATCTAAGGCGTAAATATTGGGGACTCTGTCACACTATATGGCCGTATATTGCTTTGACCACCGCTACATCAAAGTACCCCAAGTTTGGGTCCTATCTAATTTGTCATGGCTATATTTCCTACCAAGGTGATGAATCAGTGGGACTGGCTGCTCATTCCATTAAAAGCCTTCTCTGGACACTATTAATGAGGCAGATGAGGCTACTCAACCCTAGGGTTTGGTCACAACCTGCAAATGCGCAACAAAATATACAAAAAAGTCAAATTACCTCATCTGTGCTCATCTGTGCCATTGAACATTCATTTTTATTGGGGCTGATGAATAGATGTTTGTAGGTTAAAAATTTTCTTTTCTATGTCTACTACCTTTTTACAGAGGTCAGTAGGTTTTTGTGGTATAATTCTCAGAAAGGGAAGACATCTGGTCCCTTGACTGTGTTCTGCAACAGCACATTTCCTCAATAATTTTTAGGTACTTTTTGTTTGTTTTGTTTCAGATGCGGGACCTGAGGGCTGTTGGGAAAAAGTTTCTTCATGTCATGTATCCCCAAAAAAGCACAACCCTCTTAAGAGACTGTGAGTATGTGAATGCCAAAACATCTTTTACGGTTTGAGCACTAGGTGTCGCTTCTAGAGGTTATTTTGGAACTCAGATGAAATACTGATTTCCCACAAAAATTGTAATAGGAAAGAACACAAAAAGCCATTCCAGTAACAGAATAATCAGAATAAATGGGTAGATATCTCCAGTTGGTTACCCCTTCTGCGATCTTCATACCACGTCTTGGATATATGATGTAAGTGGGTCCCGATTCCCTTTCCCTAGCGCCCACCCAGTAAATATTATTCTCAATGACTTACCTGTAGCAGTGAGACCTTGCCTCCAAACTGAAGCATTATTTCATTTAAATTTATTAGCTTGGGTGTAACTTTAAACCATGACGTGATGCCGCCAACTCCAAGTTGAACTGAGTTCCTTCCCTTGTTTCTTTTTGAAAGAGTGGTAGTAATAATAATAATTAGGAGAACCAACCCCGTATTAATGCTCACCTGGCTATAAATGGAGGAGAATGATGTGAACCGGCTTGGGAATCATTGCTTTTGCCTGCATTTGTGTTTTGGTCCTGTCCATTGCTGTATTCTAAGGCACAGCCCTATGAAATGTATGTTGCAGTCCGTTTTGCATGAGCTCCGGTGCATTTTACCGCAAGCAGGTTAATGGAGGCATTGTTTTTCTAACTGATTTAACTCCTCTCCCCAGCTGCCTCTTATAACTGAGGCCGTTCGTCAGCATGATCAAATTTGCATGCAATAAAATTTATTGGTTTAATGCAAAACATACCTGCATGCAAAAAGAACAATCATGCCCTAAGATAAAGAACTCAATGGTATGCACTTCTTTGAATTACGATTATTTGAAGTGAACCATTTTGATTCTATGTGCTACTAATCTGAATTATCGTTACTGTTGGCACCATATTCCTAATGCTGTGGTCTTGTGGTCTTTCTGCAGGGGATTTATGGGGCTCTCTTGTGTTGTGCGTCTCACTTGCTCTGTAAGTATTTATTACTTCCATTTCCTTGATGTTTGGAGATTACCCAGCAGTCTGTAATTATGTGCCCAGCAGTAGCGTACCTAGCGGGGGGCGGGGGGGGGGTTGCGATCCGCACCGGGTGCCGCTCATCAGGGGGGTGCCAACTTGCCGGCACCCCTCCAGAGACGGACAGCAATGTCCGCTGCTGGAGGAGCAGGCTCGCAAGGGAGCGGTATCGGAGGTCTTTAGCAGACCTCCGGCTCCCTTGAGTGATTTTAAGCCGGGTTCAACCACAGCTGCTGTGCGCCGGATTTGTTGTCAGATCCCGGCTCACAACACCGAAGCCGCGCCCACTGCCGTCCGTGCCCTCTGACCCGACAGAAGAACTGAAGAAGAGGAGGAAAAGAAGCTGTAAGGAGAAAAGAGGAAAGGTAGGAAAGCATTCAGTGAGTGAGAGTTGATTGGTATGTGTGTGGATTGGTATGTGTGGATTAGTATATATGTGGATTGGTATGTGTGGATTAGTATATGTCTGGATTGGTATATGTGTGGATTGGTATGTGTGTGCATTGGTATGTGTGTGGATTGGTATGTGTGTGGATTGGTATGCGTGTGGGTTGGTATATGTGTGGGTTGGTATATGTGTGGATTGGTATGTGTGGATTGGTATATGTGTGGATTGGTGTGTGTGTGGATTGGTATGTGTGGATTGGTGTGTGTGTGGATTGGTATATGTGCGGATTGGTATATGTGCGGATTGGTAAGTGTGTGAGAGTGATGGGTGTTATGCTGTACCATTTCCAATGTATTTTTCATTATATAATTATGCTCTAGTACATCATAACTCCCATCACTCTATACTGTTCCATACAGTGGCAGAGCTGGGAGACAGAGGCCTTTCACTCCCACCGCAGGACTCCTGAAAGGTAAGTGAACTTCAAAGTGGGAGAGGGTAGATAGTTAGGAGGGGGTAGATAGGGAGAAGGGAGTGAGACGGGGGGATAGGGGGTAGATAGGGAGAAGGGAGTGAGAAGGGGTAGGTAGGACAAAAGGGAGTGAGAAGGGGTAGATAGGGCAATCATACTCCTATCATGCCAAGTCTGCGAGTACATCCTGGAATCTGGGTATGCCTGGGCATGATAGAAATGTGATTGATGTTAACAATCATATATATATATATATATATTAATATTGTTATTTAATTGTTTTGTCCTATTTTGGTGTGTTACTTGAAATAAAAGTGTTAGATTTTTTTTATGGTGTGGGGGGGCCCATATTCGGTTTCGGCCAGGTAAATGCTGCATTTTCGGTTTCAGTCCAGAATTTGTTTCGGTGCATCCCTACTACTAATGAAGTGGTAGGCCTACACCACATCAATGTTTGGCTTAGTATATAGTGATAGGAGTTATGCTGCACTATTGTCAATGTCTGGCTCAATGTATAGTGATAGGGATTATGCTGTACCACCGTCAATGTGTGCCTCAGTATATAGTGATAGGTGTTATGTTGTACCACCCTCATTGTCTGCCTCAGTATATAGTGGTAGGTGTTATGCCTGCAATGCTGTCTCCATGTATTTATTTGATCTATACCTGCAATGCTGCGTTTTATATATTGTTATTGTATACCTGCAAATACAGGATTTGTATGTCTGATTCTGTTGATTTGATATATACCTTCAGTGCTGAGATCACAAGTGAATTTCAATTGATCTATGCATGCAAAGCTGGGTTTGTGTGTAAATGTGTTGATCTATACCTGCTATCGGCAGCAGGGTCTAATATTAATATATATCGGCAACTGGGGCTAATATTTATATATATATATCAGCAGCAGGATCCAATATTAACGAAACTGCCAGTTCAGCTGTAATTTTGAAATCATGTTTCAATCACAGTCTTTACTTCAAAGAGATAAGTACTCATGATGTAGATAAAAATGCATGTCTAATGCGTATATGTGATGGGCCATTAATACAAATAGTGGTGGCTGGAGGCGATTATACAAGGGTGTGGGGGCACCACATTAATCTATACTAAAAGGGTGCTGGCTGGGGCATCAATACACAAGGGTCAAAAACACTAAGGGGGTATAAACAACAATGCAGTGTGAAAAATCCATCCTGATGTAGATGTCAGTGACGTAGATTGTGTCATGCTGTTTGTGTGTTTTTGTTTATCAGTGTACCAGAGCCTGTCCTGGGGTGTGTGTGCGTATAGGTGTTGGTGCGGCACAGCCTGTCCTGGTGTGTGTTTGGGTGCCCGTATGGCATAGCCTGTCCTGTGTGTGTGTGTTTGGGTGTCGGTGTGGCAGAGCCTGTCCTGGTGTGTGTTTGGGTATTGGTTTGGCAGAGCCTGTCCTGGTGTGAGCCTGTCCTGGTGTGTGTGTTTGTGTGTCAGTGTGGCAGAGCCTGTCCTGGTGTGTGTGTCTGGGTGTCGGTGTGACAGAGCCTGTCCTGGTGTGTGTGTCTGGGTGTCGGTGTGACAGAGCCCGTGTTGGTGTGTGTGTTTGGTTATCTGTTTCCTGACAGTTGGAATTATTTAATTTATACTTATCTAGAGATAAAATGCCCTCCTGAAGCTGTAGTGACTTCAGGGGACAAAACATTCAAGGCCCTCAAATCATTTAGTGGAAAAGTTAAGGTATTGCGTTATTTATGCTATAATATTTATTTCAAGGATTAGTCGTACTAAATTGTGGCTTCAGGCTTCCCATGTTAAATGACCGAGTTAGTCCAATAACAAAAGTATCATTCCATAGCACATTACTTTTGGCAATATATATATATATATATTTTCTCAGTGGTATGATTTTATGGTTGAAATTATGAATGCCCCCCCAGTTTGACTGGTATCTTGTGTGCCCCCCCTATATATTGTTTCTAGAGTCGCCACTGCACATCTGAGGACTGATTATTCTTTGAGTCTGTGTAGCAGAAAAATGGCAGCATAGATTGGCTGAATAGGTCTTATCTGCATTGATTTTTTTTCTCTGCATAATAATAGGTAGGGGCGGGCAACTAAATGTGTATTAATTTACCTCTGCAGACAAGCAAGGATTATATTAAGATTACAACAGCATCTGTTGTACACTGCTCCATCTACCCCTATCCTGTGAGTGTCTTCTCTATAGCTGCACACTCTCTTTCACATTGACCTCTTCCCCTCTTTGACTCCCCTACTTTTTCTCCTGTCACTTTCTTCACTGCAGCTGCACACCATCTCACACACTGATGTTCCCTCCCCTCAATCTCCCTTTCCACTTTTATTATTGGTATCTTCTCTGCAGCTGCACTCTCTCACATACACTGACTACCTCCCCTTCCATGCTTGGCCCCCTCCACTCCCTCCTGTCAGTTTTTTCTCTGCAGCTGCACAAAGTTTTGCACACTGGTACCCAGTGTGGCAGCTTCACAGAGATCAGAGGAGACCAGACAGTGGCTGGAGAAGGGCGGTTGAGCAAGTGGGGGGGGGGAATCTGGGAGGAGAAGGCAATTGCTCACACGGGGCAAAGAAGGCTCAGAGAAATGGGTGGAGAGAGGACTAGGGGAATATGGGCAATGAACCTGGAAAGAGACTGAGTTTTGGGCTAAACATTTCATTATCTCTATCGCCCCCTAAAGTCCGCAAGCAAGCAGAGTTGATAATGTTTCCAACAGTCCCCTTCTCAACTCAATATGCTTTAGAATCTACAACCCCTAAGTTGTCACGTAGACTCTGGTAAAGGTCTCCTGTTAGTGGCTTGGTGAGTATATCTGCTTTCATCTTTCCTGTTAGCATAAGTCAACTAATCCTTTACTACATGGTACTTCACATCAATATGCTTTGTACATGCACTCATTTTCTCTGATAGAGCAAGTCTTATACAACTTTGGTTGTCTTCAAAGATCTGCATTGGTGTGGGTTCATCTATTCCCATGTCTTTCAGTAGCGATTTGATCCATAAGACCTCTCTCCCACTGGTGGACTTACGATCTGATACATCTTCAGCCCAATCAGCATCTCTGTATCCTATTACTCTAGTCTCAATGTGCAGTCCCTTTCAGCTATCTTCCTATTCTCTTGACTGCAGTCCAGTCTCTTTGTGTGGGTGAACTAGTCTTTCTACATAGTATGCCTATTGCAGTAGCTATGTCAGTTCAGGTTGTCGTAGATAAGTATTACCTACGGCTTCTCTGTAGCCATTTGTTTCTGATAATGGTTCACTTTGCTCCATTTGCCTGTGGAAACCCACTTCCATTGAAGTAGACATTGTTTTAGCTTCTTGTAGTCCTAAACCTTCAAGCAAGTCTAGGATCTTTGGCTTTTGAATGAGGAGAAAACTTCCATCTTCGTCTCTTTCAATCTGCATGCCTAAATAGTAACCAACATTGCCCAGTTGTTTAATTTCCACTTCTTTGTTCAGATGATGTACTATTTCTGCACTGTCTTTTTGATCTTCATAGCAAATAATGAGACCATCAACATAGGTCAATATGAATATCCATCTGCCTTCTCTGTGGCGTGTATAAAGGCAGGACTTGTAAGCATTTTGTCAAGTTTTTCATTCCAAGCTCTTGCTGCTTGCTTTAAACCTTAAAGCCCCTTCTGAAGCTCACACACAAGATCCTTATTCTTGTCACATATAAATCCTGGAGCCTGTTGCATGTACAGCTCTTCTTCTATTTCTCCATGTAAGAACAGTGTTTACATCAAGGTGTTCTACGTGTATCTGTCTTCAAGCTGCTAAAGTCAAGAGTACTCTTATTGTGGTAAGCTTTACTACTAGTGCAAAAACTAATAATCCTCACCATATTTTTGAGAGTAGCCTTTTGTGAATAGCCTGGCTTTATACTTCTTTGTTTCCCCTCTTGCATCTTGCTTGGCTTTGCAGCCTTTGGCTTTCTTGTCTTTGGGTAGTTTTGTAAGAGTCTATGTTTTATTTTTCTGCAAAGCTTCTATTTCTTCTATTGCTTTTTCCATTTGTCCGCTTCTGCAGCAGGCATTTGCTCAACATCCTTCCATAATGCTGGTTCATATGGCAACACTGATCTTCCAAAGTAAGATCAAAGTCTTTTAGCTGGAGTTCATTTGTTGGGCATTAAGAGTAATTGAGTTCTTGCTCTGGAGATTCTTGTACTTTAGCTACTTCAGACTGTGCTGTCTCATCTGCTAGGCCTGTTGATGCTTCTATCTGAACATCTTTATCCTGTTCTTCTTGAATAATGTTTATATTTCCGTCTACTGGATACTACCGTACTTGCTCAATTATAAGACGACCCTGATTATAAGATGACCCCCCAAAATTTGATTATTAATTTATGAAAAAAAGAAAAAGCCTGAATATAAGATGACCCTATAGGAAAAAGTTTTATCTTGTTGTCTTAGTTATTATTATTTTGTTGTTTTTGTTTTCAGTTTGCAGGGCTGTCAGATGTTTCTATATCTGGGGATATTCCTGTGGAGGGAGAGATCACTGTTCCTATTGCTTCACAGTCGCATGAAGATGATTATTTTACGCCGGATGAGCCCGTCAAAGACACTATTGTATGAAAACTAACTCTTTGAATAACCTTGTTTTCTCTGTATATACATATGTTGAATAGATGGGTTGATCAAATCTATTCATCATGCAGCGCACTGGGTTAGAAAAGTTAGGAACAACGTAATATTAAGTGGGATAGCACCCAGCACTAATTCTCTTGCTGTCAAGTCATGCCTAACAACATCTGTATTAAGTCCTACCACAGTCTTACATTAGATTTTTATAACATAGGCATCTACACTTCTCTTTCCTACCTTGGTTTGTGTTCTAAGTATTATATATATATATGCTGCTTGAAGGCTTTGTCTACGTTTTTTTCTTATCCACAAGTTCTTAGAATAATAGCTCTGAAAGGATTACTGGTGTACCCAATGTAATTTTTTATGGGGGGAAAAAAATACATTATTTGTTTCTTTAGTGTTTGTCCTTACCTGGTGACATCAGAGGCCTGCTAGGCAGTACCAGAGCCACATTTCTCTTCAAAGGATGCTCTGGTTTTAGAGGAATTGACTGGGAAAATGAAGGCATTGCTGAACTAATACATTCTGATATATATGTGTGTGTAAAACAAAGTAAGAATACAGCACATACCCGATACAAAAATCAGGGATATTTATCTAAGGCGTAAATATTGGGGACTCTGTCACACTATATGGCCGTATATTGCTTTGACCACCGCTACATCAAAGTACCCCAAGTTTGGGTCCTATCTAATTTGTCATGGCTATATTTCCTACCAAGGTGATGAATCAGTGGGACTGGCTGCTCATTCCATTAAAAGCCTTCTCTGGACACTATTAATGAGGCAGATGAGGCTACTCAACCCTAGGGTTTGGTCACAACCTGCAAATGCGCAACAAAATATACAAAAAAGTCAAATTACCTCATCTGTGCTCATCTGTGCCATTGAACATTCATTTTTATTGGGGCTGATGAATAGATGTTTGTAGGTTAAAAATTTTCTTTTCTATGTCTACTACCTTTTTACAGAGGTCAGTAGGTTTTTGTGGTATAATTCTCAGAAAGGGAAGACATCTGGTCCCTTGACTGTGTTCTGCAACAGCACATTTCCTCAATAATTTTTAGGTACTTTTTGTTTGTTTTGTTTCAGATGCGGGACCTGAGGGCTGTTGGGAAAAAGTTTCTTCATGTCATGTATCCCCAAAAAAGCACAACCCTCTTAAGAGACTGTGAGTATGTGAATGCCAAAACATCTTTTACGGTTTGAGCACTAGGTGTCGCTTCTAGAGGTTATTTTGGAACTCAGATGAAATACTGATTTCCCACAAAAATTGTAATAGGAAAGAACACAAAAAGCCATTCCAGTAACAGAATAATCAGAATAAATGGGTAGATATCTCCAGTTGGTTACCCCTTCTGCGATCTTCATACCACGTCTTGGATATATGATGTAAGTGGGTCCCGATTCCCTTTCCCTAGCGCCCACCCAGTAAATATTATTCTCAATGACTTACCTGTAGCAGTGAGACCTTGCCTCCAAACTGAAGCATTATTTCATTTAAATTTATTAGCTTGGGTGTAACTTTAAACCATGACGTGATGCCGCCAACTCCAAGTTGAACTGAGTTCCTTCCCTTGTTTCTTTTTGAAAGAGTGGTAGTAATAATAATAATTAGGAGAACCAACCCCGTATTAATGCTCACCTGGCTATAAATGGAGGAGAATGATGTGAACCGGCTTGGGAATCATTGCTTTTGCCTGCATTTGTGTTTTGGTCCTGTCCATTGCTGTATTCTAAGGCACAGCCCTATGAAATGTATGTTGCAGTCCGTTTTGCATGAGCTCCGGTGCATTTTACCGCAAGCAGGTTAATGGAGGCATTGTTTTTCTAACTGATTTAACTCCTCTCCCCAGCTGCCTCTTATAACTGAGGCCGTTCGTCAGCATGATCAAATTTGCATGCAATAAAATTTATTGGTTTAATGCAAAACATACCTGCATGCAAAAAGAACAATCATGCCCTAAGATAAAGAACTCAATGGTATGCACTTCTTTGAATTACGATTATTTGAAGTGAACCATTTTGATTCTATGTGCTACTAATCTGAATTATCGTTACTGTTGGCACCATATTCCTAATGCTGTGGTCTTGTGGTCTTTCTGCAGGGGATTTATGGGGCTCTCTTGTGTTGTGCGTCTCACTTGCTCTGTAAGTATTTATTACTTCCATTTCCTTGATGTTTGGAGATTACCCAGCAGTCTGTAATTATGTGCCCAGCAGTAGCGTACCTAGCGGGGGGCGGGGGGGGGTTGCGATCCGCACCGGGTGCCGCTCATCAGGGGGGTGCCAACTTGCCGGCACCCCTCCAGAGACGGACAGCAATGTCCGCCGCTGGAGGAGCAGGCTCGCAAGGGAGCGGTATCGGAGGTCTTTAGCAGACCTCCGGCTCCCTTGAGTGATTTTAAGCCGGGTTCAACCACAGCTGCTGTGCGCCGGATTTGTTGTCAGATCCCGGCTCACAACACCGAAGCCGCGCCCACTGCCGTCCGTGCCCTCTGACCCGACAGAAGAACTGAAGAAGAGGAGGAAAAGAAGCTGTAAGGAGAAAAGAGGAAAGGTAGGAAAGCATTCAGTGAGTGAGAGTTGATTGGTATGTGTGTGGATTGGTATGTGTGGATTAGTATATATGTGGATTGGTATGTGTGGATTAGTATATGTCTGGATTGGTATATGTGTGGATTGGTATGTGTGTGCATTGGTATGTGTGTGGATTGGTATGTGTGTGGATTGGTATGCGTGTGGGTTGGTATATGTGTGGGTTGGTATATGTGTGGATTGGTATGTGTGGATTGGTATATGTGTGGATTGGTGTGTGTGTGGATTGGTATGTGTGGATTGGTGTGTGTGTGGATTGGTATATGTGCGGATTGGTATATGTGCGGATTGGTAAGTGTGTGAGAGTGATGGGTGTTATGCTGTACCATTTCCAATGTATTTTTCATTATATAATTATGCTCTAGTACATCATAACTCCCATCACTCTATACTGTTCCATACAGTGGCAGAGCTGGGAGACAGAGGCCTTTCACTCCCACCGCAGGACTCCTGAAAGGTAAGTGAACTTCAAAGTGGGAGAGGGTAGATAGTTAGGAGGGGGTAGATAGGGAGAAGGGAGTGAGACGGGGGGATAGGGGGTAGATAGGGAGAAGGGAGTGAGAAGGGGTAGGTAGGACAAAAGGGAGTGAGAAGGGGTAGATAGGGCAATCATACTCCTATCATGCCAAGTCTGCGAGTACATCCTGGAATCTGGGTATGCCTGGGCATGATAGAAATGTGATTGATGTTAACAATCATATATATATATATATATATTAATATTGTTATTTAATTGTTTTGTCCTATTTTGGTGTGTTACTTGAAATAAAAGTGTTAGATTTTTTTTATGGTGTGGGGGGGCCCATATTCGGTTTCGGCCAGGTAAATGCTGCATTTTCGGTTTCAGTCCAGAATTTGTTTCGGTGCATCCCTACTACTAATGAAGTGGTAGGCCTACACCACATCAATGTTTGGCTTAGTATATAGTGATAGGAGTTATGCTGCACTATTGTCAATGTCTGGCTCAATGTATAGTGATAGGGATTATGCTGTACCACCGTCAATGTGTGCCTCAGTATATAGTGATAGGTGTTATGTTGTACCACCCTCATTGTCTGCCTCAGTATATAGTGGTAGGTGTTATGCTGTACCACCGTCAATGTCTGCCTCAGTATATAATGATAACAGTAAGTGTTATGCTTTACCACCTTCAGTGTCTGCGTCGGTATATAACGGTAGAAGCTATGCAGTTTTAAAGTGTGTGGGGGGGTGCCACATACAGGATCCGCCCCAGGTGCCAAATACTCTAGGTATGCCCCTGGTGCCCAGTGTTTATAATCTATCTGGCCTCTAAATTTTTGTATTCTTTATCATAAAACACAGTCCTCACAGAAAAGAAAATGAGACAAAAACCTGTTAATCTTTTTTTTGTTCCAGTCAGCGACCATTAACTGCAGAGCTGCCATTGTTCAGTCATGTGATGTTTTGGGAGACTTACCAAATACCACACTGAGTTAATATTTATGAGGGTTGTAATGAATTCGGCGCCTCCATTTATTTAGTCATTGGTTGCCACAAGCAGTATTATAAAGTTTCCGTAGGTTGGGCTAAGGTACACTATGGCCATCACACCTACTGTATATAATCTTGTCAGACATGTCATTCTAAAACCGGGTGCATTAATCTGCAGTTGTGCTCCCCCACACACACACTTTTGCAGCTTCCACTCCTGGGAATGCTTTCCACAAAGATTGCAGTATGCCCATTCAGGCAAAGTCTTTGCTACTCACGTAATACAGGCTTCAGTTTTGCTTTCTGCCACTAGAGGGAGTAGCATGCATAGAAGACTGCATGGCTACCTATCCGTAAACTAAATAAGTGATGATTCTAAGCTGGCATGATTGTTCCTAGGGCATTTGATGATTTTTAAACAGGTATATGTTTTAATTATATTTTATCTGCTTGTTTAATATTTATTAGAGCTGTAATGTTTGTCTCTTTGTCCCAGAATGCTTCAGGGTGGCCATGCAGACCAGAGTAAGATGATGGAGGACCCCACTTTGCGTAATAATACGGTTTGGGGCTGTTGTGATCACTTTAAACTCTAAGCTGCTAGGGGGAACCATGTAAGTATAAATTAACAATTTCCATTTCTTTGTGGAAAGGATAATCAATAATAATACTTAGAGACAATTTTTAGATTATCCTGAGGAATGAATAGCGAGCTTCCAAGATTGAACTGAATGAAACTGTTATCATGTGGAATAAAAACACCTAGGCTTTTGGGTGTTCATTCATTCACTTTCTGGCATAGAGAGTATAATGATTCCATCTTCAAAATGTATTCTGTATGATGTTTGGGGAAGGGAGATATGTGCCCATCTATGTCCACACCACAGTGAACAGGCAGATTTAAAAATGTTATATAAAACAAATCTGCACACCATCGCAATACAGCCATCTAGACTATGTACACAAGTAACTAGTAACACTGACAAAAAGTCAGTTAATGTAACCGGAAATATCAAAGCAGCATACATGAATCTTTATTCTAGTGAGTGCCAAATGCTTTTATGTTGCATGAAAACAATGTGATTTGTATATTTTGCATTTAGAGCTGTAGAAGAATGCATTACTAGTCTGTTTTATGATTGTAACTATGTTTTCCTTTCTTTCACAGCTCTTTTTTCCAGAGCTTGTGTGTGCTGGGTTACTGCATCTTACCTCTGACGGTGGCCATGCTGGTGTGCAGGTTACTGCTCCTAGGGAGTAAAAACACAGTTTTCATCGTGACTGTCATCGTGCCACTGGTTGTAGTGACGGCTATGTTTGCCTGGTCCACCTTTGGTAAGGATGCTTCATTTCTTTTGTCTTGAGAGAGGTTTGTTTGTAACACTTGACAGCTATTTTGCTAGTAAATGTATAGGTGAAATTTAAACCTGCCTTTACTCACAGCCTTTATCTCTTATCTTATTTGTGAACTGCAAGTACACATCTGTGTCTCCATTGTGTCAGAGCATGCGCACACAGCATTATGTAACATAGTGGGGAGGACTGAGATTGATGTGCATGCAGTCCACCTGTTAGTACACCAATGTGAAGCTAATTCCAGTATATTTTCTTTTTATGTATATAGTAGTGATTTTGCAAAATCAGTTAACATATAACATGCTATACTAACCTGCAGTTTTCATTCTTTGTGTGCCAATTTATGGACTGCCTCTACACTTTCTTGTAATTACAAACGTGAACCTGTCATCCAATAAAAGTGTAGATGACAGGTTCCACTACAGGGAAGTATGACACATCATATACACATCGTGCTAGAGAAATACCTAGCAAATGTATATATAATAAGTTATACTTACTTGAGGGGTATTTTTTCCTGGTGGTTATGCCTGAGTATGTATGCTCACCCAGATGCACCCTCACTCCCAGAAAGCTGTATACATAATTGAGCATTATGTGGAGGATTGTGGTTATGTGAGTATCCGGCGAGGCACCCTTGGTTTTAGTTTAATCTTTATGCTGGATTAATATTCACATACAAAAGTGCAGTAGTAAATGCATAAAAAGCGGTAACATATATACAATGGTGCTTGGCAAGACACCTTTTGTAATTTTAAATAAAATAGTTGCGTACAATTACTGTTAACGTAACAACTTTTGTTTTTTCTTCTAGCATCCACTGCCTTTTTAGCAGACAGTCAGCCACCTAACCGAAGAGCTTTAGCGGTGTACCCCATATTCCTCTTCTACTTTGTCATCAGCTGGATGATCTTGACCTTTAACCCTAGTTCATGAGTGTGGACATCTTGTATAGGCTTAAGGAATCTGGGCCAGTGTAAATATACCAGCAGCCTGGTGGATCACGCACCCGTATGTCGAAGAACCAAACTATGATGAAGAATGAAACACGTGGGTACCGGCTGCTTTGTGCAAGAGTCCAAGAGTCATGATGTATATATCCCTGCACTAACTAGACACCAATTTCTGTTTTTCTTCTAAATGCATATCCAGCAATAAAAAGTTGGATTAGAGGCTCTGTGAACAGAATGAAGGCCAACACCTAAGAAATTGTTTCAGTAATTGTTATTGTTACTGTGCAACTATCATCAGACACTGATGCCACATCTATAGTTTTCAGAAGGTGTTAAACCCATTTTGATTTTGTACGCATTACCTTCAAGAGTTAGCGGGCTAAGTAGCATGTATGTGGGTCATTTGTAAAGAGGTACCACTTAATGGCACTGGTACCTTTTTTATTTTCTATGGAAAGGCCTTTTGTAGGATAACCTGGTTTCTCCCTTAACTCTGGAAACATATACACTGCATTGTTTTCCTGCATTCTTGGAATTTCATGGCAAATAAAAGCTGCCATTCTTAAATTGCGTCCAAACCTAAAGTAGCCATGAGGTTACCCTTACTTAATCTGAATATGGTATTGACAAATACGGAAGAGGTTAATATTACAGCGCTCATATTAAATGGTTGAAACATGCAACATTGCCATTTGATCTGTATTACAGGCAGTCTGTTCCTGTGCGGCAAAGCTTATTTTGTTTCCCCCAAGCTAATATTAACTAAGAATTTAGTTTTTGGAAGTCAATATCATAAAGACAATTGTGTGAATTTTTACTCTAAGGGGTATATTCACTGACCCAAGAGCTTTCAGGAAATCTGTACAAAAGGCCAACCGATCATTTTCGATCATAATGGGACCCTGGACAATTCTCTTCTAGTACCCCGATCATAGTGAGTACTCTGTCCCATTCCAGTAGTACCTCCTCCAGGCCCCTTTTCATCCCTGGTGGTTCAGTACAATGAAGGTGGGGGAATCTATCTCCCACTAGTGAGTCACTTTGTGGTTTGTGTGTTGCCTGATACTGGGTTCCAGGATACATCATCACTTCCTGGAGCTGTGCGACATCAGATGATATGCAACCTCAAAGAAGCACTCAATAGTGGCTGTTGAGGGTGCCATAGGGGCGGCTGCCCACTTGCCTTCTGTAAAAGGCAGACCTGAGGCCAATCCTAGTGAGCATCTCCTGCAAGAAGGGCTGAGCTCAGTTTGCACAATAAATGTGGCAAGATTTCTTGGAAGTAGTTTGCCCAACGCAGTTCAATGTACATGCATACTCTGGGATAGCCACTGCTAACTCCCCAACTGCTTGAGTTTCAATGGCTGCTGTACTGATCAACTTCTGCTTGCATGTGTGAATAGAGCTGCTCACTAAGGAGTAAAGATGGTACCGTCCATCTATAGTGTGTGGTGTTGTCTCTTCTTCAGATCAGTGCCTTCCTATCGGTGTTCATGTGGTGCCCAGTGGGGAGCACATTCTACCCATGCAAGCAGCTCTTACACAGTGCACCTTCACCATCATATGAGCAAAGGGCACTCAGACCCATAAAACCTGGATGATATTTAAGCGCAGTGTATAACAACTGCTTTAAAATGTAAATGCTACAGATTTTAATTCAACTCTTAATAAGGAAACTACCAGTTACATAACTTGTAAAAATCTTTAAAAAGATCATTTTTATAATGTATCCGGGTTTACTGTGCGCATAGGGAGAGTGCTATCGTCTAGGATGCTTTGCTACATTTTATGTGGGAATTGGGGGATTTTTGCTGTTTGCTTCTTGTGATGCCTTTCTTTGTTGAACATATAATGCTACAAAAAAATTGAAGAATAGTTATTTAAGCCGGTAGGAGGCGGTGGTGCATTACATTGTACATATATGCATGACTGAAAAAGAGTGTATATTGTAAAGGAGGCAATATGTGTATGTATATTGCTTCAAAAAGAATGTGTGTGTGTATAATTGTCATAGACTCACACATATGCTACAACACTACTGTTTACTCAATGTAAATATGCTTTTTGGGGGGGATTACAATGATAATTACCAGGTGGTTGCTGTGAATTAATTTCATTTGATACCTGATCTGTTTTAAAGGTTTAAATGCAATCTATATTTTTAATTTATTAAAAGTTTTCTTTTTTTAATTCAATGATGTCTGTCTGATTGGCTAACAGTCTGTGATGTACATCAATGTAGCATGACCATGGCCTTGCTAATCAAGAGAACATGAACGTTGCCTTTAAGAGGATTTTGTGCCACTGGAAAATGCAGATTAATTCCCATTCACTTTTAAGAAGACTTGTTAAGTACTAGCTCAGAGTTCCAAAACGCACAAGAAAAATGTAAACCTAAAGGTTCTGTGTCGCCAAAGATGAGATATACAACATTGTCAGACGGGTGCTGCATGATGTAAAAGGGCAAAATAAATTATTTTTTTTTTCTCCCCAATGATGCCTATGACCTAAAAATTAACATTTGAATAGTGGTACAGCTTAGAAACAGAGCCCCGGCATTCAACTCTAGCTCTCCCACATCTTACATTTACAAATGCTGTCAGAATTTTCTGAACATCGTTTCATTGAACTGTTAGCGCAGCCTGACAGTTCTGACTGTGACAAGCCTTTTATGTGTAAAGACATGTATATGTTTTTGTAAAGCGTATTAGGTGTATCGAGTTATATATTTACATGATTTATATATGACTATATGTCACTTTAATAGGAAAATGGAAAGTTAAGTAGCCCCAGACTTTCTTACCAATTGATGACTTCTCTGAAGCTAGAGGTGAGAAAAAAGAAATTCTGGAGAATTTTCTTCCCACTCTAGAGCTTTTTTATGCTCGTACACCTTTGTTGTTAAAATGTAAGCCTTTATGGTCATCCCATTTGTTTTCTTTCTGTTCGAGTTGGTCACTGACACTGAATCCTCCCATCCTTGGAATCTCTTCCACCGCTAGGAGAGAGAAGACTGTCTCCACATGAAGTTACCATCCTGTGTGCATATTGTTAAACTTTAATTAGTGTTTGTGTCCATTCAGAGGGTACACATTAAACATGTTTACGTCATGGTAACCGGGTTGATAAATCTCATTATATAAAGTTTAAGAAATTAGAAGAGCATTTAATATGTTTCATTAGATACTGGGCACCCCACATGCCCTCTGAGAGTCTATCAAAGAGCTAACAATTGCCTCTCACAATCCTACTGCACCAGACGTGCAGTCACACAATGTTGTGTTACCTGACCCTAACACCAGCCATAGACCTTTGCTGCCGCTGGCCCCTGGGTGGACGGTGTATCAGGAAATATGCCGGTACCCAGTGAGGCCAATTCTTCCCTGGATGAGTGCACTCAACACACTACTGAACTTATTTGATTATTATAGAAAACATATTTTTTCAGTGTTATCAATATTAAAGATTTCACTGTACCACTTCTGATGAAAAGCTTTCCCACATATCTACCACATAAGTACAACATCCTTACCCTCTAGTATTAGATTATGGCCTCTTGTTCTAACATTTCCCCTCCTTTGTAATGAATTTCCCTCCTCTCCTTTGTTAAATCTCTTTAATCATGATTTAAGAAATGTTTCATAAAAAAATACTTGTTCATGAAGGGGTTAAATTGCAGCCAAACTGTCACTGCTCCCATGTCTCTTTCTCTTGGTCTTTATGATGTCATATTCTGCCAAGTTCTATATGCACAGGGCTTGTGGCCACACTCCTGCACTTACCTGTTCAGTGAGATACAAGCATTCGCTTGGCTTTGCTCAGAAGTGCAGATTTGGAGATAGAGAGTGAATTTTTGAGAGATAATGTGGAAAAAGGTAAGTTTATTTACTGTATTTTACATTAAAGTGTAACAACCATCACCCCCCAGACCTCCGCAGGCTGACAACCAGCAAACAAAAGGTTACAGGAATTTACCAGAACATAGAAGCCGTTCTATAGCTAAACTTTATATTTTAGGTGATTACCTTTCATATTTTAATTGTCTGAAATAATATTACCCAGCATGCAGCTCATTCCCTCATCCTGATTGGCCATTCAAATCTTTTCCATTTATTTATATGTATGGAGCTGCTTCAGAGGTCTAGTTTTTTAAAGGCATTTAACACGATGTAATAGGAGCTTTCCAGAGTTTTGGGTTTAGCGATAGGTCCTTGTCAAATGTATCGTTAATCTGGAATTGGCTCTGGGGCCAATATTATCCATCTTTGCTTCTGCTCATGGATTTGGTGACATCACAGGTTATGTTGCATAATTGTTGTTAAAGGGTTGTATAATTACCTGCCCAGCCATAAAACTAGATTTAATGTAAGGAAGTTAAATAGAACAGTGGAAGCGGTAGAGACTATTACAGTAAGGGAATCTAAACATGTGTTGGATACGCATATGGCTCTTAAAGACGAGACCAGGTTCTAATAAATGTTTGAGTCTAGATGGGCCGGATGGGGCCAATCTGCTTGCAGGCTCTATGTTTCTATGTTAGCATTTTTAGGATGAATCAAGAGATGGTGTTCAAAATGTGAATTCATTTACAGTATTGTCTATTAGCAGTGCTATCAGAGCTCCATAAATCTCACCTAATAACTTCATCCCGACTGGTTGATCTTTTTTGGTGATGGTTTTGCAGCCCAATAGATAGTAGTGGAGAAAGTGTGAAAAACTTGGTGAACCCTTTTCAAAAATGTTAACTTATTAACTGTTAAAAAAATATTATTATTATTATAACTATACAGATTTCACCATCCTGCTTACATTCATATTCTGACCTACTGTCAGTTCTCCTATTTGAAGGCATATATGGCGACCTCATTGGCCATTTTTTTCAGGATTCATATGCATTTCACGTGTTGCTGACCAGCCTGTGTAAAGTACGGCACCACATACAGCAGCAGGCGGAATTTTACATGTAAATAGCCTGCAACATATTCTGATTTATTTATATAGCAGCATCATATTCTGCAGCGCTGTACAACAGAGTGAGATGTATATGTGTTCTAAAACAAATGGCTGAGGTTGACACCCTAAAGCCACCAGTCCATCTCAGAGCCTAATGTGTGTATGTATATATATATCTATATATAGATATATATATATATATATATATATATATACACATTTGCTCCCCTAGCCCTCCCATATACAAGGCTGATCATACATAATTTTTTTCTGTTTCTTTTAGCCACGTATTTCATTATCCAGGGCCATGGAGATGGACTCTGATGTTTTTGCAGACACCATAAGGATAATAGATAATTTTTACCAGATGTGCTCAGATGAGAACCTGTGCAAAACAGTGAGTATTACCCTTTTGTGTTAAGTATTTTTTCCACTTTTCTGCAGGCCCAGAAAATTTCAGCAACTTGATTTACTCCTTTCTCTTTCTTATTTTCCTCAAAAGGTCCCTGACATTGACGCAACCATAAACAGCCATTGCTAAATAAAAACCTCTATCAATAAACACATTAATAGACAAATCCAAATATATTTGACAGGATTCTGCATCTGCAAAATCTATCATGTGCTCAAGATGGTTGGAGTGTGGCTTTAACATTTCACCATATACAAGGCTTTGAATGATTATACAAATCCTTAATCTTCATTATTTAGTGCCACGTTTCATCCTGTGGCCGGGGAAAGGAGCCACCCTGATTTGTCCGAGGTCAGGACGATGTTAGATCATTTGTGGCACAAAATAAATGATTTGATGGGGTTAAAGTGAAATGGCCAGCTTCAAACATGTCCAAAATAGAAAATGAGGATAGGGTGACCAGTTTTCAAAACTAATATGTTTAGGATGTTTTTATGCTTTTACTTATTTTTTCACTTTCCTGTAGACTCATCTCGATTTAACCCTTCCTCCTTTTTTTTCCTTGCCAGTTTGTTGAAATAGACCTGGGAGAAACCACAGTGGGTGACTACAGTAATGATGCTACAGAGTGGGCAGATCAGGTAAACACTAAATCTAAATATAAATGTTTATCAATGCACATATTTTATGCTCTTTACAATTGCCTCTAATTAACAAAAACCCATGAATAATGCCGCAGATTCATCTTGTAAAATGAATGAAATGTAAGGGAATTTAAACATGTGTTGGATACGCATATGGCTCTTAAAGACGAGACCACGGTCTAATAAATATTTGAGTCTAGATGGGCCGGATGGGGCCAGTCTGCTGGCAGGCTCTATGTTTCTATGTTAGTATTTTTAGGATGAATCAAGAGGTGGTGTTCAAAATGTGAGTTCATTTACAGTATTGTCTATTAGCGGTGCTATCAGAGCTGCATAAATCTCATCTAATTCCCTCATCCCGACTGGTTGATCTTTTTTGGTGATAGTTTTGCAGCCCAATAGAAAGTAGTGGAGAAAGTGTGAAAAACTTGGTGAAACTTTTTTCAGAAATGTTAACAGAACTTATTAACTATTAACAAATTATTATTATAACTGTACAGATTCCACCATCCTGCTTACATTCATATTCTGACCTACTGTCAGTTCTCCTATTTGAAGGCATATATGGCGACCTCATTGGCCATTTTTTCCAGGATTCATTTGCATTTCACATGTTGCTGACCAGCCTGTGTAAAGTACGGCACCACATACAGCAGCAGGCGGAATTTTACATCTAAATAGCCAGCAACATATTCTGATTTATTTATATAGCAGCATCATATTCTGCAGCGCTGTACAACAGAGTGAGATGTATATGTGTTCTAAAAAAAAATGGCTGAGGTTGACACCCTAAAGCCACCAGTCCATCTCAGAGCCTAATGAAGCTGTGGTGTGTGTGTGTGTGTGTGTATATATATATACACATTTGCTCCCATATCCCTCCCATATACAAGGCTGATCATACATAATTTTTTTCTGTTTCTTTTAGCCACGTATTTCATTATCCAGGGCCATGGAGATGGACTCTGATGTTTTTGCAGACACCATAAGGATAACAGATAATTCGTACCAGATGTTCTCAGATGAGAACCTGTGCAAAACAGTGGGTATTACCCTTTTGTGTTAAGTATTTTTTCTACTTTTCTGCAGGCCCACAAAATTTCATCAACTTGATTTACTCCTTTCTCTTTCTTATTTTCCTCAAAAGGTCCCTGACATTGACGCAACCACAAATAAAGAGCTTGAGGATCAGGTAAACAGCCATTGCTAAATAAAAAACCTCTATTAATAAACACATTAATAGACAAATCCAAATATATTTGAGAGGATTCTGCATCTGCAAAATCTATCATGTGCTCAAGATGGTTGGAGTGTGGCTTTAACATTTCACCATATACAAGGCTTTGAATGATTATACAAATCCTTAATCTCCATTATTTAGTGCCACGTTTCATCCTGTGGCCGGGGAAAGGAGCCACCCTGATTTGTCCGAGGTCAGGACAATGTTAGATCATTTGTGGCACGTCATAAAGTGAAATGACCAGCTTCAAACATGTCCAAAATATGAAAATGAGGGCAGGGTGACCAGTTTTCAAAACTGTAATATGTTTAGGATGTTTTTACTTATTTTTTCACTTTCCTGTAGACTCATCTCGATTTAACCCTTCCTCCTTTTTTTTTCTTGCCAGTTTCTTGAAATAGACCTGGGAAAATTCACAGTGAGCGACTTCAGTGATGATTCTACAGAGTGGGCAGATCAGGTAAACACAAAATCTAAATATAAATGTTTATAAATGCACATATTTTATGCTCTTTACAATTGCCTCTAATTAACAACAACCCATGAATAATGCCGCAGATTCATCTTGTAAAATGAATGAAATGTAAGGGAATTTAAACATGTGTTGGATACGCATATGGCTCTTAAAGACGAGACCACGGTCTAATAAATGTTTGAGTCTAGATGGGCCGGATGGGGCCAATCTGCTGGCAGGCTCTATGTTTTTATGTTAGCATTTTTAGGATGAATCAAGAGGTGGTGTTCAAAATGTGAATTCATTTACAGTATTGTCTATTAGCGGTGCTATCAGAGCTGCATAAATCTCACCTAATAACCTCATCCCGACTGGTTGATCTTTTTTTTGGTGATAGTTTTGCAGCCCAATAGAAAGTAGTGAAGAAAGTGTGAAAAACTTGGTGAAACTTTTTTCAGAAATGTTAACAGAACTTATTAACTATTAACAAATTATTATTATAACTGTACAGATTTCACCATCCTGCTTACATTCATATTCTGACCTACTGTCAGTTCTCCTATTTGAAGGCATATATGGCGACCTCATTGGCCATTTTTTTCAGGATTCATATGCATTTCACATGTTGCTGACCAGCCTGTGTAAAGTACGGCACCACATACAGCAGCAGGCGGAATTTTACATCTAAATAGCCAGCAACATATTCTGATTTATTTATATAGCAGCATCATATTCTGCAGCGCTGTACAACAGAGTGAGATGTATATGTGTTTTAAAAAAAATGGCTGAGGTTGACACCCTAAAGCCACCAGTCAATCTCAGAGCCTAATGAGGCTTATGTGTGTGTGTATGTGTATATATATATATATATATATATATATATATATATATATATATATATATATACACACACACATTTGCTCCCGTATCCCTCCCATATACAAGGCTGACCATACATAATTTTTTTCTGTTTCTTTTAGCCACGTATTTCATTATCCATGGAGATGGACTCTGATGTTTTTGCAGACACCATAATGATAACAGATAATTGGTACCAGATGTTCTCAGATGAGAACCTGTGCAAAACAGTGAGTATTACCCTTTTGTGTTATGTATTTTTTCCACTTTTCTGCAGGCCCAGAAAATTTCAGCAACTTGATTTACTCCTTTCTCTTTCTTACTTTCCTCAAAAGGTCCCTGACATTGACACAACCACAAAGAAAGAGCTTGAGGATCAGGTAAACAGCCGTTGCTAAATAAAAACCTCTATTAATAAACACATTAATAGACAAATCCAAATATATTTGAGAGAATTCTGCATCTGCAAAATCTATCATGTGCTCAAGATGGTTGGAGTGTGGCTTTAACATTTCACCATATACAAGGCTTTGAATGATTATACAAATCCTTAATCTCCATTATTTAGTGCCACGTTTCATCCTGTGGCCGGGGAAAGGAGCCACCCTGATTTGTCCGAGGTCAGGACGATGTTAGATCATTTGTGGCACAAAATAAATGATTTGATGGGGTTAAAGTGAAATGGCCAGCTTCAAACATGTCCAAAATAGAAAATGAGGACAGGGTGACCAGTTTTCAAAACTGTAATATGTTTAGGATGTTTTTATGCTTTTACTTGTTTTTTCACTTTCCTCTAGACTCATCTCGATTTAACCCTTCCTCTTTTTTTTTCCTTGCCAGTTTGTTGAAATAGACCTGGGAGAATCCACAGTGAGCGACTACAGTGATGATGCTACAGAGGGGGCAGATCAGGTAAACACTAAATCTAAATATAAATGTTTATCAATGCACATATTTTATGCTCTTTACAATTGCCTCTAATTAACACAAACCCATGAATAATACCACAGATTCATCTTGTAAAATGAATGAAATGGTTCTGATTTTTTGCAGGACAGCCCTAATTTCTGGAGGAGCCTCTTACTCTGCTGTAAACCAAAAAAAACATCAACACCCGCCAGCTCCACAGAGTTCACCACTACAACCAAACTATGCTGGTTCTGCCGTATTTTGGGGAGAAAGAAGAAATGAAAAGCTAACGAGATCAAATATCAAGATCAGAGAGAGAACATTAAATGTTAGGATTAAGATTAATAAAATAATTAATAAGTTCTATAGATCATGAATCTCTGGTCTGTAGTTAGGAGTCACTGTGCACTGCATGTTTTCTGTGACCGAGACCAAGTCTCACATCTACCGTTAAATGTGTGAGCCTATGATTTTAAGGCTGGATCAGGAGCTGATCAGCAGCATCCATTACCATACAATTTGGAGGAGAACCCTGAGTGCCCCTAAGTATGTGAAAAGACACAACAAATAATGCTAGGTGTGGGCAACAGAACAGACATTCCAAAATGGCATTATTTTAAAAAGTTGACAGCAACTGTTTACACTCATACGCGTTTTTAACCCCTTAAGGACAGAGCTGCAATTGCATTTTTGTACCCTTCATGCCAATTGCTGTTAACATTTCTGGGGTGTTTGTATTTAGCTATAATTTTCTTCTTTCTTATTTACTGTAACCATACAAATGATGTATTTTTTTTAGGACAAGTAGGGCTTTCATTAGATAACATTATTTTGATAATATCATTTAATTTATTCTAAAAAAAATAATAATAAAATATAGTGATTTTGTTTTAGAAATTCTGACTTTTATTTGAAAAATAATTTACCTATCTACAAAAGCTAATGAAAACACCTTCTAAATAAATTCAAATATTTGTCCTAAGTTTAGAAATACCCAATGTTATAGGGCAATAAGGACAAGTAGCATTTTGCAATTTAAAAACCATTTTTTTATCTGGTCATCCTCAGCACACGCCCTATTTGCAACATCTTGGAAGCCAGCAAATTCAATTTGCCCCATCAAACCATATATTTTTGAAAACTAGATGCTCCAGAGTATTTCAAATGCTGTTATTTTAACTCTTCTCATTTTACCACCAGCCTTTGTCAAATTTTGTGGTAGTATTTTTTTGTTGTGGTTTTTTTCACACACATTTTAATTCAGGTATAAATCTTCAGCGCCTGGTATATATCACTGCCAAACAGCACCACAAAATGTGTTCAGCAACATCTCCTCAGTACAGTGATACCATCCATGCATAGGCTTGTCAGGTTTTCAGAGGGACAAAAAGGCCGAAAAAGGCATAAGACATGCATTCTTGCAATCCAGTGGGAACTTTGCTAGCCTGTACAGGAACAAAGTAATGAGTGGCAAACAAAAGTTTTACATGTTTCGCAACTTAATCTGGTGCTTACTCATAAACTAATATTAGATAGTTAATATTTGGGCATAGTTCTAACATCACATACTTAAACCACCAATCAAGAGTGAACAATAAAAGTTGTGCATAATTAATCACAGTAGGTTTTAACACAATTTTTCAATTTGCAATTTTACAGTTTCTATTTCACTCAAAAATCTAATAGAGTGAACTAATGCATGTGGTGAAAAAAATGGTTATATATCTAAAACCGAAATGAAAAGTAAACAAAAACAGTTTTAAGAAGCGGGAAATAATATCTCCTTAGTCACTACAAGATTCTTTTTACTACATAATTGAAAATCAAATGTCTTGATACAAAAGTTACTATTTGGAAAAATACAATGTTGCTTTTAAGCATTAGGGAATAGCGACACCTTGTGGATTGAACCGAATTTGCAGCTCTTGATACTATGTATCCAATATACTGTGGCTGCTTTTTGTGAGGTGACTGAAAAAACGTTATCAAATACTTCAGTGCATAGTGATCTATTAGAACATATTACATTACTAATATGTATATATAATACATTTTTACTTTTATAGCACTAATAACCGTTAGAATTTAATATTACATACCACACATTGTTTAATTTAGCTTCTTCATATCATAATATTTTCAATTAATAATAAAGTGTACTGTTACTCCAATTTAAAGGATATACCAGTGACAAATCTACTTGGCTTAAAGATGCAAAAATGGAAAGGTAATAACCAAATTTAAATGGTAATGTATGACTGCTAGAACAAGTAAACAGCCAAAATATGAATGAAACCCAACAAAATAGAATTGAAAGTTATAATAAAAATTATAATGGATATGTAAATAAGATAAAGTAGAAAGGATTCTTTGGCACATACCCACACCCACTCTGGGTGACTGTGGGAATAGATTTTGTGGTGGTGATGGTGGGAGGGCAGGATTTAATTGTTGGACCTAGGCAGCACAATGTCTTTAGCCGACCCTGATAAGGTTCTTTACAATTGTTTTCTCAATATTCATATATTCCAGCGATCCCGTTTATAATATAACTATCTGTTTCCGGTGGTCCGTGAGAGCAACAGTAGGATGAGTTACTCCAATAGATGCTTCCATTCCTGAAAGTAGCCTTAATAACATGGACCTTTCTATCACCCACATCATTATTACATCTTGGTGTTGATGTTGACAAAGGACTAAAATGGTTACTTCTGCCAAAGGAACCTACCGTGTCTTGAAAAAAACTAGACGGTTCACAAAAAGTTCAGAAACAAATTTAGTCAGGTCTGGTGGCAAACAGACAACACTAGAAAACAGACCAAAATGAAAATAAAAATAAACAAAACACAAAAACAATAAATTAGGAGCGGGTTATAGCTTCACCACAGGATTAACTCTAATTGAGCACAGAATATATCAACTGTAAATGCATATATTAAAACAAATGTGGTTCATTTACAAGAGGCTGGAGGTTTGCAGGATCCACTCCAGGATTCATATGGAGCCTGCATCAGGCAAAGGTGCTGGGCATTAAACCCCCCAGGGAGACTGTGGTGGGAAGAGAAAGGAGGAGGAGGTTTTGCAGAGCCTGGTTTACCTGGATCTGACTGGGAGGTCTGATTAGTGGGTGATTAGGCTGGTCAGTCTGGGACAGCATAGTATTGTTAGAAAGAGCTCCAATTGGGAGCTAGGTTGTTTCTTTTATGATTTTTGTTTTGGTTGAGCAGTTAAAGCAATAAAGCACTGCTTGCTACAAATTGGTGTGCCTGAGCCTGATTGCCCTAGAGGACTGTTACATTTTTGGCCCTCATGCTACAGGGATAATCACAATATACCGTATTCGTTTCATTATAAGACAAGGTTTTTTTTTCATCTTTTAGTCAGACCTGAAATCGAAGGTTCTGTTGAAAACAGAATCAGCTCTGCTTGCTGCCGGACATTAGGGGGCGATATCTTGTTTTTGTGTTCTTCTGCTCTCTGGTGGTCTATGCTGTTTCCTTTTATATTATTTCACTTCCTTTTTCTTGTCTTGGTTACTTGAAAGTCCTCTCAGTGTGTTTGAAAAGACAGAATAAAGTAAGCCTGTTGTCCTAAAGAAACATTTGGTGTTAGCAGATTAAATATTCCAACAAAAGGGTTATGGGCTCAGTTACTTAACAAAAATTGAATAACAATTTAACCACTGCAAACACACTGAAACCAGGGCTGAGAGTAAGCAAATACTGATCCCTACACTGACTCCAGAGAATTACCACTTATGGTGTTTCCTATTAAGACGCCAGCTTGAGGTAGAAGGTGCACTTTTGCCCTTGGACCAGCCGGTGCCTACAACCGGAGGTGCAGAGATTGCAGCATGGAGCACAAAAGATATTAAGGCAAGAAATGTTATTATTCCGTGTTTACCACATGAAATAGTACATATTAGAAATGGAAAGACTGCTGCAGATATGCTTAAAGCCTTGCAGAAATGATATGGGGAAGATAAGACACAGAAAAAAGTATTACTTTTCAAAGACCTTTTTACCACAAGACTAAGTGAAGGTGGAGATGCAGACAAACTTATTACAGATTTATTAAATGTGATGGACAAACTAGCTACAGCGGGACAAGTGCTAAATGATCAGTTAAAATGGGCTTAGTTCTTCGTTCTCTATCCTGCTCCTACATTTGTGTCCACATTTAATGCAAAATGAAAGAACTCTGGGTAATTTAATGAGCTCCATAAGAGCTGAAGCCCTCAGACAAAGAAATCAGGATACAACAGAGATGGCCTCTGCATCAAATTACATGGTCAGCCGAACATGCTAAGTGTATCAACATTAACAAGAAAGGCGTTTATATATTTTTAACAATAAAGGGTGTTTGGTCTCATTTAAAAGTGATGTGTATTGGAAAGGTTTTGAGAAGGATGGAGTATTTGTTCTAGATTTGCAAAAAGAGAGAGCCAATGTTGCTAAGAAATATACAGAGAGCAACTACTTAGCACTTTGGCACAGAGGCTTTGCACACCGTGACTCAAATGCCATTCAAGAAAAATTTGGTTAGGAACATTAATATGAAAAAGTGTGCTACTCATAGACAAAAGTGCAAAGGTGGGAAATAAGTTTAACAGAAAACCCCAAGCAATTCAAAGTAACACTGGTGGTGAGTACATGTCCAAACACACAGAGACATACCTAAGAGAACAAGGAATAGAACACCGACTCACAATTGCATATTAGACTTGGGCACCAGGGGGCTCTTCGTGCTCGTCTTCGGGGGGGAAAAAACCTTCGTATTCCGCGAATATTCGCCCGTTCCTGTCTTCTCTTCGGGCGAATATTCGCGGACATTCTTCGTGCTCGTTTAATCTTCGTTTCCTTCCCGGTTGCCTTGCAGGGGTTAATACGGGGTTAACAACACATCGGAGCAGCAGCAGCTGCCGTGAAGGAACGTGTGTGCAACTCTATTGGTCGTTTCGGCAGGGGGCTGGTCTGGCATCAACTAGTGAATTGCAGAACGCACTTCATTCGTTGATGGCAGGCCAGCCCCCTGCCGAAACGACCAATAGAGTTGCACACACGTACTGAGGTGTACTGTACACAAAATGACCTAGAGACAAATGCTCCAAGGAACTTGGCCTCCGTTTATCATACACAATCACACATCCATAGATGTTTAATAAAAGAATAGGGATTATTTTACATTTTTAAATTGATTTTGGACCACTTGTAATACATGCCTAACATTTGCTACCTATTTACAATGGCATACTTTGCAACAACCCAACTTTTACTGGACAGGACTGGAAAAAAGCAGGACTGTCCACCAAAATCTTGGGTGTGTTGGCAGGTATGCGGATGGAAAAATGTTGGACAAGAACTAAAAAATAGCTTAGGGTTAATGTACGGTTATGTTTAAGATTAGTAGCAGTGCACTGCTTTGGTTAAAGATGTATTATGTCTAAATAATAATTTAATTTTAATGGGTTTTAAAAAAAAATTAGGGGTTTATTTAAATGTATTTTAAAGTTAGATTTATTATTTAGTACTTTATTATATTTATTTAATGTTTATACTAGTGCTACCTACCGAGCTATAACTACCAACGTGTATTTGCATACCTAGTTTAGCTAAATTAGATGGGACAGGACTGGAAAAAAGCAGGACTGTCCCTGAAAAAGTTGGGTCTGTTGGCAGGTATGTGGATGGAAAAATGTTATAGTATGAAGTGTGAGTTATAGCGTTAATGCTAGTGAGTGTAGAAATGAAGGCCAGGACAAATAACAAGAGGAAAGGTCCTTGTGATTTTTGCATTGTACGTGTATGTGTTATGTGTGTTGTCACTTGTCACTGTGTTATATGTGTTATGTGTGTTATGTGTTATGTCACTGTGTTATTTGTGTTATTGTGTGTGTTATGTTTGGTTGGTTGTGTATCAGAAGGAAAATAATGAAATGGAAATGGAAAAGGAAATGGGAAAGGCGAATGAGTGGGCAATTGGCGACCCACTCACCTGTTTCACCCCAGGGCAAAGCACCCAAACACTGTCAGTCCTAGACGTTTGGCAGCGGACTTCCAGAGCTCAGACACAAGGCCCTAGCGTAAGCTGGCCACTCCGGCGGAGGTAGCAGGCGTTGCCACACCGCAAACAGACGCAGCCAGAGGGGAGAAACTGCCCTTACCACTAGGGACATTTTGGGCATGACTCTAGCCAGGAAGCGAACTGGCAGAGAAGAGATGCTGGCACCACCACCACCAGCAGCAGCATTGAAAAATGGGAAAGGCGAATGAGTGGGCAATTGGCGACCCACTCACCTGTTTCACCCCAGGGCAAAGCACCCAAACACTGTCAGTCCTAGACGTTTGGCAGCGGACTTCCAGAGCTCAGACACAAGGCCCTAGCGTAAGCTGGCCACTCCGGCGGAGGTAGCGGGCGTTGCCACACCGCAGACAGAGGCAGCCAGGGGGGAGAAACTGCCCTTACCATTAGGGACATTTGAGGCATGACACTAGCCAGGAAGCGAACTGGCATCGAAGAGACGCTGGCACCACCACCAGCAGCAGCAGCAGCAGAATTGGGAAAGGCGAATGAGTGGGCAATTGGCGACCCACTCACCTGTTTCACCCCAGGGCAAAGCACCCAAACACTGTCAGTCCTAGACGTTTGGCAGCAGACTTCCAGAGCTCAGACACTAGGCCCTAGCATAAGCTGGCCACTCCGGCGGAGGTAGCAGGCGTTGCCACACCGCAAACAGACGCAGCCAGGGGGGAGAAACTGCCCTTACCATTAGGGACATTTAAGGCATGACACTAGCCAGGAAGCGAACTGGCAGAGAAGAGACGCTGGCACCACCACCAGCAGCAGCAGCAGAATTGGGTAAGGCGAATGAGTGGGCAATTGGCGACCCACTCACCTGTTTCACCCCAGGGCAAAGCACCCAAACACTGTCAGTCCTAGACGTTTGGCAGCGGACTTCCAGAGCTCAGACACAAGGCCCTAGCGTAAGCTGGCCACTCCGGCGGAGGTAGCAGGCGTTGCCACACCGCAAACAGACGCAGCCAGAGGGGAGAAACTGCCCTTACCCCTAGGGACATTTTGGGCATGACTCTAGCCAGGAAGCGAACTGGCAGAGAAGAGATGCTGGCACCACCACCACCAGCAGCAGCATTGAAAAATGGGAAAGGCGAATGAGTGGGCAATTGGCGACCCACTCACCTGTTTCACCCCAGGGCAAAGCACCCAAACACTGTCAGTCCTAGACGTTTGGCAGCGGACTTCCAGAGCTCAGACACAAGGCCCTAGCGTAAGCTGGCCACTCCGGCGGAGGTAGCAGGCGTTGCCACACCGCAGACAGAGGCAGCCAGGGGGGAGAAACTGCCCTTACCATTAGGGACATTTGAGGCATGACACTAGCCAGGAAGCGAACTGGCATCGAAGAGACGCTGGCACCACCACCAGCAGCAGCAGCAGCAGCAGCAGAATTGGGAAAGGCGAATGAGTGGGCAATTGGCGACCCACTCACCTGTTTCACCCCAGGGCAAAGCACCCAAACACTGTCAGTCCTAGACGTTTGGCAGCAGACTTCCAGAGCTCAGACACTAGGCCCTAGCGTAAGCTGGCCACTCCGGCGGAGGTAGCAGGCGTTGCCACACCGCAAACAGACGCAGCCAGGGGGGAGAAACTGCCCTTACCATTAGGGACATTTAAGGCATGACACTAGCCAGGAAGCGAACTGGCAGAGAAGAGACGCTGGCACCACCACCATCAGCAGCAGCAGAATTGGGTAAGGCGAATGAGTGGGCAATTGGCGACCCACTCACCTGTTTCACCCCAGGGCAAAGCACCCAAACACTGTCAGTCCTAGACGTTTGGCAGCGGACTTCCAGAGCTCAGACACAAGGCCCTAGCATAAGCTGGCCACTCCGGCGGAGGTAGCAGGCGTTGCCACACCACAAACAGACGCAGCCAGGGGGGAGAAACTGCCCTTACCATTAGGGACATTTAAGGCATGACACTAGCCAGGAAGCGAACTGGCAGAGAAGAGACGCTGGCACCACCACCAGCAGCAGCAGCAGAATTGGGTAAGGCGAATGAGTGGGCAATTGGCGACCCGCTCACCTGTTCCACCCCAGAGCAAAGCATCCAAACACTGTCAGTCCTAGACGTTTGGCAGCAGACTTCCAGAGCTCAGACACTAGGCCCTAGCGTAAGCTGGCTACATTGGCGGAGGTAGCAGGCGTTGCCACACCGCAGCAAGTGCAACCAGGGGGGGAGAAACTACCCTCTCCATTAGGGACATTTAAGGCATGACACTAGCCAGGAAGCGAACTGGCAGAGAAGAGACGCTGGCACCACCACCAGCAGCAGCAGCAGCAGCAGCATTGGAAAAGGCGAATGAGTGGGCAATTGACGACCCGCTCACCTGTTTCACCCCAGGGCAAAGCATCCAAAGACTGTCAGTCCTTGGCGTTTGGGAGCAGACTTCCAGAACTCAGACACTAGGCCCTAGCGTAAATTGGCTACACCGGCGGAGGTAGCAGGCATTGCCACACCGCAGCAAGTGCAACCAGGGGGAGAAACTACCCTCTCCATTAGGGACATTTGAGGCATGATTTCAGCCAGGAAGCGAACTGGCAAAAGATGCTGGCACCACCACCAGCAGCACCGTTGGAAAAGGAAAAAGGTGAATGAGTGGGCAATTGACGACCCGCTCACCTGTTTCACCCCAGGGCAAAGCATGAAAGTCTGTCAGTCCATGGCGTTTGGGAGCGGACTTCCAGAACTCAGACACTAGGCCCTAGCGTAAATTGGCTACACCGGCGGAGGTAGCAGACGTTGCCACACCGCAAACACGTGCAACCAGGGGGAGAAACTACCTTAAACATTACAGATAAAAAAAATTAACTTTCCAAGCTACCCAACTTGGGCAGATTGAATTTAAGGAAGGCAATCTGCTCCATCAGATGAGGTGCCATGCGTGAGCGCTGTGGACTCAGTATGTTTCCAGTCATAGAAAACACGCGCTCACTTTGAACAGTGGTTGGCGGACATGATAGTAGCTGCTGCGCAACCCATGAGAGTGCAGGCCACACACTCTTCTTTTCATCCCAGTAGCTAAGAGGATCAACATTAGGCGCAGAAGGAACTTCACAGAGGTAAAGTTTGACCATTTCAGCAGCACTACTCTCCTTTCTGCTGCTAGCTCTGTCAGATGGTCCAACTATACTCCCAAGTGCCTCTTCCCAAAACGCAGCTGCTCCACTCAGCTGTGTTGTGCTGCTTGTGGCACTGCTGCTGATGCTGCTGCTAGGAGTAGCAGACCACATCATCTCTTCCTCCTCCTGCACCTCTCCCTCCTCGGACAGCATTCCCATTTTACGCTGCCAGTCACGCACCTTGTTGACCAATTGCTCCCGGTAGCTACTGAGAACATTAAATTTCAAAGCTAGCTTTCCCTTAATTCTTGGATCGCAAAGGCACGCTAGCATCATTTCGGGACTCTCTTCCATTCGTTTGCGAAGGTGTACTTTTAGCAGATCCTTCAGCTTCCTGACTATGGCTGCTATGTCAGGATGTAGAGTGCCACCTTGAACAGCCTCACGGTTTCCAAGGAACACATCCATCTTGCTGCCTAGATGGGAGAACACTGGGATTACCTGGGCCAGACTGGCAGTGTTTGAGCTTAAATTTTCTGTGGCATCCCTGAATGGTTTAAGGACTGCCACTAGCTGGGCGATCACTGTCCAATCCTCCCTATTCAATGGAGAGGTAATCCCAATATTGTGCTCTGAGGCAAGATTATGGATTGCCCTCTGCTGCTCCAAAATCCTCTCGAGCATGTCTAACGTGGAGTTCCACCGTGTACTGACATCCTGACGTAGGCAGTGTACGGGAAGACCTGACCTCTCTTGCTCTTCCCTCAAAAGTTGGCTAGCCTTAACACTATGGTGAAAGTGCCCAGCGATCTTTCTGCAGCGGGACAGAACTACTGCTGCCACATTAGTTCCTTCTGACATTGCTGCCTTCACTACAAGATGGATGATGTGGGCTGCACAGCGCACACCAACAATATGACCATCTCGCAGCGCTTTCACCATATTGGCACCTCCGTCAGTTACCACAAAACCAACTTCAACATTGGTGCCCGCCTCTGCTCCCACCCAAAGGCTAAACATTTTCCTCATCGCATGCAGAATGTTTTGGGAAGTGTGCTTTTCATCCATCACTTCTGCATGGAGAAGGAAAGATCGGTAGCCTGCTGCAGCAGCTTCCTTAGACACACCGGGCTGCCACCAGTGTGCTGTCAAAGAAAGAAAGGCATGCTGGCCGCTAGGGTGCACTCCACAAATCTGTAGTGAAATGAACAGACTGACCAGCAGCCTTGGAAAGCTCCTCTTTCACTGCTGCAACACAGGACCGATACAATGAGGGGACAATGTTCCTGCTGAAAGTGGAACGTGACGGAACTGTATATTGTGGAGCCACAGCCGCCATCAATTGTTTGAAAGGCTCCCCTTCGATCATAGAGAAGGATGCCCCTCCAACAGCAATGAACTGACCAATCAGTCGCGTTACTTTATTGGCCTGCTGTTTGGGCATTGACCTTTTGGATTGGAATGCCACAAATTGTTCCAGGGTGGGCTGGACATGCAGTGCTCCAACCTGCCTTGGTCTCTGGCTGCCAGCACTAGTTGCTGCTGCTGCTGCTGCTGCTATTGGCTCAGAAGAAGAAGCTGTTGGGGGTTTTCCACGGCCACCAGCTATGCTGCCTGCACTAAGTTTTCCCTCTGCATCTTTCCCCAATAGCACAGCGTTGTGTTGAGTGCTGAGGTGATGCTTCATGCTAGCACTGTCACAGTCCCGGGTGCCGGCAAGCATGGGCAAGCTAATGCCCGTGCGCGACGGGCACCACGAGGTGGAGACCCCCAGAGACAAGTACTTACCCGATCTCAGCACATCCATGGTTCTTGAGTAGAAGCTGGGGGCGTGGTCTTGATGGCAGGCTGTAGCTGCATCAGTGATGTCATCCAGTGGGCGGAGCTTAGGTCTGGCACAGGATTTAAAAATCCGGATATCCTCCTCCCAGTTACCCTGTTGTGGTCTTTGCTGTGTGCACTGTGCTGTTTAGTCTCCTGAGTATTTTGACCCTTTGCTTGCCTGACGTCTCTCTTGCCTGCTGATTTTGTTCCGCTACCTTCCCTGATTTGGCTACCGATTTGGCTCGTCTGACTACCCTCTCTGGATTTTGACCCCGGCTTGTTCGACTACCCTCTCTGGATTTTGACCACGGCTTGTATGACTACCCGATTTTGGTGCTCTGACCCAGCTTTCCTGACTACCGTTTTGGCATCATTTCCACCCTGTGGGATCCTTTACCAGATCCTTCTACGTGTTACCAATACCTTGTTGATCCAACTCCGTTCCTATATTACCTATCTCTACCTGGCCTCCTTACTGTTGGGATCCTCTAAATCCTGGGGTGCTGCCGCCGGGGGCTTCTCCTTCAGCAGTAGTAATTTGGGTAGAAAAACTTCTGCGGTAAGTGCCAGTGTGGGGGTGATCGTGACAAGCACTGGTAAAATGGCCAGACACTTTCCCTCTGCTTATTAGCTTCCCACAATGTTTGCACTTTCCATAGCGCCCTTCTTCAACATTTTCAAAGTGCTCCCAAATTGGGGCGCGCATAGCCTTGGAGTGTGCCTTGGGTGCTGCTCCTACTGCTCGGGGTGGATGAACAGAGGCAGAACTAGTGGTGGTGGGACTGGTGGTAACAGTACTGGCCATAGTGGGACTGCTAATTGCTTTAGATTTGCTAGGTTTTGCTGCTGCTGCTGGTGGTGGTGGTGGTGGTGATGATCGTAGCGGAGAAGGTGGAGGCTCAGGGGAAAATTGTGCACTAGTCATTTGGACACTGCTCCCTGAGGAATCTGATTCCTGACCACTCATCTCCTCTACTTCCTCTGGCTCATAGTCTAGCTCTTCATTAGCCAGATCGAATGGAATTCCTGCTAGGCTGGAGCTAAGACTGATATCGTCGTGAGACTCGTGACTAGTAGTAGTGCGAGCAGGAAGAATAGACTCTGCACTTGGCCTCTCAGTCTCAGGCTCCTCTGCTACCTCGCTAGGTGGAGTTCCACTATGTGTAGCCCTCTCTCTAACTGTCTTTACAAAAATTTTGTAAGGACTTGGTGGCTTGCTAGAGGTACTAGGAGGACATGGCGTGGCGGTACCAGTGGGAACAGTAGGCGCAGCACTAGTGGTGGTAGAGGCGGTAGAGGTGGGGGTGGTGGTGGTGGTGGTTTTCCCTACAAAGGAATGAGATCGCTTTGGTTTGGGACCCCTCTGAGTCTTGCTGCTAATTTGGCTCTGCTTGGTACCTTGCATGCTGCTGGTGGATGGGGAAGATGCTGCTTGGGGCAAAAGGCACTTCTTTTTAGTCACTGGGATGGTACTACTTGTGCTACCCTTTAACTTTGAACGTGCTTCTGGTGCTTTAGGCTTTCCGTAAAAAACCATAGAGCTTGTGGGCCTAGCCGCACTACTACTGCCTGCTTTTGGTGCCTTTCCTTTACTTGATGATCCTTCAAGCAATGCTTCCCCATATGATAAGCGAGAGCTTGGCCTACTTGGCCGACTAGACTGACGCAAAGGCTGCATCTTAGAACTGGTGGTGGTGCTGGTGGTGGTGCTGGTGGTGGCGGTGGTAGATGGAGCTTGTCCCTCCTTAGTCCCAAAAGGAGGATCCATTTCAAATTTTGTGTTGTGTGTGTAGTGTAGTGTAGTGTTTAAAAAACTATAAAAAAAAATAAAAAAAAATAAAAATAAAAAAAAAGGAAAAACGAATTAAAGACAAAAAATTAGAGGAAGTTCTCTTCAGTGCTACTGCTTAAAAAGTAAAACTATGCACTACTGCACTGTGCTGTGTGCAATCTGCCAAAGTGCTAAAGTTATTTAAATTATTAACTCAAGATTAACTATTTAATAACTAGCAGTATTTTATTTTTAATTTGAATTTACACGGGCCTAAGAGCTTAGCCTACTACTATGCTAGCCTAAAGCTATATTTCCTTACTATAAGTCTACCTCTAGGCAGACGCTCTCAAACCCACTAAGCTAAAGTGAGGTTAAATCAGATTCAGTATATGATTTATTAAATAATATTAAGTTATATAATATTAATAGATTAGAAATAATTTACTTATATATTATGTATTATAGATAGAAGAATATAGATTATGAATTAGAATTTAGAATTAGAATTACTTATATTATAGATTATGAATTAGAATTTATATTGTTATATATTATTTATAATATATTATAGATTAAGATTAAAGAAGATTAGAATTATTTTAGTACTACAGCTAGTAGCTTGAAGCTTTGCTTAGTACAGCTCGTCACAGTCAATTTTTCTTGAAAAGAATTAGAAATAAAATAAAATGTCTCAGCAAAACAGTTAGCTTCACTGCTGGCTGCACTCACTAGCCCAACAAGTTCACTTCACTGATGGACTGAGGTGAGCAAAACACTAAGGGTACTTTTAATAAAATTGAAATAAAATGTAAAATAAATGAGAAAATCTTTGCAAAACAGTTAACGTCACTGCTTGCTGATCAAAAAAAAACACAGCACTTATGCGGCTGCACTCACTAGCCCAACAAGTTCACTTCACTGATGGACTGAGGTGAGCAAAACAAATGAAATAAAATGAAAGATTAATTAAGAAAAATTGACTTGGTCTCTTGCTGTTGCTAAAACAAAGCACAAACTATAGAGCTGCAGCACCAGTACTAATAAGATTAGCTGAACTATACGCTAGTAGTAATTATTTAATATTATTACTTTTATTTATAGCTAATTTAATTAACTATTAAGACGAAAGAATTATAGAATTATTGATATTACTGATTTTAGATTAGACACTAGTAGATGTCTTGAATGTCTACAGTACACTCTACACTAGTATACTATTACTAACTATAACTGACAAATATATATATAATTTTATAATGAATTCAATTATTAATTATATTAATTAATATTACTGATTTTAAATTAGACACTAGTAGATGAATGTCTACAGTACACTCTACACTAGTATACTATAGAATATATATATATATATGACTGACAAATATATATATATATAATAATGAACTATTAAATTATAGATTCTATTAAATTATTATTTATAAATTCTATTTAATTTATTTAAGCAGGACAGGCAATAGGCACTAGTGCCAGCCCAGGGCAAGGGCACCCCAGTGCCACTGAGGCACTGGGTGCACTGTCAACTCAACAGCACTTACACTACAGTTGATGACAAATTAAATAAAAAAAATTAAATTAATCAAATTATTAATTATATTAAGTAGCACTGAAGTGAGGATGAAGTACACTGTGAGAAATGGCAGGCTAAGACTTACCAGTCTCACACAGAACAGAACAATCTCTCTCTGTAACGCTCGGATGCAGCACAGCAGTGTTGCCAAAGCAGTCACAGCGAAAAATGAATGGATCTCTCAGGCAAGCTCTGGTCTTATAAAGGCGCCTTCAGAATTCAAAAAACAGCAGCACAGGCATTGGACGAGACCCTTAGCGTGACGTCACAAGAGTGAGCTGATTGGACAGACGAGATCAGCTCACTCCTGTTTGAAATTTTGGCGGCTGCGCGGCAAAAACGAAGACGATCACGAAGAATCTTCGATTCTTCGTGGTTGTGAGTCTTCGTCTTCTCCTACGTTTTGCCGGCACTGTATTCTCTTCGGCGTGTCTTCGGAACGAACAAAAAAACGGCCTCTTCGTGCTCGTTTTCATGTTCGCCCGAAGACGAATGCGCAAGTCTATTGCATATACACCAGAACAAAATGGAGTTGCAGAAAGAAAGAACATCACTAATGGGCATGGTGAGATGCATGCTTTTGGATGCAGGACTCCCCGATAAACATTGTGGAGAAGCTGTTCAGACAGCCAAAATACCTACAAAATAGGCTGCCAACTAAAGCTACTGAGGGACCTGGATCCCCCGTGATCTCTGACAGACGGGGAAGGTCTGCGCGATGGACGCAGACAACCCCCGCTGCTAACCGCACCTCCTTCCGGCTGCAGCGGAAGTTGTCTACGCGAATCGCGTAGACGTCTACCTGCTGCTTCGGCTACGCACCGGGGACTCAGAAGCACCGGTAAGTTTGGAGGAGGGAGGGTGTTTAAATGGGGTTCATAAGGCATTTCTGTAGGCAGAGTGCTCTATGAAATGCCTTTTAACCCCTTAATGCCACTCTGCCTCCAGAAATGCCTTTTAACCCTCTATACGCCACTCTGCCTCCAGAAATGCCTTTTAACCCTCTATACCCCACTCTGCCTCCAGAAATGCCTTTTAACCCTCTATACGCCACTCTGCCTCCTGAAATGCCTTATACCTCCCTATATGCCACTCTGCACCTTTTAACCCCCTAAATGCCAGAGTGGCATATAGGGGTATAAGGCATTTGTGGAGGCAGATTGGCACATAGAGGGTTAAAAGGCATATCATGGGGCACATTGGCATATAGGGGGTATAAGGCATTTCTGGGGCAGAGTGGCAAGCCTAGGAGCAGATGTGCATAACTCGGGGGACAGGTTGGGGAAAAAAGGAAATAAAAACAAAATATTTTTCTCAATCATAGCTTTTATTAAAAAAAATAGTTCACATAGTTTACATGAATTAACATTTAGTGGTAAAACTTTTTCCTATAGGGTCGTCTTATATTCGGGCTTTTTCTTTTTTTTCATAAATTAATAATCAAATTTTGGGGGGTCATCTTATAATCAGGGTCGTCTTATAATCGAGCAATTTTAACTCCATATTTATATCTACATTTACATTTATATTTATTTATATAGATTTTTATTACATACAATATTCACGTATTTTAATATTTCATATATTATTTTAGGTTTAATTTTATGTTTACTTTTATGTTTATATATATTTAATTTAAATATCCTCTAATAAAATAATTTTTTATTTACTTTTTTAATCTTATAAATCCTGCAACCTATTAATCTCATAAGGATCCAAATACCATGATTTCTTAAAAATATCTTAAATACATAATTTAATATAAATCTTATAAGAATTCATTTTAATATACACAACACACAACAGCACTCATTAATATGCATAATTTTTATACATCCCTATGTTTTTATTTATGGAGATACTTCCTTTATGGATCTTAGAATAACAATAGAATTTTTCTAATCCCTTAATATTTATATTGATTTCATTTAAGTGATAACAGATATCCAGATCTCTATAACATTTACACTATACCTCATTCATAATAATCTCATTCACATCACCAACTCAACACATTATATTCATATTTATATTTTATTTCACAAATACACAGACAAAATATACTTTAGACAATTTATTCATTTTATTCACATTAAAATAACAGACATATTGATTTCTGTGATATTCAAATCACATCCCACCACATCTCACTATAATAAATTAAATAATTATTTAATTTCTAACACTTTGTTTTCTAATTAAGAATCACCGTCACAACTAAATATATCTACATTGCACAATCAAAACCATAAAATGAATGTTTATATATAAGTATACACAAATATATACATAAATTACCGTATTTGCTCAATTATAAGACGACCCTGATTATAAAACGACCCCCCAAAATCTCAATATTAATTTAGGAAAAAAAGAAAAAGCCTTAATATAAGACGACCCTATAGGAAAAAAGTTTTACCAGTAAATGTTAATTCATGTAAACTATTACATTTTTTAATAAAAGCTGTGATTGAGAAAAATATTTTTTTGTTTTTATTTCCTTGTATTTTCCAACCTGCCCCCCAGTTACGCACATCTGCCCCCATGCTTGCCACTCCAATATGGCACTGTGGCCCATGATATGCCTTTTAACCCTCTATATGCCACTGTGGCCCATGATATGCCTTTTAACCCCCTATGTGCCACTCTGCCTCCAGAAATGCCTTATACCCCTATATGCCACTCTGGCATTTAGGGGGTTAAAAGGCATATTATGGGGCAGAGTGGCATATAGGGAGGTATAAGGCATTTCAGGAGGTAGTGTGGCGTTAAGGGGGTTAAAAGGCATTTCATAGAGCACTCTGCCTCCAGAAATGCCCTATGCCCCCATTTAACACTCCCCCCCCACACACACTTACCTGCTGTATACCGGGGCAGCAGTCTTCCTTCTGTCTCCCCCCCCATTTAACACTCCACCCCACCCCACACACTTACCGGTGCTTCCAATTTCCTGCTGTATACCGGGGCAGCGGGTTGACGTCCACGCGATCCGTAGACAACTTACGCTGCAGCCGGAAGGAGGTGTGGCGAACTCTGATCTCTGACAGCCGGGGAAAGTCTGCGCGATGGACGCAGACAACCCCCGCTGCTAGCCACACCTCCTTCCGGCTGCAGCGTAAGTTGTCTACGCGTATCGAGTTGACGTCAACCCGCTGCCCCGGTATACAGCAGGAAATTGGAAGCACCGGTAAGTGCAGCGGTGCGGGGGATCTGGATCTTAGTCTCATAGTCAGACCTCTATTTGAGGTCTGATTATAAGACGACCCCGATTAGAAGACGAGGGGTATTTTTCAGAGCATTTGCTCTGAAAAAAACCTCGTCTTATAATCGAGCAAATACGGTAAATGTTCTTTTGGTGGACTTGTCTTTCTCTTTGCCTTTTCTCCGTCTTCTCTCCGTCTATTTTTTCACCTTCGGGTATGGAAGCCAAATGCATTTTCACTTACCTGGTTGATTACTCCTAACCACATATTTTTTTAACCCCACTCCTGGGAGGACCATATTATGATCATTTCAAGTAAAAGCTGAACCGCCCATGTTCTCATGAGAACTTTATTGATACGCACACTGAGGGTTGGAGACATATGGAACGCGGCAACACCAACAGAGGAGAAGCGGATGACGTACGTGATACGCGACAGTGCGCGATGACGCCCACAAGATGGGACAAGAACAACAGACGGGAAACGGACGGCGTGGGATGACGTATACACGGAAATAGTTATAAAAAAAGCACAACAACGGAACAAGATTACTTACCGGATCGATTATACTTCTACTGAAGAAGCCAAGTCGGCGAAACGCGTTTAGAAGGATCTATTTGGATTATTCTACATCCCACAACTGGTGGACTTTTCATTTACACGCTTCAAGCACTTTGGGTGCATGGACCAAATGTGAGTGCATTCTTTACTGGTGACATTAATTCTTTACCCGGATATTGCACTATTTTAAGTTTATTTTTTAGAGTCAACGAAGATTATTAAAGATATTATTGCATTCAACTTGGATGGGTCTGAATCATCTATTCCACCTGTGAGTGCAACACTTTACCCACACATAAAATTGGTCTTATATTCTGCACTATATTGTTTTTTTTCCCTTATATGTATCTGCGCCCCATAATTTTTTGGTTGGTAACTACAGAAATAGTAGCTGAGATGGGGTCCATGCCTTTAGGGGGCACAAACAATTGTTTTTGGTCAGAAGGGCCCTTTCCAAACAATTCTGAATTGGCGCAGGGAGACAGGAATGTCTTGTTAAGTCACGTGCCCCCGTAGCGAAACCGAGGCTGCTCGCACAGGAAGTCAGAAGCACCGGTAAGTTGTTTTTTTGGGGGGGGTTAAATGGGGGGCATAAGGCATTTCTGTAGGCAGAGTGCTCTATGAAATGCCTTTTAACCCCCTTAACGCCACTCTGCCTCCAGAAATGCCTTTTAACCCTCTATACGCCACTCTGCCTCCTGAAATGCCTAATACCTCCCTATATGCCACTCTGCCCCATAATATGCCTTTTAACCCCCTAAATGCCAGAGTGGCATATAGGGGTATAAGGCATGTCTGGAGGCAGAGTGGCACATAGGGGGTCAAAAGGCATATAATGGGGCACAGTGGCATATAGAGGGTTTAAGGCATTTATTGGGCAGAGTGACAAGCCTGGGGGCAGATTTGCATAACTGGGGGCAGGTTGGAAAATAAAAGGAATTAAAAACAAAATATTTTTCTCAATCATAGCTTTTATTAAAAAAAATAGTTTACATGAATTAACATTTACTATAGGAAACTTCTTTCCTATAGGGTCGTCTTACATTCAGGCTTTTTCTTTTTTTCCTAAATTAATATTCAGGTTTTGGGGGGTCGTCTTATAATCAGGGTTGTCTTATAATCGAGCAAATACGGTAATACCTGCAATGCTGTCTCCATGTATTTATTTGATCTATACCTGCAATGCTACGTTTTATATATTGTTATTGTATACCTGCAAATACAGGATTTGTATGTCTGATTCTGTTGATTTGATATATACCTTCAGTGCTGAGATCACAAGTGAATTTCAATTGATCTATGCATGCAAAGCTGGGTTTGTGTGTAAATGTGTTGATCTATACCTGCTATCGGCAGCAGGGTCTAATATTAATATATATCGGCAACTGGGGCTAATATTTATATATATATATCAGCAGCAGGATCCAATATTAACGAAACTGCCAGTTCAGCTGTAATTTTGAAATCATGTTTCAATCACAGTCTTTACTTCAAAGAGATAAGTACTCATGATGTAGATAAAAATGCATGTCTAATGCGTATATGTGATGGGCCATTAATACAAATAGTGGTGGCTGGAGGCGATTATACAAGGGTGTGGGGGCACCACATTAATCTATACTAAAAGGGTGCTGGCTGGGGCATCAATACACAAGGGTCAAAAACACTAAGGGGGTATAAACAACAATGCAGTGTGAAAAATCCATCCTGATGTAGATGTCAGTGACGTAGATTGTGTCATGCTGTTTGTGTGTTTTTGTTTATCAGTGTACCAGAGCCTGTCCTGGGGTGTGTGTGCGTATAGGTGTTGGTGCGGCACAGCCTGTCCTGGTGTGTGTTTGGGTGCCCGTATGGCATAGCCTGTCCTGTGTGTGTGTGTTTGGGTGTCGGTGTGGCAGAGCCTGTCCTGGTGTGTGTTTGGGTATTGGTTTGGCAGAGCCTGTCCTGGTGTGAGCCTGTCCTGGTGTGTGTGTTTGTGTGTCAGTGTGGCAGAGCCTGTCCTGGTGTGTGTGTCTGGGTGTCGGTGTGACAGAGCCTGTCCTGGTGTGTGTGTCTGGGTGTCGGTGTGACAGAGCCCGTGTTGGTGTGTGTGTTTGGTTATCTGTTTCCTGACAGTTGGAATTATTTAATTTATACTTATCTAGAGATAAAATGCCCTCCTGAAGCTGTAGTGACTTCAGGGGACAAAACATTCAAGGCCCTCAAATCATTTAGTGGAAAAGTTAAGGTATTGCGTTATTTATGCTATAATATTTATTTCAAGGATTAGTCGTACTAAATTGTGGCTTCAGGCTTCCCATGTTAAATGACCGAGTTAGTCCAATAACAAAAGTATCATTCCATAGCACATTACTTTTGGCAATATATATATATATATATATTTTCTCAGTGGTATGATTTTATGGTTGAAATTATGAATGCCCCCCCAGTTTGACTGGTATCTTGTGTGCCCCCCCTATATATTGTTTCTAGAGTCGCCACTGCACATCTGAGGACTGATTATTCTTTGAGTCTGTGTAGCAGAAAAATGGCAGCATAGATTGGCTGAATAGGTCTTATCTGCATTGATTTTTTTTCTCTGCATAATAATAGGTAGGGGCGGGCAACTAAATGTGTATTAATTTACCTCTGCAGACAAGCAAGGATTATATTAAGATTACAACAGCATCTGTTGTACACTGCTCCATCTACCCCTATCCTGTGAGTGTCTTCTCTATAGCTGCACACTCTCTTTCACATTGACCTCTTCCCCTCTTTGACTCCCCTACTTTTTCTCCTGTCACTTTCTTCACTGCAGCTGCACACCATCTCACACACTGATGTTCCCTCCCCTCAATCTCCCTTTCCACTTTTATTATTGGTATCTTCTCTGCAGCTGCACTCTCTCACATACACTGACTACCTCCCCTTCCATGCTTGGCCCCCTCCACTCCCTCCTGTCAGTTTTTTCTCTGCAGCTGCACAAAGTTTTGCACACTGGTACCCAGTGTGGCAGCTTCACAGAGATCAGAGGAGACCAGACAGTGGCTGGAGAAGGGCGGTTGAGCAAGTGGGGGGGGGGAATCTGGGAGGAGAAGGCAATTGCTCACACGGGGCAAAGAAGGCTCAGAGAAATGGGTGGAGAGAGGACTAGGGGAATATGGGCAATGAACCTGGAAAGAGACTGAGTTTTGGGCTAAACATTTCATTATCTCTATCGCCCCCTAAAGTCCGCAAGCAAGCAGAGTTGATAATGTTTCCAACAGTCCCCTTCTCAACTCAATATGCTTTAGAATCTACAACCCCTAAGTTGTCACGTAGACTCTGGTAAAGGTCTCCTGTTAGTGGCTTGGTGAGTATATCTGCTTTCATCTTTCCTGTTAGCATAAGTCAACTAATCCTTTACTACATGGTACTTCACATCAATATGCTTTGTACATGCACTCATTTTCTCTGATAGAGCAAGTCTTATACAACTTTGGTTGTCTTCAAAGATCTGCATTGGTGTGGGTTCATCTATTCCCATGTCTTTCAGTAGCGATTTGATCCATAAGACCTCTCTCCCACTGGTGGACTTACGATCTGATACATCTTCAGCCCAATCAGCATCTCTGTATCCTATTACTCTAGTCTCAATGTGCAGTCCCTTTCAGCTATCTTCCTATTCTCTTGACTGCAGTCCAGTCTCTTTGTGTGGGTGAACTAGTCTTTCTACATAGTATGCCTATTGCAGTAGCTATGTCAGTTCAGGTTGTCGTAGATAAGTATTACCTACGGCTTCTCTGTAGCCATTTGTTTCTGATAATGGTTCACTTTGCTCCATTTGCCTGTGGAAACCCACTTCCATTGAAGTAGACATTGTTTTAGCTTCTTGTAGTCCTAAACCTTCAAGCAAGTCTAGGATCTTTGGCTTTTGAATGAGGAGAAAACTTCCATCTTCGTCTCTTTCAATCTGCATGCCTAAATAGTAACCAACATTGCCCAGTTGTTTAATTTCCACTTCTTTGTTCAGATGATGTACTATTTCTGCACTGTCCTTTTGATCTTCATAGCAAATAATGAGACCATCAACATAGGTCAATATGAATATCCATCTGCCTTCTCTGTGGCGTGTATAAAGGCAGGACTTGTAAGCATTTTGTCAAGTTTTTCATTCCAAGCTCTTGCTGCTTGCTTTAAACCTTAAAGCCCCTTCTGAAGCTCACACACAAGATCCTTATTCTTGTCACATATAAATCCTGGAGCCTGTTGCATGTACAGCTCTTCTTCTATTTCTCCATGTAAGAACAGTGTTTACATCAAGGTGTTCTACGTGTATCTGTCTTCAAGCTGCTAAAGTCAAGAGTACTCTTATTGTGGTAAGCTTTACTACTAGTGCAAAAACTAATAATCCTCACCATATTTTTGAGAGTAGCCTTTTGTGAATAGCCTGGCTTTATACTTCTTTGTTTCCCCTCTTGCATCTTGCTTGGCTTTGCAGCCTTTGGCTTTCTTGTCTTTGGGTAGTTTTGTAAGAGTCTATGTTTTATTTTTCTGCAAAGCTTCTATTTCTTCTATTGCTTTTTCCATTTGTCCGCTTCTGCAGCAGGCATTTGCTCAACATCCTTCCATAATGCTGGTTCATATGGCAACACTGATCTTCCAAAGTAAGATCAAAGTCTTTTAGCTGGAGTTCATTTGTTGGGCATTAAGAGTAATTGAGTTCTTGCTCTGGAGATTCTTGTACTTTAGCTACTTCAGACTGTGCTGTCTCATCTGCTAGGCCTGTTGATGCTTCTATCTGAACATCTTTATCCTGTTCTTCTTGAATAATGTTTATATTTCCGTCTACTGGATACTACCGTACTTGCTCAATTATAAGACGACCCTGATTATAAGATGACCCCCCAAAATTTGATTATTAATTTATGAAAAAAAGAAAAAGCCTGAATATAAGATGACCCTATAGGAAAAAGTTTTATCTTGTTGTCTTAGTTATTATTATTTTGTTGTTTTTGTTTTCAGTTTGCAGGGCTGTCAGATGTTTCTATATCTGGGGATATTCCTGTGGAGGGAGAGATCACTGTTCCTATTGCTTCACAGTCGCATGAAGATGATTATTTTACGCCGGATGAGCCCGTCAAAGACACTATTGTATGAAAACTAACTCTTTGAATAACCTTGTTTTCTCTGTATATACATATGTTGAATAGATGGGTTGATCAAATCTATTCATCATGCAGCGCACTGGGTTAGAAAAGTTAGGAACAACGTAATATTAAGTGGGATAGCACCCAGCACTAATTCTCTTGCTGTCAAGTCATGCCTAACAACATCTGTATTAAGTCCTACCACAGTCTTACATTAGATTTTTATAACATAGGCATCTACACTTCTCTTTCCTACCTTGGTTTGTGTTCTAAGTATTATATATATATATGCTGCTTGAAGGCTTTGTCTACGTTTTTTTCTTATCCACAAGTTCTTAGAATAATAGCTCTGAAAGGATTACTGGTGTACCCAATGTAATTTTTTATGGGGGAAAAAAAATACATTATTTGTTTCTTTAGTGTTTGTCCTTACCTGGTGACATCAGAGGCATGCTAGCAGGGCCGGCCGAAGACTTAACGCCGCCTGGGGCGAAGTTTAAAATGCCGCCCCCCGCCGACGCCCCCCGCCGACTTACCCTTAAACAGTCCTGCGGCGAGTCTCCCTGTGCTGCCACGGTGCCGGCTTGTAATGCTGAGCGCCGGAAATTCACGTCACTTCCGGCGCTCTGCATTACAAGCCGGCACCGAGACCGAACAGGGAAACTCGCCGCAGAGGAGAGAGAGAGGGGCGCCGAGCGGGTAAGCGAAAACCACTCGGTGCCCCTCTCTCTCTCCTCCGCTTCAAACAAAACAAAAAAAAACAGCTTGGGGCGGCAAAGTGCCGCCCCTTCTGAAGTGCCGCCTGGGGCAATTGCCCCAGTCGGCTCCATTGTAGGGCCGGCCCTGCCTGCTAGGCAGTACCAGAGCCACATTTCTCTTCAAAGGATGCTCTGGTTTTAGAGGAATTGACTGGGAAAATGAAGGCATTGCTGAACTAATACATTCTGATATATATGTGTGTGTAAAACAAAGTAAGAATACAGCACATACCCGATACAAAAATCAGGGATATTTATCTAAGGCGTAAATATTGGGGACTCTGTCACACTATATGGCCGTATATTGCTTTGACCACCGCTACATCAAAGTACCCCAAGTTTGGGTCCTATCTAATTTGTCATGGCTATATTTCCTACCAAGGTGATGAATCAGTGGGACTGGCTGCTCATTCCATTAAAAGCCTTCTCTGGACACTATTAATGAGGCAGATGAGGCTACTCAACCCTAGGGTTTGGTCACAACCTGCAAATGCGCAGCAAAATATACAAAAAAGTCAAATTACCTCATCTGTGCTCATCTGTGCCATTGAACATTCATTTTTATTGGGGCTGATGAATAGATGTTTGTAGGTTAAAAATGTCTTTATTGCAAAATATAGAACATTTTTATTGTGCAGCAGATCGATTATGGTGGAAAAAAACCCAAAACATTTTGTAGCAGTCTGACATTTTCTATCGGTTCAGTTTTCCATTGTGCAGCTTAAACTGTTTCCTGCAAACAATAACAGGCACTAATCATGTTTCCTGAATGTTGTACCGATTCTTTTTCTTTTCTATGTCTACTACCTTTTTACAGAGGTCAGTAGGTTTTTGTGGTATAATTCTCAGAAAGGGAAGACATCTGGTCCCTTGACTGTGTTCTGCAACAGCACATTTCCTCAATAATTTCTAGGTACTTTTTGTTTGTTTTGTTTCAGATGCGGGACCTGAGGGCTGTTGGGAAAAAGTTTCTTCATGTCATGTATCCCCAAAGAAGCACAACCCTCTTAAGAGACTGTGAATATGTGAATGCCAAAACATCTTTTACGGTTTGAGCACTAGGTGTCGCTTCTAGAGGTTATTTTGGAACTCAGATGAAATACTGATTTCCCACAAAAATTGTAATAGGAAAGAACACAAAAAGCCATTCCAGTAACAGAATAATCAGAATAAATGGGTAGATATCTCCAGTTGGTTACCCCTTCTGCGATCTTCATACCACGCCTTGGACTATATGATGTAAGTGGGTCCCGATTCCCTTTCCCTAGCGCCCACCCAGTAAATATTATTCTCAATGACTTACCTGTAGCAGTGAGACCTTGCCTCCAAACTGAAGCATTATTTCATTTAAATTTATTAGCTTGGGTGTAACTTTAAACCATGACGTGATGCCGCCAACTCCAAGTTGAACTGAGTTCCTTCCCTTGTTTCTTTTTGAAAGAGTGGTAGGAATAATAATAATTAGGAGAACCAACCCCGTATTAATGCTCACCTGGCTATAAATGGAGGAGAATGATGTGAACCGGCTTGGGAATCATTGCTTTTGCCTGCATTTGTGTTTTGGTCCTGTCCATTGCTGTATTCCAAGGCACAGCCCTATGAAATGTATGTTGGAGTCCGTTTTGCATGAGCTCCGGTGCATTTTACCGCAAGCAGGTTAATGGAGGCATTGTTTTTCTAACTGATTTAACTCCTCTCCCCAGCTGCCTCTTATAACTGAGGCCGTTCGTCAGCATGATCAAATTTGCATGCAATAAAATGTATTGGTTTAATGCAAAACATACCTGCATGCAAAAAGAACAATCATGCCCTAAGATAAAGAACTCAATGGTATGCACTTCTTTGAATTACGATTATTTGAAGTGAACCATTTTGATTCTATGTGCTACTAATCTGAATTATCGTTACTGTTGGCACCATATTCCTAATGCTGTGGTCTTGTGGTCTTTCTGCAGGGGATTTATGGGGCTCTCTTGTGTTGTGCGTCTCACTTGCTCTGTAAGTATTTATTACTTCCATTTCCTTGATGTTTGGAGATTACCCAGCAGTCTGTGTAATTATGTGCCCAGCAGTAGCGTACCTAGTGGGGGGCGGGGGGGGGTTGCGATCCGCACCGGTTGCCGCTCATCAGGGGGGTGCCAACTTGTCCGCCGCTGGAGGAGCAGGCTCGCAAGGGAGCTGCTAAAGACCTCCGGCTCCCTTGAGTGATTTTAAGCCGGGTTCAACCACAGCTGCTGTGCGCCGGATTTGTTGTCAGATCCCGGCTCACAACACCGAAGCCGCGCCCACTGCCGTCCGTACCCTCTGACCCGACAGAAGAACTGAAGAAGAGGAGGAAAAGAAGCTGTAAGGAGAAAAGAGGAAAGGTAGGAAAGCATTCAGTGAGTGAGAGTTGATTGGTATGTGTGTGGATTGGTATGTGTGGATTAGTATGTGTGGATTGGTATATGTGTGGATTAGTATATGTGTGGATTGATATGTCTGGATTGGTATATGTGTGGATTGGTATTTGTGTGGATTGGTATGCGTGTGGGTTGGTATATGTATGGGTTGGTATGTGTGGATTGGTATATATGTGGATTGGTATATGTGTGGATTGGTGTGTGTGTGGATTGGTATGTGTGGATTGGTGTGTGTGTGGATTGGTATGTGTGGATTGGTGTGTGTGTGGATTGGTATATGTGCGGATTGGTAAGTGTGTGAGAGTGATGGGTGTTATGCTGTACCATTTCCAATGTATTTTTCATTATATAATTATGCTCTAGTACATCATAACTCCCATCACTCTATACTGTTCCATACAGTGGCAGAGCTGGGAGACAGAGGCCTTTCACCCCCACCGCAGGACTCCTGAAAGGTAAGTGAACTTCAAAGTGGGAGAGGGTAGATAGTTATGAGGGGGTAGATAGGGAGAAGGGAGTGAGACGGGGGGATAGGGGGTAGATAGGGAGAAGGGAGTGAGAAGGGGTAGGTAGGACAAAAGGGAGTGAGAAGGGGTAGATAGGGCAATCATACTCCTATCATGCCAAGTCTGCGAGTACATCCTGGAATCTGGGTATGCCTGGGCATGATAGAAATGTGATTGATGTTAACAATCATATATATATATATATATATATATATATATATATATATATATATATATATATATATATATATATATATATATATATATATATATATATATATATTAATATTGTTATTTAATTGTTTTGTCCTATTTTGGTGTGTTACTTGAAATAAAAGTGTTAGATTTTTTTTATGGTGTGGGGGGGCCCATATTCGGTTTCGGCCAGGTAAATGCTGCATTTTCGGTTTCAGTCCAGAATTTGTTTCGGTGCATCCCTACTACTAATGAAGTGGTAGGCCTACACCACATCAATGTTTGGCTTAGTATATAGTGATAGGAGTTATGCTGCACTATTGTCAATGTCTGGCTCAATGTATAGTGATAGGGATTATGCTGTACCACCGTCAATGTGTGCCTCAGTATATAGTGATAGGTGTTATGTTGTACCACCCTCATTGTCTGCCTCAGTATATAGTGGTAGGTGTTATGCTGTACCACCGTCAATGTCTGCCTCAGTATATAATGATAACAGTAAGTGTTATGCTTTACCACCTTCAGTGTCTGCGTCGGTATATAACGGTAGAAGCTATGCAGTTTTAAAGTGTGTGGGGGGGTGCCACATACAGGATCCGCCCCAGGTGCCAAATACTCTAGGTATGCCCCTGGTGCCCAGTGTTTATAATCTATCTGGCCTCTAAATTTTTGTATTCTTTATCATAAAACACAGTCCTCACAGAAAAGAAAATGAGACAAAAACCTGTTAATCTTTTTTTGTTCCAGTCAGCGACCATTAACTGCAGAGCTGCCATTGTTCAGTCATGTGATGTTTTGGGAGACTTACCAAATACCACACTGAGTTAATAATTTAATGAATTCGGCGCCTCCATTTATTTAGTCATTGGTTGCCACAAGCAGTATTATAAAGTTTCCGTAGGTTGGGCTAAGGTACACTATGGCCATCACATCTACTGTATATAAGCTTGTCAGACATGTCATTCTAAAACCGGGTGCATTAATCTGCAGTTGTGCTCCCCCACACACACACTTTTGCAGCTTCCACTCCTGGGAAGGCTTTCCACAAAGATTGCAGTATGCCCATTCAGGCAAAGTCTTTGCTACTCACGTAATACAGGCTTCAGTTTTGCTTTCTGCCACTAGAGGGAGTAGCATGCATAGAAGACTGCATGGCTACCTATCCGTAAACTAAATAAGTGATGATTCTAAGCTGGCATGATTGTTCCTAGGGCATTTGATGATTTTTAAACAGGTATATGTTTTAATTATATTTTATCTGCTTGTTTAATATTTATTAGAGCTGTAATGTTTGTCTCTTTGTCCCAGAATGCTTCAGGGTGGCCATGCAGACCAGAGTAAGATGATGGAGGACCCCACTTTGCGTAATAATACGGTTTGGGGCTGTTGTGATCACTTTAAACTCTAAGCTGCTAGGGGGAACCATGTAAGTAGAAATTAACAATTTCCATTTCTTTGTGGAAAGGATAATCAATAATAATACTTAGAGACAATTTTTAGATTATCCTGAGGAATGAATAGCGAGCTTCCAAGATTGAACTGAATGAAACTGTTATCATGTGGAATAAAAACACCTAGGCTTTTGGGTGTTCATTCATTCACTTTCTGGCATAGAGAGTATAATGATTCCATCTTCAAAATGTATTCTGTATGATGTTTGGGGAAGGGAGATATGTGCCCATCTATGTCCACACCACAGTGAACAGGCAGATTTAAAAATGTTATATAAAACAAATCTGCACACCATCGCAATACAGCCATCTAGACTATGTACACAAGTAACTAGTAACACTGACAAAAAGTCAGTTAATGTAACCGGAAATATCAAAGCAGCATAAATGAATCTTTATTCTAGTGAGTGCCAAATGCTTTTATGTTGCATGAAAACAATGTGATTCGTATATTTTGCATGTGAGCTGTAGAAGAATGCATTACTAGTCTGTTTTATGATTGTAACTATGTTTTCCTTTCTTTCACAGCTCTTTTTTCCAGAGCTTGTGTGTGCTGGGTTACTGCATCTTACCTCTGACGATGGCCATGCTGGTGTGCAGGTTACTGCTCCTAGGGAGTAAAAACACAGTTTTCATCGTGACTGTCATCGTGCCACTGGTTGTAGTGACGGCTATGTTTGCCTGGTCCACCTTTGGTAAGGATGCTTCATTTCTTTTGTCTTGAGAGAGGTTTGTTTGTAACACTTGACAGCTATTTTGCTAGTAAATTTATAGGTGAAATTTAAACCTGCCTTTACTCACAGCCTTTATCTCTTATCTTATTTGTGAACTGCAAGTACACATCTGTGTCTCCATTGTGTCAGAGCATGCGCACACAGCATTATGTAACATAGTGGGGAGGACTGAGATTGATGTGCATGCAGTCCACCTGTTAGTACACCAATGTGAAGCTAATTCCAGTATATTTTCTTTTTATGTATATAGTAGTGATTTTGCAAAATCAGTTAACATATAACATGCTATACTAACCTGCAGTTTTCATTCTTTGTGTGCCAATTTATGGACTGCCTCTACACTTTCTTGTAATTACAAACGTGAACCTGTCATCCAATAAAAGTGTAGATGACAGGTTCCACTACAGGGAAGTATGACACATCATATACACATCGTGCTAGAGAAATACCTAGCAAATGTATATATAATAAGTTATACTTACTTGAGGGGTATTTTTTCCTGGTGGTTATGCCTGAGTATGTATGCTCACCCAGATGCACCCTCACTCCCAGAAAGCTGTATACATAATTGAGCATTATGTGGAGGATTGTGGTTATGTGAGTATCCGGCGAGGCACCCTTGGTTTTAGTTTAATCTTTATGCTGGATTAATATTCACATACAAAAGTGCAGTAGTAAATGCATAAAAAGCGGTAACATATATACAATGGTGCTTGGCAAGACACCTTTTGTAATTTTAAATAAAATAGTTGCGTACAATTACTGTTAACGTAACAACTTTTGTTTTTTCTTCTAGCATCCACTGCCTTTTTAGCAGACAGTCAGCCACCTAACCGAAAAGCTTTAGCGGTGTACCCCATATTCCTCTTCTACTTTGTCATCAGCTGGATGATCTTGACCTTTAACCCTAGTTCATGAGTGTGGACATCTTGTATAGGCTTAAGGAATCTGGGCCAGTGTAAATATACCAGCAGCCTGGTGGATCACGCACCCGTATGTCGAAGAACCAAACTATGATGAAGAATGAAACACGTGGGTACCGGCTGCTTTGTGCAAGAGTCCAAGAGTCATGATGTATATATCCCTGCACTAACTAGACACCAATTTCTGTTTTTCTTCTAAATGCATATCCAGCAATAAAAAGTTGGATTAGAGGCTCTGTGAACAGAATGAAGGCCAACACCTAAGAAATTGTTTCAGTAATTGTTATTGTTACTGTGCAACTATCATCAGACACTGATGCCACATCTATAGTTTTCAGAAGGTGTTAAACCCATTTTAATTTTGTACGCATTACCTTCAAGAGTTAGCGGGCTAAGTAGCATGTATGTGGGTCATTTGTAAATGGCACTGGTACCTTTTTTATTTTCTATGGAAAGGCCTTTTGTAGGATAACCTGGTTTCTCCCTTAACTCTGGAAACATATACACTGCATTGTTTTCCTGCATTCTTGGAATTTCATGGCAAATAAAAGCTGCCATTCTTAAATTGCGTCCAAACCTAAAGTAGCCATGAGGTTACCCTTACTTAATCTGAATATGGTATTGACAAATACGGAAGAGGTTAATATTACAGCGCTCATATTAAATGGTTGAAACATGCAACATTGCCATTTGATCTGTATTACAGGCAGTCTGTTCCTGTGCGGCAAAGCTTATTTTGTTTCCCCCAAGCTAATATTAACTAAGAATTTAGTTTTTGGAAGTCAATATCATAAAGACAATTGTGTGAATTTTTACTCTAAGGGGTATATTCACTGACCCAAGAGCTTTCAGGAAATCTGTACAAAAGGCCAACCGATCATTTTTGATCATAATGGGACCCTGGACAATTCTCTTCTAGTACCCCGATCATAGTGAGTACTCTGTCCCATTCCAGTAGTACCTCCTCCAGGCCCCTTTTCATCCCTGGTGGTTCAGTACAATGAAGGTGGGGGAATCTATCTCCCACTAGTGAGTCACTTTGTGGTTTGTGTGTTGCCTGATACTGGGTTCCAGGATACATCATCACTTCCTGGAGCTGTGCGACATCAGATGATATGCAACCTCAAAGAAGCACTCAATAGTGGCTGTTGAGGGTGCCATAGGGGCGGCTGCCCACTTGCCTTCTGTAAAAGGCAGACCTGAGGCCAATCCTAGTGAGCATCTCCTGCAAGAAGGGCTGAGCTCAGTTTGCACAATAAATGTGGCAAGATTTCTTGGAAGTAGTTTGCCCAACGCAGTTCAATGTACATGCATACTCTGGGATAGCCACTGCTAACTCCCCAACTGCTTGAGTTTCAATGGCTGCTGTACTGATCAACTTCTGCTTGCATGTGTGAATAGAGCTGCTCACTAAGGAGTAAAGATGGTACTGTCCATCTATAGTGTGTGGTGTTGTCTCTTCTTCAGATCAGTGCCTTCCTATCGGTGTTCATGTGGTGCCCAGTGGGGAGCACATTCTACCCATGCAAGCAGCTCTTACACAGTGCACCTTCACCATCATATGAGCAAAGGGCACTCAGACCCATAAAACCTGGATGATATTTAAGCGCAGTGTATAACAACTGCTTTAAAATGTAAATGCTACAGATTTTAATTCAACTCTTAATAAGGAAACTACCAGTTACATAACTTGTAAAAATCTTTAAAAAGATCATTTTTATAATGTATCCGGGTATCCTGTGCGCATAGGGAGAGTGCTATCGTCTAGGATGCTTTGCTACATTTTATGTGGGAATTGGGGGATTTTTGCTGTTTGCTTCTTGTGATGCCTTTCTTTGTTGAACATATAATGCTACAAAAAAATTGAAGAATAGTTATTTAAGCCGGTAGGAGGCGGAGGTGCATTACATTGTACATATATGCATGACTGAAAAAGAGTGTATATTGTAAAGGAGGCAATATGTGTATGTATATTGCTTCAAAAAGAATGTGTGTGTGTATAATTGTCATAGACTCACACATATGCTACAACACTACTGTTTACTCAATGTAAATATGCTTTTTGGGGGGGATTACAATGATAATTACCAGGTGGTTGCTGTGAATTAATTTCATTTGATACCTGATCTGTTTTAAAGGTTTAAATGCAATCTATATTTTTAATTTATTAAAAGTTTTCTTTTTTTAATTCAATGATGTCTGTCTGATTGGCTAACAGTCTGTGATGTACATCAATGTAGCATGACCATGGCCTTGCTAATCAAGAGAACATGAACGTTGCCTTTAAGAGGATTTTGTGCCACTGGAAAATGCAGATTAATTCCCATTCACTTTTAAGAAGACTTGTTAAGTACTAGCTCAGAGTTCCAAAACGCACAAGAAAAATGTAAACCTAAAGGTTCTGTGTCGCCAAAGATGAGATATACAACATTGTCAGACGGGTGCTGCATGATGTAGAGGGGCAAAATAAATTTTTTTTTTTTTCTCCCCAATGATGCCTATGACCTAAAAATTAACATTTGAATAGTGGTACAGCTTAGAAACAGAGCCCCGGCATTCAACTCTAGCTCTCCCACATCTTACATTTACAAATGCTGTCAGAATTTTCTGAACATCGTTTCATTGAACTGTTAGCGCAGCCTGACAGTTCTGACTGTGACAAGCCTTTTATGTGTAAAGACATGTATATGTTTTTGTAAAGCGTATAAGGTGTATCGAGTTATATATTTACATGATTTATATATGACTATATGTCACTTTAATAGGAAAATGGAAAGTTAAGTAGCCCCAGACTTTCTTACCAATTGATGACTTCTCTGAAGCTAGAGGTGAGAAAAAGGAAATTCTGGAGAATTTTCTTCCCACTCTAGAGCTTTTTTATGCTCGTACACCTTTGTTGTTAAAATGTAAGCCTTTATGGTCATCCCATTTGTTTTCTTTCCGTTGGTCACTGACACTGAATCCTCCCATCCTTGGAATCTCTTCCACCGCTAGGAGAGAGAAGACTGTCTCCACATGAAGTTACCATCCTGTGTGCATATTGTTAAACTTTAATTAGTATTTATGTCCATTCAGAGGGTACACATTAAACATGTTTACGCCATGGTAACCGGGTTGATAAATCTCATTATATAAAGTTTAAGAAATTAGAAGAGCATTTAATATGTTTCATTAGATACTGGGCACCCCACATGCCCTCTGAGATTCTATCAAAGAGCTAACAATTGCCTCTCACAATCCTACTGCACCAGACGTGCAGTCACACAATGCTGTGTTACCTGACCCTAACACCAGCCATAGACCTTTGCTGCCGCTGGCCCCTGGGTGGACGGTGTATCAGGAAATATGCCGGTACCCAGTGAGGCCAATTCTTCCCTGGATGAGTGCACTCAACACACTACTGAACTTATTTGATTATTATAGAAAACATATTTTTTCAGTGTTATCAATATTAAAGATTTCACTGTACCACTTCTGATGAAAAGCTTTCCCACATATCTACCACATAAGTACAACATCCTTACCCTCTAGTATTAGATTATGGCCTCTTGTTCTAACATTTCCCCTCCTTTGTAATGAATTTCCCTCCTCTCCTTTGTTAAATCTCTTTAATCATGATTTAAGAAATGTTTCATAAAAAAATACTTGTTCATGAAGGGGTTAAATTGCAGCCAAACTGTCACTGCTCCCATGTCTCTTTCTCTTGGTCTTTATGATGTCATATTCTGCCAAGTTCTATATGCACAGGGCTTGTGGCCACACTCCTGCACTTACCTGTTCAGTGAGATACAAGCATTCGCTTGGCTTTGCTCAGAAGTGCAGATTTGGAGATAGAGAGTGAATTTTTGAGAGATAATGTGGAAAAAGGTAAGTTTATTTACTGTATTTTACATTAAAGTGTAACAACCATCACCCCCCAGACCTCCGCAGGCTGACAACCAGCAAACAAAAGGTTACAGGAATTTACCAGAACATAGAAGCCGTTCTATAGCTAAGCTTTATATTTTAGGTGATTACCTTTCATATTTTAATTGTCTGAAATAATATTACCCAGCATGCAGCTCATTCCCTCATCCTGATTGGCCATTCAAATCTTTTCCATTTATTTATATGTATGGAGCTGCTTCAGAGGTCTAGTTTTTTAAAGGCATTTAACACGATGTAATAGGAGCTTTCCAGAGTTTTGGGTTTAGCGATAGGTCCTTGTCAAATGTATCGTTAATCTGGAATTGGCTCTGGGGCCAATATTATCCATCTTTGCTTCTGCTCATGGATTTGGTGACATCACAGGTTATGTTGCATAATTGTTGTTAAAGGGTTGTATAATTACCTGCCCAGCCATAAAACTAGATTTAATGTAAGGAAGTTAAATAGAACAGTGGAAGCGGTAGAGACTATTACAGTAAGGGAATCTAAACATGTGTTGGATACGCATATGGCTCTTAAAGACGAGACCAGGTTCTAATAAATGTTTGAGTCTAGATGGGCCGGATGGGGCCAATCTGCTTGCAGGCTCTATGTTTCTATGTTAGCATTTTTAGGATGAATCAAGAGATGGTGTTCAAAATGTGAATTCATTTACAGTATTGTCTATTAGCAGTGCTATCAGAGCTCCATAAATCTCACCTAATAACTTCATCCCGACTGGTTGATCTTTTTTGGTGATGGTTTTGCAGCCCAATAGATAGTAGTGGAGAAAGTGTGAAAAACTTGGTGAACCCTTTTCAAAAATGTTAACTTATTAACTGTTAAAAAAATATTATTATTATTATAACTATACAGATTTCACCATCCTGCTTACATTCATATTCTGACCTACTGTCAGTTCTCCTATTTGAAGGCATATATGGCGACCTCATTGGCCATTTTTTTCAGGATTCATATGCATTTCACGTGTTGCTGACCAGCCTGTGTAAAGTACGGCACCACATACAGCAGCAGGCGGAATTTTACATGTAAATAGCCTGCAACATATTCTGATTTATTTATATAGCAGCATCATATTCTGCAGCGCTGTACAACAGAGTGAGATGTATATGTGTTCTAAAACAAATGGCTGAGGTTGACACCCTAAAGCCACCAGTCCATCTCAGAGCCTAATGTGTGTATGTATATATATCTATATATATATAGATATATATATATATATATATATATATATATATATATATATATATATATATATATACATTTGCTCCCCTAGCCCTCCCATATACAAGGCTGATCATACATAATTTTTTTCTGTTTCTTTTAGCCACGTATTTCATTATCCAGGGCCATGGAGATGGACTCTGATGTTTTTGCAGACACCATAAGGATAATAGATAATTTTTACCAGATGTGCTCAGATGAGAACCTGTGCAAAACAGTGAGTATTACCCTTTTGTGTTAAGTATTTTTTCCACTTTTCTGCAGGCCCAGAAAATTTCAGCAACTTGATTTTACTCCTTTCTCTTTCTTATTTTCCTCAAAAGGTCCCTGACATTGATGCAACCATAAACAGCCATTGCTAAATAAAAACCTCTATCAATAAACACATTAATAGACAAATCCAAATATATTTGACAGGATTCTGCATCTGCAAAATCTATCATGTGCTCAAGATGGTTGGAGTGTGGCTTTAACATTTCACCATATACAAGGCTTTGAATGATTATACAAATCCTTAATCTTCATTATTTAGTGCCACGTTTCATCCTGTGGCCGGGGAAAGGAGCCACCCTGATTTGTCCGAGGTCAGGACGATGTTAGATCATTTGTGGCACAAAATAAATGATTTGATGGGGTTAAAGTGAAATGGCCAGCTTCAAACATGTCCAAAATAGAAAATGAGGATAGGGTGACCAGTTTTCAAAACTAATATGTTTAGGATGTTTTTATGCTTTTACTTATTTTTTCACTTTCCTGTAGACTCATCTCGATTTAACCCTTCCTCCTTTTTTTTCCTTGCCAGTTTGTTGAAATAGACCTGGGAGAAACCACAGTGGGTGACTACAGTAATGATGCTACAGAGTGGGCAGATCAGGTAAACACTAAATCTAAATATAAATGTTTATCAATGCACATATTTTATGCTCTTTACAATTGCCTCTAATTAACAAAAACCCATGAATAATGCCGCAGATTCATCTTGTAAAATGAATGAAATGTAAGGGAATTTAAACATGTGTTGGATACGCATATGGCTCTTAAAGACGAGACCATGGTCTAATAAATATTTGAGTCTAGATGGGCCGGATGGGGCCAGTCTGCTGGCAGGCTCTATGTTTCTATGTTAGTATTTTTAGGATGAATCAAGAGGTGGTGTTCAAAATGTGAGTTCATTTACAGTATTGTCTATTAGCGGTGCTATCAGAGCTGCATAAATCTCATCTAATTCCCTCATCCCTACTGGTTGATCTTTTTTGGTGATAGTTTTGCAGCCCAATAGAAAGTAGTGGAGAAAGTGTGAAAAACTTGGTGAAACTTTTTTCAGAAATGTTAACAGAACTTATTAACTATTAACAAATTATTATTATAACTGTACAGATTCCACCATCCTGCTTACATTCATATTCTGACCTACTGTCAGTTCTCCTATTTGAAGGCATATATGGTGACCTCATTGGCCATTTTTTCCAGGATTCATTTGCATTTCACATGTTGCTGACCAGCCTGTGTAAAGTACGGCACCACATACAGCAGCAGGCGGAATTTTACATCTAAATAGCCAGCAACATATTCTGATTTATTTATATAGCAGCATCATATTCTGCAGCGCTGTACAACAGAGTGAGATGTATATGTGTTCTAAAAAAAATGGCTGAGGTTGACACCCTAAAGCCACCAGTCCATCTCAGAGCCTAATGAAGCTGTGGTGTGTGTGTGTGTGTGTGTGTATATATATATACACATTTGCTCCCGTATCCCTCCCATATACAAGGCTGATCATACATAATTTTTTTCTGTTTCTTTTAGCCACGTATTTCATTATCCAGGGCCATGGAGATGGACTCTGATGTTTTTGCAGACACCATAAGGATAACAGATAATTCGTACCAGATGTTCTCGGATGAGAACCTGTGCAAAACAGTGGGTATTACCCTTTTGTGTTAAGTATTTTTTCTACTTTTCTGCAGGCCCACAAAATTTCATCAACTTGATTTACTCCTTTCTCTTTCTTATTTTCCTCAAAAGGTCCCTGACATTGACGCAACCACAAATAAAGAGCTTGAGGATCAGGTAAACAGCCATTGCTAAATAAAAAACCTCTATTAATAAACACATTAATAGACAAATCCAAATATATTTGAGAGGATTCTGCATCTGCAAAATCTATCATGTGTTCAAGATGGTTGGAGTGTGGCTTTAACATTTCACCATATACAAGGCTTTGAATGATTATACAAATCCTTAATCTCCATTATTTAGTGCCACGTTTCATCCTGTGGCCGGGGAAAGGAGCCACCCTGATTTGTCCGAGGTCAGGACAATGTTAGATCATTTGTGGCACGTCATAAAGTGAAATGACCAGCTTCAAACATGTCCAAAATAGGAAATGAGGGCAGGGTGACCAGTTTTCAAAACTGTAATATGTTTAGGATGTTTTTACTTATTTTTTCACTTTCCTGTAGACTCATCTCGATTTAACCCTTCCTCCTTTTTTTTTCTTGCCAGTTTCTTGAAATAGACCTGGGAAAATTCAAAGTGAGCGACTTCAGTGATGATTCTACAGAGTGGGCAGATCAGGTAAACACAAAATCTAAATATAAATGTTTATAAATGCACATATTTTATGCTCTTTACAATTGCCTCTAATTAACAACAACCCATGAATAATGCCGCAGATTCATCTTGTAAAATGAATGAAATGTAAGGGAATTTAAACGTGATGGATACGCATATGGCTCTTAAAGACGAGACCACGGTCTAATAAATGTTTGAGTCTAGATGGGCCGGATGGGGCCAATCTGCTGGCAGGCTCTATGTTTTTATGTTAGCATTTTTAGGATGAATCAAGAGGTGGTGTTCAAAATGTGAATTCATTTACAGTATTGTCTATTAGCGGTGCTATCAGAGCTGCATAAATCTCACCTAATAACCTCATCCCGACTGGTTGATCTTTTTTTTGGTGATAGTTTTGCAGCCCAATAGAAAGTAGTGAAGAAAGTGTGAAAAACTTGGTGAAACTTTTTTCAGAAATGTTAACAGAACTTATTAACTATTAACAAATTATTATTATAACTGTACAGATTTCACCATCCTGCTTACATTCATATTCTGACCTACTGTCAGTTCTCCTATTTGAAGGCATATATGGCGACCTCATTGGCCATTTTTTTCAGGATTCATATGCATTTCACATGTTGCTGACCAGCCTGTGTAAAGTACGGCACCACATACAGCAGCAGGCGGAATTTTACATCTAAATAGCCAGCAACATATTCTGATTTATTTATATAGCAGCATCATATTCTGCAGCGCTGTACAACAGAGTGAGATGTATATGTGTTTTAAAAAAAATGGCTGAGGTTGACACCCTAAAGCCACCAGTCAATCTCAGAGCCTAATGAGGCTTATGTGTGTGTGTATGTGTATATATATATCTATATATATATATATATATATATATATATATATACACACACACATTTGCTCCCGTATCCCTCCCATATACAAGGCTGACCATACATAATTTTTTTCTGTTTCTTTTAGCCACGTATTTCATTATCCATGGAGATGGACTCTGATGTTTTTGCAGACACCATAATGATAACAGATAATTGGTACCAGATGTTCTCAGATGAGAACCTGTGCAAAACAGTGAGTATTACCCTTTTGTGTTATGTATTTTTTCCACTTTTCTGCAGGCCCAGAAAATTTCAGCAACTTGATTTACTCCTTTCTCTTTCTTACTTTCCTCAAAAGGTCCCTGACATTGACACAACCACAAAGAAAGAGCTTGAGGATCAGGTAAACAGCCGTTGCTAAATAAAAACCTCTATTAATAAACACATTAATAGACAAATCCAAATATATTTGAGAGAATTCTGCATCTGCAAAATCTATCATGTGCTCAAGATGGTTGGAGTGTGGCTTTAACATTTCACCATATACAAGGCTTTGAATGATTATACAAATCCTTAATCTCCATTATTTAGTGCCACGTTTCATCCTGTGGCCGGGGAAAGGAGCCACCCTGATTTGTCCGAGGTCAGGACGATGTTAGATCATTTGTGGCACAAAATAAATGATTTGATGGGGTTAAAGTGAAATGGCCAGCTTCAAACATGTCCAAAATAGAAAATGAGGACAGGGTGACCAGTTTTCAAAACTGTAATATGTTTAGGATGTTTTTATGCTTTTACTTATTTTTTCACTTTCCTCTAGACTCATCTCGATTTAACCCTTCCTCTTTTTTTTTCCTTGCCAGTTTGTTGAAATAGACCTGGGAGAATCCACAGTGAGCGACTACAGTGATGATGCTACAGAGGGGGCAGATCAGGTAAACACTAAATCTAAATATAAATGTTTATCAATGCACATATTTTATGCTCTTTACAATTGCCTCTAATTAACACAAACCCATGAATAATACCACAGATTCATCTTGTAAAATGAATGAAATGGTTCTGATTTTTTGCAGGACAGCCCTAATTTCTGGAGGACCCTCTTACTCTGCTGTAAACCAAAAAAAACATCAACACCCGCCAGCTCCACAGAGATCACCACTACAACCAAACTATGCTGGTTCTGCCGTATTTTGGGGAGAAAGAAGAAATGAAAAGCTAACGAGATCAAATATCAAGATCAGAGAGAGAACATTAAATGTTAGGATTAAGATTAATAAAATAATTAATAAGTTCTATAGATCATGAATCTCTGGTCTGTAGTTAGGAGTCACTGTGCACTGTATGTTTTCTGTGACCGAGACCAAGTCTCACATCTACCGTTAAATGTGTGAACCTATGATTTTAAGGCTGGATCAGGAGCTGATCAGCAGCATCCATTACCATACAATTTGGAGGAGAACCCTGAGTGCCCCTAAGTATGTGAAAAGACACAACAAATAATGCTAGGTGTGGGCAACAGAACAGACATTCCAAAATGGCATTATTTTAAAAAGTTGACAGCAACTGTTTACACTCATACGCGTTTTTAACCCCTTAAGGACAGAGCTGCAATTGCATTTTTGTACCCTTCATGCCAATTGCTGTTAACATTTCTGGGGTGTTTGTATTTAGCTATAATTTTCTTCTTTCTTATTTACTGTAACCATACAAATGATGTATTTTTTTTAGGACAAGTAGGGCTTTCATTAGATAACATTATTTTGATAATATCATTTAATTTATTCTAAAAAAAATAATAATAAAATATAGTGATTTTGTTTTAGAAATTCTGACTTTTATTTGAAAAATAATTTACCTATCTACAAAAGCTAATGAAAACACCTTCTAAATAAATTCAAATATTTGTCCTAAGTTTAGAAATACCCAATGTTATAGGGCAATAAGGACAAGTAGCATTTTGCAATTTAAAAACCATTTTTTTATCTGGTCATCCTCAGCACACGCCCTATTTGCGACATCTTGGAAGCCAGCAAATTCAATTTGCCCCATCAAACCATATATTTTTGAAAACTAGATGCTCCAGAGTATTTCAAATGCTGTTATTTTAACTCTTCTCATTTTACCACCAGCCTTTGTCAAATTTTGTGGTAGTATTTTTTTGTTGTGGTTTTTTTCACACACATTTTAATTCAGGTATAAATCTTCAGCGCCTGGTATATATCACTGCCAAACAGCACCACAAAATGTGTTCAGCAACATCTCCTCAGTACAGTGATACCATCCATGCATAGGCTTGTCAGGTTTTCAGAGGGACAAAAAGGCCGAAAAAGGCATAAGACATGCATTCTTGCAATCCAGTGGGAACTTTGCTAGCCTGTACAGGAACAAAGTAATGAGTGGCAAACAAAAGTTTTACATGTTTCGCAACTTAATCTGAAATGTGTGCAGGTGGTGTTCACTCCCCTTCTTCCATATTGGCGATATTCTATTTAATATGAAATGGGAACCAAAATTGGTGGTACAAAGCAAACAGCAACTGCTCAAAACAGCACAAATGTATGACCTCAATACCTCAGCACATGAGAGGTGAGCTGTCAGCTCAAGTGTTAAGCCTGTTAAAATGGCTGTTTATGGAGGTTATCATGAACCTCTGAAATCACTGTTTTTTCCTCCAAATATGTATAGGATTTTTTGTAATAAACCTTCTTGGCCTTGGAGCAGGTTTAATGTTAACATACACTGGCTGTGCCTTCTGTTTTTGAGGTAACTACAGCTAATAGCGCTTGTGGTTATCTGTCCTATCTGGTTATCTAAAGAAAGGCCTAATTTTAAAGGGTGGGAAGGACATAATTTTAAAGGAAATATTCATGCCCCTAGAGGGTGGCTGGGGAGTGAGGACACAACAGGGTGGTTAGGACGATCTATACACAAAGGGGGGGGTGATACACATGGGTATAGGGGGCATTATAATTAACCAGTACAAAAGGAGGGGCATCAAAACACAAGGGGGGCATCAAATAAATCAATGCACAAAGGGGCCTGGCAGGGGGCACAGTCAGATACACACAATAAGCAGCAATGTGGAGCATTTTTTATGCTCTTGACAGGTGTCAAAGCCTGTCCTGGTGTGTATTTGTTTATCTGTTTCCTGGCACTTTACTTACTGTAGGGATAAATAGAACTTTGTACCGTATTTGCTCGATTATAAGACGACCCTGATTATAAGACGACCCCCCAAAATCTGAATATTAACTTAGGAAAAAAAGAAAAAGCCTGAATATAAGACGACCCTAAAGGAAAAAAGTTTTACCAGTAAATGTTAATTCATGTAAACTATTTTTTTTAATAAAAGCTATGATTGAGAAAAATATTTTTTTTGTTTTTATTTCTTGTATTTTCCAACCTGTCCCCCAGTTACGCACATCTGCCCCCAGGCTTGCCACTCCAATATGGCACTGTGGCCCATGATATGCCTTTTAACCCTCTATATGCCACTGTGCCCCATGGTATGCCTTTTGACCCCCTATGTGCCACTCTGCCTCCAGAAATGCCTTATACCCCTATATGCCACTCTGCCTCCAGAAATGCCTTATACCCCTATATCCCATTCTGGCATTTAGGGGGTTAAAATGCATATTATGGGGCAGAGTGGCATATAGGGAGGTATAAGGCATTTCAGGAGGCAGAGTGGCATTAAGGGAGTTAAAAGGCATTGTATAGAGCACTCTGCCTCCAGAAATGCCTTATACCCCTATATGCCACTCTGGCATTTAGGGGGTTAAAATGCATATTATGGGGCAGAGTGGCATATAGGTGTATAAGGCATTTCAGGAGGCAGAGTGCTCTATTAAATGCCCCCTTAACGCCACTCCAGAAATGCCCTATGCCCCCATTTAACACACACACACACACACACACACACACACACCCTATACCCCCATTTAACTAACACACACACACACACACTCTCCCCTCCCCTCCCCTCTCAGCCCTCTCTTACCGGTGCTTCCAGCCGGGGCAGTGGGTTGACGTCGCCTTCTGCTGCAGCCGGAAGGAGGTGGAGTTGGCAGCGGGGGTTTGTATCCGTCCGTCGCGTATACTTTCCCCGGCTGTCAGAGATCAGAGTTCCCCGCACCGGTGCGGGGAACTCTGATCTCTGACAGTCGGGGAAGGTTTGCGCGACGGACGCAGACAACCCCCGCTGCTAGCCACACCTCCTTCCGGCTGCAGCGGACGTTGTCTACGCGGATCGCGTAGACGTCAACCCGCTGCCCCGGCAATACAGATCTGGATCTTAGTCTCCTAATCAGACTCTATTTGAGGTCTGATTAGAAGACGACCCCGATTAGAAGACGAGGGGTATTTTTCAGAGCATTTGCTCTGAAAAAAACCTCGTCTTATAATCGAGCAAATACGGTAATTTTTATTTATCCAGAGACAAAACGCCTTCCTGAATTTCTAGTCACGTCAAAGGACAAAACTCCAGACATCAGTGTGAGGGAAAGTGAAGGTATTGTGTTATTTACTCTATTTCAATCTGAATATTTTATGAAAAAAGAAACTTAAATTGGTTCTTTGGAGTTTGTGAAACACAATTGCTGATTTCATTATAGAGGGGACTATACACCACATATTGCTCCTTACTATACTTACTATATCTTTGTTTTTCTCATTATGTATTTGCGCCCCATGTGGAGGAGTATGCCTTTTAACCCCCTATATGCCACTCTGCCTTCAGAAATGCTCTGCGGGGATCTGGATCTTAGTCTAATAGTCAGACCTCATTTGAGGCAACATAGATTATAAGACGAGGGGTATTTTTTAATAAATCTATTTAAACTATTTATATAAATAAAGCTATGTAAAAATATGGAGTTTGCAGTTGCATGTAAATTATCACTTCCTAATTTTAGTTTTAACTATCATGATATGACATAATGGATGTAGGACAGTTTTTGCAGAATTTTTTTCCCCGAAGCGGGGGGGGGGGGCAGCATTTCACACTTCGCCCCAGGCAGCACAATGTCTTGGGCCGGCCCTGCAACGGACTAAAATGGTTACTTCTGCCAAAGGAACCTACCGTGTCTTGAAAAAAACTAGACGGTTCACAAAAAGTTCAGAAACAAATTTAGTCAGGTCTGGTGGCAAACACACAACACTAGAAAACAGACCAAAATGAAAATAAAAATAAACAAAACACAAAAACAATAAATTAGGAGCGGGTTATAGCTTCACCACAGGATTAACTCTAATTGAGCACAGAATATATCAACTGTAAAAGCATATATTAAAACAAATGTGGTTCATTTACAAGAGGCTGGAGGTTTGCAGGATCCACTCCAGGATTCATATGGAGCCTGCATCAGGCAAAGGTGCTGGGCATTAAACCCCCCAGGGAGACTGTGGTGGGAAGAGAAAGGAGGAGGAGGTTTTGCAGAGCCTGGTTTACCTGGATCTGACTGGGAGGTCTGATTAGTGGGTGATTAGGCTGGTCAGTCTGGGACAGCATAGTATTGTTAGAAAGAGCTCCAATTGGGAGCTAGGTTGTTTCTTTTATGATTTTTGTTTTGGTTGAGCAGTTAAAGCAATAAAGCACTGCTTGCTACAAATTGGTGTGCCTGAGCCTGATTGCCCTAGAGGACTGTTACATTTTTGGCCCTCATGCTACAGGGATAATCACAATATACCGTATTCGTTTCATTATAAGACAAGGTTTTTTTCCATCTTTTAGTCAGACCTGAAATCGAAGGTTCTGTTGAAAACAGAATCAGCTCTGCTTGCTGCCGGACATTAGGGGGCGATATCTTGTTTTTGTGTTCTTCTGCTCTCTGGTGGTCTATGCTGTTTCCTTTTATATTATTTCACTTCCGTTTTCTTGTCTTGGTTACTTGAAAGTCCTCTCAGTGTGCTGCTGTGTTTGAAAAGACAGAATAAAGTAAGCCTGTTGTCCTAAAGAAACATTTGGTGTTAGCAGATTAAATATTCCAACAAAAGGGTTATGGGCTCAGTTACTTAACAAAAATTGAATAACAATTTAACCACTGCAAACACACTGAAACCAGGGCTGAGAGTAAGCAAATACTGATCCCTACACTGACTCCAGAGAATTACCACTTATGGTGTTTCCTATTAAGACGCCAGCTTGAGGTAGAAGGTGCGCTTTTGCCCTTGGACCAGCCGGTGCCTACAACCGGAGGTGCAGAGATTGCAGCATGGAGCACAAAAGATATTAAGGCAAGAAATGTTATTATTCCGTGTTTACCACATGAAATAGTACATATTAGAAATGGAAAGACTGCTGCAGATATGCTTAAAGCCTTGCAGAAATGATATGGGGAAGATAAGACACAGAAAAAAGTATTACTTTTCAAAGACCTTTTTACCACAAGACTAAGTGAAGGTGGAGATGCAGACAAACTTATTACAGATTTATTAAATGTGATGGACAAACTAGCTACAGCGGGACAAGTGCTAAATGATCAGTTAAAATGGGCTTAGTTCTTCGTTCTCTATCCTGCTCCTACATTTGTGTCCACATTTAATGCAAAATGAAAGAACTCTGGGTAATTTAATGAGCTCCATAAGAGCTGAAGCCCTCAGACAAAGAAATCAGGATACAACAGAGATGGCCTCTGCATCAAATTACATGGTCAGCCGAACATGCTAAGTGTATCAACATTAACAAGAAAGGCGTTTATATATTTTTAACAATAAAGGGTGTTTGGTCTCATTTAAAAGTGATGTGTATTGGAAAGGTTTTGAGAAGGATGGAGTATTTGTTCTAGATTTGCAAAAAGAGAGAGCCAATGTTGCTAAGAAATATACAGAGAGCAACTACTTAGCACTTTGGCACAGAGGCTTTGCACACCGTGACTCAAATGCCATTCAAGAAAAATTTGGTTAGGAACATTAATATGAAAAAGTGTGCTACTCATAGACAAAAGTGCAAAGGTGGGAAATAAGTTTAACAGAAAACCCCAAGCAATTCAAAGTAACACTGGTGGTGAGTACATGTCCAAACACACAGAGACATACCTAAGAGAACAAGGAATAGAACACCGACTCACAATTGCATATTAGACTTGGGCACCAGGGGGCTCTTCGTGTTCGTCTTCGTGCTCGTCTTCGGGGGGGAAAAAACCTTCGTATTCCGCGAATATTCGCCCGTTCCTGTCTTCTCTTCGGGCGAATATTCGCGGACATTCTTCGTGCTCGTTTAATCTTCGTTTCCTTCCCGGTTGCCTTGCAGGGGTTAATACGGGGTTAACAACACATCGGAGCAGCAGCAGCTGCCGTGAAGGAACGTGTGTGCAACTCTATTGGTCGTTTCGGCAGGGGGCTGGTCTGGCATCAACTAGTGAATTGCAGAACGCACTTCATTCGTTGATGGCAGGCCAGCCCCCTGCCGAAACGACCAATAGAGTTGCACACACGTACTGAGGTGTACTGTACACAAAATGACCTAGAGACAAATGCTCCAAGGAACTTGGCCTCCGTTTATCATACACAATCACACATCCATAGATGTTTAATAAAAGAATAGGGATTATTTTACATTTTTAAATTGATTTTGGACCACTTGTAATACATGCCTAACATTTGCTACCTATTTGCAATGGCATACTTTGCAACAACCCAACTTTTACTGGACAGGACTGGAAAAAAGCAGGACTGTCCACCAAAATCTTGGGTGTGTTGGCAGGTATGCGGATGGAAAAATATTGGACAAGAACTAAAAAATAGCTTAGGGTTAATGTACGGTTATGTTTAAGATTAGTAGCAGTGCACTGCTTTGGTTAAAGATGTATTATGTCTAAATAATAATTTAATTTTAATGGGTTTTAAAAAAAAATTAGGGGTTTATTTAAATGTATTTTAAAGTTAGATTTATTATTTAGTACTTTATTATATTTATTTAATGTTTATACTAGTGCTACCTACCGAGCTATAACTACCAACGTGTATTTGCATACCTAGTTTAGCTAAATTAGATGGGACAGGACTGGAAAAAAGCAGGACTGTCCCTGAAAAAGTTGGGTCTGTTGGCAGGTATGTGGATGGAAAAATGTTATAGTATGAAGTGTGAGTTATAGCGTTAATGCTAGTGAGTGTAGAAATGAAGGCCAGGACAAATAACAAGAGGAAAGGTCCTTGTGATTTTTGCATTGTACGTGTATGTGTTATGTGTGTTGTCACTTGTCACTGTGTTATATGTGTTATGTGTGTTATGTGTTATGTCACTGTGTTATTTGTGTTATTGTGTGTGTTATGTTTGGTTGGTTGTGTATCAGAAGGAAAATAATGAAATGGAAATGGAAAAGGAAATGGGAAAGGCGAATGAGTGGGCAATTGGCGACCCACTCACCTGTTTCACCCCAGGGCAAAGCACCCAAACACTGTCAGTCCTAGACGTTTGGCAGCGGACTTCCAGAGCTCAGACACAAGGCCCTAGCGTAAGCTGGCCACTCCGGCGGAGGTAGCAGGCGTTGCCACACCGCAAACAGACGCAGCCAGAGGGGAGAAACTGCCCTTACCACTAGGGACATTTTGGGCATGACTCTAGCCAGGAAGCGAACTGGCAGAGAAGAGATGCTGGCACCACCACCACCAGCAGCAGCATTGAAAAATGGGAAAGGCGAATGAGTGGGCAATTGGCGACCCACTCACCTGTTTCACCCCAGGGCAAAGCACCCAAACACTGTCAGTCCTAGACGTTTGGCAGCGGACTTCCAGAGCTCAGACACAAGGCCCTAGCGTAAGCTGGCCACTCCGGCGGAGGTAGCGGGCGTTGCCACACCGCAGACAGAGGCAGCCAGGGGGGAGAAACTGCCCTTACCATTAGGGACATTTGAGGCATGACACTAGCCAGGAAGCGAACTGGCATCGAAGAGACGCTGGCACCACCACCAGCAGCAGCAGCAGCAGAATTGGGAAAGGCGAATGAGTGGGCAATTGGCGACCCACTCACCTGTTTCACCCCAGGGCAAAGCACCCAAACACTGTCAGTCCTAGACGTTTGGCAGCAGACTTCCAGAGCTCAGACACTAGGCCCTAGCATAAGCTGGCCACTCCGGCGGAGGTAGCAGGCGTTGCCACACCGCAAACAGACGCAGCCAGGGGGGAGAAACTGCCCTTACCATTAGGGACATTTAAGGCATGACACTAGCCAGGAAGCGAACTGGCAGAGAAGAGACGCTGGCACCACCACCAGCAGCAGCAGCAGAATTGGGTAAGGCGAATGAGTGGGCAATTGGCGACCCACTCACCTGTTTCACCCCAGGGCAAAGCACCCAAACACTGTCAGTCCTAGACGTTTGGCAGCGGACTTCCAGAGCTCAGACACAAGGCCCTAGCGTAAGCTGGCCACTCCGGCGGAGGTAGCAGGCGTTGCCACACCGCAAACAGACGCAGCCAGAGGGGAGAAACTGCCCTTACCCCTAGGGACATTTTGGGCATGACTCTAGCCAGGAAGCGAACTGGCAGAGAAGAGATGCTGGCACCACCACCACCAGCAGCAGCATTGAAAAATGGGAAAGGCGAATGAGTGGGCAATTGGCGACCCACTCACCTGTTTCACCCCAGGGCAAAGCACCCAAACACTGTCAGTCCTAGACGTTTGGCAGCGGACTTCCAGAGCTCAGACACAAGGCCCTAGCGTAAGCTGGCCACTCCGGCGGAGGTAGCAGGCGTTGCCACACCGCAGACAGAGGCAGCCAGGGGGGAGAAACTGCCCTTACCATTAGGGACATTTGAGGCATGACACTAGCCAGGAAGCGAACTGGCATCGAAGAGACGCTGGCACCACCACCAGCAGCAGCAGCAGCAGCAGCAGAATTGGGAAAGGCGAATGAGTGGGCAATTGGCGACCCACTCACCTGTTTCACCCCAGGGCAAAGCACCCAAACACTGTCAGTCCTAGACGTTTGGCAGCAGACTTCCAGAGCTCAGACACTAGGCCCTAGCGTAAGCTGGCCACTCCGGCGGAGGTAGCAGGCGTTGCCACACCGCAAACAGACGCAGCCAGGGGGGAGAAACTGCCCTTACCATTAGGGACATTTAAGGCATGACACTAGCCAGGAAGCGAACTGGCAGAGAAGAGACGCTGGCACCACCACCATCAGCAGCAGCAGAATTGGGTAAGGCGAATGAGTGGGCAATTGGCGACCCACTCACCTGTTTCACCCCAGGGCAAAGCACCCAAACACTGTCAGTCCTAGACGTTTGGCAGCGGACTTCCAGAGCTCAGACACAAGGCCCTAGCATAAGCTGGCCACTCCGGCGGAGGTAGCAGGCGTTGCCACACCACAAACAGACGCAGCCAGGGGGGAGAAACTGCCCTTACCATTAGGGACATTTAAGGCATGACACTAGCCAGGAAGCGAACTGGCAGAGAAGAGACGCTGGCACCACCACCAGCAGCAGCAGCAGAATTGGGTAAGGCGAATGAGTGGGCAATTGGCGACCCGCTCACCTGTTCCACCCCAGAGCAAAGCATCCAAACACTGTCAGTCCTAGACGTTTGGCAGCAGACTTCCAGAGCTCAGACACTAGGCCCTAGCGTAAGCTGGCTACATTGGCGGAGGTAGCAGGCGTTGCCACACCGCAGCAAGTGCAACCAGGGGGGGAGAAACTACCCTCTCCATTAGGGACATTTAAGGCATGACACTAGCCAGGAAGCGAACTGGCAGAGAAGAGACGCTGGCACCACCACCAGCAGCAGCAGCAGCAGCAGCATTGGAAAAGGCGAATGAGTGGGCAATTGACGACCCGCTCACCTGTTTCACCCCAGGGCAAAGCATCCAAAGACTGTCAGTCCTTGGCGTTTGGGAGCAGACTTCCAGAACTCAGACACTAGGCCCTAGCGTAAATTGGCTACACCGGCGGAGGTAGCAGGCATTGCCACACCGCAGCAAGTGCAACCAGGGGGAGAAACTACCCTCTCCATTAGGGACATTTGAGGCATGATTTCAGCCAGGAAGCGAACTGGCAAAAGATGCTGGCACCACCACCAGCAGCACCGTTGGAAAAGGAAAAAGGTGAATGAGTGGGCAATTGACGACCCGCTCACCTGTTTCACCCCAGGGCAAAGCATGAAAGTCTGTCAGTCCATGGCGTTTGGGAGCGGACTTCCAGAACTCAGACACTAGGCCCTAGCGTAAATTGGCTACACCGGCGGAGGTAGCAGACGTTGCCACACCGCAAACACGTGCAACCAGGGGGAGAAACTACCTTAAACATTACAGATAAAAAAAATTAACTTTCCAAGCTACCCAACTTGGGCAGATTGAATTTAAGGAAGGCAATCTGCTCCATCAGATGAGGTGCCATGCGTGAGCGCTGTGGACTCAGTATGTTTCCAGTCATAGAAAACACGCGCTCACTTTGAACAGTGGTTGGCGGACATGATAGTAGCTGCTGCGCAACCCATGAGAGTGCAGGCCACACACTCTTCTTTTCATCCCAGTAGCTAAGAGGATCAACATTAGGCGCAGAAGGAACTTCACAGAGGTAAAGTTTGACCATTTCAGCAGCACTACTCTCCTTTCTGCTGCTAGCTCTGTCAGATGGTCCAACTATACTCCCAAGTGCCTCTTCCCAAAACGCAGCTGCTCCACTCAGCTGTGTTGTGCTGCTTGTGGCACTGCTGCTGATGCTGCTGCTAGGAGTAGCAGACCACATCATCTCTTCCTCCTCCTGCACCTCTCCCTCCTCGGACAGCATTCCCATTTTACGCTGCCAGTCACGCACCTTGTTGACCAATTGCTCCCGGTAGCTACTGAGAACATTAAATTTCAAAGCTAGCTTTCCCTTAATTCTTGGATCGCAAAGGCACGCTAGCATCATTTCGGGACTCTCTTCCATTCGTTTGCGAAGGTGTACTTTTAGCAGATCCTTCAGCTTCCTGACTATGGCTGCTATGTCAGGATGTAGAGTGCCACCTTGAACAGCCTCACGGTTTCCAAGGAACACATCCATCTTGCTGCCTAGATGGGAGAACACTGGGATTACCTGGGCCAGACTGGCAGTGTTTGAGCTTAAATTTTCTGTGGCATCCCTGAATGGTTTAAGGACTGCCACTAGCTGGGCGATCACTGTCCAATCCTCCCTATTCAATGGAGAGGTAATCCCAATATTGTGCTCTGAGGCAAGATTATGGATTGCCCTCTGCTGCTCCAAAATCCTCTCGAGCATGTCTAACGTGGAGTTCCACCGTGTACTGACATCCTGACGTAGGCAGTGTACGGGAAGACCTGACCTCTCTTGCTCTTCCCTCAAAAGTTGGCTAGCCTTAACACTATGGTGAAAGTGCCCAGCGATCTTTCTGCAGCGGGACAGAACTACTGCTGCCACATTAGTTCCTTCTGACATTGCTGCCTTCACTACAAGATGGATGATGTGGGCTGCACAGCGCACACCAACAATATGACCATCTCGCAGCGCTTTCACCATATTGGCACCTCCGTCAGTTACCACAAAACCAACTTCAACATTGGTGCCCGCCTCTGCTCCCACCCAAAGGCTAAACATTTTCCTCATCGCATGCAGAATGTTTTGGGAAGTGTGCTTTTCATCCATCACTTCTGCATGGAGAAGGAAAGATCGGTAGCCTGCTGCAGCAGCTTCCTTAGACACACCGGGCTGCCACCAGTGTGCTGTCAAAGAAAGAAAGGCATGCTGGCCGCTAGGGTGCACTCCACAAATCTGTAGTGAAATGAACAGACTGACCAGCAGCCTTGGAAAGCTCCTCTTTCACTGCTGCAACACAGGACCGATACAATGAGGGGACAATGTTCCTGCTGAAAGTGGAACGTGACGGAACTGTATATTGTGGAGCCACAGCCGCCATCAATTGTTTGAAAGGCTCCCCTTCGATCATAGAGAAGGATGCCCCTCCAACAGCAATGAACTGACCAATCAGTCGCGTTACTTTATTGGCCTGCTGTTTGGGCATTGACCTTTTGGATTGGAATGCCACAAATTGTTCCAGGGTGGGCTGGACATGCAGTGCTCCAACCTGCCTTGGTCTCTGGCTGCCAGCACTAGTTGCTGCTGCTGCTGCTGCTGCTATTGGCTCAGAAGAAGAAGCTGTTGGGGGTTTTCCACGGCCACCAGCTATGCTGCCTGCACTAAGTTTTCCCTCTGCATCTTTCCCCAATAGCACAGCGTTGTGTTGAGTGCTGAGGTGATGCTTCATGCTAGCACTGTCACAGTCCCGGGTGCCGGCAAGCATGGGCAAGCTAATGCCCGTGCGCGACGGGCACCACGAGGTGGAGACCCCCAGAGACAAGTACTTACCCGATCTCAGCACATCCATGGTTCTTGAGTAGAAGCTGGGGGCGTGGTCTTGATGGCAGGCTGTAGCTGCATCAGTGATGTCATCCAGTGGGCGGAGCTTAGGTCTGGCACAGGATTTAAAAATCCGGATATCCTCCTCCCAGTTACCCTGTTGTGGTCTTTGCTGTGTGCACTGTGCTGTTTAGTCTCCTGAGTATTTTGACCCTTTGCTTGCCTGACGTCTCTCTTGCCTGCTGATTTTGTTCCGCTACCTTCCCTGATTTGGCTACCGATTTGGCTCGTCTGACTACCCTCTCTGGATTTTGACCCCGGCTTGTTCGACTACCCTCTCTGGATTTTGACCACGGCTTGTATGACTACCCGATTTTGGTGCTCTGACCCAGCTTTCCTGACTACCGTTTTGGCATCATTTCCACCCTGTGGGATCCTTTACCAGATCCTTCTACGTGTTACCAATACCTTGTTGATCCAACTCCGTTCCTATATTACCTATCTCTACCTGGCCTCCTTACTGTTGGGATCCTCTAAATCCTGGGGTGCTGCCGCCGGGGGCTTCTCCTTCAGCAGTAGTAATTTGGGTAGAAAAACTTCTGCGGTAAGTGCCAGTGTGGGGGTGATCGTGACAAGCACTGGTAAAATGGCCAGACACTTTCCCTCTGCTTATTAGCTTCCCACAATGTTTGCACTTTCCATAGCGCCCTTCTTCAACATTTTCAAAGTGCTCCCAAATTGGGGCGCGCATAGCCTTGGAGTGTGCCTTGGGTGCTGCTCCTACTGCTCGGGGTGGATGAACAGAGGCAGAACTAGTGGTGGTGGGACTGGTGGTAACAGTACTGGCCATAGTGGGACTGCTAATTGCTTTAGATTTGCTAGGTTTTGCTGCTGCTGCTGGTGGTGGTGGTGGTGGTGATGATCGTAGCGGAGAAGGTGGAGGCTCAGGGGAAAATTGTGCACTAGTCATTTGGACACTGCTCCCTGAGGAATCTGATTCCTGACCACTCATCTCCTCTACTTCCTCTGGCTCATAGTCTAGCTCTTCATTAGCCAGATCGAATGGAATTCCTGCTAGGCTGGAGCTAAGACTGATATCGTCGTGAGACTCGTGACTAGTAGTAGTGCGAGCAGGAAGAATAGACTCTGCACTTGGCCTCTCAGTCTCAGGCTCCTCTGCTACCTCGCTAGGTGGAGTTCCACTATGTGTAGCCCTCTCTCTAACTGTCTTTACAAAAATTTTGTAAGGACTTGGTGGCTTGCTAGAGGTACTAGGAGGACATGGCGTGGCGGTACCAGTGGGAACAGTAGGCGCAGCACTAGTGGTGGTAGAGGCGGTAGAGGTGGGGGTGGTGGTGGTGGTGGTTTTCCCTACAAAGGAATGAGATCGCTTTGGTTTGGGACCCCTCTGAGTCTTGCTGCTAATTTGGCTCTGCTTGGTACCTTGCATGCTGCTGGTGGATGGGGAAGATGCTGCTTGGGGCAAAAGGCACTTCTTTTTAGTCACTGGGCTGGTACTACTTGTGCTACCCTTTAACTTTGAACGTGCTTCTGGTGCTTTAGGCTTTCCGTAAAAAACCATAGAGCTTGTGGGCCTAGCCGCACTACTACTGCCTGCTTTTGGTGCCTTTCCTTTACTTGATGATCCTTCAAGCAATGCTTCCCCATATGATAAGCGAGAGCTTGGCCTACTTGGCCGACTAGACTGACGCAAAGGCTGCATCTTAGAACTGGTGGTGGTGCTGGTGGTGGTGCTGGTGGTGGCGGTGGTAGATGGAGCTTGTCCCTCCTTAGTCCCAAAAGGAGGATCCATTTCAAATTTTGTGTTGTGTGTGTAGTGTAGTGTAGTGTTTAAAAAACTATAAAAAAAATAAAAATAAAAAAAAAGGAAAAACGAATTAAAGACAAAAAATTAGAGGAAGTTCTCTTCAGTGCTACTGCTTAAAAAGTAAAACTATGCACTACTGCACTGTGCTGTGTGCAATCTGCCAAAGTGCTAAAGTTATTTAAATTATTAACTCAAGATTAACTATTTAATAACTAGCAGTATTTTATTTTTAATTTGAATTTACACGGGCCTAAAATCTTAGCCTACTACTATGCTAGCCTAAAGCTATATTTCCTTACTATAAGTCTACCTCTAGGCAGACGCTCTCAAACCCACTAAGCTAAAGTGAGGTTAAATCAGATTCAGTATATGATTTATTAATTAATATTAAGTTATATAATATTAATAGATTAGAAATAATTTACTTATATATTATGTATTATAGATAGAAGAATATAGATTATGAATTAGAATTTAGAATTAGAATTACTTATATTATAGATTATGAATTAGAATTTATATTGTTATATATTATTTATAATATATTATAGATTAAGATTAAAGAAGATTAGAATTATTTTAGTACTACAGCTAGTAGCTTGAAGCTTTGCTTAGTACAGCTCGTCACAGTCAATTTTTCTTGAAAAGAATTAGAAATAAAATAAAATGTCTCAGCAAAACAGTTAGCTTCACTGCTGGCTGCACTCACTAGCCCAACAAGTTCACTTCACTGATGGACTGAGGTGAGCAAAACACTAAGGGTACTTTTAATAAAATTGAAATAAAATGTAAAATAAATGAGAAAATCTTTGCAAAACAGTTAACGTCACTGCTTGCTGATCAAAAAAAAACACAGCACTTATGCGGCTGCACTCACTAGCCCAACAAGTTCACTTCACTGATGGACTGAGGTGAGCAAAACAAATGAAATAAAATGAAAGATTAATTAAGAAAAATTGACTTGGTCTCTTGCTGTTGCTAAAACAAAGCACAAACTATAGAGCTGCAGCACCAGTACTAATAAGATTAGCTGAACTATACGCTAGTAGTAATTATTTAATATTATTACTTTTATTTATAGCTAATTTAATTAACTATTAAGACAAGAAAGAATTATAGAATTATTGATATTACTGATTTTAGATTAGACACTAGTAGATGTCTTGAATGTCTACAGTACACTCTACACTAGTATACTATTACTAACTATAACTGACAAATATATATATAATTTTATAATGAATTCAATTATTAATTATATGAATTAATATTACTGATTTTAAATTAGGCACTAGTAGATGAATGTCTACAGTACACTCTACACTAGTATACTATAGAATATATATATATATATGACTGACAAATATATATATATATAATAATGAACTATTAAATTATAGATTCTATTAAATTATTATTTATAAATTCTATTTAATTTATTTAAGCAGGACAGGCAATAGGCACTAGTGCCAGCCCAGGGCAAGGGCACCCCAGTGCCACTGAGGCACTGGGTGCACTGTCAACTCAACAGCACTTACACTACAGTTGATGACAAATTAAATAAAAAAAATTAAATTAATCAAATTATTATTATTAATTATATTAAGTAGCACTGAAGTGAGGATGAAGTACACTGTGAGAAATGGCAGGCTAAGGCTTACCAGTCTCACACAGAACAGAACAATCTCTCTCTGTAACGCTCGGATGCAGCACAGCAGTGTTGCCAAAGCAGTCACAGCGAAAAATGAATGGATCTCTCAGGCAAGCTCTGGTCTTATAAAGGCGCCTTCAGAATTCAAAAAACAGCAGCACAGGCATTGGACGAGACCCTTAGCGTGACGTCACAAGAGTGAGCTGATTGGACAGACGAGATCAGCTCACTCCTGTTTGAAATTTTGGCGGCTGCGCGGCAAAAACGAAGACGATCACGAAGAATCTTCGATTCTTCGTGGTTGTGAGTCTTCGTCTTCTCCTACGTTTTGCCGGCACTGTATTCTCTTCGGCGTGTCTTCGGAACGAACAAAAAAACGGCCTCTTCGTGCTCGTTTTCATGTTCGCCCGAAGACGAATGCGCAAGTCTATTGCATATACACCAGAACAAAATGGAGTTGCAGAAAGAAAGAACATCACTAATGGGCATGGTGAGATGCATGCTTTTGGATGCAGGACTCCCCGTTAAACATTGTGGAGAAGCTGTTCAGACAGCCAAAATACCTACAAAATAGGCTGCCAACTAAAGCTACTGAGGGACCTGGATCCCCCGTGATCTCTGACAGACGGGGAAGGTCTGCGCGATGGACGCAGACAACCCCCGCTGCTAGCCACACCTCCTTCCGGCTGCAGCGTAAGTTGTCTACGCGTATCGAGTTGACGTCAACCCGCTGCCCCGGTATACAGCAGGAAATTGGAAGCACCGGTAAGTGGTGGTGGGGAGGGGAGACAGAAGGATCCAGGTCCCCTGCAGCGGTGCGGGGGATCTGGATCTTAGTCTCATAGTCAGACCTCTATTTGAGGTCTGATTATAAGACGACCCCGATTAGAAGACGAGGGGTATTTTTCAGAGCATTTGCTCTGAAAAAAACCTCGTCTTATAATCGAGCAAATACGGTAAATGTTCTTTTGGTGGACTTGTCTTTCTCTTTGCCTTTTCTCCGTCTTCTCTCCGTCTATTTTTTCACCTTCGGGTATGGAAGCCAAATGCATTTTCACTTACCTGGTTGATTACTCCTAACCACATATTTTTTTAACCCCACTCCTGGGAGGACCATATTATGATCATTTCAAGTAAAAGCTGAACCACCCATGTTCTCATGAGAACTTTATTGATACGCACACTGAGGGTTGGAGACATATGGAACGCGGCAACACCAACAGAGGAGAAGCGGATGACGTACGTGATACGCGACAGTGCGCGATGACGCCCACAAGACGGGACAAGAACAACAGACGGGAAACGGACGGCGTGGGATGACGTATACACGGAAATAGTTATAAAAAAAGCACAACAACGGAACAAGATTACTTACCGGATCGATTATACTTCTACTGAAGAAGCCAAGTCGGCGAAACGCGTTTAGAAGGATCTATTTGGATTATTCTACATCCCACAACTGGTGGACTTTTCATTTACACGCTTCAAGCACTTTGGGTGCATGGACCAAATGTGAGTGCATTCTTTACTGGTGACATTAATTCTTTACCCGGATATTGCACTATTTTAAGTTTATTTTTTAGAGTCAACGAAGATTATTAAAGATATTATTGCATTCAACTTGGATGGGTCTGAATCATCTATTCCACCTGTGAGTGCAACACTTTACCCACACATAAAATTGGTCTTATATTCTGCACTATATTGTTTTTTTTCCCTTATATGTATCTGCGCCCCATAATTTTTTGGTTGGTAACTACAGAAATAGTAGCTGAGATGGGGTCCATGCCTTTAGGGGGCACAAACAATTGTTTTTGGTCAGAAGGGCCTTTTCCAAACAATTCTGAATTGGCGCAGGGAGACAGGAATGTCTTGTTAAGTCACGTGCCCCCGTAGCGAAACCGAGGCTGCTCGCACAGGAAGTCAGAAGCACCGGTAAGTTGTTTTTTGGGGGGGGGTTAAATGGGGGGCATAAGGCATTTCTGTAGGCAGAGTGCTCTATGAAATGCCTTTTAACCCCCTTAACGCCACTCTGCCTCCAGAAATGCCTTTTAACCCTCTATACGCCACTCTGCCTCCTGAAATGCCTAATACCTCCCTATATGCCACTCTGCCCCATAATATGCCTTTTAACCCCCTAAATGCCAGAGTGGCATATAGGGGTATAAGGCATGTCTGGAGGCAGAGTGGCATATAGGGGTATAAGGCATGTCTGGAGGCAGAGTGGCACATAGGGGGTCAAAAGGCATATAATGGGGCACAGGGGCATATAGAGGGTTTAAGGCATTTATTGGGCAGAGTGACAAGCCTGGGGGCAGATTTGCATAACTGGGGGCAGGTTGGAAAATAAAAGGAATTAAAAACAAAATATTTTTCTCAATCATAGCTTTTATTAAAAAAAATAGTTTACATGAATTAACATTTACTATAGGAAACTTCTTTCCTATAGGGTCGTCTTACATTCAGGCTTTTTCTTTTTTTCCTAAATTAATATTCAGATTTTGGGGGGTCGTCTTATAATCAGGGTTGTCTTATAATCGAGCAAATACGGTAATACCTGCAATGCTGTCTCCATGTATTTATTTGATCTATACCTGCAATGCTGCGTTTTATATATTGTTATTGTATACCTGCAAATACAGGATTTGTATGTCTGATTCTGTTGATTTGATATATACCTTCAGTGCTGAGATCACAAGTGAATTTCAATTGATCTATGCATGCAAAGCTGGGTTTGTGTGTAAATGTGTTGATCTATACCTGCTATCGGCAGCAGGGTCTAATATTAATATATATCGGCAACTGGGGCTAATATTTATATATATATATCAGCAGCAGGATCCAATATTAACGAAACTGCCAGTTCAGCTGTAATTTTGAAATCATGTTTCAATCACAGTCTTTACTTCAAAGAGATAAGTACTCATGATGTAGATAAAAATGCATGTCTAATGCGTATATGTGATGGGCCATTAATACAAATAGTGGTGGCTGGAGGCGATTATACAAGGGTGTGGGGGCACCACATTAATCTATACTAAAAGGGTGCCGGCTGGGGCATCAATACACAAGGGTCAAAAACACTAAGGGGGTATAAACAACAATGCAGTGTGAAAAATCCATCCTGATGTAGATGTCAGTGACGTAGATTGTGTCATGCTGTTTGTGTGTTTTTGTTTATCAGTGTACCAGAGCCTGTCCTGGGGTGTGTGTGCGTATAGGTGTTGGTGCGGCACAGCCTGTCCTGGTGTGTGTTTGGGTGCCCGTATGGCATAGCCTGTCCTGTGTGTGTGTGTTTGGGTGTCGGTGTGGCAGAGCCTGTCCTGGTGTGTGTTTGGGTATTGGTTTGGCAGAGCCTGTCCTGGTGTGAGCCTGTCCTGGTGTGTGTGTTTGTGTGTCAGTGTGGCAGAGCCTGTCCTGGTGTGTGTGTCTGGGTGTCGGTGTGACAGAGCCTGTCCTGGTGTGTGTGTCTGGGTGTCGGTGTGACAGAGCCCGTGTTGGTGTGTGTGTTTGGTTATCTGTTTCCTGACAGTTGGAATTATTTAATTTATACTTATCTAGAGATAAAATGCCCTCCTGAAGCTGTAGTGACTTCAGGGGACAAAACATTCAAGGCCCTCAAATCATTTAGTGGAAAAGTTAAGGTATTGCGTTATTTATGCTATAATATTTATTTCAAGGATTAGTCGTACTAAATTGTGGCTTCAGGCTTCCCATGTTAAATGACCGAGTTAGTCCAATAACAAAAGTATCATTCCATAGCACATTACTTTTGGCAATATATATATATATATATTTTCTCAGTGGTATGATTTTATGGTTGAAATTATGAATGCCCCCCCAGTTTGACTGGTATCTTGTGTGCCCCCCCTATATATTGTTTCTAGAGTCGCCACTGCACATCTGAGGACTGATTATTCTTTGAGTCTGTGTAGCAGAAAAATGGCAGCATAGATTGGCTGAATAGGTCTTATCTGCATTGATTTTTTTTCTCTGCATAATAATAGGTAGGGGCGGGCAACTAAATGTGTATTAATTTACCTCTGCAGACAAGCAAGGATTATATTAAGATTACAACAGCATCTGTTGTACACTGCTCCATCTACCCCTATCCTGTGAGTGTCTTCTCTATAGCTGCACACTCTCTTTCACATTGACCTCTTCCCCTCTTTGACTCCCCTACTTTTTCTCCTGTCACTTTCTTCACTGCAGCTGCACACCATCTCACACACTGATGTTCCCTCCCCTCAATCTCCCTTTCCACTTTTATTATTGGTATCTTCTCTGCAGCTGCACTCTCTCACATACACTGACTACCTCCCCTTCCATGCTTGGCCCCCTCCACTCCCTCCTGTCAGTTTTTTCTCTGCAGCTGCACAAAGTTTTGCACACTGGTACCCAGTGTGGCAGCTTCACAGAGATCAGAGGAGACCAGACAGTGGCTGGAGAAGGGCGGTTGAGCAAGTGGGGGGGGGGGAATCTGGGAGGAGAAGGCAATTGCTCACACGGGGCAAAGAAGGCTCAGAGAAATGGGTGGAGAGAGGACTAGGGGAATATGGGCAATGAACATGGAAAGAGACTGAGTTTTGGGCTAAACATTTCATTATCTCTATCGCCCCCTAAAGTCCGCAAGCAAGCAGAGTTGATAATGTTTCCAACAGTCCCCTTCTCAACTCAATATGCTTTAGAATCTACAACCCCTAAGTTGTCACGTAGACTCTGGTAAAGGTCTCCTGTTAGTGGCTTGGTGAGTATATCTGCTTTCATCTTTCCTGTTAGCATAAGTCAACTAATCCTTTACTACATGGTACTTCACATCAATATGCTTTGTACATGCACTCATTTTCTCTGATAGAGCAAGTCTTATACAACTTTGGTTGTCTTCAAAGATCTGCATTGGTGTGGGTTCATCTATTCCCATGTCTTTCAGTAGCGATTTGATCCATAAGACCTCTCTCCCACTGGTGGACTTACGATCTGATACATCTTCAGCCCAATCAGCATCTCTGTATCCTATTACTCTAGTCTCAATGTGCAGTCCCTTTCAGCTATCTTCCTATTCTCTTGACTGCAGTCCAGTCTCTTTGTGTGGGTGAACTAGTCTTTCTACATAGTATGCCTATTGCAGTAGCTATGTCAGTTCAGGTTGTCGTAGATAAGTATTACCTACGGCTTCTCTGTAGCCATTTGTTTCTGATAATGGTTCACTTTGCTCCATTTGCCTGTGGAAACCCACTTCCATTGAAGTAGACATTGTTTTAGCTTCTTGTAGTCCTAAACCTTCAAGCAAGTCTAGGATCTTTGGCTTTTGAATGAGGAGAAAACTTCCATCTTCGTCTCTTTCAATCTGCATGCCTAAATAGTAACCAACATTGCCCAGTTGTTTAATTTCCACTTCTTTGTTCAGATGATGTACTATTTCTGCACTGTCCTTTTGATCTTCATAGCAAATAATGAGACCATCAACATAGGTCAATATGAATATCCATCTGCCTTCTCTGTGGCGTGTATAAAGGCAGGACTTGTAAGCATTTTGTCAAGTTTTTCATTCCAAGCTCTTGCTGCTTGCTTTAAACCTTAAAGCCCCTTCTGAAGCTCACACACAAGATCCTTATTCTTGTCACATATAAATCCTGGAGCCTGTTGCATGTACAGCTCTTCTTCTATTTCTCCATGTAAGAACAGTGTTTACATCAAGGTGTTCTACGTGTATCTGTCTTCAAGCTGCTAAAGTCAAGAGTACTCTTATTGTGGTAAGCTTTACTACTAGTGCAAAAACTAATAATCCTCACCATATTTTTGAGAGTAGCCTTTTGTGAATAGCCTGGCTTTATACTTCTTTGTTTCCCCTCTTGCATCTTGCTTGGCTTTGCAGCCTTTGGCTTTCTTGTCTTTGGGTAGTTTTGTAAGAGTCTATGTTTTATTTTTCTGCAAAGCTTCTATTTCTTCTATTGCTTTTTCCATTTGTCCGCTTCTGCAGCAGGCATTTGCTCAACATCCTTCCATAATGCTGGTTCATATGGCAACACTGATCTTCCAAAGTAAGATCAAAGTCTTTTAGCTGGAGTTCATTTGTTGGGCATTAAGAGTAATTGAGTTCTTGCTCTGGAGATTCTTGTACTTTAGCTACTTCAGACTGTGCTGTCTCATCTGCTAGGCCTGTTGATGCTTCTATCTGAACATCTTTATCCTGTTCTTCTTGAATAATGTTTATATTTCCGTCTACTGGATACTACCGTACTTGCTCAATTATAAGACGACCCTGATTATAAGATGACCCCCCAAAATTTGATTATTAATTTATGAAAAAAAGAAAAAGCCTGAATATAAGATGACCCTATAGGAAAAAGTTTTATCTTGTTGTCTTAGTTATTATTATTTTGTTGTTTTTGTTTTCAGTTTGCAGGGCTGTCAGATGTTTCTATATCTGGGGATATTCCTGTGGAGGGAGAGATCACTGTTCCTATTGCTTCACAGTCGCATGAAGATGATTATTTTACGCCGGATGAGCCCGTCAAAGACACTATTGTATGAAAACTAACTCTTTGAATAACCTTGTTTTCTCTGTATATACATATGTTGAATAGATGGGTTGATCAAATCTATTCATCATGCAGCGCACTGGGTTAGAAAAGTTAGGAACAACGTAATATTAAGTGGGATAGCACCCAGCACTAATTCTCTTGCTGTCAAGTCATGCCTAACAACATCTGTATTAAGTCCTACCACAGTCTTACATTAGATTTTTATAACATAGGCATCTACACTTCTCTTTCCTACCTTGGTTTGTGTTCTAAGTATTATATATATATATGCTGCTTGAAGGCTTTGTCTACGTTTTTTTCTTATCCACAAGTTCTTAGAATAATAGCTCTGAAAGGATTACTGGTGTACCCAATGTAATTTTTTATGGGGGGAAAAAAATACATTATTTGTTTCTTTAGTGTTTGTCCTTACCTGGTGACATCAGAGGCCTGCTAGGCAGTACCAGAGCCACATTTCTCTTCAAAGGATGCTCTGGTTTTAGAGGAATTGACTGGGAAAATGAAGGCATTGCTGAACTAATACATTCTGATATATATGTGTGTGTAAAACAAAGTAAGAATACAGCACATACCCGATACAAAAATCAGGGATATTTATCTAAGGCGTAAATATTGGGGACTCTGTCACACTATATGGCCGTATATTGCTTTGACCACCGCTACATCAAAGTACCCCAAGTTTGGGTCCTATCTAATTTGTCATGGCTATATTTCCTACCAAGGTGATGAATCAGTGGGACTGGCTGCTCATTCCATTAAAAGCCTTCTCCGGACACTATTAATGAGGCAGATGAGGCTACTCAACCCTAGGGTTTGGTCACAACCTGCAAATGCGCAACAAAATATACAAAAAAGTCAAATTACCTCATCTGTGCTCATCTGTGCCATTGAACATTCATTTTTATTGGGGCTGATGAATAGATGTTTGTAGGTTAAAAATTTTCTTTTCTATGTCTACTACCTTTTTACAGAGGTCAGTAGGTTTTTGTGGTATAATTCTCAGAAAGGGAAGACATCTGGTCCCTTGACTGTGTTCTGCAACAGCACATTTCCTCAATAATTTTTAGGTACTTTTTGTTTGTTTTGTTTCAGATGCGGGACCTGAGGGCTGTTGGGAAAAAGTTTCTTCATGTCATGTATCCCCAAAAAAGCACAACCCTCTTAAGAGACTGTGAGTATGTGAATGCCAAAACATCTTTTACGGTTTGAGCACTAGGTGTCGCTTCTAGAGGTTATTTTGGAACTCAGATGAAATACTGATTTCCCACAAAAATTGTAATAGGAAAGAACACAAAAAGCCATTCCAGTAACAGAATAATCAGAATAAATGGGTAGATATCTCCAGTTGGTTACCCCTTCTGCGATCTTCATACCACGTCTTGGATATATGATGTAAGTGGGTCCCGATTCCCTTTCCCTAGCGCCCACCCAGTAAATATTATTCTCAATGACTTACCTGTAGCAGTGAGACCTTGCCTCCAAACTGAAGCATTATTTCATTTAAATTTATTAGCTTGGGTGTAACTTTAAACCATGACGTGATGCCGCCAACTCCAAGTTGAACTGAGTTCCTTCCCTTGTTTCTTTTTGAAAGAGTGGTAGTAATAATAATAATTAGGAGAACCAACCCCGTATTAATGCTCACCTGGCTATAAATGGAGGAGAATGATGTGAACCGGCTTGGGAATCATTGCTTTTGCCTGCATTTGTGTTTTGGTCCTGTCCATTGCTGTATTCTAAGGCACAGCCCTATGAAATGTATGTTGCAGTCCGTTTTGCATGAGCTCCGGTGCATTTTACCGCAAGCAGGTTAATGGAGGCATTGTTTTTCTAACTGATTTAACTCCTCTCCCCAGCTGCCTCTTATAACTGAGGCCGTTCGTCAGCATGATCAAATTTGCATGCAATAAAATTTATTGGTTTAATGCAAAACATACCTGCATGCAAAAAGAACAATCATGCCCTAAGATAAAGAACTCAATGGTATGCACTTCTTTGAATTACGATTATTTGAAGTGAACCATTTTGATTCTATGTGCTACTAATCTGAATTATCGTTACTGTTGGCACCATATTCCTAATGCTGTGGTCTTGTGGTCTTTCTGCAGGGGATTTATGGGGCTCTCTTGTGTTGTGCGTCTCACTTGCTCTGTAAGTATTTATTACTTCCATTTCCTTGATGTTTGGAGATTACCCAGCAGTCTGTAATTATGTGCCCAGCAGTAGCGTACCTAGCGGGGGGCGGGGGGGGGTTGCGATCCGCACCGGGTGCCGCTCATCAGGGGGGTGCCAACTTGCCGGCACCCCTCCAGAGACGGACAGCAATGTCCGCCGCTGGAGGAGCAGGCTCGCAAGGGAGCGGTATCGGAGGTCTTTAGCAGACCTCCGGCTCCCTTGAGTGATTTTAAGCCGGGTTCAACCACAGCTGCTGTGCGCCGGATTTGTTGTCAGATCCCGGCTCACAACACCGAAGCCGCGCCCACTGCCGTCCGTGCCCTCTGACCCGACAGAAGAACTGAAGAAGAGGAGGAAAAGAAGCTGTAAGGAGAAAAGAGGAAAGGTAGGAAAGCATTCAGTGAGTGAGAGTTGATTGGTATGTGTGTGGATTGGTATGTGTGGATTAGTATATATGTGGATTGGTATGTGTGGATTAGTATATGTCTGGATTGGTATATGTGTGGATTGGTATGTGTGTGCATTGGTATGTGTGTGGATTGGTATGCGTGTGGGTTGGTATATGTGTGGGTTGGTATATGTGTGGGTTGGTATATGTGTGGGTTGGTATATGTGTGGATTGGTATGTGTGGATTGGTATATGTGTGGATTGGTGTGTGTGTGGATTGGTATGTGTGGATTGGTGTGTGTGTGGATTGGTATATGTGCGGATTGGTATATGTGCGGATTGGTAAGTGTGTGAGAGTGATGGGTGTTATGCTGTACCATTTCCAATGTATTTTTCATTATATAATTATGCTCTAGTACATCATAACTCCCATCACTCTATACTGTTCCATACAGTGGCAGAGCTGGGAGACAGAGGCCTTTCACTCCCACCGCAGGACTCCTGAAAGGTAAGTGAACTTCAAAGTGGGAGAGGGTAGATAGTTAGGAGGGGGTAGATAGGGAGAAGGGAGTGAGACGGGGGGATAGGGGGTAGATAGGGAGAAGGGAGTGAGAAGGGGTAGGTAGGACAAAAGGGAGTGAGAAGGGGTAGATAGGGCAATCATACTCCTATCATGCCAAGTCTGCGAGTACATCCTGGAATCTGGGTATGCCTGGGCATGATAGAAATGTGATTGATGTTAACAATCATATATATATATATATATATATATTAATATTGTTATTTAATTGTTTTGTCCTATTTTGGTGTGTTACTTGAAATAAAAGTGTTAGATTTTTTTTATGGTGTGGGGGGGCCCATATTCGGTTTCGGCCAGGTAAATGCTGCATTTTCGGTTTCAGTCCAGAATTTGTTTCGGTGCATCCCTACTACTAATGAAGTGGTAGGCCTACACCACATCAATGTTTGGCTTAGTATATAGTGATAGGAGTTATGCTGCACTATTGTCAATGTCTGGCTCAATGTATAGTGATAGGGATTATGCTGTACCACCGTCAATGTGTGCCTCAGTATATAGTGATAGGTGTTATGTTGTACCACCCTCATTGTCTGCCTCAGTATATAGTGGTAGGTGTTATGCTGTACCACCGTCAATGTCTGCCTCAGTATATAATGATAACAGTAAGTGTTATGCTTTACCACCTTCAGTGTCTGCGTCGGTATATAACGGTAGAAGCTATGCAGTTTTAAAGTGTGTGGGGGGGTGCCACATACAGGATCCGCCCCAGGTGCCAAATACTCTAGGTATGCCCCTGGTGCCCAGTGTTTATAATCTATCTGGCCTCTAAATTTTTGTATTCTTTATCATAAAACACAGTCCTCACAGAAAAGAAAATGAGACAAAAACCTGTTAATCTTTTTTTGTTCCAGTCAGCGACCATTAACTGCAGAGCTGCCATTGTTCAGTCATGTGATGTTTTGGGAGACTTACCAAATACCACACTGAGTTAATAATTTAATGAATTCGGCGCCTCCATTTATTTAGTCATTGGTTGCCACAAGCAGTATTATAAAGTTTCCGTAGGTTGGGCTAAGGTACACTATGGCCATCACACCTACTGTATATAAGCTTGTCAGACATGTCATTCTAAAACCGGGTGCATTAATCTGCAGTTGTGCTCCCCCACACACACACTTTTGCAGCTTCCACTCCTGGGAATGCTTTCCACAAAGATTGCAGTATGCCCATTCAGGCAAAGTCTTTGCTACTCACGTAATACAGGCTTCAGTTTTGCTTTCTGCCACTAGAGGGAGTAGCATGCATAGAAGACTGCATGGCTACCTATCCGTAAACTAAATAAGTGATGATTCTAAGCTGGCATGATTGTTCCTAGGGCATTTGATGATTTTTAAACAGGTATATGTTTTAATTATATTTTATCTGCTTGTTTAATATTTATTAGAGCTGTAATGTTTGTCTCTTTGTCCCAGAATGCTTCAGGGTGGCCATGCAGACCAGAGTAAGATGATGGAGGACCCCACTTTGCGTAATAATACGGTTTGGGGCTGTTGTGATCACTTTAAACTCTAAGCTGCTAGGGGGAACCATGTAAGTATAAATTAACAATTTCCATTTCTTTGTGGAAAGGATAATCAATAATAATACTTAGAGACAATTTTTAGATTATCCTGAGGAATGAATAGCGAGCTTCCAAGATTGAACTGAATGAAACTGTTATCATGTGGAATAAAAACACCTAGGCTTTTGGGTGTTCATTCATTCACTTTCTGGCATAGAGAGTATAATGATTCCATCTTCAAAATGTATTCTGTATGATGTTTGGGGAAGGGAGATATGTGCCCATCTATGTCCACACCACAGTGAACAGGCAGATTTAAAAATGTTATATAAAACAAATCTGCACACCATCGCAATACAGCCATCTAGACTATGTACACAAGTAACTAGTAACACTGACAAAAAGTCAGTTAATGTAACCGGAAATATCAAAGCAGCATACATGAATCTTTATTCTAGTGAGTGCCAAATGCTTTTATGTTGCATGAAAACAATGTGATTTGTATATTTTGCATTTAGAGCTGTAGAAGAATGCATTACTAGTCTGTTTTATGATTGTAACTATGTTTTCCTTTCTTTCACAGCTCTTTTTTCCAGAGCTTGTGTGTGCTGGGTTACTGCATCTTACCTCTGACGGTGGCCATGCTGGTGTGCAGGTTACTGCTCCTAGGGAGTAAAAACACAGTTTTCATCGTGACTGTCATCGTGCCACTGGTTGTAGTGACGGCTATGTTTGCCTGGTCCACCTTTGGTAAGGATGCTTCATTTCTTTTGTCTTGAGAGAGGTTTGTTTGTAACACTTGACAGCTATTTTGCTAGTAAATTTATAGGTGAAATTTAAACCTGCCTTTACTCACAGCCTTTATCTCTTATCTTATTTGTGAACTGCAAGTACACATCTGTGTCTCCATTGTGTCAGAGCATGCGCACACAGCATTATGTAACATAGTGGGGAGGACTGAGATTGATGTGCATGCAGTCCACCTGTTAGTACACCAATGTGAAGCTAATTCCAGTATATTTTCTTTTTATGTATATAGTAGTGATTTTGCAAAATCAGTTAACATATAACATGCTATACTAACCTGCAGTTTTCATTCTTTGTGTGCCAATTTATGGACTGCCTCTACACTTTCTTGTAATTACAAACGTGAACCTGTCATCCAATAAAAGTGTAGATGACAGGTTCCACTACAGGGAAGTATGACACATCATATACACATCGTGCTAGAGAAATACCTAGCAAATGTATATATAATAAGTTATACTTACTTGAGGGGTATTTTTTCCTGGTGGTTATGCCTGAGTATGTATGCTCACCCAGATGCACCCTCACTCCCAGAAAGCTGTATACATAATTGAGCATTATGTGGAGGATTGTGGTTATGTGAGTATCCGGCGAGGCACCCTTGGTTTTAGTTTAATCTTTATGCTGGATTAATATTCACATACAAAAGTGCAGTAGTAAATGCATAAAAAGCGGTAACATATATACAATGGTGCTTGGCAAGACACCTTTTGTAATTTTAAATAAAATAGTTGCGTACAATTACTGTTAACGTAACAACTTTTGTTTTTTCTTCTAGCATCCACTGCCTTTTTAGCAGACAGTCAGCCACCTAACCGAAGAGCTTTAGCGGTGTACCCCATATTCCTCTTCTACTTTGTCATCAGCTGGATGATCTTGACCTTTAACCCTAGTTCATGAGTGTGGACATCTTGTATAGGCTTAAGGAATCTGGGCCAGTGTAAATATACCAGCAGCCTGGTGGATCACGCACCCGTATGTCGAAGAACCAAACTATGATGAAGAATGAAACACGTGGGTACCGGCTGCTTTGTGCAAGAGTCCAAGAGTCATGATGTATATATCCCTGCACTAACTAGACACCAATTTCTGTTTTTCTTCTAAATGCATATCCAGCAATAAAAAGTTGGATTAGAGGCTCTGTGAACAGAATGAAGGCCAACACCTAAGAAATTGTTTCAGTAATTGTTATTGTTACTGTGCAACTATCATCAGACACTGATGCCACATCTATAGTTTTCAGAAGGTGTTAAACCCATTTTGATTTTGTACGCATTACCTTCAAGAGTTAGCGGGCTAAGTAGCATGTATGTGGGTCATTTGTAAAGAGGTACCACTTAATGGCACTGGTACCTTTTTTATTTTCTATGGAAAGGCCTTTTGTAGGATAACCTGGTTTCTCCCTTAACTCTGGAAACATATACACTGCATTGTTTTCCTGCATTCTTGGAATTTCATGGCAAATAAAAGCTGCCATTCTTAAATTGCGTCCAAACCTAAAGTAGCCATGAGGTTACCCTTACTTAATCTGAATATGGTATTGACAAATACGGAAGAGGTTAATATTACAGCGCTCATATTAAATGGTTGAAACATGCAACATTGCCATTTGATCTGTATTACAGGCAGTCTGTTCCTGTGCGGCAAAGCTTATTTTGTTTCCCCCAAGCTAATATTAACTAAGAATTTAGTTTTTGGAAGTCAATATCATAAAGACAATTGTGTGAATTTTTACTCTAAGGGGTATATTCACTGACCCAAGAGCTTTCAGGAAATCTGTACAAAAGGCCAACCGATCATTTTCGATCATAATGGGACCCTGGACAATTCTCTTCTAGTACCCCGATCATAGTGAGTACTCTGTCCCATTCCAGTAGTACCTCCTCCAGGCCCCTTTTCATCCCTGGTGGTTCAGTACAATGAAGGTGGGGGAATCTATCTCCCACTAGTGAGTCACTTTGTGGTTTGTGTGTTGCCTGATACTGGGTTCCAGGATACATCATCACTTCCTGGAGCTGTGCGACATCAGATGATATGCAACCTCAAAGAAGCACTCAATAGTGGCTGTTGAGGGTGCCATAGGGGCGGCTGCCCACTTGCCTTCTGTAAAAGGCAGACCTGAGGCCAATCCTAGTGAGCATCTCCTGCAAGAAGGGCTGAGCTCAGTTTGCACAATAAATGTGGCAAGATTTCTTGGAAGTAGTTTGCCCAACGCAGTTCAATGTACATGCATACTCTGGGATAGCCACTGCTAACTCCCCAACTGCTTGAGTTTCAATGGCTGCTGTACTGATCAACTTCTGCTTGCATGTGTGAATATAGCTGCTCACTAAGGAGTAAAGATGGTACCGTCCATCTATAGTGTGTGGTGTTGTCTCTTCTTCAGATCAGTGCCTTCCTATCGGTGTTCATGTGGTGCCCAGTGGGGAGCACATTCTACCCATGCAAGCAGCTCTTACACAGTGCACCTTCACCATCATATGAGCAAAGGGCACTCAGACCCATAAAACCTGGATGATATTTAAGCACAGTGTATAACAACTGCTTTAAAATGTAAATGCTACAGATTTTAATTCAACTCTTAATAAGGAAACTACCAGTTACATAACTTGTAAAAATCTTTAAAAAGATCATTTTTATAATGTATCCGGGTTTACTGTGCGCATAGGGAGAGTGCTATCGTCTAGGATGCTTTGCTACATTTTATGTGGGAATTGGGGGATTTTTGCTGTTTGCTTCTTGTGATGCCTTTCTTTGTTGAACATATAATGCTACAAAAAAATTGAAGAATAGTTATTTAAGCCGGTAGGAGGCGGAGGTGCATTACATTGTACATATATGCATGACTGAAAAAGAGTGTATATTGTAAAGGAGGCAATATGTGTATGTATATTGCTTCAAAAAGAATGTGTGTGTGTATAATTGTCATAGACTCACACATATGCTACAACACTACTGTTTACTCAATGTAAATATGCTTTTTGGGGGGGATTACAATGATAATTACCAGGTGGTTGCTGTGAATTAATTTCATTTGATACCTGATCTGTTTTAAAGGTTTAAATGCAATCTATATTTTTAATTTATTAAAAGTTTTCTTTTTTTAATTCAATGATGTCTGTCTGATTGGCTAACAGTCTGTGATGTACATCAATGTAGCATGACCATGGCCTTGCTAATCAAGAGAACATGAACGTTGCCTTTAAGAGGATTTTGTGCCACTGGAAAATGCAGATTAATTCCCATTCACTTTTAAGAAGACTTGTTAAGTACTAGCTCAGAGTTCCAAAACGCACAAGAAAAATGTAAACCTAAAGGTTCTGTGTCGCCAAAGATGAGATATACAACACTGTCAGACGGGTGCTGCATGATGTAAAGGGGCAAAATAAATTATTTTTTTTTTCTCCCCAATGATGCCTATGACCTAAAAATTAACATTTGAATAGTGGTACAGCTTAGAAACAGAGCCCCGGCATTCAACTCTAGCTCTCCCACATCTTACATTTACAAATGCTGTCAGAATTTTCTGAACATCGTTTCATTGAACTGTTAGCGCAGCCTGACAGTTCTGACTGTGACAAGCCTTTTATGTGTAAAGACATGTATATGTTTTTGTAAAGCGTATAAGGTGTATCGAGTTATATATTTACATGATTTATATATGACTATATGTCACTTTAATAGGAAAATGGAAAGTTAAGTAGCCCCAGACTTTCTTACCAATTGATGACTTCTCTGAAGCTAGAGGTGAGAAAAAGGAAATTCTGGAGAATTTTCTTCCCACTCTAGAGCTTTTTTATGCTCGTACACCTTTGTTGTTAAAATGTAAGCCTTTATGGTCATCCCATTTGTTTTCTTTCCGTTCGAGTTGGTCACTGACACTGAATCCTCCCATCCTTGGAATCTCTTCCACCGCTAGGAGAGAGAAGACGGTCTCCACATGAAGTTACCATCCTGTGTGCATATTGTTAAACTTTAATTAGTGTTTGTGTCCATTCAGAGGGTACACATTAAACATGTTTACGCCATGGTAACCGGGTTGATAAATCTCATTATATAAAGTTTAAGAAATTAGAAGAGCATTTAATATGTTTCATTAGATACTGGGCACCGCACATGCCCTCTGAGCGTCTATCAAAGAGCTAACAATTGCCTCTCACAATCCTACTGCACCAGACGTGCAGTCACACAATGTTGTGTTACCTGACCCTAACACCAGCCATAGACCTTTGCTGCCGCTGGCCCCTGGGTGGACGGTGTATCAGGAAATATGCCGGTACCCAGTGAGGCCAATTCTTCCCTGGATGAGTGCACTCAACACACTACTGAACTTATTTGATTATTATAGAAAACATATAATTTTTTCAGTGTTATCAATATTAAAGATTTCACTGTACCACTTCTGATGGAAAGCTTTCCCACATATCTACCACATAAGTACAACATCCTTACCCTCTAGTATTAGATTATGGCCTCTTGTTCTAACATTTCCCCTCCTTTGTAATGAATTTCCCTCCTCTCCTTTGTTAAATCTCTTTAATCATGATTAAAGAAATGTTTCATAAAAAAATACTTGCTCATGAAGGGGTTAAATTGCAGCCAAACTGTCACTGCTCCCATGTCTCTTTCTCTTGGTCTTTATGATGTCATATTCTGCCAAGTTCTATATGCACAGGGCTTGTGGCCACACTCCTGCACTTACCTGTTCAGTGAGATACAAGCATTCGCTTGGCTTTGCTCAGAAGTGCAGATTTGGAGATAGAGAGTGAATTTTTGAGAGATAATGTGGAAAAAGGTAAGTTTATTTACTGTATTTTACATTAAAGTGTAACAACCATCACCCCCCAGACCTCCGCAGGCTGACAACCAGCAAACAAAAGGTTACAGGAATTTACCAGAACATAGAAGCCGTTCTATAGCTAAACTTTATATTTTAGGTGATTACCTTTCATATTTTAATTGTCTGAAATAATATTACCCAGCATGCAGCTCATTCCCTCATCCTGATTGGCTGTTCAAATCTTTTCCATTTATTTATATGTATGGAGCTGCTTCAGAGGTCTAGTTTTTCAAAGGCATTTAACACGATGTAATAGGAGCTTTCCAGAGTTTTGGGTTTAGCGATAGGTCCTTGTCAAATGTATCGTTAATCTGGAATTGGCTCTGGGGCCAATATTATCCATCTTTGCTTCTGCTCATGGATTTGGTGACATCACAGGTTATGTTGCATAATTGTTGTTAAAGGGTTGTATAATTACCTGCCCAGCCATAAAACTAGATTTAATGTAAGGAAGTTAAATAGAACAGTGGAAGCGGTAGAGACTATTACAGTAAGGGAATCTAAACATGTGTTGGATACGCATATGGCTCTTAAAGACGAGACCAGGTTCTAATAAATGTTTGAGTCTAGATGGGCCGGATGGTGCCAATCTGCTTGCAGGCTCTATGTTTCTATGTTAGCATTTTTAGGATGAATCAAGAGATGGTGTTCAAAATGTGAATTCATTTACAGTATTGTCTATTAGCAGTGCTATCAGAGCTGCATAAATCTCACCTAATAACCTCATCCCGACTGGTTGATCTTTTTTAGTGATGGTTTTGCAGCCCAATAGATAGTAGTGGAGAAAGTGTGAAAAACTTGGTGAACCTTTTTCAAAAATGTTAACTTAACTGTTAAAAAAATATTATTATTATTATAACTATACAGATTTCACCATCCTGCTTACATTCATATTCTGACCTACTGTCAGTTCTCCTATTTGAAGGCATATATGGCGACCTCATTGGCCATTTTTTTCAGGATTCATATGCATTTCACGTGTTGCTGACCAGCCTGTGTAAAGTACGGCACCACATACAGCAGCAGGCGGAATTTTACATGTAAATAGCCTGCAACATATTCTGATTTATTTATATAGCAGCATCATATTCTGCAGCGCTGTACAACAGAGTGAGATGTATATGTGTTCTAAAACAAATGGCTGAGGTTGACACCCTAAAGCCACCAGTCCATCTCAGAGCCTAATGTGTGTATGTATATATATATCTATATATCTATATATATATATATATATATATATATATATATACATTTGCTCCCCTAGCCCTCCCATATACAAGGCTGATCATACATAATTTTTTTCTGTTTCTTTTAGCCACGTATTTCATTATCCAGGGCCATGGAGATGGACTCTGATGTTTTTGCAGACACCATAAGGATAATAGATAATTTTTACCAGATGTGCTCAGATGAGAACCTGTGCAAAACAGTGAGTATTACCCTTTTGTGTTAAGTATTTTTTCCACTTTTCTGCAGGCCCAGAAAATTTCAGCAACTTGATTTACTCCTTTCTCTTTCTTATTTTCCTCAAAAGGTCCCTGACATTGACGCAACCATAAACAGCCATTGCTAAATAAAAACCTCTATCAATAAACACATTAATAGACAAATCCAAATATATTTGAGAGGATTCTGCATCTGCAAAATCTATCATGTGCTAAAGATGGTTGGAGTGTGGCTTTAACATTTCACCATATACAAGGCTTTGAATGATTATACAAATCCTTAATCTCCATTATTTAGTGCCACGTTTCATCCTGTGGCCGGGGAAAGGAGCCACCCTGATTTGTCCGAGGTCAGGACGATGTTAGATCATTTGTGGCACAAAATAAATGATTTGATGGGGTTAAAGTGAAATGGCCAGCTTCAAACATGTCCAAAATAGAAAATGAGGACAGGGTGACCAGTTTTCAAAATATGTTTCGGATGTTTTTATGCTTTTACTTATTTTTTCACTTTCCTGTAGACTCATCTCGATTTAACCCTTCCTCTTTTTTTTTCCTTGCCAGTTTGTTGAAATAGACCTGGGAGAATCCACAGTGAGCGACTACAGTGAGGATGCTACTACAGAGTCGGCAGATCAGGTAAACACTAAATCTAAATATAAATGTTTATCAATGCACATATTTTATGCTCTTTACAATTGCCTCTAATTAACACAAACCCATGAATAATACCACAGATTCATCTTGTAAAATGAATGAAATGGTTCTGATTTTTTGCAGGACAGCCCTAATTTCTGGAGGAGGCTCTTACTCTGCTTTAAACCAAAAAAAACATCAACACCCACCAGCTCCACAGAGATCACCACTACAACCAAACTATGCTGGTTCTGCCGTATTTTTGGGAGAAAGAAGAAATGAGAAGCTAACGAGACCATCAAATATCAAGATCAGATAGAGAACATTAAATGTTAGGATTAAGATTAATAAAATAATTAATAAGTTCTATAGATCATGAATCTCTGGTCTGTAGTTAGGAGTCACTGTGCACTGTATGTTTCATGAGGCCAACAATTGTGTTTTCTGTGACCGAGACCAAGTCTCACATCTACCGTTAAATGTGTGAGCCTATGATTTTAAGGCTGGATCAGGAGCTGATCAGCAGCATCCATTACCATACAATTTGGAGGAGAACCCTGAGTGCCCCTAAGTATGTGAAAAGACACAACAATGCTAGGTGTGGGCAACAGAACAGACATCCCAAAATGGCATTATTTTAAAAAGTTGACAGCAACTGTTTACACTCATACTGGTTTTTAACCCCTTAAGGACAGAGCTGCAATTGCATTTTTGTACCCTTCATGCCAATTGCTGTTAACATTTCTGGGGTGTTTGTATTTAGCTATAATTTTCTTCTTTCTTATTTTCTGTAACCATACAAATGATGTATTTTTTTTTTAGGACAAGTAGGGCTTTCATTAGATAACATTATTTTGATAATATCATTTAATTTATTTAAAAAAAATAATAAAATATAGTGATTTTGTTTTAGAAATTCTGACTTTTATTTGAAAAATAATTTACCTATCTACAAAAGCTAATGAAAACACCTTCTAAATCAATTCAAATATTTGTCCTAAGTTTAGAAATACCCAATGTTATAGGGCAATAAGGACAAGTAGCATTTTGCAATTTAAAAACCATTTTTTTTATCTGGTCATCCTCAGCACACGCCCTATTTGGGACATCTTGGAAGCCAGCAAATTCAATTTGCCCCATCAAACCATATATTTTTGAAAACTAGATGCTCCAGAGTATTTCAAATGCTGTTATTTTAACTCTTCTCATTTTACCACCAGCCTTTGTCAAATTTTGTGGTAGTATTTTTTTGTTGTGGTTTTTTTCACACACATTTTAATTCAGGTATTAATCTTCAGCGCCTGGTATATATCACTGCCAAACAGCACCACAAAATGTGTTCAGCAACATCTCCTCAGTACAGTGATACCATCCATGCATAGGCTTGTCAGGTTTTCAGAGGGACAAAAAGGCCGAAAAAGGCATAAGACATGCATTCTTGCAATCCAGTGGGAACTTTGCTAGCCTGTACAGGAACAAAGTAATGAGTGGCAAACAAAAGTTTTACATGTTTCGCAACTTAATCTGGTGCTTACTCATAAACTAATATTAGATAGTTAATATTTGGGCATAGTTCTAACATCACATACTTAAACCACCAATCAAGAGTGAACAATAAAAGTTGTGCATAATTAATCACAGTAGGTTTTAACACAATTTTTCAATTTGCAATTTTACAGTTTCTATTTCACTCAAAAATCTAATAGAGTGAACTAATGCATGTGGTGAAAAAAATGGTTATATATCTAAAACCGAAATGAAAAGTAAACAAAAACAGTTTTAAGAAGCGGGAAATAATATCTCCTTAGTCACTACAAGATTCTTTTTACTACATAATTGAAAATCAAATGTCTTGATACAAAAGTTACTATTTGGAAAAATACAATGTTGCTTTTAAGCATTAGGGAATAGCGACACCTTGTGGATTGAACCGAATTTGCAGCTCTTGATACTATGTATCCAATATACTGTGGCTGCTTTTTGTGAGGTGACTGAAAAAACGTTATCAAATACTTCAGTGCATAGTGATCTATTAGAACATATTACATAACTAATATGTATATATAATACATTTTTACTTTTATAGCACTAATAACCGTTAGAATTTAATATTACATACCACACATTGTTTAATTTAGCTTCTTCATATCATAATATTTTCAATTAATAATAAAGTGTACTGTTACTCCAATTTAAAGGATATACCAGTGACAAATCTACTTGGCTTAAAGATGCAAAAATGGAAAGGTAATAACCAAATTTAAATGGTAATGTATGACTGCTAGAACAAGTAAACAGCCAAAATATGAATGAAACCCAACAAAATAGAATTGAAAGTTATAATAAAAATTATAATGGATATGTAAATAAGATAAAGTAGAAAGGATTCTTTGGCACATACCCACACCCACTCTGGGTGACTGTGGGAATAGATTTTGTGGTGGTGATGGTGGGAGGGCAGGATTTAATTGTTGGACCTAGGCAGCACAATGTCTTTAGCCGACCCTGATAAGGTTCTTTACAATTGTTTTCTCAATATTCATATATTCCAGCGATCCCGTTTATAATATAACTATCTGTTCTTCTCTAAACACTTCAGTTTCCGGTGGTCCGTGAGAGCAACAGTAGGATGAGTTACTCCAATAGATGCTTCCATTCCTGAAAGTAGCCTTAATAACATGGACCTTTCTATCACCCACATCATTATTACATCTTGGTGTTGATGTTGACAAAGGACTAAAATGGTTACTTCTGCCAAAGGAACCTACCGTGTCTTGAAAAAAACTAGACGGTTCACAAACAGTGCAGAAAAAAATTTAGTCAGGTCTGGTGGCAAACAGACAACACTAGAAAACAGACCAAAATGAAAATAAAAATAAACAAAACACAAAAACAATAAATTAGGAGCGGGTTATAGCTTCACCACAGGATTAACTCTAATTGAGCACAGAATATATCAACTGTAAAAGCATATATTAAAACAAATGTGGTTCATTTACAAGAGGCTGGAGGTTTGCAGGATCCACTCCAGGATTCATATGGAGCCTGCATCAGGCAAAGGTGCTGGGCATTAAACCCCCCAGGGAGACTGTGGTGGGAAGAGAAAGGAGGAGGAGGTTTTGCAGAGCCTGGTTTACCTGGATCTGACTGGGAGGTCTGATTAGTGGGTGATTAGGCTGGTCAGTCTGGGACAGCATAGTATTGTTAGAAAGAGCTCCAATTGGGAGCTAGGTTGTTTCTTTTATGATTTTTGTTTTGGTTGAGCAGTTAAAGCAATAAAGCACTGCTTGCTACAAATTGGTGTGCCTGAGCCTGATTGCCCTAGAGGACTGTTACATTTTTGGCCCTCATGCTACAGGGATAATCACAATATACCGTATTTGTTTCATTATAAGACAAGGTTTTTTTTTCATCTTTTAGTCAGACCTGAAATCGAAGGTTCTGTTGAAAACAGAATCAGCTCTGCTTGCTGCCGGACATTAGGGGGCGATATCTTGTTTTTGTGTTCTTCTGCTCTCTGGTGGTCTATGCTGTTTCCTTTTATATTATTTCACTTCTTTTTTCTTGTCTTGGTTACTTGAAAGTCCTCTCAGTGTGTTTGAAAAGACAGAATAAAGTAAGCCTGTTGTCCTAAAGAAACATTTGGTGTTAGCAGATTAAATATTCCAACAAAAGGGTTATGGGCTCAGTTACTTAACAAAAATTGAATAACAATTTAACCACTGCAAACACACTGAAACCAGGGCTGAGAGTAAGCAAATACTGATCCCTACACTGACTCCAGAGAATTACCACTTATGGTGTTTCCTATTAAGACGCCAGCTTGAGGTAGAAGGTGCGCTTTTGCCCTTGGACCAGCCGGTGCCTACAACCGGAGGTGCAGAGATTGCAGCATGGAGCACAAAAGATATTAAGGCAAGAAATGTTATTATTCCGTGTTTACCACATGAAATAGTACATATTAGAAATGGAAAGACTGCTGCAGATATGCTTAAAGCCTTGCAGAAATGATATGGGGAAGATAAGACACAGAAAAAAGTATTACTTTTCAAAGACCTTTTTACCACAAGACTAAGTGAAGGTGGAGATGCAGACAAACTTATTACAGATTTATTAAATGTGATGGACAAACTAGCTACAGCGGGACAAGTGCTAAATGATCAGTTAAAATGGGCTTAGTTCTTCGTTCTCTATCCTGCTCCTACATTTGTGTCCACATTTAATGCAAAATGAAAGAACTCTGGGTAATTTAATGAGCTCCATAAGAGCTGAAGCTCAGACAAAGAAATCAGGATACAACAGAGATGGCCTCTGCATCAAATTACATGGTCAGCCGAACATGCTAAGTGTATCAACATTAACAAGAAAGGCGTTTATATATTTTTAACAATAAAGGGTGTTTGGTCTCATTTAAAAGTGATGTGTATTGGAAAGGTTTTGAGAAGGATGGAGTATTTGTTCTAGATTTGCAAAAAGAGAGAGCCAATGTTGCTAAGAAATATACAGAGAGCAACTACTTAGCACTTTGGCACAGAGGCTTTGCACACCGTGACTCAAATGCCATTCAAGAAAAATTTGGTTAGGAACATTAATATGAAAAAGTGTGCTACTCATAGACAAAAGTGCAAAGGTGGGAAATAAGTTTAACAGAAAACCCCAAGCAATTCAAAGTAACACTGGTGGTGAGTACATGTCCAAACACACAGAGACATACCTAAGAGAACAAGGAATAGAACACCGACTCACAATTGCATATACACCAGAACAAAATGGAGTTGCAGAAAGAAAGAACATCACTAATGGGCATGGTGAGATGCATGCTTTTGGATGCAGGACTCCCCGATAAACATTGTGGAGAAGCTGTTCAGACAGCCAAAATACCTACAAAATAGGCTGCCAACTAAAGCTACTGAGGGACCTGGATCCCCCGTGATCTCTGACAGCCGGGGAAGGTCTGCGCGATGGACGCAGACAACCCCCGCTGCTAACCGCACCTCCTTCCGGCTGCAGCGGAAGTTGTCTACGCGAATCGCGTAGACGTCTACCTGCTGCTTCGGCTACGCACCGGTAAGTTTGGAGGAGGGAGGGTGTTTAAATGAGGTTCATAAGGCATTTCTGTAGGCAGAGTGCTCTATGAAATGCCTTTTAACCCCTTAATGCCACTCTGCCTCCAGAAATGCCTTTTAACCCTCTATACGCCACTCTGCCTCCTGAAATGCCTTATACCTCCCTATATGCCACTCTGCACCTTTTAACCCCCTAAATGCCAGAGTGGCATATAGGGGTATAAGGCATTTGTGGAGGCAGATTGGCACATAGAGGGTTAAAAGGCATATCATGGGGCACATTGGCATATAGGGGGTATAAGGCATTTCTGGGGCAGAGTGGCAAGCCTAGGAGCAGATGTGCATAACTCGGGGGACAGGTTGGGGAAAAAAGGAAATAAAAAAAATATTTTTCTCAATCATAGCTTTTATTAAAAAAAATAGTTCACATAGTTTACATAAATTAACATTTACTGGTAAAACTTTTTCCTATAGGGTCGTCTTATATTCAGGCTTTTTCTTTTTTTTAATAAATTAATAATCAAATTTTGGGGGGTTATCTTATAATCAGGGTCGTCTTCTAGCTACCCTCTCCCTACCCCCCTTCTCACTGTCTACCCCAGGGGTGTCCAAGTTTTTTCTGCAGTGGGCCACTTCATCAGAATTGTATACGTGCTCGGGCCGCACTCATTTTTCACTGTGAGAAAATATGGCCTTTAATAAGATATGCAGATTAAAATAAAGTAAATGACACAAAACGTTTACTTTTCCTCTCACTGATTTCTGGGCCTAGAAAGTTTTGTGAAAAGAAAAAATGTCGGTGCGCTAAGCTAGTCTCAGGCTCAAATAATACAAATGTATAATATGAGGCCTACCAAACAGTGTGAGCATGCTGCAAATACAGTGTTGGCTGTACAATGTATACAAAAAACAAACAACAAAATACTGTCTGCGCTTCTCACCCTAATAAAGTTGGCAACAAATATATAAACATAATATAAATGAGAGGTTTTGGTTATATGAATTGGCCAAAGCATAATTAAGCTCACCCGCCACGTCAAGGCACACTCTCAATAGGGTGAGAACCTACTCTCACCTCCTACATAGTGGGCACACAAAGCAGTTTATACTGCTACCAAAACCAAATTAATGTGTTGGGGGAGGTGCAATTAAACCTCCTCCCATTTAACCCCTGGACAGCAAGCTGCAACCAGACTAATGAGGAGCCAACAACCTCAAATATGTGCAAACAGGGAAAAGAAAAAATGTCGGTGCGCTAAGCTAGTCTCAGGCTCAAATAATACAAATGTATAATAATATTATGTTTATATATTTGTTGCCAACTTTATTAGGGTGAGAAGCGCAGACAGTATTTTGTTTTTTGTATACATTGTACAGCCAACACTGTATTTGCAGCATGCTCACACTGTTTGGTAGGCCTCATATTATACATTTGTATTATTTGAGCCTGAGACTAGCTTAGCGCACCGACATTTTTTCTTTTCCCTGTTTGCACATATTTGAGGTTGTTGGCTCCTCATTAGTCTGGTTGCAGCTTGCTGTCCAGAGGTTAAATGGGAGGAGGTTTAATTGCACCTCCCCCAACACATTAATTTGGTTTTGGTAGCAGTATAAACTGCTTTGTGTGCCCACTATGTAGGAGGTGAGAGTAGGTTCTCACCCTATTGAGAGTGTGCCTTGACGTGGCGGGTGAGCTTAATTATGCTTTGGCCAATTCATATAACCAAAACCTCTCATTTATATTATGTTTATATATTTGTTGCCAACTTTATTAGGGTGAGAAGCGCAGACAGTATTTTGTTGTTTTTTTTTTCTAGAAAGTTTTGTGACTACAAAGTCAGGACTCAGGATAATTAAAAATGAAATAGTTCTATTTATTCTAGGGATGCACCAAAATGAAAATTCTTGACCAAAACATTCACGGTTCACTTAGCCAAAACCGAAAATGACCCCCCACCTTTAAAAATAATAATAAAAACTCACATTTTTAATAAAAATAAGGTAGCACACCACAATTGGACAAAAAAAATTAGCAATATGACTTGGCATGATAGCTAACAGCAATCACACTCCTATCATACCCAGGCAGCCAATACATGCTGGTACAGGGTGGCTGTAAGTGATGTGCAGACCCCATACTGCTGGCAGCATCAATACACAAGAGGGGCAGGTAGCTATGTTTCAGCATGTACTGGCTGACTTGGCATGATAGGAGTGTGATTGCTAACAGCAATCACAGTCCCATCATGCCTCGGTTCTAGCACTTACACATCCATGCTATCACACACACACACACTCATTTATTCATATAATCATTCATTCACAGATTCATTCCCTCAATCACACACACTCATTCAAACAACCTCCCCACCCCCTTACCTGCACTGCAGCTCCTAGATGCCGCTCACAGACTTCAGTAGGGGGCGCGGCCTCCCTCTGCCTTCTCTGCTAAAGCACAGAGGAAGTAGGATGTCACGTGAACTCTGCTTCCTCTGTGCTGTCCAGAAGACCCTCCCACAAGTAAGTAGCAGGGCTTGAGGTGCGGCTCGTTGCCCTGGCTGCCGATCTTACGCGGGACGCACCTCGAGGTCTCGCGGGCCGCATTAGGCCCGCGGGCCGCATGTTAGACGCCCCTGCCTTATTTAAAAAAAAAAAAACGGAAAAAAGATTTCGGGCGGCCCCTTGGCTTGGGCCCCCCTGCCGCCGGGGCCCGGTCGCAGTCGCGACCCCTGCGACCCCAGTAGTTCCGCCACTGGTGAGGATTATTAGTTTTTGCACTAGTAGTAAAGCTTACCACAATAAGAGTACTCTTGACTTTAGCAGGTTCAAGACAGATACATGTAGAACACCTTGATGTAAAGACTGTGTTCTTACATGGAGAAATAGAAGAAGAGCTGTACATGCAACAGGCTCCAGGATTTATATGTGACAAGAATAAGGATCTTGTGTGTGAGCTTCAGAAGGGGCTTTAAGGTTTAAAGCAAGCAGCAAGAGCTCGGAATGAAAAACTTGACAAAATGCTTACAAGTCCTGCCTTTATACACGCCACAGAGAAGGCAGATGGATATTCATATTGACCTATGTTGATGGTCTCATTATTTGCTATGAAGATCAAAAGGACAGTGCAGAAATAGTACATCATCTGAACAAAGAAGTGGAAATGAAACAACTGGGCAATGTTGGTTACTATTTGGGCATGCAGATTGAAAGAGACGAAGATGGAAGTTTTCTCCTCATTCAAAAGCCAAAGATCCTAGACTTGCTTGAAGGTTTAGGACTACAAGAAGCTAAAACAATGTCTACTTCAATGGAAGTGGGTTTCCACAGGCAAATGGAGCAAAGTGAACCATTATCAGAAATAAATGGCTACAGAGAAGCCGTAGGTAATACTTATCTACGACAACCTGAACTGACATAGCTACTGCAATAGGCATACTATGTAGAAAGACTAGTTCACCCACACAAAGAGACTGGACTGCAGTCAAGAGAATAGGAAGATAGCTGAAAGGGACTGCACATTAAAAATTGAGACTACCAACCAATAACAATCCTAGAGTAATAGGATACAGAGATGCTGATTGGGCTGAAGATGTATCAGATCGTAAGTCCACCAGTGGGAACATATTTTTCTATGGAGGTGGAGCTGTAAGCTGGACAAGTCTCAAGCCATCTATTGTGGCACATTCCTCTACTGAAGCTGAATATGTTTCTGCTGCAGAGACATGTAGAGAGGTCTTATGGATCAAATCGCTACTGAAAGACATGGGAATAGATGAACCCACACCAATGCAGATCTTTGAAGACAACCAAAGTTGTATAAGACTTGCTCTATCAGAGAAAATGAGTGCATGTACAAAGCATATTGATGTGAACTACCATGTAGTAAAGGATTAGTTGGCTTATGCTAACAGGAAAGATGAAAGAAGATAAACTCACCAAGCCACTAACAGGAGACCTTTACCAGAGTCTACGTGACAACTTAGGGGACTGTTGGAAACATTATCAACTCTGCTTGCTTGCGGACTTTAGGGGGCGATAGAGATAATGAAATATTTAGCTCAAAACTCAGTCTCTTTCCATGTTCATTGCCCATATTCCCCTAGTCCTCTCTCCACCCATTTCTCTGAGCCTTCTTTGCCCCGTGTGAGCAATTGCCTTCTCCTCCCAGATTCTGCCCCCCCACTTGCTCAACTGCCCTTCTCCAGCCACTGTCTGGTCTCCTCTGATCTCTGTGAAGCTGCCACACTGGGTACCAGTGTGCAAAACTTTGTGCAGCTGCAGAGAACAAAACTGACAGGAGGGAGTGGAGGGGGCCAAGCATGGAAGGGGAGGTAGTCCGTGTGTGTGAGAGAGTGTGCAGCTGCAGGGAAGATACCAATAATAAAAGTGGAAAGGGAGATTGAGGGGAGGGAACATCAGTGTGTGAGATGGTGTGCAGCTGCAGTGAAGAAACTGACAGGAGAAAAAGTAGGGGAGTCAAAGAGGGGAAGAGGTCAATGTGAAAGAGAGTGTGCAGCTATAGAGAAGGGGTAGATGGAGCAGTGTACAACGTAAACTGCTCTAAATCTTAATATAATCCTTGCTTGTCTGCAGAGGTAAATTAATGCACATTTAGTTGCCTGCCCCTACCTATTATGCAGAGAAAAAAAAATCACTGCAGATAAGACCTATTCAGCTAATCTATGCTGCCCTTTTTCTGCTACACAGACTCAAAGAATAATCAGTCCTCAGATGTGTCTTAGATTCAGGACCCATATGCCTATCCCTCCAGCAGCTTGCACACTGTGCGAGCAGCCTCAGTTTCACTACAGGGGCACGTGACTTAACAAGACATTCCTGTCTCCGTGCGCCGCAGCCTCAGTTTCACTACAGGGGCACGTGACTTAACAAGACATTCCTGTCTCCGTGCGCCAGTTCAAAATTGTTTGGAAAAGGCCCTTCTGACCAAAAACAATTGTTTGTGCCCCCTAAAGGCATGGACCCCATCGCAGCTACTATTTCTGTAGTTATGCCAGCGCATATCACCCCTTTCTGATGTCATTACCCCAACCCTAACTAATATTTTTAATCTCTCTCTGTCCTCTGGTACGTTCCCATCCTCATTTAAACATGCTATCATCTCACCCACATTAAGAAATCCTCCCTTGATCCCACATCCCCTTCAAATTACCGGGGAAGTTTCGGTTAATTCTTTGTCGTACCCTTGTTTGTTTTTTTGAGTGCTTTAGCACTTTTTTGGAGTGGGTGGTGCGGGAGGAGGCGGGTATGGATCTGGATGATTTTTTGTGTATTGGGGCTGGGGGCTCTGGAATAGAGATCGGCGGCTGGCTACCTTGGGGGGATTGATTTAGGGGTAGTTCCGGCCAGGTTTTAAGGGGATATGATTATTTGGGATTTGTCGCGAATTTTAGTTCTGTTTCCCGAAGTTCGGCTTGGTGTTCGGTGGTGGCTGGGAATTTCTGGCGTCAAGCTAATAATCAGTGGGCACTGGAATAGTCACGCGTTAAGTTAAATAGATGGGTGACTCAGTTTGTGGCGGGGGTTAAGGGGGTGCAGGTGCGGCATAGGGTGTTTGAGAAGGATGCTGCTAATCTGTTTCGGAGTGATGGCGTTCATTTGAATGAGGTTGGTTTAGACCTTTTTAATTTGGCGCTGAAGGATTAGTGAGGCCATGGCGTTTGTTGGTGGGGGCCCCTGCTGATTTAAAGGGTTAAACAGTGGGGCTTGTGGCAGGTAGTGTGTCCTTGGTGGTGTGGTTTTGGTAATTTAGGAAGTTCTGGATGCAGGTGAAAGAAGGCTCAATCCTCCCCTGACCTCTGGTGTTTTATTGGATGTGCCCACCGAGCTTATGGTCGGCTGGTGGTTAGCATTGGTTCTGGGACAGCAGAAGTTAGCTGTCATGTTTGTTTGGACGAGGGGGGAGCTGAGTACCTGTGGTTTGGATTGTACGGTGGTAAACGGCCGGCATGGACGGGGTTATTTTCAGTAACTGTGTTGGATATGTTTGAAGACTATTATGTTGTTATGCATATTTGTATATTGGTATTTATTGTTATTTATACTTTTGTTGTTTGGTTGTTTATTGTGTGTTTATGTTAATTAATACTTTGTGTTTTAAGGCCAACACAGTGTTGTTGTTGATGTTTTGTTAATAAAGTGTGCTGTGGCCTCTTTTATCCAATTCAGACTCCGTGTCCTTATTTGGTGGGTCTAGGTGGTAGTTGGGTGTCAGAGCATGGTACGCACTACCTACATACATGTTTTTTCTGTTTCTTTTAGCCATGTGTTTCATTATCCAGGGCCATAAAGATGGACTCTGATGGGATTGGTAATGGATGATGTTCTGTGATGAAACCTTGCCAGATGAGAACCTGTGCCAAACAGTGAGTATTACACTCAATATTAATGAACACATACCCATGAATAATACTGCAGGTTCATCCAGTAAAATGAATGAAATAGTCCTGGTGTTTGCAGGAGAGCCACAAGCTTTATCTAGAGCGCTCATTCTTTATTTTACTTAATATGCATATTACAGCATTAAGATCTGTACAATTAACTGTACTGTATATATCTCAGGTGTAGATTTCTGCGGATTGAAAGACCAAGAGATCAAAATCCTTCTGGAGGAGCCTCTTACTCTGCTGGGAACCCCAGAAAACATTAGCACCCGCCAGCTCCACAGAGATCCCCATTGCAACCAAGCTGGTTCTGCTGTATTTGTGGAAGAAAGATCAGATAGAGAACATTACATGTTATGATTATTATTAATAAAATAATTAATGAGTTGTATAGATCATGCATCTCTGGTCTGTGGACTTCTCTGTATACTGTATGTTCCACAAGGCCAACAATTGTGTTTTCTGTAACTGATTTGTAGCTGCGTCTTTTTACATGCAACCTTTCCTCTTTAATAGAAGTCTCACATCTACCAATAAATATGTGAGCATATGATTTTAAGGATGGATCAGGAGCTAATCAGCAGCATCCATTACCATACAATTAGAGAGGAGAACCCTCGTAGCAGACCCCATCTGAATGATGGCCAAAAATGATTTTTAAGACACTTTATTGTACACTATCCTTTTTAACTCCTGAAATTCACCGCTGAACAAAATACAAATAATATGCATTAATGACTTATCCATAAACTCTATCTATCTTTAGCATTATTATTACACAAAGTGATTTGAACAAGTGGGTTTGCTAAACAAACTAATCAACCTTATAAATTAGAAACTTGATAATGTGCTGGCTCTCTTGTTCATTACTGCTCTGACCAGTATGACTCCGCATATCATAAGACCCTTTCCTTCTGATAACAGTCCTACCCCGAAAACATTTCCCGCTGCAACAATCAATATTTAAAAGTTACAAAAATTATCGAAACATAAAACAAATTATAAGATAAACGACAGTTAGGTCTGTACGTGAAAAGACACATAATGCTAGGTGTAGGCAACAGACCACATATCCCGAAACAGCATTATTTTAAAAAGTTGACAGCAAATGTTTTAACCCCTTAAGGACAGAGCTGCTATTACATTTTGTTCCTTTTGTGCCAATTGCTGTTTTAACATTTCTGCAGTGTTTGTGTTTAGCTATAAGCATACCTGGCAACTCTCCGGGTTTGGCCCGGAGATTGCTGGGTAAGCGCTGCTCCTCCGGTTCTCCAGGTCAAGACCCGAATCCTCCGGGTTGCGGGGTCTTGACACGCCCTGCTCCCCGCCCATTTTTTCCTTTTAATGCGGGTGTTTCCCGTTGCCGTCAGCGGGAACGCCACCAACTTCTGCGGGAGCTCCCATTAACGTCAGTGGGACCGTCCACCGACGTCAGCGGGACGTCGGTTTTATGTTTTATGGGTTTTTTGCACGTCATAGGACAATAAGTACAAACAGCATATTGCTATTTCAAAATATTTTTTTAAATCTGGTCATCCTCAGCACACGTCCTATTTGGGACATTTTGGAAGACAGGCAATTCATCTTACCCCCATCAAACCATATATTTTTGAAAACTAGACGCCGGTTTCTACGTGTGTGTTCACAAGTCATTGTGTTATCGTCAAATGCATTGTTGCCTGTGATTTAAACATTAGCGAATAGCGACACCTTCTGGATTAAATCACATTTTCAGCTATTGATACTATGTACAGGTATAATCCACACATAAACATACACCAAGGTGTCCAGAGCATGTACGAAAATGTACTTAAAGTTAAAGCACTTCCTTTCTTCACTTAGCATGCTAAAAATGGGTGTGGATGTAAAATTCATACTAATTTGACATTCACAATCCAATAATCCATAATCCTGATTATGGTGTGCAGTGATTTGTGGGGTAATTTTGTAGTTGAGATGAAGAAACTAAGTTTAATAAGGGACAAAACTGATAACGAAGAGGTATACTGTTTTATATTTTTATATATTTTTTTTTATTATTTATTGATATATTGTCTAACAAAATACATATGTTGACAGCTGAATGAGTCCACATTACATGATCATTGTAAGGTGGGTTGTTTCTCTGTTGAAAGGTGCTAAAATCTTTAATGGTTATGCTTTCAGCAAGGTTTTTGGAGTGGGTTGTTGCTGTAGAAGTCAGAGCCTTGAGCAAACCTCTCACCTGTCTCCAGATAAATCTTGAGAAGGTGATGTCATTGTAAAGCTCTCACCTGCGCCTCCCTTTCCTGATTTAGTTCCTTGAGCTCACAGTGTCTGCACATTCAGGAACCTGACGAAGGAGAGGAATTTAGAAAATCTGTGCGTTAAATGAATATCCGGAACAAACACAATGCGGTCTGAGTCTCCACTTACAGTGATTGCCCAGTAGCCACCGCCATGGGGGTGAGTTTGACTTTGCTTGACACATTTATCATCTTTCTCAATGTTTTAATTGTTTAGAAAGAACAGACAGCAAGAGAAATGAAAAGTACAATGAGATTCAGCAACTAGAGTACTACTTGGTGGTTGGGGTCACTATAATCCAGTTGACTCTGATAAGCAACCGCAAAGGTATTCACTAAATAAATACATTTTAAGTTTACTGAAGGCGGGCAAATGTTCTGATGCTTAACCATTCATTTACGGTAGTGGTTTTTGACAGTATGCCCTGGACACGCTGTTTCTGTGTTTGTAGGGAATCGCCAGACTTCTCTGTATATAATGCTGGTAGTATGTAGAAATATACCGTATTTGCTCGATTATAAGACGAGGTTTTTTTCAGAGCAAATGCTCTGAAAAATACCCCTCGTCTTCTAATCGGGGTCGTCTTCTAATCAGACCTCAAATAGAGGTCTGATTATGAGACTAAGATCCAGATCCCCCGCACCGCTGCAGGGGACCTGGATCCTCCTGTCTCCCCCCCCCATTTAACACCCCCCCACACTTCCAATTTCCTGCTGTATTGCCGGGGCAGCGGGTTGACGTCTACGCGATCCGCGTAGACAACGTCCGCTGCAGCCGGAAGGAGGTGTGGCTAGCAGCGGGGGTTGTCTGCGTCCGTCGCGCATACCTTCCCCGACTGGCAGAGATCTGATCTCTGACAGCCGGGGAAGGTATGCGCGACGGACGCAGACAAACCCCCGCTGCCAACTCCACCTCCTTCCGGCTGCAGCGGAAGGAGACGTCAACCCGCTGCCCCCGGCAATACAGCAGGAAATTGGAAGCACCGGTAAGTGTGTGTGTGTGTGTGTTAAATGGGGGCATAGGGCATTTCTGGAATGCCTTATACCCCTATAGGCCACTCTGGCACTTAGAGGGTTAAAAGGCATATTATGGGGCAGAGTGGCATATAGGGAGGTATAAGGCATTTCAGGAGGCAGAGTGGCGTTAAGGGGGCATTTAATAGAGCACTCTGCCTCTTGAAATGCCTTATACCTCCCTATATGCCACTCTGCCCCATAATATGCCTTTTAACCCCCTAAATGCCAGAGTGGCATATAGGGGTATAAGGCATTTCTGGAGGCAGAGTGCTCTATACAATGCCTTTTAACTCCCTTAATGCCACTCTGCCTCCTGGAATGCCTTATACCTCCCTATATGCCACTCTGCCCCATAATATGCATTTTAACCCCCTAAATGCCAGAATTGGATATAGGGGTATAAGGCATTTCTGGAGGCAGAGTGGCACATAGGGGGTCAAAAGGCATACCATGGGCCATAGTGCCATATTGGAGTGGCAAGCCTGGGGGCAGATGTGCGTAACTGGGGGACAGGTTGGAAAATACAAGGAAACAAAAACAAAAATTTTTCCCAATCATAGCTTTTATTAAAAAAAATAGTTTACATGAATTAACATTTACTGGTAAAACTTTTTTCCTTTAGGGTCGTCTTACATTCAGGCTTTTTCTTTTTTTCCTAAGTTAATATTCAGATTTTGGGGGGGTCGTCTTATAATCAGGGTCGTCTTATAATCGAGCAAATACGGTAGTCTACCCAGTTTGGCATTATGGTGTTTTCTTACTCTTCACATGTCTTGTGTATGCATATTTGTTCATTGTGCACATATTATAGTCACATGCATCCATTATGTTTGAATGCAAGATATTTGTTAACGCCCTATATTATTTTGTAAAGTAAATGCAAACTCCCTCACAGAGAATGTTCATCTCTAAAAAGCTCCAAGTGACTGATGAATCTCAATGAAAATCTGAGCCTTTACTGGAGACATTTCTTTAAATGACTGTCCTATTCGACAAACTCAATTTATTGTACTTTCTAGGATTTTAAGCAAATAAACTTTAGCAGATTGGTCATTTTAATCTGAATGTTTAATTCCATAAAAGCAACACAAACTTTTAAGAAATGTTTTACCTTTCTGTGGCAGCACGTGTGTTCCTGACATGGATTTCAAAAAATTATTTGGGAATTCAGCAGCACTAAGAAATATGTCTGTAACACTGAATTTCTTTACACCTACAGCAGAGTAGGTGGGAAACACATTTAATGTTTTTTGTTTTACTTTAGAATATATCCTTATACTATGTAAGTGCTGAACTGATTAACTCGTGCAGCATCCCTTTGCCTGTGGGTTGTCTTATAGAATCCTTCAGATACCAGATCTTGTCCTGCCTAAACCTGCTCCCTTTTTCTTTTACCCTCTTAGCCCAGCTGTCGGTCCCCCTCTTACACTTAGGATGAGATAAGGTAGCCAGAGGCTCCGCTCACAGCTGCTGGTGGAAGAATGATTCTGACTTCTTCCCAGTTACATCCTACAGGTCTGAACTTCCATACTAGTGCAGAGAAGGGGCAACAGACAATTATAGATACCCCAAAAAATATGTGATAAATAAGCATTTCTAGACACAAAATAAGTATGTATCTAATAACATTAGTGCATTGTTCATTAATAATAAATCAATAATATTATAATAAGTAATAAACATACATGGAACATGGTGTTTAAACAACTTAAAGAGTAAATGAACACATTTATTGGCACATAAAAAATATCTCTTCATAAAATAATACATATTTATGTGTGTATAATATATATATATATATATAACGGTATATATTATGTAGCCCTGCAATATTAGAGGGGTAGCTAATCACAAAAGCATGCCCACACAGAAGCATGAAAAGTAACCTCACACCCAGGTGCTTAACAATTATTATCACAGGGGTCACAACTGCGACCGGGCCAGGTGACCCCTGCGACCTGACACTTTTAAAGTCACTAACTGCGGTAACACCTGCAGTTAATGGCACTTAGAGTGTAGAGATGATCTCTCTTTTCCTGCACACTCTCTGATACAGCATGCAGGAAGTGACATCACATTCATTTCCTGAATAGGGGGTCAGGCTCCACAGAGGGAAAGAGACACAGGCAAGTTGTCTGGATGCTGAGGTTGCACAGGCAAGCAGTTTGGGGGATTATATGGCACAGGCAAGCTGGGGACAAAGATGGCACAGACAGGGTGTTTGGGGCTATGATGGCAATGACATGCTGTTTAGGGGCTAAAATGACACAAAGATGCTGTTTGTGGACACATCTGGCACTGAAAAACTGCTGGCCAATCTGGCCCTGTGGTCCCGCTCACTCATCTATAGGAGGCTAAAACTATTAAATTGCTGTGACAAAAAGTCAGGGTCTTAATAACCCACACATCTGCCCTTAGCCCATCATGTGGCCTGGTGAAGGCTGTCGACAATAAGGAGTCTGCTTCACCAAAATCAATGAAAAACACCTCACCTTCTCACCTCTTAATTCCCGCTCCCGGTGACCACGATGCTCTTTAGTGTCATAGGCCTGCATTTAAAAATTGGTAATATGAAAAAAAACAACTAATAACCTGTATCTACCTTTCCCTACATACTAATTCATAAGATTTTGTTACTGAGAAAGTGTCCTCCTGTCTTGCATAAAACAAAATTGACAGAATAGGGTGACATCTCTTCACCTCACTTCACTCTCTATCAAGAATTTTCAACACAACGCTAACCATTCCAGATACTGCTGCTAAACCCTGATAATGTGTTATAATGCTCTTGTGATGTAAAAGTATTACAGTCATGCTGCGCTTTGCATAATTCCAAGCATTATTCTGACTGCCCATGGAGTCATGAAAGCATTTTCTCCTTCTGGGTTTTTTCTTTCATTCCGATTAGTGCCATTAGGTATATGTTGGATAGGCTGGACCTGCCGGTATTGTCTTTATATCAACCTTTAAAACGACATAACTATTTAACTATTTAAATTGTGATATTTTTCAGTGCGATATTATTCATGCAGGCAATATATTCTGTATATTGTGGTATATTTTTTCATTCATTGATAACATGTTATAACTTGAGAGATTGCAAATAAATATACACCTATATGACAAATGCCGTGAGGCTCATAATTACAGTATGACCAGATATTTATGAATCTGATGGGAAGACTAAAAATGAATTTATTCCTTGAGCATGGCTGGACGAAAGTAATACTCCCCAGCTGTTTTTCACCCTCCTCAAAAGATCCAGTAGGATATGGAGTATCAGCATACCTGGGAACTTTACAAGAGCTGATCCCAAGAAATATTAACTCTTTAAGAGTCTTTCATGAAGATTCTATGTAGTGACTCACCAAATGTGTTAACCAAGTGGCTCTAATACCAGTCATCATGGAAATCTTGACTTGTTATAATTGAAAAATACACTGAATTAGGTTATGTGCATTCAAGCAGGGATATCAACCACAATATACTGGTTACAAAGTCTTATATGATCACAGAGCGTAGAATAGGAAGGAGTCAGTCCCAGACTGTGTGACCCTGAGAATCTGCCCCTTCACCCCGAGACCCTGAGATTGATGCAAAAAACCTTGAGACTCACAGCCAAACCCTGAGAGTTTCCAGGTATGAGTATCACCTGCTTGTGTGAAATCAAAACGGTCCAAAAAAACACAAGTGGCTTGTTATATTTGTTAATCCTTGTTTGTATTTGCAAACTGGACTCAGTATATATATGCATAAGAGAGCACTAGCTATTTAAGTGTAGAGTGGCTTATCGCAGATGCCTGCTTAATATTCCTTGAGCTTAGAGAAGCAAATTCTTCCCGATACTGAACTTATCACAAGATATATTGGCACTCGGCAACGCTGTCCCTCTATAAGCCTCTAAACACCAACAATGTTTCGAAATAAATATATTTTTTAAATACTTTGTGTGTAATAGATCATGGTCATGGGAAACATTTTTTGTAAATACATTTTTGCAAAAACATACAGTAGTTGATATCTTCCCACCAATCATAGCTAAGCAAGTCTAATGTTGAGCCAGACCACAATAACATGTATGAGACATGTTGAGACACAACTGTGTAATTTTCTTAGCCCAAATAAACCTCCAGTAGAAAAATTTTTTCCCTTCCTCCTGTGTCATTCTCATTCTCATTTTTAGTGCTATATGTATGTATATATAAAAGCATAGCTAAAGGGGCAGAAAATGTTACACACTAAAACTGTTAATAGTCAGAAATTCCAATTATTTTTTGCAGCCTTAATTCATATATATGTTAGGCAGAAGGAGGCCATTAACTCTTATGCCTATCGCTGCACAAAAAAGAAAAAATGCTCAATAAAATTCCTTTCCGCAGAATTCCAGTTATTTCTCTTCCCGTGAAATGTTTACAGAAAGCATACCCCTTTACAATACCGCTTCTCTTCTCTCCTTCCTGAGGCTTGCTTGGGGATCTTTAAAATTCCATCACCAAAAATGTTTGTGTTGATGTGTTTGTTTTTTTGTTTTGTTCTATGTGTATAGAACAGCTTAGTAGCATAGCAGTTAATGTACCATTTCACTTCTTTATTTTTTGAAGCCCACATCAAAAGAATCAGAAAAATAGTTTTACAAAATTCTGAGTATTTTTTGCCTTGTTGAATGGTGCTGTCATTAACATACATTGCATGTGATCTACATACATTAACTTTATGCACTTTTTGTGGTCTAATATACACTGTAATTTTGGATTGGACATGTGTTCCTATCATTGACTTTTGCGCTATTAATGGATTTTAATACATATACTGATTACTTATTTTTACTTGTTTACCAGTGACAGCTACATGATCATGGGCAGAAAATCAGATAGAAACAACTCCAGTTTAAGTCACTTGGACCATTGACGACAAGCTCCTGGACCAACCTCAAGTTGAATACGACGACTTGCTATGAGCCTAGGGCCATGTGCGATCATGAAACATGTTTTTTCCCCAATCCTGCCCAGGATGAACTGTATCCTCCTCTGTTCAGAGCGCCAAGACCAATTAGAAAAGGACAAGTTTGTCATTTATTTTGCTGTTATTGCACATGTTATGAACCTGAAGATGTCACTAACCACAATGAAGTGTATGGAACCAACTGGTGGAAGAGTTGCGCATACTCAAGTAGAACCCAACCTGGAAATTCTAAAAATGACTGTGTCCAGAGAATTTGTGCACAATGCACTTTTGAGAACACAGAGAAGATTCATATGGCGGACAGCTTCCTCCCAGAAAGTGCCAAGAGAACATCAGTCCATGGACAGTTCTGTATGGTAGGTAGCATGAACTAATAATACTGCTAATGATTTCCTCAGTCTGTGTTGGTGGTTTTGTAGAAGGAAAGAGTATATTTCATATGCTTGTATGAAGTCCATGAGTCAGAAACTTTTTACATCACAAAGGTTTATTTCTCGTTCATAGAACATAGGAGGCGAGCAGCACTTCGGCAGAATTCACATTTCACAGCTTGATTAGTGCTTCTGATTGAAAAGCCATTGACACTATTCACTAAACTTCATGTTGTCGTCCCCGAGTTGGGAACCTGAGAAGGATGCAGTCTGACCAAATCTCAGGTGCACTCGGCTTCTACCTGTGAGAAACCACTTGGTAATTTCCCTCGTCACTAAGTATGTTTAAACATTTGGGCTTCATGCTCTCCCACATTGAATTCCCAATGACTTTGATAAATTTCGTATTGGCCCCTTTGGTGTCAGAGGTGATTCGATTACCATGGCTAGAGCCTAACATTGGTTGACCCTAGTTATTTTATTTTTCTTTCTTTTAACTATTGAATACCCAAGTTCATATTCTTTGAGTTTTAAGTTTTAAGCATATGCATATGGTTTAGTCAATAAATCACTATGTAGTTTTATTTTTTAACTGTATAGTCATGTTTTTACATAAAAATACCTGTATCTCTCACCTTTACTATTTAGGGTAATTTATACACAGATGTGTAATGCTACTTGAACACCTAATATATGGAATATTTGTTGCGTCGCATAACACAAATAATAATTTAATCAAAATAAAGATCATTACCAAGGTTCTAAAATGTATTTGTTGAATAGAAAAAGAGTGCAAAAAAAATCTTTGACATTGTTTACTTTCCTTGTTACTTTAGATTTAAAAGTTATCCTTTTTGTTTGTCTTTTTGTCTGGTAACAAGTTCTGCATCCAGACTTTAGGATGTATCTTTAAGTAGATTGGCCAATGTTGTTGGATAATTTTCCTGAGTTGGAGACTGTTGAGGTACTGCTGTTTCTGTTGTTCTTTTCTTATAATGGAGAGACAGGCTCTATTGCAAGTGTGTAGGGTATGTCTTAGTGCACCATTTCCTTTAGTTTGGTTTGGAAACAGGTGTTGTACCACCAGTGGAGCTGCCAAGGCTTGTTTTGAGCTCTAGTATGTGTGCATAGGCACCGGGGGACCACGGTCTCTTTTCTCTACTAATGGCAGGGTTTAGCGTAGAATCCAGCTGCCATCTGTCCAGCACAGCGATGCACCAGCTTGCTGAACAGGCTGAGGTGGCGTCAAAGTAAAACGGACATACAGAAAAACTCTGCAAAGCATTGGAGGTGAACTTTTACAGTAAAATTAAAGAAACAATTCCATAAAAAATCTAATCTTGACACGATCATTTCTACATGGCTAAAGGGACTGTGGTCCCGAAACATGTGCATGAATGTCTGGTATTATCTGTGATCATATCGGTGTTATTGGAGTGCGTGCTCCTTCTTTACTATCCACCGTATATACGAGAATGATCTGTGCTGCTTTTGGTTCACACTGCCCAAGGAAGAGGCGAGTTTAGAAGAAGTAAGCGCACCAAAATCTTTATTGAAATCAGTATATGGAGAGGGCTGGTTCTAGTTGTTACCAGCAGAGGGCAGTGTCGTCTTTAAAGTTGTCACCGGTTACATGGCTAAATATCTCTATTTACTCTGGTAAATACATTGAAATATGACATTCTTAGGGAGCACAAGGCAAAGCCAATGACAAGATTACGACTGCGGTTTATTAAATGCCACCATCTGGCAATCATGTTATCCACTAACAAATGCAGTTTTCATTTACACCTCTTAACCCTTTAGTGACCGAATACTTGCGAGCACAATGACCTTAACCAAGCGCTGCAAAAATTTCAAATAGGCCTACTACGGTTTTGATAAGGATTCTATGTTAGGTTCTTTATAATGAAGAAGTCACCCTGTAAATTTTCCATGTTTCCTCTCTGACAGTGGACACTTATTTCAATTACACGCTGCAGGAATTTCCAGGCATAAAGGCACCACTAAGTTATGGGGTTTTTTTTCACAAGCAGGAAATATGGTAACTGTCTAACTGTGCTGGGCTCAGAAACCCATTTTACTTGACATTCCCGATTCTGTACACTTCATGGAACAAATATTTTGCTTCTTCAGTTCAAACAAGGGGTGCTTTGTGCCCCAAACACTTGTGATCCCTCTTACAGACCACGGGCCATTCATGGTGGGAGGGTCTGTCGTCAGAGGCTAGGAAAGAATGTCTGGATTGTGCTTACATGGCTGAAGCAAAGGGTTAAAATGCACAGTGCCTCATACAGTGGAGGAAATTAACCCTTTAAGGCAGAAAGCGCTTGTAAGACCATAACTACTGTGCTTTGATGCTTGTTTTCCCTGCAGAAGTAAAGAACATGAGCAATTGAAAAGTGATATATATATTCCATCCAGCAATCAATGCTTTACTATTAAAACACGCTTATTTTCGTATTGGGTGGCGAATTCCGAAAATGTTTTGCTGTTGTAGGGATAGGCACCAACATTACTCATGGTTGAGATTTACTGGGGTCTGCGGTGGACAATTTAGTCATGTTCTATGGGCCGTCGCAAACCTTGCCACGGACACTGGTGTCCTTGTACGGACACTTTCCCTATCCCTCCAGTTTATCTTTGGAGGCCATAATCTTACCAGAGGTTTAGACCATCTCGTATAATTATATAACATAATTATATAATAATTTACATATGATATATGTAATATCATTTGTGTATCATTATTGGCCTGTAAATCTTGTCTCAAGGAGTACTTTATTTCCTCGAGTTGATCTCATGTTTCATGTAAGATTTACACAGTTACCGTCACCTATTAATACAGTACATAAATCATTAGAGCATGAAAACTGTGTTGTGCCTGCATTTTTAAAAATGGATAGTGGTTTCAGATATGTTTTAATAGTTTATTTAAACAGATCATTAAAATAAAGCATTTAAAAGAAACATTTATAACCATGCATTGCCTGATATCTGCGCAGCTAGTAACAGATTATTAGTGCTTTTCCACGTGGACGAAGCATTAGTTGCATCCTCGACCGTTGTAGATCCTTCATTCAATTCTTTCCTTTGAAGGTTTTATCACATAAAAACCTTTTTCAGTTTGTATGGCAATGATTTATTGGTGCTTTATTTAACCAAATTGTTTCCACAAAAAATATGAATGAGGCTAAATTTTATGAATAAATAATTTATTTCTTAGGGAAACGATTGGTCATTTAGCATTCCTAGGAATGATGTTTTGCTGCAAATATGTATGTGGTACATAGCTGTCCCAAAAGTGCTAGCGTGCCAGTTACATACCATATAATGTCACTCTGGGGTCCGCTCCTTAAGAATAGGCACACAATTTCAAAGAAAATATTTGTATGAGAGGCTGCTGAACAGCTCTTTGGCTGATCAGTAGCCATCCTTCCTTCCACAGGAGGAAGTTTCACGTGTTAAAAAGCATGTGCAAGACACCTGTTAAAAAAGAAAGGTTCTCTAACAATAATTTTTAAGAAAATGAAGCTCAATTGCTGCCTCAAGGCCGATAGCGGAAAGTCTAATATGGCTGCTTGCTACAATGGTAACAGATGCTGCAGGGGAAGTTAAAGTGCTGCTGATCTATTATGAGATAAACTGTCTTTAATGCTGGTTAAAAGCATGACCCCTGCTTCCATCCATGTATGGATCACATTATGATCCATACATATTATTTAAAAAATGAAAAAAGCCAAAACATTTTATTTATTACAATTTATTTTTACGTTTTCAAACAAAAAATGGACAGATGAGCTTTTGTTGTCTTCAACAGAGTACTGAGGGAACTGATGGAAGTTGTCCTCCAAGGTTGGCATAATTGTTGGTATGTGTATTTTCTATCTAGAGTTTGTTTCTTTAGCACGATTACTAACTAACCCCTTACTATATGTGCCTAACCTGCACCACATTACTGTGACCTTCATGGGCTGCATGCGCAACCTGCATATATCTCTAGATTGCAGTTTTTGTGTGAGAATATCCTTAAAATAGCTTAATTATATGTGTAAACCTGAGGTCTGGTATACATGTCTTCAGGATTAAATTTTTTCAAAAGGCAAGAAAAGGGATACCTGGAGCTCTACCTGCTGGGGAGGGGAGACTTTCTGAAGGAGTCAGTCAGTCTAGCCACACACATGGAGGCAAGGCCAACCACAGATTACCTTTACTGGGTGGGGAGTGGGTGGAAAGTGGTGACGGCAAAATGATACTTCCCTGCCTCAGCAGGAAGAAAATGACCCAGAGACCCATGAAAGTTGGAATATAATATTCCAACTCAGGGGCTGAAGTCAAAATTGCATGCCCCCCAACTGTCCCGGTTTGGGCGGGACAGTCCCGATTTTGGGACTCTGTCCCGCTGTCCCGCCTATGCCTACCTCTGTCCCGCTTTGCAGGGGTGGAGAAAGGGTTAGGCAAGAGCGGTACTCACCTTGGGTGCAGCTGCGAGGGGGCGCACCGCCACCCGATCAGCAGCTGCAGCCTGCAGGACTAGTTGGGAGATCACAATATCCCCCTAGTCGGCTCAACATTAGGGTGCGCAAGGTCTGGGATATGACATCATCCCTGCGGTCTGCATTAATTACCGGCACATAGTGATGAGGGAGCAGTAAAGCGAGGTCTGAAGTGGCAGATCTCGTGCTCCCGCCACAAGATGAAGGATGGAGGAAGAGGTAAGAGATGGGGAGAAAGGGGTGTAGGGGCAGTGTATGTATATGTGTGTTTGTAAGCTCGTGTGCGTATGTATGGGCAGTTGTGTGTAAGATCAGTATAGGTATTTGTAAGCTGGTGTGTAAGGGCAGTGTATGTATATGTGTGTTTGTAAGCTCGTGTGCGTATGTATGGGCAGTTGTGTGTAAGATCAGTATAGGTATTTGTAAGCTGGTGTGTAAGGGCAGTGTATGTATATGTGTGTTTGTAAGCTCGTGTGCGTATGTATGGGCAGTTGTGTGTAAGATCAGTATAGGTATTTGTAAGCTGGTGTGTAAGGGCAGTGTATGTGTATATGTGTGTTTACGGGCAGGTGTGTGCAAAGGCAGTTTATGTGTATATGTGTGTGTATGGGCAGGTGTTTGTAAAGGCAGTGTGTATGGGTAGTCGTGTGTATGAGCAGCCGTGTAAAAGCAGTGTATGCGTATATGTGTGTTTATGGGCAAGCGTGTGTAAAGGCAGAGTGTAAGTGTCCTGCGAGAGAGGCTAACATTAGCCTTTTTTTAATTAAAAAAAATCTCTGCTGCTGTGGACTACTCTTCTAATGATACTCAGCCAGCATTATGGTGGACACCTAGCTGGCTGAGAGTCATGGGACAGCACTTCACATGATGCTCAGGCAGCATCATGGAAGCAGTATGTCTCGCTGAGACTCATGTGAACTGTAGTTAACAGCAGATGATGTGACAGATGTTAGTTGTGGATTACAACTCCCATGGTAGTCATGGTGGACACCTGGCTGGCTGAGCATCATGGGAATTGTAGTTCACAGCTGACATCTGCAGCTTTATCTACTGTTAACTGCACTTCCATGTCTTGCTGAGCCTCATGGGATTTAAATTTGTGTTGGTTATTTTTAATATGCATGACTGTGCTGCCAAAAATGAAGCGTGTTTTAAGTGGCGATGCAAGCGGGACATTGTAAAGTGCAATTGGTTGTATTGGTGACTTCCGCTAGAGTGATAAAAAAAAAAAAGTGTCCCTCTTTTGAAATGTTGGAAGGTATGTTATTCTCTCCTGTTGGCTTGTGTTGTAGGATGTGCACACAGGGTTAATGTTAGCACTGCACAAATGCCTTGTATAAATGTGGACATTCATCCCTCTGTGAGAATGGCCCCCTGTTCCCTCTCTGCAGATCTGTCATCTTTCTGTTGAACTTTTTCAGAATGTTATGCATAGTTGAGGGTAGGAAATTTAGTGTCCAGTCCAACATTTGTCTCCCTCACTGCTTTGTAGAATCTGTAACTTCAAAGCACATGACATTGCTTGGAAGAGATACATGAACGTTTGTAGGGTTGGAATTCTTATATAGTGAATTAAAGCTGAAAATAATTCTATGTGTACTTGATTGTTTTAAAACCATCCCTGATGTAAACAGAGCAGACGACTTTATTTACCAAAGTAATGTTTGGTAAAATGAAATGTGTGGAGTTGTGAAAAGTTGAGCCTAAATGTCTTTATCCTAATGTATGTAAATATTCGGTCTTAACTGTACCATTGGATCCTAGAGTGATAACTTTCCAAGCATAGCATCAGAACAACTTTTATATAAAGCCACTGATGTGTTACAGGGGCAAAAGAAACCTTGAAATGACTAGTAACTTAAGACGAAGACACTTAAGAGATGTTCTGCAAATTAATTCCAATTTGTGAAATGTACCTGGCTAGTGTGTCCTGCGCCAAGAATCTCCTCCACAGTCACCAGTAAGGTTGCTGTGGGATGTTCAGTTACTGGTACCAGGGATTGATTGCAAGCGTCCTCCCACAGCTTTCTTGTTGAATGTTCTGCATGTCAGGAGGATACCCAAGAAGGTTGATGGAGGTCATATTCACAAGACAGTTGGCCTGGACTATGCTACATCACCACTATTTCAGTTTAGGTGATTGGGGGATGGTGGTCTCTCATAGGCTGTGTATGCTTGGCTGAGATATATAACCTCTCCAGGTGCTCTCAGTAGGTGCTTAGGTGTCAGCTGCACTATGTTGTCATGCTCCATTTGGTTTGTAACCAGTTGCTGACCCGGCTTGTCCCACTGACCTTGCTTCTGGTGTTGTTCCTGATTCTTTTTTTGTATTGCTGTTCTTGTTTACCCTCAAGATTGTAAGCTTGCGAGCAGGGCTCTCTCCACCTAATGTATCGGTTTGTCTTAGTCTGTCGATTCTCGTCTTGTCATACCCCTGGAATATATGTATTGTATTAAGCACTGCGTAAACTGTTGGCGCTATATAAATAAAAGATGATAATAATAATTGTTTGGCTCTGACTCTGGCTAGGTCCTGATTTTGCTTATCGATTCTCAATTCCAATTCTGCTTGATTGACATCTTACAGACTGGCTTGACCTCAGCCTGCTTCTGACAACTCTCAGCCTATGTTGTATGCTTTTCCATGCCTGTGAGTTCTGAAAACCTTGTGAACTGTGACAACACCTTTTGTATATTTCATACCTTGCACCATGTCAAATGGCCAAAGACAGACCCTTGTTCTAAGGGATGTATCTGCTGAGATGTCTAGGAGCAGGGCTGAACTGAGATATATTTCTGACTTTGTGATGTTTGATGTAACTAAGTAAGAAATTTAGGGGGGAAATATATTTTATTTAATTTTAAAAATATATTTTCTGCTGTTAATTAAAAGACTTTAGAACTGTATTTTGGCCAAGGTCTTGAAATAAAGATTATTATTTGATATTGCTGGGGTGTTTTTGTATAGGCAGTTTGTACACCTCCAATAGTTTATGGAAACATTTGCAGCTGGTGTGTGCATGCCTATTCATACACTCTACTGTTCCTAAGAAACCCTGTACATTCACATCATCCCTCCCTGAAATATTAGCTAACCCTTTTCCACTATTGGGTGTCGTGTTTTTGTAGGCCTGACTACTCTTGACCTTTGGCTGTTCGTTTCCTTGTGATCTTTTTTGCAAAAGCTATGCCACCTTAGGCAATTCCTGATTGCACTATTGGACCTCCGTGTGGTAATTTTTTTACTGCCGCTAGAACCAAATGAGATACAAGAAAGAAATCATACCTTAACAAACAAATATAAATATATATTATGGTACTATAGAAATGACCGAAATGTACCCTCAATGTAAACTTCTTTTCTAGCCTCTTCTTATTCTTCTGCCTTCGTCCACTTCTCCCCCATTATCAGCTCTGTTAACCAGGCCTCCCATAGCACTTCCGCAAAAAGGCCGAGATACGCGATATGGCTCTGCCCTTTTCCAGAAGTTCTCCAAGAAGAAAGAAGACAGGAGAAGAAGCAGAGCTACGGAAAAGGAGACAGGGACATGGCAGCTTTAGTCAGGGGAGCTAGGGGTAGACATTGAGAGAGACTGGGATACAGTGTGAGTGAGAGTGAGTGAAAAAAATAACAAAATTCAAACAGAAATTCGGAGCTCTCTGCTTCATTTTCATTTGCTTCGTTGGGGATGCCTCCTAATTTTCTGGCATGCATACGATATAGCTTCTTACTAAGCAATATAGCAATGAAAAATTTTAAGGCAAGACAGGAGGCTTCCTATTTTGCATCTCTTCCTTTACTCTCACAAACAGCAGCAAAGAAAGGGTTAACTAGAAACAATGAAACAACCAATCGAACATCATACAGGAGGTATATAAACCCCTAAACCTTCCCCCTCTTCCTCTTTCTTTGCTGCTCACCGTGGATACAGGTCAGATCATTTGCTCCTTTGGTGCTTTATTTCTGATTTGTGGTTCTAATTTTCAGTGATTAGTTTCCTTTTCATTTATTACCTTATTATTTATTTAATTATTGTATTTATTTATTTGTTTGGTTACTTATTTATTTTATTATTCTCTGTGGATTATTTCGTTTGCGTTTTTTATTGCCTTTTATTGCCTTCAGCTGGTTCGTCTATTTCGTTGCTTACCAGCTCTGTGTTGTCTCTCTCCCTCCCGGGTTTTCGTTCCCGGGGGGGGGGGGTTCTCTCCGTTCCCCTTTTCCGGGGGTTATCCCCTTTCTGTTCCCCGCTAGGTGTCCTCCGGCACTTTTTTCTTTCCCTTCTCCTGCCCCGGTGTGGGGCCAGTTTATTTCCTTTTCTTACCTGTCCTGTCTAGGCACTTTTCTTCCTCCGTTTTCGGCGGCTTTTCTTCTTTCCCTCCGTCAGTGTGGCGGCGGCCATCTTAGCTCTGGGCATCGTGCGTATTGCCACGGTGTCCTTTTTCTCGCGGCGGCCATTTTTCTTTTGGGCAACGAGCTCTCGCATCGCGTGACCTTGCTGCCATTTTGACTCCTGCTTTGTTGATTGCCGCGGCGGCCTCGCGCTTTCCCGCGGCGGCGGCCATTTTGGTTGGGGCTCCGGATCTCGCGTGTCGCGAGATTCGGACGCCATTTTAGTTTTCACAGGTTTTTCGGCAGTTTGTGGCGTTTTTCCTCCTTGTGGACGGCTCGTTTTCTGGTTATTACTCGGTCATTGTGTTTGGGAAGTTCCTCTCTTCAACCACTGGTTTCCTGCTGGATATTCATTGTTCTCCCATTCGGATCTCCATTGTACCGACTGGCAGGGGGAGCTCCTGTTACATTTATATCCTGTATATATTTATTGTGCTGCACGGCCACTGGGTGAGCCCCTACTAAAACCTATATTTATATATACACAGGCCTCTTTGGGGTGAGCCCCTGTCTTCATATTGCACTACCATTGTTTGAGTGAGCCTCTGTCTGCATTCAACATGTCCCAGGACGACACTCCTACTCAGGATGCCTTCATGGCCTGGTTAGAGTCCAAGTTTTCCTCCTCCATGGAATCTCTCCTATCCAAGTTGACGGCTAGTATGCCTCCAGGGCAGCCCCCTGCATCCTCCAAACCTACTGCTGTGCCATCAGAAGTTGACTCTGAGAAGTCTGACGAAGAGGCTATTGGTCCTAAGCGCCCTTGGAAGGGTAGCAGTGTGTCAGCTGGCAAGGGTAAGGCACCCGCAAAACGGCCTAAGACCTCAGACACCCCTCTCTTAGATTGTGTGGAAGGTCCCTCTCAAGACCCACTCTCCATAGTGGATGAATGGCGGGCTGATTCCTCTGATGGATCTGAAGCCTCAGTAAATCTGGGTTCGTCCAGAGAATTCGACTCACGCTTCGTTCGTGAGTGTTTGGTGGATGTGCCCCACCTGGCCGAGCCTCAACAACCTTCGGGTTCAGTTCCTTTGGCACATGCAGCCTCCGCCTCCACGGACCTCCCAGTCCTCGATCCTACGGGCTCCTCACTATTTGACCCGCATATCATGCGCCATCCCAGAGCCACTGAATGGGCCCCTCCGGAACATATTGCTCTGTACATTCATAAGTGGCTTCGCAAATCCCTGCCTAAGGAGGTGCGCAACAAGATGAGAGCCGAATGCCCACGCCCCTGCATACCGGATAAGGTGGCTCTAACTCCCGAATTTGACCCCAACTTGGTCTCCCTTCTGTCCCTCCAAAAGCGGGACCCCAGGAAAGGGCTGGAACAGGGTCTCAAGTCAGCCCAGGACAAGCTGCTGGATCTGGTGGGCCCGGTTACCCAAATCCTGTCTCTGGCCGACAGGGCCTTCCTGCAGGCGACTCCCCTCGACCCGAAGCTCATTCGTGATTGGGCTCAACGGGTAGTATGCCTCCTGGGCAATGCCAACGTGGCCTTGGCCACCGAGCGCCGTAAGGCGGCGCTATTTCGCATGGATCCCCGCCTGGCTGAACTAGGCTCCAAGGATTTGGGGGCAGCGGCTAACGGTCTCCTATTCGGGGACGCCTTCGTCAAGGAACTGAATAAGCATGTTTCGTTGATGACCTCCTGGAATAAGGCCAAATTGTCCATGCGGAGGGTCTTTCAGCCAAGCCCTCGTTTTTCCGCTAGGGCTGGACGACCGAGGGGCCGGGTCGCCAGCCGTTCATCGTTCCAAGGCTCCCGAAGTTTCCCGCAGACCCAGTCGTCTTACAGATCGACATTCCAGCAGCGGTCCTTCGCCCCGCGCGGAGGCAGCAGAGGCCGCGGCGCTACCGGATTCCCCAGAGGCCGTTCCAGATTCGGTAAGCATGAGTTTTTCTTGTCCTTCTTCCCTTCCTCGGGTGGGGGGCAGGATATCTCGCTTTTTCCACAACTGGGGGTGGATTTCCTCAGACCCTTGGATCCTCCAAACGGTCCGGGGGTTTCAGATAGACTTCGTATCTCCTCCCCATCAGTTGCGCAGGCCTCTCCCCATTCGCAGGTCTTCCTTCGACCAGGCCCTGGTAGAAGCGGAACTTCGTTCCCTTCGCGACAAGGGCGCTATACAGCGGGCGTCCGGCCCTATCGGGTTTCTCAGCTCTATTTTCCTGGTGCGGAAACGGTCCGGGGAGTTCCGCCCGGTAATCAACCTCCGGGCCCTAACGCGTTCATCGTGTATCGCCACTTCAAGATGGAGGGTATCCACCTCCTTCGCGACCTTATGTCAGAGGGCGATTGGTTCACCAGACTGGACCTTACGGACGCGTACCTGTCCGTCCCGATCCACCCAGATTACCGGCGTTTCCTGCAGTTTCGTTGGGGCAGCCAAATTTGGCAGTTCACGGCTCTGCCGTTCGGCCTCAGTTCTGCCCCTTGGTGCTTTACGAAGCTCCTGAAGCCGGTCATGGCTCTCTTTCGCTCCCGGGGTATCAGGTGCATCGTCTATCTCGACGATATCCTGCTCTTCTCCCACTCCAAGGAGTCCCTCCGGGTTCAGACGGACTTTGTGGTCCAGTCCCTTCTCCAGCTCGGATTCCTGGTAAACGCAAGCAAGTCCGAGCTGTCTCCGCGGCAGCGCATCCTTTTTCTCGGCTTCGAGATAGATTCGCTGGCTGCCATGCTTCGCCTCCCGAGGCCCAAGATTGTGGCCATCCGCAAAGAGATCCGGGCGCTCCTTCGGGCGAATTCCTGTTCTCTCCGTCTCCTGGCCCGGGTGGTGGGCCTCCTCTCGTCGTCCATCCAGGCGATTTTCCCGGGTCCTCTCCATTATCGAGCCCTGCAGCGCCTCAAGGCGCATCATCTCCGCAGGATCCCGTCCTACGATCAGCCGGTTCAGCTGACCCCCGAGGTACGCCAGGAGCTGTCCTGGTGGCTTCGGCATATGGAGGCGTGGAACGGTCGGGCGATCTTCGGATCCCAGCCGGATTTCGTCCTCGAGTCAGACGCCAGCATAAACTGTCTGGAGTTGATAGCCGGGTCGTTTGCGATCAAGAGTTTGGCCAAGGACCGCACAGATTGCTGTCTCCTTCTTCGGATGGACAATGTGTCGGCCGTGCGTTACATAAACCGGCTAGGCGGGTCTCGCTCCAGGCGACTTACGGAAGTGACCAAGGACATTTTCGAGTTTTGTCTGGCCCGCAATATTACCCTGCAGGCGGAGTATCTCCCGGGCGCGGAGAATCTCCTGGCCGATTGGTTCTCGAGGCACTGGCGGGACGCCAGCGACTGGAGACTTCATCCTCAGGTCTTTCAGGCTCTCCATCGCCGGAGGGGTCCTTTGTGTCTGGACCTCTTTGCGTCTCGGACGAACCGGCAAACGAGGGATTTCTTCAGTTGGCTTCCAGATCCGGAAGCCCTGGCGACGGACGCCTTCTCCCAGGAGTGGCCTCCGTCGGGCGCTTATGCCTTCCCTCCGTTCGCTCTTATTTCAAGGGTTGTCCATCATCTGCGTCGGGCGGGGGGATCCCTGGTTCTAGTGACCCCCTGTTGGCACTCTCAGCCGTGGTTCCCGGCTCTGCTGGAGTTGTCCTTCCGGGATCCTCTGGCCCTTCCTCGTCTCCCTTCCCTCTTGTCGGGTCCGGAGGGTCAGCCTCATCCTCTCGTGATGGAGGACCGTCTGTCCCTGGTTGCTTGGACGATCTCGGGGTCTCCCGAGCGGTCCCAGGTCTATCGGAGGGCGCTCAGTCCCTGCTCAGGGAATCTTGGGCTCCAGGTACCAGAAAGTCTTACCGGGCTGCTTGGCGACGCTGGGCTGCTTGGTGTGTGGGACGACAGGTGGATCCCCATTCGGCCTCTTTAGGCTCTGTCCTTAACTTTTTGGCTGACTTGTTTGAGTCGGGCAAGTCTTACCGGACGATCAACGTGTTTCGTTCGGCTATTTCGTTCGGGCACGTGGGGTTCGCCGGTGAGTCTGTCGGCAAGGCGTCCCTGGTTTGTCGCCTTCTGCGGGGCATTCGTCTGTCTAGGCCTCCGGCTCCTCGTTACGAATCCCTCTGGGACGTGGCGGTGGTGTTAGATTTCCTTCGGGCTTGGCCCGATAATGACTCCTTGTCTCTTCGGCAGCTTTCGGCCAAACTTACGTTGCTTCTCTGCCTGTTGTCTTTCCGCCGGGTTTCGGATGTTCGGGCGTTTGATGCGTCCGGTATCTCCTTTTCTCCTGAGGGCGTTACTTTTCGAGTTCTTCGGAGGACCAAGTCGTTGTCCTCCTCTGTGTCATACCCGTACCTTGTTGGTGATCCTCAGCTTTGCGTGGCTCGGTGCGTTCAGGTTTACCTCGCCCGTTCGGCGGTTGTCCGGCCTCCCTCGGTCTCCCAACTCCTTGTTTCTTATGTTAAACCGTTTAAGGCGGTGTCTCCTCCTACGCTGGCCAGGTGGGTCCGGTGGCTTTTGTCTCTGGCCGGGGTGGACCCGTCCTTCGGCGCCCACTCGGTTAGGGGGGCGGCTGCTTCTGGTGCCCTGCGTGCGGGTGCCACCCTCGGGGACATCCTTCAGGCTGCGGATTGGTCTCGGGCCTCCACGTTTCGCTCCTTCTATTTTCGGCCAGTTTCTTCGGCAGCTGTGGCGCTTTTGTCAGGCGTTAAAACTGCAAAATAGGAAGCCTCCTGTCTTGCCTTAAAATTGAAAATTATTCTAGCCTTGGTGCCTGAATAATTATAATTTTAATAAAGACAGGAGGCGAGTATTTTCCCTCCCTCCTCTCCCTTGGGGTGTGTTGGGTTTGGTGGTAAGTATGCTCCTTGCCGTGGTTGCGCGATTTTACTTCTCGCGTTTTGGCTTTCCTGCGCTGGCCTTTTCTGCTCTGTTTTGTCGGGCTGTTGTGTATATTTTTGTTTGCTGGTGCATGGTTCTGTTACGTTTTCTCTTTCTTTCCAGCTTGAATTCATCGTCCGCATGTTCCTGTGGCGGTTCGCCATTGAGGGCGCCTGATTGCCCGGTTTGAGAGTTCTGCGGGTCCAAGCTCCGGTTCCAGTTGCTGGTCTTCGGTTTGGTTCTCCGTTGCGGTTGTTCTGATGTTCCTCGGTTCCGGTTCGCAGAGGACGAAAGAGGAAGAGGGGGAAGGTTTAGGGGTTTATATACCTCCTGTATGATGTTCGATTGGTTGTTTCATTGTTTCTAGTTAACCCTTTCTTTGCTGCTGTTTGTGAGAGTAAAGGAAGAGATGCAAAATACTCGCCTCCTGTCTTTATTAAAATTATAATTATTCAGGCACCAAGGCTAGAATAATTTTCAATTATACAGGACTTGTGGGCTAAGCAATATATGGCCATATACTGTGACAAATCCCCAATATTTAGGCCATATGTGAATGGTATTTGCTGGTTATGTGCTGAATTCTTGCTTTGAATCACGTGAAATTGACAAAATTGGTAAATTTCGTTAAAATTACAATTTGCACAATATGTCCACTGGTTTTTATGCAGTAACATTGTTTCCAGTATGCATTTTGCATGAAAATAGGGCTAACATTCTCTATTAAGTAATGAAACTGTAAATTACTGACTCTCCTGTCCACTGGTTAATTGCTGGTGTTTCTTGTGGCCAAAGTCAGGGGCTGCACAGGTAAGAAAGCAGATATTTTCCTTTCTGACTTCTAGTGTCTTTCCTGTGGAAGGAATGTTGTGAGCTCCTGGCTGAGGTCCAGGTACAAGAGGACAGCTGCGGTTTCAAGAGGTTCCTCCTCATTCCCATGCTCCCAGGGAGCTGTAATAGTAAGCAGACATTGCTTATTAGGGTGGGCTTGGGAGTGGACAAGAAGCGAAGGCGACCCAAAGCACAACAGTAGCCACTTTGGGATCAATGTCTATAAGACATCTAATGACAATTATCTACCGGTATACTGTACTCTAAATAGTACAGCCAGGGGTCAGGAAAAGTGCCCTGAAATTTCCGTATGTGTTTCCGTTGTGGTCTCCACTCTTTCCACATATTTCTACAACAGTTTCTAGGTTAAAAATGGGTTAAGAAAAGGAAAGACAAAAAACATGCTTCCTCTCTTCTCGCACTCCTGTTATTGCAATGCTGTTATCTGTGTTTTGTTTTTTCCATATGTAGGGGGCACTTTAACTCAGCGGTTATGGAAAAAAAACTGACAAGTGTTTGCCAAGTTGCTTCATTCAGAGTTGCTGTTCCAACCAACAGGATAACGGTGCTGGATTTGAATTATCCACTCCACCTTCCTTCCCTTTCTCCCTCCCTCTCTCTCCCTCACTGACAGCTCCTCTTACAGCTGTTCTGGCCCCGTTTCCCATGGATTTGCCTGGGGCTGGCTGTGCACTGGATCCTTCTGTTCCCCAAACCCTCTGAGAGGGCTCCCCGGCTCCATACCATGCCATTGCTGGATGTATTTTGGTCTTGTTTCAGACGTGCAAAGGTAACGTGGTACTTGTAATGTGTGACAGCTGCAGAAACTAAACAAGAGCTTCAATGTCACTGCTAATTATAGCACACCCATGTGAGTGTACTTTTAGATGTGTACACATGCACAATCTTACTCGTTCGTTCATATGTATACTATAAATCCACAGATATGTGTGTATGTACTAATAGATGTCATTGAGTCGTACTGCATGTCTCCCCGCTGACTGCTGGTACGATAGTGAGTTGCCAATCAAAACTAGCGAAGTTAATAACATTTTAAATCAAGAAGGTTTTTTCACATTTTTATTTTAAAAAAAAACCCTTTATTTGACACTGTTTAATGGTTAATTACTGGGAATTGATTATGTACATTAACAAAATATTGGAAATGTGGTCCTCGTAGCCTTTCTATGATGCATTTAATTTAAAGTTACATACAAGTGTCAGCACTCGCACCCATCATCCAGTTTGGGTGAATGAAGATGGCTCTGAATCATTTAATATGATAGTTCTAACTACTAAATGTAATAATAAGAGCGCCCAATGTATATTTAGATATTAGATATTTATTGCTTATTGGTTTGTCTCACTTTCTGCTATATGCTGGTCCAGGGTTGCCATATTGGCCATTTTTTGAGGGAGACTTATAGATTTCACCTGGTCCTTACCAGCACATGTATAGTACTGACCTAAAGAAGGTGGGATATATAGTCTCACAGAAGGGACATACAGCAGGGTAGCTTTTTAGATGTCCTAGTTAACAACGTGAATTGTATAGATGACCTATAAAAAATGGTCGGTGTGGTCACCCTATTATACCTGGGAACTTCTGGGCTCCGGCTACCTTCCCTTGCGTGACGCGGCCAGGACTGCACACTGATGTCGGTGGCGGTCCCACTGATGTTAATTGGAGTTTCCACTGACGTCAGGGGCATTCCCGCTGACGGCAGCGGGAAACACTCCCATTTAAAGAAAAAATGGGCGGGGAGCGGGGCGTGTTAAGATCTCCGGGCCAAACCTGGAGAGTTACCAGGTTTGCCTATCATGTGTTTATTCATGTATCCAACTATGTTGTCCACTGTATACCATTATCACCATGCAGTAGAGTTGGTACACAACTAAAAAGTATGTGGACATCCCTTGTAATTATTGAGTTTAGGTTTATCCACCTCATCCATACCTATTGAGCACAAGTTGTAATATTCCTTCTGCCATGGTCCATCTTACAGTAAGTGCTATTATTGTAAAGCAGATGCATCTAGAAGGAACAGCTCAGCCATGGAGCTGTAGGCCACACACACTCAGAGAGGAGTTGTTGAGTGCTGAAGCGTGTTGGGCATAAAATTGTATGTTCTCTGTAGCATCACTCGCTTCAGATCAGCACAATCACTGTACGTTGGGAGCTCCATAAAATGGGTTTTCATGGCCAAGCAGGTACACAATAGCTGAAGATGCCAAGCTGTAGCTGAAGTGGTGTAAAGCACACTACCTACAGACATGCATAGTACCTACTGTAAAGTTTGGAAGAGGAGGAAAAATGTTCTTGGGGTTTTTGGCTATGCTGATTAGTTAAAGTGAAGGGTAATGCCAAATGCTACAGCATGCAAAGACATTTTAGGCAATTGTATGCTTCAAAAAGTGTGGCTGAAGTTTGAGGAAGGCTCTTTTCTATTCAAGCATAACAATGCTCCAGTGCACAAAGCATGGTGCACAAAGACATAGTTTGACATTAGTGTGTAGGAACTCGAGTGGCCTGTACAGAGCCCTGACCTTAACCCCATCGAACACTTTTGGGATAAACTGGAACGGAGATTGCAAGCCATGCCTTCTCTTTCAACATCAGTGCCTGTACATTAATTCCCACAGAAGCACTCCAAAATCTTGTGGGAAGCCTTTCCAGAAAAGTGGAGGCTTTTATAGCTGCAAAAGTGGACCAACTCTATATTAATGCCCATGGGGCTTTTATAGTATATTGTATTACATTACACAAAATGCTTAACAAGGTACTAAGCAAACGTAAACTGTTTAATTTATACCTGATGTGAGATTGTGTTAGAACCTCTCCCTACATTGCTGTACAAATAAGTTTGTAATAATGCACTAATTCTTGTTGGAGAAGAAAATAGTATTTATTTAAACTGACTTACTTGAGATGGCTGACTCGGACTTATATGCTTTAACTAAAACATAATCTTTTACAACCTTTTTCTCATTTTCTATTTGTTTCTGCTTTTTTCTGATTGCTTGATTTAAGTTAGGGTTTGATTTGAAAATGTGTGCCCCGATTTGATTATAGGTCCAAAGTATCACAGATTCACAGAGCCCTGCATTATGAATTTATCACACATATATATACTTTACTCGTAATTGCTGTAGTCCCATCTACTGTTCCAGCCGCAAATCTTCAATAGTCACTTTTTGTGTCTCCATTAAAAAAGTAATTCCTTGTACCGTATTTCACAATTGCTGTTCTCACAAATAAACCATGAAGGTAAATTTTTACAAATTGCACTGACGTTGCTCGTAAGAAACAGCTTGAATGTAAACTAATAATGTATTATGATGGGAATTTGGTCTAGAGGTTTATGAGAACTGAATTTGTACGGTTGTAACTGACAGCTGAGGATGCCCCCCCACCAAGGCTGATCCTTGTGTCATGTACGCCTCTGTAAACTAAATGTTAAAAACCATGGCTTGTAAAGAATGCTAGTAATAATTTTAGCTGCCCACTTGTTATGGCTTATCTATGAGCCCTTCTTTATTTCATCATTACATTTTGGTATTTATTAAACGGCAAAAACAGTTTAGCAGTATGCTATTTTAGTATGTTAGATAGCCCTCTTGACTCTTTCCCTATGGGTAAAACCTTTCATTCAAAAATCTAGATTGTAATGGCTGATAAATACTATAGAAACATAAAATATGATGAATGAATGGCTTGGTCCATGGCTTTTTCATATGTTACTGTCTTTATCTTACGCAGTAGATGTTAGCAGTAAATCCATAAAGTATCCATTTACAACACATTTTACAGTTAAGTTATCATATCCTTTAGTAACTTTACTGTACTATATCTACTGTCCACTGAGCAGTACTTTATTATTAAAGGCGTCAAGGTGTCTCTGTCTCTCCACTAACCATGGCCTGCCCCTTTATAGTAAAGGTAGGGGAGCCAGTCTTTGCCCGACATGTGCCGAGCATTACCCTAGGCTTGGCTTGGTGAGTCGTACATGACCAGCCAGATGCACCAACAGTGGAAGGAGAGTTTTTGTGGGCAAGGACCAAGTACACGTGAAGAGGATGTTAAGCAGGCTCAGGCTCATACGTGTCTCAAGACTGACCCCAGCTGTGATGCATGTTCTCATTGCTCTCTCCCCACTAGTAGCACGGGTCAGGGAAAGGGATGAAGCCAAGCAGGCTGGCAGAACGTTTCATGCAGAAATGTCCTTCAGAGTATATGGAGGAAGGCCTCAGATTTCAAATAAAGTTAAATTATGGCCAAATAATTACATGTTCCTTTAAGATGCACAAAAAACTAAAATGTTTGGAAAATGAGTTCTTCAGTTCTCTTGTATTGCTTTCTTTAGAAAAATGATAATGATAATATACTGAATAATTTATATTCAAACTGAAAGGGCCTAATAGGTTTTGATGTGACAAATGGAACTCTAGAACATGCATGTTTATTTAGGGGTGTAAGGCATATTCCATTACATTTCCCATTTAGAAATAACCAATTCCGGATGTGACCCTTCTATATTTATCATGGGGTCTCCAGGGGCACATCTGGAGGAGATTTTTCTTCTGTGTAGTGGTATGTGAAAATACAGACCTTGGGGGTCTGGGACAGAGTAATGGAGTGCGAGTTCATTAACTCTCTAGGATATTGGACATAGAAACCACGCTGCGTCATGACAAGCAAAGATTAACATTAAATTAGATGTGCAGCTGTTTACAGAGGAAAACAAGAGTTTAATCGGTATTTTCCCTTTATTTCTGTTACTCTAACTAAAAATTGTCAGTTAAACCTGCCTCTGTTTCCAGAATCTGGGCTTCTGTCAGAAATATTTAGGACCACTATCAACTTAGGGCCCAAGCTCTCCCCCATTCCATCATGGTCCTTCATGTTAATCCCCCAAGATGCCCTCAATTACCAAAAAACACAAACACCTATCTCCAAGGGCATCTAAGTTCATGTACAGCTTCTTCTAGCAACAGAGTTCAAGACGGGGTTGTGGGGAAGAACTGTGTGGAACCCATCCAGCCGTACTGTCTGTGCTCCCAAAGGTGTCCTCTTATGTTTCAGAGAATGAGGAGTTATAAAGTGGACATTACCCATAAATCTTCACATTAATTAAAGTGTAAAGTACAGTGTATATTTTTTGTTTAGAAGCAAGTTTAAAAATGTATAATCCAAAAGGGACTAAATATTGTTTTTATTATGCATAAGAATCACAGCTAGATCTTAATTTATTGTTTTTACTCTGGAGTCGATGAGCCATCAAGGGAATGCTATCCGATGTTATTTCAATGGGACATTTTAATAGGTTGAAGGACATATAATTTCAAATATTTTGTGAACCAACATTCAAGAAATGACATTTTGACATAAATACAGTACAGATCATTAAAAAAAAAACATTTTAGTGCTTTAAATTATATGAGATGGTGTACATTTCGGCCAATAAATGTGGCTCCTCTAATTTACTCATGAATATGCTGACAACTGGCGCCCAGGGAATTAAACAAAGTGCTGGTTCCACTAGTGACAGATCCACTGATGACTAGGTGAATGAAATGCTTGTATTTGTTTGCATATACCGTATTATACCTGAAGATGCTAGAACTGCATTATTGTGAAAAAATTACTTTTACATTGAGGTTCTCCTGCCTATACATTACACACACACATATATATATATATTGTTTTTGTTAAGTAGGTTACTTAATACATTTTTCTTGCCTTCTGAATAGTCACTGTAACATTCTTATTTTTTTCTCTGTCTTGTAGGACTTTACCTGCCGTGGAGACCGAAAGGAAGCAGGTAGGATATGTCTATATGCTATTATATAGAACCAATAAAGCCAGCTATTGTATGAAAACAGCTTTTGTACTTTAGACTTCCTTCAAAAAGGACATACTATAATAGCACCCTGTATAGATAAATATATAGGTTTATAATAAAAGATTTTATAATATAGGATGCTCAGAGAGGTGCACTCTCCCTGTAAAAATATGAAATACTGAAATATGAAAGACCTTAATTACCTATAACACCTACAATTCTGATTATTATTCAAATCTTAAGAGGTTTAGGGAATGATAAATACTGCACAGTAAGGCTGGCAATGAAGGCAGGGGGCAATTGCCCCTGGGATGCTCTGATTTTGGGCCACTACTTGAAGCTTTCTTTATGTTCTGTATGCAATGCCACAAGTATCCATCTGGACTTAAGACAGTTTTTACATGATAGCAGGTCCCTTTCTGTGGACCCTTTGTTCACTTTCAATTCTGTCCCTTTCTGTAAGTATGTTTGGACAGGACTAGATAGTACATAATGAGTAAGCTGTCAAATATACGTATTGGTCAGTCTGTTTTAGTGTGAAAGATGAAAAACATGCCTTTAAATTAAGAATTGTACCTACCGGTATTTTAATCATTTATATTAAATAACATATTTACCCTTCACATTAGCAACTACCATTTTAAGGCTTTTTCTGGAATCTCCTTCTTGCATGTGCTTGGATCTCAGCTTGTTTCGCAGGCTTGTGTGCCAGCGACGCAGATGGTATGATTCTTGGCACAGCTGAACGCTGCTGCAAGGTGGAAATATACTAACTGGAGCTTTTGCCATGCAGTGTTCCTGTACACAGGGTGCTGTATGACTGTTGTCAAAAGGCAGCTAGGTAAACAACTGAAACAGTACTTTTCATTGAACCAATTCTACGTTTGCAAGGTGACAAGAACAGCGATGCCAGCACAGTTTGCTGAACTGATCCCTAAAAAAAAGGCATGACTGCCCTTTAATCTTGTTTGAATTGACATATCACCTCTTTGGGAGTTACTGAACCATATTTTTTAAATTGAAGAGCAGATCTGTATCTAAATATTATTAACCCCCCAAATTGTTATTTTTGCTGTTAATTTTCAGAATTGACTGGACTCTACTCCAGTAGGTTGGCAGACAGGAATGGTTTCCAGAATGAGTGTATTGTAACATGGTGTGTTCGGAATTAGTGGATACAGGACAGAGGTGGGGTTCCGCTTTTAGAAGGTCGGAGAAGCGCAAAGGGTGGGAGTGTAGTTGAAGTGACCTTTGTTATTTGAAACTTGTCAACACATCAACCTCAGGTCACCTCTCACTTCAACATTTCAATGTCAACTGAGTGGCCAACGAGGCTACTTTGACTATGATCTGTTATGCTTGCATCTTAGTGGCTCATTATTTTCAGTCTGCAATAAAAACAAGAAACTGAGAATGAAATATGGTTGTCTGAGACCGTATGTAAGTCATTTTCTGGTCCATGCTAATACATAATTAAAGAACATATACACTAAGATTTTCTGCCTCTGTAATGTGTACCCATTGGGAATCACGAGCTAAGTAATTTAATGAGCATTTGTTAATCTACTCAATGGTGCGCTACAAAATAACGATACATATTTAATAATGTTTACTCCGCATTTCTAAATTGTATGTTCGTTTGAGCAGGGTCCTCCTTACCTGTTGTCTCTGTAAGTCAAATGATGTTATGCACTACTTGTTATGTCCTGTTTACGTGTTTACCCATTGTACAGCACTGCGGAATATGATGGAGCTGTATAAAACAGTAAATAATAATAATTTGTACATATAGTCTTTGTTTTTTTTGGAATCAAATGGAAAAGGTAAGATGTTATTTGACTATTTTGCCCATAGTTTTTTTAATTATAAATCCAGAAAAAGATAAGCAGCTATTGAGACAAGAATGAATTAAACTTTATTCCTTTATTTAAGTTCTCTACTTCAGGGGAGAGGGAGCTTTGTCTAATTTATTGTTCAGTGATCTCACATTTGTATGAATAGTAGAGACATCACTGTGGTTTGTACTCAACTTTGTCATCTTGTGTTTTTATATCCTAATGGAAACTTCTAATGAAGTATACCGCTCTGGTTAATTTTACTGTGATATAGACAGTTTCTGTAAGCGGTACTCAAATGTATTACTGGAGGTAACTTGATCTAAACTGCAGATGTAAACTACATCTAACAAAATTCTATAAGAAGTTTACATCTTTATTATTTATTGATTTAAATAGCACCATCATATTCTGCAGCATTGTACAATGACCTTTAGTTAAAGGTAATACCTGTTGTTATTTTGCCAAGATTGATTGAGAAACATTGATCTGTATAGCCAATGGATTCCAATGTCACAAACCCACTCTAGAAGTGCCTTTTTAACTTCTGCATCCTGCAGACATGTATGATCCACTATGGAAATGTATTCCCATTCTGTTTGTCACACACTATCTCCGGTCTATGCTGACAGTTGTTGTTTCTCTATTGTGATCACACTATTAACCTCAAGCCTGCATTGATTGCCCTGCTACAAAAAGGATTAAGGCACCATAAGACTCATCCTCACTGCTGTTTATTTCAGATATTTTAGGGCAAGCTCCTTTGCCACACATCTAAACACCTCTGTTATTCTTATTTGTTTTAGGTTAATATGGTTTTTATCATTATACATGTATTTAAAGGGACACACCAGAGGCCCATGCAGCCCCACCAATAAAGATTGCAGGGGTCGCAACTGTGACTGTGGCCCACCACTCTAGGGGGCCTGGCGACCCTTCGACCACTTGTGCCATGTGTCTGCCCCTTAAAGCCTATAAGTGTAGTTAATACCCGTAGCTAACATCACAGAGAATGTAGAGATCATCTGATTGGATGATATGTCATCCTGAGGGTGAATGTATAGAGACATTCTAATTAATACACACAGTTGCATATGGTAGAAAGTATTGAGGTAAAACAGACATTATGCATTAAAGTGCATATGTTGGCCAGAGTGTTCCTTGTAATATTACAATGTTAGAGTGCAGGAGAACCTATAGTTTATTTTTTAATTAAGGATACACACATTTTTTCTCATATTTAATAAATGTTTTGCAAATCAAGTTGACAAATTGCTACCCGTTACTAATTCTCAGAGTCTTTTAGTCTAATTTCTCCATCCCGTTATGTCCAGCTGGAGACCTTGAAGGTAGATATGGCCTTCAGGGTTTTTCTAAGAGCCCTCAGAGTCTATTACATCATCAATATTGTAAAAGTAAATGATATGTATCCTCCAAATTAAGGACAGTCGAAAACTGTTTTTAATCAGGAATAGCCAAGGCAACCCAAGTTTATTTAGAATCTATCAGCTTGAAAAAATTAGAAGACATGAGTCTGTTTGAATAGCAAGTTAGGTGCCAAATGTATGAGTGTTGGGGTCATGGAGATCCTCTACCTGTCACTAGCTGAGTAAAGATATAGTGTTATATATTTATAAATATATTTTTATATTGTTATATATTTATTAACTCATGGAGACCCTCTACCTGACACTAGCCGAATTGAGAGATATTTTTATATATTTATAAATATATTTTTATATTGCTATACATTTATAAATGTCATGGAGACTCTCTACTTGACACTAGACACTACTTGACGCTAGCTGAGTAGAGATATATTGTTATATATTTATATATTGTTATATATTTATAAATGTTATGGAGACCCCCTATCTGACACTAGCTGAGATATATTGTTGCACATGCGTCTCCCCTGGGCCTTTAAGGAAAAACTAAGCAGAAGCAAAGTTATAGGGATGAAGTTGTCTTTGTTGGCTTCTAATAGGATTACGTACATCAAAACTACACACAAAACAATAGAAAACAAACACTCTGTTATTTACTTTACTCTTTGCAAAGAAGACACATTTTCAGTGTTAAAGGATCTCCATGTTTGAGCAAAAGTGAGCAAATCGCTAGTAACTGAAAATGCACTTGAAGAACATTGGGAACTGGGCAATATAAGAGTAATAGTGAAAGTGTCCTGGAACCATGTGAAATTAGGGAAGACACATGAGATTACATAGAATGAGCAGATCAAATGACTTAACTCACTGTTTGACTAGGGGTGGGGGAGGTTGTGAGTGCATCTGTCTTTTGACAGTGTGGGGAGTGCAGGGTGGAGTTAGGACTCTAGAATTAGGAACTATGAGAGACATACAGAGCCTAACAAATGTCATGTGGCAGGGCAGACAGATGCATGTATGATCAGACACATACTAATGCACACGCCAACATTTTCCTCTGCATGCATACAGCAAATTTACACAGAGAGAGAGTGGAAAGCACAGATTGCACATTATCCATACACACCCATGAGCACACACCTATAGTGGAAAAGGAAACCCTGGCAAGCCCATTTTAGACTTGTCTCAGACTTTCCGCACAGCTCCTCTGATGGACTCCGCTGTTGGCCCCATCGCCGATCAGATCCTTGTGGCTGGTGCTGGTTTTGGATTTGGGGGAACACATTGAGGGAATCTGTGGGGACCAAGTATGGATCACATAAGAGAGACAGAAATGCAGCCAGGAAGCAGGACACACAGAGCTCATTTCAGAGACAGAGCTAGCAAGACTTGGAGACGCCTGAGAAACAGACTGTCTGCACCTCTGGAGCTTGGTGAGTAAGGGCAGAGCCATTCACCCTGCTCGGGTAGAAGTAAGAGGGTCACCGCTACTCACTGACAGTAGCCACACTGTCCCCACTACATTAACCCTTTGAGGCTGAACAGTGCAGACTTGTGTGAGATGGCTGATCATCTGTTGATAGCAATTCCTTAGGTGTCATAGTGTGTCTTACTGTGTACCTTTAATACTAATATGTCATTGTGCAATATTATACCTATCCCCCTCTCTCTCCATTTTGTCCATTAAAATAACATGAAATGGATCAGAAATACAGCACAGAAGTTGTAAAATGTTGTAAATGAATATTGTAGCTGGAAAAGGCTGATTTTTAATGGAATATTGTCATAGGTGTTAAGAGCACCTTTATCACTCCCATCACTCCTGTATTAAAAAGGCACGTTGTGTTCGCATCCAAGTTTAAAAGGCTAATTGATCGTTAGAAACGCTTTTGTAATTAGCACAGCTAAAAATGTTTTCTCTCCATGAAAATAGCTAAGTGACATACTTGCATGGAGGACATTCAATGCATCCACTACTAAAAGCAATGACTCATTCATACCTCCTTTCTGGCCTTTGTACATCTCTCAGCATCTAATACTGTTATGTACCAAGGGTCTTTTATGCAATGTGTCCAATAACAACTGTATTACCTGTTAGAATCCGACCCCCATTTCACTCCTAAAGTTGAGCACTTAACTATTTCCCTGCCGGAGCTTATGTGTATTGTGTGTTTGTCGTGGCGATGTATAAATATTATGATTGTGAGCTCATGAACTGGATGTGCGAGATGACTCATCATTTTCCTGCTATTCCCTACGTTCTGTAACTCGCGCAGGATGTGGGCATAGTGAGCAAATGCCCCGAGTTCCAGCACCCACGGCAATGCTTGCGTGAATCACCAAGGCTACAGACAGTGTTTTAACGAAAGGGATGATTGTTGTCATAGACAGTTACTACGTATTGTAATCAAGCAGCAAACACTGAGCGTTAAAGAGCCCCTGAGTTAATGAAGGTGTCCCGAGCCAAAGGTGCGGATCATTTTTTAGCCCATCTTACCGCAATCTGAGGAGGTACTCATGAATCACTTGCTTTATTTCCTGCAGGCTTGTTCTTTACCATTTGAACTCTTTAAAGGAACAGTCATGTTGAAATGTTCCTTCATACTCGTAGTGTAACACTTCACTTGTTTCACTTTCTGATTGAACGTACGTTAGCCTGTTCAGCAGGCAAGGTACGTTTTAGACGGCCAAAGAACAACGACTTCTGTTTCAGGGGCTGTGGCTAAAGGAATGACTGGGTGGCGAAGCATTGCAAAGACTTTTCAGGAAATGTGATAATAGTGATAGCTATTTATGGAATGCACTAAATCATTTAGACCATAACCTCAGTATTTTATTTGCACAATCTAATGTGGGGAGCCCTATGATAACCCCATATACAACAGAAGAGAAACAACAATCTAGGATAGAGGGAGTGAGATATTTAGTTCCCATGGAGGCTCAGTCCCTCCAAATGAGAGACAGTTGGGAAGTATAGATACGTTTTTAAGAGTGTTTTCACTTCCCTTTTGTAACGGTACTACAGAATCAGCTAGTGTTTTGTAATAAAATGTAATGAAAGAAATGAGTGGTTTGTACTATTTCATTATTATATTGACCTGTCCCGTTATATCGCTCTCCACTACAAGGACCACTGTTAATAATTCTGTGTTGACGCAGGGGGGGGAACTTGCAAATAGCTCCAGCTTATAATCGGGGATATTCACTTTTGTCACCCCAGCTACAGTTGACTACAATTGTGATGTTTGGTAAGCCAAATGTGGCAGAAAACATACCAAAATACGATTAGATTGAATGTCATTTATATCAAGAATGCTCTACTTTTTTAAATACGGTTTGATGCCTTTGGGTGAAACTGTTTGCGTTATATTACAGGAATATTCCTATTTCTGAAGCTAGTGTAATCCTGTAGTTCACTTCTCACCCCAAACAGTGAATTTCACCTTTCAGTTCAGCTGTCAAGTACACATAGAACAAATGTCACCCTTATCTGCAACTGATAATAACCATAGTGCTAGCGCCAGTACCTCTCAGCTTTCAACACCTGCGGCATTTAGCTATAGAGAGAAGCCTTGTGACTGTCCTAACACCCCGTAAACCCTTTCTAGGAGCCACAGAAAGTTGCTGATTTGCGGATCAGTCGCAGGACCTCCCAGATCCTTACCGAAGCATGCATGTTTCCATCTACGAGAGGCAATAGAGCTCAGATAAGGCATAAGGAAAATAATTGTCTCCTAAACATTGGATATGTAACATTATAGCTTGTAGTAGGGTGGCCATATTCCCCTCTTTAACCAAATTCTTTAGCGCTGCATTATAACAATGCTGAATTGTCTCATTGTACAGCGCTGCAGAATATGATGGTGCTATATAAGACAATAAAATAATAAATAATTAAGTGGAGATCTCCTTGCATATCTTATAAGCAGGATAATAGCAAAAAAACCATGCCTGATATACATCAATAGCGAGAATGGTTTATAGTATAACAGATGGCCATAATAAGCACAGGTTACCTAATTGTAGTTTTTTAATGCTTAAGATACTTCCCTTAATGATTATTGATAAGCAAGGTTTAAAAGCTGCAGAGTTTGCTGTGACCAGGTTAGAAATACTTTCAAAAAGACTGTAAGAACCATGCAGAGTCAATGGGAGGTTGAATTGACCCAGCTTTGCGCACAAATACACTCAAAAGTTTGGGGTCACTTGTTTTTATGGAAAATAAGGAAACTTCTAGCTGCGTTATATAATTGGAAAATAGTTTTCTAATGTTCAATTATCCTTTTGATCTTAAACTTGGATTAGCGAACACAACGTGCCATTGGAACAAAAGAGTGATGGGTGCTAATAAAGGGCCTCTGTGTACCTACGAAGATATTCCATTGTAAATCAGCCATTTCCTGCTACAATAGTCATTTACAACATTAACAACATCTACACTGTATTTCTTATCAACTTCGTGTTTTAGTAGAAAAAAAATTGTAGTTCTCTCAAACATGAGTGACCCCAAACTTTTGAACAGTATACTTAACTCATGCAGTGGAGTCTGTTCTGCCAGCATTCTATATGCCACCAAAGCAAGAAAATCCAAAGTCTAAGTAACATAACATTGAGCAATAATTTAGCTCATTTGTACTGCTTAAGAAACAGGACCATATAGTGGAAAAAATAGAAGGATATTGTCTACAACAAAAATGCTACATAGATTTAATTGTTGCAATCAACAGTATTTCAAGATCACTTTTCAGCACAACATTTCTGTTACTCTAAATAGTTGTTGATACTGTTTACCATTGCTTTGCCTATAATATACATGTGTTGTCGTACACATTCGATTGTTTCATTCCTGATCTCATCGCCCTGTTGGAAGGCTCTTTGATGTATTATTAAACGTATTCACATCACAAGATGAAACTACAGCCCCTGAAGCCTAACTTTATTGAAATAAAACAACCTTAGGAATGGAAAGGTCACTGTGATACATATTTGTGATTTGTTTGTAGAATGTTTTTCCCTAATATGTATTTTCTGCAATGCGTATCATGCTGGTCACTCCAGCATCCTATAAATATGAATATGCTGCCCCTCTGGACAAGTACAGCTGGATTCCCAGTTGGATTAGAACTAATAGTAACTAGCGAACCCTGACCTAAAACTGCCCCTATGTAGTAAGCAGTAAATTGGGGACATAGGGTTAGCATCTACAAGACTAACCCTACCATGTAGGCATCATAGGTGGCTTTCTAAGGTGCCTAGCTGTTGGGGGGGCTATGATGATGGAGATGGAGCCCATTACACCCTCTCCAGTTAAAGTTGCCCCTTCATACACTGCTGTCCTTGTTCCAGATCACGGACAGAGGAGGAGCTCATGATCCTTCAGAAACATGTTGTGAACTATTAATAGCTCTGCATGCTATCGTAGCTCAATGCTGACATTCACATGGTCGGGGCAGGGCCTCAGCCCTGTTATAACTGCACTTGGACAAAAATAAAACCACTTCATATTTAAGCATTAGTATTAGATCTGCTGATATTCCTGACTACTGGAACATGTAAATCATATACAAATAAAAAGGCATTTTATGTGGCTTAAATAATAATGTAAGAATAAAAGATTTCCATGAAATACTTCATAGAATAATATATTAGTAAAATAATTAACTTGTAAAATAATTAATATCTTCTTGATAGTGGTAGGCTTTCACTCCTTCCACTTTGACAAGCTGGACCAAGCCAATGGTTGAGCCCAAGCCAGCTGGAGCAGCAATACCTGTGCATTAATGTGCAGCAATGTAGCATTTTTGTGGCTGGTTTATTTTAAAAATCATCTGACCCTATCCTAGCATTGGAGTGACATTTAATAATACTTTAGTACAACCTTCTTTAGCCAGTGCTCAGCATGCTCTAAACGTGGTATGGTTATTGTTTATATAATACCAACATATGCCACAGCGATGTAAAATGAGGTTATACATATAAATATTTAGGGAGACTGGGGCAGATGATGGTCACCTGCTACAGGTTTTAGAGTTAGTCTCTGCACAGCACTTAAAAAAGTGAATAGTCTCTGATTTCTCAGGATGCAATGACGATTAATGCTAGGGCCCACAATTTATGGTTGTGCTTTTAATAATAATGTTCTATAGATGATAGCCTTGTTAATAAATTATAAAGTGCGGAAGATCAGTTCCTAAAAGATGTAATGTCCACGGAATCTATGGATAGGGGTGGCTAATGCAAAAATCACTTTCTGTTTCCTACATTATGTAGGATGCAGGAAATGTATGGGCTGCTAATGCAAAGCTCATTATTTGTTCATGAGGACTAATTTGTACATATCGACTGCTGCTCCTTATATGTGGAAGTTTGTTTATAGTGAAGTACAGAGCTTTGCTAATCTAATAGATTATGTTAAAGGGGCAGTTTACTGTCCACAAGAGCCCCATTGAAGAAGAATGCATATTGAAGTACTCAGTGCGTATTTTAATATGAACTCTTCAAATAAGAAAGGAAAAAAGTATGTGGTAAGATTATTGCCACTGATTAGCTGCTTCACAGTGTGTATTGCTGGCAGAAGTGTTAAAGTCCTTCTAAAGTTTTCCACTTAGACATACATAAGTTTGACGGTACCCTTGGAAGGTCATGTCTGAGATATTCTATTGTTTGCAGCATGGGAGAAGGATTTGGTATGAGTATCTGCAAAATGTTGACAATACACCATTATCAATCCATCATACTTTATTATTTTGAACCATATATGTAGATGTTCAATTGAAGTCACAATTCACATAGCACAGGAGATATGTTGATGCTGATGTATTTGCTTATCTTGGTGATTTAACAGAATTCTATTTGCAGTACCACGAGAATCCACATGGGGGCAGCTCTAGACTCTGCCTGTTAAACCCAATTACATTCATGCTTGGAGCTAATGTCAGGTCTGCCTGTTTAGGACCTCCTACCTCAGGCATCATACTTTGCACATGAGAACATCTCTGCGGAGGTTACATGTGGGCTTGGAGCTCGGTTGCTGGCATCTGTTTAGATTTAAGGAATTGACCGTTTGGGTGTGGGACAGCTGTGCTGGGGACACAGAGCAGGTGCCAAGGCTGCTGTATTTAATATTACAATGTGAGCAGTGTTCTCCTAAAATGCAGTTGACACTTGAGTATATAACATTCATACTGTGCCTACTGTTTTCCAAAAGCTGGAACCCAGGAGGTCCCTAAGTGTGCATTTCTTTGCTGTTGCTGGAACAAATTGTCTGTTCACACGTCCCGCTCATAGCAGGCATTGCTGACACATTGTCCGCTAAGTGGTAGAAAACCAATGTCGGATCTCTGTGTGCATTCGGGATCATAATATGTATCCCAATATCTAAAGTGTATTTAAAAATAAGTAAATTTAAAACAAAGCAACAGCGAAAATGGCGGGGTTAAGAATTATGTCTAAAAAACATGTGAGATCCAAATGATGTAGCTAGGAGCACAGTTTATGTTTAATATTGAAAATGTACCCCTACCGAACAGGGCCAGGAGCATTCAATGTTAAACCGGATTTATTATAATTTATACCCTTTGCCTTTTGTTCTGGTAATATTATCATGATCTTGATATGAAGCAAGTGGATCCTTTCCTTATTGACCCTCCATTATTTCCTGTTGTTTACCTTAATCACATCCTGTGTTTACACTTATCGGAGGCGCAAGATGATAACCAACCACAGCTGTCTGCACCTTCCTAGACCTCATAGCCTCTGCCTCAAAGATAAATATCTCTACTGCCTATAGGGAAGGTTATTGCGTTAATTGTCTTGTCTAGTATGCTGAACCATAGCAGTCATTTTATTGTTTCTACTACAGGTTTTATTGCATAACACATGGACACGTTCAAAACGTATGCCTCTCTGAGTGTGTTACCAGTGTATTTCCTCCTCGTGCCTGGGTTAAGAGTTAAAACTGCTTGCTGCCCCATTGTCCATTTGCACGATGGCCTATATAAGGGTGGGGTGCCAGGAGCAACCATAGAAATATTCTGCAGGAAGCTGGGGGCAAACAATACATGACAGGCCTTTTGTTAGTATTAAAAAGATTTACAATGGCATACCAGTTACCACCATTCACCTCACAACCAGCAAAGCAATTGCCACAAGGCCACCAAGTGTGCTTTCCTTCTGGCTGTAGTGTGATGGCTAAAATGCCATGTTACTGTATACACTCCCAGTAGGAAGTGCAGGAATCCCACACATGGAGAGATGTGCAAAGAGATGCGTGAAATGGAACACCTTGTTTTCTGAGGGTGTGTGCGGGTGCAGAGTACAGTCACCTGTCAATCATCACAAAGAACTCTCTCTATGTCTGTTCTGCATTGGGTTATGCCCACTAAATATAGAATATGAATTGGATGGGCTATCACAAATACAGAACTGATTTGGAACCCATAGGTTGGAATCCCCATGCTTTAGCAAGGAATAGAAATGCAGTGCACCTTGTTCATTGATACGCAATGCTATTGTACACACCTTTTAGCAATGTACAATGTCAGAGGTTTGATTATATGAAAGGAAAAAAAAAACTGATGAAACTGATGCCTCTTACATATACTTGATTGTAAGGTTCTTTGAGCAGCGTCCTCATTAGCTTTTAGTTTCTGAAACTCCATACTGTTATATGACGTGCTATTTATGCCACTCTGGAATATGTTGGTGCTATATAAAAGAAACATTTTTTTCCAGCCAGCGACAGGTTAATGTCCCCTGTCACTGCTCCCGCATGTGCCCTGCTACAAGCAGCAGATCCAGCAACACCTTTAGTTTTCGCACAGCGTGCCTGCACAGCAGCTGATTGGCTGATCATTCTGAGAGGTGGGGACTCCGGTCCCTCAAGGACTTTTCACTGATCACCTCTAGGTTTGCACACTCAGTGACAACAGCTCAGCAGGGTCATCGGCTGAGCTGGCATAAAGCGTATATCTGTAGATTTGTGCCCCGTGCTTCTGCCCTGGCTGTTTTTTTTTTTTTACCTATCGAACCTACAAAAGGATCCTTTACGCTGTACCCTTTACCTGTGACTCCTGGCTGGAAAAGCAAGGACTTGGATGATCTTGGTCCCCTATCTTAAATCAAAAGACTCTGTGTTGCATCCTCAAGGTACTAAACATTCAAATGTTAACCCTTCATTGTTTAGATATGCAAAGCAATACTTTTCTGACTTGTGTTTAATGTAAACTATTTTCAGGAATCCTATGGTCAGAATTTCAGGCAACTGTGCTATTTAAAGATGCAGTGCAATTATGTTTTATCCGTATAATATATTCTATTTTCTATATCTTTTCTCAACGTATTTCTCGAATACTGACAGATGTTTTCTGGTAGAAGGATATCAATAATTAATGTTTGTACTTAAGTTGCTGTGTGTTGACTTAAGGGTTAAGCCCGCTATGAGTGTGATTCTGAAGTCAGTCATCTCGTAGGGAATTTTGTGGTGTTGTGGACTGTGTCAGAGGCAGCAGAAGATCTCCACTTTGTTACACATATTTCTCAATGCTGATCAGACATTAAGCTGGCTAATCATTACTTGTTGCTGCCAAACTAACACAAGGGCTGCAGCCAGCAGTGGGATGGAGCAATCAACAAAATGTTAATGTGACTGGGCTCTGTTTGCACCGAGCAATGAAAAAGTGGCCACTGCTTTACTAAAAGTCTAGTACTTCATGCTGTAACTTCCTAGAAAGGATAGTAGATCGCCCTCGATAGACAATTCCACTAATATGTTAAAGGCATCACCGGTGTTTCTAAGTACAGCTGTCATCCTGGGACTGTTGATCTCACACAACCTAATATTGGGAACACAGCCAAATCAAAAGTATGGTGAGCAAACATTCAAATGATGACGAGGATGAAAATCTTAAGCCTGCTCATTTTGCTGTTACAGTTCCTAACGAATGGAAACACTAGTGGTGGTAGTCCATCTTTTGCTTCTTCATTGACTGAAAGAAGATCTCCTTTCACTAGCTTCCAAAATGTTTTCAGTCCTGAAAAAGTAGCAAATAATATGATTCTTTCTACAAAAAAAACAACAAAAAAACAACAAAGATGACAAGGTTGAATTAAAAAAGGCAGCAAGTAAGAAAGTAACGTAATTTTGAATACAAAAATATTCCCTCTGACGCAACCTATTTGGTGTTATTCTTATCTTTGTGATATAGTGTAAACAGATTCCTCCGAGGTTATACAAACACTGACTTAAATGATCAGACACCAAATTGTGATGGGTCTTGTCCACTAGAGTTTCCAAAGATTATTCATATAATCTTGCATTTATGAATGGTAACATATTAGAGGTTATGTGTCAAATGTGAAAAAAAAGTTCCCATCCACAGGAACCTTCAGAAACCATTTTCAGAACATTGCACCATGGCCGATACATGTAACACAATCAGCTGAGGTTGTTTTTACAGACAATTTACAAAGATTTAACAATGGCATTTCCATATGCTAAATTTCTCAGTGGGACACGGGGATTAGATGGATTTATTCTGAAGGCTGTATCCTTGGGACGCAGCTGCTTTCTGTTCCACAAAAATAAAATCATTGTCAGGCATATCAGCGACAGCTCTGCAGATGTTCTGGTCATATATGACATTAAACCCTTAAGGGCAATGGTCCCAAAACCCATTGAAAACAATGCATTTTGAGCCCGTACATGTACAGGCTTTGTCATTAAGGGGTTAAAAAATGGTGTGAATATGACAGGCTGGAGGCTGTATAATAATTGGGCCAGTCTCTTAAAAGTGTACAAAAAAAAATGCAAACTGCAAATTACAAACTTATTAGAAGCCTAAACATGTCACCGACAACTGGTTTAAAACATGATGTTTGGTGTATAGTCTCCAGAATTATTCCTTTCTAAGTTTCAGAAATTTTAAAAAACGTTGGAAATATATAAGGCTAATGTTTATACAGAATTTTGCTAGCAGTGTTATCAGGAAAGAGTTAAGCTCATTTCTGAGATATCAACACTATGGCTATATGAACTGTACATGTTGATGACATTAAAGAGTCGGTCCACTGTCCCAAACAGCCTCACCAATGGTGAATACATAGATGGTTTCATCAGAAATTTGCAGGGGGGGGGTTCCCTGCCCTTCAGCTCCTTAGCTCGCAGATTTCCCCTCTGTTCTTGCACAGACAGCGCTCCCATTGATTGGCTGGTTCTACAGTCAAGGGGGATGTATGCTGCAGCTCTGAAGCTGCAGAGTCCTGAACAGCTAAGTATGTCTTTGGAGTTTCAGGTTAGGAAAGCATATTAAAGTATATATAAGTACTTCATTATGCATTCATCATTAGTGAAAAAAAGATGTATAGTTGACACTCGGTTCACTTTAATGCAAGAGTGTACCTTTCATTTTATTCATCACAATACCGCAACAGAAAATATAGAAACAGGCAATGCTGTATATTTTCTAAAAAATAAGAGATAAAATAGAAAGTTAAGTAACTTTTTTCACATTTAGGAACAGCAGAGGGAAGGCAAGTAAAGCCATCACACACACACACGCATTCTTACCTGTATCCAGTCGCATGCCCTGCTCACGTAATGTGCAAGCTACTGCTACTGGGTAACATAACCACATTGCATGACCCCACTGCTCTCTGGCCTCCCAATTTGGACCAGCCATGTCCGGAAATTACCAGAGGTAATGGGAGAATACATTGACTATCCAGTTACTTCTTACGAGCCCTGAAATTCTGTGCATCTAAAATGTTTAAACCTTGTATAATTAACATTATGGAAATAATTACTCACACCTATTGTGAGGTATGGCATTTCTTTTTTAATAAGCGCATCTTTATTTATTATGGATGCTTTGTGAGAATATCACCCTTAAATTCTTGAATATAATACAACATAAAATGTATTTTTAAGACTTTGCACATCCCTCTGTACTTAAAGAGCTAATAAAAAGAAGCATTGAAATTAAAAAAAAATCATCAAAACCTCATCCAAACAAAAGAAGAATAAATCAAGCTGCTTGCAGAATCAAGATCTTTGGGCTGTTTATTTTGTCTACAGGGAGACAAAAAGCAGGCAGTTTAACAAGTGGGAAAGTATCATGCCTCATTGTATCAGTCTCTAACAGCAGAGATGTGCATCAAGCAATGAATAAAAGGGGTCAATGTGTTGACAGGGTCATCAAGCCTCTCCTTTCCCCATAGACCACATATTTTGAAATGTCACTGACATTTACACCTTTGCACTATTCCCCAGAGAAGGGGGGAAAAAGAGTTACGATCCTGTGCTTATTTTCCTTTTACGTTAATTAACAATGGCATTAAAAATCCATAAATGACTAAAATAAGAGAACTTGGATTAACCCAGTGATTTCTGCGACTCGTGTACAAAACAAGAAATAATTTACTTTCTCTAAAATATAATTAAAGTGAATTCAAAATTAAGATCATTAATGTCTGTATAAAGATACGTTGAAGCAAAAGCTAATATTCAGATGTAGATTGCAAATGAGACACTGTAGACGACTCACTAATGCAGAACTTTCAGGGAACAGCTATACATGTGTTTGGTAGATCAGAGGTTCCAACATCCATGGGCACACAAACATATATGTGACAGTGCTCACATGTTTGTGCTTGGATGGTGTGGAGCACTGAGGTATAACTTTTCCAAGCACATTCTGTCAGGCCACTCGTACAAGAGAGAGAGAGCAGGTTAGAGTTGTATGTCATTGGAAGAAGGGTTTTTAGAGAGGAAAAGAAAAAGAGCCAGGCTGGAAGTAAATAGATCAGGATTTAGATAAATGCAGGAAATAGGCTTTTGAGAAGTAAGGTGTAGGGAAAGAAACTGTAGTTTATTTGATCAGTTTTTATTGTGACAGTGTAGTAAAGTATAGTGTTATTTATTGATGAATGTGATCGGTTTATGCCATTGTTTGGTATCTCTCATCTCCAGGTCCTTATGGAGTGTCTTAGGGTTTCTTTGTCAAATATCTAGTAAAATAATTTGCCTCTTGGGATAGTAGCTATGAAGGTAGTTTTCCTGCTACTGAATTAAGTTATGATTAATTTACGAACTAGCAGGTTATGATGCAATAAGAAGATTCATGGTATGCGTTATGAAGTTTGTTCTTCTCATAGGAGGAACCACTTGGAGGGTCTCTCTTATTGCAGACTCTGAAGTGCCCAACTAAAGCTCAGCAGAAAGCTTCAGCAAGCTCAGTACATGATACATTTGTGATCTCCTAGAGGTTCCCTGAACAGAGCAACTCACAGAAGCTCATGGAACTTGGAGAATGCAACAGATGGGTTTTTGTTAGTGCTACCCTAGTGAGATGTGTGAGTGGGAGCAAACATTTTGCAGCTCTGATGGGAGAAACAGACCAGATCTGGTGACTGTTGCTCACGCATATAGAATTATGTTCCTTCTACTGGGATGTACTACAAGAAAAAAAAAATAAACATAACGCATAAAATTCTTGAATAAAAAATAATTTCTGTCTTACTAAATTTACAGGAGACCTCACTGTGCTTTGTGAAGGGTGAGCTTTTCCATTGGGGAGATTTCTTGAATGTCACCTTACCAATTTAACTATTTATTACTGGGCTTGCAGGAAGCCAGCTAATATTCTATTAAATCTTACAATTTATTTGATTCGGGCCAGTTTTTTTGTTATCACAGTGTTAATTGGTAAGAGTGTTTTTTTTTTTTATTTTTTTTTTATTGTTTTTTTTTTTTGGAAGCCCGAGGTGCGTGCTCCTTTGGGTGCCGCATTCTGTGCACAAGGCAGCAGAAGCCAGACTACGAATTCCGAGTTCCCTCACGGAGAACTCGGACTGATTCCAACCCCCCCCCATGGGAGGGTCGGATTTGAGTCTCACTCCGAAGAGTGAGACTCCTTGCTGAATTTGTAGAGAGCGGAAGGGGCCAGAAGGCTCCCAATCCTCCTCCAGCAAAGTCCAGACTTCACTGCCTCTTAAAGGAAAACAGTGTCCAAAAACGTGGGGTCAAAGTCGTGTGCCAAAGAATAGTGGGGGCCAAGCCGTGAAGTTTGGTAGCCGTGAATTCAAAAATTGGGGCAAATTAATAGGCACTCGTGATAAAGTGAATTAAATAAATTAAGGAAAAATAATTTAGGGGCAGACCATTTCTGGCCTGCCAGATTCAAAAATATCACTTAACCCCAGGACCAGAAGGTACCTGGGGAAAAGGTAGTGCTGACGGGCCGCCAGTGGAACGTGCGCTCACCGTGTGCAGTGGCGTGCAATACCACACACGGTGACTCCAGCATTTCTGCTAGGGCAATTTCACCTCGGGCTCCATTAGCTATCCCGAACCCTAAGGCCAGAGGATTAGCATAGTCCCCCCTTCCCCAAAGAGGAACTACACTTGATCTTAGCCAAAAGGCCGAGAAGCGATGGTAAGAGTGCTTTTTATTGTATTCCATTTTTGTATAAATACTTATTGAATGTCGGAGCAGATAAAATGGCTAACAAATCAAGCAGTTTTTCTCTGGGCAAATTTGGCATTTAGAAACATACACAACATTCTTCATTGTTGTACTAAAAGTTTTTATGTTATTGACATTTACACACATGTGAAATAATCATACTATCTCTGGAAAATCAAGAATATCACAAAATGTTATTGTTTAGACTGTTTAGTGTCTCCCGAGTCTCATGAATGTGTCTTCTAGTTTTCAATATCTACTGATAATCAGGAATCCTATAAAACTCCATGAAACAATCCTATAAAGATGCCTCCTTGTGCCTGGCTTACTTTTCCCAGACTCCCATTGGGAATTATCAAGTCTCAGGGAATTTGTGGTATGCAAAAAAAAAGATGATGTCTGGATTCAGCTGGCTGTGCAGACCTGGAACTTTTGTTTTCTCTGCTGCCCCTACGTTAACCTTTAAGTGAAGGTTAATTTTAATAGATTGGAAAAGGGGAGTGAGAAAATGAGAGAGGGAGAAGTCAAGAGAAAGATGGAGAATTTAAAAATAGAAAAACAAACACAAAGAGCATGTTGGAAAAAATAGGATTTGGGGCATGGGGATTAGTAATCAGAAATATAGAGGCGAAGAGGGACCATCGATAGTCATGGGAGACAGAAAAATATGTGAATAAAAGTGGGAGATGGTGAGAGAAATCTGGGATATTCAGGGGAAGCAGACCGTGATAAACACAAGTGGAAAACACAGGGGGATTTGAAATGAGTCCTTGTTTTTCCTCATTTGGTTGTTCATTTTTTTGTGACTTGTGAGGTCAGAAGGCATTGGAAAGTGACTGCATTAACTGGATTATAAATATGTAGCGAAGAAGAAAGTAGGTTATCAGAGAACCATAAATTGCAAATGGGAGAACAAAAGCAACCAAGTACAATATTGTGAGAGGAAGAGACATTGAAATAATTTAGTAAAGATTGAAACTGGGATTTGAATTTCAATATTTGAAGGATGAGGGTGTGAGGTTAGGAGGTGGAGCTCAAATAAGAACTAGACCAAGAGAGATGAAAGAATCAGGAGATGTAGGTGTGGAAGATGAAATGATGGAACATGTTGACACATTATATCATCTGTTATCTATAAAACAGATCCTGTGGGAACTCTTTATGTAATTTTATGTAAATGTTTTAGTTGTACATTTTTATCCGTGTCTGTTATTTTGTTCTCTGTTGTCTTTACTTAGCAATTCATCACGAGGTCTCCTCATAGGCTAGTCTCTCAGGAAATCTCTGAGAGAATTATTTTACCTTATGTCTCTTTTTAAACTATATGGTACAGTATTCTTTTTCAACTTTTCCTGTATCATGATAACTGTAGAGACTACTAGTAGTCTAAGGGTTTCTCCTTTTCACTTTTTTGCTTGTTTAATGAATAGAGAGCATTTGGTATTTTCATGAATCTGACAAATGGACAGTGGGAGTAGAGGATGAAAGAAAGGATAAGTTGATGTTGGAGAGAGAGAGATGGATGGGCATTGGAAACAGAGCATGGGAACACAGGAGGGATCTCAGGCTACATGCGATCACAAGTAAAGGGAGAGTTAACAGGAACGTCACTTTATAGTATAAAGGTCCAACTCCAGTGAGCTTCTGCCGCAGTTAAATCCCTGAAATGTCTTTAGTTTCAGAACCCATTCAATTATGAATTATACTTGGCCAGCTCAGACCTTCTTGCTGGAGAGACTTGCCAGTGTTGGCCCTTCATAATTAGTAAAGTGAGGGTGTTGAAACACCCTTAGGTGAATAGGGCAGATATTGGAGAACTGAGTTGTGCAGGTTATATAAAGACCTGTATCCCATGGTTTGTATTGCAGACCAGTTGTTTGTATAAGTAGGTACTCTCCCAACTACTGTACTCTTCTGCTACTCTCACTTTACTAATGCTCTTGAGAATTCTCATTGCAGTTATTGTTATAGTATGGTTTGCTGCATTGTATTATTTTGTCACATATCCTTATCAGGGCCATATTTGATCAGTTGTTGTCCCTTTAAGTATAATTCTAAAGAATGTGCAGAAAAATGCGGTATGACGAATTAACGCCTGGGAGGATAAAGGTTCCAAGGCCAAATTAATGAGTGATATATTAATAGAGGTTACGTGTGCTGGAAAGCTGTAATAACCATACCTCTTAAAGGGATATTACTCAGTTCTCTTATCTAACATGACAGGTGTCATCCGGGCTACTGCACCACCAGGGTTATAAAAGTGGTTTTCTAGTGGGAGCCATTTCCTAAAACTAATAAGTTTGTTTGGTTTCACTTTAAATCAGACAGGGAAATCCACAAAATTCTTCTGAGAAATGACATTTCAATAATTATTAACTGCACACCCGGCGGCATTGTACACTGTATGTAAATTATATACTAGCCATAGGAAGACTTTCTTACTGTACCACAAAATTTACATAAAAAGTAGATAAGGTATGAAAAAAAGTAGTGCTAGTCCTCCAGTAGAGGTTCTAATGGTTAGAGAATATACCGTGAAATGCATGCTGGAAGAAAGGTGCTGAATTTAACTCTTTTGTAATTAAATAGAGCAGTAAAATTTTAAATATTTTTAAATTACATAAAAAAATTATATATAAAATTATATGAAAATGGGTTTCATTCATATTTTTTGTTGCAAGCACTTGTCATGGCTTGTTTTGGGCTAGATCAAGGAAAAAGTCTCACATGGTATAAATAAGAACACCAGTAAAATTGTATTTAAAAAAAAAAAACTTACATAGGGGGCCCGGAGCCCCGGACTCCTCACCAGGCAGACATTTCACAAGGTCAAAGAGGGACTCTCTTGCTTTAAGAGGTGTAGTTTGAGTAGCAGCTAGGAGGCAAGGCTTTACTAAGACCCCATACATGCTGTTGTGACTAATTGATGTCTTTTCAAAAGGTGTTTCTAAGAATAAGAATGTATATTGCGCCAATATATAAAAATGTTGTCTGTTTATATACATATTGTGAATTTTAAGATAGGAGTCACTGCTCCTCCTAAGCATGGATACTTGGGGGTATAAGTAGTTAATTTTATTTACGGTGCACTTGGTCAGGACAAGGGGTTGTGAAATGAGAATCGTGTTCCTCATTACTGTGAAGAAAGAAGCCTGGTGGTTTTGTCACGGTCATGTTAAACTCTCCTTCAGAAGAGGTTATGTCTGTTTCTTGGCACCACATCTCCCTCTGATCTGTGCAGAACTAAAGAAGCCACTTCACACTTCATGGCGATAAGGAAACAGTTTTCACAGCCCGAGAATGCAGAGACATGCCACTGGGAGAACGGAGACTGGAAACACACATGCTTTGTGCTGAATATGAGATAAACAAGGAATTAGGAGACAAGACAAGCTTTGTTGTGAACCGGAGATACTTCTTTGAAATTTAGGTGGCTGATAGTTGAAGGATCCATCTGGATTTCTTTAAGAACCATAGTGGGATACATCTGTTGAAATGATAAAAGAAAAACCCAAAACGTTAAGTGTCAGGAGTAAAATATGATGAGCCTTGGCTACCTGGCCTGCTGGCTTTGTCCGACTTTAGCTCTAATATTGTTATTACCTTTTATTTATTAAACGCAGCTCTGTAGAATTTAAATGGGCCACATATGTAACAGTAAATATATGTATTTGCTCGATTATAAGACGAGGTTTTTTTCAGCGCAAATGCTCTGAAAAATACCCCTCGTCTTATAATCGGGGTCGTCTTATAATCAGACCTCAAATAGGTCTGATTATGAGACGACTAAGATCCAGATCCCCCGCAGCTGCAGGGGACCTGGATCCTCCTGTCTAGACCCCCCCCGCCCCACATACGGTACTTCTGAGTCCCCGGTGCGTAGCCTGGGCAGCATGTAGATGTCTACGCGATTCGCGTAGACAACTTCCGCTGCAGCAGGAAGGAGGTGTGGCTAGCAGCGTGGGTTGTCTGCATCCATCGCGCAGACCTTAGCCGGCTGTCAGAAATCAGAGTTCCCCGCACCGGTGCGGGGAACTCTTATCTCTGACAGTCGGCTAAGGTCTGCGCGATGGACGCAGACAACCCCCGCTGCTAGCCACGCCTCCTTCCGGCTGCAGCATAAGTGCGTGGGATCTACACGGTGCCCCGGCTACATGACAGGGAAGTCGGAAGCACCGGTAAGTTTGGGGGGGGGGGCGGGGGAGTGTTAAATGGGGGGCATAAGGCATTTCTGGAGTGCCTTAAACCTCCCTATATGCCACTCTTCCCCTTAATATGCCTTTTAACCCTCTAAATACCAGAGTGGCATATAGGGGTATAAGGCATTTCTGGGGCAGATGTGCATAACTGGGGGCAGGTTGGAAAATAGAAGGAAATAAAACCAAAATATTTTTCTCAATCCATAGCTTTTATTAAAAAAAAATTGTTTAGATGAATTAACATTTACTGGTAAAACTTTTTTCCTATAGGGTCGTCTTATATTCAGGCTTTTTCTTTTTTCCCTAAATTAATATTCAGATTTGGGGGTCGTCTTATAATCAGGGTCGTCCTATAATCGACCAAATACGGTATATATATATATATATGTGTGTGTGTGTGTGTGTATGTATGTATGTATGTATGTATGTATATATATATATATATACACTGCTCAAAATAATAAAGGGAACACTTAAACAACACAATGTAACTCGAAGTCAATCACACTTCTACGAAATCACACTGTCCACTCAGGAAGCAACACTGATGGACAATCAATTTCTGCTGTGCAAATGGAACAGACTCAGGTGGAAATTATAGGCAATTAGCAAGACACCCCCAATAAAGGAGTGGATCTGCAGGTGGTGACCACAGACCACTTCTCAGTTCATATGCTTCCTGGCTGATGTTTTGGTCACTTTTGAATGCTGGCGGTGCTTTCACTCTAGTGGTAGCATGAGACGGAGTCTACAACCCACACAAGTGGCTCAGATAGTGCAGCTCATCCAGGATGCCACATGAATGCGAGCTGTGGCAAGAAGGTTTTGCTGTGTCTGTCAGCGTAGTGTCCAGAGCATGGAGGCGCTACCAGGAGACAGGCCAGTACATCAGGAGACGTGGAGGAGGCCGTAGGAGGGCAACAACCCAGCAGCAGGACCGCTACCTCCGCCTTTGTGCAAGGAGGAGCAGGAGGAGCACTGCCAGAGCCCTGCAAAATGACCTCCAGCAGGCCACAAATGTGCATTTGTCCACTCAAACGGTCAGAAGCAGACTCCATGAAGGTGGTATGAGGGCCCTACGTCCACAGGTGGGGGTTGTGCTTACAGCCCAACACCGTGCAGGACGTTTTGCATTTGCCAGAGAACACCAGGATTGGCATATTCGCCACTGGCGCCCTGTGCTCTTCACAGATGAAAGCAGGTTCACACTGAGCACATGTGACAGACGTGACAGAGTCTGGAGACGCCGTGGAGAACGTTCTGCTGCCTGCAACATCCTCCAGCATGACCGGTTTGGCAGTGGGTCAGTAATGGTGTGGGGTGGCATTTCTTTGGGGGGCCGCACATCCCTCCATGTGCTTGCCAGAGATAAGATCCTTAGACCCCTTGTGAGACCATATGCTGGTACGGTTGGCCCTGGGTTCCTCCTAATGCAAGACAATGCTAGACCTCATGTGGCTGGAGTGTGTCAGCAGTTCCTGCAAGAGGAAGGCATTGATGCTATGGACTGGCCCGCCCGTTCCCCAGAGCTGAATCCGATTGAGCACATCTGGGACATCATGTTTTGCTCCATCCACCAACGCCACGTTGCACCACAGACTGTCCAGGAGTTGGCGGATGCTTTAGTCCAAGTCTGGGAGGACATCCCTCAGGAGACCATCCGCAACCTCATCAGGAGCATGCCCAGGTGTTTTAGGGAGGTCATAAGGGGCACGTGGAGGCCACACACACTACTGAGCCTCATTGTGACTTGTTTTAAGGACATTACATCAAAGTTGGATCAGCCTGTAGTGTGGTTTTCCATTTTGATTTTGAGTGTGACTCCATATCCAGACCTCCATGGGTTGATACATTTGATTTCCATTGAGAATTTTTGTGTGATTTTGTTGTCAGTACATTCAACTATGTAAAGACGGAAGTATGTCATACGATTAGTTCATTCATTCAGACCTAGGATGTGTAATCTTAGTGTTCCCTTTATTATTTTGAGCAGTGTGTGTGTGTGTGTGTGTATATATATATATATATTTTAATGCATATGGACACGTCAGGAGATGACAACCCTGCCGTAAGCTTGCCATCTAGCCTTATGTTACTTTTATACAAAATTCCAGGCAGGAATGGTGGGCTTTTGAGAGCCCCACTCAAGAGCTTACAATCTAAAAGAATAGTATGGGTAACTGAAAGACAAAACAAAAGGAAGGGTGAAAAGAGATGGTATTAGTAGTAGTAGTTGCTCTTTTGTAGCTACAAGAGAGGGGAAAAGCTCTGACACTTTTCACAGGATTAGTAATGAAGGCTGCAGAGTATATGCCGTATATTTATGCCCTGATTACAGGTTTTCGATTAAAAAATGTACTCTGGTTCTCACAAAGCATGTTCAATAAAACAATTATTGGCCTAGTAATAACTAGGGCCATCTTGAATGTAAAGCCAACGGGGCAACTGCCCTAGGTGGAAGCCTACCTTAGGGGCCCGTGGCAGCTTTTCCATTGGCCTCTTCAAAGCCACTATAGCCTGGGAGTCTGTGGAAGTGCTGTACAAATGTTCCCTTCCCAGGGGCCACATCATCAGATGTAGATGCAGAGCAACAGGATATAAAATTACTTATATATAAAAAAGTTGGTTTAGTACATTTTGAGTTGTAGTTAAGCCCCTCTTCTAGTAATATGGTAAAGTTGCTATGAACATTACTTCCATTTGTGCTTCTTGGATTTGGAATCCAAGCCTCCTACACAATGACGCATATTGTGTTATGAGACACTATCCCCCATTGTGTGATGAGGCAAGCCCCCTCTGAAGCAAGCCATCTTTTCATAGATGTGATTGTTAACTGAACGTTTGTTCCATCGCAAATTGCACAAAGTTGAATTTACTTCTAGTTTAAACTTGACAAATAACTTATCTAGTGCAATACATGTTAAACCAGTACACATTTAAGGCACTATGTACATCCCAATTTCACGTGATATCATGTAGTGGGACAGTAATGCAGCTGGAATTGCCTGCTGGGTAAATTCAGTCCCTACTGAAGAATGTCACAAAAACATTTTTGAGGAAATAATTTGATTTTTTTTTTGTATATTTTTGCATTTGTAGCTGTCCCTGTTAAAACACTAAGAGGAGCGGATCTGGATTGAAAAGTGGAAATGTTGTTATTGACGTAGGTTGGCAAAGTTGGCTTGTTATCCACAGATAATGTGGCTTTAAGGAATGGAGTGCCAATATATGATGTCATATCCCAGCATGGTGTGTCTTAAAGGAGTTTAGCGCCTAGTCTATGGAGGCTGAGCTGAGCTGAGCTGGCACAGACTCCATAACGTAAATAGGATGATTGGGTAGATCAAAGATCTCCTTTGTGCACAACCCATTGGTGCAGCAGGATTGATCTGCCCCCCAGATTTGTACTAGGGGCCTAAACCAGGATATAACACAGTACACGAGTATACAGTTCAGTTAGTGAGAACTCAAACTGGATGCTAACACACCTAATTCACCAGCGGTATAGCCTTTTGCATTTACATTTTCTCGATCTACTTAACTGTGAAATGTTTGGTTATTCAACCATATCAGTATTAGTAATGTTTGTAACATAGCATTTAGTGATGCGTTGGGGCAGCACCTTCCAAGGGAACTGATCCCAAATTTACACAATTGAGAGTGTTTATCAAGGGGATGTAAGAAATAAAAAGTTGTGTTTGTTTGTTTGTAAATACTGTGTACAGAAGGGCAAAATGGTACAATATATATATATATATATTGCAGATTCAAAGGCTTTGGTTTAAATGAATCTACATTTTGCAATTTTATTAAATCAGATTAAAATAGATGTTGGATCAGAACACTTTTTACAGGGCCGGCCTTTGGGGTGTGCGACCTGTGCGACCGCTGCCGTGGGGTCCTCCTCCGCCGCCGCCACGGGGTCCGCTGCCGCCCCCTCTGCACCTAAATGAAAACATTGTTGTTTTTTTTACTTTATTTAACATCCTCCATGTTAAATAAAGTTTTTTTAACTTTATTTAACATGGAGGATGTTAAATAAAGTTAAAAAAAACCCCAACAAAAAAAACCAACAATGTTTTCATTTATGTCCCGGGCAGGGGCGCCAAGCGGTTGCTCGTGAAGTTCTCAGCAACCACTCTACGCCCCTTACTCTCGCGTGGCGGCAGGACTCCTCAAGGTAAGTTAGGATAAGGAGAAGTAGGGGGGGGGGATAGCTTGAAGGAAGGGGCAGAGGGGGCATAGTTTGAAGGGGCAGAGGGGGGGTAGTTTGAAGGGGCAGAGGGGGGTAGTGAGGGGGGGCGCCAGAGGAGTAGTTCGCACAGGGCGCCGTAACACCTAAGGCCGGCTCTGACTGTATAATTAATATAGTAGCTGCCCCCTTGCCAGTCTGAGGCACACGAGTGATTGGACTGTACCCAACCAGGTCAAGCAGTTACCAGGATCCGCATGGATTCAGAGCACTAAAATACAGGCACGTTTTTTCCCCCTCTTTGTTTACTATGCAAATAGTACATCCAGAATTTGGCAAGTGAATACTAAATCCTCTTTGTTTTAACCTTGTAAAGCATGGTGTGCTTGGCTTGTACAAGGCAAATAATATTCTGCATTATAGTGGAGTAGATTTTTTTTTTGTATTGACAGGGTCATCCTGAACTTGGGGTCACTTTCCTATTGTTTCTAATTATTTGCAGAACCCTATTTTTTTGAAGGTATGTGTTTGGGATTAAGGTGTAGCTGCATGTTCTGTACTGGTTCGTTAATTTGTGCCAGAATAGTTATTCTAAAATAAATGAATCCCACACACATTTGGCTCAGCTGATTACAGAATCACAAGGTGGGACCTGTTAAGTTCCTTTGGTTATTTTCCAACTGCAGACAAGGCGGATATACACACAACCTCGGGAATTATCTGTATGGGGGAATTGTGATTCAGATTAAGTTACAACTCATTGTGAAGATGTGTTGTTTTACTAATGTATGTTTTACCTGGCTGACAATGCTGCCTTTGTAATTTTTAATGCCTAATAAAAATGTTAAATCCCTTGGTATTGAAAATCCCCTTTGTTGTGTTTATACGTAATTCAGTTCTGATTTGCGGTCATGCTGGTTTATTGTTTGGCACTCGGCTTCATCATATGTCAATATGCTAAGCACGATATTAGATCCTAAATCAGTTTTCTCCAACTCAGAATGTTAGAGCGCAAATACTTCTTGCTATACATTCATTCACAATCTTGGGTGTATTAGCGCTAAGTGTATCATAAGTGTATTTTTGAAGCCAGGTGTAACCACTCTGGTAATTATCAGCCATTCATATTATGGTTTGCACCAAGTTGGCTGGGAAGTAGACGTTCAAGGCTTATGATACATATCTTACCGGAGGTGATCAGTATGCTTTTACCAGCTCATTCCAGTAGTCAACATATGCCCACCAGGCCAAGATTGGCAATAGGCAAATAGGACTAGTAGGCTGACCATATTGGCCATTTATTTTCTAGGTACATATACATTTCACATCTTCACTATTCGCATGTGTAACTGATTCCCTTTGTGGAGATTTACGTCCAACCTACTGCAGAGCATCACTTAAATCAGGTTGTCAGCAACATATAAAATGAAAGGGTGTTGGAAAAATTGACAGTAAATTATTGGAAGGGGACATATGGAAGCCAGCCAAAAGGGATACCATATTGACACTGAATAAATTATTATTATTATCCTTTATTTATATAGCGCCAACAGTTTACGCAGCGCTTAATACAATACATAAATTCAAGGGATATGACAAGACAAGAATTGACAGACTAAGACAAACCGATACATTTGGTGGAGAGAGCCCTGCTCGCAAGCTTACAATCTAGAGGGAAATGGGGTGACAAACATAAGGCATAGAGAAAGGGTGAGAGGTATTGTGGGGGTTGTATCGATGACAAGGAAGTTCTAGCAGCTAAGATGGTATGCTTCTCTGAAGAAGTGGGTTTTTAGATGTTTCTTGAAAGTTGGGAGGGAGGGACAATGCTGAAGGTTCCTTGGGAGTAGATTCCAGAGATATGGGGCAGCTCGAGTGAAATCTTGTAGACGGGAAAAGGAAGAGGTGATGAGTGAGGAGGAGAGCCTTAGCCCATGGGAGGAACATAGGGATCGAGTAGGAGAGTATTTGCTAATGAGGTCAGAAATGTACGGAGGAGCAGTATTATGGATGGCTTTATATGTCAGTACCAGGATCTTAAATTTAATTCTAAAGGTAATTGGGAGCCAGTGGAGGGTTTCACAGAGGGGGGAAGCAGAAGAGGAGCCTAGCAGCGGCATTTAGGATAGACTGTAAAGGAGAGAGTCGAGACAGTGGAGTGCCAACCAGAAGAGTGTTGCAGTAGTCAAGACGGGAAATGATAAGGGAATGAACGAGTGTTTTTGTGGATTCTTGGGTGAGGAATGGGCGGATACGAGAGATGTTTTTTAGGTGCAAGTGGCAGGATTTGGCGAGGGACTGAATGTGAGGGATGAAGGAGAGGTTTGAGTCAAGGATGACCCCAAGGCATCGGGCCTGGTTAGTAGGAGAGATAGTCGTGTTGTTAATGGTGATGGAGAATTCAGGTAGTGGAGTGGAGATGGAGGGAGGGAAGATAATGAGTTCAGTTTTAGAAAGATTAAGTTTCAGGTAGTGTTGTGACATCCATGAAGAAATAGCAGACAAGCAATTGGTAATACGGGACAGGAGAGATGGAGAGAGATCAGGAGAAGACAGGTAGATTTGGGTATCATCTGCATATAGGTGATACTGGAGGCCAAATGAGTTGATTAGTGTGCCAAGAGAGGAAGTATAAAGAGAGAACAGCAGAGGGCCAAGGACTGAACCTTGGGGGACACCAACCGAAAGTGGAAGGGGTGATGATGTCTTGCCAGAGAAGTTGACAGAGAAGGAACGGTTAGACAGATATGAGGAGATCCAGGAGAGAGCTGTATCTCGAATGCCTATAGAAGTAAGTGAGTGTAGAAGAAGGTGGTGATCAACAGTATCGAAAGCAGCAGAGAGATCCAGTAGAATTAGACTAGAGAAGTGACCTTTTGCTTTGGCAGAGAGCAAGTCATTGGAGACTTTTGTTAGAGCTGTTTCAGTAGAGTGAAGGGGTTTGAAACCAGACTGTAGAGGGTCAAGGAGGGAATTAGAGGAGAGGAAGTTAATGAGGCGGTTGTACACAATCTACCCGTGTGCAGCCATTATGCATAAATAAACACTTTATTAGTAGAATGCAATGTATACATAGACTGATTGTAATGGCAGCTGTTCAATTTTCCCAGGGGTGGGCAGTACAGCTGCCGCCTCCAACAAGTCTTCATTCATAATGGAGGTTATGTATAAAAGTGATTCTGGAGCAAAGTTTGAAAAGTGGTCTTATCCCTAAAGCAACCAGTGGAAAGATTCCTGCAAATTGGAACAGTCTACTGGTAGACTACAGTCGTGTAGCAGATACTGGAATAATGTTGGCTAAAACTATTTTTCTTATCTGATCAGCCATGGGAAAAATGTATTACACTTTACATGAGTCGGCATACAAAATAATATACGGAAAAGGGAGCGCACAACCTAGGCGGACTAAGCAATATATGGCCATATAGAGTAACGGAATCCTCAATATTATGCCTTAGATATGTGGGGTTTTTTTAATAGTATTTGCTGCGTATGCCTTAAATTCTTGCTTTGTTTTGTATACAAACTTAGAAGATGACAACATTACTTCTTACGTATTAGCGAATCCAGTCTTTGGCTGCGCACTAATGAACACAATCTGCGTGCAATCGGCAGCAGGGCATTTCCCTAGTCGGCCCAATGGCCAGTCTAGGCTGGATAGACACTGTTTAACATCAGATGCGGCAAAAGCTGTAGAACCAATGAGTTTATATATACATTTTGTGATAATTATAGGCACCAAAAATATGTGTAGAAAGCCAGAACCTATTTGACTTGATGTGGCTTCTTATCTTGCCACAGCTTTACATCGCAGATGGCTGCTTTTTCTACTTAATGGCAATAGGCCGTTGTAGCGCTGTTTTATGATATTTATGGATCCATATAAACCGGTATATATAATTTAATTTTCAACAATACAGTTAATCTGTTCAAACTAATTAAGGCCAGATATTAAACTGTTTCCAATGGACTTTCCCCTGCGGCCTCTGACTAATCCACTCAGCGTAACATAGAAGTAGATGTAATTTTCTTTGGACACGTCATCTGCTGTGACAGGTAGAGGTTGCCTGCTCATTTATTACTGGCAAGGGAGAATGAAACATTTTTAAAACGGTCTAAAGGTTTAGTTCCAAGTTCAATGACCAGCATCAAGCAGGCACTCTTGCCATAAATACAAAAACATGATTTGTAAATGAAGTTTTAATTACAGATGATTCATAGAATAATCTGATTAGCCCTGACCTAAAATACTCCTAACAGTTCTTACCAGTCAGACAGTTCTTGGGATTGATGAAGTCAATAAATAGGAATCCTCAGTGTTATTCGAGTAAGAATATCATTGTCATTAAGACAAGACAAAAGAGCAAATAAGAATTGAGGTTTTTACAAATCGGAAAAGTTCGGACTAGATGAGCTGTCAAGTTCTATGTTTCAATTATTAATATTTGAAGCATTACAGGTTTACAGCTCGGAGACGCTATAATTCAACTAGCAGGGATAGAGTTGTAGAGAGATCCTAATGTTAATGCAAGTTGATGACACTATCATAATTATTGAATTTCACAGTTTTATCTTTTTGGATTACAGATGAGCTCCCTAAATGTTTTCATTTAGGACCCTTTTTTTAAGGGCTGCCGTGTTTGTGGTTAAGTACACAGTCTAACTTATAGGGCCAGTTTAATGTCCTATGCAGCTACGCCAACAAATAATGCATGTTAAAGTACTTTGGTAGTAATTCATACTTTGCATAGAGGGGATTCTGTGTTCAGTGCCAAGTCGAGCCCCCACAGGGAATGCACTAGGAGTTCCAAGTGTTAGGGAGGATCCATCCTCTCTTCCTTTAATAGGAATCAGAACTTGTACACATCAGAGATATAATGGTACTTAGAAAGTAGAAATCTGGTTTAGAAAGGACTGGAATGACAGGTCTATATTGAGTGATCTTTCAAGTGGCTTCTCATTGAAGTAAGCATAATTGCCAATTTCTAATATAGTAATAGAAGAACAGATCTGTTCTGCATGGTTTTTTTTTAAATCATTTGACCAGGTTGGAGAAGTGCAGAATTACAATATATGACCCGCATGGATGGTATGTGGTCAACCTACATAGTTTTATTATTTTGCAGCAAGTAAGTCTCCCGGTGGCTGTAGTCAACCCTTAAAGCTAATTGTTGTCGGTCCTGAGGGTACCTTGATGTTAAGCAATATGTTACCTACTGCTCCTGAGCAAAGCTATCCTGTATCTTTTGGGTTACTTGGAACTGCCTTCATTCTCTAGTCTAAAGCAACCGTAGGTAACTAAAAAGCCCAGCAAGACACATTCAAAAATAAATCTAAAACACTCTAACAGAGAGCAGGTGGGACAGCTGTAGGTCTGAGATAGCTAAATATAACCCAAGGCACGGATAGATGCAGCCAGTGTTTTGGGATGTTGCGGTAAAATATCTGGAACATCCAGGACATGGAGGGCAGAGGGTCTAGCGGCAAATACTTAGCCACCAGCATTCAGTCATCTGTGTATGAAAATTACAATATTGCTGGAAGCAAGGACTGTACATCCTGTTTTGTAAGGTTTCCTATTCATTCCTGGAATTTTTGGCTTCTGTCTGGGAAGCTCTATCTCCGTTTAATTTTTTTTGCTTATGATTATTGTTGGTTTAACCCTGCTACATCCTCCTACAAACCTTGCCCATAACTCATTTCATCTCAGTTCTGGTAATACAGAAACCAAATGAAGAGAGCATGAGGGGGCCGAGGTAGTGACACCATTTAGGTCTGACCTGGGCGTTATTAAAGTTCGTCTCTCAGGAGTGGCAAAGCTGCCTGCCCAACTCTAGTAATGTAATGGTCCTCATGGAAACCTTGCCCTGGCATTATTATTATTATTATAATAATAATCTAAATATACACTTAATTGTGTCTCCTGCATTCAAGCAGGGATATCAACCATAACAGTAAAAGTACCACATCTGCACAGAAAAATATCTGCACAATGGACATTTAAAGCGCGCGCTCAGCTATCAAATGCATTTAAGTGCATAAAGTGGCTGCAATGTCTCGTAAAAGATGAACCAGGTGCATTACTAATCAATTCATTTAAGCATTGGAAAACTAAAACGTCAATGATGTAAAAGAAGGCATGCCTCTTAACCAACAGCTTAAATATTTTCTAAATATGTAAGATTACGTGACAATGGCTATGAATGTCTATGTAAAAGTGTATGTGAGCATGGATATCTGTGTATAGGTGTATGTAGGCATGCCTGTCTTTGTATAAGTGTATGTAACCATGGATGTGGATGTATAATTGTGTGAGCATGGCTGTCTACATATAAGTATATGTGAGCATGGATGTGTAAGTGAGTGAGCATGGATGTGTAAGTGGTGTGATATGGGGTGTGTGTTAGCATGAGTAATGTGAGAAGAATGTGTATGCCTTATGCCTTGTGTGTGTTTACTCATGTGTGCCATAGTGTATGATGGAGGGAGGCAAGGGGCAACAATGGCTCTCACAAGCTGTTTGAGGGCAATGGTGGCACTGTGAGACCTGTTGCTTGGTGAAGGTGTTTTTTTTTAGTTACGCCCTTGCGTGTGTGGTGATACTTGTTGGAACACAGCTTGCATGAAAACAGCAGAGTTTGAATAATCAGTTTGAGAGTTTGAGGCATAAAAAAGTCAGTACCTTCAACAATGGCTTCGGTACAGTGAACTTGTGGTGTAAGAGTCGCAGTGGCATCCTGTGCATTAATATGAATTACAGTTACTGGTTGACAGAATAAAAAGACATTTTGTTACAAAGGTTGAATTTTAAATAGCTGACAGACACATAGATTGAGAGTTAGATATGTATTTGATGACATGGTCCATAGATTAAATTGAAAGAACGTGAAAAAAGGTATCTTTAATAAAGATTAGGTTATCAGATTGTGAATAGAGAATGAGTATGAAGTAGAAAGAAGCACATAGGCTGAAATAAAATGCAATAGGGTGCAATAAACGGGTGTTTTGGAGAGAGGAGGAGACCGAAGAGAGCGCAGTGTCAGGGACGGTTTATGGAGATTTATATAGGAATGGATGTTCCATTATTGTCTAGAGCAGAAGTCCCAAAATGGCTAGTGGGCTTTGGTTTAGATGGAGGAAAGCCACTGGACACAGTTTATTTGTGAATTTATTTTAAATAAAAAAATTTGGAATAAAAAAAAGGTGACCTTGTAGACATACGTAAAGAAGCCTGGAACATTGTTACTGTAATAAACGTATTATAGAAGAAAAATACAAATATTTGCTATTAATATTATTTAGACCTCAGATCATTTTTTAGAAGGTAGGATAAGAAAAAGTTTAAATGAAGTTGAATATGATTTTTGAATAGAAAAGACGACACATTGGCAAACCTGGGGACCTAAGAAATGTTGTATTTACAGTTGTCTGAGCATCTTGGGAGTTAGTTTCATGCCAGATGGAGAGCTTCCCTTTGGATACCCCTGCTCTATAGACCATGAGACCATGCATTGTGTATTGTCCAGCGGGTACCACATTTACCAGTTATAGCAGATCTCGGCCACTTTGTTAAATCCGAAATTGTTCTGTACACTAAATAAACCTGTGTGATGTTGCTGAAAAAGGCTGTGTGTGTGTGTGTATGTATGTATGTGTATATATATACATATATATATATTTGGATTAGTCTTTCCCTCTTGTTGCATTGCTGTTCCTCTGGTGGGGGCTGATTCGTTCTGGCAGTGTGTATATAAGGGCGGGGGAGGAGATAGGAAAGAACTTCAGGGCAGGAAATGATCTACTAGCTTTATCATAGATCTTAACGTCACCGAATAGTCTTCTTTTCAACTAAATGTCATAAACATTGTTTATTAACAATAACTGCAATAAGAGCGCGTCTTTAACCAATATATAAATGGCCGAGACTTACTAAGACGGAAAAAGGGTCATTGGTACTTTTATTAGCCTCTACCATTTGTGATGGGAGGCTGTTCCATTTTTCTACCACCCTCTCGGTCAAATAAAAGTAATACCTTTTACTAGAGCAATGGACCTATTTATAAGCCATATTCTGTATAACCAACTTTTGGAAAGAATAAAATGATAACATTTAATTACACAATATTATATGTACAAAACTGGACAAAATAAACCAAAGTTTGTATTGCTAAATTAGATTGTTGTATTGTAAATGCAAAACAAAAAATACATGTTATGGTAAAAGATGTATTTTATCATCTCAAATTATAAAAATATTTATATTTGGGGGGGGAAAGACGTGTATTAGTAGCAATCACCAGGATATACACACACATACATATACATACATACAATGGCTCAGACCACATTACATATGACACACACATATACATTATATATATATATATATATATATATATATATACACATGCATGTGTGTATATATATATCATGTATATGTGTGTGTGTCATATGTAATGTGGTCTGAGCCATTGTAGCTTATCTAGACTGTTTAGATTTGGAACTGTTTATATTGAACTGTACTCTTCACTTTTTTTGGGGGGGGTTAAAGCGTTGTCTAGACAGCAACACACATTTCAATATAAATTAAATGCAATTTTGTTTTTACTATATACTGTTTTTGACCCATTTCCTCTCAATAAATGTACATTTCTTAATGAGAAAAGCTGCACAGATTAATGATTAGAAAGGATTTCCTGTAAGAATTGGCTTTGAGGCTACCATATTTACAGAGTCCTGCAAAATGCATCCATACTCCCTTCCAACTGAAAACAGCTTGTGGGGGGAGGGTAACAGAAACATGGTAAAGCCATAAAGAAAAAGGGCAGTGAATTTCTGGAAAGTAAAAATAATCGTTTCGTGACCGTGGGAGTTGGTATGAATCCGCCATTGCTTTGGTTTTAGCAGTAATAAACTCCTAAGTGTTTAATTAGCGCAGGCAAGTGGAGGAAGACATCTGCTTTTTAATTTCCAGCTGTTTGGTTAAGTGAATACCAAAATTGCGTTTACCACGTTCTGCAGTGTGGCGTGGAGTTCTCCGGCAGCTAACTGGTTAAATGCAGCCTACAGAAATACTCCTTTTTTCCCTTTCCCTTTCCCAGCCCATGGGCAGTCCCAGGGCTGCCAGGTTTGTGCATGGAACATTTGTTCTTGGAGGAAGGGAGTTTAGTGAGGTCAGCTGGGCCAGATGCTGCTATTAGCAGAGCTTATGTGTAGGAGAGTCAGAGCCTCACCCTCTATGTGCTGGGGATATCCTATCCAGATTTTTGCCCTCCAGACCTGTGGATAAATTCATGCAATTCAATGAATAGGATCAGGACTAAGAGGACCAAGAATGGTAAGCCACACTGATCCGTGTGTATCGTACTATGATGGACCTCAAACGGAACACCGGGGAGATTTAATGTATGTGTTTAACACGCGGAGTCAGAGGGATTTTTAAATAGCAGAATATTGCTCTCCTGCTTTTCCGTGTAAGGGTTAAGGGTGCTTGTGATTTTTGAAAGGGATCATTCTCCTGAGGTTTTACAGAATATGTCATGGAGACAAGCTTTTCTGTGCTGTAATAGCGCACAGTCTCTCTTACTATACAGTTTGCCTCTGAAAAATGTCTCTCGATCTGCTCGGTGGATTTGACTGTTTCCCCGATGATCCTTGAAGACAAATATTTCAAATAAATTGGATTCGGTGGATCATGTATGTTACTGGAATTTTAGGATTTTTCCCGGTTTGTTTGCACAGTGTGTTCAAACTAATGCGTAAAGTGGTAACAACTTGTGGACAGCAGTTTAAACAAAGTTACATTTAACCTGGTCCTCAGGAGACTGGGAATCTGGTATTTCGATTAAAATATAAATAGTCTTCCACGAATGGTATTAGAGGTTAATATGTCACCCTGCCCATAGTCCAAATGGTCCATAGATAGTCGTTGCTGTGTAATAAAGCAAGTAAATGTGACTTTCTGGTCATGAATTGTCTATAAAAAGACACAAAATATCAAATTCTGTTTCTACAAACAAACGATTTTCATTCACATTGTTGCTGTTTTGAGTTTCTGCTGTGTGGTATCTACTTCATGCTTTCTAGTACTTTTATGTGTGTTTTCTCCCCCTCCTCTCAGGTTTTGGATAAATCCAGTTTTCCAATTCTTTAGCATTATTACGCACAAGTTGGATGTATTGGGAATAAGTGAGAAGCTTTTTTACCCCATTTACAAAGGTTTCTGTCACTCTGAGGTAAACGTGAAAGCCTCTGTCAGACTAGCTGTGCAAGGTTTTGGTGTAGAGGAGCTATGAGTAACGTGTCGCTGAATAAGACAAAATTTGGAAACCCATGAAAAGCCCCAAATCCTAATAACCAGATGCATTGAGATCAAAAATATCACTTAAGACCTAAAAAGTAGTAATGCCGGTTCACCATTATATTGCATTAACTCATTATATGCTAGACCAGAAAATCATGATGGAATGGTGGCTTGTCCAATACGTTGTAATGCAGAAGATATCTGAGTGGCTAAATCCAGAGATTTGTATGGTAACGGGCAATTTCATTTCTTGAAAGAAATTCTTCTGGTTTCCATAAATCCAGCTTCCAGAGAGTTATGTTATAGCAGGAAATGCTTGTGTAGGAACGGCACCGTTGCCAATATTTAACACTTCCCTTTAGGGAGCTACCCCTCTCCCGCAAAGGCTAGGAGTGGAGGGAGAGCAAGAAGAAATATTTTCCAGAGACCAGGGAAAAGGCAGGACAATGAGTCTGGAAATACTTTAAGAATTTGAATGTATGTAGTCAGAGCGGTTTCTGGTGAAGCTACGTACTTAAGGGTTTCTGGGAATGGCTGGGGTTGTTCGAGATATTAAGGTGGGATGTCTTGGACAAATGTGGGCCGCCTGGGATTATGGGAGCTGACAGGATGTTGCTGCTGTCACTTTAAGGGCACAGCAAGCCCTGGAGCTCTGCATCCACCTCCTTGTTTATGTTGTATTAAAAATACAATATGTAGTTGACGTTGGTACTTTTTCTTGGGCCAACAAAGAAAGCGATGTAACGTTATGTAAGCTTTTGGGACCTCTGTCAGCTCAAACTGTAGATTGTCTTCTCTTGGCCTGATACAGCTACATACCTTGTTTAAAAATACACACACAAACAGTAACCAACAACGTTTGGAAAGGACAATGTTACAGTCGGAAGTTCCACATGTATAAATATTAAGCTGTTTGGGATCTTTGATGGGGGTGGTGGATTTTAGTATGGTAGCTGATTTTAGGTTTCAGCAGCCTATTTAAAGGTGCATTCTGTATAAAACTTCTACATCCTGTAGTCACACGTGTATAATACCATATAGCTCATTGGCCCGGCTATTTGTGCTTGGCTGAGTATCATGGGAACCGCGGTCCACAGCTGGTGTGCCATAGGTTATTAATTACCAGCAACAGGAGATGATGATAATCACACCCTAACCCTGCATCACACCATACTTTAGTATACAAAAAAGGTGAATGTTGATTTATTATTCATTTTTATGATAGTAGGACTGTATCTTTCTTCTGCTGATGTCTGGCAGAAAATCAGAAGATGTGTTGATATGTTGAGGACATCGTTCTTGTTCATCTTTGTGTGTTTCTATACTGTTGACTAAAACTGTTTTTAACTCTCCCCTAATATTAATCTAAACTCATGTTTTCCTTATACATTGTAGGATCTCTTTAACTAAGATCTAATTTTGGGCTATTCTGTAATGAGCATGCAGTGAACACAAGGAAGCCAGGAGCTGCTCAGAAAATTTTGAAGTTTTTGGAGAGCTTCCTCCCTCTGCATTCACGAGTTTATAATGAAATTTGCAATTATTCCGGCAATGTGTCTTACATAAGCTACTGATCAATGGTTAATTATGCTGGGTCTGTTCCTCCAGAAAGTTGTAATAATTTCATACGCATTATTAAATGGCCCATCTAGCTTCCAAATCATACCACAGCGAAAACAGCTTGAGTGTCATTAGTTTATGTTAAGCAGAAACAATTTTCAATTTTGCACAAAGATCTTAGAAGTATCAATGCCGTTCCATGTCATTTTATCATAGCTGCCTCACAGTGACCTGCTATAAAATGAATATATTAAATTTGGAATTAAGTAAATTGCGACAAATAATATTTAATATTTAAAAAATTTCAGGTAATGATTGCACAAACTAATGATAGACTAGAGGATAGATTAAGAGTATTGAATAATACGTGATTTCAAGAAATATTGTTTTGACTTTTGTAAGTTGCAAACTATATTTTAGATATATCTCACTCTCAGGGGAAAGAGTTAACAGGATGATGTATCAGAGATTGGGGTCTTCGGCCTCAGTGACCCCACTTTAGAGCCGCCTCTGTAAGGAATGTTTTTGGGGCTTTTCTGCACAGGGTTGTATCTGTGCAGGGGTTAATTACATGCTTTTGATGACATATTCAGGAGCAGAGGCGGGCACATATTTGGAAAGAGTAGAAAGGACCCTGTATGTGTTCAGTGTGTGGGATCACATCCCACCCCAGGCAGCGTCTGTGCCCCTAGGGATGAACAGGGAGTGTCGTGGAAATAACAAGGCGATTGTGTGGCAATAAATCGCATCACAACATCATGGGTTCATTTTGAGACTAAACACTTCCCAGGCATTAACCCTTTGATTATTGGCAAATCAATGACTGCTTCATTGTAATGTAACCTTTTGAGCGGTATTGAGACCATACTGGAGGGTGAGGCCTCTTTTAACTGGGAAGATTTATATTAAAAAAATGGCGTTAAAATCATCGATACCTTGCGTTTTTCAAATGTCTCAGTTAAAGGAAGCCTCTGCTTAAGATGTATGTCAATTATGACCTGCATGATGCATCTTTGCCATATGATAACGCAAACATCTCACTAACTACATTATACCAAGCCATTATAGACCACAGGGTCTTTCCATATACTTCTGGATTAGAGCACTATTGACTGAGTTTCTAATTGATCAATATGTAATATTTGGATTAAAATAAGACATTCTATTTTGGCAGTTAGGGAGTTTGTAAAATTATTTTTTTTACTATATAACAAGCTTACTACTCCAGCAGTTGTGTAATAGCGATATAAGAAAGCATGTGTTTCAACTATTCGACTGCACAACTCTTTTTGAGGAGAAAAGAGGTTTGCGGTATGGGTGAGACACCAGTCTGCTTTTTTAAAATTATTGTATCAGTTTAACCCCTTTGTGACACTTTTAAAATATTTTTCTTTTTAAATATTTTTCATGAATGCCAAACACTGTTTCTCCCTCTCACTATAGTGTTACCCACTGGGCACATTAGACATTTCAGAAGGCTGAAATTTACGTGCAATTATGTTTCCGGCGGTGTCTAGACTTCTCTTCAGGCATTCTCTGTTAGTAACTGGAACACGTGCCAAGCTCACAGATCTGCGTTACAGCGGGTCAGTCCTCAGGAAGCTCGCAATGACCCCATAGGATGTACTATTACGTCCTCTGTCTTCTAGGGCATGTTTTATAAGATGTAATAGTATGTCCTGTGTCATGAAGGGGTTAAAGTATCATCGCAAATGAGACAAAAGTACATACAACTAAATGAGACAAAAGTACATATCTTTAAATCTCGCAGCTACTTGCTTATTCAATACACTGCTAAGCCTACTGACTCACATCATCTCAATAACCGATTACTTCAGTAAGTAGTTTATAAAATAAGCAGTCACTGGCTCTGTTTTGCCCCTTGCTGCAGCTAACAGACATACAGCCTTTTTACCATTAAGTGGACTTCAGCTACATATAGACTAGTTTTAAAAGACAAAATTAATTGTAGGCTTATCCTATAGCATTGTTGAATCCTAGCCATTACAGGATCATTTTGGTTCTTATAACTATTTTTAATTTAACTTCCTGTGCTGATATTGACCCCTAGAGACTTTGTATAATAGCAGCTGATTTATGACACTTGACTTGTTACCTTAAATAGCCAGTTTTAGTGTGTGAACTATTAGGCTTTTAGTGAAATTTAACTCTGTAGGACTCTTCAGGACGACTTTGTATACGTAAAGGCATTCTCAACATGTCCAGGCTCTAGGAACGTTATGACTGCCACCTGTTCTTTCAAGTTAAGTTAAAGTATATACCGTATTTGCTCGATTATAAGACGAGGTTTTTTTCAGAGCAAATGCTCTGAAAAATACCCCTCGTCTTCTAATCGGGGTCGTCTTCTAATCAGACCTCAAATAGAGTCTGATTAGGAGACTAAGATCCAGATCCCCCGCACCGCTGCAGGGGACCTGGATCCTCCTGGATCCTCCTGTCTCACCCCCCCCCCCATCATACACACTTACCGGTGCTTCCTGCTGTATTGCCGGGGCAGCGGGTTGACGTCTACGCGATCCGCGTAGACAACGTCCGCTGCAGCCGGAAGGAGGTGTGGCTAGCAGCGGGGGTTGTCTGCGTCCGTCGCGTAGACCTTCCCCGACTGTCAGAGATCTCTGATCTCTGACAGCCGGGGAAAGTATACGCGACGGACGCATACAAACCCCCGCTGCCAACTCCACCTCCTTCCGGCTGCAGCAGAAGGCGACGTCAACCCGCTGCCCCGGCTGGAAGCACCGGTAAGAGAGGGGAGAGGAGAGGAGAGGGGAGGAGAGGGGAGGGGAGGGGAGGGGGGGGGAGAGAGTGTGTGTGTGTGTGTGTTAGTTAAATGGGGGCATAGGGCATTTCTGGAGTGGCGTTAAGGGGGCATTTAATAGAGCACTCTGCCTCCTGAAATGCCTTATACCTCCCTATATGCCACTCTGCCCCATAATATGCCTTTTAACCCCCTAAATGCCAGAGTGGCATATAGGGGTATAAGGCATTTCTGGAGGCAGAGTGCTCTATACAATGCCTTTTAACTCCCTTAATGCCACTCTGCCTCCTGAAATGCCTTATACCTCCCTATATGCCACTCTGCCCCATAATATGCATTTTAACCCCCTAAATGCCAGAATGGGATATAGGGGTATAAGGCATTTCTGGAGGCAGAGTGGCATATAGGGGGTCAAAAGGCATACCATGGGGCACAGTGGCATATAGAGGGTTAAAAGGCATATCATGGGCCACAGTGCCATATTGGTGTGGCAAGCCTGGGGGCAGATGTGCGTAACTGGGGGACAGGCTGGAAAATACAAGAAATAAAAACAAAAAAAATATTTTTCTCAATCATAGCTTTTATTAAAAAAAATAGTTTACATGAATTAACATTTACTGGTAAAACTTTTTTCCTTTAGGGTCGTCTTATATTCAGGCTTTTTCTTTTTTCCTAAGTTAATATTCAGATTTTGGGGGGTCGTCTTATAATCAGGGTCGTCTTATAATCGAGCAAATACGGTATTTACACCAATATATTGGGGAGCACTGTTACAGTGGTTTATACCGACAAAATTCTGGCTTTCCTTAGCTAGCTTTGCAATGTCTGGCATCCATGTTTATTCTTCTATATGTCTAAGTAAGCACAAATCTGCCAGTATTTTGCAAATACTCAAGTTGCCTATAAGGGTAGAACATTCTTCTGAACATTGCAGGTATGTCTGGCAATACGTATGATGGTTGCTGGAAGCTGTGCCAGCATTCTGGCATCCTCCTTTGAGGACCAACGCCTTGGGTGTGTAGGTACCATTCGATAACCCATGCTAAATGGGAAAAAATGTTCTAGGAGTATTTGCACGTTCGTTTAAAATTGTTGAATAAAGTGTTATTTATATACGTTTAGCAGGTTAAAGTTTGCACAACACTCTTTTAATTTTCAGGCTATAATGAGCTGTCTGTGGCTTAAAGACAATAATGCTAGTTTCCGTTTCCTCCTATTCTGCTAGTACCTCCTGGGGGAGTATGTTCTGAGTACAGGGTGGTGAGCAGTCCTGGGAAATCGAGGAGTCACATTTACAGAAGAGGTGTATAAATGGCACTGAATTGAATTTAGCGTATGCCTCCCATTGTGATCTCTGATGTATTTGTTATATATCAAGAAAGTTGAAAGCTTCCAATTGCTTGATGGTATCCCTTAGTAGGCCTTTTCCAAAAAAAATTTAAAAAAAAAAATCTCTTTGAATTAATCTTGTTAAAAAACAACTTGTGAATCCCTCTACCATTTATAAAATATTGCGAGACATGTTGGGAGGTTCTGATGAATCTCTCGTCTCTTGCGTTTGCAAGGACACAAAACCACACTCTCTAACTTAACAAGGGCACTCCGCTACCATATGCATATTCTTCTGCTTTGCTGCAACAGATCAGCTCTCCCAGGTGTAGGAGTGTGAAGAAGAGAGGTGAGTCCCAACTGTATCCAAAACTATTACAGTGATAACATCCGGATTGTGCTTTTTTATTTCTTTAAACAGGTTTCTGGATACAAAATCTGTGTAGAAAAAGTCAGCTTTAAATTGGCCATCATGCCTAGATATTGTTTTGTGGGAAAAAATAAGCAGTGCTGGGTCGTCTTCTTATGCTTGCTTTTAGTCGCAGATGACAATGGTTTGCATATTCATGCACTCGCCCCCTAGTGATTTGGTTCAGAATATTAGCCTTGCTGTGACCTTGGCACACCAGCCTGCTAGGCAATCTAGTGCCATCAAAGAATGGGCATGTCATGCAGTATTTCACATAGACTCTCTTTGGTGCAAGAATGGCTGGATGACCTCATTGTGACAGCTTCAGAATTAATTAAAAAGACATGTTAATGGCCACTTCATCTTAATGTTACTTTAAGCTCTATATTATGTCACAGTAGTTAAGCATATAAATGTCACAGTAGTACTTTCATCAAAAGGATTGAAAATGTAATACATGTTACACAGAACTATGGGGTAGAACTATGGGGTGGATCAACAGTTGATGCACAGAATGGCTGACACCAAGTGGAATTATTTGGCTATCGCTCGGATCAGGGCAGATGCACTCGTGTAAAAGCTAAAATACTGGCTTGCGATCCTGTGCACTAAAGTCTAAAGCAACATTTTCTTCTTAGGAGCAGCAGTAGAGGGCCTCAAACATGATGGGTAAATCAGCACCTCCGTTCAGAATGAAAATTAAAACGAGACAAGAAGTTCTCGTTGATGTGGGACACTGATGGTGGACACGGCCAAACATATTAGCTGGTAGTGGAATAGATCAGCTGTTGCCTGCTTTATGAATGTGCTTCACCCTCTTGTTCCTTTTCTTTTGATCTAAAAACAACATTATGAATGTTCTCTGGTGTCTTGTTCCCTTGTTCTTTTCCAGGTGCTGATTTCTGACTGTTATCACATAAATTAGGTGTCCTTCACTATTCCCACAGCTGTATGCTTCCCACGCTACTCTGCAATGCTGTTTTTGTCATTAGTTCATATCTTGCAAATCCTTATTTCCTTCCAGTTACAAAATAATCTAAGCTAGGTTTAATAAACTAGGTTTTACAAATTTACACATTTTTCACATAAAAAGCAAAAAGATTATGCTTTGACTAGTACATATTTCTACAAGACATGACACCTTTCTGTTAAAACACTACAGGGGACGGTTGTTCTAGAAAAGAAATGGCTATGATTTTCAATACAGCCAAGAGATGTCCTGAACAGGAAGTTAATAGAATTGTAGATTAGTGAAGAGCAAAAATATTCTATACATTAATCTGCATATGTCAAGATTTAAAGAGCAGTGAGAAACCAAAGGTAGTTTTTCATTTCCTTTTGGAATTTTCAGGAAACCAGTTATATAGTTCTCTTGACATACACTCCGCTTTCTCGGCGACTGACAGCTGAAGGGATGCAGGCACCCTTGCTGATGATGTCAGTTAAGACCAGATGCCAACCAAATTATGTTCTCTCACTACTCCTGCAGTAAAAGATGCTCATTTTGACTCCCTAATGCAGATGTTGAACATTGTGTCACCCGCTGCAGGGACAGTTACTGGCTGTCGGTCAAGGCAGCTTGTAACGTCTAAGCTTTTCCTGCCCAACACTCCTAATATTTTCTACTCCGCGTTGTAGGTTTTCTTAGTGGCCGTGTCATCCTGTTGGTCTCATAGATGTGGAAAATATAGCCTAACTCAGTAGCAAATGTATTGCCATGATGCATACTGTTTATACACAAAGTGGCTGGCCTGTGGATCATCAGCTCATCAGGACGTGCTATTCCAATCTCTGATAATCGTACAATAACATCATCCCACCCCTTTTCCATTAACAGTTAAGCAGCCGTCACATTGATGTTTAATACAATTTCTCGCTGATAAGGTACAGAGGTACCTGGTACTATCACAGAGACCGACAGTACCCTGGAAGTGACAATGACTGGATCAGATGTAACAGAGGTTTCACTGAAGCTAAACCTTTCTTTCTAGAAAGTATTTTCTTCAGTTATATCTGAAATACAATTTGTCATCCTTCATAAGCTTTTGCCCAACAAAACACTTTCTGTGGATTGTCACTTGGATCTAACTGGTTAAGGTATCATCTGCCCTCTTTAGGGCCCTCATCAGGAAGAATACATCATCTAAATGATCCAAGTACCGATCATGCCAAACGCTCCCATATACATTTTTATTCTTGCTTAATTCTTCCATTGAGCTGGTCCATATGGGTTGTGAGAAGAAAATGTACCCAGCAACACCCACAGCTAGCCAATAGGCCATGTTACTGCATATTCCATACCTATGCCTGGCAAAGAGGGATGGTGCTGGCAAAAAAATTATTTGTATAGGGTCCTTTTTGCCAAGGAAGCCCTGCTGAGGATAATGGGTATTTTTTATTTATTTTTATTTTTTTACTAGCGAGCACTATAAAATAGAGCTAGTCTATTTAACCAGAGCAGCTTAGATTTCTTTGACAAAGAGCTTGGACCTTGGCATTTAATTTAAATAACATTTACAAACAATTGAGTTGGAATCTTGAGAGCAGGGCCCTCTTTGCCTAATGTATCAGTTTGTCAACCGTAGTTTTGTCATATGTATGTATTTATAATATGGACTTCATAGACAGTTTAACTACAAATTGTCACCTCCAAATAAATGCCTAGATTAGGTACATGAGAAGATGTATTATGAATATAGTAAATTATATAAAAGCCATCAAATTGCGTGTTTATGTCTTCGGTGCCATTGTTCCAATTACATGATTTATGCTACACTAGGTTGGCATCATCTCTTCTCTAGATCTTCCAAGGCTGATACTTTTAAAGAATTTAAAAGAAACCCTCCCTTTTTATGATGTGGTTTCTCTTCCTTACCCTAATTGTGGACTGGGGGATTTTTCTTCAGGGGATGTTCCCTTAAGTCAGACAGAGCTGGAAGGGAACGGGAAGGCGGGGGAGGGATGGCTGGATTTAGAAACTTCACATTCTTTATTTAACCCCCAAGAAAGTGGAACATGACTTTATTTTCCCTGAAATTAACCTTAGGCCCCATTCTAACTGGATGTCATCAGCAGACTTTTCCATTGTTAATGGTTACATTCATAATAAATTGTATTTGTTAGCATAGCACCACAATAATGTAAATTTCTAAGAACTGGAAACTGTTCCAATAGGTAATTGGTGGTGTAGTCACATAGATTATGTCAATGTATAGATATATATTTTTTTATAGTAATAAAGAGAGTGAGCTGGCCTTGCATTATGTATATGTAAATGAGTGAGATCATGGTTAAGGAAACCACATTATAAAAGGTCTGCTCAGTACTCTTAGTGATGGAAGCACACTGGGCTTGGCTCTTCATAGCCCATAGTGAATGAGTTTAAAGTTCCAGCGATGCCCGTATGGGTTAGCTGGATGGCATTGATGGTTGGGTGGAACGTTACAAGAATCCTTTTATGAGAAATGTGTGGACAAAAAAGCAAAACAGATTAATGGAATGATGTCCCGTTTTTTCTGTCTTTGTGTACGTGTTCATATCCGCAGCAATGCTTTCTAATACATTGATCACTATATAGTTTTATATGGATATCAGCACTTTTCCTGGTAGAGAACTATATGTGGCAGATTTTAGGAAGTGAAAAATCGATTTGATTTGTGTGGTTTTATTTTGTAGGTTAAGGGATTGTTTAAGGAAGAACATGTACATAATATGTGTATAATTTTTTAATCGCTGGGTAGGGTAAATAGCATGATGTTTCTGTATCTTATGCTCTCCTTATTTATGATCACATTCCAAGCCACTTGTTGCTCTGAATGACTAGCATGACATATAGCTCCACTCAGACCTGAAAAGGTATATTCAATGGCATATTGGGCAATTTTTTTAAAAACATGAGGCAGACTAAGGTTATCTTTAGTGTTTACATATTCTCTGGCATACTTTTTGGCATGTTTTGTCCAGAAGTGGCCTTTATGTTATAGTAGAAATGGCTGCCCTCTTAGAATCCTCCAAGGTGAGACCTATCTCCCTGTTGTAAATGCGAATTTGAGCTCTGTAATTACTCAGTTTGTGACTTACTAGGACTACAATCTAATCTGTGGTTCACAAGTACTTGGACATTTATTGGGTCAGGTAGGGTCTAGACATTATCCTAACTTGAGGTAAATCACTGTCAGTAGCACATTTCAGACTTTACTTTGTCTTGGGTGATTGATTGCAGTCTGTGAGCTGGGTGCAACCACACGTTGTGGAAATAGAGGACTTTGGCATTCCGTGGCCCAACGTGTTAAGCGTTATCTGTTAAGGATTTTAAAATGTGTGTTGCTTTTCGTGGCTGTTCATAGTCGGTGAAGCCATTTATAATTTGTTTGATTGCCATTGTGAACCTGTATGCTTGTCTAATACAAACAATGACGGAGCTTTTCAAATGCTGATAATGCTGATTCTTGAGTTTACTTCTAGATTGTGATCTTGTGAGCAGGGCCCTCATTACCTAATGTATGGTTTAACCTTAGTCTGCCAGTTCTAGTTGTTTCATACCCTTTGAATGTGTGAATTGTAAGAAGCACTGTATATACATGGCAGTATATAAATTGATCCCCGTAATGTCTTCATCTAATTGCCTTGGTGGCAAATACTTGAAAAAACTGCAAGGTTTCATTTCTGAGGGTGAGTGCAAGCTGCTCCTTCATCACAGTCGTACATGAGTAGAGGTGGAGGTCTGTCAGGCTACCAGCATAGACCTCTCCTCTACCGCTTCCTCTATAGACTGCATGCCACCTGCTGTTTGATAGCAGTGGGATATGATGATATGATGTCGACTAGATTGTAAGCTCGCAAGAGCAGGGCCCTCTTCTCCTTTGCACCAGTTTGTTATTATATGTGTTTCTAAATTGTTCTACTGACTGTAACAGCACTGCGGAATCTGCCGGCGCTTTATAAATAAATGTAATGTGTAATATTATACTCCTTGGCATACTGGAATCAGCACCAATGAGTAGACTGTAAAAGTCTCCATATATAACCATAATGTATATTTGGGAATTCTGGAATGCAGTGCATACTAATGTGCACCATTCATTGTGGGAAGACTTCTTTGGATTGGGTAGAACGTATGTGTGTGGGTAATCTCTGTAAAGTACCATTACAAAGAAGGGCAGTCTTCACAGTGGAAGAATTGCTGTAAAAGTCTCAAGTAGTCCCTGGAAAATATTTAGCAGTGGAAACTATTTGCCATTGTATGGAGGGGAGGGAGCGATAAACGTTCAATAAAAAGAGGGTCGCAACAGTTTTTTCTTCATAATGATAAGCAAGTGAACTGCCTGAGGACCTAATTTTCCTTTCCTGAGATGTGTATCTTAAAGTAGTTGCATTTTATAGTTTTCCATACCTATTTATTTTTTTTGGAAATAGATAATACTGTGGGCCCCAGGTATAAAATACACCTTTATTTTATCTTTGCAGACACAATTGTGAAATTATACAGTATTTTCACAAAGGGCTTTGTTCACCACAAAAATCATCCATAAACTTTTTGTACAGAAAAGAGTGCCTTTATATTAGTCATTGGAGGGTACGGAATTAATATGAACCATTTTTTTTATTCTTTAGTTTCTTTTTGTTTTTTAAATCTTTTGATTAAAAAAACGCACACACATTATCATATACCGTATTGGCTCGGATATAGGCTTCACCCTAAAAGGTGCTTTTTTAAAGAAAAAAAAATTCTTAGTAAAAAAAAAAAACCACTTAGTGGAACAGATATGCTGCCACTCTGCCCCCCGCGAGATATGCTGCCACTCTGCCCTCCCCAGACATGCTGCCACTCTGCCCCCCCGAGATATGTTGCCACTCTATCCCCCCTGAGATATGCACTCTGCCCCCGAGATATGCTGCCACTCTCCCCCCCTGAAATATGCTGCCACTCTGCCCCCAAGAGGTCCCCCCCCCTAGACTTACCGGTGCAGACTCCCCGGGGTCTTGCAGGGCCGGCGGGGGACAGCTACGCAGTATGCGTATTCCACTTCCGGTGCTGGCACTTCCGCCGTGGGAAGTGCCGGCAAGGAAGATTGTTAGCGTACATCGCGCAGACGTTCACCGGCAGCGGCGATGTGCGTAAACAGCCCCGCTGCCGGCACATCTGCACGATGTGCTTTAACAATCTCCCTTGCCGCGATTCGCTTAGACAACCTCCCATACCGGCACTCCCCCATTGAAAGTGCTGGCAGGGGAGGCTGTCTGAGCGCATCGGAGAGTAGGATGCAGGTCCCCTTCACCGCTGCGGGGGATCTGTATCCTAACCCTGCTGCCTGCCCGGCGCCCGGAACTGCATGTCCCGGGCGTCGGGCGCTAGACCCCGAATATAGGCTGCACCCCCACTTTAAAGACGTAAAGTGGGGGGGGAAGTGCAGCCTATATTCGAGCCAATACGGTGTATATTTTTTTAACGCAGGCATAATAATTTGATTTGAAACTTTTATATTAGTGTGTATATATATGTATATATAAAATCTCATGTTTATTTTGAAACTGAAGATGCATTTTGTTTCTGTTGCAGACGTCGAGGCTAAGAAAGCGTGTGATTGGCTGCGGGCGGCAGGATTTCCGCAGTATGCACAGCTGTATGAAGGTAACATTCTCTACCATTACTTTAACTTGAACTACCAAACTACCAAAGCAAGTTCCTAAGGATAAGCATGTGAAATGTGTATGTTTCCTGGAAAGAAATAGCACCTTAGGAGCAACTAAACCCTGAACATCTGTGAGTTAAAATTTCTGGTCGCTACTACTGTGCTGCCTGGAATAATGTAAAAATCTTACAAGGAGTAAGTACAATAGCCTCCAATGCCCAAATTATAATATGTTGTACATTCATTTAAGAGCTATGAATCCCTGAAATCATATTACCTAAGTGTAAAAAAGAAAATTATTGGTATAGCCAGGGCTCTTCATTCTGTGATTCTTAATTTTCAAAGACCCGGATAAATAGTGAAAAAATAAACCGTGTTCCTTTGGCATGTGCCACTGCTTATTTTTGCACTCATGCCACAGAATCCTTGCCCTGTTCTTCTCCTTTTCATTTAGAGGGTAAGAGTCTTGCCATTTCCTTTCTCAGATGTCTCTGCTGCCTGGTACTCGGAGAACCGAGCTTGTCTTGCTTAGTCTCAATATCCTTCAATCCAACAAACTCAGGAATCAAGGCTCCAAAACTCACACGGGGCTGAGAGGATGGGACTGTGCTCTAGAACAATAGCTGGAAGCATGGCATCATGGTGAAGTGTCAAGCCAACCATTGTCTGACCAAGTGACTTCCACTTCTTCCCCTCCCTAAAACGGCACGCAGTTAAACAAAGACGACAGCAACTGCTAACACTCAGTGCTCATAATCTTCTGAGGGGCAGTACCTTCCTCCCATCTATCCACAGAAAGATGAACAAACTGGGGCAGCTGCTGCAGTCGTCTTCCTGTTTACTAGTAACAGTCTTGTCTCTAGGCATGTTAAATTTATGGAATGCAGTGCTCAGGTGTGTTTTTCACCTGATGCAAACCTGTGACAATTCAAGCAGATGGTTTTATTTGTTTAAATAAGAGCTTACTTAACCTGCTTCTCTAATACCAGCAATTTGGATGATTGATACATAGTTACATAGTACATAAGCTTGAAAAAAGACCTAAGTCCATCAAGTTCAACCCTTCTACCTAACCTTCCTACTTCTGATCCAATTGATACAGTTTTGTTAACAGGGGTGAGCCTAGGGTTAGTGGCACCTGGATGCAGCATTTCTTTGGTGCCTTCTCCTCCCATAAATAAGTACTAAATACACGCACACTTGCTCTAATACTCTGTACAATTATACATACGATCTCCTTCTCACCATTAACCTTAGGCTCACCACTGACACATGCACACTAAACACCTTTACCTTCTTAAACGCCATACACTCACACACTCTTTCACTCACTCCAACACCATGCACTTACACATACATACAGACACACACACGCACACTCTCTTTTTCTGTCCCATCATCAGTGCAGTTTGCACAGCATCTTCCCCTTACCTCGAGTGGAGCCCTGTCATTACTGCAGCTAGCACTGCTGCAACCCTACTATGATGGGGTCATGTAATGTGTCACATGAGCACCTTGGTTACCCACAGCACCCACCTTAGTGTGCCCCTGAAGTGTTATAAAGTAAATTGCCACTTTTTTTTTTACTAAAATGGCTGCCCTAAACAGCCTTACCGATTACAGTAAGCGTGATGCTGGGCAGAAAATACGTTCAATAGAACGCCCTTCCTGCAAGGCAAATAAACGAGAGCGAGGGGCAGAGGTATAGAGAGGATTTTTATGAATCCTTCGATGCATTTGCATGCACAAAAAGGTGAACTATTCAGCTATCATGCATTGAAGTGCATATGCTGACATGTACTTTTACATTTGTCTCTAAAGAAGAGTTTGTATTTGTAAGATTACATACATTGTTTAAGCTCTCATGCAAGCAGGTGATTTAAATGTGCATTTACCTTAATTCATATAAAGGTTCATTAATCAGTCTTAATCCTCCCATTGCTATTTTCTTGCAGATTCACAATTTCCTGTGGACATTTCATGTGTGAAGCGAGATCACAGCTTCTTAGACCAGGATTCCCTCAAATCGCTGTGCAGGTACTGAAGGAGCCTCATGGTTCACATAGCACATTGCTTATGTCTGTAGAAAATGTTTTTTTTTACTGAATTGTACGTGTTTTTCCATCCTGCCAAGAACCACGCTACTTTTATGAAGATAAAATGCCATACTGCAGAGCCATCAGCTGTGCACATCATGAGTTTGATATTTTCTGTGAAATGTAGTAATAGCGGACACTATGTGCGGGGGTAGCTGGTGTGACAGATTCCTCTTTAGGCTGGAAAATTAGTGGGAGGTTTTCACAATTCTGCATGCGGTTATGGGAAGAAAAGCCACTTTGTGCCACTTGAGTATGAAAAGAAGTTTGTAAGGAGAAGGTAAAATTACCCTTTTTTAACCCCTTTTCTGTCTCTGAAGGCATGCATTAGTAAACTGATTCCTGAGTTTGAGGGGGTTAGTAGCTGGAGGCCATTGGCGACCGGTGTCTGCTGCTGGGAACTGCACAATATGTTCCATACAAGTCATTTATTGCCAGATTGTGAGCTGAGTGCACCCATTTGGCTCTAAGCGGCAGAAATCCAGCGTGTGCTCTTCAGTGGAAATAAAATGTCACTCCCAGGCACCATCAATGACTCATTCCAATGTTTTCCCCAGCTTTCGTCCCTCCAGATATTAATCCTGCCCCCCCCCCTTTGTCATATGTGTCTAAAATTAAAGCTTTTTAAAGGAAACCTTCAACATTGAAAACAAACTTGCAGTGATAGACTTGAATTCACACTAGACTAAAGATCTTACAGAAGCTTCAACAGAATGAGATCTGGAGTCCATTAACTCTTGTTCTCTTTTGTTCTTGCACCCATTGTTTTAATTGTTTAACTTCTATCACTTTATGGTTCTTTGGTCTTCTGCAGAATGTAGCAGTGGGTCTTTCAGTCCATCCGGTAACTGTGCCGCTCACGCTCTACTTGAATGTGAGTGGGGGACTGCTTGGGTGAGGATGACTTGGTTGTGGAAAAGTCAGTAGATGTTTGAGGGAGTGATCCAGTGAATGTTTGTTTTTTCTCTATGTAACACGATTGCAATATAAGTGTATTCAATAATTGTCTTCTGACCGCAATGATGGAATCATGACCTTTGTCATCTACTTCCAGTTCCTTTTCTGAATTTGGGCAGTTTAAATGGTGTTTACTTACTTTTGTTGAGCTTGTCATGCACTACGTTGCTGTCATATGGTAAGAAGCTGCTTATGTACTGAATCTGCCCGCACCCCTATATACCCAACACAGAAGGTACCCCATGCCCCGCCAATTCTTCCAGCACCGTTTCCAAGGGAGACAAAAGGTGTGATGGCTGCTCCCGCACAGAACAGCGTATTTTATTTGAAGGAAGTCACCATGGCGTGGGGCTGTCTGAGGAAAGCTGTTTAAATTCAGTCTGCTTTGAGATGTAGGGTGAAACTGGCTGTAATGATTACCTCTATATAGTTATTTACAAAATTCCCTCAATCTTCCTTATCTCGGGCTTTAACGATTCATCTCTTTCTCTCTCATCATAATTGTGGGTTTGTCTTTTGGGTGAACTCCAGGAAGTCAGTGTGTCTGAATAAGATGATATAGCTAGTGAGGGCCAGTGAAGTGTATATGCATAGTTTTATTACATAAATAATGTATAGATGAACCTTAGGGTAGGAGGTTCCTGCCATACAGAGCTTTTAGTCTAATATGTGCAGTCCACTGATCCCCCCCAGGGAGCATGAAAAGTAAACGCACTTATTCTTTTATTTAGTTTTCATCGTGCATTTACTTTATGCGTTATATAGCGTCCTCATATTCCGCAGCGCTGTATACTGGATTAACATGACAAAACAAGTAGTAAATGATTTTACAGGGGCGCCCTGCTCAAACGTAGTCTTTTGTTTAAGCAGATCATTTTTTATTTAGTAGATTTGCAAATATGTCCTTTTGATGCTGGATTTCCGACTTCAATGAAAAAGCTCATTCATTCATATTTGATGAGGATAAAATAAATCCAATGCAGCAACAGAATATGGTGACATTTAATGCAAATCCTCTTTGATTTCGGAACTAGGATTTCCTGCCTGCGATGAATGCTTGTTTAACCCATTCAATGCCTTATGAAAATTCATAAAAGCATAGCTACTTAATTGAAAGACTGCTGCCAAGTTATACTAAACGTTAAACGTCTCTATGGTTTTACTAATCCTAAAACCGGCTGAATGTCGGGACAGGTTGTTCTTGTAGATTTAACCCCCCGTTGCTGGTTAATACCTTGCATTTCTTCTATTAGCGAGAAGGGTAGCACATTACAGTGCCATGTTTTTCCATTGATTTTGGCAATACACTAGTTAATGCAGTTCCTTACTTTGTGCTCAGTCCCGATCAGACAGATAAAGAGAGGCGTGGAGCCAGCGCTATTAACGCAGAGTTGGTATCCAGGAAAATGTACAACTTGACCTCTGTTTCCCCTTGAATGACAGAAATACTTTTTTATGTGTATTTTAATATAATCTGTTTCCAACTTTTGTTTGCAGGCGGCTAATGACACTTAATTCATGTGCTCCTATGAAGCTGGATGTTCATTTTCAGAGAAAACGGGTGAGTGTTTGGGGAGAGATGTTAATTGTTTTTTTCTTTTCCATGAAATCATTTGTTCTTAAAAAAGAAAGTGCTCTTAGCATCGGCAAGCTGTTGCTTCTGAGGCGGCTATGTGTGTTTTCCACTGTATGGGTTAATCCTCTGGGTTAATCACTTACAGCATTTCCAATAAACTGCTGAATATGTAACATAGTAACCTACTCACATTTCTCAAAAGAATGTTTTCAACTTATGTTTTCAGCAACATTTACTAGCTTGTTCTTTTCTCTAAAAGGACCACATATTTAAAACAATGTGTATGGGCCGTTCTGGTTAGGTATAAAAGCCCAAGAAAAAATATCTAATTTCCAATTTACATAAGTTAATAAATACAAAATTAAATTATAGCTAAAATGTTTTCCCAGTTCTTCTGCATTGTGCGTGCACGGTGTATTCCACACCTTAAGGATGATCTTACACATTGTTGATACCTACTTTGGAGTCATGGACCATGTTTTGGCAACCACTTCCATACAGTTTCAATTTGCATGTCTTTTGTAGATATTTTGGGGTTTTTACCACCTGGCCCCAATTTAGATTCCAACGCAAGCAGTAGAAGTTGCGTTCTCTTCTTTCCTGTTTGTGTAGGGAGCGTGAGCTGGGAAATCTTCATAGGAGCAGCGATTGTGTTTAATGTCTTTTTTAAATACATACACCTTTTTGTTTTTATTGTGCTAAAATTTACTGGTGATAATATATATATATAGACCCCTTACTGTTTTGGAGGCAATATAACACCCTCCCATTAATTATTCTGTGTTGTTATTATTCACATTGTAGAATGAAGACTCTGATGAAGATGACCAGTGTGCAATTAGTGACCGCTGGGCATTCCAGAGAGACCAAGGCCGCTGGTCTCGTCTGGACTCTGTGGAACTCCTTTCTCCAACATTTGCAGGCCCACCTACCATAAAAAGCACATCTAGTCGTGACAGCATCTTGACAGACCTTAGCACTGAACTGGAGGCCACCTCCCTGCAGAGTGTTGAAGGTAGCAGGGGGCTCTTGGACATAGCTAGTACCCCACCCCAAGGAATGTCTTCATTGTCCAGTTCACCAGCTCCCACCAAGCCATGCAGGAGCCTCAGCGACCAATCACTTGCATTTTACAACCGGGGACAGAAAGAAAAGACCAAGAAAAAGAAAACCAAAGGCTTTCTGAAAAGGATGGAGTCACTCCGCAAGAGAGAGAAGGACAAAAAGAAAGTGGAATTGCCACTGCTTGTTACTAACAACACAGAAGTAGATGATTCAGGAAAGAACAATATAAGCTTTCCAAATGAGTGTGATGATGGTGACATTCCAGTATTCGAGAAGGACTTCCTTCACCCTGGGTATAGGACTAAATGTGCTTCTAGTGGTAGTCTTAGAAAGTCACATCCTAATAGCCCATGTAATGAGGTATACATGGAAGACTTTGAAGTGGGTGGAAAAAACAGCTTACGCCACAGATCCAGAAAAACATCAGATCACCTTGTTTGCATACCAGTTGACCACAAGCCTGGTACTTTCCCCAGGTCTCTTTCCATTGAAAGTTTATGTCCTGGAACCCGGGTTCCCCTGGAAAACTGGAAGATGGGGAGCAAATCCCTGGGACAGTCGGTGTGTAGTAGCATGGATTCCCACTGCCTGGAAGGAAGGCCAAGAAGAGGGTCTTTCAGTTCTTTGGGTAGCCGTTCCAGTATTTATGACAATGTTCCTTCTTCACTGGCAGGCAGTGGGGACCTACTAGAATTGGGAGGCCATGGGGACCTTTTTGAGCACTTGGATGATGTTCTTAATCATGTTCGGGGTCTCCAGAGGATGGTAGAGATGTGGTCACGAACTGTATGCCCAGAGCTCGACGAGGGCACAGACTCTGGGGGTGAACACATTGGCCATCTTAACTATGAAGAGAGATCTATGTCTGATGTGGGCACTTCTGCAAGTGACTTTGACAGCACTGGGAATTCGCTCAATGACACAGAGGAAACCGAGATGAGGGAGAGGAGGGATTCCGGGGTTGGGGCATCGCTAACAAGGCCGTGCAGGTTTGTTAGGAAATGTTGGTAATAAATGAATGCTTATTAAAGAAATGTATTAGTTGTCACATATTATACCAGTACATAAAGTACTTAATTGGAATCAAGTGGAATTTATTTAACACACTGTGCATCTTGTCTTTTTGGGTTAAATATACCCTATAGTGTAGTGGGACACACTAAACATGGAATTCAATAGGTCATAGCTGATAAAATGGAGCCAATGGTATAAAATGAACTACAACTGTACTACTAAATACATATGGAATAGAGAGAGAGAGAATATAATAGAAATGTTTTGTTTGCTTAAGGAATTGGCTGTAATGCAGAGAACCGCCTACATTTATTGGCTCCTCTAGGATGGTAGATTGAGGCAAGTTTTTGCAGACCCGAGTACAGCAAGCCATTGAAAATGACTTCTGTGGATAATCAAACTAATTGTGGTATCTAAAGTGAATGGCACCTCCTGTATTTCCACAGGCTTCGTTACATAAGATGAACATACATTCCTACTGACTAGAACAGGTCTATAGATCTAAAGAGTAGTTACATTGAAAAGCTTGTCCTTTTTTTACTCATTGCAATTGCTGGTGGTTTTATTAGGAATATGTTTTTATGCATTATATACTTTCAAATACTGTGAAATACACTTTTTGGTAGAAAATTAACACATTTAGTATTGGTATTTTGCATGCAAAGTGATTGAGCACCGCTTCACATTTAAAGGGTCCTCTGGGAATCTTCTCTTGCAGCAGTAGTGTGGTTATCTTATTGTTCTGAATATATTGATCTGTGAGCTAATAGGTTAATTAGGCTTTCTCGGGCACTGACACTCTCCCCCGCAGGAAGTTGCGCTGGCACAGCTTCCAGAACTCACACCGGCCAAGCCTTAGCTCTGCATCCCTGGAGATTAACAGACAGTCAGCGGCGCAGCTCAACCTCCTGCAGAAGCTGTCCCTGCTCCGACTCACAGCCATTATGGAGAAACACTCTGTGCCCAGCAAGCAAGGGTGGGCATGGTGAGTAGAAATGACTGCTCTATACCCAACCACAACTCATTGACAAGTCTCGTGAAAGTCATAGGATATGTCTGGCTTTTTGATTCCCATGTGCAGTGGAAATTCTCCTTTTGACCATTTCAGTTTCAGACTTCCCTTTGTGGGATTAATTTTTATATGCTGATTTGTATTATTATTATTATTATCATCTTTTTACTTATATAGCGCCAACAATTTACGCAGCGCTTCTTACAATACATATATTCACAGGGCATGACAAGACTAGAATTGACAGACTAAGACAAACCAAGGTCCTCTGTAAGTGATCTAAAATTGAAGACTCTCCTGAGTAGTTATTCACTGTCATTATGTGCGGTTTCCCGGCCGAGCTGGCGTCACCTTTTTGTTTTCTGTACCCCATACAGTGTCAGACCAGCACAGTCCTGCATTGCACATTAGGCAACACATCCCAAACAGCTGTGTGTATTTATGGTCTTGTTGGATTTAAGGACAAAAACTAAGCAAACAAAGTGAAATGCATAACAATGGACATATAAAACTTGAGAAAATAACATCATGCTTATCTTCTAATATGAAGAACTGTTAAAACCAAATAAGTAGTAGGTGTACAGGCTGTAAATATTCACTTTTACTTCTGTCACGGGCATGCTAGTCATTGAAGCCTAAATATCATATATTACCTGCTTTCCTGTTGTGTTCTTCAATCTCTGGTAGTGTAAACTATGGTATGTTTTTATAGCATCATATGTTGTGTTCCAACTTAGGAAAACAATTCAAAACAAAGCCCACTATAGTGTTGATTGCTATAAAAGTGGTAAACTAATGTAGCCATGTTATATTGAATGATTGAGTGCAGTTCATAAAGTTAAAAATGTTTAAAAAGATGCTTATTTAAGATTTTTTTTTTAAACTATAATTTAATATTTGAAGAAACAGTGACCTCTTGTGGCCAGATGTGCAAAAAGAACAACACATGGTTTTGGTACTTTCTAAAAAAAAAAATTAAACATCTATTTTTATTAACGTTCATGCACTTTTATTTTAACTTTCATTTCACTTCTGTGTTAAATGTTGCTCTTCTCCTTTGTGTTCTGGAACCCTTACAGGACGGTTCCTAAATTCATGAAGAGAAGTAAAGTTCCTGATTACAAAGGAAGAGCGGTGTTTGGGGTTCCCCCAATAATCAACGTGCAGAGGACTGGGCAGCCATTGCCGCAGAGCATCCAGCAGGCCATGCGCTATATTAGGAGCCAGTGTCTGGACCAGGTAATTGCAGTTTGGTCCGTATTTGTAACATTATTTCTCCAAACACAAAAGCCATAGCCAAAGTTGCTGGTTCATCATCTAGAACTGCTTGGAATGAGACAAATGTTACCAAGATTACCATACTAACTATTATTGAACTGTCACTTTTTGTTAGAGTTACAAGTTTGAAGAAGATCATTGAATATTTTAATTGAATAATAGTTGGTATGAACTTTTCAAATTCTTTTGTTTCCATTTATAATAACTTTGAAGTTACATAAAATATAAATTGATAATTCTACTGGTTCTAGAAAAAAAACTCTTAAGTGGGCAGAGATAGCCAGAAAGCAGCTAAGAGTTGGAGAAGGAGGTAGAATGTCTTGTTGTTCATGTCTACGTTCTTTCTTTTACTTACAGGTGGGAATCTTCAGGAAGTCCGGTGTGAAGTCTCGTATTCAGGTGCTGCGGCAGATGAATGAATCCTCTCCTGATCACGTCAGCTACACGGGACAGTCGGCGTATGACGTGGCAGATCTGTTGAAGCAGTATTTCAGAGACTTGCCTGAGCCCATCTTCACAAGCAAATTGACAGACACCTTCTTGCAAATTTACCAGTGTGAGCTTTCCATCTCTTCACCTTTAGCATGCGATATGTGGTGTCTTCTAGTCAGTGGGTTGGTGTTGGCCATAATAGAACATTTATATGTTCCTCTTTCTCCCCTGAAGTCCCTCTTTGTTGCTTATGAGTGTATCAGTGTTTCACGGCCTGAAAGTCTTAACAATATGTAAGTCAGTATCACGGAACAAACCACTTGAGGCAGAACAAGGGGGGGGTGCAAATCTGTTCTCCTCTAATAACACATATAGCTCAGCCAGCGCATTGGAAGACAGTCATTTGGGCCATTGTCAGCTGCTCCTTTTGTCCTATGGTAAAGGTGGCCCTGGCTTTTCCCCTTAAGCTATAATATATATTTCCTATGATTATGGATGCTAAATTGGCATCAAGTCACAAGTATAAGCCGGGGTTAAGTAATATTAGGAACATAAGCAAACGGTTTTTATGGTTATGTGTGGGTGATAAACACTAATAAAATAATACAGTGACTACTGAACAATATAATTTATATAATTTTCCCGTACTCTTTCCAGATGTACCCAAGGACCAGAGGCTGCGGGCAGTACAAGCTGCTATTCTGCTGATGCCTGATGAAAACAGAGAAGTCCTGCAGACCTTATTGTATTTCCTAAGTGACATTTCGTCCGCCCAAGAGAACCAAATGACACCTGGGAACTTGGCTGTGTGTCTTGCACCTTCTGTATTCCATCTCAATATTTCCAAGAAAGAGAGCACTTCCCCTAGGTATGCCTTTCTGCCACCGGGAAAGGGCGATTCCCTGTTGGTTCCAGTCATTTAATTAATGCTGCATTTTTGGTGTAATAGTAAAAATACCAGACATTTCTCTATGTAAAAATAAAAGAAATAAAAAAATAACACCATACACATTTGGGCTACAATCTATACATATATATTATTTTTAATGCAGGGTCCTGCAGAAGAGAGGAGCCTCTGGGAAGCCAGACCACAAGGACCTCAGTGAGAACATGGCAGCTACTCAGGGATTGCTACACATGATTACGGAGTGCAAAAAGCTATTTCAGGTGAGTGTAGAGACACACAGAATTCACATTTATCACATACACAATCTTTTATTTGTGTTGATTGTGTCTGAAAATCCAATGATGAGCATATTTGTCAGTATAAGAAAAATTAAACTGTCCACATGAAGGAATGAAAAACATCTCAATCATTCTTTCTGTTGCATTCTTATCATTTGCATGTCAACAATTAGATTCCACATGACATGATGCTACAGTCCCGGAATTCATATATATCCGCTGACGCTCAGCCTCTGTCCCTGGAGGAACTTTGTGGGGCATCTGAAGGTGAGGCCAGGGACTCCTCCTTCCTAGATAACAGCATCCAAGAACTTCTGCAGGACTCAGCAGAACGCTTCAAAAGTTGGGCATCCATGCCAGGTCCTGAAAACACTGAGTTGTCATGTAAAAAGGTGAGACTCCAGGACTTTTACTAGCGTGAATATTTTTTTCTTTCCTTGAAATCACCATGTCTTTAATAAAAAATAAAAAAAAAAACTTATTACTTACAAGGCTTATATAGAAATTCTTTATTAAGGTTAGATTTAAAAAATCCTTTTTTATGGATACTATAGGTTGGTGATGGAAATCCTATGCGCATGTGGAAGGTGTCAACAGAAGTAGAAGCTCCCCCAAGCTCTTTGTTGCATCGGGTTTTGCGAGAGCGCCATCTATGGGACGATGATCTCTTGCAGGGCAAAGTGGTAGAAACTCTGGAACAAAACATGGAGATCTTCCACTATGTGACAGACACCATGGCGCCTCACCCACGGAGACAGTTCCTAGTGCTAAGGTACATCTGATCTGTTTAACCGAGTCATTTATTTTTGAACAATGAATAATTACACAATCATACAAGAAGGTTATTAAGATGTTATAATATCTCCATATTGAACGTGCTAGTGTGCATCACATGTGTAACCATTTTCTTGCTCTGTAACACAAGTTTGTATTCTTGTCACACAACGTTTAGTATAATGTTCCCTTTCATCAGTAACAATCCCCATATGTTAGCACAGTATCCTTACAGCACAAAAATGGCAGGTTTTTATTTCATATTGTCTGCCTTACAGAAAATGGCGCACAGATCTTCCTAGAGGAGGATGTCTACTTGTTTCTACATCTTTGGATCATGCCACTGGCCAACCAGAGGAAGGAGTTCAGGCTGTAATCTTAAATTCACAGTATCTTATGGAGCCTTGTGGAATGGGACGTTCCAAGCTGACTTATATCTCCAGGACTGATCTCAGGTAACATTACCCAGGCTCTGCCTTTGGGTCCGCAGAATAATAATTACTGAGCTGAGAGATGTCAGCTGCCTGATTTACACAGAACACTTTTGTAGTTGTTTGTTACTAAGCCACCTATTTTTGTTCCTAGGGGACGATCTCCCGATTGGTACAACAAGGTATTTGGACATCTGTGCGCAATGGAAGTTGCCCGTATCCGGAACTCATTCCCACCTCTAAATCCATGTGGGCCTGAAACAAAGCTATGAGCGTGGGGAACTTTGTCTGCAGATTGTGTACTACCAGGAATTTTTCCTCTTTCATTGAAAAGCCTCACTGGAAATCTTCCAATGACCAGAATCTAGCACCCACAGATTCACAAACATAATACCCTATGGCTATGTGGCTTTACCGGTTCTGGCTTTGGGGATGGTTGAAATGGGTCAAATTGTAGATGTGGTGCTGGTTGCGCAGCGAACTCTACTGTGAGATGTTAAAGTTCTAAGAAACATGTGATAAATGCGACTGCCTTCCTGATTGGCAACATGTTACATAAGACAAAATTCTGCGTTGACATCCAATTCGCAAATTACATATATAAAACTTTGTCCTGCTTTTTTCATGATGGCATTAACAGTGATCAGTATTATCTATTTCTTTTTTTTGGGTTTTTTTTTTTTCCTTTTGCCAATGTGTTAATGGGAATCCCCCCCCCCAAACTATTGTATTGTATGTAGAGAATGGAATGTTATGTATGTTTCAGAAACGTGTGTGCGACGGTTTATGTAGTATTTTCATGTGACTGTTGTGAATGTACTTATCTGACCAGACGACCTTTGTAACAAAGATTAACAATTAGTGTGACTGGTTCCTGGCACGATACAATGCTACACCTGCCTGGACCAATTTCAGTCTCTTCTTTCTTAATGTAGTATTAACCCCTTAATGGTTCTCACATAAAGAAGGACTGGAAGCTTGTAAAGCATTAGTTTGCATTTTATTGATGGTCAGATGGACCCTCAAGATAAAGGAGCTTTTTTTGTGCCAATTCTAGTTGAGTTTTTCAGAGTTTGTGGGCCCTGATTGTTCCAGACCCATTCTATTTGTCCATCAACAGATAATTAGCAGCTGCAACCTTCGGGACCAATCCATTTTTTTGAATAGTTTACTAAATATGACTTTTTTGTGTTGAGTAGCCAGTCGTGCATTCTACTGTTTGAGTGCCCTTCTTTTAAACTAACTGTAGGGATGTGATGTGATGTTGTCCATCATACAGTAGCATTGGCACTAGAGGGGCTCCTGTTATCTTCTGACAACTGCCTCCTGCTTGCAGGGCAAGAAGGGCAGAGCTATAACTATCTGTGCCACTTTGGCACTACTACTGCCTTAGGCATATGTAACTGGACAGCTTCCTAGTGTCCCATGTGAATAGGAAGCATTCTGAATGCTAATTTCAGTGTCCTTTTTAGACATTTTAGCAAAAATATCTTTATGTATTTCCTTTTTCAGCATTGTATGTATGATTTTTATAAGTCAATGTGGGCCGGGATACTCACACTTTGATCTTTTAATAAAATGTATCGCCAACACTCGGTTTGTATAATGTGTGCGAAGACTGCCTTGGAGTTCGTTGCAAACTTTATATTTCAATCAGTTTCTGGGTGGACATTGTGATCTACAATCCAGTGGTATTCCACTCACTTGTAGGTAGAATGTATCGACTATGCTGGCTGATCACAGCTGCTTCTGTCTACAATACAATAAACCTAATGTGGAAGGGTGATTTGTTATATATTAATAATGTACAGATTAAATCATAATATATACTATTTTGTACTTTTCTGTCACCAGAGAACTGTGTGCAACACAGCATGTTATCAGTGTTTATATTTAAGGGATGTTTTCTAATATAATCCACCTTCATTGACCGGAGAAATAATAAAATACCCTCCAAAATATTTTCTGTTTTTGAATCTTGCTTTATTAAACTAAAAATTCTGTGTATGAACTTGCAGGAGAAGCATGTGTATGACTCCATTTGTCTGTTGCACTTCAAAGCAGGGCAGAATATTGTCTAAATGCAGTGTGAAAAAACTAAGTCTTTAAATTCTACGGTTTTACATATCAGGACATAACAATCATCTGTTCCTAAAAATTAGGTAAATACAACATCAGATGAACACCACATGACATTTTACACAGTGTCATGACTTATTGAAAAATAAAACCTAAATGGAGAAGCCATGTGTGAAAAAGTACACCTTATGATTCAAAAGCTTGTAGAACCACTTTTAGCAGCAATAACTTGAAGTAATTGCTTTCTGTACGAATCATTCTGGAGGAATTTTGGTCCGCTCTTCTTTATAACATTGCTTCAGTTCATTGAGGTTTGCGGTCATTTGTTCATGCACAGCTCTATTTAGATCTCACCACAGCATTTCAATTGGGTTAAGGTCTAGACTTTGATTTGGGCCAACACCTTGATTCTTTTCATTTTCAGCCATTCTGTTGTAGATTTGCTGGTGTGCTTGTCCTGTTGCATGACCCAATTTCTGCCATGCTTTAGCTGTCGGAAAGGTGGCTTTGGTATACTTTGGTATACAGAGGGGTTCGTGGTTGAAAATGACAGCAAGGTTCCCAGGTCCTGTGACTGCAGAACAAGCCCAAATCACCACCTCTCCACCACCATGCTTGACAGTTGATATGTTGGTGCTGATATGCTGTGTTTGGTTTCCTTTAAACGTTATGCATTATGGCGAAGCATCTCCACTTTGGTCTTATTTGTCCAAAGGACATTGTTCCAGAAGTCTTGTGTCTTGGTTTGTTCAGATGCAACTTTGCAAACCTAAGCCATTTTTAGAGAGAAGTTGTACTGTCAAGAACTTTAGTATTTAACATGCTGAGGTCTGTAGAATCTGAGATATAACTCTCTGAGCATTGCACAGTCTAACAGGGTAAATTTGCTGGAACGTCCACTGGGAAGACTGGCCACTATCTTGAATGTTTTCTACTTTTGAATAATCTTTCTCACTTTAGAAATTGTTTGTTTGGAATTGGCCTTATAACCTTTCCCAGATTGATGGGCAGCAGCAATTGCTTCTCTAAGATCATTGCTGATGTGTTTCCTCCTTAGCATTGTGTTAACATACACCTGAATGCTCCACCACCATCAAACTGCTAAAACTTTGTCTTTTATAAAGGTGGTCACACTTGCTGATGATGATAAATTATGAAGGACATTTTAATAACAGCACCTGTCTGCTACTTAGCATCTTAATTTCTATGGAAGCAAGTAAGGGTGTACTTGGTTTTTCACACATGGCTTCTCCGTGTTGGCTTTAGTTTTTTAAAAACATTATGACACAATGTAATATGGTATGCGTTGTTCATTTATCTGAGGTTATATTTAACTATTTTTTGGACAGATTATTTTCTAATTTGTAAAACCATAAAAATCTAAAAGGGTGTACTCACGACTGTACAACATATTGTGCCGGTCAGTTCATTAATACCTTCTTATAGCTCATACGGCCAAAGAGGGGCACTGTTTTAGGGGGTGTGACTGGCAAGCCTTTATTAAGACTTTTTATGTGACTTCATGACCACTGGTTGCCTTTTATGTAGCTGAGCAAGAATTGTGCATTATATTTATAGTATTTTATCCCAACTGTCCCGATTTGGGCAAGACAGTCCTGATTTTGGGACGGTGTCCCACCTATCCCTACCTCTGTCCCGCTTTGCAGGGGCCGAGGAAGGGTGAGGTGCGATCGGTACTCACCTCAGGTGCAGCTGCGGGGGGCGCACAGCGTGCAGGACTAGTTGAGAGATCACACTCTCCCTCAAGTCGCCCGATCAGCACCTGCAGCGTGCAGGACTATTTGAGAGATCACAATCTCCCTCAAGTCAGCCGACATTAGGGAGCGCAAGGTCTGTCACTTCAAACCTCGCTTTACTGCTCCCTAATCACTATGTGCTGGCAAATAACGGCGAACGCGGGAATATGACGTTGTACCCACACTCTCTGCATCAATAGCCATTGCGTTGTGGTGAGTGACAGACCTTGCGCTCCCACCACAGGATGGGGAGAAAGGGGTGTAAGGGCAGTGTATGTATATGTTTCTAAGCTCGTGTGTGTAAGAGCAGTATAGGTATCTGTAAGCTGGTGTGTATATGTGTGTGTTTTTATGAGCAGGTGTGTGTAAGTAAGGACAGTGTACATGTTTATGGGCAGGTGTGTGTAAAGGCAGTTTGTATGAACAGGTGTGTGTATAAAGGCAGTGTGTGTGTGTGTGTGTGTGTTTATGGGTAGGTGTGTGTAAGGGTCCTGAGAGGGAGGTAGAGGGTGGCTACAATTCCCATGACACCTGAGAATAATGGGAATTGTAGTTCACAGCTAGCATTTGCAGCTTTACTGTTGACTGCACTTCCCAGCTTCCCACTTCAGCTAGCATCATGGAAGCAGTATGTCTGGCTGAGCCTCATGTGAACTGTAGTCAACAGCAGGTGATGTGGCAGGTGTTGGTTGTGGATTACGACTCCGATGATGCCTAGTCATGGTGGACACCTGGCTGGTTGAGCATCATGGGAACTGTAATTCACAGCTAACATCTGCAGCTTTATCTACTGTTAACTGCAGTTCCCATGATGCTCAGCCAGCATCATGGAAGTAGTATGTCTGGGTGAGCCTCATGGGAATTCAATTCAATGTGTTGGTTATTTTTAATATGCATGACTGTGCTGACAAAAATGAAGTGTATTTTAAGAGCGCGACATTGTGAAGTGCAATTTGTTGTATTGGTGACTTCCGTGACAGCAATTAAAAAAATTGTTGGGGAGGTATGCATATTGCAGTGGCTCTCTATACTTTATACAAATTTACTCATTTCTATATTTTATTTTTTACATGTTTTTTTTGCGGCCTTGAGTATTATTGGAAACATCATTTGATCCTCATTTTGTTTATTTCTACTGCGCAACACTTTATAACACTGCATTTACCTTTCTTGTTTTCTTAGGTGGTATATCCAGTGTTTGCTGCATTTATTTTTTGGGAGTAGGCGCCTAAGTTACTTTATATTGTTCTATTATTTAGTACTTAATTTAAACATATCTTGTGTTTCATACAAATAATTGTGCTCAATCGCACCCATCAAACATTCTGAGCTCCTAGAAAGCAAAAAAAACATCAGGGGAAGAAAGTCTCTAAAGGATACTCGGGAGGTATGGTTTATTGAGCTTATGTTGAATAATAAAAAGTTAAAGGAGCTCTATGTTTTTGAATGACATGCACTATTTTATTCACTTATTAAACAATGCTGGGGCTGCCTGTGTGCCTTATTTAGGACAACGTGTATGTTTCTATAAAAGGGTTATTGGAAAGTACACAATTACAGGGAGAGTATGTGAACGATGCATAAGATAAACAGAAAATTTAAAACCACGTGACTAAGCTCTGTTTTACTTGTACCCTATGAACAAAAAGCATAAATAATAATCTTTGAAACCTGCAGTTTTGCGGTCCTTTAAGACAAACATGGATGCATTTGGCGAGGGGAAATCTCTCTGCATCAACTATTAATTATACAAGGGAAGGTCAGCCCTCCTTGCAGGAGAAGCTTACTCAGTTGGTTCCTTCACAATGCATAGATACACCAGGGTGTTAAGATGTATAACAGAAGGGTATATTTACTAACCTGAGAGTTTGCAGAAGACTTGAACAAGTGTGATAGCAATAGTAGTGAAGATGCCCCTAACACCCTTGTGTTCTCAAGTAAACATAGTCAACAACTTTGCAATTTTGTACAGTATGAAAATTATAGTCTTAATGAAACTCCATTCTCTGACAAAGTAACTTTGAATACCTTTCACATCTGTTACTGTAAAAAAAAAAAAACTTTTTGCTGGTTAAATAGGAAGGGTTAGTGTCGGCGCTTGCATATCCTTCACTTAAAGTGCCCCGAAACACCCAGAATGTAGGACGCTTAAATTGCTAATTTGTTTAAAAATTCCCATACCCATGTCGACAACATATGAAACCTGAAGTCTTCATATAAGGAACTATAAATATATTTACATGTCCTTTTTTATTTACAATTCTGTCTGGTTTTACTATCCAGTATACACAGCAAAGCATTGTTTATAGTCAATAAATCCTGATTTGACACTGAACAGCAGTAACGAGAGATCTCCTGTACAACCTCCATTCTTTTCACCACTGGAGAAGAAATTGCTTTATGAACTCGCTACAATATTTGTCAAAGTAGTGAAATTATTCTGTTACACCAAGCAATCACTATGCGTTGCAATTGCTGTTGTGCTTTTGGTTTATAGGGTGTGAAAATGTTTTTTTCTTTTCAACAGCTGTTACACACAGGCCTCCGTTGTCTGCAGCTGTTTCCCCATTTATCTTGGAATCCAGGCTAAAGAATGGCAAATAGTCATCATAGAAAACACTGCTGCAGGAATGACCTGGGTGATTGTAACTGTATTAAAAGGCGCATCCACCATTCTGCGCTGGCATTCTGATCACCGCAGCTCTTCCGTTATGGCAAACAATAGACTTACTGAAGGCACGGTATAACATGATGAGGGAGGTACAATTCGTCTTAATCCCGCTGGTATCTAGTGATTGATGCAGGAGCCGGCGTTGGTCCTTGTGGGAGGGTATCGGGCGACGGCAGCATCAAGCAGTGTTGATGTGAATGGACACCAATGTAAAACTCTTTCCAGACTCTTGTATATGGTTCCTTTTTCCCTGAAGACATTGTTTAAGTTTTTCTTGGAAGGATGAGGTCGTGAGCGTGTATAAAATGGGGTTTATAGCACTGTTGATAGGCAGGATAAAAATCACAATCCAGGATGTAATGGTGCCTGTGATGAAGAGCAGTGTATTGGTGATTGGGAAAAAAAGTTCTGCTTTGTTAATGGTAACGGAACAGAACCTAATATTTCTGACATTAATTTAATTGTGCATTTAGTTACGGTTTCAAGCCTTACATTAAAGGAACAATCTTTAACTTGAAAGAAAACAAGGGGAAGTGGACCATGAGTCAATAGGTCATAGTGAAGCAAGTGGGCTCATGAGGGCCAAAAAGACCAACCAGGACATCCGGGTAGCGGAATAAGAATCAAATTGATCCCTAGTGCAGTTCCTCATACTCTTGGCATACTCTACAGTATTTTCAGCCCACAGGTTAAGGTGGGGTTAAGTATATTTATATATTTATCTCAAACAAAACGAGTTTATGATAACATAACATTTTTAATGGATGCATTTCTTCTCATACTGTCAGAAATAGTGTATACATCCTGATTCTTCATCTGTAACATGTTGGAATCATGTAACGGTACTAAATAAGTGCCCCAGATTTTCATTTAAAAATCAGCTTATCCGTTATCTGTAGTATTGTTGACCGAGCCTGTACTTTGGAAGCTTTGAGACTCCTTTACCTTGCAGGTAACCTTGCTCTGAGGAGGCGTATAAGGCATATCCAAATTAGTTTTGTTAAACATTTTTTTGCTTTCTGTGGGGCTCGGGGCTTCTGCTAGATCGTTCTTCTACATGTTCTCTTACCTGGAATCTCAGCCTCTGTGAGGGAGACTGCCTTCAATAAAAAGATGGGGATCCAGCATAGGGCATCAGTGAAGACTATGAAGAAGAATCTCTTGGCAATAGTGACTTCACGTGAGAGGACGCTGCGCTCTGCTGTTTTAGCACCAGTCTTGTGTATAGAGCAGAACATGCTGCTGTACGAGAAGACAATGGTGATAAAAGCCAGAACGTTCAGACCTAGAACAGAGCAACAAAACAGACCATAATTCATTATCTGTGTTGATATTCATTAAACTTTTAGTGTACGCATCAACAATTCATTTAAAGGAACAGTAACGTATTTTTTATTGTTTTGCTTAGATGGTTGCATTAGGTGATTACTAACAATTTCCTAAAATATTCCCAGTTTCATCCAGAAAGCACCAGCATCCAACTGTGTTGTCCCATTCACGGTTCCTACTACTACATGTATGGTTTCTACAAGACCTGGAAGGCTGTAGATTGTAATGTTTTTCTAAGAATAGAACTTTTATTAATTCGAAAGTATAATACCAACTACATTTATAGAAATCAAGCGATCTGAATGTTGTCTTACTTTGTCTTACTTTTTGCCAGCAACAGCTAAAAAGCGACATCAAAGCACAAGTGGCACATTGCAACGTCTAATCAATAACTTATAGTTAAATGGTTCCTGAGTGCAAGTACATAAATCTTAAGGAACACTTCACTTCAACCCACTTGTGTAGGAGACCCATAAAATGCTCTATGATGCTTATGTATAAATATGTCATAAGTGCATAATGTGGTATATAAAATGGATCTACCAGACTTTATATGAACGTAATACTGTGAAGTAAGATTTGGTGGTTAATTGATGTTTTTGCAACACCTTTATCCATAATCCTCTAAAATCTAATACGTTCTTACTTATTTGTTAAATTGTTTTTGTTCCTTTAAACTCTTTCTATATTGGCATGGTTAAATGTTAAAAAAAAGTCCCAGGTTTTGGGGTACAAAATACCCTTGGTGAAGAAGGTGTTAAAATCTGATCTTGAACGGATGCTTGGTTTCATTATGTATTATAACCCACAGCACGACACTGGATTAATCTATTAATAAAGCAAAGCATATATCTATTTTTAAAGCTTCCTTCACAATAAATGATATACCGTACTGGCTCGGATTTAGGCCGCACCCGAATATAGTTAGGTGCTTTTTTAATGAAAAAAGTTTCTGCCCCCCCCCCGAGATATGCTGCCACTCTGTCCCCAAGATGTTCCCCCCCCCACCAGACTTACCGGTGCAGACTCCACGGGGTCTTGCGGGGCCGGCGGGGGACATCTACACATAACACGTATTCAACTTCCAGTGCCGGCACTTCCGCCATGGGAAGTACCGACAAGGAAGATTGTTCTCGCAGACGTTCACCGGCAGCGGCGATGCGAGCAGAAACAACCTCCGCTGCCGGCACGTCTGCAAGATGTGCTTTAAAATCTCCCTTGCCGGGACTCCCCCGTGGGAATTCCCGGCAAGGGAGATTGTTAAAGCACATCGTGCAGACGTGCCGGCAGCGGAGGCTGTTTACACGCTTCGCCGCTGCCGGTGAATGTCTGCACGATGCGCTTAGACAATCTCCCATGTCGGCACTCCCCCCGTGGGAAGTGCTGGCAGGGGAGGCTGTCTGAGCACATCCGAGAGTAGGATACAGGTCCCCTGCACCGCTGCGGGGGATCTGTATCCATGTCCCTGCCGTCGGGCGCTAGACCCCGAATATAGCCCGCACCCCCACTTTAAAGACTTAAAGTGGGGGGAAAAAGTGCGCCCTATATTCGAGCCAATACGGTAAATACAATTGCCCTATGTTTAAATATTGAACCAAAAAGAGAATGTTTATATTTGAAAAACAAATGATTAAGACTATTAAAAGACCAAATTGCCATGCTGATCACAATGGGCCAAGAATAAACCACTACATAGCGGAATTTTAAGTGAAAGCTATTATTGCGAGCAAGTTCTTATTGGTGGATTAAGTGGGAATGATGCATATCTGCTGCTGGAAAAATATCAGGGCTTTTTTTAAGCTACCAAAGCTGATGGCTATAAATTCCCTTTATTTTGTAGAATAGCAAAGCTAGATGTGTGCTGTACTGATTTCTATAAAACAGATGATGTTTATTTAATTTCATTCCAGATTAGTTTTAACCATTTGCCTACTTTTTTTTAGTACTTGTATGTTTTTTTACCATAAGTTGGTTTAATCAAGATTCCCATTTTCCATGTTTGTGTGCCCACATAAAATATACTATACTTTTTTGCAGGGCAAATTTTACATGGTTTCTACATGTCCATACCCAAAAATATGCTGATAGAGTAACCCCGTGCTCCAAACTTTTCTGTGCTGTCGGATTGCAGAGGAAAGCACACTCCATTCCTGCCATAGAAGTTTCCAAATTTGTCATAGCTCAAGAAGGGGATGACAGTGATGAGGAAGCCCAGTCCCCATATGGCAATCAGGGTGCACAAGGTTTGCCCACGTCCTGCTCGGAAGTGGCTAAACGGAAAGACAATGCACAAATATTTTTCCAGAGTCATATAGGTGAGCAGCATGACGGAAACCTCAGATGACAGCATTGCCATCGAGCCCACGAGCTTACACTCCCAGCTCTCCATCCATATCTGAGCATGTTTATTATACTCTCCCTGAAATTTTATATCAAAGGCTCCAAGACAGAAGAGGTAGAATCCCATTAGACAGTCTGCACCTGATGGAAAAAAATTAAAACAAAAAAACACGGTATCAGACTGATGGAAGACCATCGTGACCATAAAAATGCTTCCCTGGCCAAGAGTTCACTGCACATACGAAAAAATGAATGAAATGAAAATGAAAAAATACTCTTAAAATTGTGAACAGTTACCTTTTATAGTTTACATGAAATTGTATGCATTTTGAAAGGCAACACAAGCCCAAGTAACTACATGAAACTCACGGAAAGTCACCAATAAGCCCACATTTTATGAAACGTTGATGTTACAGAAATACATGCAAAGGCACGTATACATATATGTAAGGAATACATTGGTTATTTGCAAATCAATACACTTAAGCATGTCTATGACTCCTCAGTGTGACCATCCCAAACACAATATCATCATTAACAATAACATAACCGCCAACCTATAAAACAAGCAGTCTCTATGGTAGCTCTGCGACTCACACTCTGGGCTACTTAGGTCTCATCTGATAAGCCTGAACCACTCCCTGCTCACACTCCAGACAGGAAGTGAACATGGAACAAACCACTTGTGGCTGGGGGTGGTGGAATGTATGTCTTACTTAACTATGGTCTTACTTAACTTTTCTTGCAGCTTCTGTGATAACAACCCCCACACAGAGAGGCCTGCCATGTCGTTGTAAGACAATCACTGTGGAAAGGGACAGCTGCGGGTGGCTCTCCGAGGATGTTTGGGCCCTGGGTAGCTACTTTTTTTGTAAAAGATTCCACTTACAGCACAGAGATTTGATGGACATAGTGTGCTGGCAGTTTTCTGTGACAATGAAGGATCTCATGCAAATCACAAACAGGTTCCCAAAGCAGGTGACGCAAGCCATGACCCAGACAAAGACTCTGAGCAAGATGTTGGCAAGTAGATTCTCAAACGACGAGATCCCATCACTCTTGGGCTTGCAGCTCCGTACGTGAGGAGCATGACTGCAGTACTTGAACTTCTTGAAGTAACTGCAGGCAAAAGAAGAGAAGAACATATCTATATAATTAGCTGCATGGAAAGAAGAAAGGAACATATCTTTATAATATTAGCTGCAGGGAAAGAAGGGAGGGACATATCTCTATAATATTAAACAGACATTTAGGATTACAAATCAATAAAAAAGCAAAATGCACCTTAAGGGCGAACTGTAAGTGGTAATCTTGAAAGAGATTACCAGCAATAGAAGTGGCGGAAAAAGTTGTCAATGGTTGTGACATGTTCTTGCTTATAGTATCTCCTACACCTTCATACTTACATGTGAGACAAGTTAACCAGGCTAGAAAACATGCGGTTATGAATGTTTGGAATCTCCATATCTTCCATGGCTCTGTCAACAAGAAAATATATAAGCAATAACTACAAGATTTCTTCTACCATCGCTATCAAATATCTCCACAATTCCATCCATCTCAGAGCCATCACAATTTTACAATACTTATTTCATAGCTTTCAGAAAAATCTGTGTACTTCTACTAATATTAAAAAGATGACACCTTTATTGGCTGATGGAATTCAATTAGATTGCAAGCTTATAGGACTACTTAGGTCTCATATGATATCCAAGATATGAGAGTCTCTAAAGTTTGCTCTCTAATGCAATTGTGTTAGCCAATAAAGGTATCACCATTACCAAATTTGCTCTTTTTAAGTTACATGGATGTTTCTCTGAGGACTGACAGCTGATATTTGAGGTCTCCAAACATCAGTTTGAATTTTTTTAAAAGTTGGTCTGCTCCCATAGGAACGTGACTGCAGGGAAGCTATTGTATGTTGTTTTTTTTAAAGGGAAAGTCAGCAGAAAAAGCAGGTTGTACTTTAAACACCCCCGCAATATTTCAAAATAAAATTTTACTTGTCACACAGTTTCCCTTGGAATATTTTCAGATTTTCAGATCATAATTGTAGCTTTGCAAATATGTTGATTAATTTTTTTGTGACTTTTATATATATATATATAATATATAATCACATTAATTATTTAGATATTAACATTTTCATTTGTTTTTGTGGGGGGCAGCATTGTGAGCTGCATTGATAATGGGAAAGGGGTGGGGAGTAGTAGTATTGCTCATGTGTATGGTGTTGGATAGTGTTTGTATGTGTAAGTATATGGTGCTTGATTGTGTGTTTCTTAGTATTTGGTATATATATATGTGTGTGTGTGTCAACCTATGTGTTAGCGGGAGGGCTTGTATCAGCTTATTGTGTTGTAGTACCAGGGTTGAGCCTTAACATGTTAGTGAGGGGAAGAGGGGGGAGTAAGCAAGTGCGAGTTTGCATGCTAGTACATGTGTTCGTATTGGGGGGGTAAACACTGCACCCACGTGCCACTAACCCTAGGCTCGCTCCTGTATGCTTTCTGGATTTGTTAATGTTGAAAAAAACAATAAACATGTGTACGCATAAATAATACATATAGGATGTGCATTGATTTCTTGGTTTGTTATGTATCCCCTGAGTGTAGGCTGAATAGCGCTTTCATACAACATCTGTATGGCATGGAAAAGGAGAACACAATCCTGAATATAAGACAAGATCAAGGAATGATTATGGTTTCAGTATTACAGGAGATGGGCCAAACGATTCTTAACTGTCATACAATTCTGTGTTTCTATGACACAGTGGGGTGCCTGCAATTATATACTAGTTAACTGTCGGTATATTGAAGTCTATTCATCTCTAAAATTCAGTTAATATCACACATTGTGCTTTCATTATAAGAATATGCTGGGATTCCATGCTTCTATATCAAGCATTTCTATAGACAGAATATTTCCACAGTAATTATCCTGTAACATAGTGTAAGATATATGTCCCCCTGGGTTTCATATTGTTATCTTATTCAAGGTAATTCATGTGCAATGAATTTATAAAAGGATTTGTTAAAATGGAGGTGTTAATTTGTCATGAAAGGCAACATGTCACATGCATCACTAAGGTATTTGTGAGAGAGGAGAATTATCATAAATATGTAAAGGGGAACTTGAAGGTTCCTCAGGAGACAAAGAACATAGTATTTGTTGCAGATATGAACCATCTGGCCCATCTATTATGCCTATTTTTTCATGTTTTTATGTTGATATTATAGTATATATTAAACAAGGCTCTTACAAGGACTGCAGGTTCGTCAGGAGATCAAACTGATTTTGTGGAATGTGGCTCAATGGGTTGAAAGAGATGTTCCTGGAAAGGTAAACACAGTAAGCAAATTCTGTCATCTCCCAATCTTACAAACATATAAACAATAACCATAATAGTAATATGGTTATTAACATTCTGATTGTAACCATATTATGGGTAAGATTTAGAAATAAAAACTATTTTCGAGGAGGTATTTTTTTAGGTTAGGACTCATTTGAGACTATTCAACCATCATTTTAAGCAAACGTGAAACAAAAAAACACACAGTTACATTATTTTTGGAGTTATGGTAAAGTTATCCCATGTAGTCCTGGGACCATGTCTATACCCGGTAACACTCTGGGTTTCACTGTAAGTTTCTTCTTTCTCTGGGCATGGTATGAGCGTTTGGCTCACTTTTGCCCACTTACTAAAGGCTGTCTGGGTCCTGCTCCCTCAAGTGCAGCTAGCATACCACCTTGAATGGTTAGTCCCTTCCCAAAGTCACTGCACCAGATTGAGGAGAGTGCTGGATTGCTAACCCTGGAAAGTTCCCTGCAGGTAGTAGTTGTGATCTGTGCTTATAGCAGTCAGTATGTATACAGGTGTTGATGTATTTATGTGGGGATATCTCTCAATGAATGCACGTGTTAATGAATATTAAGCATGTATGTGTATGTGTGTTGAAGTATGTAAGGGCATTATGGCTTTGTGTGTTTATTATGTATATATTTATAGTTATACTGCCTCACGTATTTGGTTACGTGAGGACATTCAGTTAGCATATCAGGAGTATCAGAGTGTATGGTGGAAGGGGGGGGCAAGGGACAATGAAGGCACAAACAAGTTGTTTGGGGGCAATGATGGCACAGACCAGCTGTTGGGAGGCCCCGGGGAGAGCGTGCGAGAGAGAGAGAGTGAATGAAAATGAGAGTGAACTTTTTATTTTGTTTTCATCCGATTCTGGACTTGTTTTAGTGGCTTTGTGCAAATTGCTGAATTTACCAATTTACCAAAATTCAGTAAATTTTATTTGAATGCACAAGTCTAGTATGTATTATATATACATATAGTATATATAACTGCCCAGTTCCCGCTCACTTAAGGATTTCTAGGACTACACACGGCCTTACATGAAGCCATTCTCCAGAAGATGAAGAACTCTGAGTAGTTAACATGGGAAGTTCCCAAGTTTGAGTATAAGCCACTTATTTCATTCAGTGCTTTAGCAGAGTGAGAATCTGGCACTAGATCTAGAACTCTCTGAATTTTGCTTGAGGGCTCTAGAATTCACAGCTGTTAACAGCACCTTTAGGTCAATGTTTATTCAAGTAAAAGTGGTGTCCTGGCACCCCCTGACAACATTGCACCTATTCCTCTTTCAAGGTTCTCCGCACCCCTACATGTGGCTACAGTGATACAGAAAATGACGTTTTCATATTAAAAAAAGAAAGTGGTATTAAATGAATAAAATAGTCAATAAAAGAAAAAAGCAAATCTCTCCATTCTGGGCATATGTCTACCCTGACCACTAAGATATCCAGATCTACTACTAAGTGTAACACCCTCCACCTCACTTCTTTTGACAGCAGTAAATTGGAATGCATGGGATAATAGTTCTACATTCTTATCCATGTTCATTAATTAGAAGTGTTTAAACACAAGAAGATTCACGCGCCTTATCCCCTAGACAGTATTCATTTTTGCTCACAATGTGAAATGTGTCCGACTCTGTTGGAGCAGAACACTTACAGCTGTTGGAGGTCCTGCAGGTTCGTGAACAAGGAGGGTGGAAGCTCCTTAATCTGATTGACAGACAGATCTCTGATTGTATGAAAAACAGTAAATAGAAAATAAGTTGGGTCTGCAAATTATGTATTAAAATGCAATCATTCATGCTTATTTATATCTTGAGTACAAATGAAATTACTTTGTAGTATAATCACTGCCATTGTCGGACAAAATCTGGCCAATTTAGTTACAAAAAGTTTCAAGTTATGAAAATTAAAGACACTAAATAAAATGTGTTATAAGCTTTTAGCAACATGCACATTTTATATATCAGGAAGTCCAGCATTTTATGATATTTAATGGTCTGATGCCACTAGGTTTTATGTCCTTAAACGTGGTTGGTCAACTTCAAGGCTTCCAGTAATTTTGATAAAGGCTACTATCAATTGTGAAAGGATTGTACAGAAGAAATGACTCACAGATCCACCAGCTTGTTCATTTGGGATAAAGCTCCTGGTTGAATTTTTCGAATCTTGTTTCTGCGCAGGACCCTACGATAGAGTGAGTGTAAAAAACATATAGTTAAGTTTGCTTTTTTTGTACAAGGGAACACACAAAGACAGGAAAAACCTGGACGAATGACCCTTCATAATGCATAATGATGTCAGTTAGTTGAAATTGCAACGCTAATGCAAACGCTTCCTTTAGTGAAAGATTTCGGCTACTCCTGGGGTTTACTGAAGAGATGCATTGATGTTGTCAGCCCCCAGGACTCACTTATGTGTCATTAATGCTGAGTGCTGGAGTATAACACTACGTATTTCACTACGGCATTTTACTAGGCACATTTTGGATTATTTTTTTAGTACCTTTTATTACCTTTATTACTCCCTTTTAGTACCAATCCCTGCCAAAATGTGTGCTTGTAAATGCGTCTGGAGATCGAAGATAAGGAAGCAGGCCGGAGCAGATCTGGGCATGTGTGTTGTCATTAACTTTACACCTTCACTCACTAGATAACACTTTATTTTGAGGTGAAGATGCGGTAATGGGAGAATCTTATAAAGATTTTCATTTTATACACTTTTCACATGTTGGATGGTGTCTACATTGATTTTTCTGTTATGCTTTGTACCAGGATTTCTCTTTATACATAGCTATGTGTAATCATGAATTTGGAAGAATCTCTTACCTAGATTTCCTGAGGTTTAGAAAATGTAAAAAGGGAAACTATCAATGCGAGATCTTTTAATATCGTAGATACAAAGCAACATGTTTACCTTTATTTAGGCACTAAAGGGAACTTCACAAGGCAATACGGTTGTCTCAATGTGACATTTATGTTTGACAGGGACATAATTGTACATGTCATGGTCATGTCATGTACTCACAAGACCATGAGCTGGTCCTTTAGTACTCATGGTTCAAAGCCAAATAATTATCACTTCAGGTGTTCAATAGACATTTTTAATCTAACCCAACTGAAGAGCTAAATAGGATGGGATCTCACATCTAGGACCCGGTAAAATATATAGACAGCATCTTAAGCAGCTCATAAGGAATTATGATGATCGGTACATAAATCCGTTCAAGTCAACTTAGGCTAAATCAAAACGCATTGGAAAACAGTAAATTCATTCACATAGGAACTAAGTCTATTTAATATTATACTTGACAGGTATTTGAACCTCCCTGAGTCACTCACCTGAATAAACCCCATAGTATGACAAGCATAGTGCAGATATATATATATATACATATATATGTATATATATATATCAATTAACCATTCTTTTCTTGTTTTTATGATCGTACTGTTGAGCTTGGATAGGATTTGGAAATGGGACTGCAGAACAATCATAGTTCTGCTTCACTGGCTAAAAAGAAATTGCTACTTCAAAAGGCTCATACAATCTCTTATCTCAAAGCGGAAAAGCTTCCTGCATTGTGAGATTAGATTTATGCAGCTTGAATGTGATTATTTCTGTTCTTCTGATGACACTTAGTTTCGTTCTGCAACAATCATTTTTATTTTACAGAGACAGTGGTCTAATCAAAGTAAAATTATGTACCAACAAGAAAGTACCTATGTCCCTTTCAAAAACATAAACATGTTGAACATCAACAACCTCTTGATTTAATTGGATGAGAGAGAAGATCAGAGTCAAAGACTTCAAATTCTCTCTGTTACAGCTAGAACTGCCCCCACCCCAACAGACTTGATAAGGAGAGAAGGGCTCTAGACATTACCCTTAGTTGGTTACAATAAGGTCACCGTGGGTTAAAAACTAGGTCTGACCATTTAAAGTACTGTAGAGCAAACATTAAGAAGTTGCAGGTTACTAAATAAGATTTATTGGTATGTTTTGTACAATAGCACTCATCTTTGCCTGTAAGGGTCTTAAAAAAAAAGAGTTTTGAAGGGCAACCTTATAATATATTTATAGGGCAAACAGCATTTACAGTTGGACCCTTGGTCTGATACAAATGATACATTTTGACCCTAAAAGAGTCTAATGCACGTGAACACATTCACACAAATTGTGCCAGGCTGCTGCTATCAGATGATAATGTTTGATGTCATATAATCATAAAGCAATAAATAAAACACAAGCACCTACGGATACAAGCAAAAGCACCTTACACTTTTAATTAAATAAAAAGTGCTAATTATGTGGATACATCATTTTTCAGATTTAGCAAAACTTGGCCCATGCTGGTTGCACCAATGCAGCCCTTTAAGTCACAGATGTAAAAAGAACTTTATATAGAACTCTTCTAGTAAATGTGATGACCTGTAGACAAAGGGATGCCAAAGTCCTTTTCAATCAGTAATGGTTTCAACAAATGACCACTAGGGGGAGCCAGCTAGACGTACACAGAGCAAATTTCATTGCATGCAAAACCTTACAAATAAGAACCAACTGGCTGAGGTTTACATTTCATGGTCCACACAAGAAAGAACAATATTTCTGCAGGTAACATGGACCACAGAGACTGAAGCTACACTTATGGCAAATGTCAATACCTTAGCCTTATTCCTATCCAGGGATTGATTATCAATTCAATTACAAAGGAGATGTGATGGGTCAAACAAAACTGGCACTACACTTGAGTTAGCAAGTCACCACCGGGGGCCAAAAGGCAATAGCTCTCGCAACTTTTAAAATGGCAAAAGTTGGACATTTTTGTTTTTATAGAGCGACTACTGACACGTTATTAGCCAATCTCTTCCATAAATACAGTCCCTGCAGTTTATATACATTATTGCCAGTTTTATTTCTGTACAATATAGCAGTGCTCCTCAACCCTCTCCTTAAGGCACACCTAACAGTCCAGGATTTAGTTTTTTGTTTTTTTTTAAAAAGCGAAAGAGAGAGAAAGGGGCGCCGAGTGGTCTTCGCTTACCAAGCTGTCAGTACCCGCTCGACGCGCCTCTCTCTCTCCTCTGCAGCGAGTCTCCCTGTTCTCCCTGCACCGAGACCGAACAGGGAGACTCGCCGCAGGACTGCTGAAAGGTAAGTACAAGGGGGGGGGGGGGGCAGGGGGGGGGCCCCAGGCGGCATTTTGCCTTGGGCCGGCCCTGTATAGACGTATGTATTATATACTTATATGGTTATACACATCTGCAAGGTATCTTTCAGAACTAAATAAGGTTATTGTTCTACTATGTAAGCGGATGTAAATGGATTCACCAGGCACACTTTGCAACATGGATTAGTGCCTTCCTAATCATTAAAGCCATTGTAACAAAAAGTAACTATAGTGATGTCATACTGTTAGGAAAATGATGGCACTAACTAACAAATCAGGTAACACAACTTTCCACCAACTATACTTACCAAGAACTAATATAAGAATTCATAACACTGATTGGAATAGTGGTCTCAGTAATACATAAGTTTAATAACCACATTTATAGAGAAGACAGGATACCTTTCATCTGCAATCCTTGCCAAGTCCCTTTAAGAAACTAAGTCAGCTTAGTTCAGCCCTACTGGATATCAAATGAGAGTTGTGACAATCAATGTTACTTGAAGAATATCTGTCATTAACTGAAATATATCTTTCATTTTCTGCACATTAAATAAACATATGGAATGGTGTTTGCATATTAAAGCATATAATATATATGTATTAGGTAAAAACCCACCTTGCATGTCCTTGAGATCTCAATAATTATTTTTTCCCTATGAAATGACTCTCCCTTTGGCAGCAGTAGATTGATTCTGGCAGTCTTTATAAGTAGAACGTCAGAAAAGGAAGCCAATGCTTTTGCCACAGATGTCAGCATCCATAGTCATATAGTTATTATTAAACCAAATATCCCCAAAATAATAATAATTGTTAAAAAAAAACAAGCTAAAAAGTATTTTTAAACTATTTTAGTTTTGCTAAAACCTGAAGTCTTCAGTCAAAGTTGATACCTTTTATTTGGCCAAAAAGATGCAAAGTTGGAGGATAATTAATTTGTTTCATTATCCTTGTCTTGGTTACGTAGCCTGGAGATATTTTTGTCAGATGTTACTATTTTATACTGAAGTATAATTATAAGCATTTCATGAGTGTCAAAGGCTTTTATTGACAATTACATTAAGTTTATGCAAAGTGTTGATATTGGCAGTGTTGACCCTTCTTTTTCAAGACCTCTGCAATCTGCCCTGGCATGCTGTCAATTAACTTCTGGGCCACATCCTGACTGATGGCAACCTATTCTTGCTTAATAAATGCTAGGAGTTTGTCAGAATTTGTTGGGGAGTTTTTTGTCCACTCGCCTCTGGATGTTCTCAGGATGATTTACTGTTGGCATGACACAGGACTGATGGTAGCGCTTACCTTGTCTTCTCCAGATAAGCTTTTGTCCAGATGCCCCAAACAATCAGAAAGGGGATCCGTCAGAGAAAATGACTTTACCCCAGCTCTCAGCAGTCCAATCCCTGTACCTTTTGCAGAATATCAGTCTGTGCCTGACGTGAGAGAAGTGGCTTTTTTGCAGGCCATCTTCCAAAAGTCTTCACCTCACTGTGCGTGCAGATGCACTCACACCTGCTTGCTACCATTTCTGAGCAAGCTCTGCACTGGTAGCGCCCCCATCTCGCAACTGAATCAACTTTGGGAGACGTCCTGGTGCTTGCTGGACTTTCTTACGCATTCTTTACTATAATTGAACCTCTCTCCTTGAAGATCCGATAAATGGTTGATTTAGGTGCAATCTTACTAACAGTAATATCCTTACATGTGAAGCCCTTTTTGTGCAAGGCAATGATGACATCACGTGTTTCCTTGCAGGTAATCATGGTTAACAGAGGAAGAACAATGATGTCAAGCTTCCTATCTGTTATTCTAACTCAATCGACATAACAGAGTGATCTCCAGCATTGTCCACGTCAACACTCTCCCCTGTGCTGAGAGAATCACTGACATGATGTCAGCTGGTCCTTTTGGGGCAGGGCTGAAATGCAGTGGAAATGTTTTTTTGGGATAAAGTTCATTTTCATGGCAAAGAGGGTATTTGCAATTGATTGCAATTCATCTGATAACTCTCTGATAACATTCTGGAGTATATGCAAATTACCATCATCTAAGCTGAGGCAGCAGACTTGGTGAAAACTAATATTTGTGTCATTCTCAAAACTTTTCTGACCATCACTAGAAGTAATTATTTAAAAAAACCCATAGTGACAAATATAATCGACTAGGTCAGATTGTTGCTAGTGCAAAACTTTGCACTAATAAACACTCTGATTAGTATGTTCTGGTAACTAATTGATTATTCTCATCTGAGTAAAGAAGAATGGAACAAACATAATGTTCAAACGTGAGCTATTAAGCACTTTCTGTGAACTGGGATTTGGAAAGTGGAAAAGCCAAGTGGCACATTCCGGGAATGCAGAAGAATGGAACTTTCACTTTGTTCTACCACAGGGAGCGCACAAAGTGGGTCAATTTGCTATCTTGCCTCTCATCAGCCACAATAAAACGAGCTGAATTCTGCAGTACCATTTTTAAATCATATTAAATCTTTTCCATTTCCACAGGGAGCTGTAGAGCACCAAAACAAAGCGAGTGGATAATTGTACGTATTATCAGTAATTTTCCCAAAGAACGTGAATGAACGCCTGGAACATTGGTGCATTGCGTAATCATAAACCAAATGCAAAAACGACCATGTAACCACGTAAAAGCTGGGCTATTTCTGTACAGATTTATTGGTAGATGTGCCTTTCATGTTTGTACTAGGCTAATGCTTGAATAATCTGCCACCTTTTGCCTTCAAAATGATAATTAATGTAATAAAGTGAAAATAAACTAATGCACATGCACAAGAACTTATTTCATGAGCTGACTTCGAGACACTTGAAATATTAACGCTTTAATAGCTTATCGAAAATATTTTATGCGGTTACTGCACAAATGTTTTGACCAAATGGCTCTAATACTGGTCCACATGGAAACCTTGAGTAGAGTCACCTGCATTAAAGCAGGGATATCAACCATAACATACTGGTAGCAAAAGCACCAATTGGGAGTCATACATCACAACAGTGTAGATTACACTGCCCCTTCAACATGAGACCCTGAAAGTGGGGCAAAAACCCTGAGATCCGTAGGTTCCATAGGTTCGACTCTATTGGTCACCTGCAGGGGCCTCCTCTGCCACAGGAGGCCCCTGCAGGCGAACAATAGGCTCACTCGATGACCCCTGCGATGCTGCGTAGATAATGGGAGCGGAAATCCGTAGGTTCGCCGTCAGGGGTTATCAATTGGATGATGCCAGAGGAGGCCCCTGCAGGTGACCAATAGGCTCACTCTCACGGCCCTTTAACCCCTGACGGTGCAACTTGGCCGGCAAAGACCACTGGTCTCCCTGCTCCGACAGTTAAAAGTCCGTACGAACGACCAATAAAGTCGCTTGTACAGACTTTTAACTGTTGGAGCAGGGAGACCAGTGGTCTCTGCCAGCCAAGTTGTGGCACCAGGATTTTAAAAGTCTGTACGAGCGACTCTATTGGTTGTCAGCAGGGGGCTCTTCTGCCATCATTAAAATCCTGGCGCCAAAGCTGCTGCATAGCCCATACCGCGTTAACCCCGCATTAACCCCTTCTACAAAAAACGGCAAACAAGGAAGAAAATTACAGATCACTTTAATACGTTTATTCTTTCTTTAAACCTCAACTACTGTGTTACTATGGCACCTGAAAGCATATAGAGTAATTAAAGTGAATATTATTCCTGTCTCGTACGTGCAGATCATTTATCTGGACACAAACCTGCGATACGTAAGAGTTGGTTCTATTCATCAGAGCTGCAAAGTATTACTATAATGTCACATCCTTTGATCCTTGTGGTGTATTAAAGCAAATTCAGATTTTTTCACATGGAAAATTGTTTTTTATGAGTCGGCACTCTAGTCTCAGAAAACGATACAATACAACCATCTGTTTTAATATCTGCTTTTTGTGTGTTTTGGTGTTGAAAGGGATGCCTGCTGCGAGTATTCAAGCAGGGAGTGTGTGCATAAGAGACCTCCATGACAGAATAATGCATTTCGAGCTGTGGTTATTTAGAGCGGTTCATGCACGTGATATCCATATGTGCAGGAGCAGCACTGGAACTGAATCAGACATTTATATTATGAACCATATTAAAAGAAATGCTTCCATTGAATGCAGATTGGAACACACAAAGAACTTGTATGAATATTCAAGTGTTTGTCCACAGGACAGGTTAAGGAAACTCCAATTCAATCTGATAACTCATTGGTAACTTTTTATTTGGAAGCTGGTTCTTCTTTTGGAGAACATTCACTTGCTTTGCAAATCCACAGTTTGATGTGCAATTGCCAGAATCATGTCGGGGAGCTTGGTTTCCGTCAGAAGCCTGAATTTTGAGATCTAATTATGTCCCTGTATAAACATTTTCTCAGTGTTTGAATGCAGGGAAGCAAAGCAGTGGCTCCACTGACAGTTTTACGGAGATGTAAAGCAGTTGTAAGGGTTGGTCCTTGGCTGTGGGAATTAACTGATACTGGATAACTCAAAGTTATTCTCTGTTTATTTGCAAGTGAATTCATACTAAAAAGAGAGGCACTTTATGGGGTCAAGATTACAGAAACAAAAGCCTTCACTGTGGTGGAACGGAAAATAGAGGGGACATTATGTATGATACAGACTGTTATAAACATTTGGCAATTAGTGTCCATATCTGCACCCACTTCATATCAGGAGCAAGTAAAACCTCAATATGAGCATCAATATACCCAGACCCATCTTTAATGACAATAGGGCCCTGGTAAAGCCCCTAGTAGGCTCCTCAACCCCAGTGGCACAGTCCGTTCTGATACTCAGGCAGCTCTATCAAAACATGAGTCTTATACTAAGGTGATACAGGTGACCAGGAACAGAATAAGACCGCATTTCCTATTATGGAACACGGATAGACATTGGCAGACATGTAAAGGCAACAGACTCTTTTTGGGGACCTCTCACCATTTCAAGTAATCTTTTATAACTAAATGCAGCATTAGAACACTTTTAGTACGGTTACAAACCCTCTTCAATAATCATGCAAAAGTTTACCTCATCCATATTTTGCCAGGAACACATAAATGTCACGTTACACAAAAGGAAGAACTGATACCTTGTTGTTATAGAAATCAAATTATTGTCTTGGATGTTTCTGTATTGTTTTTCTGTGTTTAAACTTTCAGGTGGAAGAATGGAATGACCGATCTCTTGAGTTTAGCATACTAGAGTGGGCAATTGATGTTTTGCCTAACTGTAACAGCACTCACCTATCAAGGCCAAACTGGTACCTGCAAATTTAGAGATGCAATAGCCAGAGCAATCAAGCTTGGATTAAAGTGCAAGCAAACCTAAAGAAAACAACTCTACCTTGCTTACATGCTAGGAACCCACCTCATTTCATGGATATTACAGCAGCAATCGCTCCATTCTACTGCTGCATAGTCAATTTGTGTTGATCTGAACATTAACAGTAACCCAGGGATTACTTAATCTCCAAACTGCTGTCATATTACAGCGGTGTTTACAATTTAACCGGGGGGTCTGTTCAAGAGAAGTTAAGATGAAAGCAGAGACATCCCATTTGACGTCAACCAGAATAACAAGAAAAGAAATAATAATAAAAAAAATAATAATGTTGGTCCCCATGACCACCCCTTATACTATTTATGCACCGTCATTTTCTAACTAGGCTTCCTTTCTTGGAAATCCAAAAAATGGCACCTATGGCTCTACCTTGCACTTTATGACTAATATATACAGTAATAATACTTTATGACATAATAAAAAGTGATTTACAAAACATGTCCTTTTCCTCACTAAACTACATGATATTTAACGTTCAGTAACTAAGTTATTACCTATAATGCCCAAGACCACAGAAAAAGGTAAATAAAATAATTCTGTTGAACAGAATATTAAGAGACTAGCATAAATCATTTTAAAATGTGCAGACCCCAAAATGAAACACAAACCAGTGCCTGCCTAAACTGGATTATGCTTTCTTTGCCTGTGTATCCTCCAAAGCATTCTAAGGTCCATGACCGAGGTGAGTTGGCTATTCTAAGTACACTAATTAAACATATTAATCACTCTATGACCCCTATGTCATTAATTCTTAATCCACCCACTTCACCTTTTCCCCTGGAATCCCCATCCCCCTTAATGATCTTCTCCTTTGCATCTCTTATATTCTAAAAGGAATACTGGTATTTATTCCTTATACTTTCCTTTTCTAAGCAAACTTTTTAAGGATTATAGTGTTGAAAATGAATGGAAAAATGAAGGCAGAATGTTATCTGACTCACTTTGCACTCTTTGAGAACACTTGCATATTACTTTTGTATACTAAATTCCGTTTTTCACAGAATAAATATGGCAACAATATAAAGAAGATAGTTTGGTCATAAAATACTTGAGAATGTCTTTGGAAAAATATGTTCCCTAAGCAGACCTTTAAAACTTGCGTCTTAAGAGACAACTTAGATTTAAATAGTCATCAATCATTTTTAATGGCACCACTAATTTTTCCATTAATACTAAAATGCAGATTTCTTTTCAGGCCATTGAACTTGTACATATGAGCTAAATACTATCATCTTTCTATGTATTATTTTAGACTACAATATGACTTTGCATTTACATTTTTTAATATATCTACACTATACATTGTAGTCATATTACATAGACTCTGTCATCAAGACATTGGTTCTGTCAAAGATGGGTATTACTAGAAATATTACAAATCCTTTTAATTTTCAATGAAGCACTTTCCATCCACTGATTGGCTTCTTCAAGCAGCCAATCAGTAGTGAGAGTTGCCAGACCACAGGGGAGGCGGACAGCTATTCATTTTTAAACCTTTTAAAGTGCTCATAAAGTACCATAATATAAGACAACTCACCCAAACTATGGATCCTAATGAAAGAAAGAAAACACTGAAACACCTAAATATAAAATTCAAAACCACTGCTTTTGCTTTTGTTGCTCTCATCCTCTCACTCCTTTACTCACACGGTCATTCATCTCTCAATGTCACAATGTCTCCCTACTTTTTCTGCGGATCACTTCCGTGTCTCCTTTTCCGCAGCTCTACTTCTTCTCTTACCTCTTCCTGTCCTTCTGGGGGGTTTTCCGTCCGCTTCTTCCCCATATCAGTTTCTTTGTCCAGGTACTTCCGTAAAAAGGGGGTAGCCTCTGTGCACACCCTATCCCCCAATTGGAAGAACAGAGGAGAGGGTAGAATGTTGCAAGCAGCCTGGCTGCCCAATAGATAGATTTGCCCCAATAAATCTACAATCCTAGGCCTAGTTGTTCTAAGCCAGAATATTCCACTGGTTTTGATCATACACTCAATGTAAAGGGAGAAAGGGGCTCTGAATAAAATGATTTCAAACTAGAATAGCCCTTAGAAAAAGAATCTGAACTTGTTCTACGTATTTTGAAATCTGTTTGTGTAAGACCAGCGTATATGGTGGAAGGAAGCGATACAGAGGACTAATAAAGCAAGATCACTATTTAGCTCACTTAGGGCTTTTTGCTGCCAAGATCTAAGCAGACTAGGTCACAGAGTTCAACAGATTTTAAAATACTTATAACATATGCATTCTTCAAGATCTCAAACAATAACACAAAATAAATTCTATTCAACAGAATGATGGTTATTTATAATTTCTCTCAAGAACCTTCCAAGTCACAGACATGAATATACAGTAGATATATTAACTTTCTGTGGAAGATACTTACAGAACAGTTATACATTCTTGAAACACAGATCTGCGGATTGTATGTATCCGATTGCCTTCCAGGTCCCTAAAAGTGAGAAACAAAGCTGAGCTGAGTTGCCCTTTAGTATAACCTGTGGCTAAACTGGAGCGCACAGGTCGCAGGAAGTTTATCAAAACTTATAGCACAGTTTCAGTTGAATCTATTAAAAAACACTAGGTGTTATATGTTGATAAAGTGTTAATAAAGTGACTCAAGTGCAAAGTCAGGAAAATGATCTTGATACAGTGATAAAACAACCAGTTTGTGTCATAATTATTTGTGTATACATGTCACCTTTTGATTTGTTCTAAAAATCACTCTTCCTGCCATCCAGTTAATTTGTTGTTCTGGAACTACTCACAAAAAACATAATGATGTACATAAAATCACAACCTAGTGGAGTGATGGCGAACGTTTTTAGGCCTGAGTGCCCATTTTTGTGCATCAAAACAAGTTGCAGACCTCAAAGTGCCAACACTGCATATTAAACATGGAGAGGACGTTTTTTCGGTACAAAATGACTATACACAACAGTATGCATCAATATAACATATTAATAGAAAGAGTTTATTTTAGGAAAGGCAGTGGGACCCAGGGGACATTTCAGAGGACTGTGGGAAACAAGAGATGCAAACTATTGAGCTTAAATAATAACAACAGAGAATTAAGTATTAGCTCTTTCCAATATCTGCGGTGGGAGCGGGAGGCGTCCGTCTTCCCGTGGTGCGCGCTTCACAGCTGAGCGCCGGAACAGCAATCACATTCCTATCATGCCCAGGCATATCCAGATTCCAGGATGTACTCGCAGACTTGGCATGATAGGAGTATGATTGCCCTATCTCACCCCTTCTCACTCCCTTCTGCCCTATCTACCCCTTCTCCCTCCCTTCTCCCCTATCTACCCCTTCTCACTCCCTTCTCCCTATCTACCCCCTTTCCCCTGTCTCACTCCCTTCTCCCTATCTACCCCCTCCTAACTATCTACCCTCTCCCTCTTTGAAGTTCACTTACCTTTCAGGAGTCCTGCGGTGGGGGTGTAAGGCCTCTGCCTCCCAGATCTGCCACTGTATGGAACAGTATAGAGTGATGGGAGTTATGATGTACTTTTAGAGCATAATTAGATCATGAAAAAGACATTGGAAATAGTACAGCATAACACCCATCACTCTCACACACTTACCAATCCACACATACTCATCCACACACATACTTATCCACACATATACACCAATCCACACATATATACCAAACCACACATATACACCAATCCACACATATACACCAATCCACACATATACACCAAACCACACATATATACCAATCCACACATATACACCAATCCACACATATACACTAATCCACACATATACACCAATCCACACATATATACTAATCCACACATATACACCAAACCACACATATACACCAAACCACACATATACACCAATCCACACATATACACCAATCCACACATATACACCAAACCACACATATATACTAATCCACACATATACCAATCCACGCATATATACTAATCCACACATATACCCATCCACACATATATACTAATCCACACACATACCAATCCACTCTCACTTAATGCTTTCCTACCTTTCCTTTCTTCTTTCAGCTTCTTTTCCTCCTCTTCGCTCCTCTTCTTCAGTTCTTCTCTCTTCTTCCGGGTCAGAGGGCACGGACAGCGGTGGGCGCGGCTTCAGTGCTATGCGCCGGGATCTGACAACAAACCCCGGCGCACAGCAGCTGTTGCCGCGCGGATCACAAGGGAGCGGTATTAGTGATTGGAAGTTCGGATCATTAAAGTGAATCGGATCATTTCGATTCGTTCACTGAAATGATCCGATTCATGATCCGAATCTTCGGATCACTCAGTGTGACTCACAGGAGTTACTGTTTTCCAGTAACTCCGTGCAGGCACACTAATGATTGGCCCCGCCCCTTTCATTATGAATCCTCCCCCCTGCCTCCAGTGATGTCAATGAAGGCAGAGAGTCGTTCAAAGCTTCGGATCTTACAGGGATCCGGATCTTACAGTGATCCGGATCACTGTAAGATCCGGATCTTTTTAACGACTCTGCCTTCATTGGGATTCGAATCAGTCAGATAATATTACCATACTGTTATAAATAATACATTAATAATCACTGCCCCCAGGATTTACATTCCCCTTTACCTGCAACTGCACCTTAAGCTAACTTTATTAAATTAATTAAATTAACCCTCACCATTAAATTAACCCTAAACACCCCACCAACCATGTCTGCCCCTAAAATTAACCCTTAACACCCCATCAACCATGACTGCCCCTAAAATTAACCCTTAACACCCCATTAAGCATAACTGCCCCCAAATTAACCCTAAACACCCCATTAAGCATAACTGCCCCTAAATTAACACTAAAGACCCCATTAAGCATAACTGCCCCCAAATTAACCCTAAACACCTCATTAAGCATAACTGCCCCTAAATTAACACTAAAGACCCCATTAAGCATAACTGCCCCTAAATTAACCCTAAACACCCCATTAAGCATAACTGTCCCTAAATTAACACTAAAGACCCCATCAAACATACCAATTTATTAGATAATTTATCTGGAGTACATGCAATTAATTTAGGGGCAGTTATGGTTAATGGAGTATTTAGGGTTAATTTCAGGGGCCATTATGGTTAATGGGGTCTTTAGGGTTAATTTCAGGGGCTGTTATGGTTAATGGGATCTTTACGGTTAATTTCAGGGGGTTATGGTTGATGGGGTATAAGGGTTAATTTTATGCTGATGACTGAGGGTTAATTTAATTAATTTAATAAAGTTAACTGTAGGTGCACTTATAGGTAAAGGGGGGGCAAACTTAGGGGAATCCAAATCCTGGGGGCAGTATGAACATTATTAATGTATTTATTTATAAAAGTATGGTATCAGTAATATTCTCTGTAAGATTCGGATCCTTGTAAGATCCGGATCCCTGTAAGATTGGAATCATTTAAATCATTGAATCATTCGAGTCTTCGGATCATTTGAGTCTTCGGATCATTCGAATCATTGAACGAGTCTCTGACTCTATGAGTCATCGTTCCTCTGTGAATTAATGAGCTGTAACCTGACCCCAGAGTCTGTGTCTGAGTGCTCTGCAGATGACTCACAGCTCTAGGATCAGGTTACAGCTGAATGATTCACAGACAAATGAATCGTTCAGTCTACTGAACCGATTCATCCGGATCACTAAAAAGAACCGGATCAAATGAACGATTCGTTCATGATCCGGACATCACTAAGCGGTATCGGAGGTCTTTAACAGACCTCCGGCTCCCTTGAGTGATTTTAAGACGGGTTCAACCCAGCTTAAAATCACTCAAGGGAGCCAGAGATCTGTTAAAGACCTTCGATACCGCTCCCTTGCGAGTCTGCTCCTCCAGCGGCGGACATTACTGTCCGTCTCTGGAGGGGTGCCGGGTGCCGCAAGTTGGCACCCCCCTGATGAGCGGCGGCGTCGGACCCCGCGGCGGCGCCCCCTGGAGTGTGGCGCCCTGTGCGGTCGCACAAGTCGCACACCCCAAAGGCCGGCCCTGCGTGGGAGCCGACGCCGTGACTACAGAGACAGCTCGGCGTGCCAACAGCGGCACGCGTGCCACGCGTTCGCCATCACTGACCTAGTGTAATAAAATCAATAATCTGTGTGTGTGGAGAGTGTCTGGTCTCTCTTATAATCTAGTGTGAGAGAGCAGTGGTGCACTTAAATCTGATGCCCTAGCTGCCTCTCCTCTGTTGGCTGTAGTTTACACCATTATCCACGTAGAGCCTCCATAGTGTACCTGAGTTGGTTACAGATATGATCTCTGATCTCCCTATGTGACGCATAGAGGAGCCTGATGGCCCAACAAGGCCATCTTTCCCAGTTCTGCTGAGGAGGGGCTACACCACTGTAGATGTGCTGCCCTAAACCTAGTTGGCCTAGGCCAATATATACTGCTCCCTCATGTTTCTCTACAGCAAATATGTTAATGCTCAGAAAATAATTTAGATGCAATAGAGCTCACACAATATGTACTGTTATGTTAACGTTACATTCCCACGATAATTACTCACAGCCAGTTAAGATGAGGTATTTCTGTGCAGATGGAATTTTTGGGGATTTCACGAATTGAATTGTTTAGCATGTACCTGGAAATAAGTAACATTTTTATTGATAAGAATGCCACAGCAGCCATTGTATTTATAGGCATAGGGCTTCTTGGCATGGCACAGAACACTTACAGGAAGTATAGAGACTCCAGACCAGAGAACGACCCAGGAACAATTTTGGCTACTTTGTTATTATCTAAAATCCTAAAAGACAAAAAAAAGAGGATGAAGCAAATACATAAAAACATGTTATATATCTTTTTGATAATATATCGTCACTCATAATCTCCAATTTTTTTCTTAGACTTCTTTAGAATATGTGTAAATAATATATATATAAAATATAAAAAATGTATAAAACTTTGGGAGGAAAAAAACTTGAATACAAAATGTCAGAAGCAGGTAAAGTACCAAACATAAGATGACACATTTCTAAAGCACAATGGCCCTGTTTATAACCGATATACTATACCGGTAAGTGCATAAGGAGCATCTGTAACCATTGGCTCTATTTTTTTTTTGCTTTGCACCAGAATGGCAATCAATCTATAGTTTGGGATCAAAAACAATGACTCAGTAAAGTCATATCAACCAGAGGAAGGTTGGCAACATTCAATCCAAGTCCATCCAAGTAGCCAAAAACACATTCAGTAGATGCTCAATGTGCATTATTCAGACTTGTCAATTTACAGGCTGGGAATAATTGTTAATTGAACACAGAAAGGGTCTAGCCATGATGTAAATGTTTTCTAATGCCATGGCTCTTCTAGATTACCTAGAGGCTGTATGTAGAATAGCAAGTGAAACAAAAGAAAAAGTTCTAGGCAGTAAAATGTTTAAATCAGAGCACGCCAAGAGACAACTGCAACCTATTGTGGGCCCTCCCCTGATAGCACCTTTGTTTCGTATGTTTGTTTCATAGTGCCTTAGTGTAAAGAAAGCAGCCACATCCTCTAGAAACTGTTCACTTCTCCCCTAGACAATGCCCCCCTCCGTAGCCTGCACTTAGGCAGCTGCAATAACGTGTTATAGAATAGTTCACATGTTTGAACCTGATTTTGAGAGCTAGCCTGCAAGTTGCAAGAGAATCCAACGGTTCAGCAAACTTGTCTTGACTTAAACTTGTACACCTCCCCTAACATGTGTAATCTTCATAAATCATGAAAAAACAGCACATAAGCCTGTATCTATTATTAATGATATAAATACTAAGATGGTGACGTACCGTTTTATATACCAAGTCATGCTACACTACATTTCAGTTATTTAATGTGCTTCCAAGATTAACTAAATAAGATTATTTGTGTTTTTGTCAATCTGTGTACATAGATGATGCATAACAAACAGAGCAAGTAAAATAAATCTGAAAGATTAAAAAAAAATAACCAAATTTGACTGCTTTATTGATTTCCATATAACATACTTCTTAGCTTTCTTTCTGTGTTGCAAAGTGACATTAGTGTAAGATCACTCTAATAGTTAGGGAATAGACATATCTCTCTCTCTCTCTCTATATATATATATATATATCTATATCTATCTATATCTAGATATAGATATATATATATATACCGGTCAGCCATAGCATTATGACCACCTGCCTAATATTGTGTAGGTCCCCCCTTTGCCACCAAAACAGCCCTGACCCTTCAAGGCCTAGACCCCACTAGACCTCTGAAGGTAAGCAGTGGTATCTGGTACCAAAACGATAGCCGCAGATCCACTGAGTCCTGTAAGTTGCGAGGTGGGGCCTCCATGGATCGGACTTGTTTGTCTAGCACAGCACACAGATTCTTGATTAGATTGTGTGTGTGGGGGGGTGCCACATACACCTATTTGCCCCAGGTGCCAAATACTCTAGGTACGCCCCTGGTCCAAGTGCCAGCACAGCGAGTTTTAAAGCGGCCGTAAGACCGCCTCCGCAGGCCACTTAATTATTTTAAAGCAGCCAGCGTGCCTATTCCATGCCGCAGGGTCGGACTGGCGCACCAGGGTACCGGGGCCGGTCCGTGTGCCGGCAGACCAACATTCAAAGCGGCCACCAGCGCCTAATGAAATTAAAACGGCCAGCGTGTACGCACCGCTCCACACAATGGCCGTGCCTCAGCTCTTCGTCCCACTCCTTTTAAGATGTTGGACGAAGAGCTGAGGCACGGCCATTGGGTGTCTGTGTGGCAGACTGTCCTGGTGTGTGTGTGTGTGTTTGGGTGTTGGTGTGGCAGAGCCTGTCCTGGTGTGTGTGTTTGGGTGTCGGTGTGGCAGAGCCTGTCCTGGTGTGTGTGTTTGGGTGTTGGTGTGTCAGAGCCTGTCCTGGTGTGTGCGATTGGGTGTCAGTGCGGCAGAGCCTGTCCTGGTGTGTGTGTGTTTGGGTGTTGGTGTGGCAGAGCCTGTCCTGTGTGGGTGTTTGATCATCTGTTTCCTGGCACTTCATTTACAGTAGGAACTATTTCATTTTTACTTATCCAGAGATAAAACGCCCTCCTGAATATGTAGTGACTTCAGGGGACAAAATATTCAAGGCCCAGAAATCATTTAGTGGAAAAGTTAAAGTACTGTGGACGCCCCCCGCTGCTAAGGGCACCTCCTTCCGGCTGCAGTGGAAGTTGCCTACACGAATCGCGTAGACGTCTACCCGCTGCCCTGACTACACACCAGGGAGTCAGAAGAACCAGCAGCGGAGGTTACCAGACAGGAGGATCCAGGTCCCCTGCAGCGCTGCGGGGGATCTGGATCTTAGTCTCATAGTCAGACCTCTATTTTAATTCTTCAAAGTCTAGATTGAGGACCTCAGTCTTACAGCATTCATTAAAACCCAAAGCATTGTTAAGTCTGATCTTCATTCTTGGCATTTTAAAGTTGATAGGGGCATAATAAAATTTTCTAGGGGTGATCTGTGGACCTCCTGTTAAGAAAGGAATTATAATGGTCACTGCATTAAGACACCAGTGTCAAGATGTAAGCTTATACAAATACTCTAACTTAAATCAATACACACATTTTGGTTCGGTTTTCAACCTGATGTTGAGGTATAATATACACAGTTGTGGCCAAAAGTTTTGAGAATTACACAAATATTAATTTTCAAAAAGTCTGCTGCCTCAGTTTAGATGATGACAATTTGCATATACACCAGAATGTTATGAAGAGTGATCAGATGAATTGCAAGTCCCTCTTTGCCTTGAAAATGAATTTAATCCCCAAAAAATTATTTCCACTGCATTTCAGCCCTGCTCCAAAAGGACCAACTGACATCATGTCAGTGATTCTCTCATTAACACAAGTGAGAGACTGGAAGCTTTATAAGGAGAGTGGTGTTTGAAGTCATTGTTCTTCCTCTGTTAACCATGGTTACCTGCAAGGAAACACATGCTGTCATCATTGCTTTGCACAAAAGGGGCTTCCCAGGCAAGGATATTACTGTTAGTAAGATTGCACCTAAATCAACCATTTATCGGATCATCCAGAACTTTAAGGAGAGAGGTTTAATTGTTGTGAAGAATGCGTCAGGGCACTCAAAAAAGTCCAGCAATCGCCAGGACCATCTCCTAAAGTTGATTCAGCTGCGGGATGGGGGCGTCACCAGTGTAGAGCTTGCGCAGGAATAGCAGCGGGCAGGTGTGAGTGCATCTGCACGCACAGTAAGGTGAAGACTTTTGGAGGATGGCCTGGTGTCAAGAAGGGCAGCACAGAAGCCACTTCTCTCCAGGAAAAACATCTGGGACAGACTGCATATTCTGCAAAAGGGATTGGACTGCTGAGGACTGGGGTAAAGTCATTTTTTCTGATGAATCCCCTTTCCGATTGTTTGGGGCACAAGGTGAGCGCTACGTGGTGAGCCCTGTGTCATGCTAACAGTAAAGTATCCTGAGACCGTTCATGTGTGAGGTTGCTTCTCAGCCAAGGGAGTGGGCTCACTCACAATTGTGCCTGAACACAGCCATGAATAAAGAATGGTACCTACACATTCTTCAAGAGCAACTCCTCACAACCATCAAAGAACAGTTTGGTGAGTAACAATGCCCTTTCCAGCATGATGGAGCACCATGCCATAAGGCAAAACTGATAACTGATAAGTGGCTCGGGGAACAAAACATTGAAATTTTGGGTCCATAGCCAGGAAAATCCCCAGATCTTAATCCCATTGAGAACTTGTGGTCAATCCTCAAGAGGCCGGTGGACAAACAAAAACCCACAAATTCTGACAAACTACAATCATTGATTATGCAAGAATGGACTGCCATCAGAAGTTAATTGACAGCTTGTCGGGGCGGATTGCAGAGGTCTTGAAAAAGAAGGGTCAACACTGCAAATATTGACTCTTTGCATAAACTTAATGTAATTGTGAATAAAAGCATTTGACACTCATGAAATGCTTGTAATTATACTTCAGTATACCACAGTAACAACTGACAAAAATATCTAAAAATGCTAAAGCAGCAAACTTTGTGAAGAACAATACTTGTGTCAGTCTCAAAACTTTTGGCCACGACTGCAAAGGATGCAATAATAAATATATGTTCAAGCTTTATCGTTGGGTCAGTAAGGGTAACTGGGAGACTTACAACCATTCCAGAGAGTGAAGGTCTTTGAACACTCCGATCTTCAGCGATGTGATCCGATTGTGACTAAGAAACCTGAAAAATACAATTTATGTATATGACTTTGCAAACTAATATCTGTTGGGTTACAGATATTAACTTCATTAAGGAAATCCGCCAGTTCCTACACAAATCGTAGTACATTCATTTTCGACAAATAAGATAAAACACAGCATTTTCACCAGACATGGTCATTTAGCCAGGCCAGGTGGGCTACAAGCTGTCATCATTTGCCAAATTCAATAAGGTATGGTAATTAAAATTGTTAAAAATGTCTCAATAGCCGTGTTTTTCCACTTTGTAAACATTGTGGTTTATTTAAATGCTGTGCTCAATGGTTTCTCAGGCAAGTGAAAAGGACTGATGCAAATATTCCTGATACTAAGGTGTGGCATTCAGGCTGTGTTAAATGTCTCCCACTCTGTCTGATCATCAATCAGTGTGGTTTAATATACGGACAGAGGTTTATTTGCACTGCACAGTGCAATCCGCTAGCAGATATGTAGGTCAGTCTTTGATGGCCTGGGCACCATTGGATAGAGTCCAGCAGTAATTGATATATTTAAGATATATGCTGCTAAAGGCATTAAACTTGTTAGTAGACTTGTGCATTCGTCTTCGGGCGAACGTGAAAACGAACACGAAGAGTGCGTTTTCGTGTTCGTTCTGAAGACACGCCGAAGAGAAGACAGCGGCGGTAAAACGTAGGCGAAGACGAAGACACACACCACGAAGATCTTCGTGATCGTCTTCGTCTACCACTCTCCCCGGTCCCTTCCCCTTCTAACTTACCTTGGCATCGCGGCAGTTCACGGAAGTGGAATAAGTCGCTTGTACGGACATTTAACTCATAGAACAGGGAGACCAGGGGGATCTGCAGGACAAGTTACAGCACCAGGAGCCTAAAAGTCTGTACGAGCGACCTACAGAGTCGGTCGTACAGACTTTTAAAACCCTAATGCAGCAACTTACCCGGCAGATCCCACTGGTCTCCCTGTTCTATCAGTTAATAAATGATGGAACAGGGAGACCAGTGGTATCTGCCGGACATGTTACGGCACCAGGAGTTTAACAGTCTGTACGGGAGACCCTATTGGTCGCCAGCAGGGGGCTCGTCTGCCATCAACCATTGGCAGACGAGCCCCCTGCTGACAACCAATAGAGTTGCTCATACGGACATTTAAACTCCTGGCGCCAGAGCTGCTGCGGTACGCGTTAACCCCGTATTAACCCCTTAACCGGAAAAAAAACGAAGAAAAACCGAACACGAAGAATGTCCATGAATATTCGCCCAAAGAGAAGACAGGAACAGGTGAATATTCGCGGAATATGAAGATTTTTTTTTTCCCGAAGACGAGCACGAAGACGCACGCGAAGAGCCCCCTGGTGCCCAAGTCTACTTGTTAGTAAGACTACAAGAAAAAGGGAATCACTGTGGTGTTCCCCAGGAGTATTACATGTTTAGTAGGAGAAGATGGTAGCATTTATAACATATATGACGTATTTGAGAGCAAACATAAACTAAGCTTAGGGATACAAAATGGATTATTAGATGAGACAAAACACATTATTACATAGAGTAAACAACTGTAAACACAAATAATTGGACTGAAGACAAACAAAAGGAGGCTGCCTCAATAAATACTTCTGTTCCGTTTTTGCAAAGGAAGGTGAAGGAAAAAAAAAAAGAAAGAAGCTGCTGCAGTTTAATGGCAATAAATGTAATATAATACATTTCAAAATCCAAAGAGATAATATAGCATTTGGGGCACTGTTCTGTTAGTGACAGGACTTAAAGGTAAGCAGGGGAAAAAAATAAGCAGGGGGCTGAGTTGTATAGCTAGAGGCATTAGTAGCAGGGAAAAGGACAGTGATTAGGCTACTTTACATATCTCTGGTAAGACCTTGCCTAGAGTATTATGTACAATTCTGGAGACCTGTTCAGAAGAGGGCTACTAAAAGGGTGAACAGTTTGCTGGATAAAAATGATCAGGAAAGACTACAAGATCTTAATATACATAACTTGGAGGAGAGAAGAGAGAGGAGATGTGATAAACGAAACACACAAATACATAAAGTGCTTTAACAAAGTACAAAAGGGAAATTTATTTAAAAGGAGGAGAATGTTACAATAATAGGCCACAATCTCAAATTAGAGGGTTAGAGGCTTAGATGTAATGTGAGAAAGTTTTACCATCTTACTGAGATGGTGGTAAATATGTTAACCAGCCCCCAGCAGAGGCTATTACAGTTAGGGAACTTAAACATGCATGGGAGAGGCATACAGCTATCCTGCAAAACCAAGGACCGACTAAGGTTTGAGACTTTACATTAAAAAAATGGGCTGACTAAATGGTTCTTAAATTTCCCTTTTTTATTTTCTTGCCTGTTTCAGCTTTATCAACAGCGAATGGAAAGTGACTTCACTTACACAAAAAAGTTGTTCAGCTATCCTTAGCTAAATTAAGAATAGGAAATCATAATGAATGAGACAACCTTTATGACCTAAAAAGGATTAGAACTTCAATGGACAGCCACAAAAATTTACATTGGGTGCAAAGTATTTGCCCTGTCCAAGAGGCAAGGAACAGGAAAAACCGAGTTCTCCTCCTGCAGATGCCCAGGATAAAAAATATTTCTTCCTTTAAGCTTCTCCTCAAGTGAAATAGTCTATTTGTTACATTAACATGCTTTTAAAATTTTTCAGCATGTTTAGAATGTATTATACCGTGGTATTTTGGGTAACAATTTCCAGTTTCTGATTCCCACCCCAGTAAAATAAATATGCTATGAAGATTTAAGAGAGATAAAGAGGAGGTGAAAGAAAAAAAACCTATTAAGTATTAAGAGTTTAAATGTGGAGTTCACTCCAGTGATAAGACAGGCAATGGTATGACCCAATATATACCCAGAGACATGACTGGAGGCAGCTAATGGTTCTCTTTATGACGGAATTCAGTAAATTCAGTAAATCCTGCCAATCCAAACCATATTGCCTTGTACTCACAGTGTCTTGAGTCTAAAAAGGCCTGAAAAAGCCAAACGTGAGATGGAGCGAAGTTTGTTGCTCTGAAGAAAGCTGGAAAAAACATGAAATTAAAGAATCATCCACAGTGTTGCGAATGAATGAAATGCATTACTGTGTTGGTAGACAATAAAATGCCCCAAGCACTCACTATATTTATGTACTTACAGCTTCTCTAGATTCCAATATAAGTTGAATCCACCATCAGCTAGAAATCTGATTTTATTTTCCTTCAGATCCCTAAACAGAAAGTAACAAAAGAATAAAAAAGACTCCATATAGAAGCACGTTTATGAATTAAAATCACCCCTCCAACAGTACACAAATAAAAGCATTCAACTGCATGATTGGGTGCGACTGTTGTGCTTTAGACTTTATAATTCATTGATGTGATCTCCATCACTGATTTACTCTATACCTCTACTACACATTGGAAATAGAAAACAAAATTGCATATCTGATCCATATGCAAATGAAAAATGGCTGAGGTTTACACCCTACTTAATGTATTGTTAAGTAATAAAACATATTTTCATGTAAAGATTCACGGTTTTACAGAACACAGACATTGATTTGTAGGTGTACCTTTTTAAATAGTTGAGTAGTCAAGTAGTTCATTAAATATTACTTTGCTAATTTGATATTATATAAAAAATGCTTTAACATGATTCACAAAAAGAAAAACTATGTTGAGTATCCATCCACCTTTAGTATTTATTTGGGTCAAGCGTCATGCTTTCGCCTTTCACATATGAGATTCAATATGACAACCATGGAGCACATATAAATGGGGAGAAAAGAAACAACAATAATGGTGTAGTATGAACACACAGATGAAAAATAAAAAAGGGGGTGTAAGATCCACTCACAAACACGTTGGATGAAGCAAGCTCATCAGAGGTTCAGTCGAATATCAGCAGAATTTAATGGCTTCTAAAATCTATTAAAACAAGGAGATCAAAAATGGTGCAATATCATCACAGAACAAGAATAGGGAGGTCTGGATACACCTACAGTTGGAAGAGGCACAACTATACATAAATAGTGTGCAAAAACGCAATGTAAACCAAAATCAGTCCCAAATTCGTTGTTGTAGTGGTAAGGAAACTCTCTCTACGCGTTATTCTCACTGACTACACACATCAATCCACTTGACTTTTTCTCCTGAAGAAGCCAGCGGACTACTGGCGAAACGCGTAGAGAGAGTTTCCTTACCACTAGAACAACGAATTTGGGACTGATTTTGGTTTACATTGCGTTTTTGCACACTATTTATGTATAGTTGTGCCTCTTCCAACTGTAAGTGTATCCAGACCTCCCTATTCTTGTTCTGTGATGATATTGCACCATTTTTGGTCTCCTTGTTTTTATAGATTTTAGAAGCCATTAAATTCTGCTGATATTCGACTGAACCTCTGATGAGCTTGCTTTATCCAGCGTGTTTGTGAGTGGATCTTACACCCCCTTTTTTATTTTTCATCTGTGTGTTCATACTACACCATTATTGTTGTTTCTTTTCTCCCCATTTATATGCGCTCCATGGTTGTCATATTGTGTTGTTAAACATCCTGAGGAAGAGTGTTATTGGAAGCTGCTTTTTTGGGGGAGTATTTATTATTATTTATTATTACATTTTCACACGTGGAATTCGGGTTGTTTTTCTCCTATTTACATATGAGATTCAAGAAGCAGTTTACTATGAAAAGAACCATGTAATTTACTATTGAAACCAATAAACCTTACATTAAACCTTACAAGAAAATAATAAATGTATTAAAGGGACAGTTTAGCATCCATGACATCATTAAAGTACTCTAGGAGTAACCCTAACCTGATACTGAATTTGAAGCCATGTCTCCCTTTTGCGAAAGTACACAGAGAGGCCAGAATAATGCAGATATATTTGCTAAGAAAGAGAGTTGCAGAAACACCGTGAATCACCATGAAACACAGTGAATCTGTCTTCATTATTCTGGCCTCCGGGCAACTTCTGCAAAATGGCGGAGCTTCCCTGCACTTTCTCTATGCTATGTTTCAGGGTTCCACAGTGAAAGAATTAACCCCATTATTTGTTTTATGAGTTGTTTCAGCTTTATAGCAATTAGTATATTATATTAATTTTTATATTTATAAACTGGCCTCATTCATTTTGGCTTTGTTGTTAAAAAAACATTCATCAATAAATACACTTTGGCACTAAAAATAAAATAAAAGTTAAAAATCCTATTTATTGTATTTATAATTTCATACAGGCAGTTTCATCATTATATATAATTTGGTTTTGGTAGGAGGAATATGCTAATATTTACAGTGCCATTAACACGGTGTAGCCAATAAGGACCCTATTGCTGTTGTATAGTCTATTAGCATAGGATACCAATCTCATTGTTAAATGATGTCCTAGGTTAGGGCAAATATGTATGTGGTGTTTAATGGTACATATGATAGCAAACTGATTAATATAATAAAAGAAACATTAAAAGACTATTCAAAATGAATTATTTCCTTAATGATGTGTTTATACAGGGTTCCATATGGTCTGACATAAAATTGTTCATGTCGCGCACAACAAATTACATGGATTATAATAATAGCATTTACATAAAGTCATTCAGATAATAAATGCAGAGAAAAGATCTAAAAGCTTAAACTTTTACATTTTTGGCCGTAGTTTGGAAGAAGGCATTGTAAGAAAGGCTGCAAGCTGCATTTTCAGTGCAATTCTCCATTTGGCCACTGGGGTGTTTGTGGTAGGAAAACGGGTGTAACAGTCCAGTATAGACAGTCCCCTGCTTGAGAATTCTGCCCCTGTTTACCATTTGCCACCAGTATGGTCCCTTGAAAACATTAAGCCTGAAATAACATGTTCTTTTGATTTCAACGCATTTAAAAAGGCACTGTAATTAGAAAAAAACCCTACCAGCTTAATTTTATTCCATTTAATTCATAATTAGTAGTGTTAAGAGTGTAATAATAATTATTTTATGTCATGTTAATAATTCTGTATTTATCTCTGGCAAATTAATTATGTTTCCTCTATTGGTACATTTGTTTATCATTACAGTACTATAGTCTCTGCATGGCTCATTGATGCAGCTCTACGTGGTCATACCTGGGAATGGTCAGGGTTGACCCCTGTATCTTGTGTATTTACTCCTAATCTCTGGATATTAGGGTGAATGAGCAAAATGATAACAAGATGTATCTCAGTCCAAAGCTTGGATGCTGCATGCAAAAGAATGCCAGCAGTACCAAGGGACCAACAGTATCTGGGACATAATTCTTGTTGTCAGGATCTTCACAAAAAAAGGGGAAAGTTGGAAGCGTATATAAAGACAATTGGAAGACAAACGCACATTGACCTTGTTGGGGGTGTTCCCTGTGTATACATTGAAGCTGCAATGCAGAATTTAGCTGAATTCTCTATCCATACTGTAAATTACGAGCCTATGTCATTGATCAGGGACATGTCCATGACATCTAAAAAGCAACTGCAACAATGTAATTAGCATTTATTAAAATGTGCTAAACCTCTTGTTCACTTTCTCTATACATCAACCTCCACATGAATATACTTTTTTCTTCATATTTAGATGCCTTAGGGATATCAAGCCTAGTACATAACAGCTTTGATATTGTTGATTGCTTTGCGAACTATAATAGGGAGAAGGGACAGAAAACATTTGTTATAACACAGAGAAAATTCTGGCCAGAGGGACTTAAAGAATATATGATACTGTTATTCATCTCTGTCATTGTTTCAAATGATAATGTTGAATACTCAAGAATTAAACATGGATTCAATGTGTTCTTTAAATGTTTCTGATGAAATGTATGATACATCAGTCAATGTTTTGATATGTAATTCATTCACACAAGCAATGTCTTTGAATAGTAATGCATTTTATTCATATTTTTATATTTCTACGAAAGGATCACTTTTGCAGCCTAGCTTACTGATATCTTCAATATTTGTGTTTGTTTATTAGATTTATTTTTGTTCCAAACATAATCTCTGTAAATTGTACACATATCATATACATCTTAAATTCTGGATGAATTTTTGTAGTGGAACAACACCTTTAACATTTCAGGTTGTGTCTGGACATTGATTACGGGACACAGAGCTAAATGTGAGTGAAAACATTGTATACCCAACTTGAGTTCAGGTGGTTGTGTCTGTTCCTGTCCATGGTGCTAACAAATTGTACACAACCACAGAGATGGAAATACAGATTATGCAATGATGGGTAAGTGGACTTTAGTCACTTGGCTTGTGACTAGTTATCAAATCACATCCCATGTGTGAATCCTGCATTATAGATTTCTTCAACATTCATGGAGCTATAGCCTTTAAGTGTATTCAGAAGCTGGGCTCTGTGTGCGCAGGTGGCTGTTTGTGGGTTTCTTTAATGACTTTTTCAACAATGTTTCAGATTTAAAAAAAAAAAAAAAGTGATTATGATGAACAACCTCTAATTAGAAAACATGGAAGGAAATTAGTTATTCCTCAGGCTATTCTAATTTTAAAAAGCACTCACTTAATGTGATGTTTATCACAAGCAAGCAAAATCTCATGATAACTTGTCGTAGGCTGAACAGATTTTTCCATATAGGCTAACATGGCTGTATACATTTCTCATATTACTCCTAATAAATGAATCATGGTTTGTTTTGCCTTCCTCGTCTTTCCATGGAATTAATATGAAAATGTGCTCTTGTATTTTTTCAGTTCTGCTGTTTCAAAGAACCACCATCTTTCTGCTCCATCACACGGTACTGGTGCCTTACCCTAAGATGATGATAATAGCTCAGCCAGTAAAAGCTATAGGGTCCCATAGTACTGGTTTTTGGTTGCAGGAGATACATTTTACTGGGCCAAAACAGAAAATAAATGTAGAGGTGCATTAGCTTTCAGGACCTCCTGCTAGGCTGATAAGGTCCAGGAAGCCTGTTCCAACTTATCTGGCTTTAGTAGTAGGATTTAAAAGAAGTAGAAACTGATAGCCCCAAGAAATGAAGTATACTTACAGAATGGTCACGTTGGAAGACACAAAGGGCACTGAGCGCAGCTCCTGATTTGAACAGTTTATCATGCGTCGCCAACATGTGCAGTTTTCTGGGAAAACATCCAGTTCTGAAAAGGATTGAAAAATATGTTGGTTCATGGGAAAAAAAACAGCGAAAAATGTAGGTTAGAGACATATGTGTTCCCCTATTCCCCACAGCAACATTTTCAGTCAATATATGTATTTATTTGATAATGAATACGAAGACACACAACACAAAGAATCTTTTTCTTCGTTTACTAATCTCCCTGGTCCCTTCCCCATCTTGCCTACCTTATCTACACCGCATTGCAGGGGCCTCCTCTGGCATCAACCGTTATGCTGCGTAGATAACGGGAGTGGAAATTCGTAGGTTCGCCATCAGGAGTTAAAGATCTTTAACTCTTGGAGCGGGGAGACAGGCCAAGTTCCTGGTCGGGAGTTAAAGGGCCATGCAAGCGACTCTATTAGACTCACTCGCATGGCCCTTTAACTCCTGACGGCGCAACTTGGCCTGGGGAGACCATGTGACTATGGGACAGGACTTTACGATGACTATTTAAGTAGTCATGTGTCCTAATTACCTATTTATGTAAATTAAAATTTATTTTAATTTACAGCTATATTTTGTTATATTTTTATGTACGTTATTGTGTCCTTTAGGACTATAGATTGCTGCAGTACCCTCATTTTCACTAAAATTCCTGAGCTCCTAGAAAAAAGGGACCTCGCGGAAAGAAAGAAAAGCAGAGGGACCACTGGCAGTTATGCCTCTGCCCAGAAACAAGTTAAGATTATATCTACTTTCTGATAACTTTTGCATTGGTCTTGGATGCTAGATGACTTCAGATATTGTGCGCATAACTTCGTTTAATATATCATTTTAATGAAGTTATAATGGATTCTACAATTTCTTTTGTATAATTAAAGAAAAACATATGAGAGAGTTTTTAGACTATTTTTGATACCTGGAGTGATTCCATTTTTTTAATACCTCGTTTAATACTAGAAGATCACATAGTCTTGAAGACCATTTGGTTTCACTGGTACAGCTGTAAATAACATACAGTCACTGAATATACCAATTCCATATTCAATATTTTTGGGGGAAATACCGTATTTGCTCGATTATAAGACGACCCTGATTATAAGACGACCCCCCAAAATCTGAATATTAACTTAGGAAAAAAGAAAAAGCCTGAATATAAGACGACCCTAAAGGAAAAAAGTTTTACCAGTAAATGTTAATTCATGTAAACTATTTTTTTTAATAAAAGCTATGATTGAGAAAAATATTTTTTTTTGTTTTTATTTCCTTGTATTTTCCAACCTGTCCCCCAGTTATGCACATCTGCCCCCAGGCTTGCCACACCAATATGGCACTGTGGCCCATGATATGCCTTTTAACCCTCTATATGCCACTGTGCCCCATGGTATGCCTTTTGACCCCCTATATGCCACTCTGCCTCCAGAAATGCCTTATACCCCTATATCCCATTCTGGCATTTAGGGGGTTAAAATGCATATTATGGGGCAGAGTGGCATATAGGGAGGTATAAGGCATTTCAGGAGGCAGAGTGGCATTAAGGGAGTTAAAAGGCATTGTATAGAGCACTCTGCCTCCAGAAATGCCTTATACCCCTATATGCCACTCTGGCATTTAGGGGGTTAAAAGGCATATTATGGGGCAGAGTGGCATATAGGGAGGTATAAGGCATTTCAGGAGGCAGAGTGCTCTATTAAATGCCCCCTTAACGCCACTCCAGAAATGCCCTATGCCCCCATTTAACTAACACACACACACACTCTCTCTCCCCCTCCCCTCCCCTCCCCTCCCCTCTCCTCTCCTCTCCTCTCTCCCCTCTCAGCCCTCTCTTACCGGTGCTTCCAGCCGGGGCAGCGGGTTGACGTCGCCTTCTGCTGCAGCCGGAAGGAGGTGGAGTTGGCAGCGGGGGTTTGTATGCGTCCGTCGCGTATACTTTCCCCGGCTGTCAGAGATCAGAGATCTCTGACAGTCGGGGAAGGTCTACGCGACGGACGCAGACAACCCCCGCTGCTAGCCACACCTCCTTCCGGCTGCAGCGGACGTTGTCTACGCGGATCGCGTAGACGTCAACCCGCTGCCCCGGCAATACAGCAGGAAGCACCGGTAAGTGTGTATGATGGGGGGGGGGGGGTGAGACAGGAGGATCCAGGTCCCCTGCAGCGGTGCGGGGGATCTGGATCTTAGTCTCCTAATCAGACTCTATTTGAGGTCTGATTAGAAGACGACCCCGATTAGAAGACGAGGGGTATTTTTCAGAGCATTTGCTCTGAAAAAAACCTCGTCTTATAATCGAGCAAATACGGTAACTTTAAAAAAAAATATTTTCTCCCACATTTCTCTGCATTAAATGTCTAGTTTGGGGGGTTATTCACATTGAGGACATATGTTTGGGCATTATGGCATGATATGCAGTACATTAATGCCAAGTTGTTCCATACTCCCATATATTGTATAGTTCAGCAAAGTACTTTTTTCATATAATATTTGTTGGGTTTAGGTGAATGAGTGAATTTGACAATCTTTGTCAAGTAGTTAAAAGAATAGAATGCAGGTTAGATTTGGAGTGAACAAATATCATAGACCTATATGTTCTTGTGTTGTGAGTAGATTACAAAGTAAAGTTTAAACTCTAGTATATGATATGTTCAACTAGAAAATCAGAGGACTTATTATAAATGGGAAAAATAATTTGTCAATGGTCTTAAAATATTATTGTTTCAAAATGTTGTTGCCTTTTTTAAATACATAACACAAATGCTCTAGCTTTTTCATCCATTAGCGGAACCGTTACTGAGAACAAAGAAATGCACGCTTTTGTGTTTTTATACCTTTTGAGTGTTTTGTTCCATTCATTTCAGGGACACTGCTTGTATTAGGGTAATCTGAGGATTTTTTTGAATTAATGAAATTCTGACATAATTTGATTAGCAAGTTAAGGTGCAGTTATGAATACAATGAAAATCAATGTTTACCAGATCTAAATGGTTTTGTGCGAAGGGGGCTGTAAACAGCTCATTAAGGTTAAGGTTGCTTGTTAATAAACAATGTTGTGCTGGTTTTGGCAATAAGACAGTTTATATATATATATATATATATATATATATATATATATTTATTTATTTTTATGCGTAAAAGCTACAGACTAAAATTTAATATTACAGCATATCATGAAAAGATATCAGCAAGTTAACACACTTCAATGTGGGTTTTAGAAAAACAGTAAATATACTGGAACAAATTCAAGTGAACATGGGCAGTTGAATTAAGTTTCTGCCAAAATACCCTTTTTAAGTTTTATAAAACGTTTAAGAATCAAGAGCTCTTGGATCTATAAAATTATATAGTGTGTCACGGTGGCAGCGTCCACCTTTCATACTTAGCATTATCACACACTCTGTCAGCCTATCTCAGTGCAGATTTCACTTACCACATTTATGGGACTGTTCCTCTAGCATCGCACGGTTGCCACGCGAGCTCTGGATAGCATCAAACAGCTTGGGCCATCCGCTGTTATCCACTGTAAGACAGATAGACTCATTAACTCTCTTAAGAACTCAAGTTCTCAATGTTCTGTTCTTGTAGGCACAGAAAGACGCATTCGATTATTTTTCATTAACCACTCTAATGCCAAAGGGGCTACTTTTACAATACGATGTTCTTTTTTGAAATTCTTCTGTATTAACTACGTCCATGTGCTTGCTTTGCTGCCTTATTAACAATTTGCCAGCAGCAGTAAAAGTGCTATGCCGAGGTCATGTCCTTGAAGGCAATGAAGGCATTTTCTCTTGTTGATGAGAAGAAGGGGTGTATATGTTGCTTTACAGATATGATAAAAAAAAACCTGTTCCTTTAATGTAAAGTATTAGGCATTGACCTGCCCTTGCTGTGCCAGTAAAATATTATCCCACTACTTGCTGCTCTTACAAATGTATAGTTTGCAAATCTTTAGGAGGTTGATCATCAATAAATAAAATAGCTATTAATAAAAGCACAGAAAACAGGACAGGTTATGTATTATTGATTACAGATTATAGAGAAATGGAAATAGAGAAATAGACATCAATGTATTCCCCTTTTGTGATCAGGGACCATTCCAGACTATCCCTAATCTTTCGAGGTTACTATGGTAGTCTACACCTTGGGCTTTTGGGCCAAATATATACTGCGTCCCTTCCAAAGACATTAATTCTACTGTCTAAGTCCTAAATGGCTCAGGGTGAATTGGAACTAATCAATTGCCTCCCTCAAACTGCATGACTGATAATAGTCAATGATGGTGGAAGGGGGACAGAAGCACCAACTCATGGTCCATGCCTTATTTGTGCTAACCATCTATCCAGGAAAGCTTTGGAAACTGAAATTAAATGTGCAATTGGTTTTTAGGAACCAAGATCTATGTTCTTTTGACTCAGTGATATTAATTGTACTAACTGGCTGACCACGCTGGAAATCATGCCAATTAATAAATGTCTTGAACTGTGTCCATGAATCAAATGGTTGTAATATCGTTTCTTACAAAAGAATGTTTACCCTACAAAACCAAGAACATCTGACACACTTCCAGGCCAATGGCTTCTGAGCCCCTTATTATAAAATAAATTAACTGCAAGCAGTTTATCAACCTTTACTAACACTTAAACACTGCCAATAAAGGGAAGGGGCAAAGTTATTATTAGCATTAGAGCACTGAATATGGTTTTAAGTTTCAATGAAATTATGCTAATTTTACATCATTTAAATTCAAACAAAAGTGTTTCTTTTAAGATAGGTGTTTCTATGTGAAAGATGCCCCTGGTAGAGGTTGCTTGAGTGATGGGATCTAAACATGGATGAGGTAAGCATGAGTTTAAAATGAGCTTCTGACAAGGCCAAGGACCATGTAAGGTTTAACCTGTTATATCAGAAGGACTAAAGTAAAGGCTGTTGGCGACAAATGGTCAAACCTTCTACATCAACTGTAATATAATGTCAGCTGTTTTTCAGTTTTTTAATGATCCAATTGTACATTATCCTTATGTTTATTGTCATTGTATATACCATTATGCTGTGTACTACTTAACTTTCGAGCAACTCCCAATGCTATTCCCTGGTGCATGCCTTTAAATGTTACTCTATGTAAAAACCATGCGGACAGGAGACACAGATGACCACAGGCACAAGTCAATATGTCAAAAGATCAAGGGTTTTATCCACTAATCCCTTGGTTAGGGAAGTCAACTGCATCTTCGGTACAAACTGTGTCAGGAGCACAGACAACATAAATAAACAGACAAAATAAATGAATTTTTTTTATTTAGGTTCACATTTAAAATATGCAGGAAAGGCCATTGACACCGTTTTGCATACAAGACTGCTTTATAATAGGCTCTTGCTTAAAACACACGAGGTTAACTGTACCATGACTACCACATTTTTAATAAGGACTTAATCAAAGGATCCCAAGTATTATTTTGTCAGTACCCCTTTAATTTTTAGTTTTTCGGTTGATGAATGAGGTTGAAAACCTGCAAACTACAATGCATTCAAGCACCTCTTCCTGATCCTTACAAATTGCTGGAATTCTGCATCTGCAAGTCAAAGCGATTGCCGAAATATTCCCTCGTGTTCTCCTGAGTTGACTACTCAGGCGATGCACTTTTGGTGCTGTGATTCACAAACTTTTATGGTTTTTAAAACCACTTTGACAATGAGTTTGGCCACATCCTCTGACCTTGCCATCAGTAATGCAATAAATTAATAAGCATGCAAGTTTTAGACCATGCACAAAATAACACGATTTGATTTATAGTTTTATTAGTACAGAACTGTATCATTTATTATAACCTGAGAGTTTATGGCAGTCAAAAGACTAAATAGACCTAGCAAGATATTTTTTTTCCAAAATAAGCTAGCTCTTTAACTGTAATGCATATGGTAGCTGTTTGGTCCCTTTACATTTTTGTGGTGTCACCCATACGCATTAGTCCTTTACCCCACCCCCCACTATTTTCTGTACATGAGATGTATTTGGTCGAGCGCATCTCCATGTGCGTGATATACTGGTAGGGAATGCTGCATACAGTGACATTAAATTAAACACGCACAATGCTTTAAAGTGCAGTTTAAGACCATGAAGATGCTGGCTGCGGAGGGGGCGGCTGCAAGTACTGCCCTAGGTTGACCTAGGACAGCACAAAAGGTAAATGCGTTGCTGGCTGCGGGATGGAGTTATTTTAAGACCCCCATGTGCATGTACAAAAAATGTTCCCATTGATTTCAATGAGATTACCTTTCTGCCACTGAATGACAGGTTCAAACAGCCAATCAGCACCAATATTTGTTAGACCACAGAGGAGGACAGTGGCTGCAGTTTCCACATCAGTTTTATTTTTCTATTATTTTTTTCATTACTCACAGTATGCATTCTTCTTTAGAGGAGGTGCCAGGGACAGTAAACTGTACATTTAAGATCCTCTCTCCTCCTCCCATGGTTGCCTAGGGTAGGCAAACTCTGGCCCTCACCACATGGGATACTGAAACTGGATTATCTCTATGTCATTTCTTAGTGTCTGGCACATAAGTTACTGTGTCCTTTTATTATTTTGTTAATTACTGCAAGTACCCAACTGAGTTTATACTCTCCCAGGCCCTACCTCTTTCTGGCCATACATATCTTTACCTTCACAACCTTTCTGTGTATGACCTTGAAAGAGGCTTGTTCTATTAGTGTTGCTTGGACCAGTTTGGGAACTGCTTATCTTACTGTCCCACTCACCTGAAGGTGATGTAAGTAATATCTCAGATCTTGGGTTAACATCAAAATCTCAATATTACATTTTAATACCAGGTTTTAATGCAAACATTATGCGCTACAGCACTTTTATACTGCACATTCACATCAAGAAGATTCAAATTATCTTAAGTATTTGACCTCCCTTCAGTGTCAAACTTGATTTTATATGGCACAGTCCCAGAAAAATATGATTTACCTGCATATTTGGGTGTCTTCAGCTCTGTGGAATGCTGCTGAGAGTATGATTTCTCCTTTTAAAACCTTATGATTTAAATAGGACTGTTTAAACAGATAAGAATCATTCAGCCGATCTAGTCTGCCCAAGTTCAGAATACTTTCCTTAGTCCCTGGTGAAGCCTAGACTTTTGCCTATCCCCTTTATGCTTAAACGTATTCACTGTTATTAACATCCACCATTTCTCCTGTAATGCAATTCCATGCATCCACTACCCTCTTAATAAAGTAATATTTCCTGATATTAGTTTTTAACCTTTGCCTTCTAATTTAAGACTATGTCTTTTTGTTGTGGTAGTTTTCAATTTTTTTAAATATACTATCCTCCGTTATAGTGTTGATTTCCTTTTTCAATTTAAGTGTTTCTATCATATCTCACATGTCTCGTCTTTCTTCCAAGCTATACGTGTCAACCCCTTGATGACAATTGACGTGCCAGGCATGTCACGGAATTGCATCCTCTTAACATTAGAAGCTCAGAAGGTGTTGCTGCAATGCCTGGATATAAATTCAAAACAATCAGGGGAGCCGCGGGATCGCTTCTGAGAGCCTTCCTTCCTTGGCCCCCTTTCTTACTTTATAATTCCTTGGAATGAACCTCTTCATATTTAATAATTATTTAATATTTTGGCCCTCACTGGTGTCAATATGGACATTTCTTATGCTCAATGTGACAGGCTCTTGTGGTGTCCTATGGCTGGAGCCATCAATAGGAGCACAAAGGACAAACCAAAATTTAGGGACAAATACAGGCCAAAATTTAAGCAACAGAGGTCAAGCAGCAGAGACTAGTAGTGAACGGGTAATACACGCCAAAGTTGTAACTGGGAAGTCGACCACAGAGGAAACGGGAGCAGACAAGTACGCAGGTGACAGGAACCAAGTCAGGAAGGTAAGGTCAGGCCACAGGAGAAATTAGGGAAAAATAACATGCCAAGTTATACTGAGAAGTACTACAATACAACTGAGCACCTACAGTGAAGGAAAAAAATATTTGATTCCCTGCTGATTTTGTACGTCTATAATTTTAAAGGTAGGTTTATTTGAACAGTGAGAGACAGAATAACAACAAAAAAACAGAATAACGTATTTCAAATAAGTTATAAATTGATTTGCATTTTACATCTAAGTGAAATAAGTATTTGATCCCCTACCAATCAGCAAGATGTCTGGCTCCCAGGTGTGTTTTATACATGTAACAATTAAGGTCCTGGAGTGAGCTAGCCAGTCTCCAGACCTTAATGCCATAGAAAATCTGTGGGGGGAACTGAAGGTTCGAGTTGCCAAATGTCAGCCCCGACACCTTAATGACTTGGAGAGGACCTGCATAGAGGAGTGGGACCAAATACCTCCTGAGATATGTGCAAACCTGGTGGCCAACTACAAGAAGCATCTGAACTTTTAGATTGCCAACAAGGGTTTTCCATCAAGTACTAAGTCATATTTTGCAAAGGGGCCAAATACTTATTTCACAGTAAAACGCAAATCAATTCATGACTTATTTGAAATGCGTTATTCTGGATTTTTTGGTTGTTATTCTGTCTCTCACATTAAAATTATAGACTGATCATGTCTGTCAATGGGCAAATGTACAAAATATGCAGGGGATCAACTAATTTTTTTCTTCACTATATCTACAGATGTATAGGGGTTTTATAGAGAAAACCCAGCATCTGGACGTGAGGAGCCTGAATTGAGTAGCGGTGCCTTTAAGAGCCCACATGGGTTGGCGCGAGTTTAAGTCACATATGACAGCGAAGCATGAAGGAGGCTTTCCATGCTGCCGGACAGAGTGTTGGGGGAGGTAGGTATCGTTCCTGAAACTCATAACACAGCAAATCATCTTTTAAGGGACACTCCAGCAAATGACTTGTCATTTAACCTGCATGATAAGAACTTTCCAAGAAAAGATGTGTCATTTGTTGCTAGAGTTGCGAAGAAAGAGGTTGTGTTACAGCATTCGCTTATTACATAACCTTGTGACCTTAACAGATTACTTCAATCCCAATGTCAGTAAGTATTCCACAAAGTAAATTGGTTTCTCTATGCAGTTTGGGGCATCAGTCATGTGTGACAAGAACAGATGAAACATTTTGTGTATTTTAAAAAGCTAGGGCTAAAAGTGGAAGGTTTTGGTTTAGGATGCCCGGCCCAATTTGCTTTATTTTATTCTGTAGCTGGAGATATAAGATACCAGAGTCTACTGCAACAATAGAGATGAACTACATTTGAATTAAAGGTACCGCAGGAGACACTGTCAGAAGAGTTCATGCCGATTTCAGGGATTATTATTAGAGTTTCACAGAAGTCCAGATCCAAAAGACCATTTTGCTGTCAAGAAACCCGTTTTTAGTGCCAAGTGAGTTCTATGTTGGGATCAGATGATCTGGCTGTGCTAGTTACTGTTTATTATTTGTAAAAAGACGATGAAAATGGAAGATGATGATGGGTATTCCCATACACTATATATATATATTAAGCATTAAAAAGCCCATATTTTGTATGAGCGCACTCTGTTGAGTATTATGCATTTTTCAACCATCATGGAACATGTGAGCAGTTCAACAGATGTCCAGAGAGTAGATGAATTGAATTATAAGGTATAAAAAGTGGTGCATCTTGGCTGGGTGATGTCCTAGGCCTGACCCAGGAAGTACCCCAGTCTCCCCAGGCCCCACTTACCTCTGTGGCTGCTGTCCTCTATGCTAATCGCCAGGATATGACATCATATCTCAGGGCACTGCATTTTAAATATAAGCAGAGAAATCTAATATTATTATGGAGCCTGTGCAATCTTCACACAGTGCTCGATAAAATTGCTGGGCCAGTTAGAAGGGAGAGCTCTGATCTCCCCAGAGGGCCAATGAAGAAGAAGCACGCCAAAGAGCCAGATCGCCCAAACTGACTCTTCTTGCAAGAGAACCTTGGTGGAATTGGTCCTTTACATTGCATGGTGAAGTTTGTGACTTGGAGTGACTCAACTCACCTACAAAGTCATTGTTCAGTGACCAAACTTCAGGACAGAGTTACAGAATTCTGCTGTGCTGTTCAAAGAGCAAGTCACTCATATGTAATGTATACATGCTCACATTATTTTAAATGGTTTCTGTATTAAGGGTAAACCTCACCAATGGTTGCACACACACAAAATAAACTTTCAACTCACCACAGTTTTCCTCATCAGCTCCATTGGCGCAATCCTTGTGCCCATTACAGTGCAGGAGTTGAGGCAAACAAACTGTCAGATTGCCACATGGGAACTGCCCAAGGGGGCAAATACCACTGTCCAGATTAGATGGAAGCATCAGACACTCTGCAAAACAAGAGACAATTCATACATATGTCCATACTTCAGGACTGGCAAACATGCATTCCAACGGCTTATAAATTTTGATGCTGTCAACTAGCCAAGGGCTTTGTCTATGATAGCCTGTTGTTGATCTGTAAGTAACAGTGCTGTTTAACCCCTTAATGACAAAGCCCGTACATGTACGGGCTCAAAATGTATTGTTTTCAATGGGTTTAGGGACCGCCCATTGTCCTTAAGGGGTTAAACAAACTATCTATATGACTGACCCTGCTTCTTCAACCTAGACCCGACTTCCTGGTTTCACATGAAGAGGGAGAGGAGACCCAATACTAGACCAACATGCAGTTATTGGATTAAAGGTCTTAGTCACATTGACTGTGTGTGGGCACACCATATAACACCTAGACTTATGTGTCATGTGACTTTAATATTAAGTCAAATGTTAACTGAATCTATACATTTCAAGTGATATTGTGGAAGGCAAGCTAAGCTATAGTTTGTATTTTGTATATAAATTCATCATATATGATATTTAGCTTAGTGGATGTTCCTGAGGTATATTGCAAATGTAGAAATTAACAGTAGGTTCCCATAAACTCAGTCTATCAACATTATTGGCAAAATCCCTATTAGTTTTCATAATAATGTCTTTGTTTCTGTCTCACTAAAACCAATATTTAATGTTTCAACAAGTTCTCTCTGAACTGAAGGAAAGTCATGGATTTCCATGGAAAAGTGTTCCCAGCAAAGAACGACCACTCATTAAGGTATCTGCAGATATATATTGCTTGGAATGGATGATGAAAACAACTGTTCATTTAACATCCCAAAGTGCCACAGTTTCAAAATACAGCCATCATTTTAATAGCTATGCATCTGTTTGTACGCATTTTCCCATACATTACAGATTATAATACGATGACATTTGAAGTAAACCATATCTTATGTCCATTATGTCCAACATTCTTGCAGATTACTTAAGGATATAACCATCATAACAAGCACTATAATCCAAGGCTTCTTGCCATATTTACTACAGACTTTATCTCCCAAACAAATGTAAACGTTTTTCAAAAACCTCAATTTGTAAAATATAAACTGGGATGTCTTAACATGTGAGAAACCATATAAACACTCTCCTTACCTAAACTCATTCTTGCTACACAACTCATATGCACGTCTCCCCACACTTAAATTTCCCAGTTTAGAATTGCATTCTAGTAAGTGATAAAACAGGACATACTGAAATATTTACAGTATGGTTGGTTCTAGGTTGGTAGAAGGCTTAAGCAAATTGATATAGGTAGGGTTTCTATCACAAGGGACACATTTTGTTGTTGGACAAAGTACATATAACAATATGTCTGAAAAGTATATTGATTTAACATTTTTGATAACTCTGTAACTCTCGCAGTCTTCTCTCCTCTACCCTTTGAAGAGAACCCAATAGATCAATGCAAGCATTACCAGCTGACATCTTAGTGTACGTAATGCTGCCATTGCCCGCCAACAAGCAAAAATCATTAGTTAAAATAACAAATGTTGGCGCTAAAAGCCAGAATGTACATTATGATAATGAGAGGATTGTTATTATATATATTGGTAAACTTTCCAAATGTGGGCTGTAGAAGAGGACCTCCTTTTATTGCCATGGTTCACCAGAAATACATCCAGCACTTTCTTCATGGTCTACACAGTAAGTACGTTCCCGACCTGCACATGAATACATCTAAATTACCAATAGATACATTACTAAATAAATAAATATTGAAGGATAACCTATGCCGGATTGAGACCATCCAGGGCCCCTAGGTACACATACATGCAGCCTCATTTCTAATCCAGCCACGAGCCCAGTGTGTCTCTTAGATAATCCACCACTGATGATAACCAAGTTTATTATGTATAAAACAAACAGAATACATAAAAGTAATAATCAGGCTTCAATAATTAAAAAAAACATACAAAAAATAAACATAACAAGAATAACAATATGAAGCGACACGTGAAAACATAGACATTCCCTTTTCTAGATGCTCATATAAATACAGCAAACAGTTAAAACTGTTTTTGTTTAAACAGTGGAAGTTATTCTGTCATGTTTATTTTGCTAAGACTTTAAATAGCCTGAGGAATATAAATCAGTTTACAAAAATTCTGTTTTTGACATTGTGTTGACACCCATAAAACTGTTCAAAGCAGGCTCCGAATGAATTTATGTCCATGTGAACTTGTTTGTACTTCTGTTGATAGATTTTACTGGAATTAAATCAAAGTTTTTTGTTATTTTTTTAATAACTTCATAGTTGCTAACATCTCAAAGTTTTGTGCCGGGGCACTTAACAGATACTGAACAGACACCCTAACCTTAACAAAGTCACTGTATGTAGTCACACCCTTCCTGGTAATCCACATCTTCTTTGCTCATGCAAGGCTGCCAGTTGTTCCAGGGAGTTGTGAGATTGGTTCCATCACATGATCAGCGTGGGATAAATGCCAATGTTAGGATTGTCAAGACCAAGTTGGGACATCAATTTTACCATATTTGACTGTTTTGTTGCAGTTAAGCAGACTGTAGCTAGGTATAGGACTTTACTAAGACCTTAGCAAATTGATATTGATAGGTATTTGTGTAACTTAGAAAGGCATTTAGAAGAAGAATGGTTTTTGTTGTTTCCCATTAGTGTGACCTTTAAGGCTGCAGATCACTGCGATATACATTCCGAACAGCTAGAGAAGAGGGGTATCAGGAGAGGAAAAAGTAGGGCTTAGGTTCTTAAGAGGGACATTTAAGAGGTATAAATTAATAAAATACAAACCTTCTGTAGGCTGACAAACAACCCGAGCATGTCCTGCTTTTAAAATACAAAGTGTACAGAATCTAATTGGCAAGTATTTTGGTGCAGTGATTTATAATGTGCCACCAACCCACCCCTACAATGGTTCTCCACAGAGATTCTGTGGGGAAGCAAAAAAGTATAACTCCCAACCCCACACATCTGATCATAATTCTCCAAAGCCTTGTAAGTACCCAACCAGGCCTTTGTTCAATCTAGCATCCACAACCATTATTTGAGGTTAAGTTAGAGTGCTAAAACTCAAACCATGCATTGTCAACAACCATTAACACCAGTCAAGGTTGAGGCGTTCAATTGAATCAAACCCTTTGAATCCAGGAGTAGCTATGATGGCGTAAGTTAACATAATTATTCAGACCCATCACTGTTTATATTGAAAAGAAAATGGCACATTCAACACAAACTCTGTATAAAAAGTATAAGTAAAGTTGGGACTAAATAAGTGAGATTATTGTGAAATATTAATTATCATTCCATGATTCCACCAAGTGCACAATTTTAATGAAACTCAACAAACATTTATAAGGCGTTCCACTTAAAGATAAGTTTATATCACATGTTCGTACTTCTGAATTAAGTATAGTAACAGGGAACAGTACAACATTTAAGCGCAAGGTTAATAATTTTTTTGAAAGGTTTATTGATCCTAGAATCCTTCCCTGTAGCTAATCTGAGGGTATCTAAAAATATCCCTTGTTAAGCCGAGTATAGGTTAGAAAGAAAAAAAAAGATGTAACAAGTAGTTTTCTTACATAAAAATCAATAAACAAAAAAGGAAGAAAAATCCACTCTCTTCAGGTAAGTAGTAAAACAATTTAAATAAAGAATGTGTAAGTACATCACGTAGACTGCTACAAAGCGCTGTGTGTCATATGTCCTGTAGGTAGCCCGGTAAAATTGAAGACTCGGTAGCATGCCATATAGAAGAAAACCTTTATTGTCTAGGATGGAGAGTGGACAGAAAATAAGCATAGGGTTGTCTTCTGTTCAACAAAATTCAACCTAGTCAGTATGGGACAGGAAGAGCCTAACTTTAAATTTGGCAGTCAGGACTGATATGTCCCTGTACTAAGGGGTCATGCATTATGGTTAGATATTAACATACTGTAAACAAAAGTTACCCTCTTTGGTCATCTCGAAATGTTTGGAGGTATACGTTACAGGGGACATGATTATCCAACACTTAATATGGTGGAAGGGGAGGTAGATATTTAATCTATAAAATAAATGTAATTCTTGCAATAAGCATTTCATATAAATCAGACTCATATTTCACACTTTTTATTACTATATTACCTGACTTTATTATATACTTAAAAGTACAATGTAGAAATATTTGATGCTGAACGGCCTTCCCTTCCCACTTTTTTGTCTAGTTCTTTTAGTTGGTGTTAAGTACCGGTAAATGGACTTTCACATGCCTGAGTATAAGGTTATAAATATTGCCATATTAAAGAAAATGGAAGAAGTTGAAAATTTTTATTAGGTCAGCAAAGAAATAGATGAAAAGTTGCATAACCTTTTGGGACTTCAGAGTTCTCTTCCAGTATCAAATCCATTCCATGCTATTTTAATGTATTTTGCCCATAATTCTGTCACTTAAACTCCCTGGATTAGCTAAATGTAGAGCCTGAGACCGAATATCTCTATCAATGAAACCTTTTCATCTCTTGGTGCATAGTTTAGCTTTAAAACTTTGTGTGAATAAAGTATCTGAATCTTCCAGGCAGAAAATAGCTTCGTTACTTATTAATAACCGGGCCAATCTAATTACATGAACATCAAGGCATGAAATGAATGGTATTAACTTGTACTGAGGGTTTTACAATAAAGGGTAATCATGGGGAACTTAAATGCATTAGCTATTTTGCTCTCTTCTAAATATGACAGGAATAAAGTAAGCAAATGGAACTAAATGGAAATACCTTTGTAATATACTTAGAAAATTAAACAGAGGGGATAATTAACAATAGAGAGCAGCATTATTCAGAAGGAATAAAATCAACATGGAAGAAAAGGAGAAAAGCTTGCAGATTTAAGGTAACTGTAAGGAAAGCTATACTTGGTCCATCACGCCATTCTAAGTGCAAATGGTAACTCACCATGTTGTAGACTCATGAATGGACTTATCAGTAGGGCTAGTGCACACTCACACACTCCCAAGATATTTTTCTTTTGGCTAGATTCAAAACAAAATGGGGAGATGGGGGCATTGCAGGAAAAAAATCTTTAAATATTTTTATGAGACTTGCAAAAGTCTCTGGCAGTGTTTGGAAGGTTCCCTCATGGGAAGGGTTGATTTAGACTATATATTTTCCAGCCAAGTTAGCCCTTAGAAATGAAAGGAATTAAGGAATGCCAAAGACTGAACAACTGGCTAAAATAGCCCTAAAATATTATGGAAATAAAGTATGCATTGCTGTATATTAACCTGATTATGTAATTTATAAAATACACAATAAATGTTAAATGTTAGATTTACAGATGATAGAACAGATGTTCCTGCTTTATGAATTATGTATTACCAATCTGAAACATGGTCATGAACATCTTCAGACAAAGATTGTGATGCAGCTGTTTACATCAGTGAGTTTGAGTGCTAATGTTTGTCCTTTTCACCACCATATGGACAGGATACTGTTAAGCAAAACAGGACCCCTATGCACTGTCCCATAACTTTTGTTGTATTTCCATATATCCTGAGCAGCTTTGGGAGGAAGAGGTAGGATGAGAGGTCAAACTGTAATAACATAATTTATATAAAAACATTTAGGTTTTCCAAACACGGACCGGAAAAGGACTTGTGGATGCCAATTGGACAACTGTCATTAGCTCATAAATTTACTAATAAAAGGGACACTACAACCATGCAAAATCTCATTTGCCTGTCTTCCACTTATTTGCCATGCAGAAGGAATGCTTACTTCTAGACAGCTCCAGCCCTGTCTTGGCTAATGTTTTGGGCCTGCGCTAAAAAACCTTTTGTAGATTTCAATAGTAGAGCTTTTCTGTCACTGATCGGCTGCAAGAAGCAGCCAGTACCAGGAAACATCGGACCACTGGAGTGTCCCTTTAATTCTTGTACATCTTCAGCTTGTACAGCCTAATGCTTGATTTAGTTAACGTGTTTACTTCCAACAGCTAAATTCTTAATTCTCACATAAATGGCCAAAACATGCTGAGACTATGGTGCTTGTGCCACTGTCATATGGATTTTTATACTGTTTATGTTCTTAATAGTCCTAATGAGTCAGCAGGAAAAGGGCTCTTGATTAGTTTATATGAGCCTAGAACAGGAATGATGTCAACCTCAAATGTGGAACAGGATAGTGTCGTAAATTATCCACTTTGGACTCAATCCCACTAGAATAGGGATTTTATGGAGATGCACTTGATTTTCTTGAGCTTCCTGAAAAATAAATTCCTTTCAATCTTAACGCCAGGTTTCCTGTCCCTATCCATTTATCATAAATATGTATGCTGGCTCTTCTAGGAAAACTGGCCACCAAAAGATACGAATTTGGATGGGTGTTTCACAGCTTAACTGCCTTATTGTAAAAATCTTTGAATCATATATAAAATCTAACTTTATTAGGCTGTCCATTTATTTTGAAAATGTTTTTTTATATTAAATTAGGTAAATAAAACAATCTTTTTTGTAAATGCCTTACTCATCTACATAACAGCTATCAATAGTCCAAAGTCATAAGAAGTATTGGTAAAGACAATGTCTCTAAAGCACACTGAATAAATGAAAATGATCCACTATGACTACACATGATGTGATCATGGAGTCCCTAACCTAGTAGGACTTTGTGTACCCGTCTATCCTTAACAACACATCCTCTGGCTTTATAAAATTGTTCAATGGACCAAAAGTGGCTGATTTCACTTATCATAACAATCATACTTATATAGCATGTTCTATCCTGGTGACTCAGAGCCAAATCTTATCTGTTCCCGTGTATCACTGTTAATGTGTGTGCTCTGCAACTCCAAAACAAGAGCTTTTTACTTACCATGGAAGTGTGTGTGTGCAGTGTGTTCATTGGTTTGTGAAATGTGTTCTAATAATTGTGTGTCCATTATACTGCAAAGTACAATATGTTTGTGATCTAGAAATGATAAAAATAACTGTATGCCTTGAAAGATAGCAAATGTACTGTAAAGTGGTAGCAATATTAGTATATATATTATACTTTGTGTAATGTGTATTCTATTGAATATGAAAACCTATAATAATATCTAAACTTCTTCATGTGCCACAGGTGATCTATAGATATTCTTTATTCCTCCTATATACTCAAAGTTCATTAGAATGGAGCAATATTTTTATTGTTTATTATTGCTGCTAGTGAGAAAAAAACTTGCCTAATTTAATTCTTTCTCATCGTATAGTAAGTTTTTTTAATCTAATGTAGCCTTTGAAAGTCCCTGACTAAAGAAGAATGCATATTAAAGTTCACAATGAGACGATGTAGCCCTCCTCCAACATGGACCGACATTTGTTGTCACTGATTGGCTGCTTGAAGCAAACAGAGATGGCTGAACAAAATCCCCCCATGCATTTGTAAAATGGAAACAACAAAAATCTGAAGGGGCAACACAGCTATCACATGCATTAAAGCGCATACTAGATTTGTGCAAATAAACCAAAAACGTTTCGGACAAATTTTTTGTTTTGTGTTTGATCGATTTGTTTTTGTATAATTAATTTTATTTCTCCAATCGGGAGGAGAGGGTGTGTCTGAAAGTGCTGCCATTTTAGGGAATTTGCCGGGAGGCCAGGATAACGAAGACAGATTCGCCAAGTAAGAGAAGCGTTTCTGTACCTCAGTTTCTTAGCAAATCAGCATTATTCTGGCCTCTCTGTGCATTTCTGCAAAAGGGTGGAGACAGCCACTCAGCAAATTGGGGTAGTTGGTGTGCCCGGAAGCCCCACTGTGCACAGTTGTCCATGGAGAAGCAGCCAAAGAAAGAAGACTTTTTGGAGCAATGGACGAGTGCACGGGAAGGAGACTGTGACAAGGAAGGGGCCAGCAGCGAAGGCAGGGAGACATTCAGAGGTGGCATGGGAGATTGTGAATGAGAGTGAGAGAGAACGTGAATGAGAGAGTGGGTGAGAGTGTAAGAGAGCATGTGAGTGAAAACCAACAAAATTCTGAGCTCTTTTCTTCCTTTCGGTTTGTTTCATTGGGCATCCCTCCTCATTCTCGGAGATTCGTACGAATTGACAAATGTTCGCTAAAACGTCATACTTTATCGGAATGAACAAGTCTAGTGCATACAATGGCTGTAGTATCCCTTCAAATGTGGAGGTAGATGGCACTAAAAGTATAGAGAGATAGGACAGGCAGCAGTATGTATTATTTATTTCACAGACCTTTCCATCAGTATTACTAAAGCTGGAGATACATTGCAAGAATCCCTATGAGCAAACAATGCCCTCATAACCCTCACAAAACCTTCCACAGTAGGTATACTTCAAAAGCTAGTAAAGTTAATCATATAAAACTTACAGTTTACTATACCACCAATCACTTGTTGCTGCATGCTTTCTCTTGCCAAAAGTACGAGAACTGGTAGTGTCCATACATAGTCGGATCCTTGTTTCCAACAGTGAGCATCTGACAGCGCATTATGTACACTGCAAGCGGTGCTTTATTAAATAATATCACTTCTCTTCTGAAAAAGCCATCGACCGAGAAAATGTGCCACATCAACTTGGGCACTTCAAAAGGTGGTTTAAACAGCAGGGTGCATTTACAAAACCTGAGCATACAGGACAGTTGGACATTTCAACAGCTAAGAATTTATTATGCCAGGCCATCTCATCTATACTTGTTGGGGATAAAAAAATGTAATAAAAATGTCATTATGTCCTAAACAGAAGCAGAAGACACCAATGAGTAACCCTGATTAGCATAAACCGAAAGACAAGTTTGAGTATTTGTTTTTGCCCCTGACACATCTTTTCTCCAATATACCTGTTATTTGTTCCTAGTAGAAATTTCCTGAGCATGCATAGGCAGGGCATACTGGAGACTGGTCCTAAAGCTCCCTCCTCCAAATAGTTCCCTTTATGTGTTTGGACCTCGGAAGGAGGAACACAATTAAGGAGATCTCCTTACAACCCGCCATAAATTGTACAGAATAACATGTTCCATCTCACTCCATCTCACTTGCATTGCTTGCCGACTTCTGAGTGTTATCATAAGGTGAGAAAACAAAAATGGGGGCTGAGGCTCAAAATATCTTTACTGAGTATACTAACTGTAGACTTTTCATTACACACTGTGCTAGGAGGAGCGCGGGGGGTAATCCTTTTGTTTTGGCTACCCTTCGGGCCTTACACAATGCTCACCGTACCTTTCGCCTCACGACATATCCCTCGCCGCAGACTCCCCTTCGTCATAATCCTGACTTTCCCCCTGGTATGTCTGGAGGTGTTTTTTTGTTGGCGACTTCTGCTGATTCCCCGACGATTGGGTCCTACATGGGTGGCTCCGAGCTCCTCCCTATGTCTGCTCTTTTTGGCACTGCCGCTCCGATGCCGCTTCAGACCCTTCAGTATCTGCAGTTGCGGGGCTACATTCGATCCATCCCACAGCGACATAATCTGGTCAGGGGGCCCACCTCTTTTGAATCGTTGCATCTGCGAGATGTCCTCCCGTCCCATGGTGTTTCTGTGTTGTATCGGGTCCTTGTCCATCACACGGATGATCCCTTGCCCCCCTATGTGGGTAAGTGGGAACGGGCATTGAATGTGTCATTGTCTAGGGCTGAATGGGAGAAGATCTTTGTGCTGACGCATGGGTGTTCCATTAGCACTAAAACCCAGGAGATGTCATACAAACTTCTCTAATTGTGGTATCGCACGCCTTCGCGTCTGCACGCTATATTTCCTGACTGCCCCGATGTCTGTTGGAGGTGTGGGTCGCAGGGTGGGTTCGTCCTCCATATTTGGTGGGACTGTCCCCTTATTGTCCCATTTTGGAAAGCCGTACATGCCACTTTACACCATTTCACTGATTTTCCTCCTCCTTTTCATCCTGTTAATTGTTTGCTGCATCACACTTCTCTGTCAATATCGGCTTATAAGAAATCGGTGGTTCGGCATTTGTTAAATGAGGCCAAAGCTTTAATTCCCCTGCACTGGGGTTCGCCGACTCCGCCATCGCTGCAAGAATGGGTCGGGAGAGTGGAAAATGTACGCCATCTAGAGGATTTGGTGGCTAGGTCTACTAACCGGGTTGATAAGCATGAGCGTCTCTGGTTCTATTGGTCACGCTTCTTAACTGACCCTGCGACACAGGCCCTGAGGTGTTAGGATGTGTGGGAGATTTGTGTTCCTACTGCCGATATTTTCTGTGCCTTACTTTACCCTGCTGCGACAGGTGTTTACTGTTCACTGTATGTTTTCTGTGTACCCTCCCATCCTTATGTCCCCCCTCCCCCCCTTTTTTTTCCTTTTTCTTTGTTCACCTTCCCTTATCTTGTGTGTACTTCTATCTTATGAAACAATAAAAATTTTGATTTAAAAAAAAAATAAAAAAATAACTAGATACTTCAAGAAATTTGGGCAAATCTGGCCGTCAGCAGCATTTGATAACTGAACTGTATAACCTTCATGTAACAAGAGAAAACTTTCCTTTTTGCTTTACTATTATTATTCCTTTTATTTGAAGTTTCAAAGTATCTTTCAGTAACTGTGCAAGGCTTTAGGCACCATTTACTCATATAATAACGTTTCAATCTGGATGGCAAGACAGCAGGATAGCTGAACAAATCATAAGATTATATACCAATAACTGCAGGCGGCTTTCAAAATACCTGCAAAGAGCCAGTCCTTCTAGGAATGTATTATTTTCCTAATTAGATGACTGTAAATCCGCTCTGAACAAAGGTGAGCTGAAGCATGCAAAAATACCCCAAACAAATAATATAAAAAAACCTTGAGAATGACAATGAGTTCTAGAACATAGAAATGTCTGTCTATATATTTTATTATTCTTAAATGTTCCCCATATTTACATGCCCTAAGAACAGCCAGCTGGGAAACAGGGAGCAAAAGAGCCCAGCAATGTGCAGCAGGGCCAGCGTACCATTACAAGTTAAGGAGATCAATTAAAGAGATCTCCTTACAACCAGCCATAAATGGTACAGACTTACACTCCATCTCACTTGCATTGCTTGCCGACTTCTGAGTGTTATGACAAGATGAGAACACAAAAAAGGGGGCTGAGGCTCAAAATGTCTTTACTGAGTATACTAACTATAGACTTTTCATTACACACTGCGAAGCATTTAGGTGGCCAGACACTGGCTTGGTTGAGCCTCCACATTTAACACTAGACACTGTGGGATGCTACCTCATTAAAAAGGAGCTATATTTAGCCCATCGTTTCTCATTTGTTTATTTTACAATTGCAAATGTTATACCGCCCCCCCCACTTTGTTTGAAATTATCTTATGTCAATTTATTATTTACCATGCATTTCTGATCCTGTATTTTCTGGTATCTCTCTATGCTGTCTAACCATTAAATACTGTCCTCATCTTGTTCCTCATGTTACAATCTGGTTCTACGGTACTTACAGGTGTTTATATTCCATAATCCAGTTGATACATGATCATGCTTGCATTATAGCAGCCAACTAGAATCTGGCCTTCTTCCAAACGCAGGAGTCAAACTAGAGTTTTAAGGGCTCATAAATCAAAAGCTTATTGTGACTCATCTTTAACAAAAGTAATAAAACACAATTAAGGGTGGTAGTCAATGGAGTATATTTGGAGCAAGGTCTTGATACCAGTGGGGTACCTGAGGGATTTGTACTTGGACCCATTCTCTTTAATATTTTTATTAGCGATATTCATACCTGCGAAATCTTCGGGTTTGACCCAGAGATTGCCGGGTGAGCACTGCTCCTCTGGGTCAAGACTCGAATCCTCCGGGTCGCGGGAGTGGGGTCTTGACACCACCGCCAGCGGGACTGCCCACCAACATCAGTGTGCAGTCCTGGCCGCGTCCCACAAGGGAAGGCTCCGGCTAGCCGGAGCTCAGAAGTTCCCAGGTATGGCGATATTGCAAAAGTTTTTGTTAGTTAGGCATGTCTTTTTGCTGATGACACAAACATTTGCAACAGATTTGATGTTCCTGGAGGCATAAGCCGAATAGCAAATTATTTAGTTAAACTGGAAAAATGGTCAGAGCTGTGGCAACTGGCATTTAATGTGGATAAATCCAAAGTAATGCATCTAGGACATAAAAACCCAAGGGCAGAGAATAGAATATTTTATACTGTCCTAAAGGGATTATCTCAGAGGATTTAAAGGTAGACCTTTACCTCTAATCAGTGGCGACTCTAGAAACAATATATAGGGGGGCACACAAGATACCACAGTCAAACCGAGGGGGCATTAATAATTTCCACCATTAAATCATACCACTGAAAAAACACACACTATATATATATATATATATAAAACTAATGTGCTATGGAATTATACTTTTGTTATTGGACAATACAATACTTGATCATTCAACATGGGAAGCCTGAAGCCACAATTTAGTAAGACTAATCCTTGAAATCCTTTAAACACCACAATACCTTAACTTTTGCACTAAATGATTTCAGGGCCTAATATTAGATCCTGCTGCTGATACATATATATTAGCCCCTGCTGCCCATATATAGTAATATTAGCCCCATTTGCCGTTATATATTAATATTAGTCCCTGCTGCCGATATATAAATATATATATATAAATATTAGACCCTGCTGCCGATAGCAGGTATAGATCAACACATTAACACACAAACCCAGCTTTGCATGTATAGATCAATTGAAATTCACTTGTGATCTCAGCACTGAAGGTATATATCAAATAAACAGAATCAGACATACAAATCCTGTATTTGCAGGTATACAATAATAATATATGAAACGTAGCATTGCAGGTATAGATCAAATAAATACATGGAAACAGCATTGCAGGTTTTAATCAACTGAAGACAAGACATACAATCAACAAGACATACAAACCCTGTATTTGCAGGTATACATAAATAATGTATGGAAACATAGCATAGCAGATATGGATCTACAGAAGAACACACAAACCCAGCTTTGCAGGTATAGATCAATTGGAATTCACATAAAAACACGGCAGTAAAGGTATATTTAAAACCCCCTAAATTACAGGCATAGATCACAGGTTGCACACCCCAAAGCCAGCCCTGGCATCCACACTGTCCACATAGAACCTGACCAGCACCCAGATAACACACATAAGATTTGCCATCTTTGTGCAAATAGACCAGCACAAGTCAACTTTGTCCCCAAACAGTCCGGCCTGTGCCATCTTTGTCCCATATACACTCTGCCTGTGCCATCTTGGTCCCCAAGGCTCAAACATCCTGCTAGTGCCATCTTTGCCCTTGCACAATTATACATCTATGATACACACAAACACATTAACTCATGCTCTCCCTCATTCAGACAATTCATCCACATATTAACTCATGCTCTCCCTCATTCAGACAATTCATCCACATATTAACTCATGCTCTCCCTCATTCAGACAATTCATCCACATATTAACTCATGCTCTCCCTCATTCAGACAATGCATCCATTTTAAGAAACTACACCCCTTGGAGCTTCAAATGAGGGGCTACATGTATTTCTAGGACAAAAGTTGAGTGCACAAATAATGATGGAATATGTCGCTTTGGCTAGAAAATATGTTTTTTCTAACCATAGCGACATGTTCATTTGTGTCTTTCACATTTCAGGTTTGTACTAGAAACACATGAAGCCCCTCATTTGATGCGCCAAGGGGTGTAGTTTTTGCAAATGTGTACTTTTGTGCCATAATTTAACTTCCTACGTGAGCAGTAATGCCACGTCAAGGCTTCAACCCTAATTACTGATCATTCACACGCCTTTGATATCTCCATTCACTCGCAGAAGCACACATCATACTTTCCATACATTCACTCACAGAAGCACACACCATTCTTTCCCCTTACAATCCCAAAGAAATGATGGTAAAGGGAGAAAAAAAAAATCACTTTTACAGCAAAAATAAGTTTTTCAGTAAAAATGCAAGGCGCTCCAGGGATGAGATGGTTACTCACGTACCACACAGGCTAAATGGCTGATTTTAATAATATTTGCAGTACATCAGGATTTAAAAAATTGCCTCCCTCTAACGTTGGCTAAATGTAACCCCATGATCAAAGGGATCATAGGATTAAAAATTAGTATCAGCCATTTTTAAAAAGGGAATGTGACTTTTTATTAGACTTGGGCACCAGGGGGCTCTTCGTGTTCGTCTTCGTGCTCGTCTTCGGGGAAAAAAAAATGTTCGTATTCCGCGAATATTCGCCCGTTCCTGTCTTCTCTTCGGGCGAATATTCGTGGACATTCTTCGTGCTCGTTTGATCTTCGTTTCCCTCCCGGTTGCCTAGCAGGAGTTAATACGGGGTTAACAACAGATCGGAGCAGCAGCAGCTGCCGTGAAGGTACGTGTGTGCAACTCTATTGGTCTTTCGGCAGGGGGGTGGTCTGGCATCAACGAGTGAATTGCAGAACGCACTTCATTCGTTGATGGCAGGCGAGCCCCCTGCCGAAACGACCAATAGAGTTGCACACACGTACCGAGGTGTACTGTACACAAAATGACCTAGACAAATGCTCCAAGGAACTTGGCCTCCTTTTTATCATACACAGTCACACATCCATAGATGTTTAATAAAAGAATAGGGATTATTTTACATTTTTAAATTGATTTTGGACCACTTGTAATACATGCCTAACATTTGCTACCTATTTACAATGGCATACTTTGCAACCACCCAACTTTTACTGGACAGGACTGGAAAAAAGCAGGACTGTCCACCAAAATCTTGGGTGTGTTGGCCGGTATGCGGATGGAAAAATGAACTAAAAAATAGCTTAGGGTTAATGTACGGTTATGTTTAAGATTAGTCGCAGTGCACTGGTTTGGTTAAAGATGTATTATGTCTAAATAATAATTTAATTTTAATTTTAATGGGTTTTTTAAAAAAAAATTAGGGGTTTATTTAAATGTATTTTAAAGTTAGATTTATTATTTAGTACTTTATTATATTTATTTAATGTTTATACTAGTGCTACCTACCGAGCTATACCTACCTATGTGTATTTGCATACCTAGTTTAGCTAAATTAGATGGGACAGGACTGGAAAAAAGCAGGACTGTCCCTGAAAAAGTTGGGTCTGTTGGCAGGTATGTGGATGGAAAAATGTTATAGGATGAAGTGTGAGTTATAGTGTTAATGCTAGTGAGTGTAGAAGTGAAGGCCAGGACAAATAACAAGAGGAAAGGTCATTGGGATTTGTGCATTGTACGTGAGTGTGTTATGTGTTATGTCACTGTGTTATATGTGTTATTGTGTGTGTTATGTTTGGTTGGTTGTGTATCGGAAGGAAAATAATGAAATGGAAATGGAAAAGGAAATGGAAAAGGCGAATGAGTGGGCAATTGGCGACCCACTCACCTGTTTAACCCCAGGGCAAAGCACCCAAACACTGTCAGTCTTAGACGTTTGGCAGCAGACTTCCAGAGCTCAGACACAAGGCCCTAGCATAAGCTGGCTACTCCGGCGGAGGTAGCAGGCGTTGCCGCACCGCAAACAGACGCAGCCAGGGGGAGAAACTGCCCTTACCATTAGGGACATTTTGGGCATGACTCTAGCCAGGAAGCGAACTGGCAGAGAAGAGAGGCTGGCACCACCAGCAGCAGCAGCAGCAGCATTGGAAAAGGCGAATGAGTGGGCAATTGGCGACCCGCTCACCTGTTTCACCCCAGGGCAAAGCACCCAAACACTGTCAGTCTTAGACGTTTGGCAGCAGACTTCCAGAGCTCAGACACTAGGCCCTAGCGTAAGCTGGCCACTCTGGCAGAGGTAGCAGGCGTTGCCACAACGCAGACAGAGGCAGCCGGGGGGAGAAACTGCCCTTACCATTAGGGACATTTGAGGCATGACTCTAGCCAGGAAGCAAACTGGCAGAGAAGAGACGCTGGCACCACCACCAGCAGCAGCAGCAGCATTGGGAAAGGCGAATGAGTGGGCAATTGGCGACCCGCTCACCTGTTTCACCCCAGGGCAAAGCATCCAAACAACTGTCAGTCCAAGACGTTTGTCAGCGGACTTCCAGAGCTCAGACACAAGGCCCTAGCGTAAGCTGGCCACTCCGGCGGAGGTAGCAGGCGTTGCCACACCGCAAACAGAGGCAGCCAGGGGGGAGAAACTACCCTTACCATTAGGGACATTTTGGGCATGACTCTAGCCAGGAAGCGAACTGGCATTGATGAGACGCTGGCACCACCACCAGCAGCAGCAGCATTGGGAAAGGCGAATGAGTGGGCAATTGGCGACCCACTCACCTGTTTCACCCCAGGGCAAAGCATCCAAAGAACTGTCAGTCCTAGACGTTTGGCAGCGGACTTCCAGAGCTCAGACACAAGGCCCTAGCGTAAGCTGGCTACACCGGCGGAGGTAGCAGGCGTTGCCACACCGCAAACAGAGGCAGCCAGGGGGGAGAAACTACCCTTACCATTAGGGACATTTTGGGCATGACTCTAGCCAGGAAGTAAACTGGCAGAAAAGAGACGCTGGCACCACCACCACCACCAACAGCATTGAAAAATGGAAAAGGCGAATGAGTGGGCAATTGGCGACCCACTCACCTGTTCCACTCCAGAGCAAAGCATCCAAACACTGTCAGTCCTTGGTGTTTGGGAGCGGACTTCCAGAACTCAGACACAAGGCCCTAGCGTAAGCTGGCTACACCGGCGGAGGTAGCAGGCATTGCCACACCGCAAACAGACGCAGCCAGGGGGGAGAAACTGCCCTTACCATTAGGGACATTTGAGGCATGACACTAGCCAGGAAGCGAACTGGCAGAGAAGAGACGCTGGCACCACCACCAGCAGCAGCATTGGAAAAGGCGAATGAGTGGGCAATTGGCGACCTGCTCACCTGTTTCACCCCAGGGCAAAGCACCCAAACACTGTCAGTCTTAGACGTTTGGCAGCAGACTTCCAGAGCTCAGACACTAGGCCCTAGCATAAGCTGGCTACTCCGGCGGAGGTAGCAGGCGTTGCCACACCGCAAACAGAGGCAGCCAGCGGGGAGAAACTGTCCTTACAATTAGGGACATTTGAGGCATGACACTAGCCAGGAAGTGAACTGGCAGAGAAGAGACGCTGGCACCACCAGCAGCAGCAGCAGAATTGGGAAAGGCGAATGAGTGGGCAATTGGCGACCCGCTCACCTGTTTCACCCCAGAGCAAAGCATCTAAACACTGTCAGCCCTTGGCGTTTGGGAGCGGACTTACAGAACTCAGACACTAGGCCCTTGCGTAAATTGGCTACACTGGCGGAAGTAGCAGGCATTGCCACACCGCAAACACGTGCAACCAGGGGGAGAAATTACCTTGAACATTTTGGACATTTGAGGCATGACACTAGCCAGGAAGCGAACTGGCAGGGAAGAGACGCTGGCACCACCACCAGCAGCAGAATTGGGAAAGGCGAATGAGTGGGCAATTGACGACCCGCTCACCTGTTTCACCCCAGGGCAAAGCATTTGAACACTGTCAGTCCTTGGCGTTTGGGAGCGGACTTACAGAACTCAGACACTAGGCCCTAGCGTAAATAAGGCTACACCGGCGGAGGTAGCAGGCATTGCCACACCGCAGCAAGTGCAACCAGGGGGAGAAACTACCCTTTCCATTAGGGACATTTGAGGCATGATCTCCGCCAGGAAGCGAACTGGCAAAAGATGCTGGCACCACCACCAGCAGCAGCGTTGGAAAAGGAAAAAGGTGAATGAGTGGGCAATTGACGACCCGCTCACCTGTTTCACCCCAGGGCAAAGCATGAAAGTCTGTCAGTCCATGGCGTTTGGGAGCAGACTTCCAGAACTCAGACACTAGGCCCTAGCGTAAATTGGCTACACCGGCGGAGGTAGAAGATGTTGCCACACCACAAACACGTGCAACCAGGGGGAGAAACTACCTTAAACATTAGAGAGAAAAAAAAATTAACTTTCCAAGCTAAGAGCTGGGTAACCCAACTTGGGCAGATTGAATTTAAGAAAGGCAATCTGCTCCATCAGATGAGGTGCCATGCGCTGTGGACTCATAGAAAACACGCGCTCACTTTGAACAGTGGTTGGCGGACATGATAGAAGCTGCTGCGCAACCCATGAGAGTGCATGCCACACACTCTTCTTTTCATCCCAGTAGCTAAGAGGATCAACATTAGGCGCAGAAGGAACTTCACAGAGGTAAAGTTTGACCATTTCAGCAGCACTACTCTCCTTTCTGCTGCTAGCTCTGTCAGATGGTCCAACTATACTCCCAAGTGCCTCTTCCCAAAACGCAGCTGCTCCACTCAGCTGTGTTGTGCTGCTTGTGGCACTGCTGCTGATGCTGCTGCTAGGAGTAGCAGACCACATCATCTCTTCCTCCTCCTGCACCTCTCCCTCCTCGGACAGCATTCCCATTTTACGCTGCCAGTCACGCACCTTGTTGACCAATTGCTCCCTGTAGCTACTGAGAACATTACATTTCAAAGCTAGCTTTCCCTTAATTCTTGGATCGCAAAGGCACGCTAGCATCATTTCGGGACTCTCTTCCATGCGTTTGCGAAGGTGTACTTTTAGCAGATCCTTCAGCTTCCTGACTATGGCTGCTACGTCAGGATGTAGAGTGCCACCTTGAACAGCCTCACGGTTTTCAAGGAACACATCCATCTTGCTGCCTAGATGGGAGAACACTGGGATTACCTGGGCCAGACTGGCAGTGTTTGAGCTTAAATTTTCTGTGGCATCCCTGAATGGTTTAAGGACTGCCACTAGCTGGGCGATCACTGTCCAATCCTCCCTAATCAATGGAGATGTAATCCCAATATTGTGCTCTGAGGCAAGATTATGGATTGCCCTCTGCTGCTCCAAAATCCTCTCCAGCATGTGTAACGTGGAGTTCCACAGTGTACTGACATCCTGACGTAGGCAGTGTACGGGAAGACCTGACCTCTCTTGCTCTTCCCTCAAAAGTTGGCTAGCCTTAACACTATGGTGAAAGTGCCCAGCGATCTTTCTGCAGCGGGACAGAACTACTGCTACCACATTAGTTCCTTCTGACATTGCTGCCTTCACTACAAGATGGATGATGTGGGCTGCACAGCGCACACCAACAATATGACCATCTCGCAGCACTTTCACCATATTGGCACCTCCGTCAGTTACCACAAAACCAACTTCAACATTGGTGCCCGCCTCTGCTCCCACCCAAAGGCTAAACATTTTCCTCATTGCATGCAGAATATTTTGGGAAGTGTGCTTTTCATCCATCACTTCTGCATGGAGAAGGAAAGATCGGTAGCCTGCTGCAGCAGCTTCCTTAGACACACCGGGCTGCCACCAGTGTGCTGTCAAAGAAAGAAAGGCATGCTGGCCGCTAGGTGCACTCCACAAATCTGTAGTGAAATGAACAGACTGACCAGCAGCCTTGGAAAGCTCCTCTTTCACTGCTGCAACACAGGACCGATACAATGAGGGGACAATGTTCCTGCTGAAAGTGGAACGTGACGGAACTGTATATTGTGGAGCCACAGCCGCCATCAATTGTTTGAAAGGCTCCCCTTCGATCATAGAGAAGGATGCCCCTCCAACAGCAATGAACTGACCAATGCTGCTGCTGCTATTGGCTCAGAAGAAGCAGCTGTTGGGGTTTTTCCACAGCCACCAGCTATGCTGCCTGCACTAAGTTTTACTTCTGCATCTTTCCCCAATAGCAGAGCGTTGTGTTGAGTGCTGAGGTGATGCTTCATGCTAGCACTGGTAAAATGGCCAGACACTTTCCCTCTGCTTATTAGCTTCCCACAATGTTTGCACTTTCCATAGCGCCCTTCTTCAACATTTTGAAAGTGCTCCCAAATTGGGGCGCACATAGCCTTGGAGTGTGCCTTGGGTGCTGCTCCTACTGCTCGGGGTGGATGAACAGAGGCAGAACTAGTGGTGGTGGGACTGGTGGTAACAGTACTGGCCATAGTGGGACTGCTAATTGCTTTAGCTTTAGATTTCCTAGGTTTTGCTGCTGCTGGTGGTGGTGATGTTGATGATCTTAGCGGAGAAGGTGGAGGCTCAGGGGAAAATTGTGCACTAGTCATTTGGACACTGCTCCCTGAGGAATCTGATTCCTGACCACTCATCTCCTCTACTTCCTCTGGCTCATAGTCTAGTTCTTCATTAGCCAGATCGAATGGAATTCCTGCTAGGCTGGAGCTAAGACTGATATCGTCGTGAGACTCGTGACTAGTAGTAGTGCGAGCAGGAAGAACAGACTCTGCACTTGGCCTCTCATTCTCAGGCTCCTCTGCTACCTCGCTAGGTGGAGTTCCACTATGTGTAGCCCTCTCTCTAACTGTCTTTACAAAAATGTTGTAAGGACTTGGTGGCTTGCTAGAGGTACTAGGAGGACATGGCGTGGCGGTACCAGTGGGAACAGTAGGCGCAGCACTAGTGGTGGTAGAGGCGGTAGAGGTGGGGGTGGTGGTGGTGGTGGTTTTCCCTACAAAGGAATGAGATCGCTTTGGTTTGGGACCCCTCTGAGTCTTGCTGCTAATTTGGCTCTGCTTGGTACCTTGCATGCTGCTCGTGGATGGGGAAGATGCTGCTTGGGGCAAAAGGCACTTCTTTTTACTCACTGGGCTAGTAGAAGTACTAGTTGTGCTACCCTTTAACTTTGAACGTAGTTCTGGTGCTTTAGGCTTTCCGTAAAAAACCATAGAGCTTGTGGGCCTAGCCGCACTACTACTGCCTGCTTTTGGTGCCTTTCCTTTACTTGATGATCCTTCAAGCAATGCTTCCCCAAATGATAAGCGAGAGCTTGGCCTACTAGACTGACGCAAAGGCTGCATCTTAGAGCTGGTGGTGGTGCTGGTGGTGGTAGATGGAGCTTGTCCCTCCTTAGTCCCAAAAGGAGGATCCATTTCAAAAGGGGGGGATAAAAAATTAGACTTTGAAATTACACGGGCCTAAGAGCCTATCCTACTACTATGCTAAACCTAAAGCTATATGAGTATTCTAGTCTAAATCTAGGCAGACGCTCTCAAGCCCACTAAGCTAAAGTGAGGTTAAGTTATATATAATATTATATTATTAATAGATTAGAATTACTTATATTAGGGATTATAGACTATAGTTTATGAATTAGAAAGAATTACTTATATATATTATAGATTATGAATTAGAATTTATATTATATTATATAATATATTATAGATTAAGAAGATTAAAGATTAGAATTATTTTAGTACTACAGCTATTAGCTTGAAGCTTTGCTTAGTACAGTTGTTGTCGTCACACAGTCAATTTTTCTTGAAAAGAAATTAGAAATAAAATAAAATGTCACAGCAAAACAGTTAGCTTCACTGCTTGCTGAAACACACAGCACTTATGCGGCTGCACTCACTAGCCCAACAAGTTCACTTCACTGATGGACTGAGGTGAGCAAAACAAATGAAATAAAATGAAAGATTATTAATTAAGAAAAATTGACTTGGTCTCTTGCTGTTGCTAAAACAAAGCACAAACTATAGAGTTGCAGCACCAGTACTAATAAGATTAGCTGAACTATACGCTAGTAGTAATTAATTAATATTATTACTTTTATTTATAGCTAATTTAACTATTAAGATAAGAATTATAGAATTATTGATATTAATTAATGATTTTAGATTAGACACTAGTAGATGTCTTGAATGTCTACAGTACACTCTACACTAGTATACTATTACTAACTATAGTATATATAACTGACAAATATATATATAATTTTATAATGTATTCAATTATTAATTATTAATATTACTGATTTTAGATTAGACACTAGTAGATGTCTTGAATGTCTACAGTACACTCTACACTAGTATACTATAGTATATAATATATTTATATGACTGACAAATATATATATATATATATATTATATAATGTACTATTAAATTATTATATATTCTATTAAATTATTATTTATAAATTCTATTTAATTTATTTAAGCAGGACAGGCAGTAGGCACTAGTGCAGGGAAAGGGCACCCCAGTGCCACTGAGGCACTGGGTGCACTGTCAACTCAACAGCACTATACACTACAGTTGATGACAAATTAAATTAAAAAAATATTAAATTAATCAAATTATTATTATTAAATATATTAATTAAGTAGAACTGAAGTGAGGAAGAGTACACTGTGAGAAATGCCAGGCTAAGGCTTACCAGTCTCACACAGAACAGAACAATCTCTCTCTGTAACGCTCGGATGCAGCACAGCAGTGTTGCCAAAGCAGTCACAGCGAAAAATGAATGGATCTCTCAGGCAAGCTCTGGTCTTATAAAGGCGCCTTCAGAATTCAAAAAACAGCAGCACAGGCATTGGACGAGACCTTTAGCGTGACGTCACAAGAGTGAGCTGATTGGACAGACAAGGATCAGCTCACTCCTGTTTGAAATTTTGGCGGCTGCGCGCCAAAAACGAAGACGATCACGTCTTCTCCTACGTTTTGCCGGCACTGTATTCTCTTCGGCGTGTCTTCGGAACGAACAAAAAAACGGCCTCTTCGTGCTCGTTTTCATGTTCGCCCGAAGATGAATGCGCAAGTCTACTTTTTATAGCTATATGATCATTTGGCTACCACAGTGATCATTTAGCTAGAATACTTAAACTTTTTTTGTTTGTTTTTTTTTTTAAAGTTAAACTACTTTATGTTTAAATAATTAAATTTGGGGGTCTGTAGACAATTTTTATCTATTTTTATCTGCCTTTAGAGACCCCCAAATCATTTTTACATTTTTATTTTTTTAACTTAATATTTTTTTATTCTTTTTTTTACAATCTATATACCGTTGGAAAGGTGAGGCGATTACCTTTCCAATGGTATATATGTTGGGGGTCAATTGTCAGTTTTAATAAAGTTGCGCGGTGACGTCATCGCGCGAGACGTCCCCGGGCGGACGATGCGGACCGGGTGGAGATGGAGGTCCACAGACCTCCATCAAGGTATTTTAGTGCTAATGATGGCACCATGCCGTTGTTAGCAGTCAAGGGGTTAAAGTCCCATTGCGGGACTGTCCTGGGTGGTTCCAAATTCGGCGGGGGGGCAACAGGGGGGGCAAGGAATAACCTAGAGGGGGCAATTGCCCCCCCTTGCCCCCCTGTAGTGACGCCACTGCCTCTAATGCAATAGATCAGCAGGTAATGCTAGCAGAATGCTTGGTTGTATAGCGAGAGGTATTAACAGTAGAAAGAGGGAAGTGCTCATGCCCTTGTACAGATCACTGGTGAGACCTCACTTGGAGTATTGTGTACAGTACTGGAGATCGTATCTCCAGAAAGATATAGATATGCTGGAGAAAGTTCAGTGAAGGGCTACTAAAATGGTTTATGGATTGCAGGATAAAACTTACCAGGAAAGGATAAAGGATCTTAACATACATAGCCTGGAAGAAAGACGTGACGGGGGGGTGGGGGGGGAGTCAACATGATAAAGGAAGATAGTTTATTTAAAAGAATAAATACTACCACAACATGAGGACATAGTCTTAGGCTAGATGGGCAAAGGTTTAAAAATAATATCAGGAAATGTTACTTTAATGAAAGGTGGATGCGTGGAATAGCTTCCCAGCAGAAGTGATATCGTTTAACACAGTTAAAGAGTTTAAGCAAGCATGGGATAGGCATAAGGCTAAGCTAGATTTGAGATAAGGCCAGGGCCTAAGGAATGTATTCAGAGGATGGGCGGACTAGATGGGCTGAATGGCACTTATCTGCTGTCACTTTCTATGTTGTTATATAAGATATCAATTATACAAAAACTAAGGAATTTAATTGTGACAGCCCATCAGTTTATCCCTTATGTTATTTTGGCCCCATACCTGTTTTCCTGTGTTGCACCCCATCCCTGTGGTTTTCCCTAGGATTAAAGGATCACAGACCCTGTATGCCCCTAATGTTGATCGGATCCCACCTTTCCACCTGCCTGGCACCTTACTGGGACCTAGCCGAAAATTCATCGAACCACGATAATGCCCGCCGAAAATTGGAACAGCGCCGCTACGGACGCCCTTTGCCCCACCATGTTGGGGTTTACCCAGCCATGGCTATAGAACTCTGGCCCGGCTACTGGGCAGACTGTTCCTAGGGATGTTTCCAACACTGTCGCTCAGGGTCCCCCGGGGCTCTCCATTGGTGCCGGGCTGTCTGGTGGTTGATGGGATTATACCTTTAATTCTGTCATGTTTGCTGTATATTTACTTGTGCAGTCCTCAATAAAGAGAGTTCTGTTTTACCCCTGCACTCGGCTAGTGCTTGGGGGAATAAGAAGGGTTAATCCCTTTGAGCAATTAAACTCAAAGGGAATAATTCCTTAAAATATAGATTGTAGACAGATATAGATTGTGTTTAATGTGAGACTCATGTTAAGATGGAAGTTGCCAAAGCCTATGGGAAATAAAAAAAAAAAAAATCACAGCAGGCTTACTTAAAGTGGCCCTGTCATCCGCAAAAAAAGTTGATATTAACCAAGAGTGCTTTTTGAGTCAAGAATAGTTTTTCCCCCTTTTGACATAAAATTTTGTTTTTGTCTTCTTCTGGATTAACAGACATGGGTACTCAAAAACCCATGTTTTTCAACCTATGTAACATAAAAAACAATGTAGTATGTTGACAGAGTTCCACATGTCTATTGTACGCATTAGAACATTCTCAGGGAGGAGGACAATTGCATGCTGGAATATATAATATTCACAGCAAATCAGACAGGAAATGTAAATGTAAACCGCCATAAAACTGTGATAAAAATGTTAATAAATAAGCAGTTTTTAAGGCTATGCGGCTGAAATGACTTCATGAGCTATTAATGACTATTTACATATCAAGGCCAAGGTATTTTATTCACACAAATATTTATAAATATTTACTGCTGTCTACACACACATTAATGTGAGGTTTTTGCCATTTCTCAATACTTTATACACTCAAACAACAAATATTCAAAGCTCCTTGAAAGAGGGACCTTGAGCTATAAAAGATGATCAATCAGATATTTTTCTTGATATAGTGGCTCATGCGCAAGTGCAGGTATCCAACACTGCTGCCTAACAAAAGTGAGCAAACTCAAGGAGCTGTGGATCTAAGTGAAATATCTATTGACAGAAGGACGGGGATCAGTGACAATGCACATTATATCATGCAGTTCAGTACACTAAACAAACTGTCGTAATGGTATTTTTAGATAAAAAACAATATATTACCGTATTTGCTCAATTATAAGACGAGGTTTTTCCCAGAGCAAATGCTCTGAAAAATAACCCTCGTCTTATAAATCAGACCTCAAATAGGTCTGACTATGAGACTAAGATCCAGATCCCCGCAGCGATGCAGGGGACCTGGATCCTCCTGTGTTATGCCCCCCCCCTCAATTTACCCGAGCTTCTGAGCCCCCGGTGCTTAGTCTGGGCAGCATATAGAGCTCTACGCGATTCACGTAGAGCGGAAGTTGTCTACGCGAATCGCATAGAGCTGCCCGGACTAAGAAGCACCGGTAAGTTTGGAGGAGGGAGGGAGTGTTAAATGGGGGGCCATAAGGCATTTCTGGAGGCAGATCTCTGTGAAATGCCTTTTAACCCCCTTAATGCCACTCTGCCTCCAGAAATGCCTTTTAACCCTCTATACGGCGTATCATGGGGCACAGTGGCATTTAGAGGGTTAAAAGGCATATCATGGGGCACAGTGGCATATATGGGGTATAAGGCATTTCTGGGGCAGAGTGGCAAGCCTGGGGGCAGATGTGCATAACTGGGGGGGCAGGTTGAAAAAAAAAAAAGGAAATAAAAACAAAATATTTTTCTCAATCGTAGCTTTTATTAACAAACAATTGTTCACATAGCTTACATGAATTAACATTTACTGGTAAAACTTTTTTCCTATAGGGTCGTCTCATATTCAGGCTTTTTCTTTTTTTCATAAATTAATATTCAGATTTTGGGGGGTCGTCTTATAATCAGGGTCCTCTTATAATCGGGCAAATACGGTAATGCATTATGTTTATAACACCCGGAGCAGTGATTTTTTTCCACAACTAAATTGCTATTCCTCCTTGCCAAGTTATTTATCTCAGTTTTAGACTACTGGTATAGTTTTGCGGCAGCATCCTTGTTCAGGCAGCCTATGTAACAACGGGGAGAAGAAGAGAACCAAACACCAACCCATGAAATCAATTTAGTATACTAGTTCAGCCATCTTTAACAAAACAACTGCTTATTAACAAACAAAAAGTAATATAAGCAATGATATTGCTAGATCCTCTATTTTGCAGGAAATATCTGGATATGATTTTTTACTGTCTCTATATAAATAAAAAGTTTTTATTTTTTAAACCTGTTCAAGATATTTTTTATATTAAAGTAATTAACAGTAAAAGCAATGAACCCCAAACATATGAAATTATAATAAATTATGTTCAAGTGCCACAACAGGGAGTGAGTATTATGCAAGCAAATGCCTTCTTTGCTTCAATTGCATCATAAAGAAACACATGAACCTCTTTGTATCTTAAGCTTTTGATTTTTGATATGATGAAGGCTTATTTCTGCTCCCAGGAAAAAGAAAAGCTGACTCCTTGTGCTTCTGAATAACAAAATATCAGTCTTTCGCTGCCCACATGACATGGAATGGATTATTGCTTCGCTTCTTAACTGTAAAATCCCACAGCTTAACTCATGTGCCAATAAATCCCAGTGGAGTATTTGTTTTTTGTGTAACACTATCTGCTCGAATCTATACTAGCCTGCAATGAGCATCTTCAAACTGTATAATAAAACATTAACATCCAGACAAAAAAGGCCTTCATAAATTTAGTTCCTGGGCAATGCAACTCCATTAACGAAAAAAAGTGTAAAATAGTCCAAAAGAAATTTGCAAGAGCAAATAGATTTTTCATATGTAGTCAGAACTAGAGCTGTCTGTGACCAGTTCCACTTCATTTACTGATTTATCATATGCAGTTGTGTGAAAAAGAAATTTGAATTCTATGGTTTCACATATCAGGTTATAATAACAATCATCTGTTGCTTAGCTGGTCTAAAAATTAGGTAAATACAATCTCAGATAACAACATATGTTATATTACACCGTGTCATGATTTATTCAATAAAAATAAAGCCAAAATGGAGAAGCTATGTGTGAAAACTAAGTACACCTCCATAGCATTTCAATTGGTTTGAGGTCTAGTTTGACTGGGTCATTGCAACACCCTGATTCTTTTATTTTTCAGCTATTCTGTTGTAGATTTGCTTGTGTGCTTGGAATCATTGTCCTGTTGCATGACCCAATTTTGGCAAAGCTTTAGCTGTCTGACAGATGGCCTCAAATTTGACTCTGGAATACTTGGGTATACAGAGGAGTTCATGGTCAACTCAATGACTGCAAGGTTCCCAGGTCCTGTGGCTGCAAAACAGGCCCAAATCATCACCTCTCAACCACCGTGCTTGACAGTTGGTATGAGGTGTGCTGATGTTCTGTGGTTGGTTTTCACCAAATGTGGCCCTGTGCATTATTGTCAAACATCTCCATTTTGGTATTGTCTGTCCAAAGGACATTATTCCAGAAGTCTTGTAGTTTGTTCAGATGCAACTTTGCGAACCTAAGCCATGCTGCCATGTTCTTTTTTGAGAGAAGAGGCTTTCTCCAGGCAACCCTTCTGAACAAATCATGCATGTTGAGTCTTTTTATAACTTTAACATTTAACATGCTAACTACAAAGTTCCACAGTGGAGATTGGAGTATCTGTCCATAGTACCACTTTTAGCCATACACTCCACAGAGATGGGCTTTACAGAAGAGTGGCCAGAAAAAAAGACATCGCTTAAAGAGCCAAAAGGCATGTGGGAGTCTCCCCAACCATATGGAAGAACTCTGGTCAGATAAGAATAAAATTGAGCTTTTTGGCCATCAAGGAAAATGCTTTGTCTGGTGCAAACCCAACATCTCTTATTACCCTAAGAACACCATCCCCACGGTGAAACATGATGGTGGCAGCATCATGCTGTGGGGATCTGGATTGAAGGAATGATGGATGTGCTAAATTCTTGAGGGAAACCTGTTTCAGTCTTCCAAAGATTTGAGACTGGAACGGAGATTCACCTACCAGCAGGACAATGACTAAGCAAACTGCTAAAGCAGTTTAAGAGGCTTAAAAGGAAATATTGAAATGTCTTGGAATGGCCTAGTCAAAGCCCAGACCTCAATCCAATTGAGAATCTGAAGTATGAATTAAAGATTGCTGTACACCAGGGGAGCCAATCCAACTTGAAGGAACTAAAGCAGTTTTGCCTTGAAGAATGGGCAAAAGTCCCAGTGGCTAGATATGCCATGCTTATAGAGATGTACCCCAAGAGACTTGCAGCTGTAAATAGTGTAAATGGTTATGTACACTCAAGTTTTCTGGTTTTTGTTTTTTTTTACATATTTCTTGTTTGTTTTGAATAAAAAAAATATTTTGCCTTCAAAGTGGTAGGCATGTTGTGTAAATTAAATTATGTAAACCCCAACAAATCAATTTTTATTCCAGGTTGTAATGCAACAAAATAGGAAAAATGCAGAGTGAGGTGAATTCTTGTATGCAGGGGAATCAGTCCCTTGGTAAACACCTTTTTAGTGGCGCCCAGTTATTTGCCACTTAGATGGAAAGGGGCACAAAGATGGAAAATGGCCTGTGCCACTCGATCTATAGCACACTCTATCTGTGCTATATCAAATCAATAAATAATAATCCCAGAAACAAATGGAACAGCCTTTGAGCAGGTGTGAATACATTGAGGGAATTCAAACATGCATGGCATAGGCAAAATGCTATCCTACATAAAACAACCGAAAAAAGGTTTAACAGGAAAAAAAATGGTGATGTTCATACACATTGCAGTTTTATTCAAAAAAGGCTTAAAAACTATTTATGATGACCAAGCAAGCCATCTGATGTCGGATATTGACCTCTGAATTTTTTATTGTTATGTTTATGGATGTATATTTTAACATAAATAATTAGAAATAATTTCTGAATTAGCATCAGCATGCCATTTTAGATGTGCACCCAAACGATCTAGTATGACTCCTGCTGCTGATCTGTAAGACCTACAGTGCAAGTTCTACATGCGGAGACAATTTTTCATTCAGATATTAAATAAATATTCCAATCTAAAATTCTCCCTTAAACACCCTTTTGTCATTGAACAGATTAAAATGGTGTGATTCATTCAGCTTAGAGCAAAGACATTTTCCTTCACGTCCTAGTAAATATCCTGCACCTCAAATGGTGTTGTTTGAACTTCCCACAGATAAATCACATATGTTTTTCCACTGGGTTTAATCAGCTCTGTTAGTAAATCCTGAGTCCATTAGTCCTACAAACTCATCCCAATGAGAAAATTGTATGAATGTGAGAGCTAAGATTTATATCTGTGTAAGGATATTTTGCATCCCCTGCTTTGGCTTAATAGGGTTAGCAGCCGGAATGAAGCCCACGGGGGCCAGAATGAACTAGGACGGGCCCTGACAGAGCGCTGAGCAGGTCTAGACCAAGGTGCAAATTATGGAATTTAGTGGAGGAGCTTTGGTAGGAGGATATTTAAGGATGGTGGGGTGGTGTGGCTGCATTAGTCACAGCCGTGGGCAGTACCTTGCCAGGTATCCAAGGGGTTAATGTTCATTGGTGGTCATGACTGGTGGGAGGTTCCTTGCAGGGAGTGGTTCTTGGAACCTCAGGCCAGGCTTGGGGCATCCACGTATGTCCCCTCCCAAAATTGGTGTGTGGTACCTGGTTAACTTGGCAAGCTTGGTTGGTTTCGGTGAAGTCATTGTCTCTGTAAACGTATCTATGTGTATTATTTCAGGTTTTACGGGACAATGACCGTGTTAAATAAAATGTCTGTGGCCTTTTCATCCCATATTGTGTGTTGGTCTTTTGCTTAATTGGGTAACTGAGCCTGGCCCGTGGGTCGAAGCTACATCAGTCACGATAATACGCACACTGATGTAATATGCTGCATGGACTGGTAACAGTGACATGTCTGGCAATTGTAACATTGAGAACTTTGAGCTTGTTAGCCAAAATATGGTCAGAAACCAAACAAATGTGAGAAATTGTGTAATTAAGAAACTACTGAAAGCAAGATAAACGTGTCTCAGGAAGGCAACCCTCATATAGTTCTAAATATTACTAAGCGCGCCACTATGTCAAAGTACCCCAGGTTTGGCCAGTCCTATTTAATTTGTCATGGCTATATTAGTAACCAAGGAGCTGAAGCAGTGGAACTGCATTGCATTTCAACCCACATGAGACTCTTCAGGCATAAATATTGGGGATTCTGTCACACTATATGGCCATCTATTGCTCAGCGTGACCCTATGTCAAAGTAGGATACAGGTGGGAGCGCTACGGATTAGAACTCCACACCAGTATCCTATTTGATATGTATTTCTATGTGTAGAGGAACCACATTTTTGGTGTTTTTTGGAGCTGCTTCTCTTTTTTCACCTTGACAATCTTTTTCTCCCTTATTTTACATTTGACTACATCAAAGTACCCTAAGTCAAGTCCTATTTTCCATGGCTATATTGCTTACCAAGAAGCTGAATCAGTGGGACTGCTTTGCATTTTAACCTAAAAGAGATTCTAAAGCAAATTAAAGACTTTTGTGTTTTAGTTAATGATTGTGTTTGTCTTCGTATTCCACAAATATTCGCTTGTTCCCGTGTTCTTTCAGGCAAATATTTGTGTGCGTTCTTTGTGTTTGTTTTTTCTCTTCGTGTTCTGCTGGTTTTCTAGCAGAGTTAATACAGGGTTAATGCAGCAGCTTTGGCACCAGGATTTTAATGGTCTGTAAGAGTGACTCTATTGGTTGCCGACAGGGGGCTTGTCTAGCATCAACCAATGAAGAGCAGCTGCCCTTCATTCATTCGTGCCAGAGGAGCCCCCTGCCGGCAACCAATAGAGTTTCTCTTATGGACCTTTAAAACCTTTAAAATTTATATCCTGGCATCAAAGCCATTGGTTCCCCAGGCCAAGTTGCTCAGAGCAGTTGTTGGCCTGGGAGGAACTGCCATTTGAGATACCCTACCTGTATAATTGCTCCAAGGGCAAAATATCTTAATCTGGCCTAGGCAATCTATTAGGATTGTAACCCATATTTTGTTCCTCTAAGGGCAACTAAAGGGCCATGGTGACGCTTACATACTTTACATCTTTTTAAAGACCTGTACTCTGACAGCACTAAACTCTCATTTAAGGAGCCTTAGGACCATAACTGAAGAGCTTCTGGTATGCTCTTTGCATCTCCTTCCCAAGAACACAGCTTTGATGGGTAGATTTAAACAGAAAAGACAGCCCAAGCTACATTATAGGTATTTCTAGAAATATCTGCCTGGTGGAGAGCAATTCCTTAACATATGAATAAAACTAGAATGTAATCAGGCTATCATAACAGTGTTCATAAAGAAGATGTCCATGTTCTGTTCACTATACGCTGTAAAAAAGAACAAAACTAAGTATTTGGTATAGCTCGGGGATAGATAACACTATGACTCATTACAAAGCAGAGAACATGCACAAGTCAAAGCATGACCTATTACCTTGAATTGATTTGGAAAAAAAATGCCAATGGAATGGTAATTAGAGAAATGGCATTAAAACCACTAAGCAATTCTTAATATTAACTGCCCATAGCTGTATATGATTAACCTGGGACTCATTTATTATAACTCTACAAATTAATTGGAATAATGCAAAGATACAATTTGTTTGCTCTTTCATTAACCCAGCTTTTTCATTAGCCCAGTGATTAAAGACGTACTCTATTAGATTGATGGCAGATTAGTGACACTGGTACTTTTTAAATGTAACTGGGGTCCTAGGAATGTTTTGTTGGAGGCCCTTTATCTAACCCAATATAAGCTCTTCAGATAATTTAAATTGTGTGGCTTGGTCTCATATTTAGTTATATTTAGTTTAGAGGTTTCCATTTTTTAAATGCATATTTGTCTCCTTCTTTGGCCTTCCAGTGATCCTCATAGCAAACATGTGTCCATGAGAGTTGCCTATACCCCGTGGCAAATATGGCTTCAGATACTGACATAATAAGCTAATAAAATGGCTTCCAACAATGCCAACACTTCTTGACTCTTCCTTTAACGACTTCAGTCCTCTATGGACATACCAGTACGTCCAAAAAACGCATCCCAAGAATCCCCTATGGACATACCGGTACATCCTGCCCTTCTTGCAGCGGCAGGGACACATCCCTGCCGCTACATGGGAGATCAGGCTGTTTGACAGCCTGGACTCCCCCCCCTGACAGCAGAAGCCAGCATCGCTGGCTTTCTGCTGCCCAATCTTATGTAACAGCTTCCGGCAGGAAAGCCGGAAAACTGTTACATTTTTAAATGCCCGATCACGAGATTGGGCATTCCCCTCCGGGGTCGCGTCACTGCTGACGTCACCTGGAAGGTCATCGGAGGACAGGCTATACCCTGCATGGTCTGTCCGGACCCTGCTTGGATATCCGATCGATCCGATGAGGCACAGACACTGTGATCTCTATGCAAGTCTGTGGGGACTACACACCGCTGCCCCGACTACACACCAGGGAGTCAAAACCACCAGCAGCGGCGGTTACCAGACAGGAGGATACAGGTCCCCTGTAGCGCTGCGGGGATCTGGATCTTAGTCTCATAGTCAGACGACCCCGATTATAAGGCGAGGGGTATTTTTCATTTGCTCTGAAAAAAACCTTGTCTTATAATCGAGCAAATACGGTATATAGTTTACATGGGTACACTATTCACAGGAAAGGAGACTAATCGCTGAACCGACATACCTCAAAAATGGCAAAATTGCTCCGGCCTTTGGAGACCAAAAACCCCTGGGACTGAAGGGGTTAAGGTGCTGTTTGCCTTAGAAAGGGCATTAATTGAACTCCCCAGCATGCAAAGCAAATAAACATTAACATATCTGCCTTTTATCCTTTTTTCTGAAGAATTAGTCACATGAATACAATAGAGTTTTTGAAACTTTTTGAGTTTCTATCTGTGCCTGCTTTGATGTCACAAGACAATTAAGTGTTCCTGGGAAAAAGTATGAATTATGAGGCATAATTTTACATTAATCTCAAGGGTGCCATCTACATAGGAGATACATAACTGGCAAAGTGGGCTTAGATGGCCAGCTATGTATTTCTTGCATACAGAGCCGGTCTTAGGTGTTCAGGCGCTCTGCGCGGACTACTTCTCTTGCGCCTCCCTCGACAAAAAAGAAAGGGACAAAATCTAGTTTTAATTAGAGATTATTTATGTGCAAGTGCAAACAAGCACAATAATATATAACTGGAAACACTGGTAACAATAATGTACCTTAAATACATGAAATATAGGAAAAAGCACAGCTAACAGTGCAATCTTTGTAACAAAAACATTTTCCCTTTAAATATTGAAAAAATTTGACCCTAGGCAATATTTTCCTTTGTACTCCCTCCAAGCACCCTAGCATGTAACCACTCCCTCTGCTCCCACACCAAAAAAAAATATTTTCCACACTGACTGCAGATTATGGGAAGACTGTGAGAGTTAGTGCAATCTTCCCTCCTTCTGACTCTACTGTGAAAAGTCCTCTCTCCCGTACTCTTCCCCAGAGTCCTTTTGTCCCCTCGTTCACTAAGCCACACCTCTCTTTTCCTTCCTCCCTATAGTTCAGGTATAGATCAAATAAACAACACATGTAAAGAACACTTGCATGTATAGCATTGCAGGTATAGTGCAACAGATTAACACACAAACCCAGCTTTGCAGGTATAGATCAACTAGGGATCACATGCAAACTCAGCACTGGAGGTAAATAAGACCTACAAACCCTGTATTTGCAGGTTTACATAAATAATGTATGGAAACATAGCATTGCAGATATAGATTAACAAAATAACACACAAATCCGGCTTTGCAGGTATAAATCAACTCAAAATCGCATTTAAACTCAGCATTTAACGGTATAGATTAAAAAAAAAAGATCGATTTTGGCTTATGTTGTTGAACTTGGTTTTAGCACTACAAATTAAAGTTACATTTGTGGGGGTCAAGATTTTTTTTTTAAATAGTGTTTTAAAAAATGTCATGGTGATGCACAGTTGGGGGTGTATAACTGCAGTAGGAAAAGGGTAGTGACAGATACATACAGGTGTTTACAATACCTGCATCATAATGGATCAAAAAGTATAAATGCTTGGAAACATTGACCCTGAAGCTTTAATGTCTTTAAAAAAAAATTCTCTAAAAAATTTGTGTCTCATAAAAAAAGCATATGGTTTACTATCCGAGTTACCCAGCTAGATCAGAATTTCAGGAACATCTCTGTCCTCTAAGGTATTCATTGTGTTTTCACAGTAGGGTCTTTGTGATCTTGGGAGCCTGGAGAGATTGTCATTATAATATTACACATCATTACCTCTACCGATAACTGAAGCATGCTCTAAAACAGTTATTATTGTGGGTCACATACAAAAAGGATATAAAGAGCAGAGCAACAATTTAATGAACTTAGAAACAAAGAAATGAGATAAATCCACATAAGTTCCCCATCCCAAGTAGAATATGCAGGTGCCACTAGGCATACCTTCTTCTAGGTTTATTTAAATCCACCTTTAAAGAGGGGCCAAAAGTTAAAGTGGCAATGGCTATAGTCCCAGCAGAGATTACTTAAATTATCAACCACAAAGCATAGGGGCAGGGAACAAGGTTCTAATTCTCTTTGGACAAATCAGCTGAAGTTAACTGGTCAGTCAAATTAAGGGCTATCAGACCACAATCACATGCTTACCCTCATAAAACAACTCACAGTTGCAGTTACAGGCAATAGCATGCAAGATCAATGTGAATGCATCTTTGCCTGCCCCCCCCCTAGGCCCCTTCCCATCATTGAGCGGGTGGGGTAAAGATAAAAGAAAATCTCTTTTGGAGGGGCACAGATCGCATCAATTGCCCACCCTCCATCCTTTAAACGAAAAAATACCCTACCTACTACCCGTAAGTCCATCTGGTGGACTTTATGGAGGTCCATCCAAGCAACCTTTGGGTGCCATGAGGTTATAAAAAAGTGTCCCACTCGGTGAGACAGTGAGAGGGGTCACCCAATGAAAAATAAAAATAAAAAAGGGCTGCTGAAAAAAAACCTGAAAAATAAGAAGAGTAAAATAATCCATCTTCACCCAGTGGCAAAATTGGTACTGGTTAAATGGGAGCGTGCGTATTCACAGTACGTTACAGCAATGGCTCACAGTGTTACATCACCATTGACTTTAATGGGCCTGTCACAGGGTCAGGCTAACAGGCTATTATTTTCATGTTAAATTAGCCGGGTCATGGAGCGTTTTTGTGTTCAGTTTGTGATACCATGACCCGATTTATTGTGTATTCGGCCCATAGACTGATGTGGCTGCAGCTCCAGCCTTCAAAGAGACGATCCGATAATCTGGCTGGGGCTCTTAATCAGCCAGCACAGCCCTGTCTGCCCAGACGGCACCCGCACTACAGGGGGGATAACACAGGTGGGGGAACCCATTGTATTCTGTAATCCCCTCACCTGATACATCCCCTGTATACCGATGGGATTTGTGATGGGATGTGGCTGATGAGATTGGGGGCTGGGTTTTGTGTTCATTGAATTAAGGATCTATATAAATTTGGTTTGTTGTGCAATAAAGAGTTCTTCTTCTGGTTTTACTCAGAATGGTGGTCTGACTGACCTGTGGATAGCTGAGTGCTATCCGTATGAGGGACCGACTGGTGATTCCTCAGCCCTCAAACAGGGGTACCCAGCCTCGGGTACGGTGACCCTGTAACAGGGCCCCATTCAACTTTTTTTCTTTTCTTTCATTTGTGGATGACCCATTTCCATGGGCCCTTAAAAAGCTAAGTGACTCTTTTTATTAACAAAATGCATGCCACTGAATTATTCTGGGATATGTGTTGCCAATGCATGATGAGTCTTTTAGAAAAAGGGAACTTTTCTGAGCTAAGACATTCTTTTTCCCATATAGAGAAAGACTAGCTAAAACAATGTTCTGATAAGAGCATTCTTGTTGGGAAACTCTTTCCCTGAGGATATGATGGCCTCAACAATTTGTTGAACTTGTCAATTTCAAGGGACAAGCAATAAATTATAAGACATACGCATATACATATATGTCTATGTAAAACTTCCTTTTTTGGTATGTATGTATGTTTGTATATATTTACATTTACATTCATAGAGGCAGTTACATGGAGACATAAAAATGTCTGTGAACCCATAAAAGTTTAACATACTTCAAGCATAAAATAAAGTTATCAGATTTTTATCAGATTCTAATATTTTAAAAGGAGCTTTTCCTGTAACTGTAGTTCAGCATTATGGTTTTGAGGAATTTCAAACCATCCCTCAACAAAGAACTGCTCTGTGATATTTTAAGGTTCCTGGAATGGGCAGATTCGTATCTAGACATCCATTTAAAAACAGTTTTAATGTAGACCATTTTAAACTGAGAATTCTTCTCTAACAATTTTGTTGCACATCTGAATTTGTGATTAGGATCTTTTTCTTATTTCAGCTTTATTTCACATGGTTGGACAAGATATTGTTCTGAATCTTCACAAGCCTTGCCTGGACAGGCAGCAAATGCATCAGGACAGCCCTGAGATACAGTATAAGAATCCTACCACTATGCTCAATGATTAGAATTACAAACTTTTGCAAGTGTGGATGATACTTTTTGTCTCATTCAGACTACAAATGTATACTTGTGCGAGATCTTTCTTAAACTTCATATGAGCAGCTGTTTAAAAATCAGTACTTTTCTCCACCCTTTACTTCTATGTATTCAATACAATTTACACAAGCCAATATAAGAACAGTGGGTAGATGCTTGGATTGGTGCATGGCCATGGTAGCATTTCAAATGTGTTTAATGCAATGGTAGTATGGAACACTTAAATTGGTTGGCTGGAGAAGGGTTGGATAGACTGGACTAAGGTGGAAATTGAGTGATGGGGTAGAAAGGAAGATAGAGTACATAGTTAGCACAGACCTATGTAACTATGTAGTCTCTCCCCTGGCTACCGCTATGTCGCAAAGTAAACACCTAACACTTCCAAAGTCCCTAATAATATTGCACCCCCTATACCTCCACTCATTTATAAAAACTCTACCCACTAACTTTACATTTTAGCATGATTTACATCTCTTCTTTACAATCATCGCCTCTCAAATATCCAGGACTTATCCCCGCTACATTTACCCTGTGGAATTCCTTACCAGATTCACCCAGATTCCTCCAAACATTTTCCAGTTTTAAATGCTCTTGGGAAATACATACATTTGGATGTTTAAAATGTATAAATCCACAACTCACTATCTTCCACTACTCCCTAAGGGTTCTCCACATGCAACCAGATCTTCATTGTCCATGCCTTTTTGCTTTCTCTTACACTGTATGCTCCCAACAAACAGGGTCCTCAACATCTTAATAACAACCTTCCTTATAATGACCCTTCCTATACTGGTGCTTTAAACATATCTAATATGCATATCTTGGATCTCTGGGTGAAGTACTGCTTCTCCAGTTTTCCGAGTCGAGACGAGAATCCTCCGGGTCGTGGGAGCGGGGTCTTGACATGCCCCAATCCCTGTCCATTTCCCCTTTAAATGGGGGTGTTTCCAGCGGAAAAACCTACTAATATGAGCAGGAACGCCCCGACGTCAGCGGGGACGCCCACCAACGTCAGTGGACAGTCCTGGCCGCGTCACGCTAGGTAGCCGGAGCTAAGAAGTTCCCAGGTATGCTAATAAGGGTTTATTTATTAATGCACTTCTGGTATGTACAGATGAAATGAAACATTAATAGAGTTAGGATGTATTTTTGAAAAGTCAACTGGGATCTCCTTGTAGGAGAAACTAGCTAGGGTTCCACCTCTCATTACACATGGGCAAGTTAAGTTGAAATGCTTCATCTCACCTCTATCATTATAATAATAATAATAATATCTGCAGCTTACTTGATAGAACCAGCTTAAGCCAAGAGCTGCGAGACTGGTGAGTAAAAACTCCATAGTGCATTTTTCCCCAAATACTTCACTTTCTAAACTTTTCACATATGAGCTGGAGCATTAGTCCATAGATATGTACATTTCAATGGAATACATAGTAGGCCGAGGTGGCTTACCATGCGTATCATCTGTGGTGGCAATCCTCCCTATCAGCATTGACAGAAAATTAAAGTCTGTAGCGTAGTGGCGTTGCTCCTGATCTATCCTTGTTTATTAGAATGGATCCTTGCATGAAACCAGCATTTTAGTGTTGCTGACTTTTACCAAGGTAATGTTTATATAGAGAAAGACTGCTAGATTTGGGCAGCTAATCTGTTGTTAAAGCAGCTTCACATAATGCAGAAACAGTTGTCTTGATCTCTGCTTACATGACTCCTGATGCTCAAAGGGTTAAAGGATTTTAGCGATATAAGAGCCTTATATTTATCGACCTTTGGCTTGAAAATAGTGCTTATATAGGGTATGATTAGGGCTCAAAATTCTGAATACACGTTCCGGAAGCATTGTAATTACAAATACTTTCTTTTAGTACTAAATTGTGAGCACATTTACAGAAATGTCCCGTAATTTATGAAAAATAATGCTTCAAATTTCTTTAACTGCAAGGAATTTAAGTGTTTAATCAAAGGATGACATTACCTTTAGAAACCTTGTAGTGGGGCATAATGGTAGAACAACTTAAATTTTGATCACGACATACAGGAATTGGGCAGTTTCTTTATTGCAGATATATGTCTGTATATGTTTTCGATCCCACGATTACAAAGTAGGAGGAAATTCCACACAGTCAGCCCTGTTCTCTTGGGAGCGATAGGAATAAATGGGTCTGCATGTAAATCATGCATATTCTGATAGTAACAATGATTATTGTAACCCCTTTGCCGCAGAGTAAAAGCTGAAAAGGAAATGTATTTTAGATCCTGGCAGCGAAGAAAGTGTTTTTTAAGTGTACTCAGTAAGCTTGGTGTATGGCAATCGTGAGTACAGGTGCTGAAATGTGCTACATTTAAGAGAGGCTGTGTGTATGAATATAGTATTCTAGGTAAATAGAAATGGTTACCCTAAACAAAATTATATTAATCTATTGAGAAAGAAGACAAATATAAAAGGTATTTATTTGTAGCTTTAAAAATGTTTAATAACATTATCTGTTTCATGTGCTTGGAGTAAAACATTTTCTAGAAAGTACCTGACCTCCACGTGCTAACTGTTCTTTTTGTTTTAGAAATGTTTAAATATTTCAACTTGATTTAAAAATTATGGAGAAATTACACAAAATATGCCCTACTTGTACATTATTGTAATTTGCTCCACAGCGCGCATTGTATTTTTAAAATATTTTCTCAAAAGGTCAGCCCTACAAACAGCTTTTTATGCTAGAACAATTAATGTTCCTCCTTCAGCATGCTGTTAATGTCTTTCCAATAAGGGTTTAATTAAGGTGATATAATCCTGACCCCAGCACTTAATCAAAGTGATTGAGTGTATTGTACATTTTAAGTAAGACTGGCCAGGATGAAAATTACATTTTAATTCAGTCCCTTTCTTCACCCCCTGCCTGATGATGCCTGACTCTGGCACAGTGATATGTCCTATAATGTGTGTGTTTGAAGCTTAAGGAAAAATAGCTCATACAGAAAGCAGAGATATGCAGCATATTATCTGCAAGTTGTGGATTGGATCCAGTGCCTGGAAGAAAGAGATGGCTGTACACAAAGCTTCAGACAGAATCTGTTAATAAAAGCGACAGAAGGAATCAACAACGTGGATATCCAGCCATGATGTGACCACTGACAAGGTTTGATGTGGCAGCTAGGTCACAAAGGCATGGGATGACAGACTAATTTGGAAGATGCCTGCTACAAGAGATAGTGATGGCATAAAGAGAATGAATAGAATCTGTAGCATCAGGACAAAGTGTTAAAGGGATAGAACGGCAATCCATATGTGAAGAGGAAAAAAGGAAGTTGATACGCTGGATCACTGACTTCAAATAAAGAGTAAATGAGACAAGAAGCTTGGAAAGGCATTGGGTTCAACTCACTGAAGAGAATGGAGAATGTACATACTTGTGAAAGCCTTTCGAAATGACAAATGCTGGCAGACCACAAGGCTGAAACAAGAACTGTGTGAAGAGAAACAGGGAGGTAGTCAATAAGATGAGCTCCATATTCTCAATGTAGCAAAATACTTCGGTATAAAGATACAAACAAATCAGGCAGTGACCCAGCAATAAAGTAGATGAGTTGGAAGCAGATCGGTCAGCCTGGACCCTTTCTTTCTGCTTGTACTATTACTAGAGGGTCACGTTATGTTACCCAACTGCCTAACACCTCCTCAATTGGGCCAGTCTATATCAGACTGGCACTGTTTGAACAAATTGGACCAGCACAGGTACCTTTGCCAAACCTTTCAAACTGGACACAATAAATCCAGATTAGCTAAAATAGAAAGGTATCACCATCTCTCAGAGTTCCATTGGTCTAAATTTCTCAACTGCTGTCAGGATTTGGCCCAGCCCTGCAAACTGCCAGGAGTGGCCGCCCCATTGAGAGGTCTGCCTGGAGTTGAACTCCTCTCCACAGCTTGCTGTTTTGTTTACTTGTGTGTCTGTATTTTATGTATCTTTGTCCTCTTTCCCTTGTACACCTGAGGATCTCATCTCCCCATGTCCTGGGATATCCTATCCTTGTTTAAAGGAGAAGCGTATGAGGATCTTGGCTCCTCACGCCATCCCCTGTGTCTTTCTTGCCTTGTTCCCTGTCCTTTGTGTCATCCTGTACCATGTATGTCTTTTGTCTGGTTATGTTTATAATCTGTGTTCTGTGTATTTATGTCCAGCTGTGTTGGTTATGCTATATCCATGCCTTCCTTACCTGAAGCCTATGTCATTAACACACCTGATCTTACCAAAAGGCTTTATATCTCTGCCTCTCAGTAACAGAGGTGTGAGTTCATTTAGTTACTTTGGACCTGTCTCTTGGATTTACCCTTTCTCCAGCCTTACCTTACCTTTTTGACCTGGACTGCCGATTGGATTTATTCCTTTTGCTTGCTACCTGTCCCAGATCCTTTTGGATTCTTACCTGGACTATTCTAACTCAATTCTGTACTCAACAGCAACATGTATACTTGATATGCCTCTTACTCTGCTACTTATGGTGAGATGTATCTGCTTTGCTTAACATACCTATATTCAAACATTCAGCTTTTGTCTCATTTGTGAAGTGTGTGTCTATCACTGTCTATCACTGTGTGCGTTCTTACACTCCTGCGCTCTGGACTCCAACATCCAGTAAGGGCTGAGATATGATGAGCCTGACAACTGCTCATTGACGAGTCAGTGCTGTCCCAAGAAGGAACTGGGTTTGTTCAAACAAAAAAAACCCATCTATGTATTTTGCCAATGGTTTGGTGATTATGGGACTCTGTCTCTTCCATGCTTTTGATGAGGATTTGCAGAGTTAGACACCTGTAATACTCAGGGCTGTAGGAAGGGCACAACTGCAAGGGGGCGCACAGCCGCCCGATCAGCAGCTGCAGCCTACAGGACTGGTTGGGGTGATCACGGATTTCCCTAACCAGCTCAACAGGGCCCCGTGGTGAATACCATTGCTGCCAGCAATGTGATTCACCATGAAGACCCTAAAAAACAGTAGCAATTCTATAGGGGAGAGGGCAGTGGAAAGGCCACCTCCCCTGGGCCGGTCTTCAGGGGACCGCTGTGGCAGTGGCACGATTGTGCTCTCCGCAACCAGTCCTGCTCATCAGGCGCACCCGTGGGCAGTGCACTCCCAGGCACCATCAGCGCTGGTCTGAGGAGGAGGTTTCTGATGAGCAGGGCTGGTTGGGGATATCATAATCCCCCTTTAACTGACTTAACATTAGGGAGCGCGAGGTCTGTCAATTCAGACCTCGGCTTCCGTTCTCCCTAATGACCACACACCAGCAAATATAATAGCCGGTGCATAGTGATGAGGGAGAACTAAAGCAGAGGCCTGGAGTGACAGACCTCGCTCTCCCACCACAGGATGTAAGATAGATGGAAGATAGAAGATGATGGAAGATGAGAAAAGTAAGAGATGGGGAGAAAGGGCTGTGTATATGTGTGTGTGTAAGCGCTGTGTATACATGTGTATGGGCAGTGTGTGTGTGTAAGTGTGTGTGCATGGGCAGTGTGTGTGCATGGGCAGTGTAGGTATTTGTGTGTTTGTAAGCTGGTGTGTGTGTAAAGGCAGGGGAATGTGAGGGCAGTGTATGTGTATACACATGTGCATGGACAGGCTTGTGTAAGGGCAGTATATGCGCAGGTGTGTGTTTATGGGCAGTCGTAAGGGCAGTGTATGCGTGTTAATGGGCAGGTGTGTGTGAAGGCAGCGTGTATGTGTGTTGTAAGGGCAGTGTATGTGTATACACTGGGGGGAACAATTTTCCATTCTTTTTTTTTTTGTTTGTTTGGGTTTTTGTTTTATATATTTATATTTATTTAAATTTTCAAACAGTTTGACACAAATATAAAGTACATCGGTAGGGTATTACAATGTCAGTTCTTTCTTGCCAACAAAGAAGTATATAATCTTAAATGAATTTAAACGCTTATTCAAAACAAAACAAAATGTCCAGTCCTTATTCGTTACTATATTTAGTACTACAATAGATTGTATATTTGTTTAAGGACTTTTTGAGCAAACAGACACTATATTTCTAACCCCACCGAATAAGAGAAAAACAGCAGAAAAGTAAGTTACAGGATATTTAATATAAGCTGTAAGTGTAGCAGCCAAATATCAGTCACAAATACCACATATGTCATTCATACGTCAGTCATACTTGGGAGGAGATGAGAGACATATGGGGGCTAGCTGTTGGTCATAGATTGAGTCGTAATAAATTGTCCGCCCAGGGGTATAATAAGTGATAAAGAGAGGAAAAAAAATAGGTAAGTAAATAAATAAATTAATTATATATATGTATAGAAAGAGAAGTAAGAACATTAATCCTCATATAGAATCTCTAACATTCTAAGAGTCAATATCACAAAACTGTTTCCAGGGTCGCCAGATGTTTTCAAATTTGGCAAGTTTATTAATTTTGATATAATATCCTCTTTCCATTAGGTTCTGATGGTTAATTTGATTAATAACTAATCTCCAGTTAAATAGACCTGCTTGTCTCCAATGCCTAGCTATGCATATCTTTGCGGCCATAAGGACATGCGTAATTAAGATTCTATGATTTAGACAAAAATTCTCAACACCTGTGAATCTAGTTGTTCCTGGCAGTGGAAAAGTGATCCGAGTAATTGCGAAAAATTGTTTCTTAAGTTTAACAGTTGCGGGCACTCCCACCAAATATGGGCAAAGGTGCCCGTATGAGAAAGGCAACGCCAGCATCTATTTGAATGTGCAGTGCTGATTTTATTGAGTCTAGTTGGAACCAGGTACCATCTATAGGTTATCTTAATGTAAGTCTCTATTAGGTTTATTGAGTGGACGAACTTTTTTGTATAGACAAAGGCCTGACGCCATTGGTCCAAGGAGAAGTTAATACCTAGGTCACTTTCCCACTTCAGGATCGGTGGATCTTTCTCATCTTTTTGCAAAGATAGTAAAAGTATAGATGAGCTTGAGATTGGTTTCTTATTTTTATGTGTTGTTAACCAATGTTCTAATTCAGGGTTCCTATCAATGCCTACCTGGTTAATAAGGTTCTTCATCCTCAAAAAAGAGAATAGTTCAGATGGTGGTAAGGTAAAAGATTTACATAACTGGGGAAAGGGTATAATGGTGTTTTGATCTAACAAATTACCAATACAGGAAATGCCGCATCCTTGCCATCTGGTCAAGTCTATATCTCTGATAAAGAATCGAATAGCCTCGATAGGGGTGGAGGGCATAAGAGTTCTCTTTATTCCCATAGTTCGTTTTAGTTTAGAAAGTGTTTTAAGTGTATCATAAATTATGGGATTCAAGACTTTTATGTTTTTCAATCTAAGTGTATCCGCCCAGAAGAGAGAGTATAATTCACCAAGTCCAATGTCTAATTCCTCTATATATAGCCATTTTGGGGAGTTATTGGATTTTTTATCCCAAGCCAGGTAGAGGGTCAGCATTGTAGCTTCATGGAGTTTGTTGATACTAGGATAAGATATTCCCCCTCTATTTGGTTTTTTAGTTAAGATATTATATGTAATTCTTGGTCTTTTCTGCTGCCAAATGAATTGGTCCATAATTTGCTGAATCTGTTTCAAGATAGGCGGGTGAACTCTTAAAGGAATTGTTCTAAAAAAATAGAGGCTTTTGGGGATTAAATATCCATTTATTAGGTGGATTCAGCCAAGCCAAGAAATTTCTAAGTTTTTCCACCTTAAAAGCTGTACTTTTATTTTGTCGATTAGTTTTTTATAGTTGAAATTAATAAGTAGAGGGAGCTCTTTTGTAATATTAATTCCGAGGTAATCTATAATGTGAGAATTCCAGTCAAGTGAACACAAGGACCCAAGCTTAGTTATTTCGTCTTGCGTAAAGCAGATCGTAATAACCTGCGTTTTACCAAGGTTGATTTTGTAATTAGAAATTGAACTATATTTATCTATCGCTTTAAAGAGTGCGGGAAGAGAAGAAGTTAAGTTCGTCACTGAAAAAATTACGTCATCTGTGTAAAGAGAGATCTTGAATGACTCTGAAATAATTTGTATACCAAATATATCAGGCGATTGTCTCAATAACTCCGCAAAAGGCTCTATGGTAAGAATATAAAGTAACGGGGCTAGTGGGCATCCTTGGCGGGTTCCATTTTTGATGGGGAACCAATTTGAATCCAATAGATGACCGACCACCTTGGCAGTTGGGTTGGTATAAAGGTTCATAACGTAATTCTTAAATGTTCTCTCAAAACCGTAGTTTGTTAGCACCGCATCAAGGTATCTCCAGTTCACCCGGTCAAACGCCTTTTCGGCGTTGAGCGCCAAAAAAGCTGATTTTTTGTGATTCCACAAATCCTGTCTGATCCTTATTGATAATATTTGGTACCACTTGTTTTAGTCTCTGCGCTAAGTAGATCTTAATGTCTAAATTAATTAAGGAAATAGGCCTATAGTTAAGTGTAGAGCTTGGGTCCTTGCCTTCCTTGAGTATTGGAGTTATCGCCGCTTGGAAAAGTTCTACTGGTGGTTGCACCGTTAGCGAGAAAGAGGAAAATACTCGCAGTAATAGCGGGGCAATCGTTTGCTGAAGCGATGTATAAAAAAGAGAAGAAAATCCGTCTGGGCCGGGAGCTTTTCCTAATTTAATTTCTTTTATTGACCTCTTAATTTCTAATAATGAAATAGGTTGATTTAGAGATTGTGATTGTGAGGCCGAGATCTTTGAGAGATTTAATTTCTGTAAAAATTTGTTTAGTTCCAAGACCGAGTGTGGAGGCTCGGGGAGGTTATATAAAGTTTTGTAATAATTAGCGAATATATAGTTTCAGCTTTATATTTGGCTTTAAGTTTATTAGATAATATTTTCCCTACCCTGTTGCTAGAATAATACCATTTCTGGCGAAGTTGTAAGAGCATCCAACAATTTTCCATTCTTGCCTCGGGTGCTACGGCTCTGGTACTACTTGAACCAAGCCCTGGTAGTGAGTTGGCCACATGATGGAGTGTGATAAAGTTTTTCTTCTTACTTTACTGACCATGTATTACCAGAGTCAATCCCAGAGGGTTTCTCCTACTATTGCAGAAAGTTTGTCTCCATAATACAAAGCTACTGCGGTAAAAAGAGTTTCCCAACTGCAACGTTTAGGGAATAATACCTTGTTATTTTATATAAGGACATTTTAGTAGCTTAAAAATGTAAACGCCAGCGAAATAACATAAGCGTTTTCACTTTAGCTCCGTCTTTTCAACCACTTACTTTTGGGAAATCTACATTTTAGTGAAACGTTCCTGTGTTTTACAGCCTCTCACATTGGATAAGCATACCTAAAACACTATCATTTTAGTGGAAAGCAATCCCTTCTAGTTTTCCGTAGACACCGTATTTCAACAGCTTCCCAGAATCTAAAAGTTGAAAATACAGCAAAGACTTCAGGCAAGCTTCCTTGTGAAAATAATGAAATGGTGCTTACGAGATATGTATATTCTGTAATGTGTACTTTCCACATGATACCCAATATCCTCCACAGGCATGGCATGGTGAGAGAGAAAAAGGGCTTGATGTTGTCATACAAGCAAAAAAGTAATTAACACTTGAATAAATTTGAACATGAAAAACGGATGTATGCATAGCTCTTAAAATATTTACAGATCCAAACAAAGAGCCCTGAGTATTGTGATGATATTATCGTAGCTAGATGGAGTAATTTGTGAATGACTGATTTTTAAAGTATAGTATACAGCCATAACTTGCAATCTGACACTAGCAGCCAGAAGTGAAATGCTGTTATATTAACAGTGTGCACTTTTGTAGCAGTACATGACCAAAGCTGAATTCTGGTGACACATGGACAAAACAGCGTTGGAATACCAGAGGTTTGTTGCACATCAGTAGCCTAATTGAGAAACTAATCACTTGCATGATAGCACCATAGTTTTTCACATCAATGACACTATGAAACTTGGCAATAAAGAAATTATATATTTAAAGCATATACAGTTAGTTCCATAAAGAATTGGATAGCGTCACAATTTTCATAATTTCATTCACCCCACAAGGCCGGGACGACCACGGATGACAACTGTAGTGGATGATCCCAAAATTATTTCCTTGCTGAAGAAAAAAAAATTCACAAGATCTAGCCATGTCAAGAACACTCTCTAGTAGGTAGGCTTATCATTGTCAAAGTCTCCAATCAAGAAAAGACTTCATGAAAATAAATAGAGGGCTTCCCACAAAGTGCAAACCACTGGTAAGCCTCAGGAATAGGATAGCGCTTCACAAGATGGACAATGACCCAAAACATACTGCAAAAGCAATCAAAGAGCTGTTCAAGGCAAATAAGTTTAATATTCTTCACTGGCCAGGTCGGTCACCTCTTTAAAACAACCGAAGATGCATTTCACTGGTCAAAGACAAAACTAAAGGCAGAAGGACCCGCAAACAAGCAGCAACTTAAGACAGCTGCATTAAAACCCTGGCGAAACATCCCTAGGGAGGAAACCCATTAAGTACAAAGGATTTTAAACCAAATATTAAAAAGGATAATTTTGCTTTTGATTATGTAAGATTGTCCAATTACTTTTGAGCCCCTGGAAATGGGGGGACCTTTTTTGAAAACTGCTGCAATTTCTAAATGTCAGACCCGGCGGGGACCACCTACCTCGCTGCGGGGTCCTTCCGCCCGGACCACGATCCCCGTCGGCCGGCCTCCTCGCGACATGGCCGCACGGTCCCAGGACCGTGCGCCACGCCGAGTCTCGGGTCCCGCGTCGCGGGAACCGTCAGGCAGGAGGTCTACTCTTGCCCGCGGACCTCCCGATCACGGAGTGCCGCACACGCGCCGCGCTCTCGGAGAGGAGGGGGCGGGGCTTAGCCCCGTGATGCAACCTCCCTCTCCACAGCCACCAGAGGGAGGGGGAGGAGATAGACACGGCTCTGTCTACCTCCCCTCAGGTGTAGCACTTAGGGTGGGAGGGGATCAGGTGACAGGGGTGGATACTCATTACCTGCCCCTATATAATCCCCACAAGCCTCTGCACCAATGCTTCTTTGTTAAGCTTCCTCATAGCGTATGACCTCCCTGTATTCTTTGCATCCCTGGTAGCTTGACTATTTGGCTTTCGTCCCACGTTTATGCTGTCTGCTGCCTGCCTTGACCTTTGGACCGTGACCCCGACTCTGCTATTGGATTTGCCCCTCTTTGTACTGCGTACTGGACTTTGTGTAGTGGTGCCTGCGCCACGCTCCGCACCCCCCCACCTGACAAAACAAAGAAGCCAATATGGAGCCTGCAGGCGCTGCTGATGCGCTCCACACCCTGACCCAGCAGATTGCAGCTATGGCCCAAAACATGATGGACCTACAGGAGAATCAACTCCTGCTCCGCCAACAGTTCCAAGTCGTCCAAGGGGCCATACCCCAACCGCCTCCAGTAGGTGTTCTTCCTGGACCCATCGGGGAACCAGTGGTGGAAGGGGCTGGGGCCCACCCTGAACCCCCTGTTCGTTTGCCTGCTGTCTTTGACGGAGACCGCACCAAGTACCAGGCGTTCGTGACCTCGTGTGAACTGTTGTTTGCGTTGAAGCCCCGCACGTACGCTACGGACTTTGTCAAGGTGCGTTCGGCGATCTCCCTCCTGTCCGATGGACCCATGATCTGGGCCCATCACCTGTTGCTCACGCAACACCCAGCCTTAGAGACTTGGGTACTGTTCCGCCAGGCCATGGACGGCTTATATGCAGACCCCCACAGAAGGGGGACTGCTGAGAACCTCCTCCATGACCTCAGGCAAGGACGCAAGCCGGTGGAGGACTACATTTCCGAGTTCCGGAGTCTGGCCACAGAGACACAGTGGAATGAACCCGCACTGCTTCATCAGTTCCGGCTCGGGTTGGCGGAGTCCCTCAAGGACGAATTAGCCCGGGTAGACCCCCCCGGCCACTCTGGAGGCCATGATCCACGCCGTCACTCAATTGGATCGCCGTCTCCGGGAACGTCGAGTCTAGCGGGGTCCTCAACCTCTCTCTCGTCCTGGCTTCACCAACCGTCCTCTGACGGCGACTCCGGGTCCTTCCTCTTCTGATGCCGTTGAACCCATGCAAATCGGCGTGGCAAGAGGACCCCTGTCGACAACGGAAAGAACCAAACGGAGGAACGAGAACCTGTGTCTGTATTGTGGGAAGCCAGGGCACCTGGTTCGTGTATGCCCCCTAGCACCACCTCGAGGTAAGGCCACGTCTTTGCGTACCTCTCTATGTCTCAACGGTGCGGCCTCTCACCTCTCCCTTCCGGTGTTGTTGCAGTGGGGCAATAAGTCCGTACCCCTACGCGCCATCCTGGATTCCGGGGCCAGCGAAAGCTTTCTGGACACTGACCTAGCGCACCGCCTACACACCCCCACACGTCTCCGGGACCAATCCCTCGAAGTACGACTGGTGGACGGGAGACCGATATCATCCGGACCGGTTACCACCGAGACCGTCCCTCTTCGCCTTACCGTCGGAACGGCACATCACGAGACAATGGTCCTCAACCTTGTACACACCCCCACGTACCCTCTCATCCTGGGTCTTCCCTGGCTCTGTAAACACGATCCAGCAATAAAGTGGTCGTCAGGAAAAGTCACGTTTGGTTCGGCCTTTTGTGTGCAACACTGTATCGCGGGTGCTACGCTCTCTCTTCTCGAGTCTTCGTCGCCTCCTTCTGCTGGGGCTCCTACGCTACCAGCCCAATACCGGTGTTTTGCCTCCGTTTTCGACCCTAAGGAAGCCGAACGTCTTCCACCACACAGACCTTATGACTGTCCGATAGACCTCCTCCCGGGGGCCCCCATACCGTTCGGTCGTATCTTTCCCCTCTCGGAACCCGAACTCAGGACCCTCAAGGAGTACATCGAGGACAACCTGCGGAAAGGCTTCATCCGACCTTCCACTTCCCCAGCCGGCGCCGGGATCTTCTTCATCGGGAAAAAAGACGGTGGACTTCGACCTTGCGTCGATTACAGGGAATTGAACCACATAACCATAAAAAACAAGTACCCCCTGCCGTTAATTCCCGAACTCATGGACCTCCTTCGGGGGGCGCAAGTGTACTCCAAGATTGATCTCCTTGGTGCCTACAACCTGGTTCGCATCCGGAAAGGGGACGAATGGAAGACGGCTTTTCGTACCCGATACGGACATTACGAGTACAGGGTCATGCCGTTTGGTCTCTGTAATTCACCAGCCACGTTTCAACGGTTCCTGAACGACATTTTCCGGGACGTGCTGGACTCATGTGTTGTGGTCTACTTGGACGACATCCTCGTCTACTCATCCTCCCTCACAGAACACCGAAAGCATATGGCACTAGTACTGACTCGGTGTGAGGTTCGCCTTACCAGAAGGAATCCGATGTGCAGGACTGGAACACACTTGCTCAGAAACAGAACACACGCAAGGGGCCTGGTGAGGGTAACAGGGCACTTGGTAGTGTAACTGTAAGCACGAGTGGTCAGAGGGAAGCCGTTTAGCAGACCAGGGTCAGGAAGCCAGAGGTACACGTAGTCGGTATGGATAGCCGGGGTCAGGATGCCAGAGGTACACGTAGTAGCAGGGAGAGCCAGGGTCAGGAAACCAGAGAAACACAGGAAGCCGTTTAGCAGACCAGGGTCGGATACCGGGAGAACAAGAACAAGGTAAATATATATGGAATACGGGAGGAGCTCACGAAATACGGACAGGACCAGTATAACTGAGCACTGATGATACTGTGCTCGAAGTTTAAATAGCCCGGGGGGGCGTTCCCCGACGTCCGGGACGTGATCGCGTCCTGCGTCGCCATAGCGACGCAGCGGAATCCAGCCGGCGGTCAGCTTCATAAATATTCATGAAGCGGCCGCGTGTGCGAGCGGCTGCTTCAAGTTCCAGTGTGCGGTGCTGGCGTTTCAGCCGGGGAAGAGAAGAAGACGGCCGGGAGCTGATTAAGGTAGGTGCCTTACAGGATCCCCCCGCAAGACGCGACCTCCGGGGGCGAGGATGACCTGGCTTGAGAGGATGCAGTTTATGAAACTTTTGAACACATACGGGAGCGTGAACTTGACTTGCAGGTTCCCAGGTCCTTTCTTCTGGGCTATATCCCTTCCATTGAATAAGGTATTCTAGATGCCCTCGATGGATCCTGGAATCTACCACTTTTTGTACCACGTATTTTTCAACTCCGTCGATGACCACTGGGGCAGGAGGAGGAGGTACCCGGTCAGGAAAGGGATTGGCCACCCAGGGTTTGACCAGCGACACATGGAAAACCGGATGAATCCAACAGGTAGAGGGAAGTTTCAATTGCACTGTCACTGGGTTGATGATTTTCGTGATGCTGTATGGGCCAATGTACTTAGGTCCCAGTTTCTTAGAAGGGATCTGTAAGCGCAAGTGACTTGTGGACAGCCAGACTTTGTCGCCGCAGTGGTAAGTAGGGGGACTGGAACGATGGCGATCTGCATATAATTTGTAGGCCTTTCTAGCCTTGATTAAATTTTGTTTCAGGACTTGAAATTGTCTTGTTAGCACGGTGACTCGATCCAAAATCCCAGAAATCGTGGGTTCGGTAGGCAAACCTGGAATCATGATAGGGTGGTAACCATAGTTTGCGAAGAATGGAGACATCTTTATAGATCGCTGTTTTTGATTGTTGTAGGTGAATTCTGCGGAAGGGAGGAATTGGAGCCAATCATTCTGAAGGTGCGTGGTGTAACATCTTAAATAATGCTCTAATATTTGATTTAGACGTTCGGTCTGACCGTTGGTTTGCGGATGAAAGGCCGTGGACAATGTGGGACGGATGTGCAGCTTGCGGCAGAACACCTTCCAGAAACGAGACGTGAATTGTACTCCACGGTCTGAAGTGATGGTCTGTGGTAATCCATGGAGTCGGAACACTGTATCCAGGAACAAGGTGGCTGTAGTGGAAGCGGAAGGAATGCCAATGGTGGGAATAAAGTGTGCCATTTTGGTGAATCTATCGATCACCACCATGATTGTGTCGTGCTTCTTGGAGGGTGGTAGATCGACAATAAAGTCCATCGAGATTTCGGACCAAGGAACCGAAGGAGTGGGTAATGGGCGGAGAAGGCCCATTGGTTTTCTACGTAGGGTCTTGGTACGGGCGCAGGTGGTACATGAACGGACAAACGAGGTCACATCTTGGTCTAGCAAAGGCCACCAGAATTGGCGTCGAACGAGGTCTGTGGTCTTCTTAATGCCCCCATGTCCGGAGAGGAGAGAATCATGGCATGCTTGAAGAACCTTTAAACGAGCCGGGGTTGGTAAAAATATCTTATCACGGTAGTATAGTAGGTTTCGGGTACGACGAACAGGAGGATTAGTTCTCGGGACTACGGCTCTGCGGGATAAGGAGCGAATAAAGTCCATGAGAGATGGTTGGCGTGTGAGGAAGAGACTGGAAGGAAGAATAGTATCCGGTTGAGTCTCGGGACAACTTGATACAGTAGGTAACCGAGACAAGGCGTCTGCTTTGGTATTGCGGGATCCAGGGCGATACGTGATATGTAGATTAAATCTCGTGAAGAAGAGAGCCCACCGAGCCTGCCTAGGGCATAGACGCCGTGCGGAGCGAAGATACTCCAGGTTCCGGTGGTCGGTATATACCGTTACTGGATGTTGAGTCCCTTCAAGCAGGTGACGCCAGGTGTCCAGAGCCTGTTTGATGGCCAGTAGTTCTCTGTCCCCCACACTATAGTTCATCTCGGCCGGGGTGAGTTTACGCGAGTAATAGGCCACAGGATGCAAATTTTGTTTCTCCCCATGTCTTTGGGACAGGACTGCTCCTACCGCTAGATCCGAAGCATCCACCTCCAAATGGAACGGTTCCGCCACCATAGGTTGAACAAGGATGGGAGCGGTGGTAAAGTGTTGTTTGAGAGCGTTGAACGCATTCTGTGCCTCCGGTGTCCAGGCAAAACGGGAGTATTGACGAGTCAACCTGGTGATGGGTGCAATAACGTGGGAGAAGTTTCGAATAAATTTGCGATAGTAGTTCGCAAAGCCAATAAAACGTTGGACCCCTTTTTTATCAGAAGGTACTGGCCACTCCAAGATAGCTGACACCTTTTTAGGATCCATCTGCAGGTTTCCAGGCGTAATGATGAATCCCAGGAATTCTACCTGATCAGCTTCAAATTGGCATTTCTCCAGCTTAGCATAAAGGTGATGTGTGCGTAGACGTTCGAGAACCATTTTGACTTGGTCACGGTGATCAGACAGGTTTGATGAGAATATGAGAATATCGTCCAGATAGACCACCATAAAGACATCCAGATAGTCCCGAAAGACGTCATTTAAAAAATGTTGAAAGGTAGCAGGGGCATTGCAGAGCCCGAAGGGCATTACAAGATATTCAAAATGTCCATATCGACTTCGGAAGGCGGTCTTCCACTCGTCTCCCTTACGTATGCGGACCAAATTATAAGCCCCTCGGAGATCAATTTTGGAAAAGATCCGCGCAGTTTTGAGTCGATCCAGGAGTTCAGGAATGAGAGGTAACGGATATCTGTTTTTAATGGTGATCTTGTTTAGTTCCCGATAATCTACACATGGTCGCAGACTCCCATCTTTCTTTTCTACAAAAAAGATTCCTGCGCCTGCTGGAGAAGTGGAAGGTCGGATGAACCCTTTAGCTATATTTTCTTGGATATAGTCCTTAAGGTGCTGTAATTCAGGTTCTGATAATGGGAATATCCTGCCGAATGGAATGGGAGCGCCAGGGAGGAGATCAATGGGACAGTCGTAAGTCCTTTGTGGAGGAAGTGTGTCAGCTCCCTTCTTGTCGAAAACATCACTGAACCCTGCATATTGTTTAGGAATACGTGGATCAGGAGAAGGAGGCGAACAATCCGGAAGCAATAAAAGTGTAGGGTGGTCTGTCAGGCAATGATTGCGGCAAAACAGAGATTGGAAGGAGAGGGTCCCCTTGGACCAATCAATCGTAGGATTATGTAGTCTTAGCCAGGGTAGGCCAAGAATTACTGGAAAAATGGGTGACGGAATAAGGTCAAAGTTCAAGTATTCCGTATGATTATTCCCCAATAGAGCATGAAGTAGTGATGTTTCGTGTGTAACGGGTCCAGTAGACAGGGGAGACCCGTCGACCACTTGTATGTGTATAGGAGCTGGCTTGATTAAAGTTGGTATACGCAGCTGCTTGGCAAAGTCCTGATCCATGAAGCAACTGCTGGCTCCAGAGTCAACGATAGCAGAAACGGTGGTAGAATTATTGGTCCACTGTAAAAACAAGGAGATGTGCAGGTGAGGAGAACCGTCCTTAGGGAAGGAACTTAGGCAAACTTTATCATGTGCGGGCTTACCCTTGGGAGGGCGTCGCGGACAGGTAGATATCAGATGTCCTGGTTCACCACAGTATAGACACAGATTGTTCCTCCGACGACGGGCCTTCTCGGCTTCTGATAGTGGGCCACGTGCCAATTCGATCTGCATAGGTTCTTCCGGAGGGGGCATGATGGCTGGAAACTGGAGAGGAGGACCGGTAGGAACCGTAGGAGCGGTATGAACCGTAGGAGGGAAGTGGCGTCTCGGGGTAGGAACGGCTGAAGCTGCGCGTTCCAGGCGTCTTTCCCGAAATCTGCGGTCAAGCTGTATAACCAGGTGCATGAGGTCTTCTAAGGAATCAGGAATGCCCACGCGAGCCAGTTCGTCCTTCAATCCCTCGGCCAGGCCCAGACGGAACTGATCTAACAGTGCTGGTTCGTTCCACTTGCTTTCCATAGCCAAGCTTCGGAATTCGGTCACATATTCCTCCACTGGTGTCTTCCCTTGACGTAAGGCACGTATGGCGGCATGAGCAGAGGTAGTGCGAAAAGGATCGTCAAATAAAGTGTCCATAGCGTGACTGAACTCGGCCCATGAGTTCAGGACTGGATTGTTGGTATGTAGTAAATGGTGAGCCCAGGTCTGTGGTTCCCCTGATAGTAAGGAAATCACGGTTCGTACCTTCACATGATCAGAGGCATAGGTTCTGGGTTGGAGAGAGAACAGGAGTTGGCAGGACGTTATGAAGGTACGGTAACTGGCTCTGTCTCCTGAGAAGCGCTCAGGAAGAATAGCCCTGGGTTCAGGAGTAGCAGCGGCAGCAAAGGCCCTCCGTTGGTGGAAGCGGAGCGGGAGCAGGAGATGGTTCCCCAGGGCCAGGAGGGTTGGTTTGAAGTTCATGGAGCTGGTGCTGCATATGCGCATGGCTGGCTTGGAGGTCCTGGAAGGAACGAGTCAGTGCAGTAATCTGTCCAGCGATGGCTGCAAGAGCATCCGAAATTCCTGCGGATTCCGATGTGCAGGACTGGAACACACTTGCTCAGAAACAGAACACACGCAAGGGGCCTGGTGAGGGTAACAGGGCACTTGGTAGTGTAACTGTAAGCACGAGTGGTCAGAGGGAAGCCGTTTAGCAGACCAGGGTCAGGAAGCCAGAGGTACACGTAGTCGGTATGGATAGCCGGGGTCAGGATGCCAGAGGTACACGTAGTAGCAGGGAGAGCCAGGGTCAGGAAACCAGAGAAACACAGGAAGCCGTTTAGCAGACCAGGGTCGGACACTGGGAGAACAAGAACAAGGTAAATATATATGGACTATGGGAGGAGCTCACGAAATACGGACAGGACCAGTATAACTGAGCACTGATGATACTGTGCTCGAGGTTTAAATAGCCCGGGGGGGGGCGTTCCCCGACGTCCGGGACGTGATCGCGTCCTGCGTCGCCATAGTCGGAGGTGCCTTACACTCGGCTCCACCAGAACCATCTATATGCCAAGCTGTCCAAGTGCACCTTCGAAACCACCAGGGTGGAGTTCCTGGGGTTCATAATCACCCCTGGGAAGATAGAGATGGACCCAAGGAAGGTGTTGGCGATCCAGCAATGGCCTATCCCGAACTCTGTCAAGGCAGTCCAAAGGTTCATCGGTTTCGCCAACTTCTACCGGCGGTTCATCAAGGGGTTCTCTCGCCTGGTCCTCCCCATCACCAGTCTGACCAAGAAACACACCACGTTTCGGTGGACACCACCCGCACAAAAGGCATTCGACATGCTGAAACAGCAGTTCACCACAGCCCCCATCCTCGTACTCCCTGACCCGCTGAAGGCCTACTGGTTGGAGGTAGATGCATCGGAATCCGCTGTGGGGGCCGTTCTCTCACAGCGCCACGGAGCACAAGACCTACTTAATCCGGTCTCCTACTTCTCCAAACGACTTTCCCCAGCCGAGAGTCACTACACCGTGGGGGACCGGGAACTCCTGGCCATTAAGATGGCCTTGGAGGAGTGGCGGCACCTGCTGGAGGAAGCACAGAACCCCATCACAGTATTCACCGATCATCGCAACTTGGAATACCTTCGTACAGCCAAGAGACTCTGCCCTCGGCAAGCCAGATGGGAGTTGTTTTTTACGCGCTTTCAACTCCATATCACCTACAGACCCGGGACCAAGAACGCCAAGGCCGACGCCTTATCCAGGTTATACGACCCCGTGGAGGAACCCGTCTCATCACAAGACGGTATCCTGCAGTCCGCACACTTCCTGGGCGTACAGACGTCCCTCATGGAGGACCTCCGCAGACACAGCCGAACCCTACGCTCCGAACCAGAGACAGCGACTTGCAGGGCCTCTCAGGGCCTATTCCTGAAAGATGGGTTGGTGTATGTACCCCTCCCGGCGAGACATACAGTACTCCACGCGGTCCATGACCTTCCTTCCTCCGGTCATGGAGGACACCGACAGACCCGGGACCTCGCCCAAAGATACTTCTGGTGGCCGACTATGTCGAAGGACATCGAGCAGTACGTCCACTCATGCGCTGTGTGCGCCCGATCCAAGAAACCCACCACCAAAACAGCCGGCCTCCTGCAACCCCTCGCCATCCCCGAGCAACCATGGCAAGACATCACAGTTGATTTCATCGTGGACCTACCACCCTCACAAGGCCACAACACGGTCATGGTGGTGGTGGATCGTCTCACAAAGATGGCACATTTCGTCCCCACCACTGCGTTACCCACCGCGGCCAAGACGGCCGACCTGTTTTTGCAATCCATCTACAGACTGCATGGGACTCCCCACACCGTGTTGTCGGACCGCGGTACCCAGTTCACGTCCCGATTCTGGAAGGCGTTCTGTAAGGGACTGGGGATCCGTCGCTGTTTGTCCTCCGCCTATCACCCCCGGCCAGACTGAACGGGTGAACCAAATCCTGGAGCAATACTTACGCTGCTACGTCTCGCATCTCCAAGACGATTGGTTCTCCTTGTTGCCACTGGCGAAGTTCTCGTACAACAACCACCTACAACGGTCCATAGGGATGTCCCCCTTCAAAGCGGTTTATGGGTACAACCCGTCCTTTCTCTTCGACCTCCCATCCACCGAGGGGGTCCCTCCAGCCCGGGACCGTATCCAGCGCCTACAACAAACCGTCCCAGTCCTCAGAGCCGCGCTGCAAAAAGCCCAAGCACAACACAAGAAACAGTTCGACAAGCACCACCGGCCACATGCCCCTCTTCAAGTGGGCGACAAGGTGTGGCTCTCCTCCAAATACATACCCACGCGGACACCCTCCAAGAAATTGGGTCCCACCTATCTAGGACCCTTCCTCGTCACCGCTTTGATCGGTCAAGCGGCAGTCCGGCTCCAGCTCCCTGCCTCCTGGGGTCTTCATCCCACGTTCCACGTATCCTTGGTGAAGAAATGGGTCCCTCCCAGGGACGCCTGTGGAAGCACCCCTCCTCCTCCTCCGGTCCTGGTGGACGACGACAATGAATATGAGGTGGAAAGCATCCTGGACTCACGCATTCGCAGGGGTCGTTTCGAGTACCTCGTACTTTGGAAGGGATTCGGCCCGGAGGAACGGTCCTGGGAACCCCTGGCCAACGTTCACGCCCCTGCTAAGATCCGATCCTTCCATCGCACCCATCCGGGTCGTCCCGTTCCCCGTCGCGCCCGGGGGTCGCTCGTACGGGGGGGGGGGTATGTCAGACCCGGCGGGGACCACCTACCTCGCTGCGGGGTCCTTCCGCCCGGACCACGATCCCCGTCGGCCGGCCTCCTCGCGACATGGCCGCACGGTCCTGGGACCGTCGCGGGAACCGTCAGGCAGGAGGTCTACTCCTGCCCGCGGACCTCCCGATCACGGCGCGGCCCTGCCTCGTGGCAGGCCGCGCTCCCGGCCTCGCGGTCTGCATGCACGGAGTGCCGCACACGCGCTGCGCTCTCGGAGAGGAGGGGGCGGGGCTTAGCCCCGTGATGCAACCTCCCTCTCCACAGCCACCAGAGGGAGGGGGAGGAGATAGACACGGCTCTGTCTACCTCCCCTCAGGTGTAGCACTTAGGGTGGGAGGGGATCAGGTGACAGGGGTGGATACTCATTACCTGCCCCTATATAATCCACACAAGCCTCTGCACCAATGCTTCTTTGTTAAGCTTCCTCATAGCGTATGACCTCCCTGTATTCTTTGCATCCCTGGTAGCTTGACTATTTGGCTTTCGTCCCACGTTTATGCTGTCTGCTGCCTGCCTTGACCTTTGGACCGTGACCCCGACTCTGCTTTTGGATTTGCCCCTCTTTGTACTGCGTACTGGACTTTGTGTAGTGGTGCCTGCGCCACGCTCCGCACCCCCCCACCTGACACTAAACCATTCATGATGTACTGTAAATACCCGCAAATAAAAACTTAGTCTGAACTTCAACCACCTCTTGATGGACCTCACGATTTCGCTTCCCTTCTGGAAAGAATATGTTTCTGGTTTGTATTTCAATACAATCTACATGTAAACATTTACCACTTCTCAGCTTCTTGTAATTTACATACAACACTAATACATCTCTCCTTCTCCTAATACAAAGGTACGATGATCATACACCTTTCATCTCCTAATCTGCTAAACTGATATATATTTCACGAATAACATACAGCAACCATTCAGAAATACAGCCGACTTATTCCTGATGTATAACCACAACTCATGCATATTTATAAATCATCTCTAATGTACATATATGATGAACATCTGTTAATTTCCTATTGTTTACATTGCATCACAATCACTTCTGACTTATTTTTTACCTACTAATATACTAAATATAACAAGCCTCAGACTTGAGAAAAAAACAACAAATTATGGAAGAATAATAATAATAATTATAATAATAAAAGAATGACTCAAACATCATTCAAGAGCAGTGCACTACAAACCTGCTATCTCCAAATGTATTTCCAATTGGGAAACAAGTTATATGAAGTAGTTGGGATACCTGCCAACATTTTATCTGTACATTTCTTTTTTTAGTGTATATCTTAAATGTTGAGAGACACTTATCGATCACAGTTTAAAGGGATTTTCTGGTTGTGACTTCATACATTTTAATGCACACACACCATTTCCCAGGAATTTACTCCTGTTCATTTTACAGCATGCAACCAGACGCATGTGTTCATTTTACAGCATGCAAGCAGGCGCATGTGTTCATTTTACAGCATGCAAGCAGGCGCATGTGTTCATTTTACAGCATGCAAGCAGGCGCATGTGTTCATTTTACAGCATGCAAGCAGGCGCATCAGTTCATTTTACAGCATGCAACCAGGCGCATGTGTTCATTTTACAGCATGCAAGCAGGAGCATCTGTTCATTTTACAGCATGCAACCAGGCGCATGTGTTCATTTTTTAACACTTCTAATACTTGTGGCCATCCCACAACTCGTCATACTTAATGAACATGTGAAATGAGCTGGCATGCATCAGTGGAAGAAGGCAGGACACAAGTATACAAAACCTGTTTACATGTTGTAAAGTATTTATGAGACAGAGAACTGTTGTGTTCCTTGCACACATAGCAAACACATATACATACATATTTAGAAGGCAATTAAAATTCTTGTACCTATGTAGCCCTAATCACTACAGTTTCATTGCTGGCAAATAACATTTAAGCTTTCTTCTATTGGATGGATCTTGTAATCAAGATGGTTCTTAAATTCACATCAATAACGCTAGGCCTCTCTATACATTGGAAGGATATAGCCATACCTGGGAACTCTCCCAAGTCTAAGAGGCTTTGCCTCAATCTCAGGGTCTAAGTGTGAAGGGGAGAGTCTCGGGGGTTACACAGACTGACTCCTTCCTATTCTGTAATGCTGAGATCATATCTAAGACATCAGTATGTGATAGTTGCTATCTACTTGATTTAACTTATCTTTAAATAGTGACAAGACAAGGTTCCCATTAGGACTGGTATTAGAGCCATTTTGTAAATACATTTGGCAAGTCACTCCTTTGAAACTTCACAATAGACTTTCAAAGGGTTAAAAAGTTTTCATTTAGAAAGTTTGCATGTTTGGATATAGCCCTTGTCTCCTACTGAAAAGACAGAAGACGCATACACCCTCACCTTCATCTGCTGACACAGACATTAGTGAAGCCTACATCTGATCACATTTTTGACAGGTTCAAATACAGATCTCTGTTTTTTGACATTCTTTTGTGAAGCCGTGAAATCACAGTCCCAAAAGTTGTTACTCCGAACACTTTAGAAGGGCCCCAGCTTTGATCTTATATCAATAAACAATTCCATACAATAAAGCAAGATACTGACATATAGAATGTTGCAGACATTTATTTATTTCTGTTTATTAACCATTTTATGTTATCCTCTTACTCTTCCAGGCTCCAAATATAATTTCTCTCTATTTCATCCCCACCATTCAGGATTTAGAAGTACAAGGTCTATGGAAACATGCTCATCAGTAACATCCAAAGCTACAAATCTCTACCAGACAGATACAATAAACAGCTTTGTCCTCTATAATCCTTCTTAGACTGATCATTTTGGTGTGATTCAGTGGCACTAAAAAGAGCAATAATGGACTTCGGGAACTGCACACTTAACCCATCAACAGCCTGAACAATAATTAAGTAACAATTCGGTATTTAAAGTATTAATAAAAATAACATCAATATATATATTTTTTAATGCAGCAGACACAATCACAGCACAGAACATCTATTTCAGAAATTAAGAAAACAGCCATTCACATTGAGTAGCAATAATACTAATTATATGTATGGATATTGCAGTTTATAACTATTGCACATGATAAAAGATAAAATAATTGCTAGAAAAGGTAAATTAGACTTCAGAAGTCACTTTTTTGCTGAAAAAGGAAAAGAAATCCAAACTGGGAATCTACCACATTCATATAATTGTGTCATAAATCTGAAAGGTGTATTGAATGACTTAATGATATCGGTACTTTTGTATTCCTACATAAATCTAGCGACAGGGAAATGGGGGCTCTAGATCTAGAATGGTTATCATGGCAAACAGGCCCACATTTCTCTAAGGGGAACGTCGGTGATGACACAGTGCTAGGGGGAACTAATAGTTGCTACAAATTCAATTTCAATGGAAACCTCTCATTTTCAATGCCATTTAGGTGACAATTCTTAAAGCCACAACATTCGGTGTTATACAAAATGAAAGTGTAAGGGAGACAACATCAATTTTAGTACATAAAAGTTGTATTATGTTTGGGGGTACCAAAAAGTTATAACGAGAGTGGTGAACAAGATATAAATCTGGATCTGACTTAATTAAACCCGTTTTCCTTATAATTACTCTTTAGTGCACATTTTCTAGAGCTCTATAGTAAAGGCAGACTGAGCGTGCACTATAAAAGACTATGTTATGTAGATTAGTATAACAGGTATTTAGGCACAGCTTGTCATTCAGTGTTACGGGGTCTAAAACATATTAGTCTTGTGCAGATACGTGTGTTTTCTCGCCGACAGTATAAATACTTTCAGAGGGTAGGGAAAAGACTCCACGTTTTGTACACTGTCCAACTTTCTCCAGTTATTGGAACACCCTGGGGGTTAGCAGACTGGATCTCCAGTATGAAAAACACATGCAAACTGTTGAAGGGAAAGGTCAGACAGGTTTCAATTTATACCCTAGCATACACAATACTACATTTTGGTGCAAGTCGTGCCTTTCCATGTTAACAGCAATCAATGTCTTTCCCAGGAAGCTGCAGACTTGTGTTGCAACATTGAATAAATCATGATGTTATGTTACTATTTCCACATTTTCAATAAATGCTGCAATTGTCGTGTATTTTTTTTTTTATTCCATATTCAAGGGAATAGACAACACAGAACATTGAATAGATTACGTCTGGTAGAGTAAACACGATTTGACCATCAAATTCGTTATCTGATGTCAATCTTCTATTTCATGGCTGTCACTTTTCATAATCTACCCAAGAGGTAAATCTAGCTTTCACTTATGAGAAGAGAGGTTTCATTATGACACAGAGGATTTTTATCAGTCCCTACTAATAAAGCATGAGAATATTCGAATTTCAGTCGGGAAACACAGTGCATCGTGATATTTATGGGAAAGTTAATGCATAAATGAGGCATTGTACTGCCTACCCCTCTGGCTGTGAATGACTTTATCACTGTGCCGTTTACACACAATAGGTGACACAATACCTTTATTTTATTTATACATGGTTACATACGTGAAAATAGCAGGAAATATGAGATACATCAACAGTTGCTAAAAATAATGGACTTCTCTATTGCTCTATTTGAAACACTAATATTTTACAAAACCAAAAGTGGCTTTTCATATATTCTACCATCGCAAGACATAAAGGGTTAAGGGAATTTTAACAATTATTTTGTGTTAAAAATTGTGACCTCACAAAGAAGAGATGAACATGTTTACGCGCAAAAGGTAATTCTGGTGTCTTTACATTTATCAGACTTGCTATATGTAACAAATGAAATGAACGTGAAGTTGAGGTCAGGCATTGAAGTGTGAGAACTGCATTAAGGATACCATTATCAACCTGTGACTCTCCTAGTGCTGGTTTATAGACATATAAAGCATGCTTCCCTACAGATTGACAGCTGTGATTAGGTCCAAGACCATTGATAATAAGCAGCTAATTGTGATGTCTCCTCAACTGCACACTCACTGGTAGATGATATATGAAGGGACACATTCAGACACGAGTGGAACTGTTATAAAAGTAAAAAAAAATTATATTCCTGTGGTATACAGGAATGTGAGGACACTTGCCTCTTAAGTCTGAAGCACTTTATTTTTAGAGTTTTTGTAGAATGAGTATATAGACTGCATTAAACCTGATATTTATTCCTGTTATCAGTGGGCAAAACGTAGAACACTCTGTAAATGATAGCTGGGGTAAGCCGGCTACGATGGGGAATTTTTCAAAGTTTGAAATGATCAATGTTACGCATTTGCTTTCTAAACTCTCCCCAACAAAAACAGACGGAAAAGGCAGGACGTAACCTCCTTCTAAGTATCTATAGCAAAATGGCTCTTTGCCCAGAGAATCTACCCTGGAGAATCCTGCAGCATTTTTCAAAGCAAACCAATAAATTGCAAGGGATGCACATGCCTCTTAGAGATAAAGAGTTAACACTCCTTTCCCTCCTGAAAATAAACTTGTCAAGTACCAATGATTTCAAGTCAGTCACATTCTGAGATGTCAAAATGGAATTTTGATACACAAATAAGCACTTTTTCCATTTAACAAAAAAACTGTTTATTTTGCCCTCAATTCTTCAAGTATCGCTCATTTACTACCTGACTTTTTATCCATAATGATCTTGTATAAAATAACAGGGCACAATATGACATAATAATAGAAGCACAGCTGATTTTTCGTATATATACACTCATTTTCAGATATTATGTAAATCATTAGTAGAAAATAGTGACTTTCACGCTTGCAGCACTTAAATCTTGTTATATCAGCATAACAAAGGCAAAAGTATATTTTATATAAAACCAAAACATTAAGTAACTTTCAACAAAGATCCTATTGTACGGTATTCTTCATTTGTGTACATATCTGTAACAACAGACTCTGATCACATTGTGATTGTTAATTTCTGGAGCTAACCCAACTGCTGACACTTCAGCTGATGCCCACATATTTCTGACCTGGCCCCATAGTTTGGTAATGTAGATCATTCCAAGTCAGACATGGTCTACACAAGCAATTCCATTTCTACATAGCATACAGAGAGTTATTTTGAGAAATATTAGACTTCCAGATAAAATAAACCTTACCTGTAGTGGAGAAGAGCAAGGTAGCGAGAGAGAGTAGGAGAAGCATCCTTGTTCCTATGTGCTTTGCTAGAGGCTGAACTCCAGGATTGTATGTAAAAGGCAGAGGGAAGGAGGGGGAGTGGTGAGTGGCTTTAAACAGTCCTCTGCCAGACTCATATCTTCCAGCACTATACAGTGTGTAGGATAAAAGGGCTATGTATTCACTCAACACTTGTGTATTACAACATATTGACTGTATATTGAAATAGCTACTCTTTTCTATATTCAATTGTGGGCTTATTTTATCGATCACAGGTAATGGATACAATCTTGGTATAGATTCTGCTGTAAACTACTTCAGTAGCACAAAAATCAACAATATTGATGACAACAGATATTTTGAAGGGCTTACCTGAAAGCATTGGTAGAAGAGGATAGCACTTATAAATGGAGCTATCACAATTTTGGAGCCTTTATGTCTCTAACTCCATTTCCAGAAATGCCCAAAAGGAAAATGTTTCGCTAAGATGATTCCTAGAAACTTATTTCACTAATTTAACGTTTTACACAATGTTTAACATGTAAAACTATACATAATAAATGATCAGGCAAAAAACTTCATCAGTTTAAGTTAATAGCTGATTGCTTAGGCAGGGATAGCCCTATCTTTGGCTATGTATTTGGTTGTCACATGGGAATTATGTAGAATACTTATTGATTCAATAACATGACCTTTTAGATTTTCATTCAATAGAATAGAAACATTTGTTTCCCGATCCAAAACAGTTCCCTCCTATAATGCTCATCTGTTGGATCATTATCCTCACTCACATTCCACATCACACACTGACATTGCGTTACATGACCCCACCACATTCCTGCCTCTGCAAGTGGACCGGCCCTTTTTGAAGGATTTTGGACAGCCCCTGACTTCAGAACACTGCAACAATTATGTCACATATCTCGGAAATGGGGCATCTGACATCAGTGGAAAATAGTACTTCCCCATTCGGACCAAAGTCCAGCTGGTAGAGGAGACACTAGAGAGCTGTTAAGATGGACACGGAGGGAACAGGATGTGAGAACCTACGTTTTCCAGGTCACTGTTTCACTTAACGCAAATCACATATTATTATTATGTACCCTAATGACTGCATAACTATGCCATCAACGGGTGAAAACCAAAAGGTGAATGTTCCCCTTTAGGGTTCATGTTATAGTTCCATGACTTTGTTTTGCATAAAGAGATTGTAGAATCCATTATTGGTAAAGCATGGATTTGTATAAGAGGGAACTAGGGGATGGATTTGTTCTCTAAAAAGAAATTCATTGCTAACCATGAATTTCTATTTTTGGTTTCTGTAAAGTTTTGATACTTTAAATTCTCGATCGGTCTAAAAGGACTTTAAGGACGCCTACAGCCTTACACGTTAACGCCCTTCCTCCCATATTCCTTTAGCTCACCTTTCCTTGTCCCTCTCCAAGATTTTAAACTCAGGCCCTCCTAACCTGTTGTTCATGTAAGTTAAATTGTTATGTTATATACTACTTATGTCCTGTCTACCCATTGCACAGCATCACGGAATACGATGGTGCTATATAAAATAAATAATAATAATGACAGCCATCTTCTGTTTAATTGAACCATACCAAAAAAGAATCTTATTTTGTGATCAAATCACACATTTCTTCGATATTGCACAGGCATTTTAGTTCTCCTTTTTATCTTTTTCAATATAATGCTGCTGTTAATGGGTACAGAACAAGGGAGCAAGTAAACAAATGGGGAGGGTCCTTGTGAAGCTACACTGAGGTAAGACTCATGTACTACAAGTACAAACATAATGCATGAGCAATGGCCCTTTCACCAAGATATGTTTATTGTGCATGCGCCTTGGCTGTGGTGGATGTCTGATGGAAAATTGATCAGCATAGCTGACCAGAGGGACAAAATCCACACCTTTTTATGCACTCAATAGAGTATAAGTACACTAAATATTACATCCAAAATCAAGTGCTTTAACACATATGACGCTAAGTTCTGTCAAGTCTGGGTCTAAATAAGAACCAATTATATGATCATTTTGAGTGTAAAAATTACTGTAAAAATAAAACAAACGCATTGTAACATTTCACCACAATAATACAAATTAATAAACATGATGTACTGTTCTCAAAAGAACAGATCCTACAAAACTCTAACCTAGCCAATTTGGAATAAGTAACGGAAATACATCCCTCCTGGATATCTCCAGGTTTCTCACTACAAGCTCATAAAACAAAATAGTGGCATTTGTAAAGGTTATACAAACTGCAAAGGGGAAAAAAAAAATATATAGAGAGATATATATATATATTGAAATGAGTATGGTGTGTGCCATGGATCAAAGAAATTACCTCCAGACAGATGTTGTTCAGGTATATTTCACGAAATCAACTGTAGCTGTAACATAACAGACCACACAAATAATAGTTTACATATATATGTAAAGCACTTACTTAAATATCTACAATAAACCTGTTGTTGCCTTCCCCTGATAAGCACTTTAATGGATGGATCAGTCCCATTCCTCTGCTCCAAGTTAAATACCCAAAGACATGCAGAGTGCAAAAATATAAATCCAGAGGTTACAAGGGTGGGTAGTTCTGATTTGGGGCTAAGCTTCTCCCTTGGAGACAGAGAACTAATTGGAGGTCATAGTCTGCACTGCTTTGGCAAACTGGGTGGAAGGGTCAGCAGTACTCATGAACGACCATATCGATAAAAAAAAAAGTATACCCTTGGAGGCGATTGTCACCCCTAAAATGTCTTATATTTCCATAATGCAATGTTAGGCATTCTATGTAATGCCTAAGAAATTGTCTATAGATCATTAATTCGATACAATACTTTGTAAGTTTGTAATGGTTTAAGGGTACTAACTAATAGACATTCATGTAAGGTCCTTAATCATAAACTCAGTAAGAACATTTTGGTAATTAGGTATATAAACGTATTTCAGTGCAAATTTTTAAAAGTGGTGGTGTTACCATAACGATGGACAGAATGCTTCTGATGATTGGACCATTCTGTTGGTTGCTATGGTAGAGATAATAGCACATTCGCAATCACACATTGGTTTTCTCTGTTTTGATTTCTGTACCCCTTGGTATATATGCTGAAAATACAATAAAACTTTTACATTTTTTTGTTAATCTATGAAATATAACTGCAAGATACTTCTGTGTTTTTCATCATATACAGCAGAATATGGTGTTTCCATTGCCACTGCTGTTCTACACCTAATAATGTTATATTGATGTATTTTAGCATGCCTTTGCTTTTTATGTGGATACACTGGTGATTGACATACACTGGTATTTTGTGAATACACACCCTTACATTTCTTGTATATTTTATCTGCAGTGAGAGGTCATTAGACCAACTCAGCAGTGCCGCATGACATATTATTAATATATACAGTCTGAATGGGGGATATTTCCTCACCCCTGAAAATAAAGCCTGCAAAATCCATCTGTGATGAGTTTCAACTCACTTCTGCGTGCTCTGCGGGGAGTGAACAGATTATCAGCAAAACTATGGGGGATCCACAGGATTATCTGAACATGTCGTTTGCGCAGGAAAAGCTTCAATGTTACCGCGGGTTTAATAGCCTCCAACGCAAGCTCCTCTAATTGTTTAAATAAGGGTCGGATGTACCAGACAAATTTGATTATCTCTCCAGTTCATCTCTTGGGGTCATTTTTAACAAAATCCTTTATTAGAAAAATGTAGCATTATGGAGATAAAGGCGCAAGCTTCAAGTATTTTAGCAATCAAATGATCTATTGATCATTTCTTCACATTATTTAACATAACAAAATTGGATCAAATGTACAGACTAAGAATTGAATTAACTAGAAAAATTATTACTTGATTATTATTTTACTTTGTATTGATCACTTGTGACCTCTGGCCACATCTGAAATGTCCTAGTATCCCCGGCCAGCTGGTTTATCAACCAATTATGATTGGTATTTAATACATAGGGTGCTATATATATGGGGAATTGCTATATATATCAATCAGCCATAACACGGATAATCTTGTTATTATGGCACCTGTCAGTGGGAGGGATATATTAGACATTTTGACCTTAAAGTTGATGTGTTAGAAGTAGGAAAAACGGGCAAGCGTAAGGATCTGAGCGACTTTGACAAGGGCCAATTGTTATGGCTAGATGACTGGGTCAGAGCATCCTCAAAACTGCAGCTCTTGTGGGGGGTTCCCACTCTGAAATAGTCAGATACATGGGGGGCACATTTGCCCAGTTTGTCTGGTGGAAAGTCTGGACCTTCATGCCACCTACCGCTGAGTTGCATGGGCTTCCAAATGTTATGTATAACATGTTCTGGAAAATGTGATCACACATTCCCATCAAAACAATCAACAGTAATAAGTTGAAAACAATTTTGGTTTCCCCTTTCTTCATTTTTAGACCACAGTGTAGGTATAGACATATATCTTGTTTAGTTATTTGCTTTTTGAAGTTTCATGATCTACCATCCACTGACAGCAGTTTTCAGATCTGTGAAATCATACTGCTTTCCTAGTTATTATTAATATGTAATGTGCCCATGCCAGCAGGTAAACCAATGTGATTTTGTGAAACTTGGTATTATTTGATTATTGTGCATACTATGTGCACATTCCAAGGTATACAAGCCATGGCTGCCCACCTACTGATATGGACGACTATGCTGGTTTCCATTTGTAATGCACACATTAGATAGCAACAATGGTGACCTATGAATATTTCAGGTATTAGGTTTGCTTATCACAAAACAGCATATGTTATTAACCAGCAAAAGACTGGTGAGCAAGAATCAGATATTATTTTTACCCCATTGTAGTTAGGAGCTTATTTGCAATGCAATTTGTCACTCAAATTACAAGCTTTTGGGAGTCTATGAGGAAAACCCTTAACTTGTTGATTAATAGCGATGTAGGGGCCCAGTACTAGTACCTGTACTTCTTATTTCTGAAAATAAGAAAGCATTAGTAAAGTTACTCTGATAACTAAGTGTCTTTCCTTTAACAAATAACTCCTTAATATACTGTATACTGTATAGCCAGCCTTGCTATAGGCCTTATACATCATCCTTGGAGTGTAATAAAACCAGCATCTGTGTTTTAATGTGCACAGTACAGGCTTCTATTATAATCCAATTGCGGGATTTAAAAAACTAAATAATTTTTTTTGTCCATTTTGCTGCCTGAGAATGTTATTCACTAAAGTGAGAGTTTGGGGGAGGGTGGCTGTGACAGGATGACCTGCTGCCCCAAGGTACTCAGAGATGGCTCCAGCCTGGCTGTCAAACAAAGATAGCACAGGTAGGAACTCCATTGTTTAATTAATCCCATCAATAGGATTGCTGCAAAGGGAATTAAAGGTTGGGTTGAATACATGTATCTGTTAATTTATGTTAATGAAGTTCTGTGGATATATGAGTCTATGTTTTACAACAATAAACGGTTCATTCCTGCTGTACTCAATTCAAGGTAGTTGTGTCTACTTATTGGGTACACATAGCAGCAGTGGCGTTGCTACAGGGGGGCAAGGGGGGGGCAATTGCCCCCCCCTAGGTTAATCCTTGCCCCCCCTGTTGCCCCCCTGCCGAATTCGGAAAAAAGTCGCAATGCGACTTTAAATCCCGTCTTTTTTTTTTTTTTAATGCGGAGGAGAGAGAGAGGGGCGCCTAGCAACCACTTGGGGCCCCCCATTCTCCTCCACGAGGCCTCTACCTCCGTCGCAGTGCCGGGATTTCATCCTGAGCGTCATATTTCGGCGCTCAGCAGTGAAGCAGCGGCCACCGCAGCAGAGAACGAAGATAGAAGCCTCGTGGTCCCGTCGCTGGACCTAAAGGTGAGAGAACTACAAAGGGGGAGGGTAGATAGTGAGTAGGGAGAGGGGTTAGAAAGTGATAAGGGAGGGAGAGGGGGTTAGAAAGTAATAAGGCAGGAGCGTCCAACATGCGGCACGCGAGACCTCGAGGTACGGCCCGCGTAAGATTGCCAGCCAGTGCAACCGATCTTACGCGGGCCGCACCTCGAGCATGTACTGGCTGACTTGACATGATAGGAGTGTGATTGCTAACAGCAATCAAAGTCCCATCATGCCTAGGTTCCAGCACTTACACATCCGACCAGTAAATGCTGGAACCTAGGCATGATGGGACTGTGATTGCTGTTAGCAATCACACTCCTATCATGCCAAGTCAGCCAGTACATGCTGAAACCTAGCTAGCTGCCCCCCTTGTGTATTGATGCTGCCAGCAGTATGGGGTCTACACATCACTTACAGCCACCCTGTACCAGCATGTACTGGCTGACTTGGCATGATAGGTACCAGCATTTACTGTTGCCTGGGTATGATAGGAGTGTGATTGCAGTGTGAACGCCAGGGCTGGCTTTGGGGTATGCAACCTGTGATCTATGCGTGTAATTTAGGGGGTTTTAAATATACCTTTTAATTACGTGTTTTTTTGTGAATTCCAATTGATCTATACCTGCAAAGCTGTGTTTGTGTGTTATTCTGTAGATCCATATCTGCTATGCTATGTTTCCATACATTATTTATGTATACCTGCAAATACAGGGTTAATATGCCTTATTCAGTTGATTAATACCTGCAATCCTGTTTCCATGTATTTATTTGATCTATACCTGCAATGCTACGTTTCATATACTATTGTATACCTGCAAATACAGGATTTGTATGTCTGATTCTGTTTATTTGAGATCACAAGTGAATTTCAGTTGATCTATACATGCAAAGCTTGGTTTGTGTGTTAATGTGTTGATCTATACCTGCTATTGGCAACTGGGGCTAATGTTAATATATATGGGCAGCAGGGGCATCAATACACAAGGGGCAAAAACACTAAGGGGGGTATAAACGACAATGCAGTGTGAAAAATCCATCCTGATGTAGACGTCTGTGACGTAGATTGTGTCCTGCTGTTTGTGTGTTTTTGGTTATCAGTGTAGCAGAGCCTGTCCTCGGTGTGTGTATATAGGTGTTGGTGTGGCAGTGCCTGTCCTGGTGTGTGTTTGGGTGTTGGTGTGGCAGAGCCTGTCCTGGTGTGTGTGTTCGGTTGTCAGTGTGTCAGAGCCTGTCCTGGTGTGTGTGTGTGTGTTTGGATGTGGGTGTGGCAGAGCCTGTCCTGATGTGTGTGGGTGTCTGTGTGGCAGAGCCTGTCCTGGTGTGTGTGTGTGTGTTTGGTTGTTGGTGTGGCAGAGCCTGTCCTGGTGTGTGTGTCTGGGTGTCGGTGTGACAGAGCCTGTCCTGGTGTGTGTGTCTGGGTGTTGGTGTGACAGAGCCTGTCCTGTTGTGTGTGTGTCTGGGTGTCGGTGTGACAAAGCCTGTCCTGGTGTGTGTGTCTGTGTCACAGAGCCTGTCCTGGTGTGTGTGTCTGGGTGTCGGTGTGACAGAGCCTGTCCTGGTGTGTGTGTTCAGTTGTCAGTATGGCAGAGCCTGTCCTGGTGTGTGTGTCTGGGTGTCGGTGTGACAGAGCCTGTCCTGTTGTGTGTGTGTGTGTCTGTGTGGCAGAGCCTGTCCTGGTGTGTGTGTGTGTTTGGTTGTCGGTGTGGCAGAGCCTGTCCTGGTGTGTGTGTGTGTGTGTGTGTTTGGTTGTCGGTGTGACAGAGCCTGTGTTGGTGTGTGTGTTTGGTCATCTGTTTCCTGGCACTTAACTTACAGTAGGAATTATTTAATTTATATTTATCCAGAGATAAAATGCCCTCCTGAAATTGTAGTGACTTCAGAGGACAAAACGTTACAAGGCCCTGAAATCATTTAGTGGAAAAGTTATTTATTGTGTTATAATATTTATTTCAAGGATTAGTCGCACTCAGTTGTGGCTTCAGGCTTCCCATGTTGAATGATCAAGTATTATTTTAGCCCAATAACAAAAGTATAATTCCATAGCACATTACTTTTGGAAATTATTAATGCCCCCCCAGTTTGACTGTGGTATCTTGTGTGCCCCCCCTATATATTGTTTCTAGAGTCGCCACTGCATAGCAGGGTTCCAAGGTGCGCATGCTGGCTGGTGCTGGAAGTTATTCCTGGGACAACAGGAGGATACATGTGGGTGATCTCTGGGAGTTACTACAGCTCTCTTGGGGAACCCGTTACAGTGGCATTTTCAGCTCACCTACTTTATGTGTTTTGAGAGCCAACCCAGTCAGGTTCTCTGTATGAACATCATGCTTGATCAATTTTAATGCATACAATACATTTTAACAACTGAGACTTGCCAGGGATGGACCTTCAGGATGCTTAATGAAGTCAGTAAGTTGAAACATCAGTTATCCTGCAAACTCCTGATTTAGTGAACAAACTCCTCAGCTGGGAAGGTAAATGCAAACTGTATCATTTGACTTAACCATTTTTGGTTTGTTAAATAGGAAGTCGAGAATAGAATGTTTCCTTCAAGCTCAGCCTAGCCTTTTTGGAAGCACTGAATAATTGACTCGATAAATATGCTTATTTGTTTTTTCACCTGTAGCAAGTAGTTTCATCACCAACCTCTACTTCCTGGCATGGACTGAATCATCCAAACATCTTTTTAACATGTATTTGATCTACTGATGAGTTACTAATGCCCGGAAGCGATGCTCCCATTTCTGCAACTTAAGCAGCTGCTTAGGGGCCTCAGTGGTCTAAGAGGCCCCTTACAAGCTGAAGATTTTCTACATAAAGTTATAGTTCTGCAATGAATTTTTCTTAAATAAAAAAATAAATATTATATTTATGGTAATAAATATTGAGTTCTCAGCGTATGCATAATTATTTTGTATTACATGTGCTAAGGTGCCTAATCACCTAGAGTCACTCATGTTGACTTGATCAGGAACCATTTCTCACATCCATCACTGAAGCTGTGTCAATCATTTTGTTATACTAGCTCTTTGCATATTTGGCAATTTGGAAGCAACAACTAAGTAATCACACTTTGTGAAAACGTCACGTACGGCTGCATTGGGCGAAAGGGCAGGAGGTTAACTTATGAGTAGCTTGCGGTCATAGAAAGCAGTCTTGGGTGACCAGATCCTAGCTGATATCTGAGGGCTGGTATCTGGAATTGGAAGATTTCCTTAGCTGTGTATTTAAGTGCATCTATACTAAAATAGTGGCTGATCTATGCTATAGGCTCAGAGTGTCACTATATATAAAGTATCACATTATAGAAGGAACTCAATCCTTACGCATCTTGGGTTTAGGTAAAAACATGACACTTTTAACAACAGAACCATCACGTTTCAATACTACATACTCCACAGTTCTCTTTATCTTCCTTAAGAAACATGCAGTATACTTATACTGACATTTTAGTTCTGGATAGCTTCTCTCCTGCAGAATCCTGTATGTCATCCTAACAGAATTCCTGACATTTACAAGTGTAGATATACAGTCCAGCTACTACACTATGGATCAGAGGTTGTTACCCTCACAGTAATTCCATGGGAATATCAGAGGTCGAGCTGAAAACAGTATACTTGTAGAAGACTTGTTTACACTTGTAATAAACATATTTAATGTATCAACCCTTTAAAATGGGATCGGACCTCATTAAATCCTCGCTGGAGATTTGAGTGAAAATCTTGCACTTTGAAATAAAGTTCCAGCTTTCCACTTTTACTGGCAAATTGACATTTACAGATAACGCATTAAATGGTTTCCTCACAGAGATATTTTCCACCAGCAGCCTACAAATAGTAGGATGAAACGGAAAAATCTAAAATGTCTCTCACATCATTACCTGTTTGCTTAACTTTGAGTACAATAAGTATTTACCTACAGGCAATGTCACATAACCATTTCTGCCCTCAAACAGTTCAATTAATGATAGAAGTACCCAAGAATCTTGTTCCTCAACTGAGAAATGTCTCACCTGCAATTCATTTCTCTAAATGAAAGAAAGTTCTGTGCAATAGGGCTAGTAATCACAAGTTGTTATACCGTGAGACCCTCATAATGACACAACCCATTATCAACCGCTGATTGATGCTGTTGAAAAAGTTATAATGTCTATTGTATGCGGAATTGGCCGGTGCTTTATACATAAATTTATATATATATGTATAATATGACGTTTACATCCAGTGAATTTAAGCATGTACAGTATATCAGGCCCGGACTGCACCACATCGCCACAAAGTTCATCCCAGCACTAAACCGATCCAGTGGCAGTGATTTAAAGCCAATGAAAAAATTTATGAGGAGCATTATAGTAATTGACATGTAAAGATCACACAATGCAGCAAACAGTATTTCCACAAAAAGGTGGAGCCTTTGGGCACCCCCTCTACACCCATTGGAAGAATGGGGGAGAGGGTGTGTCTGGAGGCTCCACCCTCTTTGCTGAAGTTCACCCATAAGCCCAGAATAATGAAGACAGATTTGGTGGGAAAGAGAAGTGTTTCAGCACCTCTACTTCTCCACAAATCTTTCTGTATCATTCTAACCTCTCTGTGGAATTGTGCAAAAGGGCGGAGCCATTGGGACAGCCTCTCTCCCATTCCACCCTTTCACGGAAGTTCACCGGGAGGCCATGGAGAAGCGGACGAAGAAAGACTTTGAGAACAGAAGAAAGAAGACAGAAGCACAAGAATATGCAAGAGAAGATGCGGAGCTGCGCAACAAGAAGAAAGGTACATGGAAGAAGATGGCAGAGAAGGTAGGGAGACACACAGAGATAGCATGAGAGAGACTGAATGAGAATATAAGAGAATGTGAATGAGAACGTGAGAGATTGTGAAAGAACATGAGATAGTGAATGAGAGTGAACGCAAAAGCCCTACGATTTCCGTCTGAACCGAAAGAGCGGGAAATAAAATTTGTTGTCCGAAAATGAATGGACCAAAAAATGTGTCTGAATCGTTTTTGGCCCATTTGCACAAGTCTAATACACGGGTAGGCTGTACAAGAAAAATATTCAGATTTAACAATAAGATTGACACACAACGAGAACTACTGGTATAGAAGAAGAGGGTTCTGTTTGTAAAAGCTTACAGACTATTAGATCAAAAATGAAACAAATGTTTCATGACATCTTCACTTCCAAAGCTCTGCACCTAGTTATAAAGCAACAGTAAACCTGACTGTATTTGATGTCTTTTTTAATGGATGGAAGATTTGTTGCCTTGGTTATTTGCCTGATTTTTTTGACTTTTTTGTACAATAATTGCAGGTCAGGTGTGATTATGAGATAGAGCTGCAGCATTATATAATGGTAAGCTAGCTCTCTAAATCAAGATATAATTATGATAAACTGTTGCTAGAAGTATACTATTTAACAATATCATATACTCCAGCTAACAATAGTATGTAAAGAAACTACAAGCCCTGCACAACAACCTTTTTTTCAAGAGCCCAAATGTGAAATAAACTTATGTTAAAGGGTCATTCTGCTGCTCCTGGACTATAACTCCCAACATACAAGCAATATGACATCTTGATTTTAGAGGAGTATTCTTTAGGACAAATGTTGCCCATTCATACTATATAATTAGACATTGCAATATTACTTGCATTATTGAAGCACCAAAGTATTATGAGCTGCACACTTCTGATTTGTATAGCTGCCTTGTGTATTCTTTTATGATTATAAAATATTTTTGTTAAAAAAACAAGGTAGGAGATGTAACATTCTCTTGATATACTGATATTACTTTACTTAATACAACCATCATACAGAAATGCAGAGTATGGCAATTAAATGGTTTATGTAATTAGAACTGGGGTGAAACTGGAGTGTTTGTGACCAACATCTGGCTCATCAGGAAAGGTAAATGAAAGCCCATGCTGAGCCTGCTAAGACCCTAGTCTTCTCCGTCTCTTGCATCCAGAATGACTTTAGCGAGGAACCTGGGATGGTATTTGCAGGAGAGGTGCAGTTTCAACTAATTTCACAAAGTATTATAACGGCCAACCACAGAGAGCTTTTCAGTAGCAAGAGCTTGGTTTGCCCTGCATAAAGCATAGTTAAATCAGCGAGAATTGATGAAAGTCTCTCTACCTTTTAAACGGTAGGACCATCTTAGCCCATGTTTCAGGAGAAATGTAATGGTTGGCCCTTTATACTGCATAATAAAGTCTGTGATATGGAACCACAACACTCATGCAGACTCCTACATTAATGAATAAACCCATTCCTATCTTAGGGCCAAGTCGACACCACCTAGCAAATTCTCTGGGTCACTAGGTTGCTTCTGGCACCGCAGTTGTCCCACGGTCAGGATCGCTTTATGTCTACTCCATGCATGTTTAAATTCCCTTACTGTATTAGCATTTACGATATCTGCTTGGAGGCTGTTCCATTTATCTACCACCTTCTCAGTAAAGTAAAACTTCCTTACATCTATTTTTAGATTATGACCTCTTGTTCTCACATTTCTTCTTGTCAGTGTTGCAACTGCATCCACTGCAACCTTTATGTGAATGTCATTGCCTCTTGTACTTGTAATTCCTTGATGTGTGTGCATATATGGACATTCTGTTGCCTTTATCTCTATTCTGTCACTATAGGATTAAAGGGACACTCCAGTGGACAGTCCCATGCAGCCTCACCAAAGAAGAATGCATATTAAAATACTTTGTAAATAAATTAACCCCTTAACAACCAACAATTATGAATGTCATGGAAAAACAGCCAGTTAACAACCAATGCTTGGCACGTCATAGCATTAAATGGTGTTGTTGTAATGCCTTAATTTCGAGGCATTCAGCAACACCAAGAACGGCAGTAGGGGCCCTGTGTGGCCCCTCCCCAGGGTGCCAGTGTCTGCCATATGGTTGTGGGCAGCTCATTTTAAAGAGCTTAAGAGGCGATCCTAAGCTTCTTGTATGTCTCTGAAATGCCTGGATAGTGAGGGATTCATCGGCACTGAAAACCCAGCCCCCCAAAAAATCAGAATTAACAATAAGATTGACACACTATAAGAACTACTGGTATAGAAGGAAAAGAGGGTTCTGCTCGTAAAAGTTTACAGTCTATTAGATCAAAAATGAAACCCAGGTTTCATGACATCTTCTCTTCCAAAGCTCTGATCCTAGTAATAAAGCAAAAAATACATAAATAAATTTGGTAACATTTAAAACAATTATGCAGTGATGTCACCATCAAAAGGAACCATCCAGTTCCAACAAAATGCAAAAAAAGGCCAAAAATATAAAAATAAAGTTTATTTTTATGAGCAAGTGCTAAATTTAGTTCCGTATCTTGCCATAAATCCTGGCATAGAAATAGTTAAAATACTAGCATTTCCAATACCCATGGGGTGTTATGATTTGATGGGGTAAAATGAAATGGCCAGGTTCAAAGATGTCCCAAATAGGGCATAAGCGCAGACTGACCAGATGTCAAAATGAAAAAAGTGCACCTCCCAAATGTGGTCTCTTAGCCTCCAAACAACCCGTGCATGGGTAGTATCATCGTACTCAGGATATTGCTGAACACATATCGGGATGTTGTTTGACGGTGACATATACCAGGAGCTGTAAATTCATACCTAAAGTACAATGTGTGTGGGGGGGAATAAAAAAACAAAAAATGGCTACCACAAAGTTAGACAAAGGCTAGTGGTAGAATTAGTGCATGGAAAGAGTTAAAATACCACAAGCTGAAATACCTTGGGGTGACTAGTTTGATGGGATACATTGAATTGGCCTGGTTCAAAGCTGTTCCAAATAGGACATGGGGCAGGATGATCAGATGGTAAAGTTAATTCTAAATTGAAAAATGCACACCTCCTAAATGTGGCCTTTTATCCCCAAAATAACCTGACAAACATAAGCATGGGTGGTATCACTGTACATGGGAGATGTTGTTGAACACATATTGTGGTGTTGTTTGACAGGGACGTATACCATGAGCTATAAATTCATACCAGATATACAATTTGTCTGGAATTTCTCTACAAACTTTGGCAAAGGCTGGTGGTAGAATTTGTGCATGGAAAGGGTGTCTTGTTTGATTTATATATAAATGGTTTGATGGGGTAAATTGAATTGGCCGGCTTCAAAGATGTCCCAAATAGCACAAGGGGGCAGAATAAACAGATGTGGGAAAAAATGGTTTTGAAATAGAAAAATGCTATATTGGGCATTTCTATATTGGGTATATTTAGCAGGTTTTTTTCCCCATTAGATTTTGTAGAAAAGTAAAATATTTTATGATGAAAGCAAATGGTATCTGTTAAAAGCATTGCTGAAAACAAAAAGCACCGCAAAAGTGTTAAAACACCCTTGGTCGCTAAGGGTACAAAAAGAAAAAAACAGCCCTGTCTTTAAGAGGTTAATAAGCATTCTTCACCCTATTAAAAATAAAAGCACTTGTGAGGATGGTAGAACGTCTTACCGGAAGAAATCCAAACTGCAGGAATGAACACACTTGCTTGACACGTAACACACACTGGGAGGCCTGGGGGTGATAACAGGACACTCTTGTGGGGTAACCGTAAGCACGGGTGGTCGTATGAGCAAGCCGGGGTCAGGAAGCCAGAGGTCAAGGGTGGTCATATGAGCAATCCGGGGTCAGAAGCCAGAGGTCAAGGGTGGTCAAATAACGAGCCAGGTCAGGGTGCCAGAGATCACGAGTAGTCGTAGAATAAGCCGGGGTCAGGTAATGGAAAAAATCAGGAACACAGAAAAAGCTCAGAGCAACGCTGAGAAGTAGGAACATCCACATAGGAAGCCACAATACAACTGAGCACTGGTATAGGGGTGAGACAACTTTAAATATCCTGGGGGGGGCGTTCCCGAGCATCAATCAGCATAACCGCGTCTTCCAACGCCATAGCGACGTGGCAGAATCCAGGAGGCGGTCCGCTTTATAAATATTGGCTGCCTCGTACCGCTGCGAGCGGCTGCTTCGTCCCTGCAGGGGAGAAGAGGAGGATTTTGCCGGGGGACTTGAGTTCCCCGAGGTAAGTGCCTTACAGCACTCATCTTTAGGAGAAGCTACAGTGCTCAAGTTTAACACATCTCCTGAAAGTCAACTAGCTGAGTGTGTAAGAAAGAAGCTAATGCGTATGATGGTGTCAGGTAGTTGGGGAGGATAGGATAATAAAGGGGTCCAGAATGCAGGAACAGGAGCGCAGCGTTTAGTAGATAATGCCCCAAAATTTGAGTCGTAGAGGAAGCCAAGGTTCGGTAGACAGGAGGGAGACAAAGTCCAAAAGGCTAGCCGAGGTCTGGTACACAAGAGGAGGTAGTCAGGATAAGCCAGGTCTCGTACACCAAAATCAATAGGAGAAACAACAAACGTAGCAATAGAAGGAACAATAACTGAGCACTGAGCAAAGCTTGCCGCCCATGACGTCACTGAAGTGTGTTCCCGCCGGCACTTGTTCGGGAACAAAGTTACGTGAAAGGCACGCGCGCGCCCTCTAGCTGCATCCACGGAGGAGAGGACCGGACGCCATTCTGGATACGGTACCGGCGAGGTATTCTGGTGAGTTGCTGAGGTGGGGTCTGTTCCGCGGACCCTGACAGATGGGTTGTGCAGAATCCTTCTATGCATTTGCAAGGGGGAACGACACAAAAAAATTATAGGGATCACTCAGCTATCATATGCATTGAAGTGCATATGATGGCTGGGGTATGCCTTTATTGGTATTGTGACAGAGTTGTTCAACAGGGCATAAACAAAAACACCTCTGCCCTGCATTGAAACCATTAAAAAAGTTAAAAATTACTATATGCTAAAGAGTAAAATTGATAAATATCTGGAAGTAAATGGTTTTCATAATCAGATCCTGTCAAACTGAGTTAATTCATTGTTTTGGGCTGGGTAACTAAAATAATAGACATGGGGCAGTAGATAATGCCTATCTAGGTTTCAGTTAGGAATTGGATACTGCCCCCCATTAAAACAAATTACCAATAAATTGAAGTATTTGGGTTTGGATTTCAAAATAGTTGAATGGATAAGGTAATGGCTAAGTGACAGAAGGCAGCAGGATGCTGTGTATATAGCATGAGGCATTAGTAGCAGGAAGGGGGAGGTGATTATGCCACTTTACAGATTTCTGGTCAGGCCTAACCTAAAGTATTGTGTAAAGTTCTACTTTACTGAGAGAGTAGTAGATAAATAGAACGGTCTCCCAGCAGATGTAGTAAAGGCTAATAGAATGAGGGAATTTAAGACATGCATGAAATAGACATAAAATTATGCTCAATATGGGACTATACCAAGGAATTTAAATCCCTTACATCAGGAAGAATGAGCAGACTATATGTGTCAAATTCTGTGTGTTATGTTTCTATATGCAGAACTAGTGCATCTAATAATATTTATTGTAATTCTGCAAATAGAGCATTAGCATTTTTAAGCTTCCCTCTGTGGGACCTATACAACACTTCCATACATGGCCCTTGATACACTATATACCCGCCTCCACTATACTGTGTTATTAGTCTTCTTTTGTTCATCAAAATAATCACATAACTTGCAGCATATTATGAAACTATAAATTCAATTAAACAATAGGCCAGATCTGGTTATTATCATCTGCAAATTATCATTAAGGTTCAGATTAGAAAACAGGTCAATATCTCCTACCCTTAACTTAAAGTATAGCTTAAAATACTATATCTCTATAGGAAAAAAACCTTTTTTTATTTGGTTTCTTTCAAATTATCTCAAGTTTCATAAAGATTTTGTACCCCGTTTTTTTTTTTGTTTGTTTTTTAAACTGACCGCTTAAATTGTGTGTGGTCTTTACTGGCACAGCTCTAACCTTGAATTTGCCCTTTGGCTGCCAATATTTTTACATTCCAGAACAGTCCAATGCATAGACATGTATGTATACAGAAAATGTGATATGTAGGCTGTAGGAGAATGTACAGTATGCTGGAGCCCAGGAACTTAAACAGATAATGTAGGATAGCAATAGGTGGATAAACAAGTGCTAATTTTAACCAGATGCAAACAACTCAAGGAGACACCAAATATTATCATCTAAGGACTCCAATTTTGTGATAGTAAATATTTCCAACTATGGAATCTGCCCTTCACTTGTAAGCTCACTGTACAAATATTTGATTTTCCTGGATTTTTCTAGAACTTCTGCACATACAATCATCTTGTGTAGACTATAACAAAATGGGGCTTTCTAATAAAAACCTGCCAGCAGACACAAAAGAGTGTCTTCATTTTAAAATGGTTTAGTATTTTTGAAAGATGTTTAAAAAACACACTGCTATGACCTTTCTGATGTGCTTAAAATACTGTATAAAATGACACACCCGGCCATGTTTTGAATAAATGTAAAATGTTTGTGACAAGTGCAGACAGAAGATGGGTAGCAGAGGTCTACGCCCTAACACAATGGGTTTCAAAATAATTTCAGTAGCAGGACCCCAACACTTCACCTACACAATTACACAGAGCCCTGCATTGCAGATTGCAATAATTGCAATCAGCCAGAAGGGGGTTCAATGGATGAGGCAAGCAGGGTCTAGAAATACTCTGCTGAGGCTATCCTCTGCTCAAGTGAGCTTCCCATGGGTGTCAGCAGTAACACCTACAAGAAGGGAATGCCCGATTCCCTGATCAGGCATTCCTTGAATGATAGTGTACCAGTTCTCGCAGTGAGCACTATTACAATGGATCAGGCGGCAGGAAGCCAGCAAAGCTTCCCATGATGTCCTGTGTAGTGGCATTTAGGACCTGTATCTGCACATCCTAATGGGCTTCTTGACAGAAGTTTTAAGGACTTAGGGGGACTGAAAGTGATATGAACATTTTAAGACAAAAGCACTATAATTATCTTTATATAAAAGATCTTATGACAAAACACACCTTTTGAACCATATAAAACAAAAAAGGAACCTGCCTACATAGATAATATGACATAACAAGAGATTCATGGAAACCATTTCGTATTCAGAGTGTTTATTCCACATAATATATGAATGACAGACATATTTATCATAAAACCTTTCTCACATACAGCAATAGCCCATAAAGGGGGAACAATAATATCTAGAATAATAGATATTTCATTGTGTTTCTCTGAATGCAAAGATTTTGTACTTTTCCTGTATTTGTAACAATTTTATATACCAGTATGTCTAATGATTAGCATCAAACAGTGAAAAATAACATAACTGAATTCGTTACAATCAGGAAGGAACATGCATATGTGGTTATACGATGAAAGCACAGAGCACTCTATTGATAAATGACTGTGAAACAGGGGTGACTATGCTAATATAAATTCTTATTTAAAAACAGAATGCAAAGGTGCATGTTTAACCATTTATATTTTTAGTAATACCCTTTATAAAGAGATTAACCATCCATTGTATGCTGAATGACAATGTCAATCTTTATCGTTAATCTAGTGAGCTACTCTTTGTCATGAAATGTTTGACATTTATTTCAATAACCTTTTGACATTTTATTTCTCTTTCAGTTACCTTTAATTAAATACATTGAAACAAGAAATGACGTTGGAGGCACAATTTGCTCCTTTTAAATATAATATATAAAAATAATTCTTGCATGTGAAAAGATTGCCTTCCTCCCAACCATCTCTACCATTTGCTGGCCAATTTATCGCGCACCATAAATGACCTTCTGTCATGAAACAATAATAAGTAGTACGTTTTTAATAAAAAGCTTCAAAACTTCTTCTGTTCATCTCCTGAGGAAGTTGATTGCCATTGAAATTTATCGAAGTTTAGCTACTTCTTGACTGTGGTTGCTTAGGTTCTTTTAAGGCACTGGCAGAAGATATTTGGAATAATAAATCTCTGGAATGTTTCTTGTACTTCATCGTGCTATTTTTTATTTTACATAGAGAGGTTTCAGGTTCTTGTTTCTTGAAGTTGTTGATTTCCTTACATAGACACTTTAAAATAATTGATCCATGGTTTAGAAAATTAACAATGAATGCCACAAGTAGAAATTGTCCCACCCAGTCTCTTGGTATGGAACTCCCGCAAAAAAAGATCTACTTGAAGTCTCTCAAATATCATCATCTCAAAGTGTTGCACACTTATGCTAATTAACCCATCTTCTTAGGTACTTACTGAGAGGGCCAAATTTACTTTTCGCAAACGAATTTTCTTTAGTCTTCTGTGATGCCCATAAAAACGTGGTAAATTAGACACCTACCTAAAATCCATCTTTCATATGAACCTCACAATCTAATGGCTTTGTTTTCTTATTCTTAAATTCACAATCTGTAGTACTTTTGTAGCCTGCTCAGATTAGACACAAGTATACATAAACATATATTATTAATATATATACCGTATTTGCTCGATTATAAGACGACCCTGATTATAAGACAACCCCCCAAATCTGAATATTAATTTAGGAAAAAAAAGAAAAAGCCTGAATATAAGACAACCCTATAGGAAAAAAGTTTTACCAGTAAATGTTAATTCATCTAAACTATTTTTTTTAAATAAAAGCTATGATTGAGAAAAATATTTTGGTTTTATTTCCTTCTATTTTCCAACCTGCCCCCCAGTTATGCACATCTACCCCAGAAATGCCTTATACCCCCTATATGCCACTGTGTCCCATGATATGCCTTTTGACCCTATATGCCACTGTGCCCCATGATATGCCTTTTGACCCCCTATGTGCCAATTTGCCTCCAGAAATGCCTTATACCCCTATATGCCACTCTGGCATTTAGAGGGTTAAAAGGCATATTATGGGGAAAGGCATTTCACATAGCACTCTGCCTCCAGAAATGCCTTATGCCTCCCATTTAACACTCCCCCGGCCCCCCCCCCAAACTTACCGGTGCTTCTGACTTCCCTGTCATGTAGCCGGGGCAGTGTGTAGATCCCACGCACTTCCGCTGCAGCATGAAGGAGGTGTGGCTAGCAGCGGGGGTTGTCCGTGTCCATCGCTCAGACCTTCCCCAACTGTCAGAGATCAGAGATTTGATCTCTGACAGCCGGGGAAGGTCTGCGCGACGGACGCAGACAACCCCCGCTGCTAGCCACACCTCCTTCCTGCTGCAGCGGAAGTTGTCTACGCGAATCGCGTAGACATCTACACGCTGCCACAGCTATACACCGGGGACTCAGAAGTACCGGTAAGTGGGGCGGGGGTAGACAGGAGGATCCAGGTCCCCTGCAGCTGCGGGGGATCTGGATCTTAGTCGTCTCATAGTCAGACCTATTTAAGGGTCTGATTATAAGACGACCCCGATTATAAGACGAGGGGTATTTTTCAGAGCATTTGCTCTGAAAAAAACCTCGTCTTATAATCGAGCAAATACGGTAATTAAATAGTAAAGACTAACAATCGGTTAACCCATGAAACACCTGGGTCATTAAAATGTAGCTAAGCGCATCCCAACTAAGACAAACAGATCTTAAACAATAGCCATAGTTGTCGATCTAAGAAGACTTTTGTGGAGACAACTGGATATAAACCTGACTACCTAAACTGTTCCTGCAAAGTCTGAACTGTTGACAGCTGTGCACATGCACTTCTAACACTAGAGATGTTAACTGAAAACCTTGCATTTATTTTCATGACCCAGGAGTGGCAATTTACCATATGATATGGCAGATCTTACAAACAGGACAACAGAAGTGTACTGCTAAAGCCTTCTGCACAGTGCCTCGCAAAGAGCTAGAGTGTTCCTAAGACTGATGGGTGAGCTAATATCTGACACAAAAGATCACAGAGTAACAAACTGTCTAATGAAGTTTCAAAGTGCATCTCTGTGGTACCTCAGGTTTTGTTTCTTTCTGTCAGGGACACAGAAGGGAGCAAGACCTCAAGCAAAGACATCCATTTCTCTATGAGGCAAGAAGAAGCACAGAAAAGTGTTATCTCCTTAATTGTAGCAGCAAGAATGGCACATAAGTGCACACATAGCAGGAATGTTGTGCATTTAGGAAGGTAAAAGTAAAGCTTATTTACTCTTTAACCACTTCCTGATAAAGAGCTTTCTTCTTTAAGTTGCTTTAACCATAATTCACCTTTTTTACATTTAATCACCCAAATTTACTGTATGTTTGTTAAACCATGGTTCCTTTCTCCCATATTTTAAAAAAAACATAGCATAGAATTTGATGGCGCATAAGAACCCTATGGCCCATCTAACCAGCCCTTGGTCTTGTCTTAGATTCAGGATAGCTTTATGCCTATCCCATGCATATTTACATTCTGTATTAGCCTCTGCAACTTCTGATGGAAGGCTGTTCCGTTTATCTGCCATCCTCTCAGTAAAATAAAACGTCCTACCATTACATCTAAACCCCTGACACTCCAAGATTTAGACTATGGTCCACTACTGACATAACACTTACTGGTTTGTACTGGGCAGAGTCTTCCCTGCTAGCTTTTTTGTGAAGTGGTACTACAATTGCCAACTTCCAATCTTCTGGAACTACTACTGACAAATTGTAAATAGTATTGTTCAGGACTAGTAGAGCATTCTATTAAAATCATAGAAATTCATAAGACTTAATAATGAGTATTTATATAAAAAAACATACTAAAGCAGAAAAAAATATTTTGAATACAGTAATAACATTTTTTATGTTGCCTTCTTTACATATTATTCTATATTGTTTTATACAACTGGCTTAAGGCGTTTAGGGGCACTGTTTTTAAAAAAACAAAAAAGTTTATCCTTCTGTTGCACTGTCCCCAGTGCAATATGGATAGTGATGCCTTTGGGGATCTTTATATCTTATGGATGCTAGCGATGTCACTGTGACATCACTAGGCTCCCTATATTTAGTTTGTACTTTTTTTTCTTCCTCTCCTCCCTGTGACAGAGCAAGCAAGGCTCCATATACTTGCATGTGTGTGTGATCAGCCAGTAGGAGGAGCAATCAGGTATCCCAGAAGGGCCTTCTATGCTCCAGTGACATTCTGGTGGGTATCAGTATTTTACAACAAGAGATGTGCAAACAAGCCTAGAAACCCCTTTAGTTATAGTAAAATCTCTTATAACCAGGTGGTACCGACATTGATGTCATGATGACACCACAGGGGTTTGTTTTTATGTTTTCATATACTTTTTAATTTTGTTTCATTTTTGTCAGTGCGAACTAACTGTATCTGATCACACCGTGATCAGGAAGCAGAGTTCTGTTTAAACCTGCTGAAATCAATGGGAGTAGCTAATTACATTAGGGTACAGCATGCACTATTGTTTTAAAGTTTAACTTATTTCAGAAAGATGCTACTTTGGAGCTGAGTGGAGATGACGAGCCAGACTGCAGGCTGCTGTAAGGTATGTATTAACTTGCTCCCACCCTTCGCTCTGATCCGTTCCCTGTTAATCATTAACCCCAACCCACCCTCCGGTATGCAAATACAATAAACCCCCTCCCAACCTTTCGATCTTATCTGGTCCCCTGGTTCTCTCTCTCTCATCCCATCATTAACTCCCCCAGTCCCTTCATTAACCCCCTCCCACCCATCAGTCTGCAAATTAAATAAAGTCCCTCCCATTCTTAGGTCTGATCTGGTCCCCAGTTCCCATCATTAACTTTCCCAGGCATATTTTTTTTATCCAAGTAAAAAAAATATAGTTGCAGAACTAACTCGCATGAGTGCTATTATTGACAGAATATATACACGATTGGCTGCTGCTTCAATGACTTCTATTGGAATGCTACAGAGCATGTGGAAGATGTCTTATGCTTCCTAGTTTCAGCAGAGGCATCCAGTGGAGATGTTAAATGAGACAAAAGTCTCATTTTCTAACTCCAGTAACTAAAGATTATCTCAATATTGTAAGCTTGTGAGCAGGGCTCTCTCCACCTAATATATCAATTTGTCTTAGTTTGTCAATTCTTGTCTTGTCATACCCCTTGAATTTATGTATTGTATTAAGCGCTGCGTAAACTGTTGGCGCTATATAAATAAAAGATAATAATAACAAAGCACCAGTTTTATGCAGTACAATGTATTACAGTTCATGCAAAATGGACTCTCAACCAGTGGCGTCTCCAGGTTTCATATTTAGGGGGGGCACATGGGGGGCCAGGGACCAAAGTAGGGGGGCCAATTATAAAACGGTACATATACACTATATATATATATATATATATATATATATATATATATATATATATATATATATATATATATATATATATATACACACACACACACACACGTTAGACGTGCATTTTTAACTACATAATATGCACTTATCTCTTTGAAGTAAAGACTGTGATTAAAATATGATTTCAAAATAACAGCTAAAGTGACAGTTATTTCTCATTCTTTAATATTAGCCCCTGCTGACAATATATATAAATATTAGACCCTGCTGCAGATATATAGAAATATTACACCCTGCTTCCGATATATATTAATATTAACCCCTGCTGCGGATATATATTAATATTAGCCCCTGCTGCGGATACATACTTATATTATACCCTGCTGCCGATATACATAGAAATTATACCCTGCTGCCAACATATATTAATATTAGCCCCTACTGCCGATATATAGTATTAGTCCCTGCAGCCAATATTTATTGATAATAGGCCCTGCAGCCAATATATATTAATATTAGCCCCTGCTGCCGATATATATAAACATTAGTCCCAGCTTCCGATATATATTAATATTAGCCCCTGCAGCCAATATATATTAATATTAGACCCTGCTGCCAATATATTTGCCACACTGACTGCAGATCAGGGGAAGACAGTGAGAGTCAGTGCAGTGTTCCCTCCTTCTGACTGCACCGTGACATTGAGAGGTCCTCTCCCCTGTAATCATCCCCAGAGTCCCCTCATTCACTAAACCATAGCGCTCTTTTACTTACACCCTGTAGTTCAGGTATAGATCAAATAAACAACACATGGAAACAGCACATGCAACTGAATAAGACAAAAAAAAACTTGTATTTGCAGGTATACATAAATAATGTATGGAAACATAGCATTGCAGGTATAAACCAACAGAACACACAAACCCAGCATTGCAGGTATATATCAACTGGAAATCACATGTACACTCAGCACTGAAGGTTTAGATCAAATAATCAACACATGGAAACAGCACTCCAGGTATTGATCAACTGAATAAGACATGCAAATCCTATATTTCCATAAACATTAATAATGTATGGAAATATAGCCGATACAGATGAACAGAATGACACAAAACCCAGCTTTGCAGATATAAATCAATTGGAAATTACATATAAACTCTGCATTAAAGGTATAGATAAAACCCCCTAAATTACAGGCATAGATCACTGGTCACACACCCCAAAGCCAACCCTGGTGTCCACACTGCCCACATAGAACCTGACCAGCACCTAAGTTACACATTATGTCAACTTTGTCCCCAAACAGCTGAACGTACACCGTTTTTGTCCCATAAAGACCTCTCCCTCCCAATCTATCCTGTCTACCCCCTCTCCCTCCCAATCTATCCTATCTACCCCCTCTCCCTCCCTATCTACCACATCTGCCCCCTCTCCCTCCCTATCTACCACATCTGCCTCCCAACCTATCCTATGTACCCCTCTCTCCCTCCCAATCTATCCTATCTACCCCCTCTCCCTCCCAATCAATCCTAACTATCCCCTCTCCCTCCCAATGTATCCCATCCACCCCCATCTCCCTCCCAATCTATCCCATCTACCCCCCTCTCCCTCCCAATCTATCCCATCTACCCCCCTCTCCCTCCCAATCTATCCCATCTACCCCCCTCTCCCTCCCAATCTATCCTTATCTACCCCCTCTCCCTCCCAATCTATCCTTATCTACCCCTTCTCACTTCCTATCTACCTCTTCTGACTCTCTAACCCCCTCCTAACTTTCTAACCCCCCTTTGAAGTTCACTTACCTTGGGCTTGTCCAGCGGTGAGATCGCGAGGTCTCTGTATCCCTGGTTCTGCCGGCTTCACTGCTGGGCGCCGGATATGACGACATATACCGGCGCTCGGCTTGAAATGCCGGCACTGCGAACCAGGAAGAGGCCTCTCGGTCGCGGAGAAGAGTGAGAGGCGCCGAACGGTTGCTGAGAACTTATTCCTCAGCAACCGCTCGGCGCCTCTCACTCTCTCCTCCGGGTCTATTAAAAAAAAAAAAAAAAGACGGCGTTTCGATTGGGGGGGCACACCGGGGGGCACAGCATGATGTAGGGGGGGCCATGGCCCCCTCTGGCCCCCCCCTGCCGACGCCACTGCTCTCAACATGTATTAATAACAAAAATGCATTTCGGGGACTAGACCGGGCTGCAATGATTCCTTATTTCAGGTAACGCTACTGGGTATCTCATACGCCACATAAGAATAGCTGCTGTTTATTGGTTGCATTCCAGGCATGTTAAATGGTGTACAAGTGCTGTAACCAGGCAGTTTCATTTAACCAACAACGTTTGCTGACCTTTCTGATGCCAGCATTATCCTTTGGATCAAGCCGACAAATATATCTATGGTCTGTCCGCAGTTGGTGTCTGTGTACTGGAAAATGTTCTTCCGTCCATGAAGACTCTCCCCTGAGTCTTCAGTTACACGCTAAAAGCATTACCTCTAGACTTATAATGAAAGAGTATGTGAGGTGACCGCTAGACCCTCATCCATTGGGGACATGAGGCAAAATAATTGCTCTTTTGTTCTGAATGTTTAACTTTTCTTGGTGGTTAACCCTTTCAATAACAAACAATGATATAAGAAACAAAAATACCAGAGAGATGTCCCCACCAAATCATTTCGTATATAGTATATACCGATCTTCTTAGGATAACTGTCACCGGTACATCAATATACCAGTAAAATAGTGTAAACAGGCTAAGTTAAAGGGACACTCCAGCCATCATAAGCACTTTAACCCCTTAAGGACCAGGCTGTGTTTTACCTTTTGTACCCTTTGGGACCGAGGCTGTTTTAACACTTTTGCGGTGCTCGTGTTTAGATGTAATTTTCTCCTCACTCATTTAGTGTACCCACACAAGTTATATGTTGTTTTTTTTCAGGACAAGAAGGGCTTTCTTCAGATACCATTTAATTATATTATCTAATTTCCCATAAAAAAATTATAAAATATGATGAAAAATTGAAAAAAAATTAATTTTCTGACTTTTACCCGAAAAATCTTTGACTCATCTGAAAAAGCGAATTAAAAAAACTGCTAAATAGATTCTACTATTTGTCCTGGGTTAAGAAATGCCCCGTGTTTTTTTTTTTTTTTTTCTGCAAGTTATTGGGCAATAAATACAAGTAGCGTTTTGCTATCTTAAAACCATTTTTTTTCCAAAGCTGGTCATTCTGCCCCATCTGCTATTTCGGGTATCTTTGAATCAAACCATATATTTTTTAAAACTGGACGCCTCGAGGTATTTCAAATGCTGGTATTTTAGGCCTTTCCATGCACTAATTCTACTACCACCCTTTGTCAAACTTTGTGGTAGAAATTTATTTTGTGGTTTTTGTATCACTAAAATTGTGTTTCAGGTATGGATTTACAGCTCCTGGTATATGTCACTTTCAAATAAGACCCCAATATGTGTTCAGCGACATCTCCCGAGTACAGTTATACCACCCATGCATGGGTTTGTCTGGTTGTTTGGGAGGTAAAACTCCACATTTAGGAAGCGCACATTTTTTAACTTGGAACTTTTACATCTGGTCCTACTGCCCCCATGTCCTAATAGGGCCATCTTTGAAGCCGGCTAATTCAATTCACCCCATCAAACCATATATTTTTGAATACTAGACACCCCAAGCTATTTCAAATAGTAGTATTTTAATCCTTTCCATGCATGAGATTCTACCACCAGCTTTTGCCAAAGTTTGTGGTAGTAATTTTTTTGGTATTTTTTTCACACAAATTGTACTTCTGGTATCAATTTATAGCTCCAGGTATACAACACTATCACAGAGCACCCCAATGTGTGTTCATCAACATCTCCTGATTACAGTGAAACTTTTCCAACGTTATTTTTCCAGAGCAGTCACAACGCGTCCTGGGGAGTGTTCGGTGTCGCTGAATGCCTCGTGATCGAGGCATTTCAGTAACAACATTGAAGTTTAGGTGGTGATTGTTGATCGCCTCCTAAACGTTTAAAACGGGCATCCGGGAGGGGCCAAACATGGCCCATGATGCCGATCTCGGTGTTGCTGAATGCCTCGACATCGAGGCATTACAGCAACACCGTTTAAGCGATTGTAAGCTTGTTTAATGAAATGACGTGTCAGGCACGTAATTTCGTCGTTAACTGACCGTTTCTCCGTGACGTGCCTGACCCATAAAGGGGTTAATGCATATGATAGCTGTGTGGCTCCTTTGATTGACTGGCTAATTGATTTGAGGAACTGGATTTGTTAAAAAAAATTATTTTGCTTATCGAGCTGGTAATGGAATAAATTACTCTAAAATACAAGTAAAAGCAACCAGTTACCGGTGTTCATTATTATCATGTATTTAAAGCACTAAACATGACTATTTCTTACTTTGTTAAGCCAGCAACAGACATATGTTTCCAAAAACACTTCTTTAATATTCATTCTTCTTTGGCAGAGCTGTAAGGGCCAACAAACTGTCCATTCTAGCATTCACCTCAGGAGAAGGAAGCCTAAAACTGCATTACCTGAACCACGTCATTCACTTCGTTCTCCCAATGAAGATGTACGAAAAGCACCGTAACCATAAAACAGCGAAAATCATTCAAATCAATTCCACCGAACAGCACTTTTTTAAAACTTTAAGGCACTTGCCGCTTTCATCCTTACTAACCTGTATTACTCGTTGTCAATAAAGTTGTAAGTGAAAGTGCGCTCTTTGTGACTACGTCATCCATCAGCGACTAATGTGAAAACACTGTATCTCGCCTTGTTTGTTAGGAACCGAAAAAATGCCGAAGGTAGTGTCGCGCTCGGTAGTTTGCTCGGATACACGGGACCGTGAGGAGTATGATGACGGTGAAAAGCCTTTACATGTGTACTACTGTCTTTGCGGGCAGATGGTACTGGTTTTGGGTGAGTACGGGCTTTTTTTTAATGTAATAAGTTATTTAAAAAAAAAATAGTAAATCACTTCCGGGAACTATGTAAATGGCAATCGGTTTTAAGTGTTATTTTGCGGCATATAAATTAGCAGACTGTCACTGATAATGTTGCATTTTGGAAATAATTAAGGGGGTAGTTTGCTTTATGTATCTTGCCAGTATCGGGTAACAATTATAGCTGCTAATGTAAAAGGACTAAATATTATTAAGAGTTTTTTTAGAGTTTTTTTTCACTGCTCACATTATTCAGAGCTGTGTAACGTACATGCCTAACAAAGGAATTAATCAACCGCTTTAATTCTCGCCAGCAACCAAATAGTTAATAATGGAGTGGTTCCATTCCCACATTACTATATATACTTGGCAGTAAAATAATAATAATAAATATTCTTAACAGCAAGGCTAATTCCCTTGCTAATGGGGACCAAATGAAACATGTTTGCTTCCTTCTGGTTAACATTTTTTTGTTATTTGATGACCGTTAGGATGTCCGGCTGATAATTATATCGCTTAAAGTTTAACTTCACTGCCTGTGATAGTTTAAGATTATGTTTGCAGGTACAGGGCCCTCTTCTTATGTCTTAATCTTATTGTCGGATTGTATCTTGTCTATTTTATGGTCACATTAAATTGCTACATGTTATTGTAATAAGTCTACAGGATCTGCTGGCTCCATATGAATAAACATAGAAAGTGACGGCAGATAAGAACCAGTAGGCCTATCCAGTCTGCCCAACCTCTGAGTACTTTCCTTTAGTACTTGCCCTTATCCTATATCTAGCTTGGCCTTATGCCTATCCCATGCTTGCTTAAATGACTTTACTGTATTAACATCTACCACTTCTGCTGGAAGGCTATTCCATGCATCCACTACCTAAATATAATCTACTGTACAAAAATCCTTCACAAATGTATCTTAATCATGCGCTTTTGAACAAATCTGTCTAGGATAAAAAGCTATTTGTTGTAGGAACAACATATAGCTGAGGTTTTATTTCCCAATTAGTCATATTAAAATAATTTTTACATGCTTACAAAAAATATTTACAGTGTGCTCCTAAATAATATAGCAAATTACATCTTCAGTCCAATAAAGTACAGGAAAAAGCCTCAAGGTTAAAGTCAGCGAGTTTAGGAGATTAGTGTTAAGCACAGTTTATGAAATAACCTATTTATTGTAAATAATTCATGATTTATCATCCCCCACACAGGGCCTTTTCTTCTTGCAGCAAAAACTTGCCAGTGTCGGCTCTTCATAATAAATAGTAAAGTGAGTGAGTTGAAATCGCAGTTATCTTGCTAACTCTTCTGACAACTCCCCCCATATTGGTGAATAAAGCTTAATGGCTTTTCTGGATTATAAAGGGCCAGGGTTTTTTGTAAGGCATCTGACAGTGTGGCTTCTGCTTAGACCTCTTTGCAGGAGAAGCTCTCACTGCGATTGGCCCTTTACAATACGTAATGACGTCCCTAAAGGGAAGCTACAACTCTTCTGCAGACTCCTGCTTTAATGAATAATCCCCTTAATATCACCTGTAACAAATCAATGGATGACTATTTCTTTTTTTACATTTCTTTACTTGCTCCTCAAATATCACATCTAATTTGATGGTACCTTCAGTAAAAAATTTTGAGCCACAGCTACCAACTGCAGAAACCTACTTCATCTTCTCCCTGTCTCTTAACCTTTAAACGCCCCTTCAGTACTTTTAATTTCCTTCTTTGACCTATTCCTACTACCCCTTTCACTAACAATAATAAAATCGAAACTATCAGTTATGAATCTGCACAGTTCCCCCTCTCACCTCGCCCTCCCTCTGACTATGCGCTCTCCTATACGCTGAACTCTTCTTCCTTCTCTACATTAAATCGATCCCCACCCATCTTACCCAGTCTTTCATCGCTGAATCTTTTTCAGGCATGTTACCATTAGGCTAGGTTTCCACTTGGGTTTTTTTTTTTTGCGCAAAAACACCCATAATAACGCCAATTCAGCCACACAGCGTTTAATTAGTGAAAAAACGCTGCGGCCAGATGTTGGCTGTTCTTCAATAGGAAATCGCACAATGCCATATCCACTTGGCGTTTTTCTGTTTGGCGTTTTTTCAGTCCTCTTTGGCGTTTTTCTACTTTTTTGGGCTCTGTGGCAGTTTTTCCAAATCGCAGCATGTTGACACTGACGTTTTTTGCAAGGAAATCTTGGCGTTTTTCTCCAATAGAAGTCTATGGGAGAGAAAAAACGCCATGAAAAAGCCATGTGGGTTTTGCCTTGGCGTTTTTTTATGGCGTTTTTTACCACAGTTACAATGCAGAGGATGGACCCAGTATCTGTGTGTCCTACGAGAAATAGGTTGGAAACAAACAGTTTCACACAAAACAAAGTTCATATTGAATTTTACACCATTTGGAACAAACATGCCATTACAAACAAACATACGCGACACATCAACTGGACCCTGCGTGCCAAAAGCAACAGCAAACAATTTGCACCATCATTTGGGGCCAATCTTCCTAGAGGAGCAGACATTCTGAATAAAGCATGCCTTACAAACCACAGAAAAGAGACAAAAGGGTCCGCCGGGGCGTGTTTAAGTAGAACTCTACCAAGGAAATGACATCAGGAGGGGGCAGATACTTGCCATTTATCCTAATCCCTTTTAGCTGGGTGAAAATTCCAACGTGTAAAGGCTGGAAAAACTGCCTAAGGTCAAAAAAGCAATTTCCACAGAAAGGCTAAAACGCCAGAAAAAAACCCCAAAATGCAGTGGCAGTTTTCTTGGCGTTTTTCATCAAGAAAATAACGCAGGACAAAAACCCAAGTGGAAACCTAGCCTTACTCCAATCTTCAAAAAGCCCGTGGACCCAACTGATCTGGCCAATTACTGTCCCATCTGTCTATTTCCTCTCACCTCCAAGCTTCTTGAAAGAATTGTTTATACCCAATTAACTTAGTTTCTTAATTCCAAATCCTTACTTGAACCCCTTCAATCTGCTTTCTCCCCTCGACATTCTACTGAGACCGCCCTTACTAAAGTTACTAATGACCTACTTACTGTTAAATTGAAGGGCCACCACTCTATGCTGTTTTCGGCACTGTGAACCACCCTCTTCTCCTTCAAACTCTTCATGTTCTTGGTCTCTGTGACACTACTCTCTCCTGGCTTACACCCTACCTCTCTGATCAGCGTTTGTCTCCAGTAACTATTCCCCTCCCCCTCCGTCGGGGTACCGCAAGACTCAGTGCTAGGACCACTAGAACCTTCCGTTCTCTCTTTACACTACCTCACTTGGCAAACTAATCTCCTCCTTTGCCTTTCAATACCACCTGTATACTCATGACCTCCAGATCTCATGATCTCTCTCCCTCTGTCTTAGATAGTGTTAGTAACTGCCTAGCATCTCTCTGTACCTAGAAAAAACTCAGTCTCTCCAAAACTGAACTTCTCATCTTCTCACCCTCCAATGCTAACCTCCCCTATATTGGTTTCCCTTAATGTTAATGGTGCAATGATGTCCCTGTCCTCACGCTCGCTGCCTCTGTGTCACCCTTGACTCTGAACTCTCATTCACCCCCCCACATTCAGTCTGTCTCTAAAAACTGCTGTCTCCATCTTAAAAACATTGCCAGCATCCCTCCCTAACACAAGATGCCACTAAGGCTCTTGTCCATGACCTCATTATCTCTCGCCTCGATTATTGTGACTCTTACCCGTCTTGGCCTCTCCCATTGCTTTACTAAAACCTCTCCCCTCTGTCAGTCTCCTCACTGGCTGCCTGTGCACTTGATCTGCCTGTGATCTCAAAACCCCTTGATGACAATTGCCGGTCCGGGCACGTCACGGAAATTCAAGTCGATAACGACAAATGACGTGTCAGGACCGGCACGTCTTTAAACGGGTGCAGAAAGTGATCTATTTTCGCTTTCTGCACCGAAACGGCGTTGCTGTAATGCCTCGACCGCGAGGCATTCAGCAACGCCATTATCGGCACAAAGGGGCCATCTCTGGCCCCTCCCCGGGGCGTCAACATCCGCCATACTTTGTATGGTGGCGGACGCCCGTTTTAAAAGCGTTTAGGAGGCGATCAAAATAAAAAAAGGCAAAAAAAATAAATATATATATAAAAAATATATTTTTGTGAGCAAGTCCTAAAATTAGCATATTAGCTTAAAACAATTCTCGCATGGAAAGAGTTTAAATACTGGCATATTAAATGCCCATGGGGTGTCTACTTTTAAAAAAAATGTATGATTTGATGGGGTAAATTGAATTGGCCGGGTTCAACAAGGTCCCAATTAACACGGGGGAAGGATGGCCACACATCTAATTTCCAATTAGAAAAATGCACACGTACCAAATGTGGCCTTTTAGTTCCCCCCAAAAATGACAAACCCATGCATGGAGATGTTGCTGAACACATATTGGGGTGTCGTGTGACAGCGGCATATACCAGGAGCTGTAAATTCATACATAAAGTAAAATGTGTGTGACAAAACAAATGCAAAAAAATGACTACCACAAAGTTTGACAAAGTTTGACAAAGACTGGTGGTAGATATGGTGCATGGAAAGAGTTAAAATACTAGCATTTGAAATACCCTAGTTTTCAAAAATATATGGCTTTATTGGGCACACTGAAATGGCCTGGCTCAAAGATGTACCAAATAGGGCATGGGCAGTGGATCCCCAAGTTCAACATTGAAAAATGCGCATGCCCCAAATGTGGCCCTTTTGCCCCCAAACAGTCAGGCAAAATCATTCATGTGAGGTATTGCTGTACTCAGGAGATGTTGCTAAACACATATTGGGGTGTTTTATGATAGTGACATATACCAGAACCTGTTTATTCATACCTAAAGTAAAATGTTTGTGAAAAAACAAATGCAAAAAAATTACTACCATAAAGTTTTACAAAGGCTGATGGTAGAATAAGTGCTTGGAAAGGGTTAAAATACCAGCATTTGGAATACCCTGGGCTGTCTAGTTTTCAAAAATATATGATTTGATGGGGTAAATTGCATTGGCCGGGTTCAAAGATACCCGAAATGGCACATGGGGGGAAGAATTACCAGATTTGGAAAAAATGGCTTTGAAATAGCAAAACGCTACCTGTACTTATTGCTCCATAACGTGCAGAAAAAAGCAAAAAAACATAAAAACATTGGGTATTTTTAAACTCAGGACAAACAGTAGAATCTATTTAGCAGGTTTTTTTAATTACCTTTTATAGATGAGTAAAAGATTTTTCAGCTAAAAGTTAGAAACAGTCATTTTTTTCTAAATTTTTCACCATATTTTATACTTTTTTTAATAGTAAATAATATGATACAATCAAAACAATGTCATCTAAAGAGAGCCCTTCTTGTCCTGAAAAAAACAATATCTAATGTGTGTGGGTTCAGTAAACGGGAAAGAAGAAAATTACAGCTAAACACGAGCAGCGCAGAAATGTTAAAACGGCCATTGTCACGAAGGGTACAAAAAGTAAAATAAGCCTTTGTCACGAAGGGGTTAAAGCCTCACGGCCCACCCACCTTCGGACTTTTTTTTTAATTTTTATTATCTCTCAAGACCAACTTATTTGAGGACACCTACAACCTTACATGTTAACACCCATATTCTTTAGCTCACCTTTCCTAGGCCCTCTCCTGCAATACTTATACTAGTGTGGCTGGTCCATCCCTAACATCCTGGCACTTGTACCTATTGTGTAACACACCCCAACTCCCTCTAGATTGTGAGCTTGTTTCTGTAAGTCAAACGGTTATGTTATATTCTACTTATGACTTGTCTACCCATTGTACAGCACTACGGCATATGATGGCGCTATATAAAACAATACATAATAAATAACAGCTTATAATGTGTATAAGCGACTGAAAAGCTATGAACTATTTATTGGTAATCATTTTACAAAATTATAATTTTGCAATTTTAACGCTAGTCCATTGTTGTGTCTACGTGAGACAACTCGGGTAGAATGCTTCGATTTTAAGAAAAGATTAGAACAAATATTTAAAGTAATATTTTGTGTCTATGTAAGATGGACCAGAGGAAGGTTAAAAAAAAAAATGGAAATGAAATCTGCCATGAAGCTGCACTGTTAAGGTGTGAAATCGACTGGCTTCTAAAGCCACTTACATGTATATGAATTTCTACGTCATTCCTTTACATTATCTATTCCTCGGAGAATACATTTATTTTTAAATGACGACAGTGATTTACGATTGCTTTTTATGGCAAAATGAAATCTTCTAAACTCTCCTTATACTGCTGTCAAAATAGCAGAAAGGACTTTGAGGATGTAATTGGATTTGGGTTCCTCTCTGTAGCTAGAATCCTCTTTCCTGCTGGGAAGCAGTAATTATTTAATTTCTGATGAGGAGCAGAAGGGTTGTGATAACGGTACCCTGCTTAAATCCTGTTTTTCGTCAAAGATCTGCAACTTTTAATGACCGTAATCCCTTTACTGCTGTGGATTCGCAGTAACCCTGCTGGAGAAATAGGAGATTTTTTTTGTTGGAATGGAGAATGCATTATTTCAAAACGAACTCCTGTAAATGTGACCTATTAAATTGTCTAAAAAAAGACATTGCCGTGGATCATAATGTCAAAGCAAGAATCTGTTTGCTTAAACACTGATGCGTGCTCTGAATAAATAGTACTATAAAGAGGATATGTTCGTGAATTGGCTTCTTAACCCAGACTGGACCTTAACAGATTGCACGTGGGTCATGAAATAAGCTCCGCAGTGTTCCGTGTGAATGGCCTGTTGTATTAGTTTACTTGGTTTCTCATCCTAGTTTCTGTCTCCGTTCTTTTTTTAGATTGTCAGCTGGAGAAATTGCCCATGAGGCCACGGGATAAAGCAAGAGTCATCGATGTAGCAAAACATGCTCACAAGTTCTGTAACACAGAGGAGGAGGAAGCCGTTTATCTGCGCAGGTATCTCCTCTGGGTGATCGCTTGTCCACTGGGTGTAACTGAAAGCATATAATCTTTGTGCCGTTTTTTTTTTTTTTATATGTTTCTAGCTATTTTACGTGTTAGCAGTCAAAACTTCTTGGACTCCCTTGTGACCATGTTGTTCATATCTTAGTTGAGACAAATTTCCAATTTTCATAAATTAAAGTGTAACTGAACATGGTCTCTTGATTTAGTTATTCACCATATGGCAGAAATAATCGTCCAAAGACTGTTAGCAGGGAATGTGTATGAGTTATTTAATGGACTGACCAGATTGGTTGAACAGTTTTAACAGCTGCCTGTTCTGTATGCGTAATGTTTATACACACACGTTCTTTAAGCACCACTACCTAGGTTTATTAAGCATTTAAAAATGATAGGTTATAGAATATTTAAATATTTGCTGTTACAGTTTAGAGTGCTCATAAAGTATGAACCCAATCATGATTATTGTTTTAATGGTATTTTGGATGAGAACAATTAAGCTATAATTCAAAGAGAGAATGCCACTATTTCTCAGGATGATAGCCTTTTCTGATTAGAAATCAAAATATAATGTAAATCAAACAAACATTTGTATAAATTAATTAAAAAACCTGCAATGTTTGTTTTTATGCTAATCGGTAATGGTGGCTTTTGATGAAATAATTCCATGACCTCTGTGAATAAGTCTCTCTGTATCCGCAAACCAGCAAGTCCTTACTCTGCTCTACATCTGATACTAATGAGTCCAGCCTTTAGATAGTTGTCACTTCTTTCTCTCCTTACATTCTTTGATTTATTTTTCCTCCTTTCGAGCTATTACCTTTATTTCTACCCATTCCCTTAATTATATTTTCTTTCATCCTTTCACTTTGCTGCTCTGCTACTTCTCTCCTATAAAGCGATGTGCCCCATGTACTAGTGGCTGCCTCTGTTTCTGTAAAGTGCAGGAGATGCGTTGGAATGAACAGTGTGCTAATTCATATTAGTCGCACTGAGGGATATAATTAAGATGCTTGCTTTGGCAGCGGATGGTATCCCGTCACTCATTTATCATATGATTGGGCTTGATTGCTGCAGCCAATTTCCACTCTGCTTCTAACAAACGCTAATCAGCAGGAGTCTTGTGCCTTAACAAAACGTCTTCTGGGGGGGGTCGGGGGACACCTCAAGAAAGATTACAGATGCCATTTTTAGATAATGGCTTTCAATAAAACTGAAGCAGTTGGAGATACCGCTTACTACTTATTTAGATGAGTCTGTTTTTCCACTTCTGCTGGTACAGTAGACCAGTAGATTAATACCTCCAGTTAATATGTAGTTTTATCGACATCTCAGTGCGTATGTATGTATGATTAGTGTGTATATATGTATATAGAGTAGAGGTGTGTATTTTTATATATATATATATATATATATATATATATATATATATATATATATGTGTGTGTATATATATATTTATTATACTGATCACCGGAAGCCTGGAGAGGGCTGCTCAGGTAACAATAACTCCTCAAATGAGCTTTTACAACAGTGCCTTAATTTAAAACCAAATGACTCAGGTCTATTATATTAATTTTGGTAACAAATGTACAATGGTAAAATCTTTCTAGCTGGCAGTAGTTCTTTAAACATGACAGCAGCCGAAAGAACTTGCTGGTAGGCATCATAGCATACGGGTCTCCCTTTACCGCAGGTCACAACAGGTGAAGCTTTTATGCAGTAGAAGCGTTCATACAGCTAGGTTACCGCTGTGCATGTCGGCAGGTGAGCCGTATTACTCCAGACCAGCAGCGATCACAATATAACTGTTATGTTTTGTTTTTCAGGCCAGATGGCATTGAGAGGCAGTACAGAAAAAAGTGCAGCAAGTAAGTAGGCAACGATCCACAAGACTTTCAACATATTCTCCTTTTTGGTTGCTATGATGATGTTTGTCATTCTTAAACGTACGTTAATGTTTTGTAGTCTGTCGGTTCTAATTACTTTCCAGTTGGTTGAATGAAAGGATTCAAATACTGGACTTTACCCTTGTTTGGTTTGTAAGGTGTTTAATAGCTCTCATTACTTATAGTTTTTCTGTGAGACTTTACATTGCATTATTTATCAGTAACACTTAGGCACGACACGACTTAAATGCAGTGACTCAAGAAGCCACATTCAAACAAGTTTTAGCAAGCAGATTGTGATTGTCCCTATCCATATTAACGATTAGAGATTGCTTTATGACAAGGGACTCATTTACTTACCATGTCTTGTCTTTCAATAACACAATATTCTTTAGTAGCTCTCACTGTAATTAAAGTCAGAACTGGGAATTACTGCTACTTACAAACTACTTGCCATTGTGTAGGTAAGTAATGTTTCTTCTCTTGACCTGGAATATATGTCCATAGTCTTGCTGTGGCTGTCAATGCATACCTCTTAGCAGACATCTAATCAACAAATCAACATCACTACTCAGAGCGCATTGAGATTTATTTTGTTCAACAACAGCGGCCTAATCTAGAGAAACTTCCAAATCTCCTGATTGCTTTAGAGAAAAAAATATCTGCAGAACGAGGAGAGACAGAAATACTGACAGATGTCATATAAAGGATCAGCCACGTAAAAATCGATTTATATGTCTGTTGCTTTAACGCTCAGCCTCTTTGTATAATGCAATCTTGTATAAGCGGTAAGTATGCCAAATCACGCTCTGTAATTAAGCAACACTGTATAGATTACTGGTAGCAGAGCATATATCCACAAGAGGTTAACCTAAGGCATTACCGTACCCAAAGCAAGACAAGGTTCTCATTTGAATTAGTTATTAAAGGTGCTATTCCACCTACTCTTCTGAATTTAATGGTTTTGTTATTATGCAGAATAAGAAACATAATTTCTAGTACCGCTGCCTAACTCGAGTCTACAAATATATTTTTTATTATCATGCATTTTGAACTTTCCTCGTTCATACTTTTTTTTTTTTTTTTTTTTTACAAGGAACGCTTAACTGCCAAGTGACACTAAAGCTGATGCGTTGTTGTATAAACTGAACAAGCTTATATGTTTATATGCAGAACTATTTAATTCTAATGAGTAGTGCTTATACAATAAAATAATAGTAAAATAACCCAGTTTTTATTACTCGTTAGTGTCATGACTGCTTCTGTTTAGTACTGTCTGATATGTGCAGTCCTGTTTAAGAGGGACAATTATGTCATTTGTAAAATGTTTTAATGATGGGCAGTTCTATAACATTCCATTGGAGAACTCGTGTTTCTAACCTAAAAATGACTTTTTATTGACTATAATTTTTAGGCCTAATGCTGCACATGTCAGATGTACAATTTCCAAAATAAAGCTATGTCTGTTCGGATGCACTTTTTTTCTGCTACGTGTTCTATTTCGGGCCACATCTATTCCACACGGTTACATGCGGCATTCCTGGCGTGTCTGTAATCCCTTGTGCTGGAAGAGACGTCCTGAGACATCTATGGAAAGCATTAGGCAGGGTACTTGCCAGTCGTGCACTTGAGCAGCTTCCTTCAGAAACGCCACTCGTAGATAAGATGACCATGTATTATGCAAATTCTCAACAGGTTTCAAGGAGCCAGTGATTACGGGGACGGCAATATGATAATTTTAGTTAAACCTTTTATTAGTTTATAACGGGGGAGACAGGATTAGAATAGTAGGTAGTGCATGGATATGAACGTATGGAAACCGTCCTTTAAATTAGACGGTGGATTGTAATCACAGGTCTTGGATTTGAGTCTTTTTGTTCCAAACAGACTTTTTCTATGCTCTTTTATGTTCTTTGCTTTTTCTATAAGGAGCAATGATTTTGAAAGAATCTACACTTATATTGCTGTGTCACACCCAGGACGTGATATAGTTTAACTGTGGAACAGGGCAGCCTCGTGTTGCACCTTTCCAATCAGCACAGCGGAAATAACTTTAGTGTTTTGTTTAAGGTTTGGGGACATTCTTATTGTTTGCATCAGGCGGATAATCATTGGGAAGTCTTAAAAAGTCAGTAGCGCCTTTCAATCAGCCATAGGGAAACAGGATACTAAATATAGCCTGTCGTACTGAATTCAGAATGCAATATAAATAGTAATTTATGTCAAGAGAAGACTGTGTGCTATGCTTTTGGAATATTTCTTAAATACCTCAGGACTTTACTTTGTGATTTTGTTTTTTCGCACCTTTGTATGCATGTATATTGTATGTGTGCAGTTTTAGAATTGATGGGCCATTCCTTAACCAGAAATATATTGTTTTTATTTAATGCAGATGTAGCCTCCTTCTCTTCTACCAACATCACCAGAAGAATCCTCCTGCTACGTTCATCGTTAATGGGGCTTTGGTGAAGTTCGGACAAGGATTTGGCAAAACAAATATCTACACCCAAAAACCCGACCCACCCAAAAAGGTACCAATCGTCAACCGTTTTCTGAAGTCTATAGCCTTGGCTCTCTCAGGCAGACAATTTAGTCGATTTGAGAAATACTGTTCAAAACAGTAATGACTGAACCAAAGTATGATTCCAGGCAGTTATAAATCTTATTGCAGTTCTGATTGCTGATTTCTTATTGGTTGTTAAAGCATGATGTTTATTCTTAGTAGTATATACAACGTTCATAAGACTAGGATGTATTACAACAATATTTTACTCAGATTAGTGGTTTGCCAGAAAGGTTTTCTAGCAGAGTTCCACATTTAGGAGAACGGTTGAAACTGGCTACAGCACATTGTGTTCTCACTCTAAGGTACCGATTAACTTGAAGCCTGGCCCAGGATAGTTCTGTTTATCACTACAGAGATGACACAAAATAGCATTTTTGTTTTTTTAATCCTAGGTGATGATGACAAAACGTACAAAGGACATGGGAAAATTCAGCTCCGTTACAGTGTCCACTATTGATGAAGAGGAGGAGGAGATAGAAGCGGTAAGGAGATTCCTACATTGTATCTTGGGGCATTTGGGCAAATATTCAGTGAGACTAGTCACATTATACCTGTCATTGTGTCTGTGATTGCATCACCATACAATCAGTGCTCATTCTGTATTGACTCAACAGAATTCAAATTTATGTTGACTACCTATTATTGTGTTTGCACCTCTAAAAACTGGTGCTCGTGTTCCCTTGCATTTAGACATTATCACTGTATTCATCATCATCATGTTTAACTACTCAATGTATAGGATTACAGATGCACTGCATATGTTTGTCAGATATCTCCCTTGTTACCTACCAATTTCAGCAGTACCTGGTGTTGCACATCCTTCTTTGGTGGGGTGGCTGGAGTGCTGCTACCCATCCTGAATTCATCACTGTACCTCTCCTTAATTGCCATTTCTGGTACCTCTTTATTGTTGCATAGTGTGTCGCACTTATATTCTTGGAAAAATTGGAGACAGAAAGACTCATTGCCAAAGAGAGTAAAACAAACCCCAAAATGTTCTTTAACTATATAAATAGTAAAAAGGTTAACAATGAAAGCGTTGGCCCCTTAAAAAGTAATGAGGGAGAAGTTATAGACGGGGATCAGGAAAAAGCTAATCTATTAAATATATTCTTCTCTGCTGTATTCACAGAGGAAAATGAAATGCCAGGTAATATACAGCAGGATGAGATAAATGCCCCAGTACATGTCGCCTGTCTAACCCAGGAAGAAGTGCAGTGCCGCCTAAAAAAAATCAAAATAGACAAATCACCAGGTCCAGATGGCATTCACCCCCGCGTTCTAAGGGAGTTAAGTAATGTAATAGACAGACCCCTATTTCTAATATTCAAGGACTCTATAGTGACAGGGTCTGTTCCCCAGGACTGGCGCATAGCAAATGTTGTGCCAATATTCAAAAAGGGGACAAAAAGTGACCCGGGGAATTATAGGCCTGTTAGTTTAACTTCTGTTGTGTGTAAACTGTTTGAGGGTTTCCTAAGAGATGCTATTTTGGAGTATCTCAATGAAAATAAGTGTATGACTCCATATCAGCATGGGTTTACAAGGGATCGGTCCTGTCAAACTAACCTGATCAGCTTTTATGAGGAGGTGAGCTCAAGACTGGATCGGGGTGAATCGCTGGATGTCGTATATCTTGATTTTTCCAAAGCATTTGATACTGTGCCACATAAAATGAGAATGCTTGGGCTGGGGGAGAATGTGTGTATGTGGGTAAGTAACTGGCTCAGTGATAGGAAACAGAGGGTGGTTATTAATGGTACATACTCTGAGTGGGTGACTGTTGCTAGTGGGGTACCACAGGGGTCAGTTTTGGGTCCTATTCTTTAATATATTTATTAATGACCTTGTAGAGGGATTGCATAGTAAAGTATCAATCTTTGCAGACGATACTAAGCTCTGTAACGTGGTTAACACAATAGAGGACAGCGCACGATTACAAATGGATCTGCATAGGTTGGAGGCTTGGGCTGGGATGTGGCAGATGAGGTTCAACACAGATAAATGTAAGGTTATGCACATGGGGAAGAAAAATCCAGGCTGGGAATATGTATTAAATGGGAAAACACTGGGGACGACTGACATGGAAAAGGACTTAGGAGTTTTAGTTAACAGTAAATTTACCTGTAGCGACCAGTGTCAGGCAGCTGCTGCTGCTAAGGCAAATAAAATCATGGGGTGCATCAAAAGGGGCATAGATGCCCACGACAAGGAAATAATTCTACCCCTGTACAAGTCACTAGTCAGACCACACATGGAATACTGTGTACAGTACTGGGCACCAGTGTACAAGAAAGATATAGTGGAGCTGGAGAGGGTTCAAAGACGGGCAACCAGAGTAATAAGGGGAATGGGAGGACTACAGTACCCAGAAAGATTATCAGAATTGGGGTTATTTAGTTTGGAAAAAAGACGGCTTGGGGGGACTTAATAACTATGTATAAATATATAAGGGGACAGTACAGAGATCACTCCCAGGACCTATTTATACCCAGGACTGTATCTATAACAAGGGGACATCCTCTACGGCTGGAGGAAAGAAGGTTTCTACACCAGCACAGACGGGGGTTCTTTACAGTAAGAGCGGTGAGATTATGGAACTCTCTGCCAGAGGAAGTGGTGATGGTAAACTCAATAAAAGAGTTCAAAAGGAGCCTGGACGTGTTTCTTGAAAGCAATAATATTACAAGTTATGGATATTAGATTAATAGGGACAGAACGTTGATCCAGGGATTTATTCTGATTGCCATATTTGGAGTCGGGAAGGAATTTTCCCCCTGGTATGGGGCAATTGGCATCTGCTTCATAAGGGTTTTTTGCCTTCCTCTGGATCAACACAGTAGGGACACAATATGTATATAGGTTGAACTTGATGGACTTTGGTCTTTTTTCAACCTTATGAACTATGTTACTATGTTACTATGTTACTATTCTTGTCATTTGTCATTTAGAGGGAGGTAGCAGACTCTTATGCCCAGAATGCTAAAGTGATCGAGAAACAACTTGAAAGAAAAGGAATGAGCAAAAGGAGGCTGCAGGAACTGGTATGTCATTTTCATTTACATCCCTTGTCATAGATGCCGGATTCCTGTTGGTGAAGTAGTCTTTAAATCAGTCGGACATTTCCCCCATGCAAGTCTGGATATGTCCCATGAATCTGGTAGCCATTGGGCCTCTTTCTTTTTTTCTTGTATAAGTATGCACAGTAGACACAACCAAACGCAAGTAAAGCATCTAGGGAAATGAGCAACTTTTCAAAGTATCACTAATGGTTTAGCCGAAAAACAGGACTCTATGAAGCAGAGTTTGGCTTGCTGGTGGGCCATGGAAAACCACTCTGCATATGTCCCTTTAAAGTAGCTTTTGCAGAAAAGTACTTCTTATTGTAATGTATATACACATGTTCCATGCAGTAGATGGCTTGGGTTGGATATCAGACACTGATGACGATGTTGACAAGCATTTTGCAGTATGTTCTTGCATCCGAGTGTTAATGACACAATCTTTTCTTCCCATCAGGCTGAGCTGGAAGCGAAGAAAGCCAAGATGAAAGGAACGCTGATTGACAACCAGTTTAAATAAATGAGACTTGTGCTATGAAACTGACAGTGTTTTAGGACAACTTACCAGGCATAATGTTACATCTCCAAACCAGATGATATATACGTGTGGCAGAAGAGCATGGTCTAAAAAATTGCAGCATGAAGTGTGGAGGGTGATCTTCTCCTTTTATTGTGGTCTATAACACACTTAAGTGAATGCCACGTTTACCAAATGAATTACACAAATCAGCAAACAGATTGCAGTAAAACACACATTCTACTGTGCCACATGAGTAATAGGACTTCCCACAACCTTTTGTGCTTACATCTTTTTGGGCTTTTCCTGTCTGGCACATTACAGGAGAGACTGTATAATAATACCGGACTTGCTCATCCTTATATCTTGCACAGACATCTTTGCATCTCTTGTCAAGATGTAAAAAAATTCATTTAAGTAAACAGAAATTGTAAAGAAAAAAGATTATTGGTTTGTCACATCAGTGATGAAATTATGCAGAAACAGAAAACCCTTCTCTTTCTGCGGATTCAGCAAGTTATTTCTTCGAGGCTATTGAGTTTATTTCTGCCTTTTATAAAAATAATTTTTTCTTTTTGTCAGAAATTGGAATGGTTTAGACAGAAGGTCTCCGTTTTATTCTTGTTTCACGTAACTGGAATCATTCTAAAAGGAACCTATTATATTTATACTTTTTAGCACCATTAAAGTAAAGCTGTTATTTTCCAAGATGTGTAGTTGTATACAATTTAACAAACCTATGTAATGATTTTATTTGGGGCCAGTTCGAGGGAGATCTATGATCTTGTGGACCAGCCAATTGCCCCTAATGGTGAAGTTGACAGGGGCTTCACAGAGCTGACCCTAGGATCACTGATGCCTGTGTGCACAAATGTTTTTTGATGCCCCCCCCGGTTGTTGTGCCAATATTGCTAACTCCTCCCCTTAACAAACACATAACCTCTTTGGACCCCCTGACTTCGCTATGCAACATGTCACTCACTTCCCACAGTGCCAGCTTTGTCCCCGAACAGGTCGTCACAACACAGACATTTAAGATATTCAAGATAACCGCAGAGTAAAAATACAATAGTAAAACAAGTTTTGCCAAACCCAGTGATTTATTCACATTTTGACACAGGGTGGTACAACATAACTCCAATATATATACTGAGCCCGACGGTGGTACAGTGTAACACCCTTCAATATTTATATATAAAATATATACACACTGAGCTTGACAGTGGAATACCACATCATCCATCGCCACAACAGTATAACTCCTATCATTCTATAGTGATCCAGACACTGAGGCGGGTAGAGTGTATCTCTTATTATTATAAGCAAGATAGACAAAGACAGCGGTAAAGAATAGTTCCTATAAATACATACTGTGTCAGACATTGATGGAGATACACCCTAACTCATCACTATACACTGACAGTGGTACAGCATAACTCCCAATATCACACCAGTAAATGAATATAAATTTTATGTGCTGGGCCATTGGTTAAAGCGTTCCTAGTTTTTACACCAAGTAGCTGTATTGTGTCCAATAATGATACATTGTTAAGGGCCAGTTTAGTTATATAAAAGGACCAGCTAGAAGAAATTATGAATGGTTGGCTCATCAGAATTAGGAATATAAACATTGATTCATTACAGATCAACAATTTAAATTTTTATGGTGTTAAAGTTAGAATAAAAACAAACAGAAAACTATCATGTATGAAAAGTGAAAAATGCAGATTAGCATTCATGGTTGCACACCCAAGGCCAGCTGTGGCACCCAGATTGCATTCACAAGACTTGCCTTCAGCACCCAGGTTGCATCCACAGGACTTGCCCCCCCCCCAGTACCCAGAATTCAGTCATAGGACTTGCGGCAGCACCCACGTTCAATCTAAACGACTTGGTCAGCACAAGGAACTTGCCCCCAGTACCCAGATTGCACATGGGAGCTGCCATCTTTCTCCTCGTTATCTCTCCCTTATATGTTTTTCTTTATTTCAATAATCTTACTATCCCCCCTTTCTCAATATCCCACTCTCCCCCCTTTGTATTTCATTTACTCTGTTGAAGTCCTGCAGTGGGAGCACAAGGTCTCTTTCTTGCTGCTCTGCCATGGTGCACACTGCTTCATGCTGATCACCGGCACCATGACGGAAACAGGCCTTGTGGTTCCACTAACACAATCAGGGCAGAGGCGGATGGCGGTAGGAGACAGAGGGGCACCAGCTGGTTGCTGAAAATCTTTTCATGCGCAACCCTCAGGACCCTCCTCTGCCGAGCCCTGGAGCTTCAGCCCCGCTATCCAGTTTAGTTCTTATCTGCAATCAATTTCTATGTTTAATTTCATGATGAGCTGTTGTTTCATATGCTATTTCTACCAGCTTTTTACACGGGCCCCGTTTTAGTACAAGCAACCAGATACATTTAAAACAATTTCACTGAAGGTGAAATACCTTTAATGAAGGTGTTAAATTGTTCTGTGTGTATTATTGTTTCATATAGTGCCATCATATTCTGCAGCTGTATTTAATAAGACATAAAGAAGATCAATGACATAATTCTTTCCCAGTCCTGAATTCACTATGAAGTTAGCAGTTTATCTGTGTTTAACAATCTGTGGATTCCTTATTTCATTTGGAAACATAATTACAGAAGTCTATTGTGACATATTGTTGCAGAGCACCAGTTTCTTTAGCGCTATTACTATAGGAGAGAATATAGAAATAAGTCCTGGGTTAAAATGAGCAAAATAAAGATTTATACTAAAATCACATACTAAGACATACTGGTTTAAAAGGAGAATTCTAGTCTTTCAAGCAACAGGGTAGGGAGTAGGTGAAATCCTGGAGACATGGCTGTGAAGAAATGATATAGAGGAAAGCGAGTCATGGCCAGCTCATGAAGATGGTTAGGAGAATATTTGCAAAACAGCTGTTGATAAAAGCTCTGTAGCTAAGAATCAGATATTTTGATCTGGGGGACTGGTACACAGGGGCAAAAAATATTCTGGTGGAGTTGCATAGGATAGACTGGAGCAGTGAAAGTAACAATCCTTTATTTGATAGCCTCAGCAAACAGATTATTAGTATTGTGGCATTGTTCAGAATAGTGAGCAGAAAGTCATACATGGAAAAGAGCCCCCATAGCTATTGACGTAGCATTTGCCTTCATGTATTGGCACAGAGGAAGTTAAATTAAGTCTTTTCCTGCATGAACTGCCCTGATTTATTTTCTTTCTCGTTCTGTGTCTACACGCTGCATCATTTACGTTTGCATAACATACATTGATTTCACTCTAACATCTGACTAGCTAAATTCTGTCCCCTGTCATCTAGGAACTTAATAAACCCTGACAGCTCTGGGTGGCAGAGCAGATAAAACATCTGCTGGTGTGAAGGAAGGTAGAACGTATGCCAAATGTGCCACACTGCCTATTGGGACTTGGTGGGCACGTAGCAGCATAAGCATGACAGCCTTGCTTGAAGACTCCTTCTGTTAACCATTTGCCACCAGCAATGCTTCCAGTATCATATACACAGAAAACCCAGCCCTTATCAATAGTAGTTCCAGAACCCTTAGTGGTACCCAACAGTGCTTACTGATCAGTATAAATTGAATATACTTTATATTAATTTTAAAAGGGAGGCACATGATAGAAAATTTGGTGGCGGATTGTGATGTGATAGCGGAAATGCCAATATCTTATTGCTGCATTTCCTACTTTCAATATGTAAAGTTCATCTTAGTAACATTAAGGTTTTATTAACTGCACATCTGCAGTTGTAGATAAGATTTGATATTTTATCTCACTGCATTACTAACATTATAAAGGGCTAACCTGTCATAGTATTTCTTATAATGTATGGTTTATTTGGTGACTTGAATTTTTTTATGTCACTGCAAATTTATTTTATCCTCCTGTTTAATTAATAATAAACACCACCATGTTGGGGAAGAAGGGGATAATGAATATCAGTATTTAAGTGATTTTGTTTTCTTAGGAAAATGGTGTTTATTTATCTATGTTTCCCTAGTAACACATAGGGAAAACACATATATAGCTAAACTCTTATTGTTCCAAAAAACTTCACTGTTTAATTCTCATTTATCTGTACTACTTAGTTATTTGCACAGTGACTGGTTCCTTTTGTTCGGTTTCTCTGTACAGCGCAACCCATTGAAACACAGGGGAATAAAACTCCCGCACACAATACTCTGATGATTGTCAGAACAGAATGAAAAAGCGACTTAGATTAACTCTCCAAGGATTTTGAAGAGCCCAACATTAAATTATATTTTGGTAGAGCACAGGTGATTCAGCAAGTCGCCTAAGGACAGGCACTAGGGAAAAGGACAACATTTAAATTGGGTCTATTAATGAGCCTATTGTTTTGCAGTTAGACCTGAGGTCAGTTCACATTGCATATAGTAAAATGTTAATTGGATGTAGCAAAACAAATTATAATGAAATATAAAAAACAGTAAAGAATAGAACGCACACAAAATATATATACAAAATAGGGGAGAGCACAACTTAAGAAGCACAAAAGACACAGACATTCTGATTGCCAGGTTGCTGCTATAATAATAATGACCAAAAAAAACCTAAAAAAGTCAAAGTACCCAAAGTTTGGTGAGTTCTATCTAATATTTCATGGATATATTGCTTACCAAGGAACTGAGTCAGTGGAACTGCTTTGCATTTCAACCCAAAAGAGACTCTAAAGCAACTTAAGGCCTTCTGTGGATACTAATAATGAGGCGCCTTGTGCGTACTTGTGCTTCTCCGTCTTCATCTACTGAAGTTGAAATGTTGCTTCAGTGGTAGCTGAGTCCCCAATCTTCATCTTTGGGACTGCACTCCCACAAAGGTATATGCATCCCATCCTTCCCTCCAAGGCCCAAGCCAAAGTAGAGGTGGATCTTCTTGGATCCCCTTAGTGAGGAACCACCTGAAGTCTTCAAGAGTGGAAAAGTGGCCAAAAGGTGCAACATTCCCACCCCACCAAAAGAGCTGACTCTTCAGGGACCCAGCTCCGCTGTGACATTGTGGTGACCAAATGAGGTGCTTAAAACAAAACACATATGCACTAAACTCAAAACGTGCTGTCAGGAATGTAGAGTGCCATATACTGGCCCCAGTCCATGGCTGGAAGTGGACCCACTACCACAAGCCAGAGGCCGGGGCATATTAAGGTTGGGGTGAGAAATAAAAAAGTGCAGCGAAGGATCTAGGGTGCAAAAGGCATGCTTACCAACATCACTTATGAAGTGCAATTGTGTCCCCGCACAAATAATCACACAGTGGGTGCCCTGGTGAACAAAACCAGGGGACACCTAATGTTGTACCTCGGGTTTACTGTACTTACTTGCCCTCACAGGTACTCATGTCACCTTAGCCTAAAGCCAGAGAAGCCATTAATGAGGCACGAAAAAAAAAGCTATATAAGAAAGATATTAAAAGTTGGGATATTTTTTTTTATATTTGATTAGAATTTGTTCTGCAATGTCCAATTAACATTTTGATATGTATGTCAGGGCATGATATCATACATCATGCACACCAAGTGGGCTATAACACCACCTGCATTAAAAAAAGAAACTGGTTTATTTATGCCTATGATCAAGTGCCACTAAAACATGACATGGATAAAATGTGCATTTTTGAACAGAGGCTCTTATTAATGAATACATCTGTCTATGTAGAGCTTGGTCATGTTGCTGACCATTTGCAGATTGGATGTAGGATTGTTTTCATTAATTTGAATGGGACTATGATTTCTTTTACACAGGGACCAATAAGGCTCCTAATGAGAAGTTAAACACTTAACATTGCTGCCTAAGCACGTCCTCTTATAAGGATTATTCCTTCCCAGTGATCTGTTTACTAAATGTTAATTACTTTTTAATATTAAGCGTGGTGATTAGTTTTAAAGAGTGCTCTGCATCAAAACTTAAGAGACTAATTTATTTCACCCACTCTTTAACCTTTTCTCTGCCAATAAACACATGTATTTGCCACTTCTTCTGAAAGTAAAGCATTTGGAGGCTACTGGATTTAAAGGGCCATCTAGTTATCCCATGTCCAGCCCTGCTTAGGTCTAGGGAACTGCCCATCAAGTACATCTCTGTATATGGGACAGGATTAACAACAACAACAAAAACTTGAAGTTCCAAAAACATACACTTGAATTTGATCAAGTTGTTGAGAGTTGGCACACTTGCCTTTAAATTCATATGCAACATTTTTTTTGTGCAGCAATGTATCTAGGCTTAATATGAAGCTGTGGATGCTGAGGAATGTCTATAAAGTATATTCAAATGAATTTATTACAGATGTATACTAAAAATAAAAAAAGGTCTAGGAGTATGTGATGATGCAATACTTACATGTACAGATCTCATCTAATGTTCACAACATTCAGTAAGCATAGGCAGGAGCAGACTGATACTGTTATGTAATGATATAATTCATCAGAATGTATAGGGAATGTATAGGATTTTCTTGAGGTTCAAAGCCTTTCAAATATCCATGGAGGGCAAAAACTGGAAAACAAACAGTGGAGGTTATGTACAAAATGTGGTTCTGAATTTGAAAAAGTAACCATATTGCTATCCCAAATGATCCAAATGTGCAGTACCTTAAACAATAAAAAGGCAAGGGAGTTATATATTAAAATTGGTCTATTTGCAAAATGTGAAGAGTAGTACTACCACCACGGCAACCAAGAGAAATGTTGATTAAAGCATTCCTTTGGTTGCTATGGCGATAAGACCACTTTTAGAAGCTGCATTGAAAATGATACATAGTGTCTTGAATAATAAACTGATCATCTGTCTCAAGCTAGGGTAATAAATTCATGCAAAGGCAACAGACATAGATATATATATATAAATATATAGCTCTACTTGTACACAAGAACATTTTAGAAATATGTGAAATAACACAAACATAGTGATAGTCTCATTACAAAACTAACATTTGTAATGGCCTTATCTGGAAATTCTAGGGGTTCGGACCCAAGTCTCGTGCTTTTTAGTTTGGTCTCATGGTGAAAGGGTGAATTTTTGGGCTTATGCAGTCATAAGCAGACTTCATATTCTATAATAATCTGTGATACTTGTCTTCCATCGGTGTCTTCCATCCGTGAGTGTCCACAGGATTTTTTCCTCCCCACCTTTCCCCTCTCCCACCCCAATACCTCATCCCCACTGCCTACCTTTGTTAAATCAGGAGAGGGATTTTCTGGTGGGAAGCAAATGTTACTTATCCATTAATAGGAAAAATTATACGACCGTCATGAACCCATGCAGCATGAGAACTTTAGTTTACAATAGCTAGGGTGGTAAAGACGACTCCGGTCTAGATTGTATGCTCACAAGAGCAGGGACATCTTCGCATTGTGTATCAGTTTGCTATTGTGTGTGATTTTAAATGACTTAACTGACTCTGTAACAGGGCTACGGAATCTGCTGGTGCCACATAAATGTAATGTAATTGTGTTTAGCCAGTAATGGCTGACTGTATATCATGGTAGCTGCAGTTAGTGTGTAGTATAGTTACCACACCCCAGTGTATAACTACAACTGCCACAAAGTTCAGCCAGCAAGATGCAGTCAACAAAAGAGTGTTTTATTAGAGGATTTATTGTAGGTCCCTCACATAGCCCAATCTACATTTACCAGCTACTATTCCTACTACTGGCTCAACATTATGGGAGTTGCAGTCAAGAACAATTGATATTTTGTTGTGTAGCATTCTGAGGTATTACAAAAAAGAGAATAGTTAAAGGGGCGTAAAAAAAGGAACATAAAGGTTTGGAGCCAAAATAGGACACTTGGTAGTTTTCCCACAGCTGTGGTAACATTTGGCACTGAAAGTGCTGTTATTACTAAACGGATGGCTGAGAATCATGAGATGTGCATTCCACAGCAGCTGCAGTGCCATTCCATAATGATATTATTATTATTTATTGTTTTATATAGCACCATCAAATTCTGTAGCGCTGTACAATGGGTGGACAGGACACAAGTAGTAGTATGTAACATAACAGGTGAGGAGGGCCCTGCTCAAACGAGCTTACAAAAACTAACTTTTCATACTCTAGTTGTACTCACTTCAGTGGCGGAACTACCGGGGTCGCAGGGGTCGCGACTGCGACCGGGCCCCGGCGGCAGGGGGGCCCAAGCCAAGGGGCCGCCCGAAATCTTTTTTTCTTTTTTAAATAAGGCAGGAGCGTCCAACATGCGGCCCGCGGGCCTCGAGGTGCGGCCCGTGTAAGATCGGCAGCCAGGGCAACCGATCTTACATGAGCCGCACCTCAAGCCCTGCTACTTACTTGTGGGAGGGTCTTCTGGACTGCACAGAGGAAGCGGAGTTCACGTGACATCCTACTTCCTCTGTGCTTTAGCAGAGAAGGCAGAGGGAGGCCGCGCCCCCTGCTGAAGTCTGTGAGCGGCATCGAGGAGCTGCAGTGCAGGTAAGGGGGTGGGGAGGGTGTTTGAATGAGTGTGTGTGATTGAGGGAATGAATCTGTGAATGAATGATTATATGAATAAATGAGTGTGTGTGTGTGTGTGTGTGATAGCATGGATGTGTAAGTGCTGGAACCTAGGCATGATGGGACTGTGATTGCTGTTAGCAATCACACTCCTATCATGCCAAGTCAGCCAGTACATGCTGAAACCTGGCCAGCTGCCCCCCTTGTGTAGTGATGCTGCCAGCAGTATGGGGTCTGCACTTACAGCCACCCTGTACCAGCATGTACTGGCTGACTTGGCATGATAGGAGTGTGATTGCTAACAGCAATCACAGTCCCATAATGCCTAGGTTCCAGCATTTACTGGATGGATGTGTAAGTGCTGGAACCTAGGCATGATGGGACTGTGATTGCTGTTAGCAATCACACTCCTATCATGCCAAGTCAGCCAGTACATGCTGAAACCTGGCTAGCTGCCCCCCTTGTGTATTGATGCTGCCAGCAGTATGGGGTCTGCACATCACTTACAGCCACCCTGTACCAGCGTGTATTGGCTGACTTGGCATGATAGGAGTGTGATTGCTAACAGTAATCACAGTCCCATCATGCCTAGGTTCCAGCATTTACTGGATGGATGTGTAAGTGCTGGAACCTAGGCATGATGGGACTGTGACTACTGTTAGCAATCACACTCTTATCATGCCAAGTCAGCCAGTACATGCTGAAACCTAGCTAGCTGCCCCCCTTGTGTAGTGATGCTGCCAGCAGTATGGGGTCTGCACATCACTTACAGCCACCCTGTACCAGCATGTACTGGCTGACTTGGCATGATAGGAGTGTGATTGCTAACAGCAATCACAGAGAGCACAGTCCCATCATGCCTAGGTACCAGCATTTACTGGTTGCCTGGGTATGATAGGAGTGTGATTGCTGTTAGCAATCACACTCCTATCATGCCAAGTCATATTGCTAATTTTGTCCAATTGTGTGTTACCTACTTTTATTAAACATGTGAGTTTTTATTATTATTTTTAAAGGTGGGGGTCATTTTCGGTTTTGGCTAAGTGAACCCTGAATGTTTTGGTCCAGAATTTTCATTTTAGTTCATCCCTAGAATAAATCTAGGGAATCCTGAATTTGTAGTCGCAAAACTTTCAAGGCCCAGAAATCAGTGAGAGGAAGAGTAAAGGTTTTGTGTCATTTTACTTTATTTTAATCTGCATATTTTATTAAAGGCCATATTTTTTGTCACAGTGAAAAATGAGTGCGGCCCGCGCACGTATACAATTCTGATGAAGTGGCCCACTGCAGAAAAAACTTGGACACCCCTGGATTATGCCCTTTGTACATGCGCCCCTTTTTTACAGATATGATTCAATATGTAAATTGAATTTGTTGAATTTGTTGAAAAAAAATTGTTGGGTAAAAATCATGGTTTTTTTTGGGGGGTGAGGGGGTGGGGGGGCCGGGGGGGCCCTTAACAGATTCTCGCACCCGGGCCCTGAGGCGTCTAGTTACGCCCCTGACTCACTTTCCTATTATGCTTAACATACCAGACTGGATGGGAGTCATGGGGGCTTGAGTATTAACTAACCATAGCTCCCATCCATGATCAAAATACAACAACCTTCTGTCTGCAGCCTGTAAACTGCGTATCTGTCCAGGTGGGAACTCTGTGTCTATGAAGAAGTGGCTGCCAGACAGAGGGACAGGAAGAATGCAGACCAAACCACTCTGACAGCAGAGGGGTGTACATAGTTACATAGTTAGATAGGCTGAAAAAAAGACATGCGTCCACCAAATTCAGTCTTTCCCATATCTGTTGACTAGGGAAACTAGGGAAAAAATTCCTTCTTGACCCCAGAATGGCAATCAGATCTTGCCTTGGATCAAGAAGCTGTTTCCCCATAATTTAACTATTGTATCCCTGAATATTATGTTTTTGCAAGTATACATCCAATTGTTGTTTAACCCCTTCAAGACCGGGACATACCTGGTACTTCCTGGTCACATGTCATCAGCAGACCGGGAAGTACCAGGTACGTCGATGATGCACGATCCAGCATCGCTCTGAACGCTGGAATCGCAAAGGGATGGCTGCTACTGACCGCTGGGTGACCCCAGCGATCCGTGGCAACCAATCCCCCACAGTTCCATACACGTGATCGCTTCTGAAGCGAATCACATGTACGGAACTAGGAAATTTAAATGGGTACGCGGTCTTCAAGTGAAGATGCAGTACCCAAATGCTGGTCTCGAAGGGGTTAAATGTCTGTACAGACTCTGATAAAACTACCTCTGCAGACAGAGAATTACACATCCTTATTGTCCTAACTGTAAAAAAAACTTTTTTTGCCTTAGACTAAATGACCACGTGCATAGTCCTGTTTATGAATAGATTTCCACCCAATGGTTTGTATTAGCCCCAAATATATTTATATAATGCTATCATATCCCCTCTGATGCGCCGTTTTTCTAAACTAAACAGACTTAAATGAATTAACCGTTCTTCATAACTAAAGTGTTCCATTCCAAATTAATACATTCTTTAGAATAGGTGCCCAAAATGGCACAGCATATTCAAGGTGTGGTCTTACCATTGATTTATAAAGGGGCAAAATTAAATTTTTATCCTGCGAATTTATGCCCCTTTTTATACATGACAATACCTTACTGGCATACCTGGGAACTTCTGGGCTCCGGCTCCCCAGAGCCTTCCCTTGCTGGACTTCCCTTGTTGGTGGGCGGTCCCGTTGACGCTAATGGGAGTTCCTGCTGACGTCGGCGGCGTTCCCACGGACATCGGGGGCGTTCCCTCTGACGTTGGGGGCGTTCCCGCTGATGGCAGCGGGAAACACCCCCATTTAAAGGAAAAATGGGCGAGGAGCGGGGCATGTCAAGACCATGTCAAACTCGGAGAGATCCCAGGTATGCTTACTGGCCTTAGCAACTGCTGACTGACATTGCACATTGTTTCCTAGTTTGTTGTCTATAACAATTCCCAAATACTTCTCATTTGTTGTTATCCCCAATTCACTACCATTTAGGGTGTAAATTGCTTGTGCATTCCTTACCCTGAAGTGCAATAATCTACATTAAATTTAATCTGCCATTTGTGTGCCCAGTCCCCCAGTATATCTAAATCCCTCTGCAGCAAAGTGATATCCTGCTCACACTGTATTACTTTACAGAGTTTAATGTCATCTGCAAACACAGAAACATGACTTTCAACATCTATTGCAAGGTCATTTATAAATATGTTGAATAAAATTGGTCCCAGGACAGAACCCTCAGGAACACCACTTATCACTTTTGTCCATCTTGAAAATTTACCATTTATAACAACTCTCTGTACTCTATCACTAAGCCAATGTTCAACCCAAGAACATGAATTTACATCTTGACCAATTTCTTTCAGTTTGAATACTAACCTATTGTGTGGAACCGTGTCAAACGCCTTGGCAAAATCCAAGTAGATTACATCCACTGCAACACCCTGATCTACACTACACTTCTACACTTCTCTTCGTAGAATGCAATTAAATTAGTATGACATGACCTATGTTTCATAAAACCATGCTGATTTTTGCTAATAACACTGTTCTTCCCAATGAATTCCTAAATACAATCCCTTAATAGCCCTTCAAATACCGTATTTGCTCGATTATAAGACGAGGTTTTTTTCAGAGCAAATGCTCTGAAAAATACCCCTCGTCTTCTAATCGGGGTCGTCTTCTAATCAGACCTCAAATAGAGTCTGATTAGGAGACTAAGATCCAGATCCCCCGCACCGCTGCAGGGGACCTGGATCCTCCTGTCTCACCCCCCCCCCCATCATACACACTTACCGGTGCTTCCTGCTGTATTGCCGGGGCAGCGGGTTGACGTCTCTGATCTCTGACAGCCGGGGAAAGTATACGCGACGGACGCATACAAACCCCCGCTGCCAACTCCACCTCCTTCCGGCTGCAGCAGAAGGCGACGTCAACCCACTGCCCCGGCTGGAAGCACCGGTAAGAGAGGGCTGAGAGGGGAGAGAGGGGAGAGAGGAGAGAGGAGAGGGGAGGGGAGGGGAGGGGGGGGGGAGAGAGTGTGTGTGTGTGTGTGTTAGTTAAATGGGGGCATAGGGCATTTCTGGAGTGGCGTTAAGGGGGCATTTAATAGAGCACTCTGCCTCCTGAAATGCCTTATACCTCCCTATATGCCACTCTGCCCCATAATATGCCTTTTAACCCCCTAAATGCCAGAGTGGCATATAGGGGTATAAGGCATTTCTGGAGGCAGAGTGCTCTATACAATGCCTTTTAACTCCCTTAATGCCACTCTGCCTCCTGAAATGCCTTATACCTCCCTATATGCCACTCTGCCCCATAATATGCATTTTAACCCCCTAAATGCCAGAATGGGATATAGGGGTATAAGGCATTTCTGGAGGCAGAGTGGCATATAGGGGGTCAAAAGGCATACCATGGGGCACAGTGGCATATAGAGGGTTAAAAGGCATATCATGGGCCACAGTGCCATATTGGTGTGGCAAGCCTGGGGGCAGATGTGCGTAACTGGGGGACAGGTTGGAAAATACAAGGAAATAAAAACAAAAAAAATATTTTTCTCAATCATAGCTTTTATTAAAAAAAATAGTTTACATGAATTAACATTTACTGGTAAAACTTTTTTCCTTTAGGGTCGTCTTATATTCAGGCTTTTTCTTTTTTCCTAAGTTAATATTCAGATTTTGGGGGGTCGTCTTATAATCAGGGTCGTCTTATAATCGAGCAAATACGGTACTTTCCCAGCCACAGAAGTTAAACTCACAGGTCTATAATTTCCAGGCAAACAGTTTGAACCCTTTTTGAATAAAGTAACCACATCTGCCCTCCTCCAATCCTCTGGTACGATTCCTGAAAGAAAAGAATCCGGGAAGATTAGAAACAGAGGTTCACTTATTTCCAGACTCAGCTCCTTAAGTACTCGTTGGTGAATACCGTCAGGCCCAGGAGCTTTGTTGACGTTAACTTTCTTTAGTTGCTGCAGCACCTTGTCCTGAGTCATCCAATCACAATTTGTCTGCGTTTTTTATTTGCAGTAGTCATTTGCATTACCATTGCCATAGGTTCCTCCTTAATATATACTGAGGAAAAATAGTTATTTAAAGTTTCTGCTTTTTCCTGGTCCTAGTTATCTAACACTCTAACACATCTAACTTTTTAATGTACCTAAACTTTCCTTTTTTGTTTTTTTTTTATAATTTATGTACTTTAAACATTGTGTGTCTCATGGCATCAGCATACTGAATTAAATAAACACTTTTTTGCTGACTACCAGGTGTTTTTTTCTGCCTCTATGTCTAGTTAACCTAGTTGAATTTGCAGGGGGGGCTCCCCTCTGCCCCCTTCCCTTGCCTCCCCCCCCCCGCCAGACGCCCATACCTCCATCTCGTCTACTTTTGTTACTAGTCATGGTGAAGTCTGCTCAGTTACTAGTTTCAGTTTGTGTAAGGTTACTTTTTCCATGTGGATTACTATTAAAACTAGACTTCCTTCCTACCTGAGTATTTGCAAATACATTGTGACATTTCTGCTTTTCACAAGGCCTCTTGTGGGAACACTTGCAAAAGTAGTAGACTAACTTCAAATATCTTCTCGCTAATGCCATGAGACACACAATGTGCATCCTGAAATTCTGAGCACCTCACAACAAGCCTCACAATCAAGAAATGCGATTGTCATGTTTCACAAAAATGGATTTTTTTAAATATATTTTTTTTTGTACGAATTCTCCAATTCACTGCTTGTCTGGATTCTCTACAGCATACTGAAGTCCCTAATATAGCATTATCTGGTAGATTAGAAAGTAAGAATGCAGGCTCTGGAATGAGAGGCACGTATCGCATAAAATGTAGAGCACCTGGAGTCACGGCCCTAAACTCCTCTGCTTTTTATTCTGTTCCATCTTGGCATGCTGTTTGAAAGGGCCCCTGAAATTTATGTCCTTCTGCTCCCTGCTGAGGGAAGGATGGATTGCAAACAAGTTCTTCTGCTTATGTTTTGAAATTCCACAGTAGCTTGCTTTGGCACGGTGCAAAAGGAACTGCACACTCTGTGGTAATAGTGGTCGGAGGGGAAAAGACAGCCCTAAAGTAACTGTACAGATTCCGAACAAAATGAAGAATATAATTAATGCCACTTAAAATATAATGTATCTATATTATTCTAACTGTACTCAGGTGAGTATGAAGAACAACAATACCTTTATAGGTTAATACTTAAAAGTGTTCATTTATTTTTACATAAATTAAACAAAGCTCCTTTTAACTGAACATTCCCCCATTATTAATACATGTTACATGTTTGAAACTGAATGTAGCAATGTTCTAGATTTCAGTTTAAAAATTCTGCATACAAATTTTCAAGCAAATTTGTTTTCACTGGTTTATAGGTTATTTGCGAACATATGTGGCAGATAAGCTGACCCTCAAAATGTCAAGCAAAATGCCATTAAAACTGTGTAACCCATATATAAGCAGATTGTAAAAATGTAAACACACACACTTAAACACTCACACATGCAGACACTCACATTAATCCCTTAATGACAAAGCCCGTACATGTACAGGTTCAAAATGCATTGTTTTCAATGGGTTTAGAGACCGCTCATTGTCCTTAAGGGGTTAACACACATACCCAGACACATACAATGTTACATGATCCCTCCTCTTTCATAAAATAAGTTTTCTCGTTGCCCCCTCTCCCTGATCAGGCCATAATATTTGTAAATAAGCCGAACACAATTTTTTGTTGTATTTTTAACCCAAAAATTCTTGAATTATCTGCGATTATACCATATATGGTATTTTTAGTGTAATATATAAAACTGTGAAAATGTAGCAACATACATTCTTGTAAAAAAATATTTGATTACTGAAACCTCTGCTAAAAAGCAAATAGTAGAGCGAGGTTTGGGATGTGGAGATGGTTAAACTAAAGGGGGTAAAGGCTCAAGTTTTTTAACATGTAAAATAGAAATCTAAGACAACAGAATGTGTGTCACCAATATGAAGTTCTTCTTTTTACCACTCAAGGACACGCTTCTCAAAGTCATAAAAGTATACTTAATAATTGTCATAGAATAATTCAGGCCTTTGCCTTAAAGGAAGAGTCATATCATATTTTATTGATCAGTGAAACAAATTTTAAGTATACTCCTGCTCAACTATATCATCTAGACTGTTATGAATGCTGTATATAGACTGATAACCAAAGTGTCTGGCAGTAGATTAGCACACATCTATATCAGGGCAAACTGCAGCATGTAGCTTCTCAGAGGCGGTAAAGGAACTGGCATAAGACTCCAAAAGGGTGGTCATCAGTAATAGCCAACAATATACAATATGTGAAGGACATCTATCTAAATATGTACTTTGGACTTCCACAAGCAGTGTATTGCTTACTTAAGTCCTTCAAGAAAAACCTTGCCTAATCTCTGTAGCAAAGAATTCACAAAACACTGAGTATGGTGGCCCATTGGCACCGTAGCTCATTGTGCCCAGGAATGACACCGTTTACAAATTATTTTCTGCTAAAATTCTACGCTTGTAATTCCTGGCAGTTCTCATTACTAGATAACCTAACTTTAGTGTTCCAGTGCAGCATAGAATAATTTTAGTAAGTTTTAGTTTCCAGCTGATAAATGACAAGCAGTTAGGAAAAGATGCATTGTTTTTTGGCAACAAGTGCCAAAATAAATAGATTTAGCACATAGCATTGGAGTCTGTGTTTAGAGAAACTGCCGTGTACACTGATGAATGAGGGTGCCTCAAAAGGAGAGAAACAAATGCTTATAAAGGTGTCATAACATCAGCTAGGTTTGCTCTACTTCCCTGAGGTACCTTTGTGTTATCCAATCAGGGTCAAATAGAGTCCATGCTATAAAAACATACAGCATACTGCTGAATGAAAACTATATTCTTGAAGACTCTTATTTAGCTCACATTATTTCTCTTACTGTTATGTATACAACAGGCTCCTTTAGCAGACAGTTACATAACTTTACAGCAGGTTTAGAGGGAGAGTTCTTTATTAAATACGTCTTTTGTGAATTTATTGTGGCTTGATGGGGCAATCCAGAGAGAAAGCATTAAAAAGAGTACAAATTTGTAAAGCTAAGTGCCACATGTCATCCCTTTGTGACGATGGCTGATTTTACTTTTTGTACTCTTTGTGACAATGGCTGTTTTAACATTTCTGTGGTGCTCGTGTTTAGCTGTAATTTTCTTCTTTCTTGTTTAACTAACCCACACAAGTTATATATTGGTTATTTTTTCAGGGCAAGAAGGGCTGTCTTTATTATTACGCACAATTATATAACCTAAAAAAGTGATAAAAAACCCACCAACCAATTCTGAAGGAAATTTATATATTTTGGAGGTGAACCAAGCCTTCACAATTAGCTGCAAAAGTGGGTGATAGGTTGACCCAGCCTAGCTCACAAAATGAAATTATGAATGTAAAAAAATCCACAACCAACAGGGCCAAATGGATTTCCAAATCTATATTATAGAAACGTATAGAATATATTAATACCAAATTTAACTAAACTCTTTAACACAGTGATCACAGAGAGGGCATTTCCATCTGAAGTGCTATTAGCTAAAATTGTTACAATCCCTAAGCCAGATAAGTCACCAAAATGTGCATATTTCTTCCCAATATCACTTTCAAACACAGATGCGAATTTATACACAAAGGGGGACAGCAAACAGACCCCTGTGGCCACAATTGGTGGGGAAGAATCAAGTGGGGTTTACTGTGGGGTGCATACAGGGCCGGCCCAACAATGGAGCCGAGTGGGGCAACTGCTCCAGGCAGCACTATTGAAGGGGTGGCACTTTGCCGCCCCAAGCCCTTTTTTTTTTAAAGTGGAAGAGAGAGAGGGGCGCCGAGTGGTTTTCGCTTACCAAGTTGTCAGTACTGGGCTCCATTGTCAGTACCCGCTCGGCGCCCCTCTCTCTCCTCTGCGAACCCTCTAGCTCGGTCTTGGTGCCGGCTTGTAATGCTGAGTGCCGGAAGATGACATCATTTCCGGCGCTCAGCATTACAAGTCGGCACCAAGACCGAGCAGGGACACTCGCCGCAGGACTGCTGAAAGGTAAGTATGGGGGGGGTAGATAATAGGGAGGGAGGGAGAGGAAGGGTAGGTAATGGGGGGATGGCAGGGTAGATAAATGGGAGGCGCCATTTTAAACTTCGCCCCAGGCGGCATTTTGTCTTGGGCCGGCCCTGGGTGCATACCTAGGTAAAAGAGCTGCTTCTCCGGGTCACGAGCCGATGCTGCATCCCCAACTCCCCACCCACTTTCTCTCCAACAATGGTGTGTGTCCTGTGACATTAGCAGGATCTCTTATGTGCAAGAAAGTTCTCAGAAGTAGGCATAATGCATACCCTGATTAAATCTAAGTGTTGCCCCTGTGTGGCAGGTTAGAGCTTCTTTCTGAGCAAAGTACAGCAAGTAACACCAGGGTGTAACAATCATGGCCATAGGGGTCGCAACTGCTACCGGGCGATCACAAGTAAGGGATGGATGTGGCCCTTTAAAACATAAATAAATATGTATGTGGGTATGGCTGTAATTAAGGGATGCTGTCGAACATAAATTGGGTCATTTTTCAATTTTTATGAAAATTGCAAAAAAAATTAGTTGTTTTTTTACATACTTGCGCTCACAATTATTATTTTTTGCATGTATCTATGGTTTCAAATGAAGGCCTTATTTGTTCTGGAAAAAAATAGGATGTGTAATTTGTATGGGTACATCAAACACAGAGAAGGGGAATCTTAATTAAACCCACATATGGTAAAAATTTCAAAAAAACATACAGGCTTTATTGTACGAAATTTCCCAAGCCTGAATGGATTAATAAATTACTGTGTTTTTTATTGATATTCATATTATACCCCTGCTAAAACCATTGACATAAATCCCCTTTCCCTTTCATCTGACTTATCTGTCTTAAATGTATTATAAAGGTTCCAAGTTGGTGACTACAACCCATATCTTTGATTACTACAATTCTCTTGAATTTATGCAAAGGCTCAGGATTCTGCTGTGATGAGGTATCCACAGAAGAAGCTTTTCATACTGTTTAGCCACAAAAAAGCTATTCTAGGTATTCTCCCTCTTCCTGTCAATAACGCTACAAAATGGAATAACAGACATCACCAACCCACTTTTGAACCCACTCTTTTCAAAACATTGGCATTGGTTTACAATAGGTAGTATGTAATATATTTGATGTTGTTTGTATGGTGTGATGCTGCTGCTCAGTCTGGCATAGTTTGATGCACTGGCTGTTGATCCAAATGTGGAAGGAAAGAGTTGTAGGTGTCTCAGCTTTAGCTCATGCTCCTTTCATCTTAACTAGCCAAGCCGAAGAACGCATTGCACTAGAGGCTGATCTGAGCCATCATACTGGCCTGGTTGTGTAGTTTGCACTCTGGTGTGATGGTACTAGTGAGTATAAGCTGTAGTCTGTCTGGTTTGAGCATCTGGGATGTTTCTGGTGTGTCAGAAAACAAGTACAGCCTGTGAATATTACTTTGAAATGGAACCAGTTAACTTTGGTATGACATACTATATAGATATTATAGATTTAGGTGAAGTTACAGAAAGAGTTGCCACCCATTTTTATCAGACACAAAGTACTTTGTATGTTGAGGCTCTACATGCTGGTTACATATGATGGCAGAGGGAAATAAATTAATCAAGGCCTAATTAGTTCCCTCTACATGCATATGCATTATCTATAGTGCAAGGTAGGACATTAAAAAATATATGTGAGAAATGTGAACTTTTGTGTTTTGTGTTAATTCTTCACCAAAACCCTGAAACATTCACATATTATTTTACTAAATTGTTCATGCAAATATTTCATAATGTTTGATATTCATTTGTATTATCTTATTGCCACGATACAGTTGGGTAATACATTATATTCCACAATAAAGCATATTTAATGCATTATTTAAAATTGTACACAGTTACAATAAAACGATGTTTGCCATATTTTAATAAATTTATATTTGAACCTGGGATGCCTTGCCTTGGTTATCTTTCGTTGTGAAAAAGGTGACAGGTGCTCCAGTGAGTTTAAGGACGCATGTCCCTGATCTTCTTCTTCTGAGGCTGCACTCCCCCTAAGGGGATACAGAGCCCCTTCTTTGCCTCCCAGACCAAAGTCAAGGGAGGCACAGATCTTCTTGGGTCTTCTTGGGTTATCCAAGAGGGAGACCCACTGAAGTCTATACGGAGGGATGGGGGCCAAAAGGCTCATACCAAAACACATGTGCTCCAAACATGAAGTGGGTTTGTGTCTATTTCAGGCCCCACCCCATGGCTAATGCTTACATCTTATCCACCAACATACATAGGCCAGGGAATATTTACGTGAGAAGAGAAAAAATAAAAGTATAAGGCTCAAACAAAAAAACAAACAAACAGGTGATTATTGTGCAATTATCAACTTAATTTGCCCCCACATAGACAAGTGAAGCCTACTTAGCCACCTCGATACCAGAGGGCTCAAAAATCATATCCCAGGCTATTTATTTACTGAACTATTTTAACATCCAAACCCAAGAATACATTTTGTTAAATAATTTGTCACATCCAGTTGTCAGACTTTTTACCTGATGTAAAGACTCTAATCTTAATCAATTCTTGGTCTCGTTTTATAGTCAGGTTAATCATATTCCTATCATTCATTTTCCTACCCTATTTAAATTTCCTCTCTGTATTAGTCTCTACCACTTTTGCTGGAAGACCTCTGACTCTCCAGTATTAGATTCTAACCTATTGTTTTAGCATTTTTCCTCAAATAATAAACTTCCACCTGCCACTGCTTGACTCTAAGTAGTGGCAAGAATCATCAGACCATGGAGAAGGAGAACAGCTGTAGAGCTGCAGCTCCTGTCTCAGGTGAGTTCATAATTTTTGGGATTCCAAAATGGACATAATACATCTCACAGTCATGTACAAGCACCCAAAGGTGGCAAAGGAATACCCAACATAACAAATTTGTTGAGTGTCTTCTTTGTGTGCACTGGACATAGAGACATTTTAACCCCTTAATTAACGAGCTCTATGCTCCATTTGATATGCCTTGAAGACCAGAATGTATTTATTTTTGTAACATAACACAGTTTGTTTAACTGTTTTTTTCTTCCTTCGTGTTCAATGCACGCACACAACTGAAGTCAGTGGGGCCCCCCACCCAAGTCAGTGGGGGCCCCCACCAACATCAGTGGGGCCGCCCCCGCTGACGTCAGACTCCAGGGAACAAGAGGGCAAAAGTTCCCAAGTATGCTTAAACCCCCTCCTATATGCCACTCTGCCTCCCTAATATGCCTCTCTGCTGGGTCACTTTACTGGGTCCACGTCTCATATGAGGCACAGTAAGTTCTAAAAGTTAAGCACTTGCTGAACGCTGCAAAGATTCTGGTCCCCTCTTGGTGAAAGTCTCGCACTCCTCCCATCATTCCGGGAACGGATTAATAAAGGGGAAATTCACTCTTTTGATGAGATCTCACACAGAACACCCACTTGGTACTATTGACTGGAGTTGGTTCAGAGTGACAGTTTTAGACAACTGCTTGCCCCCCACCGGCGCAGGCAGGGGGCTCTACTAAACCGGACAAGTAAGATGTTTACGGGCCCCTTTTTAATTCTTTCATTCTCTTTCTGTTACCTCTTTCTTCTACTACTTTGTAGTTTTTAAGGGGGGGGGGGTTTCTTTACACAAAACTCAATAAAATATATTTTCAAAAAAGTAATGTTTCTCAGAGATCAGATCTCTTTGCTAGGTTCACATCTCATTAGAAGTAGATGTCACATATTTCAATTTAACCCCCATAAAGCTATATTTTTTCAAAAACTAGACAACACTACTGGGGAGCTGATTAGGGGAATATTGACATGTTCAATGCAAATGATTCCACACATTACCTTTCAAAATTGGTGTAACAAAAAAAAGAAAGTATTTTTCACATTCAAAATTGAATCCCATAAAAGCACCCCTCTCCACAGGACTTCAAAGACACCCCACTTATGTTTCTAGATGGCCACAAATCTAACGAGAACACACCATTTTGAGGTTCTAGTTCTACTTTTTCACGTTTTAGTCATGTTTTGGTATGAATGCTGCATGCTGGGCTGGAATGTGAAAGAAAACACAAAACATGAATTTCACACTTCTCATGAGAACATAGATAATATCAGTAATACACGGTCACTAGAGACCCCCAAATCATGAGAGGGCAAAGAGGTTTCGAAAAAGGAAGGTGTACCTCATACCTTAAATACTTAAATACTACTACAGCTAACCATATCTAAAAAGATGTTTTTGTACTTTGATTATACAGTATGTTGTTAACTATATTTCTTTGCAAAGGCTTAACTCGCCACCTACTGGTCATTTTGAATATTATCCTACCAATTTATTAGTGAATGCTTTGTTAATTTGATGGCATAACAGTCCCACAAAAGAAGAATGCATATTAAAATACTATGTGGGCAGGTTAATAAACATTCTTCAAAACTAAAATAAATAAAGCACTAACTGAAGTAGTAGCTGCAGTTCTGTAACTGCAGCTGCCCTCCTTCTCTGAGGTCTGATGATTCTGCCACATATTGCTGTCTCAAGTGTATCAATATGTACAAAGAAATGTTATATCTTGATCACAGGCTGTTATTATAATTTTGCATGAAATAATAATTTTGCCATAAAAACAACCCTTTGTAATATACAGAGGTGTGCTGGCTGGGGGCATTGCCCTTTTGGATAGGCCCAGAGAGGCAGGAACACAGCAGGGTTGTTTTTATGCCGAAATTATTATTTAAGGCACAGTGTCTTATGAACTTGGCTTATAAGTCACAATCGTTGCCAACCTGTGTTGTGCCACATTGATACATGACTTAACAACTGAACGTAATTCACAAATGCTAGCATGTTTTATTAAAAACACATTTCATAAATAATGTGACAATGCCCTTATGGTGCATTTGGCATGTGACTAGTGGAATCTTATGTAAAAAGAACAAAAATTATTAGAAAAAAAACCAAGCCTAATAAATACAATAAAACTATTATTTTGAAGTAAAATAACATTGCTCTCACAAAAAAAAGACTGAGAAATCACAGGGTAACATAGTTCATAAGTAACATAGTTCATAAGGTTGAAAAAAGACCAAAGTCCATCAAGTTCAACCTATATACATATTGTGTCCCTACTGTGTTGATCCAGAGGAAGGCAAAAAACCCTTATGAAGCAGATGCCAATTGCCCCATACCAGGGGGAAAATTCCTTCCCGACTCCAAATATGGCAATCAGAATAAATCCCTGTATCAACGTTCTGTCCCTATTAATCTAATATCCATAACTTGTAATATTATTGCTTTCAAGAAACACGTCCAAGCTCCTTTTGAACTCTTTTATTGAGTTTACCATCACCACTTCCTCTGGCAGAGAGTTCCATAATCTCACCGCTCTTACTGTAAAGAACCCCCGTCTGTGCTGGTGTAGAAACCTTCTTTCCTCCAGTCGTAGAGGATGTCCCCTTGTTATAGATACAGTCCTGGGTATAAATAGGTCCTGGGAGTGATCTCTGTACTGTCCCCTTATATATTTATACATAGTTATTAAGTCCCCCCTAAGCCGTCTTTTTTCCAAACTAAATAACCCCAATTCTGATAATCTTTCTGGGTACTGGGTAGAATTTGGAAACAATACTATATATATATATGATACAATACTGTAATATACATTCTATCAGATTTAGGGCGTATTAATTGCATATTATATTTCTAAGCTCTTGTTGAAACAGTGAGAGTCTTTCATGCATTATATCTTTGAAATGTTGGTTGTTCAGCACCTAAATAAAAGAAACAGTATGCTGCTGGATCATGCAGAAATGAACCAAGGGTCCAGGCAACATTCTTACTTACTTATTATGATCCGCTGATAGTGCAGGTCCCTTAATTGGGGGAAGTCCCCACTCCTCTTGGTAATTATTAAATATATGTACACATGTAAATTGTACACACAGTCTATGGACGTAAAAATAAACATAATGCAGGGTATGCATCAGAAATGCAAAAAAGCTTATGCTTTCCTTTGGTGCTTTAAGGGCTAGAGTGCATTATTTTTTTTCTAAGCAGAACTTTTAATTTTAAGTGAAACAAAATACTTTGTTTCACATTGTAGGACTCATGTATGATCCAAATTGGCTAGCAATCACAAAGTAAGACAGAAGTGTCACGCACAGCGTATAGTAGGACCTGTAATCAGGTAGAACAGCGTGTGCAAGTCCAATAGACAGATCACAAGAGTCCAGTACAGAATAGCCGATGAGCAAGCCAAGGTCAGGAAGCCGGAAGTCAAGATCGTTGTGAGGGAAGCCAGAGTCAAACGCCAGGAAAACAGGAACAGGAACAAGCCGAGTCGGTAACAGGAAATCAAGAGGAACGCGTAGACACTATACAAGATAGGTACGACCTATAGGTACATGTACGGGCTTTGTCATTAAGGGGTTAATTTACAGTAGGAACTATTTCAATTTTACTTATCCAGAGATAAAACTCCCTCCTGAATTTGGGGTGGCCTGGGGGGCAACTGCTCCCTGGCCCAGCCCTCCCTTGATTACAACTTTCTGTCACCTGTTACTGACTTATTCATTTAACTATTTTAACACTTACATTTATCCCTATGTTTTTTACTTGTTACTTATTGTTTACTTTTTGAAGTATGCAGTGTCAAATGCCTTACCGAAATCGAAATAGGCTATATCTACTGATCCTATCTGGTCTGTTATTTTAGTTAACACAACAAAGAGATTAGCACACACCAAGATAATCATATTTGAAAGCACCTATCCAAGGCATAACAACTAGGGATTCTGTCACACTATATGGCCATACATTGCATAGTGTCACGAACCGGCGACAGCACTCTCCCGTGGCATCTAGGGTTGTGCAGCCACATACCAGCGCCCTGACATAGCAGATCACAGAACAGAGCAGAACTTGGAGATATCCTGCAGGCACCCTGGAGTAGGCATGAGAGATAGCACTGGAATCATGTGCAGGATGCTGCAAGCTGAGAGTATGGAAGCTAAGCATAGTACAGGAGAAACATAGCAAGCAAGGCTGACAGAGCAAGGAGCATAACCAGACAAGATATACATGATACAGGACACAACAGGGAACAAGACAAGGAATACTCAAGATCTGACATGAACAGGACAGGACACCCCTCTACCGGGGTTACAAGACAGGACACCCCTCTAGAAGGTTACAAGACAGGACACCCCTCTACTGGGGTTACAAGACAGGACACCCCTCTACTGGGCATACAAGACAGTATGGCCGCCTGACGCGGGCCTGCAGCTTACGGCTGTGGAGCTTACACACAGGAAACTCTCTTTTCTCACGTAATTTCCTTCTTCCTCTGGGCAGGAAAAGAGAGTTTCCCCACACTATGAAGCGGATGAGATTACACACACAGGCGTATATTATATATAAACAGCTTCCTAGTGCCACCTTTGTCACTAACCAGCTTCCCATAGTCATCTTTGTCCCCGGTTTCCCAGTTCCATCTTTGTCACTAAACAGCTTCCCATGGTCATCTTTGTCCCCAGTTTCCCATAGCCATCTTTGTCACCAAACAGCTTCCAATAGTCATCTTTGTCCCCAGTTTACCATTGCCAACCACTTCCCTCAAAAAACTTCCCAGTTTGCCAACTTACCTGACTGAAGACTTTGGTTATCCTCCAGTCCTCCACGTGCCGACACCTTGCTGGGTTCCCGCTGCCACACTGATGCAGCCTCCACCCATGAAAATCATTAAGTGGCTCTGGTGCCTGCTAGGAAAATGATGGCGCCACACTGGCAACGTTCTACTAAAGTTATTGAGCGGCGCTTTCTGGCTCAATTCTCTTTCCGACAGAACAGGGCGGCTTCTTAAAATGCCACCCCAAGATCCACCTCTGAAGAGAACTCTCATTCCAGATTGAGACTCCCCTCTGTAAGAGAAGTACAGGTGCGGGAGAGTGAATGAGGAATAATTGAGTAAGTGTAGGCTGGCTGTTAAGGGGCAGAGGTGGCACAGGCAGGCTGTTTCACGGGCAAAGGTGGCACAGGCAGGCTGCTCAGGAGTAGAGGTGGCACAGGAAGGCTTCTGCAGGGGCAGAGGTGGCACAGGCAGGCTGCTAAAGGGGCAGAAGTGGCATAGGCAGACTGGTTTAGGGGCAGTGGTGGCACAAGCAGGCTGTTTTAGGGACAGCGGTGGCACAGTCAGGCTGTTTAAGGGACAGAGTCCTACCACATCAATGTCTGGCTTAATGTATATTGATTTGGGTTATGCTGCACTACCGTCAAGTGATTGGAATTACGCTGTATCGCCATCAATGCCTGGCTCAGTATATATTGATGAGTTCTGCTGTACCATATCTTATACTTATTATCTATATATATACACATTGCCCTGGGTGCCAAATACTTTAGGTATGCCCCTGGCTTCCATTTCTGTATTTTTCTAATATTTTAATGACCTAGTCAAAAATTAAAATTAGGTTGGTATGACAAGATTTTTCTGCAGTTCTAACTTTGTTTTTACCCCTGTCTTCCTGATTCTGCTTATAGTTCCTAGATGTCACCTGTTTCTTTTCATTATTTGCCTCACCTACATCCTAGGTCTCTGGCAACCCATACAACATGCATTTGTTTGAAACCTTGAAGAGAATCTGACAGCAAACAGTACTAGGCAATGCCTTTAGGAGCAACTCAAAAATTAAGGGGGTCGACATCCGGCCTAAACAACACAAATTAGCTATATTCGCAAACAACATACTGGTTAAGGTCACTGACATGACGCAATCCCTTGCACACATAACCAATGAACTTAGGGTATAGTACCTTCTCCCACCTTCAGATACATTTCGCAAAATCAGAGATTTTGGGGGTTCACATTGATGCAGCTGAAGAGTCTGTGTTGAAACGTCAATTCCCTTTTCGTTGGTGCAAATATTTCAAATATCTCCTGCTCCTTCCACAAACAATGTTCAAGATTGATATCCCATTATGTATGCTCTGCGATCAAACAGGGTCACTACCATATCATACCAGACATGGGTATCACACTCACAGACTGATTGACGAAAATTTTTATTAATCACGCGTGGAAGAATGTATAATGTCTGCAAGAGGGAGGGTTCACGGATAGGAATTAAAATGGTTCCACTGGTCTGATTTCTTTATTCTCATAATTACATCGAAATCTACTTACGGATCCTTAGGGTCGTTCTTGAGAAGTTCTCTAAAGCTCATATTACTTGGGAGAGGGGAGAGGGGAGAGGATGTCAACACAAGGGCCATCATTTTGGGATGGTGATGAAGATAGAAGACAGACAGAAGATTAGAGATAAAAGATGAAGAGAGAAGGGAGAAGGAGGAAGCGAGTGAGTGTGAGTGAAAAGGCTGCAAATTTCATTTCAGATGAAAATTCGGAGCTTTCTGCTTTGTTTTTGTCTGATTTGTTTTGGGTTCATCTGGCATCATTTTCTGAGCTTTGTATGAATGGCTGAATTTACCAAAGTTTGGTACATTTGCAATTCATACGCATTTGAATGCACAAGTCTACTCCTAACATTAAAATTGTTACTATTGTTACTCTTGGTAGTGTACCTTTTCTCTTTGTCAACGTGTGATTCACTCCTCAAATAAAAGCTGAATAGGAAAAAAAAAAAGAATAAAGAGCCTTCCCGCTCTAAAGGTAGCGGTTGAGGGTAACATCATATTTGCGAAAGTGATACATTGGAAAAAGGCAGATTTCTTTTCACTATCAACAATTACTATTCTCCAGAGTTTGAGTTTCTAGGTACTAATTGTGGCTCCCGGGCCTTTGTTGCTCACAACAATGTAGACCCCTTGGATTTCATAGTCAAGATTACTAGCTAAAAACATTAGGGTATACAGAGAGTCTAAAATGCCAAAATGCTGGAGGTCAGATGGTCTCTAAATATTTCCCTACCTTCTCTGCCAACCACTTCTGCTTCCACTTCTGCTTCCACTTCCTCTTCCGCAGAAGGCCTCCCATTACATAAAGTTTAACATCACCAAGATTGAGTTTATTGTAACCCCGGCATTCCCTCTGTCCACAAATCCTGAATATCTTTTACTGTTGACAACTCCACAGTCCTACCAACAGATCAAGGTTGTTGCCTTGGTGTAGGGCCCGAGTCGGAACGAAAGCAGCCCTGGAAATATTTGGACACCAGCCCCATATATTTTGGTTCATGGTCGAGCTCATGTGCCCACAAGCCACACCAGGGCCATAACTAGACACCACAGACTCCTGTGGGCACCCCAGTTTCAAAAGCAACTGTCAGGTACGTACCGACATGCAGGGTCGGAGCTGGCTTGCTACCGGATCCCAGGTCCTGGCGTCATCTCGGTCGGCTGCTTCTTCACTCCCTGCGTGGACGTCATACGTCACGCCTATGATCCCTATAAAAGCCCCAAGCTCCCTCTCGGCAGTGCTCAGATATTCTGAGACGCTCTGTGTGCTACATAGCGTCCCAAGTGCTGTGTTCCTGAACCTATTTTGAACCTGTGCCTGAACCGTCACCTGCACTTGTGCCTGCGCCTATACCTGTGACTGTGCCTGCACCTGTACTGTTACCTGCACCTGTGCCTGCACCTATATCCTGTGACTGCACCTGTACCATTACCTGCACCTATACCTGTGACTGTGCCTGCACCTGTACCATTACCTGCACCTGTGCCTAACCGGTACCTATACCTTTACCTGTACCTGTGCTTGATTCTGACCCTGGACTGTTACCTAGTAAAGTGAGTCTGAACTTTACCTGTTTTGCTTCTCCGTTCCTCCGGTCGTCCTGCATATTGGGCTTCTTCTCTTAACAGAACACAGACACCTAGTGGTGTCTGACAGCAACACATCCCACAGTGCCACCTTTGCCCCAAACAGCATGTCTGTGCCATCTGTTCCCCAAACATATCTGTGTCACCTCTGCCCTTTAAGCAGCCTGCCTGTGACACCTCTACCCCTGAAACAGCCTCCCTTTGCCACCTCTACCCCTTAAGCAGCCTGCCAGTCCCATTTCTGCCCCTAAACACTTATACATTCATTCACTCATTCAACCTCCCACAGATTTCAGCATTTCACCTGTGCTGAAATCCTTCTGTGGAATTCCCTTCTCTGTTCCATCAGACGTTCTCCCCCATCAAAACATTATTCCACTGATTGTAACAGTGCTACTAAATCTGCTGTGGTGTGAGGTGTGTGAGGTTATTTTGATGATTAGAGGTAGTTATGACCTAAAATAAACAGTGTGACCCTGTGATTATGTAATATAACACATGTAGTATTGTATTATTTAGGAGACTTATAGATTCAGAATTAATACATATATTTTTCCATTCAACTAAAAAGTGATTTCCAACTCACTGCATTAATAAGAAATAGCATAACCTTCTGCTTGTGGCATTGTCCTTGATATTAGCATTCAGGAAACATACTTTCATTTATTTTGACATTTATACCAATGTGACCATTGAGCTTACAACAAAAACCCTAAATCTACACATTTTTAAAAAAATATACTTAATGCAAAAAATGTTCAAAATGCCCCTACCACTTATGTGATTGAGAATAACCTGGACTCATTGCATTTTTGCATTATCATCCTAACAAATCTGGTTTAGTCCTATTAGTTATATTTATTTTTTCTCAAGTTATAACAATGTCCCACTAGATGGCATCCTTGATAAAGTAATGCTTGTACTGAAACATTGAAACTTTTTACAATGGAAAATCCCTTAGAAAAATATTTTTCTACTTAAGCATAAAATACAGCGCTGTATACAGTAGTGAAGGTTATTATAGACAACAAATGGCGTTTTATCTTGTTTTGTTCCAAGGCTGCCAATGATATCAGTCATGCCCTTTTGCACGGCTATGCCTGCTCAAACATCCCACTAAGACGATTATCTATGGCAAAGCAACAGACCTCATTAGAAGTCCGTTCCTCCACAGACATTCATTAATCAGAATGTCCACCTGTGATTAACAGTGAGTCATTCCATTGTTTACCACAGGGACTATGATATGGACTCAGGGTGCTTGTCTAGAAAACCGGGCTGAGATCACATATAAATAACCAATATGCAGCTGTCAAAAAATATTATTTTATGCAAAAACAAGAAATAACTTAAAGAGAAAACAGCCTGACTTTTTGCAAACTTCTTTTCACTGGTTATAAAAAACAAAAACCTCCATCAAGACTGGCTGCCTCCATCATACAGCAAAAGCATTCTGTTTGTTTCTATGCCTGTAATTTTGTATTTGATCCATGTATTTTATGGTGTTTCTTACCTCACAAAGTGCATATTTAAGAAGAAGTATAAACATTTTTATAATTTTGTACAGAGCTGCAGAATATGATGGTGCCTCACCTGTTGTTTCTGTAAATAAAATTGTTATGTTATACATGTCCTGTCTACCCATTGTACAGCGACTATGGAATATGATGGTGCTATATTAACAATAAATAATTATTATTATTTTGGTAGGCAGATAAGTAATTTAATACCCACTAGATGGCAGTATATCCCTTTCTAGTTCAAAAGCTTGTATTATAAATATTTGGGGCAGGAAACATTTGTTTAACAATAAAAGACTACAACTATGTACTGCAGATTCACCAAGAATCAGTATTTCAGTAGTTTGCATAAGATATTTTTGTTACAAATAAGACACGACAAGGCAGATTGGGTTTGGGCTCAAATTGTTTTAAGAAACATAATATAGGTTGTTAAATTAGTGGTTGTCTCAGCAACTCTAGTACCAAATCGATACCAATGTGGTGATGATGGCTTCTGGACATAAGAGATCCTTACTTAGAACATTATTAGTGACCGTCATGCCAAGGTCATTAGGTCAAGGTACAGCGTGATCCATAGAATGGCTTGTCAAACCTTTAGTTTCAAGGAGACTAAAGTCTAAAGGAGACTGGGGTAAGAATGGGTTATGGCACCTCTTCTGCCATTGCCACTCATCGGCAGGCTACGACTCCAGATGGGCTGTTGTCACATTGTTACTTGAGACTTTTGTCTTTGAGTGTATGACAGATGGATTTGACAGTGATACATTACTCCAGCCCTCAGACTTGGAGTCCACTCTCCTTTATTGACTGATGTTCAACATCTTTCTTGGGAAATACTTATAGATTTTCTCCTCTCTCGTTTTGTATTGTTTTTTAGGCTTGGAATGTATTTGGTGTCAAGGAGCAAATCTCATTATATTTGACACTATCCCCCCATCCTTCCATTAATTCGACTACTGCACAGTGCATACAGATGCAGTTCCAATTCACATACTGTTATGTCCCCTGACAGTAATGCAATAGTATAGACCTATACCATATTCTCAGCATATTATCAAGTGGGGAAATGCTGATGCTTTACACCATTGATATACAAATTCACAAGGATCATTAAAAGATAAAATAGAAATAATTCTAATTGGCATAATTAACATTTCCTATATGAAACTCATTGTATATTAATAAAAGGGCAGCAAACAAAACCCTGAGAGAAAACTTTAAATATGGAATTACTTAAATAGAAAAACAAAAAAAATAAAACACTATATCCCAAAGACCCATATTTAAATTGATATCTACGTTATGATTTCTCATCACAACTAAAGGGGGAGAAAATTGTATGTACATTTATATTTTTAAAACACATATCCTCAAAGATTCTCATGGTAGTGATTTGCAGAGATGGGCAAAATGAACTAAACTTTCAAGAGATGTTTGATCGTTAAAAAATAATGATGTAAAATAAAATAAATATGAGGTAGCAGAGAAGGTGCTAAATGACAAAAAATACATAGCATCTAAAACTAAAGATGAGAATCATATGATTAGAATGAGGATGATCTTCTCTGAAATGCCCGGAAGATTGTTTTGGACCAGTTTGGGAGAATTTTCTTTGGCATGGAGTTAAATCCCAGAAATGAAAATTTTTTAAAATGCATGACAAACAATTGCAGATAATATAAGACCCTCTGTTTTGTGCCACCAGAATAATTAGCTTTAGCCAGTGGCAATTTACACTAGGTTTGCAACATATATTCACTCCTGAAAAATCTAGAGGAAGCATTAAAATAGAAGAGATGTAAAGCACATTATTTATGCCATATAAAGTCCTTACGATGAAATAATAATTCAGTATGCTGCTGTCGTTGAAAGGGTTAAATGTTTACCAACATTTGCCCATTTGCTATGCACACAAATCATTGCATGTAATTGGTTGGTGCACTATGCTGCAGATCAGCGATTTCTGAGAAATGCCGAGATTCAGTGGTTTTTTACTGGACTATAGTGTCCTGCATGCCCCATGTTCACAGGCATGGATTCGTCTCATAGCCCCTGGCTTAAAATGTGTATTGTGTTCATCCAGGAAAGTGTAAAGATGAAAAATGATAAGGTTTCACAAAAGCTGATTGATGGAAACAATAAGTTGTCCACTCCCCATCCCTTAGTAACAAAGCCATACATAGCAAGGAGTCCAGTTACACATAATGCACCTCACACCTTCTATTCATTGCTCTCTGCTCCAAACCACCTCAATAGGTACAGCTCACATTAACCGCTCAAAAGGTATTTGTGTGTAAGCTGGGAAGGCAACAAAGACCCTCAGCTTATGTAAACCAAGCAAGGGCAGGAAAAGCTTTGAATATGAGAGCAAATATCACTGTTCAAATGGAAACTGCTAAGACCACAACTTTTAAGTGAGAAGGGTACCTTTAAGTTACAAAAGTAAATACAGAAAAACAAAACCCTGTTTAGGAATAGCATTTTTCAAAGTTTCTGAATAGGATAACATTAAACGGGCAATATATTTTCTTTATGTCCACCAGCAGATACACAGCATTTTGGAATTTAGCATCACCTTCTAAATGACTGACCACCTCATGGTGCATTGACAGTATGTGACCCACACAGGTTTCTTTGTGGCTTCTTCTATGCATTAGAATCTAACTATGTATTAACCCACCTTGTAACTTATAAATAGATCCCATGAAAAAGTCCCCATTCCATGAACCATTTGGGAGACTCTGATCTAATCTACTGTAAGTAGTGCCAAATTAATTAGGTTTCTGTGCATTTATAGTACAGCAGCGAACTACAGGGCCAGTGTTTAAATAATGACCAGTATAAACTACTTAGTTTGTTTACCCTTTGTGTAATTAAGATGTTTCAAAAGATATACATGAGAACATTTGTATTTGCATATTGCAAGGTTTTTTGGAGTTCTAGACCCAGAGCATGTTAGTATCATTTTGCCTTAATGGTACATGGTAGATGTCAAACCTTTATGTGCCAAGAAACAATTTTTCTAGGGCAATGGGTTAATTCTCCAAGACAAAGCAAAAGAATGTAATGGTTCTTTTTTCATGAATCATTCATTGGGCAGAATCTAGAGGTAAACATGCGCCTAACAACACCCCCTGTATAGGCCAGGACTGGCCATCGATCGGATAAACCAGGAAAATGGTGCTGGATTCTCATGGGCTCATGCTGTAAAAGTGTAAAATCATAGAATGCAGCTGAGTGTATACAGCCAGTGGTCACATCGTCATTTACTGGCTTCTGGTTTAACTATCAGGGCCAATTTTAATCCCTAATCAAGCCCTGCTTCCATACAATTAAATAGATAAAGATGAGATTATAGAAGGATATGTTAATATAATGAAGCTCATCACTACTCTATCCTCATTTGGATAAATACTTAATGGAATTCCTCATACACCTTGATGGAATGGATGAAATCCAGCTAGATCTGCCAAGTGATGTCTAAACATGTGTAAATATCTAGGGGAATGTTTACTGAGTTTCGCAATTATAACCGGCTACCATTCCCGCTGGCAATAATAATATACATAATTACTAGGTGTGGCTTACATACCCTGGTGCCAATTTATTTTTCAGTTGCTTGGTTTGGTACACGTTTCTTATGTGGGATTTGTGCATACACTCCTACATTTCTCTTTCAAAAGGGTGACATTCTATTATCCACAACCAGCTAAATAAATTAATCTTTCATCTGTATATTTTCAGAATAGCTTTGAATAAACACTAGGTTTTTTTCACGTGTAGTTTAGGTACATATTATTGCCTGAAGTTCTTATTGTAAAGTTTGGGGGGTTTTAGCAAATACATTTGTGTGTTTCCCATTTTGAGTTTTTTTCCTGGGAGGGCGCATTTTGCAGAAAGCAAGTTTTATGTATAGACATTTTATTGATATTGGTAAATATCCAGCATCCCATCACAGAGCAGCTTTGGAAAACTGTTAGGATCCTGTAACCTGGTAGAGGCCCTGCCAGGGATAACAGCAGGCATGCCAAATACAATAATATAAAGTGTACCAGTTTTCACGTTGCTAAAATACAAATTTGGTAATGATGATACCTTTGTTGGCCAACGATCGAGGACTCTTCCTCAGGCAAATGTCCATAGCTATCATGGGACAATTCTACTGTCATAAAGATGCACATATGTAGTATGAATAGGACCAGAGAAATTAATTTTGAAGGTGTCAGGTGTTAGAAGTGAGGTTTCCTAGACAAAAGGAGAAACAAGTAGGACAAGCTGGCCCTGAGCCTGCTCACTGGGCATAGATAAAAAGGTCTGAAGAGAGAGATTAACCGTGCTCATCCTGAGTCTCCATACAAGAGCAGACGGTATGTCACTGCCCTGGGAGCCTGTCATATGTGCCTTTTTATATGGTCTGGGAGTTTTGTGACACCTGAGACAATGAGACTTGTCGAGCGTGGAAGGTTTGGTTCCTTCAGCCCTATCATCTTACCAACATTTGCCCATGAAGTGAGGATACAAACTACTCTCCTGTTACAGAATAGAGAATATGTCTTCAGCACACTTCCTCTGAAAGTGGCCTCACTGAGGGTTTAACAGCTGAGGTTTCACTAAATTTGTAAAGGAGGAGGAACAAATGTCCACCTAGAGTCATCAAAATATAGAACCTAGAAACATCTCTTATGACTCCATCATTATAAAAACACCAATGTGTTAAAAATGTGTTCTATCATTAGATAGTGAGTGTTTATAACCTAACAAGGACAAAGTACACCTCCTAAAGGGTAGCTTGAAAAGAGAGAATTAGCATAGTGAAAAATCTGTATGTTTCTCTTTCATCAAGTTCCAGTAATTTGCATTGAAGAAAAAGGTTTGTTAACACTGAACCTAACCTAACATTAAGTTAATAACCATTTAGTACTAGGGGAGTGCAAGCTTTTAGTCAGACACTAGATGTCATTGCACAACAAGACACACACGCATTCATTGTTCCACATGGCAGCGGCTTAAAAGCAGATACATGATTGTATGGATATGTAATTATTTATACTCTGAGGGGTTTATCCTAATGTAAATACATTAAATGAATAATGGAAAAACGTGCAGAAAAACAAAGAAACTTTCAGTCAGCAGCTCCTATTTATGTGCAACATTAAGGACTTCTAAAGTTCTGCCCAACATCTTAGGTGGCATAAGAAAACATTTCTCTCTGTACTAACAAGCTTAAAAATTATTTTAGATTCTGGATATGGCCCAGGTTCCCATTTTGTTGCCATTATTTAATTTGTACCATGCTCTTAGTACTACTTAGTGACCAGAACTTGGGAGTATAGAAGCGATTGATCTTCACAGCTCTCCTTACACCCCGAGGGTGGGTTTAAAAGGACATGGTGACTAAGTAACATGTTACAACTGCTTCCCAGTGTGTTATTTTCAGTTTACAAAAGAGCCATACACTACCACAACCAATGATTAATGCTATTAAAAGGTGACAGTCTCTGTTCGATTGTATTTACAAAGAACAATTATGGTAAAGAAAAGTACAGTAAATGAGGAGCATTGAGAATGATTATCAATGTGCTGTGATAGTAGCACTTCATCCCCAAATGTTGCTTTAGAAATATAATACAAAGGTATGAACAACTGAATGCCGTGGGATCACACTTATCTGCAGTTATATTCGTGTTCATTATGTGACCAATGTAAAGTCAGCATAACTCTCCATTCTTGCTGCACTCTATGAAATATTAATTTTAAACCATTTTCCACATTGATAGAAGTGCTATACATCTTTATATTAGAGATGAGCGTACTTAAAAGTGCACCTATTATGATCTAATGGCTTAAGTGACACTAAAATCCTGGTGACAATCTTTCACAGCCTTTACAGCCTTTTCAGTGTTTTGTTAGAGGTCAAATGGCAAATAATGTATCCTTACCACTACTGTAGCCTTCCTACAGAAAAAAAGTATTTTCTTGCAAAAACTGTGTGGTAACGGGCAGTGGGGAAGACAAACACTTGTTGGAATATGGCAGTGAAGGAGTTACAGTAAGTGCATATGTATAAGATTTCATTGCTCATACTCCATACAAGGGCCCCTAATCTGTGCGACTTCCTTGTGATTCATTATTGCCAGGCGTCTCATAAAAGTGGCTACTGTTTCCAAATCCCATTAGACACATTTAAATCACACTTACCAGTTCCCATTAAATTAATAGAACTATTTACAGTTATTGACACCCCACTGCTAAGATAACTATGTGTACTCACTGAATCCCCTATTAGAAATGTATCTAGTTACAACTTCCTATCCTAATTAGAAATATAATTAGATACAGATGCTTTAGTGGACATTACTTGCAGAGCTAAGTACTCAAGGTTCACACAGAAAAACACCTGGTTCAGTTACATCTCCTCGCTAATTAACATCTTGCGTATCAGTTTGTAAAAAAAGCAGGGAATTCACATTCTTGGCCACAGGTACATACAGCAAGTTTCAGGTGTGTTTGGAGATCTGATTGGGCTGTAGTAGTTGTGAGCTAGTTTTGGATGTGTGACCTAGACATTTCATTTCAACTTAATCCAGAAGCTAAAATGGTTTTGCCAAATGTACAGTATGCTAAAATGCTGTATAAAATGGAGTATTTTCTTTCTGATACATTGAGGTTACATTTGGAGGTTTGGTTGGGTGATGCTTTGCATTTATGTAAATAGACGCTCACTTTTAAATGTGTTTCTTGGTTTTCCAAAATTTTAAATGGCAAAAGTAAGCACTTGGGTCATCAAGTTATGAAAATGAAAGGATATAGAGATCTGCATAAGGCTACATGGCAATAGCACCCAAATCTAGAAAGAAACAAGGAAGGGTGGTCAGAACAGGTCTTTGCAACTACATAGTCCTCTAGCTAAGAGAAAAATGTTGTCTGTATTCTAAAGATGGTGGAAAATGCGACTTGGTTCCATGTCCAAAAGTTCATGTTTCTGTCCAGAGTTCTAGCCAGTTCATTCATGACTCATTCATGATGTTAACGTCAAGCGATAGACATTTATGTTTCGAAGCATGCAACATAACAGGAAGAAAACAGAGACGTATACGTCATGATGTCAAATGAATATTTGTAGTTTCCACACACCTTTTGCAGGTGTTAGCGTTCCCATGAGAGTTACCACAAAAAATAGCAGTTGCTGCAAAGAAAAGAAAATACATGGGGTACAAATTCGAATTCATGGGAAGGGAATCAAAGGATCCCTTAGATGATGGCAAGACTATTCCTCCAGTTTGAGGACATTATGTACGCATAAAAATAATTGAGCTGAGGAGTAAGGCCTGTTAGATGGCCATATAATGAAGGGTGCTCAAGTAATTTGACCTGAGCTGTCTATTTCCAGCATTTCTTGAATTAGGGTCTTTACCACAGTTTAACAGGATAATATAACACAATGCTAGAGAAGCATAGATATGACAACCTTTTCAACATTCCCATGGCCACTGTGGACTTTTGTACCAAAGGAAGTAGGTGTATAAAAGTTAATTGAGGCATTGAGGCCTACTTAGAGTAGTTTTATCTCAACAGTATTGGACAACCATGCTTGGTGCCTTATTAAAACGGTACATTTTTTGTTGGCGTGAGATTGTGCTTTACTAGTGAGTGTTACATCTTCAAATTTAGTTGCCAATCACCGTTAGCTCTGTCTATACAAATGTAACTGATTGCTGTCTCATACTGCATTACCATTCTAATAACTTAGCACAATATCACTTTCTAGCTGCAGCTGCACTACAGATATTTAATGGCTCTGCATATGCAGTTTCGAATACTACAACACATATACATAAATAACAGTTTAGAAGTAAGAACTTCAGTCATTCTGACTAAAGTTTAATTTTAAACCTTCACAGTGCAGCCGTACAGGTGAGCTCTCTGTTATGTACCTGCTCTGCGCTGGGTTTCATGGTAAAAGTCTGTGTGCGTCTTGTTAGGGGGCCGAATGATTTGAGTGAAGCAAGCCTATGAATGCGACAGCTTGAATTTATATCAAACAGTCAAGATGGGCTGTGTAAAGTGAGATTGATACACACAGGCGTCAGCCAAAGTACTATGTGGCAGAAACTAATCTGAACATCAGTTATCCTTCAGTAAAAGTGCTTTTCCCTCACCCTGCTGTCTTATGCTTTCTGTTAAATGTTTGCTCAAAAACAAGCCTAACAACTTCAGTGGGTTTCAATGTCTTAGTGGCCCCCAAGGATTCTTGGTGCAGAAGTAAGTCCTTTGAAATTGTCCCTAATCTGCTAAGGACATCTGTATTTTTTCCTCTATAATATCATGATCCATTTAGATCCAAAAAGGGATACATACATGGAATGGGGACCCTGAACACAACTTGCAGGGGTTCCTAGGATGTTGTGTTATATCGCTGCCTGTAAATAAGAAGCCAACAGTTTGCATAAATAAGGCATTACAAACGGTGACCCTACAGGTAACTCTGGATTCCAGCAGCCGTTATTTGGGCAGGCTTTTACAGTAAACAGTATTTATATAAATTTGATACCAGCTGGAGAGCAGTCAATTGTAAGAGCTTTTCAATGTGGCTGTGTTGTGGAAGGTGAGACACTGTGGAAATAGTGGGCAGATTGGGTGGTGCCACACGTGCATTCAGGCATGTCTCTGCTGACTCTCTGCTTGTCCCAGAGGAGATCCAGTTGCAGGGCTGCATTTTTTCTCAGCATATGTAACTCTGTGACACTTTAAACTAATGCAGATCACAACACTGCCCTGAGGGGCGCAGATGGAGACAAATGAAATATTTATGTCGCAGAATGATATGTGTCTGCGTGTGTTGGAGGGTAAAATGCTTTATATGCTGAGATTTGGCTACTTTAGGATTTAATCTGCCAAAGTAAAGTATGTGATATTATTTAATCTTTTGGATTATTCATAAAAATTGATTTTTATCATCACTTTAGACCATCTTCTGTGGGTAATTCACCAATTTACCCAAATTCCATTTATTATGTCTTCAGACAGAACCATTCTATTGCTTTCCACAATGCATGTTGTCGCTGTGTTTGGCTACTAGGTGGGGCTAAGGTAAAACAGATAAAAAAAATAACATGCAGCTGTAGAAAAATATTATATTAAAGAAAGAAATCAGTCCAATATTGTTTTTTGATAGGAGCTTCCCTTTAACTACATTTGCTTGACATTAGCCTACAATAGACACAGCCGTTGTTTCACTCAGCTTTATAATCTTTTTTTCTCTCAGAGGTAAACCATTCCCTGAGCTCCATCAGTGGCTGCAGTAGATATCACAGCATCTGCCGAACATTGGAGGTGTCCTGTTTACCTCTTGATAGATTCAGTTTGAACAGCAGCCTACATGAGGCCCCTTCAACTGTGAATCCGACTTGGCCACAGGGATTGCTTAATTGAGAGGCCACCTCTTTCAGCTTCCCTTAGTCTCAGCTGTGAATTTATTTTCTTTATGTTTTTATCTCTCAATCAAGTCTGTGACCCTTCTTCTGTTGCTTCCTTCTCATTCTCACTCAAACACATTCTGCATTCCTCTTGACTCCTTTGTGATTCTCGGTAAGCTGACCAGGACAACAATACAAATGGTGTTTGTCTCCGTGCAGTTCATTTCTCGGCCTTTCGTGGGATTTGGGAAACCTTTTTTTTCCCCTGCAATTCCAACCTTCTAGGCGTCTCTCTCCCTAACTGGGAGAGGTGAGAACCCCACAAGGAAATACCGGACGAAAGAAGGCAGTAAATTATGCTTTCCAGATAGCAGCCGGATGAGAGGTATTACATTGGGAGTTGGCATCTCTGTGTCTGTTCTCCAGCAGCTCATTCCTTTGCAACCCATTCACAGTGACCTCATCTCTCTGTCGTTTCTCTAAGAAAGGGCCTGGCTGAGTCACAGTGTAGTTAAACTTTATGAGTGCCTAACGTGTTACACTATGAAACAGGCATGTTAAATGTGTTAATAAAACAAAGCCTGTAAACTTGGCCTCTTTGCAAGTACTCAGTCTGGAACCAAATCCATGATTTTGCAAGCACGTATCCTGATGAGCAGAACACATGTATCACATGAAGAAAATACGTGTGTCTCGCAAAGTATCCCATGCTCCAAGAAAGTGATAAGTCGTGGCTTATACAAAGATATAACAAACAGCTGATACATCTAGCCTAATTCTAAGAACACGTAACTGAAGTGTCATTTGTCCTGAATGTTAAAAGGATGGAGCAACAGCTCCCATTCTGTAAGACAAGACAGTAAACAATTATTCCTATTAATGTAATAGTTCCAGTGATTTTCTGCTACCTGGAAATGGATTGCATTATAGGAATTTACTGAGAAATTGCACAGTTTTCATATAACATCACAGAACCTGCACTACTCAGCAGGCAGGGACGCAGACTAGACATTATTATTATTAAAAAATATATGGAAACATTTAGTAAAAACCCTAGGCAAGTATATTGTCAAGATAAGGTGCCATAAATAAATAGATAAATAATTGCAAAATGGGGGTGAAATTAGTATTACATTAGATTTTACAGTGCACAAAAATGGGAAAGTGTGATAAAAGTAAGAAGAAACTCCTCACTCTTACATAAGAGCTCTCAGGACCATGCAGTCTTAAGCCATGTCAGAATTATCCTACACTTCCTAAGTGTCTCATTCTGACTATACCAGCTTCTGGACCCCAAAGAACCCATCCCTGCCGCTAGCCACATATCCCTAACACAGGTATTCTGTTTTGGGCATCTGAAAGTTTGGAGCTGTATGTCTGTCCTGCCATAGGGACATAGCTGCCCCAAGACATTTTGCTGCCTGGGACCAAGAAGGCTATGCTGCCACTCCCACCAAAAAAGAAAAATATTCTTCTATCTCTCAATGGTTCCCTTTCACGATTCCTTCTACCCTTCCTACCACGCCCACCTCTACCTCTTACCTCATGCATATCGTTTATCTTCTGCACTTCCTTTGCGGGAACATGTAACGTGTCTTATGACAACCCGTTGGATGCCTTGGCTACTGGGTGTCTGGGAGCAGATGTGAGTGCGGGGCCTGGATCTGATCGGCGGAGCAGCGTCCCTCTGATTAATGAGCCCCAGACAGCTGCTGTCCCTGCTTCCTGGATCCAAAACTATGGTAGGACTGGCTCTACATAGGTAACTCCTCTGATGGCCCTCCGCACTTGGAACCCAGAGATCTGTATAATACTGCACACGTGCTTATTGTTGGTCATAAAGTAAATCACACTGGAACCAGTGAGGGTGTAAATTCTGCAAAATGTCATTGTGACTAAATTGAAACACATAAAGAAGATTCAGGTAGCCGACACAGGTATTTAAATCAGAGCAGCTAAGCAGGCTATTCTTCCTCTGTCCTTTTGCCATCCCTTGCATGAAAACCATGTTCCTGTTGCTATTGTTCCTTTCAGTACAACCAAGTTGCCAGTTAAAAGTCCCATACAGGCACTCACTATGTGTCATTTAATTAAATTAACAGCACTGTAGTATTACTCTCACTCTATACCCCTATGAAGAAAAGACATTTCAGCAACAGGCTGACAGAAGAAAACTGGCCTACCGCCTGTCCCCACTTAAGCCCCACTGAGAAGACTGAAGCTTCTAATAAATCTTTATTAGAGTATCCACAGTTGTAAATATATATATTTTTTTATATATTTTTAAGAATGTATGAGCTAATAGTACGCTGTGAGTGTCATATGGCCAGCTTATTGGAAATACAGCAGGTAGTAATTTGATCATGTAAGTGACCCCTCTGTTACAGGTAATCCACATTAACAAGATGGTAAAATGGATTTATTACCACATCGTGTGCAGGCTTTTGGTTCCTGAAAAGGAGGCAGACGAAGACGATTCAGATGAGGTCTCAGTGACAAAAGGAACCATCTTTATTGTGAATCGGGGGGGGGGGAATCGGTGACAGGATCTCCCATACATTAACACTAAACACGGAGCTAGGGGTATATCTGTTCCATAGAGAACTGCTGCTTTACAATTGCTGTCCAAGCCTCTGAGGACGCTTTACATTTTATAGTATGCCTTAAATAGAACATTGAGATTTTTATTTTTTGACCTTTTTTCACTTTAAATAATGCTGCATATTAGTTTATGTGCATTAAAACACATTACATGCATTTTACATACTAATGAGCAGTCGTAAATACAGTAGATATATATTTTTGTTACACGTATGGAAAGTTGTTGCTTGCTTTTGCAAATATGCATCAAAGAAAAGAAAATTAGTGCTTCAATTTGAACATTTTCCCTCAAATATGCAATAGGGACCCACTGCATATTTCTAGTAACTTCTGACACTGAGAAACTACTGCACCCATAATTCACAGCTAACACGTACCGAGACAATTTTTGACTGAGCATAATAAAAGTTCTAAAACAAAAACACCTGAAAACATGTGACTAAATCTGCTCCATTTTTAGGAACCCTGGCAAGAGGAACAGGGCAGTTATACCCCAGGCTTCTCTGATTTTTTGAGCCATTTTGACCTTACCCTGAATGCTGCCAGCCCTCCTGTGTCCGTACCTACGTTTAGAAACATGTTTAGAACACTTTTGAAGGATATTACATTTCAAATCCCAAATATCCTAATTTTCCAAGCATGCTGTCATATTTCACAATCACTGTATGTGATGTACACATAAGAATTGTACCTGGGTTTATATTCTTCAAAGATGGAATCCAAAACCTATAAAAATGCAGAGGAATCATATAAAAGGTCAAGTAACCAGACCAATGTGAGTTACTCATGTCTAACTTTAAATTTATAGCATAAAAAACACTAAATGCTACAAGGATTCCTAAACTGTAGGGAATGGTTTTAATCTCCCACAGCTGCTTATGAAAAAAAACGTGCGGTGTATTTCCTAAAAAGAATTTAGGTAATTTAACAATCCAGCATGGGATCAGCAGGGGCATGAAACGTGGGAGCATTTGGAACAACGCGAAGTGTCCAGTACATCCAAAGTTAGTACAGTATACAATGTAGCCATGGACAAAGTACTATTGCTTCCGATATATATTAAATACCAAATGGAGAATGATGCATGGGTAACAGAACACCAGACTGAACCACGGGGGGCAGCAAGATCCTCTATAATTAACAAGCTAATATTGATTCTCTTTACCAGGAAACATAAAATGACCTTTGAAAAAGAAGTCTAGAAGCACTTTGTACTCCCTGCCATCTGAGCCAAATTTTTGACTGAGAGAATTTAGATGAGAATGTGACTGTTTGGATGGAAAAGGTAGCTGTCTTGAGCACCCCATTGTATGACCCTAACGACACCATTAGGGCACTCGGTATAGTGTAACACAACAGGGTTCCTAAATTCATTATGATGACTTGCTTGAATCCTCTCTCCATTACCCTGCTGTCCCCAGTGGCCTTTGGATAATGTACCTTCTGGAGCTTTTGACCTTTTAACCAGAAAGTGACATGACAAGTGGTTACAATTGATCCCTGATTTCTTAGTGTCAGAACATCTTAAATAAAGCAATCCCAAAGAGACTAAAAATATGGCCCAGCCAGATTGAGAAAGCAAAGGTCTTAATCACAGCTAATACAGTGTTATTAATCGTATGCAGTATGTGTGTGTTAAATCATGCCTGGTTTACACATACCTATTTTGGAATAAATCCACTTTGAAATAAGTATATACCGGTATATATATATATATATATACCGTATTTGCTCGATTATAAGACAAGGTTTTTTTCAGAGCAAATGCTCTGAAAAATACCCCTCGTCTTCTAATCGGGGTCGTCTTCTAATCAGACCTCAAATAGAGTCTGATTAGGAGACTAAGATCCAGATCCCCCGCACTGCTGCAGGGGACCTGGATCCTCCTGTCTCACCCCCCCCCCATCATACACACACTTACCGGTGCTTCCTGCTGTATTGCCGGGGCAGCGGGTTGACGTCTACGCGATCCGCGTAGACAACGTCCGCTGCAGCCGGAAGGAGGTGTGGCTAGCAGCGGGGGTTGTCTGCGTCCGTCGCGCAAACCTTCCCCGACTGTCAGAGATCAGAGTTCCCCGCACCGGTGCGGGGAACTCTGATCTCTGACAGCCGGGGAAAGTATACGCGACGGACGCAGACAAACCCCCGCTGCCAACTCCACCTCCTTCCGGCTGCAGCAGAAGGCGACGTCAACCCGCTGCCCCGGCTGGAAGCACCGGTAAGAGAGGGCTGAGAGGGGAGGGGAGGGGAGAGTGTGTGTGTGTGTGTGTGTGTTAGTTAAATGGGGGTATAGGGTGTGTGTGTGTGTGTGTGTGTGTTAAATGGGGGCATAGGGCATTTCTGGAGTGGCGTTAAGGGGGCATTTAATAGAGCACTCTGCCTCCTGAAATGCCTTATACACCTATATGCCACTCTGCCCCATAATATGCATTTTAACCCCCTAAATGCCAGAGTGGCATATAGGGGTATAAGGCATTTCTGGAGGCAGAGTGCTCTATACAATGCCTTTTAACTCCCTTAATGCCACTCTGCCTCCTGAAATGCCTTATACCTCCCTATATGCCACTCTGCCCCATAATATGCATTTTAACCCCCTAAATGCCAGAATGGGATATAGGGGTATAAGGCATTTCTGGAGGCAGAGTGGCATATAGGGGTATAAGGCATTTCTGGAGGCAGAGTGGCACATAGGGGGTCAAAAGGCATACCATGGGGCACAGTGGCATATAGAGGGTTAAAAGGCATATCATGGGCCACAGTGCCATATTGGAGTGGCAAGCCTGGGGGCAGATGTGCGTAACTGGGGGACAGGTTGGAAAATACAAGAAATAAAAACAAAAAAAATATTTTTCTCAATCATAGCTTTTATTAAAAAAAATAGTTTACATGAATTAACATTTACTGGTAAAACTTTTTTCCTTTAGGGTCGTCTTATATTCAGGCTTTTTCTTTTTTTCCTAAGTTAATATTCAGATTTTGGGGGGTCATCTTATAATCAGGGTCGTCTTATAATCGAGCAAATACGGTATATAGACATGGACAGGTAGTTTATATATATATATATATATATATATATATATATATATATATATATATGTATAGTTTATATATATTATATATATATATTAAAGTATTTATTTACATTTAAGTGTAACACAAGTGCTAAGAAATAAGTAGAGCATTTCCTCTACCAGTTATTTTAACCTTTCCACCGCTCATGAGATGATACGTGTATAAGTCACCCCTTTCTATAGTAGTTCTTCTGATTTCTTCCTAGCATGTCCCCTAATGCCTCAATGCTCAGGAATTTGCTTTTCATTTAAATACATTGGACAAGTTCCATTATAGCTATCTTTTCTCCAACATAACTATGTTGAGATAATAGCACCTTTAAAGGAAAAGTGACTAGGCCATTTCTACACAAGTAAAACTGTTTTTAATGCATATGGTCTATTTTGAAGCCTTCTGTCACTTTTAAATGAATACACAGACAGATGTCTGTATAGTCAGATATTCTGTAATCCAGGGGATCGCTTTATTCAAACATATCACATACCACTCAAGTATTTCAAAGACTGAATAATGTGTCTTCCTGAACCCGGTCTGCCCAAGGGTTTCTGGGTCACCTGGTTAACCATGTCTGTAGCACCCCCATCCAGCAGACATTTCTTTATCCTCAAAACCATTTGAAAAATGACTTTAATGGGAGTGCCACTGAGCATGTAAAGGAAACATATTTACATCACCATTCACAAACAACAAGAAAGAGAAATTCTGTATCAAGCTTCCATCAACTCAATAGGCTGATTATGTATAAGACAGGGGTGTCCAAGTTTTTTCTGCAGTGGGCCGCTTCATCAGAATTGTATATGTGCGAGGGCCGCACTCATTTTTCATTGTGAGAAAATATGGCCTTTTTATAATTTATGCAGATTAAAATAAAATAAATGACACAAAACCTTTACTTTTCCTCTCATTGAATTCTGGGCCTAGAAAGTTTTGTGACTAGAAATTCAGAATTCTGGATAAGTAAAAATGAAATAGTTCTATTTATTCTAGGGATACACCAAAATGAAAATTCTGGACCAAAACCGAAAATTCAGGGTTCACTTAGCCGAAAACGACCCCCCACCTTTAAAAATAATAAAAAATCCCACACTTTTAATAAGAGTAAATTACACACCAAAATTGTACAAAAAAAATTAATAATGTTGTTATTGTATTTTTTGTCCAATTTTGGTGTGTTAACCACACTTTTATTAAAAGTAACACAATTGGACAATTGGACAAAAAATTGGACAAAAAAAATCAACAATATGACTAGGCATGCTATAATACCCAGGCAACCCGTAAATCATCCCAAGCCAGCCAGTACATGCTGGTACAGGGTGGGTGTAAGTGCAGACCCCATACTGCTGGCAGCATCAATACACAAGGGGGCAGCTAGCCAGGTTTCAGCATGTACTGGCTGACTTGGCATGATAGGAGTGTGATTGCTAACAGCAATCACAGTCCAATCATGCCTAGGTTCCAGCACTTACACATCCATGCTATCACACACACACAAATTCATTCATTCACAGATTCAATCACGCATACTCATTCAAACACCCTCCCCACCCCCTTACCTGCACTGCATCCCTCGATGCCGCTCACAGACTTCAGCAGGGGGCGTGGCCTTCCTCTGCCTTCTCTTGTACTGCACAGAGGAGCCAGGACTGGAGCAGAGTCATGTGATTGGTTTCCGTTTCCTCTGTGCAGTACAATAGACCCTCCCACAGGGCTCTTGTGATCCTGGCTGCCGATCTCACGCGGGCCGCACCTGGAGGTCCCGCGGGCCGCATGTTGGACGCCCCTGGTATAAGATATATAATTTTTTTGGTACACATTTAACTTTGAATGTAATCAAACTGCTAAAATACCTGGAAAACATCTACAACTAGTCCAAACAATGTTGCCACACAATGAGAAAGACACCTGGCTATGATCACCAGCTGAAATTTAATTCTCTAATCAGAATTCCCTAAATTCACTCAGAAAGCAGAAGTTTTTTTTAACATTAGAGAGGGTTACCAATAAATTGATTCAAGTGATAATGCACAGTCACAGTACATGTGTGATGGCTGCTTAGTAACCTGATCATATAAATCTATGCACATTTTTACCCCGAATCAATATGACTTGTTTGGATGAAAGATAAACATGTATATCACTAGATACTTATCTATGATAAGTATCAGTATACACTCAATGAGAAATCAGAGTTTTTTTATAGAATTACCAGTCTACGAAGATGTTTGGAGGTGACTGAATATTTGGAGTGCTGCAATATGAGGGATAATTACAAAAGAGGCAGTTTTGTCATCCTTGTGAACTCATTATAATGTAATGTTTTTTCATGCCAGATGCATATCACTTTGAATTGAAGCTCCCTAAATAATGAGAGCCATATATTGTACCATGCTTGGGTTAAAATGGATTGTATGGAAAAAGTACGGCCTTGGTATTATTATTTATTGTTTGATATAGACAGGTACAGCATAACTCTTATCAATATATACTGAGCCAGACATTGATGGTGGTACAGCGTAACTTCCATCACTATATAATGAGCCAGACATTGACAGTAGTGCAGCATAAACCCTATCGCTATACACTAAGCCAGACACAGCCTGCCTGTGCCACCACTGATGCTTAAATGGCCTGCCTGTGCAACATCTGCCCCTGAAACAGCCCGCCTGTGCCACCTCTGCCCCTTAAGCAGTCTGCCTGTGCCACCTCTGCCACAAATCAGCCTGCCTGTGCCACCTCTGCCCCCCCCAAACAGTCTGCCCATCCCATTACTGCCCCTAAGCACTTACTCATTTATTCATTCACCCATTCACTCTCCTGCACCCCCTTACCTCTCTAGTAGGTGGGGGGGGAAAGAGAGTTTCCTCGCACAGTGTGCGAACTCCGGAACGGTAAGCTGCGTGCCCGCGTTAGATATCTGCTAGGCCGGACAACTGCCCCTGCCCCCCTTAGTTACACTACTGCGTAAAGAAAGAACAGGTCACGAGGACCCTGCCCAAAGTAGCTCACAATCTTGAGAATATAATAAAAATAAAAGCTTTTTTGCATAATTACAACACGATCAGACTGATTATATTGGAAGCACTTCTGATGACCCTGATTATAAGACAACCCCCAAAAATTTGAATATTAATAAAAAAAAAGTTTTACTAATAAATATTAATTCACATGTAAACAATTTTTTTTTTATTATAAAAAAAAAACCAAGATCGAGAAAAATGCATTTCTTGTTTTTATTTCCGATTATTTGCCAACCTGCCCCCCAGTTATGCATATCTATGCTCCAGACTTCCTGGTAACTAGTGCGGGTAGCCGGTGGACGTCTTTGCAATGCATGTAGCCAACCTATGCTGCTGCCCGGAACTTCCACCAGTGCTTCTAATTAAAAGATCCAACTGGGTCCAGTTCCTCTAGGCTATCAGTCTACCCTTTGTGCCACATGTACTGTATGCTTTTGGCTTAGTATGGCTGTGCCTTATAATCAGAATCTGGAAAACCATAACTAGGGCTACCATTTTTTCTAGAACAAAAATGTACCAGCCTTATTATTGGTTAAAATAATATCGTTTTTTTACTGGCCTGCTAGTAATATACCAACTATAAAATATATTTGCTGTTTACAAACTACAATACAATACTTTGTTGACATAAAGGTCAAACTATTGGCCATACCTGCTGTGAGCCAGCACAGCTTTTCTGGTCTATGAAGCCATCTTGCATTAATCATTATCATGTTTCCAGCCTCATTATAAGATATAGACACATAGAAACGTGATAATATATGCCTATAATTATTTATTGTATTTATATAATTATATTATTTTATATATTGCCTGACATCAGCACTCAGTGAATCTCAAATTATGAACTGGGTGACCCTAACATCATTACTTTCTCCAATAGTATCCAGATAGTCTGGGAAATTGTTGACCTTTGAAAACAAAACAATGGACTTTTTTTTACTAAAAACATGTTTTTTTATTTAATTGTTTGCGTAGCAGTGATTTAAAGGTGTTTTCTTATGTTTTTCCACTCCTTGCAGACCACAGACACAGCAAGCATTTCAGTTATCAAGTATGCAAAGGGTGCATTGAGGGATCATGTTTTAATGACAATGCCTGTACATGTACGGGCACAAAATACATTGTTTTCAATGGGTTTAGGGACCGCCCATTGTTCTTAAGGGGTTAATTAGGGGAGTATAAAATAATGCTGTTGAACAGAGCTTACCATAACTACTTTAACGTTGTGGCAGTACAAATTAGTATGACTGGCAAAAGCATTGCTAAGGCACAGAAAATTCTGTATTATGTGTTATTGTATTTATCAAATGTTCTTTTTCTAAATAACCATATAATACATTGTTCTTGTGTAATGACAAAGCTTAAGGCGCCAAAGGAGAACTAAGGCTTATGCAGTCACTTATTAACCTTTTGCACTGCACCCCAGCCACCCTCTTCTCAGCCAGCATCTTCATTGTATTAAAACTACCTTTATGATGGGAGGGGTCTGATCACCCAAAGGATCGCCCCCCCCGGTTAACAAGCCCCACTAGACCTGCCACCCTAGGCCAGGATACGTCACTGGACAAAGTTATGTAACAAATAGAACTGAACAGTAGTCTCAACTCTACCCTGTCTAGTTTTGCTTCCCTGGGACTTCTACCTTGGACCTGCTGCCCTGGGCCTAACCTGCCTAGGCCAGAATATGTTGCTGGATTTTAGAAATCCTAGGCCCTCCTTTTAGACCTGTTGAACATTTGACATAATAAATGTTACTGGTATACCTGTCCTGCTCATCTTTAACGAAAAATAATTGGGCTCTCTAGTATTTTAAGCAAATAAACCTCAGCAAATATATCATTTTATTCTTTCATCTGTTGAATTATGCAAAAAACACAGAGAAAGGGTTAAGAAGCCTTTTTCATTCAGTTGCTATGGAAATAAGTTATAAGTGCCTGCTTTTGTGTCAGATGGTAGTCAAGCATTAATTCAAAATAAAGGAATAGGGCAACATTTCACATTATTTATTTAGCCCCTACAAATTGCGCAGCATAAAACAGTAAAACAATTTTGGCCGAACCCAGTGATTTTTTCAAATTTTGACAGCATAACTCCCATCAATATATACTGAGCCTGACATTGCTGGTTATACACCATAACTCCCATCAATATATACTGAGCCAGACATAACTCCAAATATATGCCATCTGTATATTAATATCCCCTTTTAATTATATGTGCTATGCCATTGGTGTAAGCTTTCCTAGTTTTTACACCAAGTAGTTTTAGGTTAAACACGTGTCCAATAATTACACTTTGAAAGTTAATTTAAATATATAAGAGGACACGCTATACCATGAATGCAGGAGAAGCTATGGGCCATCAGAATGCACTATTAAGAATATGAACATTAATTGATCACAGATCAACAAATTCAATGTTTATGGTGTAAACAAATTTAGATTAAAAAAACCAAATGTACACTAGTATTCATTGACCCACATAGCAGGCATAGGTGGCACACCCCAAAGGCCAGACCCAGCACCCAGACTGCATCCACAGAACTTGCCCAGCACCCAGATTGCACATATGGGACTTTGCCCCAGCACCCAGATTGCATGCACAGGACTTGCCCAGCACCCAGGTTGCATCAACGGGACTTTCCGGTCACCCAGATTGCACATATTAGACTTTGCCCCAGCATACACATTGCCCTTATAGGATTTACCTGGCACCCAGATTGCAGTTGTAGGACTGTACGTTGCTTCACTGCTGAGCGACGGTATATGAAGTAATATCCTGGTACTTAGCATCAAGTGCTGGCACCAGGACGGAGCAGTGAGAAGATAATTTTTTCTCTCAACCAATACTTTCCTAGTATTTAGAGGGTTAACCGTGCTTCATCTGACTCTGGTTCTGCAACCTGATGACTGACTTAGCTCAGCTGTGCAGAGTGCAGAGTTCAGTTGCTGCAGACTGGTTGGAATTATGGTATTTCTTTAACATATTTAACTGATTAACTTTGTTCTTTATATCATTAAGCAAATTCTTGAGGTGTATATTTCACTAAAAACCTGGCCTTCCTGTATCCCTCTGGGATGTGAGCAGAATAATTTTTATTGAAGAGGAGTTCGGCTAATTTTGGCAGTGACAAAACGGCTACTACTAAATTTGTGAGCTGTGCTCTGTCTGGTTGGTAAGATGCTAAGGTCAGGCACAGTACTCACGGACTACAGAGATAACTTTCAGTGTTTATTTCTTCAAACATATCATGTTAATAACCTACAATGTAATCAGTTGCATAGAGGAACATGATACAATTTTTTCACAATTATCGAATGGCAGTTCTGGAATAATTGGAATTAGGTTTGAAACTGCCTGCATCCTTAAGTGATTGCCCAGTTTGCCAAACTCAAATGCCAATAGTTGATATCACAGGTTATACCAGAGCTAACTATAAAGGGGCAAGTGAACTGTAATCCGATCCTGGGGAAACTTAACGAGACAATGTTGACAGGAAGTGTTTGCCAAAGTGAATGCAATTACTATTAAATGTGCAAGTTTAGCTGCCAATTTTCTCAAGCACAAAGAACACCAACATTAATGCTAAAAAAAATACATATATACACCGATCAGCCATATGTCATCATGACCACCTGCCTAATATTGTGTAGGTCCCCCTTTTGCTGCCAAAGCAGCCCATTGAGACATGGACTCCATTAGACCTCTGAAGAAGTGTATCTGGCACCAAGACGTTAGATCCTTTAAGACCTGTAAGTTGGAAGGTGGGGACTCCATAAATACATCCTGGTACCATGTGTTCTTTAGGTAAGCAATGCACATGCGCCCTGCCATACACATGATGCAAAAGAAAACATGATTCATCAGACCAGGCCACCTTCTTTTATGGCTCTATGGTCCAGTTCTAATGCTTAGGTGTCCATTGTTGGAGCTTTCGGAAATGGACAGGGGCCAACATGGGCACCCTGACTGGTCTGCTGCTACGCAGCCCCATGCGCAATAAACTGCGATGCACTGGGATTAACCTTTCATCAATTTTAGCTACTGTAGCTCATCTGTTGGATTTGACCACACAGGCCAGCGTTCGCTCCCCACGTGCATTAATAAGCCTTGGCCGCCCATGACCCTTTAGGCGGTTTACAATTTTTCCTTTCTCTGACCACTTTTGATACTTTTTGGTACTGACCACTGCCGACCAGGAACATCCCAAAAGAGCTGCAGTTTTGGAGATGCTCTGACCCAGTTGTCTAGCCATCACAAGTCGCACAGATTTTTACGCTTGCTCATTTTTCTTGCTTCTAACAAAATGTTCACTGGCTGCTTATTATATCCCACCCATTGACAGATAACAAGAATACCAGTCTTATTCACCTCACCTGTCAGTTGTCATATATATATATATAATTTAAAGACTTTTAGGAGGGACAAGGACATAGGCAGGAGTGTGTATGACTAGCATCTACCACCAGTGGTGTCGCTACAGGGGAGCAATTGCCCCGTTGCCCCCCCACCGAATTTGGAACCACCCATCCAGGGTCGGACTGACCCACCGGGAAATTTCCGGCACCTAATGAAATTAAAGCGGCTTGCGTGCAAGAGTTCCTCGTGACAGGGAGAAGATCGTCACGTTGGAGGAGAGCAGGAAAAAAACCACAAAAATGTATCACCAAAAAATAGGGGGTTAAAGGAAAGCAGACCCATATTCAAGGGAGGGGTTGAATTGCCTTGGGACATCATTAAAAATTAAATAATACATCACATGGCATCACAAAATCAATATAAACAGGGTGTGTGTGGGTGGGGGTAATACACATGGCAGTGGGGGGCATCAACAATAGACAAGCATGTGCTTGGGCATCACATTAACCAATACAAAAATGGTGGGGGCACCAATACACAAGGGAGGGGGTTAGTTGGGGCATCAAATAAATAAATGCAATACACAAGGGTGTGGGGGAATAAATGCACAAAGGGGGCAATACAATATGGGGGAATTCCCACAGGGGGAGTCCCGGCAAGGGAGATTGTTAAAGCACATCGTGCAGACGTGCCGGCAGCGGAGGTTGTTTATGCTCGACGGTGAACGTCTGCGCGGTAAGCTTTAACAATCCTCCTTACCAGTGCAGAACGGTATACAACTTCCGGTGCCGGCACTTCCGGCGCAGTTGTATACCGTTCTGCGTAGAATAGATGTCCGGGAGTCTGCACTGGTCTAAGGGAGGGGGGCACATCTCGGAGGGGGACACAGAGTGGCAGCATATCTCGGGGGGGACACAGAGTGGCAGCATATCTCGGGGGGGACACACACAGAGTGGCAGTGTGTGTAAAGGCAGGGGTGTGTGGTGAGGGCAGTGTATAAATGTGTATGTATGGACATGCGTATGATAGTATGTGTAGATATATATATATATATGTGTGTGTGTGTAAGGGTAGTGTATGTATGTATATGTCTGTGTATGGGCAGTGTATATGTATATGTGTGTGTAAAGGAAAGGGGTGTGTGAGGGCAGTGTATGTCTATACACGTGTGTGTGGACAGACCCACCCAATCCAAGCAGGCTTTGTATACAACAACCAGCCAATCACCAGTAAGGTACATCGCTTGCCGTTTGGCTGGTTGTTGTATACTGGGTAGAGGGGTAGTCTTATACGGCGAGTATATCCCAAACTCTATATTTTAACTGGAAAAGTTGGGGGTCGTCTTATACGCCCAGTCGTCTTATACGCCGGAAAATACGGTAACTTACAGTAGGAACTATTTCATTTATGCTTATCCAGAGATAAAATGCCCTCCTGAATTTGTAGTGACTTCAGGGGACAGAACTTTCAAGACCCTGAAATAATTTAGTGGAAAAGTTGAGATGTTTTGCCATAGAATTGCCCTTTTCATAGATGTGAGAAGTACAGTTTCTAAAATGAAACAAGTGGTTGTAGACTAAAGCATTGCTTAAGCAGCACCTCACTGTGTATGATACATTCTTGAGGGAAAGGAAGGAGGCGCCTGTGACACAAACTAATCCGCAACACAGATAATGCATATAAATGACATTTTATACTTATTTTTATTCATCACTCCATTTAACAATTTAAATGTAGAGAGTCAAAAAAGCACCCGATTCCCACTTCTCTCCACCCCATATGTAACCCCCCAAGCAGCCCTCCGGCAAGCAGAGCAAAGGAGAGTAACTGGAAAGAAATGAAAAAGACAAGGCTAAGAACAAACCCCCCTCAGTCCACCCGTAAGCGCTGAAGTGGTGGGATAAATGACACTTTTAAAATAAAAAATCTGGCATACACTGTTTTCTAAAAAGCCGGTTATATAAACAGTGTACTATTTACTCTTCATTTACAGAATATCCTTTCATCTGTTAAGTCATGAAACTTTCTTATAAGACCATGACTTTGAATCAGTGGCGAATAGCATTGAGCATTTAGGTAGGTCGGTGATATTATCTGCTGTCAGCATCTGTGTATCCATGTAATGGCAGCAGCCATATCTGTGACAGCCTCCTGAAAGTATCGGTAATCTTATTAGCCATTTAAAGGACACACAGCCAGGCAGATAGAGATAAAGTGATTTACCTAGTATCAGACTGGCTATCAGCACTGTTGCGCTAGCTGCCAGGATCCAGATTATTAGGGCACATCTGGACAGATTTGTTCTCATTTCCTATAGAGATTATCACAAGGGCTCACATGAAAACAAATTGATGGGGGATCAAAATTCAGCAGAGCTGAATTAGGATTATCTTCAGGCTTTTCTTAACCAATTTGCTGCCAACATGGTTTAGAACAACCACTGGTGAAGAATGATTAAATTACCCTAAAAACATTGAAGCTGTGTTATACCCTGAGTTACAGTAAAGAGAAAATTGTCTATAAATGCCTCTCATCATTTACCATGTAAGACATAATGGTTAAAAATATAATAGATATATAATTATTATTTATTTTTTTCAAGAATGCATAGGTGCTCTCCATTTTTACTTCAAGGTCAGGTTTCTGCATAAACTAATTGGGTAAACTGAATAAATGTATCATTACTTTTTATCTGTTTTTCTTTTTGATATTCAGTTACAGGGTAAAAATATATCAGGTAATAGGATTTAAGCACTTGTGTATGGTCATACCTGCGAATTTTAAGCCCAATCTCAGGGCTAATGGGTAGATTCTCATCCAAAGTCTGGCTCCCTATTCCACTCTTATTTAATGACATCCGAGTATCCCAATTGGTGCTTTTTCACTGTTTTTCCCAGTTGAAATCCCTGCTTGAGTACAGGTAAATTTAATTCAATAAATATTTTTATTAGGTCCATTATAATGGTCTCTACAATATAATCTTTGTGATAGACTAATAAAATGATTAATATTTGAATAGTGTCAGGGTAAGCTAATTTAGAAATACCTGCGGTATGTGTATAGTACACCCCTCGCTCTCTGTATGTAAAGGGAGCTGAGAGTGTTGCTGAAACACCAAGCAATCTAATAGGTTATTAAAAGACTATTACTAATTAAGCTTGTCATCTGTTATTAAGCTGCAGCCGGCTGTGCTCGCCTCCTGATTTTTTTTTTGCCAAACTCACAACAATTTCTTGAGGACAGACGAGCCAGGGGCCTGCACTATAGCAAGTTATACAATTGTTGAGTTTGTAGTTAATTAAAGTTGAACGTTAATTAACAAGTTGACTGAGCAAGCTCCACTGATGCAATTACCCTCTGACTGTTATGTGAATGTTGTTTGAATTTTGCTGTTCCACTGAGAATTTAGGAAGAAATGGATTTTAGTTAGACATGATCCCAAGCTACAAACTGATAGCCAATAAAAAAAGGTGAGTTCTGCGTATCAGCAACAAAGGAGACCTTTTGGTCATTTTTTAGTACCCATAGAAGCCCCGAAGCAACTAAGTCTGTTATTATCTTCCCTGTTTCTAATCTTTCTTTTACTCTTAGAACAGCATTACAGATATTTCTTTTATCTTTAAGTCAGTACTTGTGTTGAAAATCTGTACTGAACAGTAACTATAAAACGACTGTACCATGAAAAATTGAATACAAGTAAAGAATGGTTGATTTAAGGCTTTTAACATCTCAAAGTGAAAGAAACTATGCTTACTTAACGGAAGGCCTTCCTTCAACTTGTGCAGAAGTACAAGTGGCGCAATTAGCCATACCTGCTTCATATGCATGTACTAGCATTAAGTATGTTAAAAAAATAAACTGCAAGCGTTTATTTATTTGGTGGAGTTCGATTTCTAACATCTCTTTTTTTTACATTTTTACAAGTAAATATTTTTTAAGAGTGGGAGATATATTTATTGATCAATTTTTATCCTATTGTATATTATACTTTTATTTTTTATGGATATTGGTATTGGTACCAATAGATAAACATTCACATTTTACGGATATGTCAATATGTACTTAGCAGTGTAATGGATACGGAAACTTGCTCTAAAAAGAAACTCTCAAACAAATCCAAACAAAATAATAATTTTTAAAAATAATGAATAAAACAAAAAACATTCATTAATATACAAGTTTACCGAGGCAGAATTTTTGGGGGGTAAAATCCTGCCAACGCTATGACAGTATTATATTTATAATACTGCTGTCCTACAACATTGTTAATCAGCTTGGGGCATGTGTACCCTTTGAGATACTTCTGAAAGAGCCAGTAGATATTTAAAATTTTTACCTCAAATCAGGGGTATTTAGTGTGTGTGGTGCGGGGTAGAAAACAAAATGAAAAAACAGAAGAATTGGCAACATGGTTTAATAAAGGTTACAAAAGAGTCCTGTGGAAGGATGGATGGTTAATCAAAGACAGGAGCATAGCTAAAGTTTTTGACTAACTTGACAAGCCTCCAAAGAGTGACCCAGAAGTCATCAATTAGCAGATCATAAATGGACATCTTTAGGGTTTTTCCTCCATTATACAATTGAACCCACGTGTAAGAGGGGACATAGAGAAACTGGGGGTATATACTTTCACAAGCACAATAAAAGTGTATCAATGTCTTAGTAGACATAAGGAATGTGGGACCCTAAATAGCCTTTAAATGCATTGACTATTGCTGCTGTGAAAAGCATATTATTATATGGTATTGCCATGCCTCATGATGAAACATACGCAGTGGCAAAAACATCTAGTGAGGGACAACTTCCTTCATAAGCTATAAAAATTCAGCCTACAAACAATATTATGTTTATATTACAGCACAAAGACAAGGAGCATACCAGTATTACATAAAATAATTGTTGGATAGGACTGGATGAGATGAAGCTATACTTCTGTCTGAAGACTGGAAAATTAAGTAGGCAACAACAGGCTTCATAGTGGACATTTCCATAACTGCCCCAGATACCAGTGGATAATACCATTTAGGCACTGCCTGCAAAAATTGTTATGAAAATGGACACTTTTTGTCTTTCCCTCACTGGAAACAAGCTATACCTTTCTTCAAAACGATTAAGTGAAAATATGTTAAGTTGCATTTATATGCGGAAAACACCACTCTGAAAGTGTGTGGGAGGTAGAAGTGGATTTAGAGGCCTGTGCAGTGAATTGCATAATCCTTGCCAACAGTTCGAATGAAGTTAACGTGCAGTGAGCAGGGAATGTGAGATGCACTTTGATATAAAATAGCTTGAATATGAAACAAATGAAACAATTTTTGGACCGGATAAACGTACTGAACCAATCAAATATTGGCTCAGTGGGGAAAGTTTTTGAAGTTTCTATTGCAACATCAAGTAAATGGAGAATGATAAGGCTGAAAAGCCATATTATAATTCTGCACATTCGCTGTGCAAGGCCATTACAAAGAGAAACTCAGGCCTGGGTGAAAAAAAACCAGAATGATAGAATAAGATGGAAATGAAAAGCAAGAGATAGAAAATATAAATGGGTTTTAACTTATATTGATACCTACAAAAATAATACACACAATTCTCACACTTTGCATTTTGAGCAATTTATTTTGTTTTCACACTGACAGATAAAGGGTATGCTGCAGTCTGCTATTTGCAGAGAAGTGTTTTCTGGCACCTATTATACCGTATTTAGTTAAACACAAGACAACCCTGTTTTTAAGATTAATCAAACTTTGGCTGCTAATGAAAAAAAAGGCATAAATATTAGGCAACCATACTAACATATATAATTCAGTAAACCCAGGACCCGCAAGGGCCCTGGGCTGTTCCTTCCATATAGGTGAAATAGGCAGCTTCGTAGATCACTAAGCTGATGGGGGGAAAGCTGCCATGTTCTCCCCTATCATGTTAGCAAGGAAGTGTACACACACAATTACATTTCAACAGAGACACAGCAAAATGCTGAAACCTCTTGTGCCTTAAAGTGTAGACTAGCTGTACCCTTAATGGGTTAACATATGTGCTGTAATATGCAAACCACCCTTTAGTAGATCACAAATATGTTGTTAATCCCCTTATCCTACAACATCTAAACTTGAGTTATTCAATTATGCATTATGCAGGGCCAGGTCAGCCCTTCTTGCAGAAAAAATAGTCCAGGGATTGGCCAATTATAATACACTGAATTCAAGGGCTTGAAACCATGGAAACTCTCCCTTTAGCAAGTAAACCCCAAAGGCAGTAAATAAAGCCATTAACACATATGATCATCAGTGGGGTTGCATGAAGAAGTTGAGGCATCATAATTTGAGATTCAAATCTAGAAGCCAGGAACAGCTTTTTGTTTCTCAAAAGTATGAATGATAGGGGGTAGCAGTGGATATAAGCAGTTAGTTAATGGGAAAACAATTATTGAATGCTTCTATGAAGGTAATGAAATGAACCAGTGTTGACCTGACGTAAATGCATTGACTGCAAATCTAAGGCTTCTGTATGTTATGTTTATAAATATCAATAAGATAGAAAGGTCTAATACACAAGCACCTCTTGGCATTCTTCTTAACCAATTTGGAAAATCTATTATTGCCATGGCAGGACTGGGAAATAAAACCAGCCCTGGCACTTTAAAGCCAGTGGGCACTAAACGACACATGTGTGCCTGCTGGATTCCCATGGCCATGCACAAGAGCATAAACACATCTGTAGCATGAGGCCTTGCATACCCAGACGGCGGCACACACTAATGTATGGGATCTGCTGCATGAGGCACCATTATGTATTTGCTCTGTTTGTCCGATGATCAGTATGGGCCTGCTTATTGTAGTCTTTTTCAACAGACTATTTCAATCCATAGACTGCCTTTAAAGAAGCAAGAAAGAAAAAAGTCAAATGATTGAGCCAAGGTACACTTTCTAAGTATCCATGTAATATGTTAAAAACTTTAGATCTAAATATGGCTTTGAAATTGTGGATTCTATTTGGAGAGAAGAGAAACTAAGTCTAGACATGGGTAGTAAGATTTATATAATGTTGCCAACTCACTTGATTTAATATCAATTAGAGAAAGGTCCGCTTACAGAATGAGCTACATTCCTTTCTCTTATCTCTGCTTCTGACCTCATGTCATTTTTCTCCCCAGCTAATGTGTCACACTTCTTGGTCCTTCATCAATCCCTTCACTTTTATGTCTCCTTACTGTAGTTCCCATGGTTTTGGTTGAGATATATATCTCAAAAATAATCAAGGATTGATAAGGCAGAGGTTTGTCTCAGGTGGCAAAGGGTCCGTGGACTCTTTGAAGATGTTGTGCCTCCATCATACATTTCTTTCCACATTTTTGGACACAGGCTCCACAAAATAATAAACATGTATAGAGTAAAGTCTCACTTATTAAATAATGTATTGAAGCTACCCCAGTTTGTGCTTTTTGTTATGCAAATCATGTCCTTGCTTGGGAGATACTTAGTGATTCTAGAGAGAATATTTTACCATGGAAAATATGGCATTTGTGGCAAAACTAGCATAACACCTCCTCTTCACCCTGTCTTTAAAAGGATGCCGCAGTCAATCATTTTGCTTTTTATATCACTATTTTTTATTACATTGTCTATGCCCTGCCACTGGGACATGCCAAAAAGCCAACATTTCCAACAATGGGATTTACATGGTTACATGGATTTTGTTATTTTTTCTCTTGGATGAGCCCTGTTACATTCATAGATTATGACACTGATGATGTTCAATAAGATTGTGTCATGTCAATTCTTCTATTTATGTTAGGGCTTGACAGGCCAAATCAACATTATTGCCAAGCTTAATTAATGTTGACATTACAGTTGAGCTCAAGAGAAACCATCAGACCTCAATATACAGTACCTGTAGGTCACTTGGTAGCACTTTGCTGTATATTTAATAAGGTGACTGCTAGGTAGGGACTGATTTCAGACTTCTTTACACATAACATGTTACATATACTAATGCCCTCTGTCTTCCTAATTTGTTTTCAACTTCACATATAAATATGTATCAAAAGAGTGTTCTGAATTTATTTATGAATAAAACCAAACTCTTCACAACAACATATATACCACTGTCATGTATATTTCCCATATTGAAATATTAAATATACTATGTTAAGCCTACATTTTTCATTGTCCTGTGATTTGCACATTATTTCAAAATGTGACTAGCAGAATAAACTCACAAAAGAAGGTTTAATTCATTAGACGCTTGTTGTGACCTTTAAACTCAATTTCTCATAGAAACCCAAATGCATTTAACAAATATAATTTAATTCTTCTGCACTGAAAATTACCACTTAACCAAGAAAAAAAAACCTCTTGAAATCAAACCTCCAGCAATGACCCCTCCAAAGGCAAACTTATCAAATCAGTGCTTGATGCTTCACTGCTAAACGTCTGAAAAGCATCTCCTGAACCCATCACCGGCAGTGGGGCTCCGGGGCAGTTTTACATCTTTACTGCTAAGCACGGAGCAATCTTCTTGCTTATACCCACACCATTATACACTATGACTACTTTTTTAGGCATGATATTGTCCGTGCCAGAGAAATGCAAAACATCAAAATAACTTTTAGATACCTTCTGGGACACTGTGTGATATCCAGATAACTGTAGAACATATTATAACAATTGCAGATACCTGTATTTATAATTTAGAGAAATACAGATCATTTAATGGCATTCCCTCCCTCCATTTAAAGCGTCCAGAAAAGCTTGTTTTTTGTTTGTATTTCACTAGGTCCTGAATGTCATGAGCATCACTTCACTACATCTTAACTCTGCATGGATGTTTTAATTGGGGCCGTGAATCTTTTAGCTAATAACGCTATCAGTCATCACTTAGTACACCATAGATCCCAATTTTAATATGCTGACCCAGGAATGAAGAAAATGCCCAGCAGCAAATTGAAATTATTAAGTCCAATATAAAGAAAAATGTAAAGACCCAGAGCATCACTAAACTATCTGGCTTTAACACAATACACTCATCACTTCTCCCTCCAGCAGAGCATCGCTTTCCTTTCCCCACTGAATACTCGGCATATGTATAATGGCTCACTTTCTACCAAAAGCTTAGCTTTAAAAGGGAACTTTTATTACTAGCATTAAATTAAAACTGTGTTCAAAACTAGTTTGTTGTTTTTATTATTATTATAAATGGTGACCATATTTTCATTTTAATGCAGTCAGAGGATGTTCATATTCCAGTGGTTCCGAACCCATAAAGAGGTTTCATAGCTATATAAAGGCTCAATATTAGTTCCTCTATTGCTAAATTTGCCATTTAAATAATACATTTCTGTGCTTCACAAATATTATGTTCTACTCAACCTGTCAAAAAGTAGTACTGATTCAAGTAATATCAGACACATCACCCCCAGGTCTTGAATATGAGATGTGTCCTGCACATTATCACTCATTCTGCTCTAACAAAACTGCAAAAAATCACTTATCAGCTACTATAGAGACCTCTTGGAGTGACAGCAAAACCACTTGTGTTGGCATCTTTTGTATATATATTCAACTTTAAGTGTATACATACATTTAGAAAGACGGTGCATTTCCATGAAATACCCTGCAGGACAGGAGGGGTTAAATTGTGTTTTGATAGCGACCCAGCAATCAGAGCAGAGCTGGAAATTTTTACCAGCTTAATTTCCCTGCAGCCAAAAACCCAAATAACAAACATCCGTGTGTGGGTTGCCCCATCCACAGTCTGGCCGAAAGACGGCTGTTTATACGCTCAGTCTGCAGACCAATGATTGTTTGTGAAATAAGATCCTGCAAAGCGTATATCTGCGTGTATGGCAGGGTCACTCTTTGGGGGAAAGCAGGAGAAGAATATTAGAAGAACTTTACAACTTGTTTCTTAGAAATTCCACCCTGGCTGTGCACTTACCTGCTGAAACCAAGCCCATCTTAATTCATCTATATATTTATTATGGTCAATATTCATAGAAAATGCATCTTTCAGAGGGTACATTTAATCAGATCATGTAGTTTGCACTTTTTCATAATCTTACCAGGTTAAGCAATTTTAGAAGGACAACGCTTAACAATGAACAGCTCGCCAACATTACATTTTCTAAAATGTGTGACATTTTATACTATCTCAAATATAACAAATGCTGATTTATTTCTATTTAAAGGGACACTTCAGAGTTAAGCTGCAGAAGCTCAATTGTCTGCGGTCCGGCAACCCTGATTGGCTGCTTGAAACAGCCAGTCAGTGGCAGGAAAGGCACCCATTGAATTCAGTCTTGTCAGACCTCAACGCACCATGTTTGCCGAGCTAGCACTGGAGCTGACTGGTAATAAGTATATTACATGTAGGAAGTGCATTTTGCCAAACATATCACCTGCACAGAAAACAAAAGGGGAATGGGTAAATGCATAATGGGGGGGGGGTCTACAGAACCCCAGATGCATTTGGAGGACAGCATGAAAATTTAAAGGGACCACTCAGCTATCATATGCATTAAAGTTCATATGATAGCTGGAGTGTTACTTAAATACATATATTGCCAAACATCTCCAGTAAGCCTAGGAGCAGGGGGGGGCAGGAAAGGAGAGGTAGGCGTAGGGGCGATTCCGCAAAATCCATCCACACACTTGCAAAGTGGGGAAAGTGTTAATTTGAAGGGGACACACATCTATTACATGCATTAAAGTGCATATAATGGCTGACGTGTCCCTTTAACAGCTGCCTATGAATGCAGATGCAGTATACAGTAAGTCTGTGAGAGATGCCGCACAGTGCAAGAAAAGTTTTCATTTTAAATCTGTATTTCCATCAAAATACCAGGAACTTTCTTTTCAATAAAGATATTGTCAGTCTTGCCTGCAAATATGCAAATTAGCAGTAATGAGCTGATTACATTTTCAGTGGAGTTATATTTATCGTGAGTCACATTAATTTGCATGCAAATGAGCACTTATTGTCTCATTAAAGATTTGGATGGTTTATAAGAAGAGCTAATAGAGTGTGATATGCCAGACAAACTGTATTTATTGCCATCCACTAGAATCCATCACTAGCAAACCTCTCACCTGTTGGTGATATCTGACACAGAACCACTTATTATTACTTATTATTACTGATGGCAAAGATATAAAATAATCACAGAGGTGGCGGTTAAGTCTATAGAGAAGAAATCCACAGGAAGGGTGTTTCTTTTTAACCACTTCTCCTACAGTTTTGCACATTTAAGAACGAACAACATAACTAAATAACCATTTCAGGACCTCATAATAACACCAGTTAACGTAGACACATTCTGTTCTTTAGAGGTTGCATAAAAAATGATCACATTTAACAGTACATTGGTCTTTCTTGTAAATGATTTTTGTGCTATACGATATTCACCTGTGAAAATATGCGTTACACTATATAGGTTTTACCTATACAATACACATTTTCTGTTTGGCTCTCTGTAAGAGGATACATTTGTAAACAGCGCTGTGGTCGGTGGCTGGGATGCCAATAACAACATAAGCCCCTTTGGATGGGCTGCTGGCTTTCAATGGGGCCCATATGTTCTCCCTCTGCTCAGTACAAAGATCTCTTCCAGAGAAGAAGAGATGCCAGCCTCAGATACAGGGGCTTTTCCTTTGAGGGATAACATTAACTCTTTTGATACTTGAGGCCACCAGTATAATTGCCCCTGTGATGCTCTTTCCAATATAGAATTATATGCATCTCACAGTATACTAAATAGATACTAACACCAAATGCTTGAGAAAATCACTATTCCAAAAACTAGAATTGGGCACCGGCGTAACGTTTGTGATCGTTTTCGGGGTTTTTGTCCAACGTTTTCATTTTTAGAAACCCCATTAGTCCGGCTGGCATGGAAACAATAAATAAACTCGTAGAAGGAGTTAGATTAAAATGGTGTGATTCTCCTCCTCTTGTGTAGTTAAAATGACGGCTGTGGAGATAAACCAATAAATGAAGATTTATTTTCTCCAAAAAGTTTGAAAGATATTTTTGCCAATATTCTACTACTTAATATAAGATTTGCAGGTGGCACTTATTTTGTGGCTGTTTAGAGTTGTGATAAGATATAATCGCCCATTGATAGCAAATTATGAAGGCAATGTAGACTCAAGTCATACTCTACCCATATTACATTATACATACTGTTGGGATAGCAGGCCCTTGGCAGGACTGCTCCTCTCAAATATGGACAGTTAGCAACCATGCTACATAGTTACATAGTTAGCAACTAGAAGATTTAGTGCATGATAAGAAATATCAATACTGCTATTGGACATAATAGGGGACATAGAAAAAAGTTCAGGCAGCTTTTTCCTTCAATTTGAACAAATTTAATTGTGTATTATTGTGCAAAATTAACTCTAGCAAGATTTCATCTGGGTACATTTCATAGGATACTAAGTTTAAAGTTACTCATGGTTTAGTGAGTGAACCCCTGCAGTAAAAGAGAGCAATGGTGATCCACAGAACACAGACGTTTTACACAATCATTAAAACATGGGAGGTTAGGAGACGCTGTGGAGCACTCAAGAGGTTAAGAGATGCTCTGAATGCATTTAGCAGTGAAGCATTACGCTCTGATTTGATAAAGCCTCTGTTGAGGGGTCACTGCTATTGGGTTGATTTCAAGAGATTTTCCTGAGTAAAAGTGATTTTCAGCACAGAAGAATTAAATTATGTTTATGAATCAGTGAATCGGCTCAGGTAACATTGCATGCTTTTGAGGGAAAGGGGTGGGGGTTGGTCTGATTTTTTTTCTGCTTTACATTTTATCCTGATTAGCATGGGAAAAACTTTGGGGTGGACTATTTACCTATATACTTAATCACTCTTAGGTAGTAGTCAAGTCAGAGGGCACATAACCCATTCACATAAAATGAGGATATGGGCAATGCAGTGACTATGCAATACTGGGAAATCAAATATATTTCAATGATTTTCCATGTATCTTTTTCATCATCTACATTTATCACAACATAAATCAGATTAAATATTTTCACGTTGCCCAGAATCAAATACAGAGGGTTGATGCATTGGAAGAGACTAATTTCCAAAAGAAACCTTGTGTTTGTATTATTCAATGTTTTAGCATTATATGGAATGTTTTTAATAATACTGTTAAACATGTTTGCAATGGAGAGGCAAATGTACTATATAGACCAGTGATGGCAAACCTTTTTGAGCCCAAGTGCCCAAACTGCAAACCAAAACGACTTATTTTTTTCAAAGTGCCAACACTGCCATTAAACCTGAATAACGAGGTTTTAGTTTAGAAAAAACAATTCGTACAGTTTTTCAAACTAATTAACAGCTTTTGTTTAAAAAGAAAAACACAATAACAGAGCTTTCCATTAAACATTTTTTGTATTGAAAAAAAACAAAAAAAAAACAACTGTACACGTGCATGTATTTTTTTAAAGACACCTTTTGTGGGCACAATTAATGTGATTTTTGCTGTTGTATGCATGCTGATAACTTGTCAAACCTTGGCTCATACTCTGTTAGTTTAAGAGCAACACATACAGCACTGAGTTCATCTGTTAGTCTATTTCTGGCATCACATTTGATATAATTCAATGCTGAAAACAGCTGCTGTAGATATACACTGCCCATACCGACGTACACATATACACTGCCCATACACATGTACACATATACACTGCCCATAAACGTATGCACATACACGCACATATACACAGCTGCCCTATACACACACACATATGCCTGCCCAAGTGCCCATACATATGCCTTACCATATGTATATGCACACACATCATTCTCCACCATCAGACCCCCCCACCCACCTTCATTCTCCACATCAGACCCCCCCCAACCCACCTTTGTTCTCCACATCAGACCCCCCCACAACCTTTGTTCTCCACATCAGACCCCCTCCCACCCACCTTCATTCTCCACATCAGACCCCCCTAACCCACCTTCATTCTCCACATCAGACCCCCCTAACCCACCTTCATTCTCCACATCAGACCCCCCTAACCCACCTTCATTCTCCACATCAGATGCCCCCACCCACCTTCATTCTCCACATCAGACCCCCCTAACCCACCTTCGTTCTCCACATCAGACCCCCCCAATAATCAACCACCCACCCACCTTGGTTCTCCACAAATCTTACCTTTTCTTAATCCTTTCTGCTTTTTCTTCCTCCTTTCTGCTTCCTTTTCCTCCTTTCTGCTTCCTTTTCCTCCTTTCTGCTTTTTCCTTTCTGCTTCTTCCGTTCTAACTGTGCAGTGCAGCCGCGCACAGCTGTTTATGCTGGGCGCCGGGGCTGGATATAAGCGTCATATCCAGTCGCCCGGCGCTCAGCACTGAGAACTGTGGGAGATGTAGTCCGGGGGACGCCGTGACTATAGTATATTACTGTAGTCACGGCGTGCCCACAGAGACGGCTCGGCGTGCCAACAGCGGCACGCGTGCCACGGGTTCGCCATCACTGATATAGACCCTCCTTGGCTAAATTCCATTTTATATACATTGTATACATTCTGGTAACAGAAAGATGGAGGTGGTTCTGTCACTTTACAGATGTCTGATCAGCCCTCACTTAGAGTATTTGGGACAGTTCAGGAGACCTCATCTCCAGAAGGATATTAACATACTGGAGAGAGTTCAGAGGAGGCCTACTAAAATGGTAAATGGTTTGCAGGCTAAAAATTATCAAGGCCAAAAAGACATTCAGGGCCTGAACGTACCACAATAAGCTCTGATCCTCTGTACTATTTAAGATTTAAGACAGGCCCATTGCCACCTAGTGCAAACAGAAAATACATGAGATATCCAGAAGATCCTTCAACTAACCCTTTGCAGAACAATCACAGCATGCAGCACTCTATGTTGGCTACAGGAACGGCACCTTGTCAGGAAGGTCTCTAGGGATACCGGGAGCCTTAGAAACATTCAAGAAGCTCCCTTCAATACAAAACACACATGTATCATATTAGACCTTATATTCTAGGAATGATGACAGACTCAGTGGGGTAAAAATTTGATGACCAATGTATATGTCCACTGGTTTCCAAGTAGAATTTCATCCCAAATTAAAACATTTCTATCTATCTATCTATCTATCTATCTATCTATTTAAACCAAGCAAGCCCAAGGTGAAAACTCGAAAAACTACGATAATAGTAGTTCTCACTCCTCATTCTTGTGCACAAGCTAATACTTGCTGTGTTATGTCTCTCGTGCATTGTGAACAGAAGGAAAATACGCAAATAACCTTAAGTATGAATCAATCCTTAACCAAGTTACTACAGATCCATGCATTCCCATGACATCTTTAGTAGTGAATGCGCAATAATTATTTCTCACCACGCCCATTATCCTTTCCAAGCTTTTGTTGTGTAATAAAGAAAGACACTACAGTCAGAATAACGTCTGGGATCATGTCCAGACAGTAAAGAGCTCACCAACTTTGGGGATTTTTAATAAAATTTGGCAGTACAGAAGGTCCTACTGAGTAGGCGATGGTAGGCCGAGAGAATCTATTTTAAAAGCTTAATGTGCAGAGCATGGAATTTTATGCATCTGGTACCTTTTCTTCCTGCCAGGATCCAATTGAAAAAAAAATCCACAAAAAAGTAAAATAAAAGCATAGAAACAATTGTGCTTCCTGACGCTGTCACCTGTGCTCTGGAGCCCAGCTCATAAAAACAGGATTAAGGATTATGAGATCTCGACGACGTCTCGCAAATCTAATGGGAACCACATGTGTGAGGACGCAGTTGACGTGTGTTAACACCTAAAATTATTTTTAACTGGCAAGAACAGGGTTATGCAGAACATTTCTTGATATCAGACATCCCTCAAAATTGTAAGCTTGCGAGCAGGGCTCTCTCCACCTAATGTATCGGTTTTTCTTAGTCTGTCAATTCTTGTCTTGTCATATCCCTTGAATATATGTATTGTATTAAGCGCTGTGTAAATTGTTGGCGCTGTATAAATAAAAGATAATAATAATAAAAATGTTTCCCTGAAAAATAATATTATTCATTTTTGGCAAATGTAACTTTTTAAACTGTAACTATTACGCTGAATATCAGTATTTCTCAGTCTATTTAGGTTCGTATATTAGCTGCAGCCTAATTGCACTCAAATGTCTTGAGCCATGTTAAAGTGAATAATCATTTGTTTCATCACTAAATCACCAAACCACCAAACTATTCCTGGTGGTTTTGTGAAGTGTGTGATGAGGTTGAAAAACTAGAGCTGTAACTAGTGTCGTCACTTCACAAATGACCTTTCTAATTCCATGAAACCTACTCTCATTCACTGTCACTCGACCTATGCTTCACTTACTAGTTACACCAGATGTTACAGGTGATAGAGCTGAATGAAAGCTGAAGTTAATGGCACTCAACTGATGTCAGCAAGAGTGAATGCAATGCATCTTTCATTAATATATGCCTATTTGTTTTAATTCTCTGTATTTGTTCACAGGTATTGCAGACAATACAAGAGTTATAGTTATAGTAGTTTAGGTCGAGAAAAGACTTGTACCCGTCAAGCATCAGAGTATGTCCTTATTTCCAGGGTATCTCACCTCAATTGCTATATGGTCCCCCCTGTAAAAAATAAGCAAAGTGCCTCCCAGTAAAGCCTCAGGAAGATTACAGACAAATACCTGTTTTTAATACACTATGAACATTTTTTGTTTTTCCTTCCTTGTGCAGTGTGTACACTTCTGTTTTATCAGGTAATCTTTGTTCAGTATTAAAATTAGTTTGATGATCTGAAACAATTAAATGTGACAAATATGCAAAACTAAATAAACATCTTGAAAGGGCAAATTGTTTTTCATTATTTTTTTTATTAGTATCATGTGACACAAAATAGGTGACCAAGATAGGTGACCAATGTTCATGTGAAGGCAACTATTGTAGATCTAAATTATGTTGACCGCATTTTCCTCTCTGACACTCTTTTAGAAAACTTAGAACGTCTGGTGTGCATGACTATGTCACAGGGCTCTACAACCATAAAACTCACACTCATGTATGTTTACATCCTAGTAAACGTGCATATTAACTTGTACAGTTAATTCTTTGGCATTGTTTAAATGTTTTAACTATTTAAATAGCTCATTAATCATGCAGAAATGAACAGTTACTAAGACATGTTAACTTGAAACATAAAACTTTCTCTTTTTAATGTTTAAATGTATGTACATCCAGTTGTTTTATGAGAATAAAAACTACATAAAGTTGGTTTTAGATTTACTGGACACTTTAGTTTCCAACATTCTGTCGCATTAAAATGTCTCCCACAATCAAGACTGTCCCATCAACCGAGGGTAGTTGACAACTACGAGTTAGTGTCTTTCTTTCTTCCCTTATCCTTCTTTCTTCTCTTCTCTCTCTTTTTCTTCCTTCCCTTATCCTTTTCTTTCTTCTTTCCTTCCTCCCCCTTATCTTTATTTCTTCTTTCCCTTCTTTCTTTCTTTCCTTCTTTATTCCTCTCCAACCTAGTGAAGTTGTCAACTAACTGTTATTTTGCTTTCTTTCCTCCTCTCCTCTTTCGCTCTATTTATTTTTTCATTCTTTCTTTTCTCACTTTTTCTTTCTTCCTTTCAACCTGAGGTAGTTGACAACTAATAGTTTCTTTCTATCATGCTGTTATGAAACTATAACAATAGTGGTGTCCATTTTGTTACTATTTTTAGCTATAAAAAAACCAATAAGGTCTTGGTCACTGGACACCTGGGTGTAATCCAGTGACTCTGAGGAGAAACTCTAGCGATGTTAATTAAGACAAGAAGTGAAGTCTAGACCAGGTCAAATCTGGGATCTCCTACTCGGATAGACACAGATCAACTTACCGGTTCACTCTGCGTCTCTTTGATTTCTATCTGTAACATCGTTCTGAAAACATAATTCAATTTACTTTTTTGCCAAACAATCCCCGTTTTGAAACAAAAACAACAGAAAAAAATTAAATCCAGCTCACTGAAAGACTGGAATATTCTGTTAGCTGTCTGCCAGATGCACGGAGGTTAAACACTTAGAGCATAGGAATCTTCCAGCAAATATTGCAAATATTGCAGTTAATAATAGTAAAATTAATTCAGGTAGTAGACAACGAAATAAAGGTATGTCCCAATACATTTGTGGGAGTAGCAAAAGTGTAAAGTTTTACGTTAATTTCTGGTAAGAATCGAGTATTGTTGCTTTCTGGCAAAAGAATAACACCCACTATATAAGGTACAAAAATATTAATAATGAAATTAGAAATGTAATTCCAGGAGCTGTTACCCACACATCTTATGATGCCTAGCTAGCTTTAGTTTTCATTTATATGGTCTTTTGGCAGTTTTTTTATGCTTTATCCTTTTCGGTGCTCAGGATATTCCTTACTTCCCTTGCCTCCTGAAGAAGTACATCTAATCTAATATGTGCCAGAATTCTTTGCGTCGGAAGCTCCCACCCAGGCAAATGTTAAACAGTTGTCTGTTCAAAGGTAACCCTTCACCCCTACAAAGGTAGAGCCTGAGGACAGGACATAGCAGCTCTGACAGACTCTGCTTTCTACTTCCCTTATCCCATCAAGGTTTGAGAAAACAAGGATGCATTTTTTCCATGACCATGGTCATAACCTTAGGGAACCACTTACAAACGCTGCAACTCTTGTTTTTAAGTTGTGCTAGTTCCAGTGGAGCATCAAGGTGGTGTCAATGTATGGATGCACATAAGATGCATCAAAAAAGTATTTTTGTACCTTAACACTCATATTTTTGTTTTGCACCAGTATACCTTCAAATGTGTTAATATTATCAAATTTGTATATTGTCAGTTTTAATGATGTTGTTAAGTTTTAGCCTCACTTATTGTAATAGTGCTATAAAATCTGATGGCGCTGTATAAATAAAATGTAAAACTATAGCAAGCAGTAAAATGAGAGTTATACACAAACCTGGGAACTCTCCGGGTTTTGCCGGAGACTCCAGGAGAAGCACTGCTTCTCCAGTTCTCCAGGTCCACATCCGAATCCTCGCAGCAGTAGGGTCCTGACACGCCCCACTTCCCACCCATTAAATGGTGGTGTTTCCCGCAACATTGACAGGAACACCCACTGACATCAGCAAGACCGCCCGACGTCAGCTGGAACACCTAACGATGTCAGCAGGAGCGCCCACCAACATCAGCGGAACTGCACCCGACATCAGTCAGGTAGCCAGAGCCAACAAGTTTCCAGGTATGGTTATACAGCTAAGACAGACATTTTGTTTCGGTCTATCAGTTCTTTTTTTTGTCAAACCCCTTGAATATATGTAATGCAACAATTGTTGTGTAAATTGTTGGAGCTACATAAATAAAAGACAATAATTGTTTTAGAGGATTAATACCGTAATCCTTAAAAGATGGAATTCGGTCAATGTGATGTAATGTCCTGGTGCTCAGAACAGGCAGATATAGTTTTTATTTTTGTATATTTCCTAAGTATCATTTAAATGGGTTTTAATTAGTTGTGATCAATCTGTGTAGCTTCTCGTAACACACTCAATAACACATCACATTGAGCAACAGATGGGCCCAGTAATGGATTGCAAAGCTATGTGTTGCTGGTCCCGCTGTCAGGAGGGGTTAATGCCACTTTTGCATCTCCTCTCTCATTACTAGGAATGTGAATAATAATGCTTCTCATTGTATAAGATCTTTGCAAATCCCTCCGGACTAGGCTAGTGACTGCACCTGCTGAGTATAGATCATTAATAACTTCTCTCTGTTTCCTGAACTACAACCAATCCCATATCTGTTTACAAAATGTTTTTGTTGAGGCACCAGTCTGAATGAAGCAACCGTGTCAAAGGTCTTTGCCGAGTCCAAAATATTATGGGGGAGAAAAGAATTTACCAAGTGACAAAGAGAGTCAAATGTAGCAAGTGTCAAAAGAAAAGTTGGTGTTAGCCAGGATTTGTTGTTGCTTTACACAGCTCCCAGTCTGTACTTTTTAAATGGACAAACACACGAGTCTAACCTCAAAAACAAAGGCAGTGAAGAAATTAAACAATATGGTAAAAAACGATCTTGTTAATCTTACATTTTCACATATGTCTGATCCTAATCTGATCCACCAGGTATTTACCATCAATCTTAGAAAACGTCCACACTGAAGAATGTACCTATATGAACAAGAATCCTCCCAAAGGGTTAAGTTGTCTGCACTTTACAAAACATTGTATTTCCTTGGCTTAACACCATCAAAATAAATAAATAAAATACTATCGTCTTCCACTGTGTAGTTATTCAGAAGCTGAGAGAACAGTGGGTAACTCTAGGAGAGAGATGACCTTTGGATTTATCAATAAACTGCATTACTTGGATTACCAAATTGATTAGGTCTGTCAGATGTTCAGTACTAGAGATGGAGTACTACACAGTGTTCATAAAATAAAGGGGAAAAGTGCTACAATGATAGCCGGTGATGAGAAATCACTTCAGATCCGAGAGGGATCAGGTTCCACATTCTACAACTGTTAGTCTCTAAGATAATACGCTTATTACTGTTATTACTAATTATAAAGCACCATTGTGTTGAATAGGGCTGAAGGTGTTGACCTACATTAATATATCACAAATACTAAATGGTAGTATTTAGTTTTTTGAGTGACTGGCAACCATTAAATGCCCAACACCTGAAATGCATCAAAAACTAAGCAATGAACCGTTTGGTGCCCTGATTCTAAGAGTTGGGCCACATTCATTGACACACTTCTAGGTGGTCACCTGACCATCTTATTTTGTAGGGTACCTGTATTCACCCTAGCATTTCAAACAACAAATCAATTAAATTCCTGTTCTGTTGATGAGCTTCATCAGTGAGGTAAGGAGGCCCTATCAAAGCTAAAAATACTAATCAGCATTTCTAAGTGATTCTAATTGATAGCTGCAATTCCTCAGCCTTGTCTTCTCACCCATCAATCGAGGACTCAGCCAGCATTTCACAGAGATAAGAAGGGATTAGAGCGAGGGATATAGTGGGTTTCAGTGCGATTTGCAGCTAATTACGCAGCTCTCTGACAGGGGGTTATCTCTGCTTCATTCAACAAGTGATCAGACAAGGCATGTTTTATTATCTTGTGTCTGAAGCACTGCATCATCTATTCCTCTGTGCTCATTGTCTCACTGAGGAGTGTGCATTGAAGCTATCAAATCCTATGACTTGAAGGTCTCTGAGGCCTTCTTGGCAATAAATTGAGCCGTTCTTAATAGCCACTGTACACAACCACAGGGCTTGGGACCCCACAAGAGGTCCTATTGATGGTATATTCCTGCTGAGCAAATCACTGACTCAATCATTTTGACTGACCCATATTTGCTAATGACCGATCCAGATGTGCTCAGACAGCAAGATCCTGATATCATACGGTCTCTAGGACCAAGCAGAACACCTCTGTTCTGTAACACAGCATTGGGAAAGCGCTCGGCCAGCTATCAGCTTCTCAACAGCATGTGGTGTAAGCTTCCTAATGCAATATTTTTGCATTTAGCAGCTTCTCACATATACACCAAGACGCCTTAGAGGAATATCAAGTAATGTGCAATGCATACAGCTCCCAACAGAAAACAGTGCTAATTTGATCCCAGAGTCACACTGGTCAAGGAGAGTTACACAGCTGCATTCAAGCGGTGGCCATTTTTAGAGGCCCTCTTATTTCTGTGCTTTAGCTTCTTGAGCTAATTTAAGCCTAACATAATGACTTAACCTCTTCACTGGAAAGTGAATAATATTGTATTGCGGTACAAGGAAATAGGAAGCCCATTGATAAAGGTTTACATCATAGAAATTACAGCAAAGGTTCTATAGTACGTCTCTCAATATTTTTTTTTCTATTTGAAAGCAAATAAACTGAGGGATCCTCAGGCATAGCAGGTGGCATAAATGGCTACATAGGGCACCCATTGATCTTATGAGTCCTCATCAGCATGAAGAGGTGTATCAATATATTAACAAATGAATATACCTCTTTCTGAACACGACTAAAGCAAAATTTATCTCTTGTGTGGGGCCCCAAAAATATTTTTACTTATATACTTGACTGGTAGGCAGCAAAAAGCTTTGCGGCAGACATTTTTGTAAATATTCCATAAGCACTTGTGGCACTTATGACTATCATAAGCCTTGCTACAAACAATGGTGTTATTGTACAGAAACTTGCTCCCATCTCTGAAAAGAGCTTCCTTTTTTCACCCTTGACTACATTACCAAGACCTGAAATCCAAACCTAACCCAAGAAATAACCTCGCTGGACACATGGATAGGCCACAGTCATTTATCGAGAAAACCTGAAGACAACGTCAGCTGTAGAAAGCCTTAAGGGGTATCTCGCAGGCAGTTCCACACCCTGAGTCCCACGTATGCCTTAAGCTGTGCCTGGACTGCCTCTCCCAAATTACAAATAACCATTGTACCACAGTCATTATTATAACATATTAGGGGAAGGTTGGCAGTAAAATGCCTGTGACCTTTGCTGCTGTTCCTGCACGGAAAGAGGAGGTGAGGTGGAAATACACTCCCTTTGTTGGCCCCATTTACAATAATGTGTGCCCCTGTGCATGGGATAGGTCAGCAGTCATGGCTTCCATTCCCCATGAGGGCCATGCTAGCTAGGAAACATAATACACCTTAGAACTGCTCCAACTAAGAATGAGACTATACAGTCATGCAAATAGTTATCAAAAATAAAATTATTTTATATTGTGTGATTACGTAGGGAATGTATGTCAATTGTATGTATTCTTAAAGGTCATAATGAAGAACGCTATGCATACTGAATGTCATACAAACTGGTTGCTACATGAACTGTAAAGCTTCCAAGTCATATTAATGTACCTCTTTTATGTTTTGTAAGTCAGGTTTGAAGGTCGTCCCTGTTTGAGCACAGGCAACTGGCTAAAATTAATTGAATCTTGGCTAAACATAATCACGTGTCACTTATTCTTTGCCTCAGGGTAAACTAAATGGCCTAAGTTTAACCCTCTGAATGGATGTTACATCCCCTGGCGCAAAAAAGCAATAAGAGGAAACTCTTCTGAAAAAGTCTATAATTCTATGCTTCTATAAAAGCAGCCTTAAGTAGTATTGTGTGCTCTCCTTTTTGACAATGACCCATTTCTGTATATTCAGAGTTTGTTGCTGTTTTATCCTTATGTACATTATCTCTTGTTATGGAATTTTTACATTCATACTTCTTGAAACAATTCATCTTTAGTCTTATTTTTCACATTCAATACAAAACTGGTAAAGACACAGAAAAGCTCAATTTAGCTATCTATTTATCTGCCTATAGACTGTATTTTATGAAAAAATTATGACCATAAACGTCTGGGTCGTGCTTTCATGAGAAAGAGATAGAGAACCATATAAATATAGATTCCACAACAACATAACGTTAAGACAGGTTCAAAGTAACCCCACTGATCTATGAAACGTCATTAGGAGTACTGTATATTTTGTTAACAAACATGTATCTGCAAATCTAGAGATGGTCCCCTGAAACAAATTGGAGGCTAGCCCCTTATACATTGTCAATGGTGCAGATAGTGGGCAAAGTCAGATACTGCTTCTTGGCGTCCAAAAACAATATGGTGTCCATATAAATATAGCTTCAGATCATTGTTACTCTTATCTAATAAATGTCTATATGTGGATATGCAAGGAAAACACAGAATATGACAGTAGATAAGAAGTCATGGACCATAATCAGTCCTTGGTCTTGTCTTATATTCAGGATAGCTTTATGCCTTTCCATGCGTGTTAACTACCCCCACCCTCTCCGTAAGGTAAAAGTTCCTTACATTACACCTAAACCTCTGGCCCTCTTATTCTAACATCTCTTCCTTTGAAATAAACACCCCTCCTTTACTTTGTTAAATCCCTTTACATTTTAATGTTTCTCCTTTTTGCTATCCTCCCCCTGTAAGTCTACAGTTTTCAATTGAAACCTTTGATGCTCACACGTTTGTTTAACAGAGACCACATTTCTAGGCCTGCAAATGTAATTTCCTTGGATTAACACTTGGTGGCAGTATCTACAAAGGAAAAAACAGTAATGCAATTTGTGTCACAAAATAAAGGCTTCTTATACACAGTATCTGAATGCTGATTTCCACTTGGAAAGCTCTTTAATCCCATTATTATAAGGTCAAAACTCAGCTCCAAGAAAAGAAATGTATTTCCAATTTTAATCCTACTTTTCCTTTTCTGTCAGGAGATTACAAACCCTGTTTCTATAATTTGATTAGCACATAGCTTCTGTTTACTTTGCCACTCTGATATCTCCCCTATCAGTCTATTTGTCCCTCTTTACAAAAAGGATGGAAAATGCATAAACATCTACCTGTTCACCCAGGTAACGTGGGTTGGAAAATTTGAGATTAACTTCGTCTTTACATGGGGACCATTATGAAATCTATACTGCAAGGCTGAATCAGAATTACTGATGAGAGTCAATGTTGCTGGAAGATGCTGTTTCCAACATTACCTAACACTGGCTAAACCCCCTTCTCTACTTTTATGTCATAACTCTCATTTAACGTTTCAATCCTTAAATCCTTTTTTCAACTTTTTTTCGTAACATAGGGCTCTGTTCTACCTAGTCCCCATTTGCATGTAATTCTGGATCATGCCAAGATGGTTTTTTTGCATAGGTTCAAAAATGTCACTCAGCCATGCTTGCATTATTTTCCTATGAGATGTAAGATGATTTTTCTCAGCTGTATTTTCCTTAATTTGATTTAAATGAGTCTTAAATAATTGAATATGTATTTAATTAATATCTGTTCATTTTGATATTGTAATAATGACAGTGAACAGAACAATTGCCTTGTAGCTTTGTGTTAATGTATTCAAAGACCACTTAATAAGCACAGAATTTGACAGCAATCACTGTGTTTTGTGTGAAAGGATTATTTTAACCCAATGAGTACAAGAATATTGTATAACTTGTGGATTTTATTGACACACCTGGGGACTAAGTGCTCTTCATTTTTGAGCTATCCATCCAGTTACCTAGAACCTCATGAATATAGTACACAGGCTGTACAAATCATACTGTTTAGTTCAAGTATTTCTCTTGAATCATAGCGTTGAGAGATTTAAACAGGAACAATATTTTTTTTAAAAAACAACAACTCTGTTAATGCTTAGAAATATAGATTTTGACAGCAGTTAACGAACCATTTCGCATCTCTAGTCTGTCAATTTTTACCTGCTGTAAGAAAGCTCAACCATTCGACCTTGCTCTTGTCTAATATTCGAGATAGCCATATGCCTATTGCATCCAGAGTTAAATTACCCCACTGTGTTATCATCTACCACTACTGCTGGAAGGCTTTTCCACAAATCTTCCACTCATCTTCTCTTTTTTCATCTTTCCTGATATTATTTCTCTGTAAACCATTACACATTTTATTAAACTCTCTTAAAAATATCTATATTCTTCTAGAAAATTGGCTACCTAGAATCCAATAATCGATAAGTAGAGCAGTCTTTTAAAACGGGACACCTTTGAACACAGCAAGCAGGGTATGATTGTGCATTGCCCCGGGACATGCTGTAAAATCAGTCCTTTTTGGTTTGAAGTTAGCAGGTGCTTTTCATCCATTCAGGGGAAAAAATCAGCTAGTAAAGGCATATTGAGCGTCTCACCACCCTTGTAAGCAGACAGTCAGGAATGCTCTAGCTGCATGCTAGGCATTGGCAAGTTATAGCATCCATCCTTAAGGAAAGTATTTGAACTGGATAAATAATATTCCCCATAACTGTTTCATTTTGTATGTTATGAAGCACTTGCCTTTTTCCACTTTTATGTTGTTATACTATGTTTTTTTGTGATTTTTTATTTTTAAAGCTACTATTTGAAATTCAATAATTAGCATATAGATTGTAATTTGTTATTTATTTTATTGCTTCCTCAATCCCATAAAATGACCTTCCCAGTCTTTTTGTGTACTGCGTTACGTCATCATCACAAATGTAGGCATCGTAAAGCATGGCAAACTGAACTGCCTGCAGTAGGTCATTCCTCAGTCTCACTTTTGCGCACATATAATGACTTTGTCTAGAAGTCCTCTTAGTACAGAGCTTATGAAGAAAGTAATGATACATGGAGATCAAAAGTTTTCACCCACAGTCTGAGAACTCTGGCCATACTCTTTTGCTTTGTGTCACTTTCCTATGACTTCATGGTAATGCAATGCAATGTGCTGCTTTGGGAAGAAGAAAATGGCTACTACATCACAAACATGGCTGATAATCACTATATAATCAAAAGTATGTGGACACCGGACCATCACACCTATATGAGTTTGTTGAACATTCAATTTCAAAACCATGTGCATTAATATGGAGCCCACATCCCTTACTCTTCTAGGAAGGCTTTCCACAATATTTTGGAGCTTTTCTGTGGGAATATTTGCTGGACAAGAAGGCCTGTCTTGAAATCTTCAGTCCAGTTCATCCCAAAAGTGTTTAATAGGGTTGAGGTGAGAGCTCTGTGTTGGCCAGTCAAGTTCTACCACACCAAACTCATCCCACCATGTCTTTATGAACCTTGCTTTGTGCACTGGAGCACAGTCATGCTGGAATAGAAAAGGGCCTTTCCCAAACTGTTCACACAAAGTTGGAAGCATACAATTGTTTTTGTATGCTGTTGCATTAATACTGCCCTTCACTGCAACTAAGGGACTAGACTAACCTCCCAAATCATGTGCACTGATGTTGCTTCTAGCAGCAGTTTGGAACTCTATAGTGAGTGATGCTACAGAGGACTGGTGTCAGGAATCTACCTTGGTTCCCCGTCATCCGCGGGTATCTTCACCCAGGACGGACTCCACTGGGCACCTAAGATTAGGCCACATCTCCGGCCTCTTTTGCGGCACACACGCGTGTCCTGTGGTCCGATGATGCAGGAGGGCAGACCGGGGGGGGATAAGCGGTGACGGACAGGTCACCATTAACTATGAATATAGGAGAAGGAGGGCTGGGGGAGGAGTCAGGCTTTGGTGGGCCATTTAAACCTCCAGCAATGATCCAATATTGCTTGATTATTCAAGTCCCTTCCTGTATTCCCATACATCCTTGCTGGATACTTGTTTTTTGGATTCTCTGGACATTGACCTTGGCTTGCTTAACAGACAGTGCCACCTTTAAAGTCACTGAGCTCTTCAGTACGACACATTCAACTGCTAATGCTTGTCTACTGAGATAACATGTTTATGTGCTTGATTTTATATAACTATTAGCAATGGGTGTGTCTTAAACCACCAAACTCAATAATTATGGCTGAAATGCACATATTTCTACTCATATAGTATACATGTGCATGACATATGGGCCCAGAGTTCCATATGTATTTAAATAAATATGGACAGATATTGAAGAAAGGCAGAGTAATTAGTAAATTCCATTGTAATGGAGAATAAATTGAGTGCATCAAAGGCACTCCTTAAGAATATATTGTAGTAGACCCAGTCAGCAGGGAGAAAATCTGAAGAAACTCCATCTGCAATAGCAATTTGAAGGGGAAAACAAAATCCATGCGCTGTCATTTCTTTAGTAGTGATACACCCAGGACCAAACTGGGACCAAAAAAACAACCCCAGCACTTTAAAGGGGCATTTTGATGTACTCAGATTCTGCAGAATCCCCCAATGCATTTACAAAATGAGCCAGACAAAAATTAAAGGGCCCAGGGGGCTATCATATGCATTAAAGCTTGTGAAAGGACTGACCTGCAACAAGTAGAATTCACAATAATAATAAATAATGATAATAACTTGTGGATTTGATTTTCAGCAATGTTATAGTAAAGCACTGTTGTTGACAATTTTGTTTTTTTATATAGCATCTGATAATCTAAATGGCCTAGAGTACAGTTTGTACTTTGCACTGTACAAATATAGCTCTTTCTGCTCTCCTGCTGGTAGAGAGCCACTTAGTCCCCCCTGAAGTAGACACATGAAGTGTAGCTAAATAGGTGCAGCATGCGCTTGAGGGTCTTCTCAATAATTGCTTCTCATTTTCTGCCTCTCCTCCTACTTGCTTTAGAGCCGCTCTGTCTGATCACCTGTTCTTGTGTTCACCACAAAGATTGTACTTATAGCTGGAAAATGACAGAACAATGATTTATTCCAGGCACTGTCACTGAGAGAGACTGGAAGGAGATGTTAAAACATTTGTTCTCTGCATCTGGAGTATTTTTTCTAACGACTTTGGTGGGCTGTAGCTTTACAGTACACTGATAAAGAATTACTCTAAACTATAATATTATATCATAAAATACATTTAACCCTATCATCTTTGAGCCTACCCTGCCATATGTTATGTACTGTCTTCTACGTGGTCTACGTGCAACAATGTTCAAAGTACTCACCTACTCATAGTACGCTGGGACTCACCAAGCTTGCCCTTGTGACCTGGAAACCTCGTAGATATTGCAGATCACATACAATGTAGCCTAAAATGTACATATGTCTTCCCATATTGAAAACCGCGTTTTGCCAAAAAAGCCTATAAATACGCAACTTCACGTATGTGCCATCTGAACTCACCATAGGATAGTACCACCCAGAAGTCGGGCTGGGAGAAGCAATGGTGGAGAGCTTTAAAGAAAGAAGTTACTGCAGGCTGTGCACATAAAGGGAACCAGAAAGTAAGGACACCTGTGAAAAATAGAGGTGCTTCACCTAACATCTACCTACTAAGCACGTAAAACAAGGTCAGCTACAGACTGCATAACTATATCACCAGCAAAAAATAAATGAGAGTTCCTCTTTAAAAGGCGACAAGAAAGTATATAAAGTTAATGCGGCCAAAAGTCCTTATTACAAAATGCACCCTGGTGACCATATATGAAAGTAAAACACAGAAAAGACTCCTGGTAGTGGCCCAGAATCTCCAAATCTACTAATCAGAACAGCCCAGGAGTCATTTGCCTTTCTGTCAAATTGTGGAAGTACACCAAAAATAAAAAAGGGAAATCATATTTGAACGAGTAAATGCTACAAATGTGAAAAAGCTCCAGGTTTTAGGGAACACTATACCCTTAGTAAAGAAGGAGTTAAAGATGTAGCATGCATTTTGTAGTAGGAGATCAAGATAAATTAAATTTTATAGGTTGTGTATGGAAATTATTGCACTACTCCAAGAATCGAGCCATTCTAACAATGTTAGTGCACTATGCGGAGCGTTCAGAAAAACCCCACTGATAAATGGTGATCAGGCTATAGGAATGTTAAAGAGGTCCACGATAGTTCAGTATGTAATCTTCTGGCACTTGGCCATTTTGGAGCCACAAAGCCACTGACACAGCTGGAGGGTGATATTTTTTCTGGATTTTTTTTTCCATCTTGAATCTCAAGTTTCTCAAAACTTCAAGTAAAGCGGGAGAATGGAGATAGCAGCTGCTCCTTAATTTGGAATCATCTAATTGACTTGACTTGACAAATGGTTTTGAAAATCATTATTTAAAGCAGCTGATTCCAACTTTTGTTATTGCAGATATTTGGCAAAAGATATAGTGCTGCTTTAACATGATCTCCACTAAATAAATTATTGTCCTTATAACTTGCCACACAGCTTTTCAGGGAACAGTTATGAAAAATTATTACTGCAAGCTGACATGGGCTGCAACATGGGCCCGCACACAGCATGTTTTTGTTGTAAGTGTTCATTATCAAAGGAGCCGTGTTGTAATCTTTCTTAAGTGCTTGGTCAGGCCTGGCTTTACTGCCATGCTTCTCAAAACACTGAAGCAGCCACAATTTCATATATCAAGACAAAGGTGATGCAAAGGGAAGATGGGGCATGATCTGGGTGCAGCAAAAAATTGTAATTTCAATTTATCAACACACATTTATATACTGACTAGTTTAGTAAATAAACCCCACAAAGTTATTGTCTGTGTAGAATGCTCATGAGCTTCACCAGATTGTCAAGCGTGAAACCCAAAAATGACAATCTGAGAAGTTGAAGCTCTCCGCTATGATGATGGTTAGCGCCACATTTTGGGTTTTTTTAACCCCTTAATGACAATTGCCGGTCCTGGCACGGCACGGAAAAGCATGTGCTTTACGACAATTGACGTGCCAGGACCGGCACGTCTTTAAACGGGTGCAGAAAGCGATCTACTATCGCTTTCTGCACCCAAAAAGCGTTGCTGAATGCCTCGACCTCGAGGCATTCAGCAACGCCGCGATCGGCACGAAGGGGCCATCTCTGGCCCCTCCACGGGGCGTCAACATCCGCCATTCTTTGTATGGCGGCGGACGCCCGTTTTAAAAGCGTTTAGGAGGCGATCGACGATCGCCTCCTAAACTTAAATGGTGTCGCTGGAATGCCTCGATCAGGAGGCATCCAGCGACACCAAACACTAACCTTCTGCCGGCAATCTTCGCCATCAAGGAAGATGGCCGCCGTCCTGTAACAGGAACCACAAATTTTAAAAGTTCGCTAGATAGTCCAGACCATCTAGAGAACTTTGGCTCCACTTGCAGGTTGAATACAGGTACTGCATTCACCATGCAAGTCAATGGAGCCCAGCTTTCTAATCACAGTGTGATTAGTAAAAATAAATTAAAAAATAAAATAAAATTAATAATAATTAGAAAAAAATAGTAAAAAAACAGTAAAATGTAAAAATCATTTCCCACTGATGTCACTATCAGGGGAACCTCCAAGTTGAAAAAAAATGTTAAATTTTTTTTAAAAAAAAATAAAAAAAAAATATATATATATATAAAAAATATATTTTTGTGAGCAAGTCCTAAAATTAGCATATTAGCTTAAAACAATTCTCGCATGGAAAGAGTTAAAATACTGGCATATTAAATGCCCGTGGGGTGTCTACTTTTAAAAAATGTATGATTTGATGGGGTAAATTGAATGGGCCAGGTTCAACAACGTCCCAATTAACACGGGGGGAAGGATGGCCACACATCTAATTTCCAATTAGAAAAATGCACACGTACCAAATGTGGCCTTTTAGTTCCCCCAAAAAATGACACACCCATGCATGTGGGGTATCACTGCACTCAGGAGATGTTGCTGAACACATTATGGGGTGTCGTGTGACAGCGGCATATACCAGGAGCTGTAAATTCATACATAAAGTAGGTGTGTGTGGGAAAAATACACACACAAAAATATTACTGCAAACTTTGAAAAAATGCTGGTGGTAAAATATGTGCATGCAAAGAGTTAAAATACCAGCATTTAAAATACCCTGTGGTGTCTAGTTTTGAAAAATATATGGTTTTGTTGGGCACACTGAAATGGCCTGGCTCAAAGATGTACCAAATAGGGCATGGGCAGTGGATCCCAAATGCCAAAGTTCAACATTGAAAAAAGCGCATGCCCCAAATGTGGCCCTTTTGCCCCAAAACAGCCAGGCAAAATCATTCATGTGAGGTATCGCTGTACTCAGGAGATGTTGCTGAACACATATTGGGGTGTTTTGTGATAGTGACATATACGAGAACATTTTAATTCATACCTGAATTAAAATGTGTGTGGAAAACCAAATGCAAAAAAATGACTACCACAAAGTTTGACAAAGACTGGTGGTAGATATGGTGCATGGAAAGAGTTAAAATACTAGCATTTGAAATACCCTGGGGTGTCTAGTTTTCAAAAATATATGGGTTTATTGGGCACACTGAAATGGCCCGGCTCAAAGATGTACCAAATAGGGCATGGGCAGTGGATCCCCAAATGCCAAAGTTCAACATTGAAAAATGCGCATGCCCCAAATGTGGCCCTTTTGCCCCCAAACAGCCAGGCAAAATCATTCATGTGGGGTATCGCTGCGCTCAGGAGATGTTGCTGAACACATATTGGGGTGTTTTGTGATAGTGACATAAACTAGAACATTTTAATTCATACCTGAAGTAAAATGTGTATGACAAAACAAATGCAAAAAAATGACTACCATAAAGTTTGACAAAGACTGGTGGTAGATATGGTGCATGGAAAGAGTTAAAATACTAGCATTTGGAATACCCTGGGCTGTGTAGTTTTCAAAAATATATGACTTGATGGGGTAAATTGCATTGGCCGGGTTCAAAGATACCCGAAATGGCACATGGGGGGAAGAATTACCAGATTTGGAAAAAATGGCTTTGAAATAGCAAAACGCTACCTGTACTTATTGCCCCATAATGGGTAGAAAAAAGCAAAAAAAACATAAAAACATTGGGTATTTCTAAACTCAGGACAAATAGTAGAATCTATTTAGCAGGTTTTTTCATTACCTTTTATAGATGAGTAAAAGATTTTTCAACTAAAAGTTAGAGTAAATAATATAAAATAATAATAGTAAATAATATGATACAATCAAAACAATGTCATCTAAAGAAAGCCCTTCTTGTCCTGAAAAAAAACAATATCTAATGTGTGTGGGTTCAGTAAACGGGAAAGAAGAAAATTACAGCTAAACACAAGCAGCGCAGAAATGTTAAAAAGGCCATTGTCACAAAGGGTACAAAAAGTAAAATCAGCCTTTGTCTCGAAGGGGTTAAAGCTCCCAAGTATATATTGTGTGGATTTGTTATTGTTTTATATATGTACCGTTATCTTTTGAGTTTCTAATAACTTGCACAAGCGGTGTTAGCAACTACAGTCATAAGTAAACTGTCCAGAATTAGCTATTAACCCACAGGCCAAGCAAACCTGGGAGGGTTGAACCAAATAGTTCCTAGCTACACTCCTGTAAAAGGTAGTAGATTTGAATTGTAAAGGATGCCTTAGTGGAATATCACCGACATTTTCAGGGACAGTTAACTGTTTTTGCTCCCTGTATTGAAGAAGGACTGCTTTTACTGCTATTTCCATGGTAATGACGAAGTGAACAGACTTCTTGCAGGAAAGATGATGCTAGTATCATTAAAGGTCATTGCCAAACATGCAAACCAAACACCTGAATGTCAAATCATAGAGACTTATTAACAGTAACACAATGACAGGCGGAAGCAACATATACAAAATATATGATAGACATGGAACCAATAATAAGGAAAATGATGGGTGCATAAATTAACCAATGCTTGAATCTATTCTTTTCTAAAAAAAAATTAAAAAAAAATCTACAGGCGCAAGGAGATAGCAAAAACTTTGTTATTTCTCCTTTTTTAGATATTTAAATGACAAAATTATTTCACAGCTATTGCCACAAAAACAAAAGCAAACTGGTACTGATAATGCTGATAATCAACAAAATTGCTCTTTACAGAAGCAAAATGTACAGTTAACCTTTTAAGCCGTTCAGAATATGTGAGTTAACGTTTGAATGTTAATGTTCACTGCCCGGCATGACAGGGGGACTTTAACCTTCTCACTTCCAGAAGCAAAGTCAGACCCAATGAATATCTAATATGTTGCATTATCCATATGTCAGCTCGTGGTAACGACAGCTTATTAACTGTATGCTCTGTCATGTCATCGTGCTTGTCTCTAAGCGAAGAAGATATCATTTTAAGGATGAATAGTAGTATACATAAGAGTAGCTGTAATAAAGATATCTGAACATTATAAAACTGACATGGAATGGATCACACAACATGTATCACTTTGTCAAGGTATCAAGTAAAAAGGAAACAATATGGCATGCCATGTGAATGCAAGGAATGGCTTCATACAAGCAAGTTACTTACCTATTTCACTTCTATTATTAGAATATAAAAAAAATGCATATACCGTATTGGCCCGAATATATATTCGGGGTTTAGCGCAGGGATGCACAGTTCGTATCGCCTGACGCCCGGGACATGCAGTTCCGGGCGCCAGGCGGGTGTTTTTTTGTTCGCTTTCATTTAGCCCTGGTGCCAGGTAAGCAGCAGGGTTAGGATCCAGATCCCCAGCAGCGTGGACATCTGTGCGATGTGCGTAGACAACCTCCGCTGACGGAACTTCTGCTGGCACTTCTATGGTGGAGCACCGGTGTGTGACATAACCTTCTAGGAAGCAGAGTGGGATATCAGGGGGGCAGAGTGGCACTTCTAGAGGGCATAAAGCATATCTGGGGGGCAGGTGGGCATTTCCAGAGGGCAGGTGGGCATTTCTAGGGAGCATAAAGCATATCTGCGGGGGCAGGTGGGCATTTCTAGGGGGCAGGTGGGCATTTCTAGGGGACATAAAGCATATCTGGGGGGCAGGTAGGCATTTCTAGGGGACATAAAGGATATCTGGGGGTCAGAGTGGCACATCTGGGTGGGGGCATAAAGCATATCAGGGGCAGAGTGGTATATCTGGGGGTCAGAGTGGCATATCAGGGGTTATAAAGCATATCTGGGGGCATAGTGGCATATCAGGGGGCAGAGGGGCATATCTGTAAGTAAGGTGCATTATGAATTAAGGGGGGGAACTTAAAATGGCTATTGGTTTTCTGTCTGTATATAACATATGCTGACAAACTGATAGATCTGACAAACTAATGTATTCCTGTTCATTAGATAAAATACTGTTTTACCATTCCACTCATGTATTTTTTCTTTAAAAATATTTTTTTCTTTAAAATAGTACCAAACTTTAAGGGTGCGGCCTATAATCGAGCCAACACGATATTTCATTTTAACACTTTTTTTAACAAATAAAGAAAAAATACATTTAATCAGCTGTTGTAGAGCTCATAGTAAGCAATAAAAGGAACATTTGCCATCATGTTCTACAGCAAAGCATTTCCAGCTGCATTATAGTTGAGGGTATAGCTGCAAATTGACCAAGTTAGTGGACTGGAATTTTCACCTTTACATGAGTTTTTGACTACTGTAGTCTTATTATTATTATTACTATTATTATTATTTGTTGATTTGTATAACATAATTTTCCAGATCCATTTACAATGGTTAACCAGAACATAACAAGTAGCGTACCACATAACAATTTGTACATTGGGGAGGAGGGCCAAGCTCAAAATAATTTACAAGATAATGCTATAATAATGAAGAATAATGCTAATTATATTTTTACACAGCATAGGGTATGACAAGTTCAATATATGAAGACAAATCGATATATATATATATATATATATATATATATATATATATATATATATATATATATATATATATATATATAGCAACATTGGCTATGTTTAAAAGGTTTCCAATCTACAGGCACTTGGGTATAGTTAAATTACAAGGTAAGTTACCAAGATTATAGATTCCTATAACACAGCAGAGGCAAGGGGCATAGTTTAAATTCTTCTAGACAATTGAGACAGGTAACATTATTAAAAATGTTGGATACTGCTGTGTTTGTAAATACAATACATATATATTTCTATATTGATTGAGGTTGATTTAGGTCACAGTTCATTTTTGGAGGGGATACAATACAATGGTAATGTATCTGTCTTTAAATTAAGGCTGTAGGCATATTAAAAATAATAATTGGATGGTTTCCAGTGTAAATAACATACTGATTTCAAGCTCAATGGGCTAGCAGGTTTATTTTTTTTTCTGGGGTGGCAGACTTGGTCTAGCTGCTAGTGCAGCATGATGTATTCTTGATATAGACCTTAAAAAGAAACCTGCTGTTTTCTATTTTACCCCCTCCTAAGCTTCCTTATTCACTCTCCTTTCAATTCTTGTACTTTGCTTCTCTTTCCCTTATCTCCCTCTGCCTGGCTGTGTCTTTTCCTTCTCTCCCTGCTCTGCCTGTCCTCTGCACACTGTGACCAGCCTGACCCCATCACATTGAATCAGTGTCATCTTTGTGCACAGCCTCCTGATCCTGCCGCCAGCCCTGAGAGCCATCTCACCTAATCCCCTGCATGGAACAGAGATTTCTGCAACACCTGCAGGTCTCAGGGTCACTAGAAGGCTGTTGCTCTCTGCTCATTCCTCTGAGAAAATAGAGAGAAGTGGGACAAAGCAGGGATGTGCACAAAGAAGAAGAAGGATGTTTACAAAGAGAGGCATATGGATGCATACACTGGTAGATGTAAGAAAAATTGTGAGGTGTAAAACTGACGCAATCAACTAGAAGACGGCTATGGCAGACATACAACTGGGGAGAAACAGACAGAAGGGTAACAGGGCCACGCCATCCATGGGTTAGTGGTAGAGCAAGAAGAGAGGTGCAATTGAGCATGCCCAGCTGCCCTCTTCTGATTACAGAAGTGGATGTGACTTTTTCACGGGGTGGGACATCCAATCCTGCCCCAGGTGCAAAGAGCCCTAGTTATGGCTCAGGCATGCATTCATGTCAAAGGAAAACATGCAGAACCATAGATCATTGGAGAAGAACAACAGCAAACACACAAGGTGCTAACTGGAACCATAAAAATGCAAGCTATGTAAAGTACAAAGGATGCAAAAGGTAAACATGTAGCGAAAAGTAATGCACACAGTGGAGTTGACAAATATAAAGTTGGATTACTAAGAGCTACATATAATGCTTACAGTGTTCTGTAATTTATCGCGTTTCAAAATACTATTCATTTTGGGATACTGTAAGTGTCCAGTCAGCAGGGCCGGACTGGGAATGAAAAGCAGCCCTGGAAACATTTGGAGACCAGCCTCATATAGTCACACTATTTGCCATACAAATAACTATAAAACATTTTTATCACATTATTTGTATTAAAATGCCAGGCCCTAATAATTTAAATACATTAGACATAATGGAATCAAAACATTTGCTACAAAAAGTTCCATTTTATTCAGTGGAACAAAACAGTGATCACATTATTCTTCACGATATTGTTCTAAGAAACTTTTATTTCTTTATTAATTCAGGTAAACTATTTTTTCATATTTAATAAAAGCTATGATAGAGAAATGTTTGTTTTTATTTCCTTTTATTTGCCAACCTGCCCCCTCCCCAGATATGCACATCTGCACCCAGGCTTGCCACTCTGCCACCAGAAATGGGGGTTAAAAGGCATTTCTGGAGGCAGTGGCATAAAGGGGGTTAAAAGGCATATCATGCGGGCACTCTGCCTCCAGAAAAGCCTTATGCCCCCCATAAAACACTTCCCCCCGACTTACCACTGCTTCTGACTCCCTGGTGTTTGGTGGGGGCAGCAGGTGGAGGCCGGCGTTCATAAAATTAAAGGGGCTGGCGTGCACTCTTCGTCCCATGTGAGGAATGGGCATTGGACGGCGCGGTGCGTGCACGCCAGCCCCTTTAATTTCATTAGGCGCCGGAGGAGGCTTTCAATCCCGCTCGCAGCCGCACAGCGGCTGTTTTGAATGTTGGTCTGCCGGCCGCCCAGCCCACCGGGAAATTTCCCAGTATCCCAGTGGGCCAGTCCGGACCTGCCAGTCAGGGGAGGGCTTATATAATTTTCAGTTTAACAAAGCACTTGAGCACCATTTCAGCTTAAGTGTTTCAGCCACACCATTGCTAACAGGTGTGTAAAATCAAGCACATAGACATGCCATCTCCAGACAAACATTGGCAAGCTAAGTGACTTTAAACACGGCACTTTTATAGGATAACACAAGTCAGCATGTGAAATTTTTGTAGGTGCTATTACTTTAAAGTGAAAGCATCTAGGAGTAGCAAAAGCTCAGCCATGAAGCGGTAGACTATGCACACTAACACAGCGGTGCCACTGAGTTCTGAAGCTCATAGCAACATCAGCACAAGCTCTGTGCCTCTGGAGCTTCATGAAATGAGTTTCCATGGCGTAGCTGCACACAAGCCGAGGATCACTATACGCAATACCAAGTGTTGGCTGGAGTGTTGTAACTAGACTCTGAAGCAGTGGAAACATGCTTCACTGTCTGGATGGCGATGGGTGAATCTGGGTTTGGTGGCCTACAGTGCCTACTTTAAAGGAGGGATAATGGTCTGGGTTTTTTTCAGGGTTTTGGTCAGGCCCCTTAGTTCCAATCAAGGGTAATATTAATACTACAGCATACAAATACATTTTTGACAATTGTGTGCTTCTAACATTATGGGAACAGTTTGGGGAAGGCCCTTTTCTGTTCCAGCATGTCTGTGCATATGCAGGTTTTCCACAAGCCTGTAAGCTCAAGGTGGCCATCTACTGCGAGTTAGGCCTAGACGAGGCCTACTCATGAGTGACTTCATCGAAGACGCAGTTTGTTGCGGGACATTCCTGCATTTGTAAGTCCTTACAATGACTTTGTCACCCACCTCCTGCATGCTTGTTGACTGAGTAGAGAAACCCTAGACCAGCTCAGTGCCCAAGGCACTGTGTCCTTAACAGCCTGTGTGGTGGGGCTGGCCCCAAATACATCCCAAGTGTAGGAAGAGCAGTCTCTCTTTTGGACCCAAATCCCTTTGACCATTGTTCTCCTATTATATAACTCTTTACTAGGAGCTCAGAAAGTTTAGTAGACTTGAGAATATGATAGTATTCTACAGCATTAAAAGCCTCAATAATGTGTATAGAAACAGCAGATAATGTGTTTGTCTCAGTAAAGCTCTGCAACCTAGCCCACCTCTAACCACAACAAATGAAACAAAATCATCTCTCTCTGTGTTCACATTGTTGGGTTGTATGATCCAGTGGCTATAACTAGGAATAGAGCATATGATCTTACAGTACATAACTTTACTCAGCATTGAAGAAATGCATAATTTAATAATTGGATGTATAAAATGTGTAATTGTCATGAATGATAAACATAACAGAATGTACATGCTATATAATAATACTGTGTATTTAAGAAATTCAAGAAAAGACTCAGTGTATAACAGGTGAAGTGTCTACTAATATTTCCTGCCAATAACCAAGTTTGTGTTGGAATAGATTAGTATGTAATAGCCATATATTAAATCATATTCCAGAAATAATGACAGGTCGTGAGTAGGTAACTTCAAGCTGAGGAGATGTGAAAACCTTCCAGCCTCTCTTTACCTCCTGTCGTCCTTGTGACTTAAGAGCAACCAACACTAGAAACAGCTGTAATTAGTTTTCATTGTCGATGGGCCACCTACCTCTGAAACCAGCTACCGGTTTGGCGCTCGGCAAGTAATTCTGTCAACACCTGTTTTATGGTTTGGGAGAGTTCCTGAGTTTTATGGCTCAAGATGAAGCTGTTCTAATGAAACAGCAAAGCTTGAAAAGCCCAGCTTAGAGCACCAGGGGGGGATGTGGGAGTAAAAGGACATTTGACACAAAGAGAGTGTTGACATGTATTGGATTGTGTGAACAATAGTAATGAAGGAAAATAAACTTACTCTTTTAAATAGCTGTTGGCAGCCCAAAGGGGCTTTCGTTCCTCTGCAGTCAAGTGGTAGAAGGAAAGACTTTGTGGTTACAATGTTGGTCTCCAAAGTGGAAGACCAAATACCAATACTATGTGAACTTGGGCCAGCGACTTTATATCCATGTGGTTTAAGCCATGCGCAGGGAATTATATCACAATAAAAATGTTACTCTATATACCCAGAAGCTGCCATTTTAAGGATTTGGGTGATAATCCTCATGATTATTGAAGGATTGTTTGCCAAAATCAGTGGGTTTAGCACATATGAATAAATTCTACGTACTTAGTGTAAAGCTATCACTGTTTTTAGTGGTACATGCTAGTCTTTACCTCTAATGACTTATATTGGTCTAGCTGAGTCAGCAATGAAGTAGAAAGGCCTTCTCTTGCTTGTCTCGTCTGCATTTAGATGCCACTCCTACAAAACTTCCACTCCCTCCCTTTCTTTTTTATATTCAAGTAAAAACTGAAACCTATGGTGTAAAATAAATCTTTAACTTATTCCACCACTAGTCATTATTTCCACTGCCGATACCACCTGTCTAGCCATCACCCACCTTTAGCAACAGTAGTTGCAGTATGTCCTTTTCTTCCATATATTAAATATGTAAGTGAGACTTTCTTTATTGATTTGTCCGTGAAAATTGTTTCTACCATATGAATGATGATGATAGTAATCATAATTTTATAGTGAGCCAGGGTAGTCAATAATGCAAACTTTACTTGCTAATGCTAATTTGAGTCATCTACATTTCTGGAAGCATAATGCTTATTGAACATAACAACAATGTTATCAACAACATGGCTAATTTCACTCTTTTTAACTTTATTTAATGCCTGTCTGTATCTTTGAATAATTTATTATATTAAGCACCTTTTGTTTTTTTAATGATGACATCAGTGCTGATGTTATGGACTGGGTACAAAATACAGTGATCCTGGCACTATTTTAAGCATCATCGTAAGTAAGTCACAGTCACAGTCACAGTAAGTAACTAGTCACATTAATGGTATTTCTGTCACTACGATGAATATGAGCTGAGTCTGCAGAGCTACAGGTGGAACCTCATAAAAGTTCACAAGCAGTTTTGAAGCCCTGTTGTGTCAAAACATTTGTTCACTGGATCACTGATAGATTGTTCACACCTCCCAGATTTGCCAAGCATCTCATTTTCAATGGATTGTTAGCTCTGGAAGTCCTAGGAAATACCAGCAGGTAAAGCACATTAACACATCCTCCGCAGTGGCTCTTCTGTGCAATTCCATAACGACTGCGGCAAATTTCATAGGGATTAGGAACATACCTCGTCGTAGCAATGAAAACGGGTTAATCGAAATGATGCCCTAAGCTTGCCTGGCACAGAGAGTGAAGCCTGGTGCTGGAGGGCAGCCAAGATAATTATGGCTGAGTTGAGCGTTCTGTATCCCTGAAGAGTCTTTACAAATTATTGGGCAACAGTTAGAGTTCATGGGAGCACGGTCTAATGGGAGCTGGTATGATTACAATAAGCAGAATCTTGCTCTAGTGCTGCTTCAAGCCTGTCCTCTTGTCCTGCACCACCACCCTCTATAGATTCATTTGGTCTATTTAATTTCCTTCCTCCCACAGTTGTTCACCCTTTCTTTTCCTCGCTAGTCTCCTTTTTTCATTTTCCTTTTTTTCCACTACCCTCTGTAATTATTAGTAATAAAGTGCTCGTAAGAAGAGAGAATTGGAAAGTAAAACCAAAAGCATAAAGCCTCCAGGGACACTAAAGTGGTTCTGTACATGTTACCATTTGGGGAGGGGGATACTTTTACCCACCAAGGATTGGCCATACATCATTTCTCCTCACCCTGCTGACGTTAATTCTGTTTTCTAAATCTTAAATAGAAATGTTCTCCAGTAAATACACAGAACAGCTGCCTGTTGGTTGCAAAGTGTTACTAATAACCAAGGAAGCAGAGCCTGACCTACTTGACATTACACATTAGTTCTGCTTCACTGCGGTGCTGCTTTGATGTCAGCCTATTTTTTTTCTGCCAAATGTGACTTGAAAACCCCATTTGCGTCTCTTTTGAAGCAGTTTTCCTTGTGACTGCTCCTCAGGAGGATGTTGAGTGGCTTGCGGTGTGAGAGTGCTGTGCGTTCACACTACACACGACACAGAGATGATAACACAGTGTTGCATATTGCAACAAATTTTTTTACATTTTTTTTTTTACATTTTTAAGGTTTTTCTCACATGGATCATGCCAAACTAGAACACAAATACTTGGCAAAAAAGAGAAAAAAAAATGATTACAAACATTTTTAAACATGTCATTTTACCAGGTGCCTTCTTTTTGATGATGAAGGACTTTTTTTTACACTGAAAAATTCTGAGCTACTTTTGAGGATAATCTTCCTTTTATTGCTTGACCAGTCCAGATATATTAGCTTATTTATTTCTTATTACTCCATGTAAACATGTAAAAAAAAAAACATTCTAGTTAGCATATCACAATAGGGAGTACTGTAAAATCTTGTATCTATCACATTTTATTTTAGTTGTTATTGTATAGATATATTTTTACAACTTTGTGCCTAAAATGTCCATGCTTCCTAACAGGGGATGGCTAGCAATACTTGGTTAAGGGGCAAGTTCAGCATTGTGGCACAATGATTATGTAGCCCATTACACATTTGGCATAGATTATGTACAATGTGCACTATCCAGTCCAATACAAAACTGCCCAAAAAGCTGATATCAATAAAAAAATATATATATCGAAGGTAGTAGATAGTAAGGTACATGATAAATTACTAAAATTCAATGAATCCCTACTACACCTAAAATTCAAGAGCACAAAGATGACATTTCTTTCCCAAGGTCTGGTGGTGCTGGAAGAAACACTGATAGGTACCTCCCGTTTCCAACACAATTGCATTAAAGTTACTTTGTGCTGGGCTATGTATGTACTTAAACATATCCCAACAAAACAATATACAAAGCTAACTAATACAGAATGGTGGCTGTGTCAAATATAAACAACAACCATTACACCAACCATTTTAAAATAAGTAAATTATTCAGAAGCCTTAGACACACACTTAAAAATGGCCATCCGTAAAGCTAATCAGTATTAGCAGTATTGATCAAGTTCAAGCACCCACAGAGCTCTTAAAGACAGTTTCACCTCCTGTGTTGAATTTAACATTTTATTTACTAAATATGGAACTTAAAAAATAACATTTCTAGGATAGTTGAATATCCAGATACTTTCCATAAAAATATATAATGTTGCCTGATTCATAATTTCTCATGGAATGCTTTAATTACCATGTGACACAAAAGCAGGCACTGATAGGTTGTTGCCATAGCTGTATGCACTGTTTTTATAATTTGTTATGCTTTTTATTAACTGTTTAGAGAAAGAAGAATAAAATGACATTTCTGTTAGCTACTCTATGCTGCATCTGATGTGTTGCTTTTAGGTACCTTGTGAGGACCCTTTAAGAACATTAAGACTGCTGGGCTGTTTTCAAATCAAAAGTATGGACGGGGTTGCCTATTTTATAGCCGTCCCTTTTTATGGATGCTTTCTAGGCATCCTACAAATAGACTGTCTTTGTTTTAAAATGTGTTTTTGGACACCAATTAAGGCTCAGGGTAATATCCTTAAATCCTTCATTGTTAATGGGCACTGAAAGCCAGAACTGAACACCTGTGTTTGGTGTGATGAATAGGCTGACTCGTATCCAAGTATGCATTGTGTATTTATGCAGTTTTCCGTGTGTATTTGCACAGCGTGTGGTGTATAACTGTGTAAAGCATATGTATTGTTTGTAGTGTAAATACATTTTGCTAGTGTTGAGTTATTTCTCCCCTTTTGTTGCATTTAATTCTAGCAGCCCAGGAACAGTGAAGAGAAAAATGTAGATGAATTCAGGACAGGTAAATACTCTTTTGACACCAACTGCCAAGTCTTTAATAGTTAGGCAATAAAATACCTCCCAATTCTCCTTTAAGAGGGACAGGTCCAATATTTAAGCACTGTCCTGCCAAGATGCCCCGCTTTCCCATTTTTGCAGGCAGTGGGAATCGAGGACTAGTTGGGAACATGAGATGGTCTCTGACGACTGTCCCAATCAATTGAGGTCTGTGCTTTTGCATCACAGACTTCAATCAAGCTCCCACATGGCCTCTTCACGATGTACAATGTCATACACTGAGTTGTTATGCTTCAATGCATAGCGAGGAGGTGAGTGTATGGTCCTGTCCCCAGCCCTGCCTCTATAACCTTGCCCCTGCACACATCTCAACACCTCTCATCCAACAAACGTGTCCCAATTTAGAGCCTTGAAATGTTGGGAGGTATCATTAAGGCTAGCCACATGCAGCCAGATGTTAGCTGTTCTTCAATAGGAAATCGCACAATGCCATATCTGTTTTTCTGTTTGGTGTTTTTTCAGTCCTCTTTGGCATTTTTCTGCTTTTTTGGGCTCTGTGGCAGTTTTTCAAAATCGCAGCATGTTGACACTCTGGCGTTTTTTGCAAGGAAATCTTGGCGTTTTTCTCCAATAGAAGTCTATGGGAGAGAAAAAACGCCATGAAAAAGCCATGTGGGTTTTTTGCCTTGGCGTTTTTTATGGCATTTTTTTCCACAGTTACAATGCAGAGGATGGACCCAGTATCTGTGTGTCCTACGAGAAATAGGCTGGAAACAAACAGTTTCACACAAAACAAAGTTCATATTGAATTTTACACCATTTGGAACAAACATGCCATTACAAACAAACATACGCGACACATCAACTGGACCCTGCGTGCCAAAAGCAACAGCAAACAATTTGCACCATCATTTGGGGCCAATCTTCCTAGAGGAGCAGACTTTCGGAATAAAGCATGCCTTACAAACCACAGAAAAGAGACAAAAGGGTCCGCCGGAGCGTCTTTAAGTAGAACTCTACCAAGGAAATGACATCAGGAGGGGGCAGATACTTGCCATTAATCCTAATCCCTTTTAGCTGGGTGAAACTTCTAACTTGTAAAGGCTGGAAAAACTGCCTAAGGTGAAAAAAAGCAATTTCCACAGAAAGGCTAAAACGCCAGAAAAAACTCCAGAAAAAACACCAAAACGCAGGTAAATGCAGTGGCAGTTTTCTTGGCGTTTTTCCTGGCGTTTTTCATCAAGAAAATAACGCAGGACAAAAACCCAAGTGGAAACCTAGCCTAATAATTTTGACTTTTTATTTAACCAGCTCACAACTGTTCTGTGTCTAAGGCTCAGTTTACATCCCAAATCATCCTAATGGTAGATATCACTGGTCCAGCATCCACATTTTATACAAAATATCCAATTGTATGTGAAAAGTGGATGTGGCATAAAGGAAACATTACTATAGTTTCAAATGCTTTCCAAAGAACCACATAAAATGTGTGGTATATGGGGTATATGCTTTCTTCAGTGACTTCATGAAAAAAAATATGGACAGCTCTATTTAGCAATGGGTGAGTGTGTGTTGTGGATTTATCATGCTGTTTTCTGGTAAGTTTTATCTCATTTTGTACAAAGCTATGATGTTATGTGGCGATTAAGCCTTCGTCAAAAAGGCCACTGTACCCCATATAATAGCAGAAGGATATGAAACTTACTGGAAGATTATAGTAATTTCTGGTCATAGGGATCCACACAGCACGGCTCATCAATCAGGAGCTAGGACAGACTTACAGCACTATAGTGGTTCTCAGTTCTCCTGAAGTAAAGACTAATAAACAAAGAAAAAACACACACACATATATAGCTGGTGTTAAATCAAAGCACAGCACCTAAAAACCTCAAAAACAGAGTTCTAGAGCTATATACTTAAGTGCTATACCCCAAATTTTTGGATTCTTCATATTTAAACCTATTAACATTACATATAGCTAACCAATCTGCTGAATGCTATTGTACAAAACCTGGTGTCTATCATGTAGAATGACTGTATCTGTTGATTTCAGATGATACGTTTTAGATTTTGCTTCACCAGCAGTAGAAGTGTTCTACCGGGGATGCCATTGTCTCTATTAGAGGTTATTATCTTCTGCAATGCGACTGCAAGATGAGAACTGTTTTTCACCCTCTGGAGCTGACTGTGTTATGGTGGACTTCATTCTCACATGTGGAACATGTCTTTTTACACTTGTCTGTGTTTATTTAGCAGCTAGAAAACCCCCATTGTTTTTCCCTGTTCTCCTTTGGGGATATTGATCTTGTCATGAATACAGTGTATAACGTTGTACCACACACCATCATTGTTGCTTAATGACTTATCAGTTTAGTAATCAACTCTAAGGTAGTCATCAATTTTGAAACATATGTTCGTCATATAAACACTAACCCCATTTATGGTGAGCTGGCGCTCTGCCCTAAAATAAAATAAAAGATTTGTTTGATGTTTTCATCTGTATTGACATTTGTATTTTAAATTATTTATTATTCATTTTAACTCATTGCCACCCAGTGAGGGATTTTAGGTTTGTTTGTTTTACATTGGTATAATTATAGGGATCTCTTATGGACATAAAGTCTAAGGCCCCTATCTTCTGGGCTGCCTATAGCTCTAGAGATTGGCTGTAAGGTATTTTACATTTAAAGGTGTAAGACGAAATGCACTGGTGAATTGGAGGTTGGATAGTTGATTTGAAACGTACTTGCATGGGAACTTCCTAAATGAGATCAGAGTTTCTCATCAGGGGGGGTTTACTAATAGCGGCAGCCAAATGGTTTACGAAAACTATGAATTGTCGAGGTGAAAGTATTCTGAATGTCACCTGGTATTCAAAGAGAGCATTCAGCTGCATATATCAGTAAGAAAGATACCATTTGGGATGCTGAGATGTAATTCATTTGAATCAAGAAAGTATCAGCGCCAAACAATGTGACCATAACAGTTTGGCCATTCATCCTAAGATTACTGCAAACAAAAGAAAAACACCAAATCTAATCACCCTGTAAGTATCAGGGTTTACACACTTATACTTATGGGGCGCATGGGTTTAGTTTGCCTGTTTTCTCCTGTTTTCTATAAATATAGGTAATTAAAAACATTTAGTATTAGGGTTTCATCATATCAGTTTTCTTGTGGTTGGAGTCAAACCCTGAAACTTGGTTTTCCCGCACTCTCTAAGATATTCTATTGCAGTGACCCCCCTTTAGAGCTCGCCATAACATTGTTTCAAAGCAACAGAGTGCATGTTGCCTTCCAGCAGACTTGCGCTCTCCATTCTTGGAGCCCCCCTCACCCCCCCTACATACTCTGTTAGCTAAAGGGGCTCCTGTTGCCTGCTTGCATTATACCATTCAACAGCAAGCTCAGCTCATTGGCTACAGGACAAAGATGTACTATTACACTACAAACTTCGAGGACCACCAAAACAAATAGTTTGCAGTGGCTTAATTTTCAGTGCATAACAAACTGTGCACTTTACAAGTGAATGAGCATTCTATATGTACTGCGTCTGGAGCATCCATCATCATTTAACTGGCAACATTAAAAGTGCCCGAAAGTCTAACCTATGAAAGCAGCCATGGTGGACACATGCTATTTTAAAGCTTCAGTACTTTTAAAACAGTTTCCGCCTTTGTAAATTGCCTCCCCCTATATATTTCTAAAATCCAAAGGAGTTTTATTGCCCCAGCTGGTAGTCTGGATATGTTATTAACCCTTTAGTGGAGCCTGCAGTCTTTTGCTATGGAATAGCCCCTGTGAACACAAGTTTACGGATCAGGCATTAATCTATGTAGAGAGATCACTGCTCTGGCGCCAAATGGATGCCCCTAATGAGTTCTGCCTTGCTTCTCAGTCTGTGCCTCTGTGTTGTGCATGGTATGAGATCTAATTCTTTATATATATACTGTTCTTTGTCTGTGGACTGCTGACCCCATTTTCCAGCTAGAACCGCCGGCTTTGAACATTTATTGTGGATTGTTAGGATCAAAACCTTAACAGACGGTTCCCCACCCTCCACTAAATGTGCAGCCTGCTGACAAATGCTTAAAAGGGGGAATGAAATAGCTCTGCGTGTTGTGCTGTGTTTTCCTGTCACAGGAGACACGTTTTGCTGCTGATTGGGATCCTGTTTGCATTCCATTTGCATAATGCACTTGTCATGTAAGAAAAAGGAATAAATTAGCAGAATTGTTGTTTGAAAGAAAAATACAGCTTGATTTCCAATGTGCGCACAGTCCTACTTGGGTCTATATTAACACATTGATTGTCGGAAAGGTAGGGGAAGGAGAATCATCCCTTGGACACTCAGTTAACACTTACACTGTGACAAGAGATTGTCTGTTTCTTGTCTCTGCAGGAATCCATTATTTTAAAACAATATATATATTGAGGGCAATTTATCAATGTAAAATGGGGCAATTCAGGAAAAAGGCAACATAGGAATTTTGATTCCAAATGATGGCAACCTCTGCTAAAATTGGGTGCATGGCAGTTGTACGTTTTATCATCAATAAGTGTGAATTCATTGTTTTACAATCCCACCATTGCCATGTGCCTTAAGTTGTCAGTCTTGTATGTCTGCTCCCTGTTCCCTTGACCTCTGTTTAGACTTTTACATGTCTCTGTGTTGGTCCCAGTGATTAAATTATTAAAATGATTTTCTTTTTATATTGTAATAGGATGACATGCAACTTGACACCTTTTTTTCTCTTTTTTTTTCTTGGATCAATGGTACATTTTGATTCAGTAATACAAAGCATTCATTCCATCTAAAATTTGCAGTTGGTAAACCATTTTAAGCTACAAATTGCTATTGTGGTAAAAGTACAAAAGAATTCAAGGCAATAATGCTTTGTTACTGAGAGACAGACCGCAGGTAATGGCTAATACCTCACATCGTGCTCTATTAAGTTTCAGTTTTAGTTTTGTTTTTTTTATCTAAATCCTGTCTGCTTGTGACCTCTGTCAGCACATAGGATGTTGTTACTGATTGAAGAATAATCCCGTAAAGTCATATTTCTAAAGCCATGTGATTAAACAGTTATGTTTGCCCACTGTTCTGTGAAAACAAGCACAAAGATAAACGATCATTAAAATAGATCCAGCTCAACCAGAATCAGTTTTGCCCAGTGCTCATGTCCAAGAGAAAAATCTGCTAATCTCTTCTATAAAATGAAAGTAAATTTACAGACAAGATTACAAGATAACTAATGGTAATATTAGCATTACTATTATTGTAACTGGGACTACCGGGAGATCCCTGGCCTTTGCTGCCAATGTACTCGCTTTGTGGGTTATTGGTTGTCCGGGTGTCTGTGGAAAAGTCTACAAAAACAAACCCTTGTAACCTGTAATGACAGGAGACACCAGTCGGGATGTGAAAGAACCAGAAACCAATGGAGGAAAGAGTTTTAAGGACACAGGACAAAGGTGATTTTGGGTACACACATAGGATACAAATTTGTTTTTTGTTGTTATCTAAGGCCAATGGGGTGTCAAATGTGACAGGCAAGCGTCCCTTCAAAGTGGCCAATAAATTTGAACCTGGACAAATGACACATGGGGGACCAGCCACAAAAGTGCCTACTATTTAAAAAGGGGGAATGTGTATGTTGTCACATAGGTACTGTGGACTATGGGGAGCAGTTACTGAGGCATGGGACACGACTGCCAACAGTTGATATACAATACAATAACAGGCATATATCAACAGGAACATTACATTACCAGGACTGGCTCCTTTAGCTGGCTACAAGAAGAGTAGCCATCTGCTTATGCTCTAAATAGAGGGGTAAGTACGTACTACAGGTAAATAATATTTGATGACTACCATCAATGTAACGCTTCCATACGTTCTATGACTGTTTCCAAAAAAAAGTATATCTTGGACAAAATGCAAGTACCACAGAATGCATGCGTAGGGACACAATATGTATATAGGTTGAACTTGATGGACTTTGGTCTTTTTTCAACCTTATGAACTATGTTACTATGTTACTATGTTACATGGGTACAGCTTGAACCCCTTGGTCTGAGCACACAGATACTTGACTTTCATGTCCTCATATCCAGTGCCCATGCAGTGTCTTCATTTGGATAATGTATGGCTTGTCTTAGTCTGCCAATTCTAGTCTTGTCATACCACTTGAATATGTATATTGTAAGAAGCGCTGCATGAATTGTTAGCACTATATAAAGGAAATATAATAAAAATAGCAATAACGTGCATGTACATTGTTTCTCAACAGGATCCTGCTCCAATCAAAACTGGACATTCCACCGACTCATTTTACTAGGATTCCCACCAAGTTTTTTTGTAATAACGAAACATAGGATCAATATTAACCCTTTTATGCAATTTGCAGGCCAGTATTATAATCCTAAGAAAGTGGATAGCCTTCATATGATAACTATATCTGTTCACCATTTTCCAAAGATATGATACTATTGGGATGTATGATATACTCTAATATTTTGCATTTCTTGTTGAAGTGACAAGTAGAAGAAACAAAAATGTTTTAAAATGTAAATATCTGCATTTCTATGATTAAGTTTGTGCTCTTGCTTAATTTATGAGGGATTGTCTAAGTGAACATGAACTTCAGCTGTCAGGGAAACATTGTTTCCTCTCAAAATCTGCTTCTAGCGCACCTAGGAAAATTTTCTTATTAACCCTATTAACTCAGTTTAGCACTGAACAAGAGACACTGTATGCTATCCCTCTGGTGCTTTCATATATACATAATAGTTTCTTAATGTTTGCCTTGTCCTGCAATAACTGAACAGCCCAGACTTAATCCTCAGTTCCCATTCCCCCCCTCCCCGTCGTCTCTCTCCATTCAGGCCCTGAAGGTATCTCCATTTTAAAACAATTAGGACCACTAACCTTTTCCTTTATACCAAAATCTCCAGAAGCTCAGGGGGGACTTAATACTACTAATAACAAGGAAATTAAACAGCCCCCTGTGGGCCTGGGAAAATGGGATATTTTACATTCTCAGAAGAAAATGACACATTTGGCAAATGGGCAGGAAGACGTGGAAATCCTGCTGGTCCAATCAGGATTGGTGGCATTAAAACCTAAATGACTGCTTGGTGGGACTATAAAGGAACGGTTGGTTCTCTCTTTAAAGAGTTAGGAATTCACAGGGGGATATGCCATGAAAGCAGTGTCAATATGAGCAGCAATAACAAGCTTTGTACTGATGATGCTCTTTGGCATTTCATGAGCCGATGGCATGAGCTGGGCTGCTGATGTAATGAGATGCCATAAAACTTCTCATACCGTTTATGTATTATTGAAGCTTACACTTTGGTACCATATGCTGCTACTACATAGTACTGTTTTTGAACCTACCCTGGAACAGAACCTGTTCTTTCTATGGTGCATTAATATTAATTAACTATAGACATATTAATACATAAAAAAATGTGGGGCATTGTACCTCTTATTAGTCTACGATAGGGATTGGACTGTTTATTACATGGCAGGTGCCCTTTAAGCACAAAAAAACTGATGTGCTTTTTAAAAAAACTACTTTGTAGGATGGATTAAAAACACGTTACTCGAAGCAAATTCCAAATTATCCTATTGGCCGCTTATCCATTAGTAGGAGTTTCCAACCTATTCCATCTACTTACTGATCTGCTCTCAACTACCATTAGATTAAGAGAGGAGCTCTTGATAGGACTGGGAGCTAAATTTTCCTGCAGTTAATTAAGTACAGATTGTCTACTTCTGCCTCATTAGACTCCACTATTGTAGAACCAAGCTGTCTAAATCTGTCAATCTGATTTTACTGTGGCCAATTCACAAATCCTGGAATTTTAGAAAAAAGGACAAATTAACAGACTGACAATTACAAAATTGGTTTGCTAGGACCTATCCTTTTAACCTGTCTTAGTCACAGACAGAAGCTTCACTGTACGTACTAAGGCCTTGGGCAGACGCTTAGGTTGCCTAGAGAATAATCCAGCCTTACATTGAATTCATTTGGTCTTTTGTCCTAAGGCAGTGCATTTCTCTTAAGCAGCCGTTGGTTGCAAAATAGGGCTACAAATCAGAGTTTGTGACCTGTTCATCTGAGAGAATAGGATCTCATGTATGAATACTCTTCTCTGTTCTCTCATTTGAACATTACTAACCAAGGATCACCTCAATGGAATAACACACTACAGTCCTGCCATGTTTTAGTAAAATGAGCTATTTGTGGCCATTGAATCATGGCTCAGCAGGAAATGGGTTAATCTTATTTTCCCAAATCAATACAACAATGTTACTTTGTCCATCCAGGGTTATCCAGCCATATGGTTCATATTTGTTTATGGTGGTACCACCATTCTTCATTGAACAAAGATCGTATTGCTTCAGTGAACACCTGATTCAAACAGAAATGGAAGTTCCTATGGATCAATCAAGGTGCCTTTTTTTGTAGCTGCACTTTCTGTATGATACATAAAAAAAACTTATTGAAAAGCAAGTGTCCTGCTGATAACAATTTATAAAGAAGCTGTTTTGGTTGGGATTATTTGGTAAAACCAAGCGGTATTAAAGCTATAGCAAATTTATCCGGAAAAGGTTGGGTTTGGATTTAAATGAAAACCTCCTGGGATATAAATTCCTTTATGGATCTTGTTTTTTTATGAATTATCACTCATAAGAATGTACCATTACAACAGAGAATGCACTAGGAAATCTCTAGTACTATGGTTCCTGGCTTGATATTGTTATTTATGTTTGTGAATGCAAATATCTTAGTTTTATTTGCTGTGTGTCACAAACATTTTTGTCTGTTGTTATTTTCTGTAACGTTTATCTAGACTGTAAAGGATAGAGGTGGTTGGTGCATTTTGATCTAGCATTAGGTATAAGCAAACCTGGGAACTTTATGGCTCTGACTACCCAGAGCCATCCCTTGTGGGATTGCAGGCAAGAAGTCTCGCTAATATCAGCAGGCAATGTCGTTGACATCAGTGAGCGGTCCCGCTGATGTCAGTGGGACACACACTTGTTTAACTGGGAAATGGGCAGGGAGTGGGACACTGCTCCCGCGACCCCAGAGCCCCTGGGAAGCGGCGAAACCCAGAGATTTCCCAGGTATGGGTATTAGTAGCATCCCACTAACCATTGACTACATAGACTTTGATGTGCTTCTCATTAATGTAGGTAATAAAGTCTGCTTGGCAGGCATTCATATGCACTCCTGTCCCTAACTTGTTTCATTCACTGAAACCCCAATTTTACAGTACATTTTATTTATAGAATGCCCCAGATCTCATGCTCCGCACTGTTAAAAAATAAATGTGATACATTAATATTGACAATATGCAAAATGGACAATAACACCCTTTAAGGCATACTTATAGCCTTGCAAGCTTACACTCCACAAGAAAGTTGAATGAGATAGAATGTGATCGTGTGTTCAAGGAAAATGTTATTAAAGTGAGGGCCAATAAAGGTATCATCTCAAAATTTGCTAATTTCCATCTTTCTTATAGAAACACAATGTAGAGATTTAAAAAAAAAAACTAAAAAAACTAAAAAGTTAATACAAATCATGACTTGCTTCATTCTTTCACTTAACAAAAAAGATTTACTAGCCCATTAAGTTAGTATACTGGGAGAGGGCATAGGGTTATAGTTCAATGAAGGAGAGGTCAAACAGACCTAACATGATCACAGCACGTTTATAGCCGGAAGAGAACGTGCCAGTGATGAGAGATAGGTTAAGTGAGTGACTTTAAGGTCTAGATGATTGGACATTGAGAGAGTAAAGGATGAATGAACTGATTAGGTGGCTACATAGTATAGTTCTTGGCATGTTACAATGACACCCACAAATATTATTGTAAAATGTCCTAGTAAGATATCTTACCAGCAATTTAAACACTGTGGTAAATTTAACTTCATAAAACATTGCAAGTACATTATACCTGAAACTAAGATAGTTTAACTTAAGATAGCACGACACATGGAAGTCAAAGATACAAAACCTCATGTGCAGCTTTTTAAAACTAATTTTAAATATGACTCAACTATTTTTTAGGATCAAGCTTTTTTAAATTTTAATGCACTGCAGAAACAATTATCTGTTTCGAAATAATCTTCACATTTTCAGATCCTTCCTCCAAAATCCCTATTTACGTGGTCTGTTTTTTCACTACTACAGGATTCCCTTATAAAGTGTTCATACAACTTGCAGTGGTAAGGAAGCATAAGCTTTGCTCGTATAAATTAGATTTGTATAATTTTTCCTGGCAGTTTACTCACATGCATGTGCAGCATTAAATGTGGAATAAAATTAGAACTTAAAGAATGGTCAGAATACCTGATCTCTCAACGGTGCCTTCTACCTAACTTATAATTAATGTATAGAAAGGTGGGTTTTGTTGAACTGTTATATTTAGGGAGATTGACATACTATTTTGTTATTATTATTATTATTATTATTAAGTATAAATCCTATCTATAGTTGCCACCTTTCCAGATGTGACATCATTGTCTTTCAACCCATATAGAAGTTTATTTGTCTCCCCAGTTATTATGTGGATATGCGCCAATGGGGGAGAAGGCATAAAGTCAAGTTAAAATAGAAAAAGAACATATTGGTAAGACTAAGAGCTAAGCAACTCAAAGAGAGACCAAAAAGCGTGCTCTCAGGAGATAGAAAACAACAGTAGTAATAGTGTGCACAACTACAGTTACCCTTATTATCACTGGACAATAATACTGACATAATCTATTATTTTACCAATACCTTTTTTTATAATTTTTATATATACGTTATAAGTATGCATTCAATTAGTAAGTCTTTTATATTTATTATGCTGTTTTCACTTTTATATTTTTTTATCACTCAAGCACTCATACCAATATATTATTACTATTGTTTTCTCTCCCCAGTATCAGAATTTAGTATGCATGGGTCATCAATGACCTAGCTGGATACCTAGACTTAAGTGACTAGACACCTTATTTTAGGAAAACAGAACTTCAAATGTTGCAACGCAAAACAGCCCTGGGCGAGACCAAGGTTTTCAATCTCCTATCCTCTACTACACAGTGGCAGCATTTCAACCTTGTACAGTTTTAAAAAAATACAAATACAAAAGATGAAACTTTTTTCTTTTTTTTTTATCTGGTATGTATTTTATAGATTGCCCTTCAGGGATAGGGGACATTGGACCATCACATGCTCAGATACATTGCAAAAGCCCTGCATTTCCTAGTAAAAATGTTCCCATGAGAATATGTCATGGGCATGGCTATTTATTTCTGTGATTAACTTTGATTTAAAGCAATATTTTTCCTTTGAAAAAGTTGAAGTCTCTAGCAAGAAAAAAAAATATGTATATCGCACTGAATATAAAATGCTGACTAATTTGGAGTAAATTAAACACATAATTCAGCTGTGAGGTTTATTGCACAACAAATACACTTTTCATTGGTAAATTAAATACATCCATTGTGCTGCTGGCTACAAGACTTCTTGGCTTTGCTCAGTTTGTCACAGATCCACGCAGGGTATGAACAACTGCTGCATTTCCATTTTTAATTCAATGATACAATTTCACACTCTTTAACATTGATCTCTTATAGCATATTCACCGGTGTCGCTGTAACAAATGCAAAATTCACAGGTTTTTCAGAAAGCATAGATTTCGGTATGCACAGAACAGTATAGTATATATATAAGCATAATGCTTAGTAATGTGCAAATTCATATTTACTTGGTTCTGAACTGTAGAGCCTCTAACATAGACTTAAACACTTAGTAACCTGCAGATTTTAAAAAGTACATAGAGGATGCTACAGATTAAATAATATGATGTCCAAAGGAGGGCCATTCTCACTATATACACAGCATAGGTGGCTGCCTAGGGTGCTGCCACAAGCAACTACATGCAGAAGAAGGTCGCAGAGACAAAGTATACCTAGGGCAGAAGCCCTAGGGCTAGCCCTTCACAGAATAGTCGAGCTTCAAACACACTGCTTAGTATGTTGAAAATTCAAAAACATGGATTAGAGCAAAAAGCACCGTTTAGATTCAAACCCAATTCCTCGTAACCTGTAAATTCACTTACGCAGAGACGGTACTGGCCAAAACATACTCCGTGCACAGTACCGATAAATCACTCTTAGAATAAAGAGAACTGAGATACACTAGGCATGAACATAAAGAGAACCAATAGTTTTCATTTTGGTAACTTTTGCTATTCTGTTTTATTCCTGTAATGCAGGAATTGGATGGAAAGGAATCCAGTACATGAATGTTTTATACATTTTTACATATAGTATTACTTGTTTAATGGGAAACACCAGTACTAAGGTAGTAGTAAGGTTACTAATCAAACCTTACCTTTAGGAGAAGCTGTAAGCAGTGGCGGAACTACCGGGGTCGCAGGGGTCGCGGCTGCGACCGGGCCCCGGCGGCAGGGGGGCCCAAGCCAAGGGGCCGCCCGAAATCTTTTTTCCGTTTTTTTTTTTTTAAATAAGGCAGGGGCGTCCAACAGCCAGGGCAACCGATCCTACGCGAGCCGCACCTCAAGCCCTGCTACTTACTTGTGGGAGGGTCTTTTGGACTGCACAGAGGAAGCGGAGTTCACGTGACATCCTACTTCCTCTGTGCTTTAGCAGAGAAGGCAGAGGGAGGCCGCGCCCCCTGCTGAAGTGAGCGGCATCGAGGAGCTGCAGTGCAGGTAAGGGGGTGGGGAGGGTGTTTGAATGAGGGTGTAAGTGCTGGATCCTAGGCATGATGGGACTGTGATTGCTGTTAGCAATCACACTCCTATCATGCCAAGTCAGCCAGTACATGCTGAAACCTGGCCAGCTGCCCCCCTTGTGTAGTGATGCTGCCAGCAGTATGGGGTCTGCACTTACAGCCACCCTGTACCAGCATGTACTGGCTGACTTGGCATGATAGGAGTGTGATTGCTAACAGCAATCACAGTCCCATAATGCCTAGGTTCCAGCATTCACTGGATGGATGTGTAAGTGCTGGAACCTAGGCATGATGGGACTGTGATTGCTGTTAGCAATCACACTCCTATCATGCCAAGTCAGCCAGTACATGCTGAAACCTGGCTAGCTGCCCCCCTTGTGTATTGATGCTGCCAGCAGTTATGGGGTCTGCACATCACTTACAGCCACCCTGTACCAGCGTGTATTGGCTGACTTGGCATGATAGGAGTGTGATTGCTAACAGCAATCACAGTCCCATCATGCCTAGGTTCCAGCATTTACTGGATGGATGTGTAAGTGCTGGAACCTAGGCATTATGGGACTGTGACTACTGTTATCAATAACACTCCTATCATGCCAAGTCAGCCAGTACATGCTGAAACCTAGCTAGCTGCCCCCCTTGTGTAGTGATGCTGCCAGCAGTATGGGGTCTGCACATCACTTACAGCCACCCTGTACCAGCATGTACTGGCTGACTTGGCATGATAAGAGTGTGATTGCTAATAGCAATCACAGCGAGCACAGTCCCATCATGCCTAGGTACCAGCATTTACTGGTTGCCTGGGTATGATAAGAGTGTGATTGCTGTTAGCAATCACACTCCTATCATGCCAAGTCATATTGCTAATTTTGTCCAATTGTGTGTTACCTACTTTTATTAAACATGTGAGTTTTTATTATTATTTTTAAAGGTGGGGGTCATTTTCGGTTTTGGCTAAGTGAACCCTGAATGTTTTGGTCCAGAATTTTCATTTTAGTTCATCCCTAGAATAAATCTAGGGAATCCTGAATTTGTAGTCGCAAAACTTTCAAGGCCCAGAAATCAGTGAGAGGAAGAGTAAAGGTTTTGTGTCATTTTACTTTATTTTAATCTGCATATTTTATTAACCCCTTGATGACAATTGCCGGTCCGGGCACGTCACCGAAAATCGTGACGATTATGACAATTGACGTGCCAGGACCGGCACGTCTTTAAACGGGTGAAAAAATCGATCCGTGATCGATTTTTTCACTCAAACGGTGTTGCTCTAATGCCTCGACATCGAGGCATTGAGCAACACCAAAAAAAACATTCCCGGCCCCCCCCGATCGCTCCTAGGAGCAAATAAAAAAACATGTTTGAAAGACTGCACGTCTTTCAAACATGGCGGCGCCCGCCGCCGGAAAACGGGTTTAGGAAGCGATCGCGAGTCGCTTCCTTTGCTTAGCTGGTGTTGCTAAGATGCCTCAGTATCGAGGCATCTTTGCAACACCTGTTTAGCAAAGGAAGCGACTCGCGATCGCTTCCTAAATGCTCAACTTACCTTCCCGGTGCCGGCGTCTTCGAAACACATGCGGTGTTTCAAGATGGCGGCGCCCATCAAGCCGGGGGCGGAGCCTGCTGTCATCATCGGGGGGGGTGTTGCTGGATGTCATGGACATCCAGTGAATAACACCCCTAGTGGTCAGATCACTCATAAGAGTGATCATGATCTGATAAATCAAAGGCAATGTTTTCTAAACATTGCCTTTGATCAGTATTGGATCTGCCTCCCTCCTTCACTTGCTTCTAGTGAGGGAGAGAGACAGATCAGTGTGTTTTTAGGTATTCTCAATAATATATATTATTATTGATCCAAAGGCTCTTATAAGAGCCACCCATTTAATATTAACCCCTTCATTGCCATTGATCACTGCATAAACAGTGATCTTGCATAGTGGCAATTGTTTTTGGGGTTCTTTTTTTTTACATTTTTTTTTACTTTTTATTTTTTTTTGTACTTTTTTTTAGGGTTTTTTTAATTTTTTTTATTAGAGCCATTAACCCTTTCCTTCCCTACTATTTTTGCTGCAATTGTTGCCATGCAGCGGTATACGGCTGAGGAGGCATGTTCCAAATTTGGCCCTTTTGCCCCCAAACAATCTGACAAACCCATGCATGTGGGGTATCAATGTACTCAGGAGATGTTGCTGAACACATATCGTGTTGTGTGACAGTGACATATACCAGGAGCTGTAATTTTACACCTGAAGTACAAAGTATGTTTAAAAAACAGCAAAAACAATTACTATCACAAACTTTGACAAGGGTTGGTGGTAGGATTAGTGCATGGAAAGGGTTAAACTATCAGCATCTAAAATACCCTGGGGTGTCTAGTTTTCAAAAATATATGGTTTGGTGGGGTAAATTTAATTTGCTGGCTTCAAAGATGCCCCAAATACCACATGGAGACAGAATTACCAGATTCAGAGAAAAATGGTTTTGAAATAGCAAAACGCTACTTGTACTTATTGCCCCATAACGTGTAGAAGAAAGCAAAAAAACATAAAAACATTGGGTATTTCTAAACTCGGGACAAATAGTAGAATCTATTTAGCAGGTTTTTTCAGTAGTTTTTTATGATGAATAAAAGATTTTTCAAATAAAAGTGAGAAATTTTTTTTTTTTTTCAATTTTTCGTCATATTTTATTATTTTTATTATAGAAAATTACATCATATATAAAAAATTATGGTGTCTGAAGAAAGCCCTTCTTGTCCTGAAAAAAACTATATATAACTTGTGTGGGTTTAGTAAATGGGTTAAGAGAAAATTACAGCTAAACACAAACACCGCAGAAACGATAAAACAGCCATTGTCACGAAGGGTACAAAAAATAGAATCAGCCTTTGTCACGAAGGGGTTAAAGGCCATATTTTTTTCCACAGTGAAAAATGAGTGCGGCCCGCGCACGTATACAATTCTGATGAAGTGGCCCACTGCAGAAAAAACTTGGACACCCCTGGATTATGCCCTTTGTACATGCGCCCCTTTTTCTTTGATTTTTTTACAGATATGATTCAATATGTAAATTGAATTTGTTGAAAAAAAATTGTTGGGTAAAAATCATGGTTTTTTTGGGGGGGTGAGGGGGTGGGTGGGGGGGCCCTTAACAGATTCTCGCACCCGGGCCCTGAGGCGTCTAGTTACGCCCCTGGCTGTAAGTCTCATTAGACCCTTGCAGAATGCTCGCTCGACCAGTGCTGGAGCTTACTGCGTATATCACATGGCAGTAAAACATATCTCCTGCGTGCAAATACCTTGGGGGATGCATCATGCACCCTTGCATTTACAACAAGTGGTACATGGACACTTAAAGCGACCACTCAGCTTTGATGGCTGTAATGCCCATTTAATTACTCAAAAATTTTTTTTGACTGTCAACAACAGAATGTGATATACTTGCCCTAAATACAAGATATATTCCCTCATTACAGGGGTACCAAGGACTGACAAATGCTTCTAGCTTAAGACATAGTTCTAGAGGTCTGTTCAGTGCAAGCAGTGACCTGGTTACAGCACACATCAGATTACATGCAGAAGCACACTTGGTGTTGCTCACTATGCAAAATTAACAACGCAGCTCATTTTTAACTACACATTTCTATTAGTCTGCACAAAAGCCTCATGCTCAATGTCATTCATGAATGAATTATTTTCCAATCAGATAGAGAGAAGGGAATCTGAGAAAAGGAGATAAAGGTGTGACAAAAGCCACTGGGAGGTGATGACTATTAATTTTAAAAAATCTGATGCCACTGTTTGTCCCTCATGGGGACATTATGAGAATAAGAAAAATTAACCTGTTAAATCACAGCAACAATATTGGTGTTTTTTTAGGTATACAGTAATGTGTGATTTTACAAAATTCTTAATGGATCTTATGATCTTTAAGCATTGTGAGCATTTTCATCTCTTCGTCTCTTTTTGATGACACTAGTGTGCTTATGAAACAAATCCAAACCTGTGTTAACTGTGCTAAAGTGCGATCTGATCTATAGTGTTCAATAAGGAAGAAGTACACATTTCACCTGTATTTAGCAGACATATGCAAAACTGGAGGTTAATCTGCTGTACAGGTAGATATGTGTTGCTTGGTGTTCTGTATGTAAAAACAGTTTTGTACATTTTAAACCTGCACTTTTTGGAAATCATAAAAGAAGAGTTGTTGGATTGGATACAAGTCGCTATGCATGCATACTGCTTTGACAACTACGTATAATGACACTGGTGAAATTATGTTGTGTCTTGTGTTCAGACACATCGCCCATGTAACAACACAGATTGATATGCACATAATTTGCAGGTTTTGACCAAATCTCAGCCACACAGGTGCCTCATTATTGGTGTCCAGGGAAGACTTTAAATTGCATGAGAGTCTCATTTGGGTTAAAATGTGATGCAGTCAAACTGATTCAGCTCCGTGGTGCTAAGCAATATATGGCCATTTAGTTTGACTGAATCCCCAATATTTATGAAATAGATAGGTGTTTTTGAGTATTTTCTGAAATCTTGCTTTGTTTTCTGTACTTATTGGTCATTATTATTATAGTAATATAATAATCTGAATGTATATGCCTTTTATGCTTTTTAGGTTATGGGCTGCCCTAGTTTGTATATTTTAGAGCCATATTCCAGCTACAGGCCTGGGATGGTGATCCTGAGGGATGTCAATCCATGTGCTGCAAAACTGGGGTAAATCACCTAATTTGATGATCAGGCTCCCTGATATACTGCTTTTTTTGCTGGTTACAGTGGGAAGTTTGTGGACATTTAATTGCACTAGAAATTATGTTTATAATACTTAATTACAAAAATGTTAAATTCAGGAGCATTAATTGCTCTTTGGCATAGAGTAATGCAGCATAATATAGAAAAACAATGGGTTTTAACATATTTCCCTAATTGATGTCAGTAACTCAATTTGTAATATTTGAATTACACCTTTGCCTACATATCACTTTGAGTGATTTCTCCTTAAACCTGCATTAGTCTATTGGTAAGTTTATTTAATACTGTCTGAAAAATACAATTGCCAGACCAATATAAATACAGCAAATATGCATCAGTCAAAAACAACGTCAATTGCCAACACAAAAATGCAGCTTGTTCCAGTTTTTCTTCAAAAATAGAAACATTTTCCTGGCTTTCAAGATTGCAATCAAATTTCACCCTAGGTCCCCCTGGAATTTCATTAAATAATTTTTTATAACTGTGTGTTTTTATATCTCAGAGTGTATCTCTGTGGTAACAATGTATTACGATATTTCTTGAAGGTATCTACTGTGATTTCGATGGCTAACTGTAACATATGTTTTATTTTAAAATGTAAGGTATTCCATTAAACAAGTCACGTGGACAGAGATATTGGAACATTGAATTTGGGATTGGTTGCCCATTGAAAATGCTTATTTTCTTAAACCATATTTAGTCCTCATCCTAGTCTTTTTTTTAGGATATCCCATGTTTGTATAATGCATGCTTCAATTTCAATGTGGGTCCAAGAACTTAGATTGTGATTAAGGTTAAAGAAGGCACAAGGTTATGGGACATATTGTCTGGATTTGCTATTGTTACTTTGCAGAATGCACCCTAAGAAAACTATTAAAAAACGGTACTTCTGCAGATGTTCTAATTTTAACAACAAACCCTGTTTTTAAAAAAAAATTAAATGACCTAATAATAATACTTATATTTATAAAAATAACACAATATATTAAAAAAATTTTTTTAAATTTATTTTTATTGGAAGTGATGCGTATACAGGTTTATCTTCAAAAATGCATATAGCACAGGCATATGTTTCAATGGCCCCAAATATACAATCTCAGCCCATGTCACCACATATTTGAAAGTAAGCAATTTACCAATGAATGTGCATATAACATAGTGCAAAGACAAGAAAAAAAAACTAACGTGAAATGCAACTGAGGAGATGCTCCTCCTCAACCAGCCCAGCTGCCCCTATGTGCACCCTATATCCAATCCCCCTGTTACACACTTTTGGAGATCCATGTATCCCATGTTTTCAAGTGCAATTCAAATACCTCTTCAATTTTAGCAGACATTTCCTCATATTGCTTATGGGTTTCCACGATTTTACGTATTTCTAATGAAGCCGGGGGGGCAGAGACTTCTTCCATGTTCTTGCTCTCTCTAGTTATGCTGCCAAAAAGATATGCATCAACAGCTTACAATGCGTGTGAGAAATATCTTAAGGGAACATATTCGGAATAGTTCCCTCTATAGTGAAGGGCAAGGGGAAACCCAGCTGAACTATTAAGGGACAGGTCCACCAAACATGTGTCTTTATACCCATTTGAACGCAATTTCTCCAACACATCCCCGACATTCGAGGAAATATACCCGTTAACCAAACCAGTCATATACCATAGAAAAGCAACTTTCCTATCTAACTCTAACTGATTAACACATCTGGAGACCCCCTTCGTAGCTGTCAGAGAGCTCAACCATTGTTCTGCTTCCTACCTGAGCATATATGGCCATTTAATAGAGTCTGGTATCCCCAGTATAGCAAAATATCATATAGAAATGTGTTCTACTGCAGACATTGAAGCTGGCATTTGCAATGCGTTCAGGTGTAGCCTCATATATTCAAATTCTCATGTCATCCTTCTAAAGAATGTCCATTACTGCCTCAAGGTGACTGATTAGAATCTCATGGTCATTCAATAAAGTGTGACCTTCCTTATTGTTTATCTAGCTTTTTGTGATGTCTTGTGAAGTTGGAACCGATCATCATGAAAGTCAAAGCGATATCCTTGCTTGATAAAGCAAAAAACAGGTTTTTAATTTTACCTTTAGTCTGTCTAAAAAGTGTCCTTATTTACTGTTTGACATTTTTATTACTGTTATTACCATTTCGTACAGCAACAATAAGCATAACAGTGGAATAACAGTATCATGTAACTAAGGACATGTTACATTATCCAAGATACCATTAACATCAGAGTATACAGGTCCAAATCTCATTACCGTTACCCAAGCATCAATGCCCTTTGTGACAGCCCATATCTTTATCCCTTATGTTATTTTGGCCCCATACCTGTCTTCCTGTGTTACACCCCATCCCTGTGGTTCTCCTAAGGATTAAAGGCTCACGGACCCTGTATACGCCTAATGTTGGTTGGGTCCCACCTACCCCCTGCTTGGCGCCTGACCTAGGAACCGCAGCAATGTCCGCCGACAATTGAAACAATGTCTCTACGGACGTCCTTTGCCCCACCACGTCGCTCTTTTGACGGTACATTAAGGTGGTGGTTACAGAGAGGGAGCTTGTTCGGGAACCCTGGTTTTATTACCAATCTTTAGGACCGGGGTTTACCCAGCCGCAGCTATGGAAATCTGGCCCGGCTACCGCACGGACTGTTCCCAGGGATGTTTCCGACGCTGTCGCTCAGGGTCCCGACATTGGATCACGTCGCTTTTTGGATCATAACATCTTCTGACCCTGAGCTCTCCATTGGTACTCCGGGATTGACGCCACTCCCTCGGGATCACCCCGAAATAGTAAATTTTTGTCAGGTGGGCATTGCTGGCCATAGAACTGTATGATGGCGCCGAGCTGTCTGGTGGTTGATGGGATTATACATTTAATCCTATTGTGTTTGCTGTATATATATGTGTTGTCCTCATTAAAGAGAGTTCTGTTTTACCCCTACACTAAATCTCGGCTAATGCTTGGGGGAATATGAAGGGGTAATCCCTTGAGCAATCAAACTTTCTGCGGCCAGAAAGATCTCTACGGCGGAGCTACTTAATCCGAGTACGGGTCTCTGTCACACCTATAGAAAAAAGAATGCTTATTTAGCATTGTTTATATCATGTATTGCATGTATAACTTGTTTGCTTGCTTTTTTGACATGATACAAATATAACTCTATAAATCTTAAATTATCTCCTCTGATAATTCCTGACAAATTATTTCCCTGATGGTCTATGAAAAAACTTCACATGTTCCAAAACTGATATTTGCTGCATTACTGAACAGCTGAACTTTCTACACCCCAAATAAAGAAATAATGTGATACTAGATTAAAAGATTTTCCTAACAAGGGGTCCCATGTATGTATGGCCAGAATCTCCTAGGACAGCTACGTCAATGTACAAAACAATGCATTAATCTCCTTCATCTGCAGTTTTAGATTTACTTAGATTAGGATTTTTGTATCAATTACAAATGAAGCTGTAGATTCCATAACCCCAACATTTCAGAGGTCAACATTGGGGAACCCTTAATTTGGGTGTGGGGCTAGAGATGGTAAGGGGTGGGACTGGAGGCAGGGGTGGATGGGTCAGAGCCATGGCCATCCACTCACCTTGGCAGAAGGGCCACCTTATGTCATAAGGTGGCCATATAGGAGCAGAAATGGAGGTCTGTGGTGCAATAGCACAGACCCCCATTGATTGTACAGCTCCCTAGGCCAGCCAGGAAAAAATGGGATGATGCCCCAACCTGGCTGAAAAGCTCCATTGTAAAAGGGACAGTTGGGCAGCTTGGCGGGAATTGTCCGATGAAAACTGGGATATAGGGTTATCCTTAGTGGGGCTTTTTTAGGCAACCAATTGCAACCACCAAGTAACTGCAGTGAGAGAAAATGCTGAGGATGTAAGAGCGCAGTGTTTCCTCATGGTAACTTCCTAGCAGCCAGGGGTATTGCTAGGCTATTAAAAGATCTGGAGTAAAGCTGAATAATAACTGTGAGATTTGACAAGCTTTGCACAGAATGAAGTCCTGCGGTGGCACAGATCTCTATTAACACCTCCTTGCTTGAATCCTGACTTTGATCCCGCCGCCCAGCAGGAGGTGGCACACAGACTGCGGAGCAAAGAATAGAAGGGAGTTTTGTGCCAGTAGCTGCCCACACTTCAACCTACACTGAGGTACATTTGGGCTAGGTGGGGTCCATTGGGTAAGAGTGCCAGAGACCCTTTAATGTTTAGAAATGGTACTGTGTAGACCAGTGCATTTGATGTAAATGGATTAGAATTGCATGTATGGTTATTGGAAACTTCCATATGCTATTAGCTTCCAACTAAGAAAACAGATGCTGTCCAAATGGTTTATAAATACAAGAAAGCACATTTCTAAGTGTTCTCCCCGTATTCTGTGTTTTCCCAGTTTATTTTTGGCTGATCTTAGAGTCGGATGTGGTTGTTCAGAACAAACATTTTAAACATTTCATTAATAATGATCCCTCGCCTGCAGTTTCTAATTAAGAGATTACCATGGGAAGATAAGACATGTTTAATTTACTGATACATATTCTTACATCAAAGAAGTGGCACAAACCACTTCCTTGCTATAAAGTAGCATGGTGAGAAGGCCCCAGGGTCTCACTGGTAGATCATGATGAGGTCAAAGGAGTTAAAAATCGAGACGCAAGAAGAAAAAGGATAAACTAGCACACCAGACCTTAAGTCTATTAACTTAACATGGTAGAAAGATAGCACTATATGTGCCTTCAGGATTAGAGGAAGAAAAAACTGAAACAAAATCAAAAATGTTAATGTTTATATTTATATTTTTAAAGTAAAACCACTAGTGTAGATTTTGAAAGGACTTTTAGGATGACCAGATCTGCAGTTAGGGAGACCGTATTGATTAGAAGGGTCTTACATGGTTGGGGTAAAATGGAGGACATGTAGCTAATAGCGTAATCATTCTGCAAGCAACCCGACACGATGTGATCCCCTGACGTTGTAGAAACATAGAATTTGAAGGCATATACGAGCCATTCGGCCCATCTAGTCTGCCCATGTTTCCTGATGTAAAGACAAAGACCTTAATCAGTCTTTTTTTTCAAATTCAGAATAGCTTTATGCCTATCCCACGTATGTGTAAATTCCCTCACTGTATACGCCTCTGCAACTTCTGATAGAAGGTTGCTTCAGTTAGCTCTGTGAGCAACCATGTTAAAAACCTAGAACATCAATGGTATAACACTAAGCGACTACTGTTAGACTCTAATTAATAAACCCTATATAAACCCCATAATAAAAATGGAGAGACCAAATTCAGTATAAAGCAGTTCAGACGCAAGAAAAAGTGGATTTGCAAACCTGCATAGATTTTCGCATAAGGAACTAGCCTCAAGGTATTGAAACAATGACTTGAGACTTGACATACTTCCATTTCTATTTTTAGATGCATTTGGTGAACTTGGCAGCATTGCTACTGTATGTGTCAACCTGCGTAAGCTATGTAATAGGTTACGTTCTAGGCCTGTAGGTACCCGGTAATATATGACATTCCACATTTTCCACAGATTTCAGCACGTGTTATGGCTAATTATCTGTGTGCATATAAGGAAAATGAAATCTGGATTGTCGCATAGTCTCAGGGCATTCATCTTAAGATCACTTTGTGTAAAAATACACACATTTGTGCATCCAAGTGTTCAGTATCTTACCTAGCTTGTAAAAGTGCATTGGTTTCCCAGGTAATCTGTTTATGACCTAGTTTCTTTGGAAGTTAAATGGAATGTTGATAAAAACAAAGCAGATTTGAAGCCAGCATATAAATGAGCATGTGTCTTAAATTATGCTCCTAAGTACAATATCTCCTCAAAACAATCTATAATATGGAGTCGGATACCTCACAGGTATTCCTATTTATAAGGTCTAGTTCCCTTTGGGACTCATATCCCTCTGTCTCTCTTTCTGTCCCTGATGTCTGATGCAAAACCCCCAGAGTAGTTATTTCTGCTTGGTTTAATTCAGTTGAAAAGTTTTGTCATGTTTAACTTTTTGGATTTCTGGGACCCGGAGAATGCACACTGCAGAATTGTGAGTAGCTCTACCTCCAAGCTCCCCCAGCATCCCCATTTGCTAATGGGAGAAGTTGGGAGGTATGTTTCATGAGTGTGTCCTACAAATTACTTACAGGACTTTCTGATTATGCTGCACACATACATACCTGGGAACTTTGGAGCTCCGGCTACCTAGAGCCTACCCTGGCGGAAAGCAGCCAGGACTGCCCACTGGCGTAAGTGGGCGTTCCCAACGACATCAGTGGGCGTTTCCCACAACATCATGGGGAACGCCCCCCCTTTAAAGGGGAAATGGGCGGGGAGTGTCAGGACCCTGCAACCCAGAGAGTTCTCAGGTATGCGCATGTGGATTGCTGTGAGCGTGTACAGATATCCTGTAGCTGATACAAAAGTACTTGACTTGAGTAATATACACTCAATTCACTTTGAAAACTACAAGGAGTCATGAACTGATCAAGAATATTACATTAAAATACAAGGCCTCAAATCACTGTTATCCATTCAGTGAAATCTGCTTCTAAAATAGCCAAGTTACTGCAACACTTTAGCATCCAAAGTTTGAAATCTTCCAGCAAAAGCTTCCAATCCATTGTATTCCTCACGACATCTAAAAGTTGTCACTGTTTGAGAAGCTAATTAATAAGCAGGAGGAGAAATCATAATAAGCTGGAATCCCAGCACTGACGCCATCTAAAACTTTCATTTCTCACTGATCCAGCAGCTCATAAGTAACTTATTAAGATCCCACCTGTGGTAACATGCAAAGCAGCGTTAGTCTTCATCTTCCTGTGTCATCCATCAGTAAGTCCCCACATTAAACATCAACTGTTTATATAGTGAGTGAAGTAAAAGCTGGTGGGTTAATTCTGACTTTGACTACAGAACATTCCATATAATCACAGCTGTAATAGACCTGCTACTTAGCCTAATATGTCTTTGTCTCACAACGCAGACACGGAATGACATGAATTAACACATTGTGTGCTGGTGCAGAAAAATCAAGCAAATAGTTCCTGCTTTTGATCCAAAAGAAGGCAAACGAAAAAAACAACAAATTAAGCTATTTAAAAAAAAACAAAAAAAAACTCCTTCTTGACTCCAAAGGGCACTAAGGTCTTAACTCCTCATTCAAAGAGCAGTACCTGTATGGCAAACTTTTCCAACTTTGTTATTTGCGAGTGGCAAAATCACGCTCTGGGGCGAGTGTTCCGTGTCGCTAAAAGCCTTCATAGGGGAAGTAAAACAGTGGAAGAGGACTGTGTGCGTGGGGATGAGTTGATAGGGTCCAGATGACCTGTAGAGGTTGTTGGTCGTTCATATGGCTTGATTAGGATGATCTCCTGCAGAGGGAGATGTATTGCAGTTCCCAATAGTTCATCTCTAGTGTAACTCTTATCTCTCCACTTATAAAGAGTCCACTTTTGATGAGGCCACTGCAGCTAAGGATCCTTAGCTAATGATTTAATATCAATAGCTAATGTATACGCACCTAACACCAATCAACAAGTATTCTTTTTTCTACTTTAGAGGACTCATAATTATGGGAAGCGACCTTAATACGGTGCTCTATCCTGTGAGGACTCTTCTACTGGGACAGCCACTGTACAAAACTCAAAACTTAAAAAGGTAGAAAAGGTGCTCTACTCAGCACAACTAGCAGATAGCTGAATGATACACAATCCATCTGACAAAGACTATACATTTCACTCCTCCCCTCACCATAGATACTCTTGCATAGAATGATATTTATATCATACAGACACTTCCACCTGGTCATGTCCACACATATAGGACATAGCACTTGCTGCAATCATGGACCAATCTCACTAAAATGGCATATATCTTCTATGTCTAAAAAACAGTTAATTGAATACAACACTCAGTTCAGTCAAGACAATGGAAAACCTAGAGAAACATTTCTCCACTAATGATACAGGAGAGGCGGCTCCACCCTTGGTGTGGGAGGCACACAAAGCTGTCATACAAGATAATTTTATTAGTGTGGGTAACTTCATTAAAATGGAAAGATCAGCCAAGATGGACAGGCTCTGCCACTCCTACACCCAGACACACACACACACACCAGGACATGCTCTGCCACACAGACACCCAACACACACACCAGGGCAGGCTCACACGGTGGGCCAGTCCACCCTTGGTTGTGACCCATGCGATCGCGGGTGCTGATTGACGGCCCTGACGGTCGTGCGTCCGAATCGGCCACTTCAGTGCCGTTTAGCTTAGATTTAGGGCAGCCTGGGGGGCAATTGCCTGACCCCGGTTATCTCTCCCCAATTTGCTCAAAGAACAGTGTAGTTCTCACTCAAATTTGAAAATAAATATGGTAAAATCTGAAGTGTTTAATATCTCGATGCCAGAAAACATGGCTGCCTTCCCATTCAGGTGGTGCAATAGTGGACTTAGCTACTTGCCACTTTTTTAAACACTAACCTGAATGAGCTATTTAGCCTCAACTTTTAAAATCAAGCATAAAATACAGCTGGATCTGGAAAGGTGGACCACATTACACCTTCTTTGGCTTGGTAGAGTATCCGTAATTAAAATGACTATTCTTCCCAGACAACTACATTACCCAAACCCTACCTTTCAAAATTATTGTCAGAGAACTAAACATATGTTCAGTAAATATGTGTGGAGGGCCCAAACTCCAAGACTAGGTTACCAATGCTTAACCTGCAGCAAGGCTTCAAGGGGCTTGGGACTCCTAGATCTGAAAAAAATGCTACAGGGCTTCACATCTGGCTAGAGTGAAGTATAGCTAGTATGGAAAGGGGCTACAACTCGGAGAATTTTTTTTCCAGTCCCCCCCCTTTAATTTCATTAACCCACAATTTAAAATTCCGTCCTGGTGTCTAGCATCACCGGGAAACACTCAAACCCCAAAGCACACACATTTCTACACAACAATTGCACTTTCATTTATAACTAGAGAGGTCAGAGGCTACCTCAGCTGACCCTCTCCATATAAGGAATAATGCCTTTCCATTTGCGTCACACGCAGACTGATCTCAAGGATACATGGACTGTTAACAGACCTTAAACATCCACAAAAATCTTAGAATATTCTGTCATGGGAGAGAGGCGTAGGGGTGGTCTTGGCATGACGACAGTCAAAAGTTGCAGAGTTAACACAAAAGATTCCTTCACAGCGCTACAAAACTGTTCGTCCCAATACAGTAGCACCTTGATTTGAAGAGTAGGTGCACGCTCGGCAGTGGAATCGATAATGTCCTCTTAAGATAAAGAAGCATGTGTTTACAGGAAATGGATGTCCTGGACTGATTTATTAAGGGATTAGGAATATTTGTGTTTTTCAGGAAATGTAATGCTTGTGTAATATTTGGTCCAACCAAAGGCTAACTCACAACATGAAGTGGGTACCATATATAAGGTAACATAGACAGTGGAAGAAATCTACATATTTAGTGGATACCCCCCAACCCCAGCCTCTTTTTTTTCTCTCTAGGTCAATTTCTTTTCTTGTATTTGCTTTCCTTGTTTATGGTTTCTCATATAACACTACACAGAATGGCTTATTTGTGATGACCTAGGGCTCGATATTCTATTATTGTGCAATTACAAACATTAAACAAAAAAAGAAAGAACGTGAATAAGGGGAGGGAAAGAGAAGGGGGACTTTAATCAAAATTGTATGGTCACCCTGGACATTTCTTTCATGTAGCTAATACAAACATCAAAAGGAAACAAATGTCTCCTGATTATTATAAAAACTGCAACGAAGCAGTGGAGTCTCATGACTTTTAACCAGGAAGGACACCAGGTTCACTGTCCTCAGTCATTCTGGTTTGTATGTTAGCTTGCTGAAAAATGTGTCTGATCTATAGGAATTCCCTCAGTATTCCTTAGAGAACTTTAATGGATGAGTGTCAAGTAAACAATTGGTAAGGCACAAACCACATAGAATTCAAAAAATCTCATCGTTGGCCAACAAAGTAATCTCCCTAAGGAAAGAACATCTGAAGTACTTATATCTCCCAGATGTATCAGGCTTCTTTCTGCATTGTGATCATATCTGTTTGGATTTTTGAAAGAAATAATTTTATGTTGTGGCTTTGCCAAATTCTGTATTTAGAAACAAAGATGACATCGTTATACCTCAGCTTCTGAATTGGTTTCTGGCCGGTGGCTGGCACGTGGAATGGGTGGCCCCCAGACAAATATATTACTAAAGCATAATGCGTACTTCGAGCACTGTCACACTCTTATGGGCAGTGGGGATTGTGGGCCCAGAGAACTATAAAATCAATAATATTTTCTTTGTTGTAGCACATAACATCATTGCAGTTCCCACATGGCCGCCTTGCAAAGCTCTACAGTTGCCAGGACCCAGGTAAGCAGGTCAGGTAGGAGTCCAGGTGCAGGGGATACTATGGGTTCTGTCTGTAGCCCTTGATGCATACTGATGGGTAGGTATGTACAGACAAGCAAACAACAGATGGAATAGCAAGACTGGAAACAGACTATAAGGGAGCTGAAGCGAGGACACACGGCTTGGAAGCCTCAGACAGGGCAGACGACAGGAAGCCCACTGGCAGGGCTGACGGCAGGAAGCCCACTGGCAGGGATGACGGCAGGATGAAAGGTAGGCAGGCAGAGGTCAAATAGCAGAGTCAAAAGGCCAGACCGGGTAAGCAGCCGAAGTTCAGAAACAGGATAACAGGATACCAGGAATAAACCAGGACCAGGTACAGAGTCAAAGCAAATAGGTAGCTGACAATATAATACAAAGGCCCTGTCTGAGGGGCTGAGCAGGTATATATAGGCAGGGCTCCACTCAGGTAATCAGGCTCAGCTGTCCCAAGCAATCAATAACGGGTGCTCCAGAGAGGGAAGAGTGGCCACTAGTGGTAGCAGACAGCGAATATAGATCGCATGGTCCGGGCTGGTAGGGTGGAGCCTGACAACAGTTGAGTGCTGCAAGTGGGCTCTTCAGGTAAGATTGGGAGGATAGAGACGCATGCAGCGCTGTCCACTTCTGGTGCTGGCGATGTTTACTTCAATCATTGGCCCTGCCTCTCCATACCACCAATAATTATTGCAGGTGGTACAGATGTGCTTTCTTCTTATCTTGGTCTTCAAACAGAAAAAGTTGAAGATCCACTGCAACATAAGCATAGCCAACCTTATGATCCCTCCAAAAAGGGATACTGCCGACCGACCGGTGTCCTCCATACTTTAAAACAGGATTCATGACCTGACTGCAACATACAGCCCTGATGTCAGGACTGCTGGCAACCACAAAATGTCCAATTTAGGCACTCTGTGTGCACAAAAGTACATAGTGTGTGTTGACATCATCCTGCCACCCATGTATTTGTGAGTGTAACTGTGCCCTATGTTAATGTATAACGAAGTACATTGATTGCTGTGCAAAAGGACAAAAAATAATCCACATATGCCTGCAAAATAAATTCTATTAACATATTAAAGTTCCTGGCTCTCAAGCAGCATCTTGAAGTTTAATTGTCCAAAGTATTTCAGGCATAAGCATTCTTCTAAAATAACACTTAGACAACCATGAAACATAAGTGAGAATCTTAATTCTAATGAGTAATAATGTGGAAGCATAAACTAACACATGCATTTGGGTGAGCAACTTTTTTTTCCAAATAATTAAAAAAAAAAATGGCTGGAAAGTGCCCTTTTAAAAAAATAAATAGGTCATTGGCAGGCTAAACTTTCCCAGTATACTAAACAATCTGATATGATTGGTGGTGATGAGGTCAGTTTCACTTTGCTTTGTTCATGCGGTGCTCTTGTCAGGAGGGATTCCTTCCAATCCAATGGGCAATAATATCAAGCTCGGATGGGCAGAGCATTTCTACACGTGGCTGCAGCCCCTGGCATCTCCAGTGTGCCCATTATGACATGTGCTTGCACACTGGATACTCATCAAAGGCAAAATATATGAAAAAATTGCCTTTTTACTGTTCCGTGTCTGCGTGTGGTCAATGAATGTCTTTTGCCATGGTGTCTATGCAACTAAAGGTCAATCTAAAATTGCCTGCAAAAAACATAGCAAAGGTGCAGAAGGATAAATTTGGTGGATTGTTACCCCAACACCTTCCCGACCTGCTCCAGTATCACAGGTGCATTCTAGTCAAACACAGTCTAGCATTATTTTGTGGCACATTGACAAAAGTTCAGGTTGGTCTTATGTTCTAATATGTTTTTGTGCCCCTTGCGGGTATAACAATATCACAAGTATCCCTTCACATATGACATGATGCATGAAGTAGCATAAAATAATCATATTGCCAAATTATTGTTTTCCATCGATTATAATCAACCCTGTCTACAACCATTTCCAGGTTAGAAGAGTCAGCTAGAAATGAAATACATAACATAACACAGACTCTGTAAGTCTTGAAGGTTGCTCCAATGACCTGACATATAACATAGGCTGTGCAAAGCGGTGCAGCGAAAAGTCAGCCCTTCATACTCAGCTGGTGACAGTTTGCATTCCGTGAGGCTGATGGAAAGCTTTACAGACTCATTCGTAGCTATGCTGAGATTCTTTCTGACAAAGTGTGTGGTGAAACCATTTTCGATGACAAAAAACTATCAACAAAAATGTTACATTTCCCCTTTTCATTTTCCTTATGAACCCTTAGAAGTAAATGCCATAAGGCTCAGCAGATGCATCACTCTATAAATATCTCCTTAACCCCTTAAGGACCGGGCTCATTTTTCGTTTTGTACCCTGTGGGACCGAGGCTGTTTTGACACTTTTGTGGTGCTTGTGTTCAGCTGTAATTTTCTCCTCACCCATTTAGTGTACCCACATAAGTTATATATTGTTTTTTTCAGGACAAGATGGGCTTTCTTCAGATACCATTATTTTGATCGTATCATCTTATTTACTATAAAAAAAAAATAAAAAAACACACATTTTATGACTTTTATTTGAAAAATCTTTTACTCACCTAAAAAAGCAAGTAAAAAAACTAGCTAAATAGATTCTACTACTTGTCCTGAGTTTAGAAATACCCAATGTTTTTATGTTTTTTTGCTGCTTTTTGTAAGTTATAGGGAAATAAGTACAAGCAGCGTTTTATGATTTCCAAATCTTTTTTAACAAATCTGGTCAGTCTGCCTCCATCTCCTCTTTGGAACATCTTTGAAGCCGGTTAACTCAATTTAACCCATTCAAACCATATATTTTTGAAAACAAGACACCCCAGGGTATTCCAAATGCTGTTATTTTAACCCTTTCCATGCACCAATTATACAACTACACTTTGTCAAACTTTGTAATAGTAAATTTTTTTATTTTTTTTTCCACACAAATTGTACTTTAGTTATAGATATACAGGTGCTGGTATATGTCACTGTCAAACAACACCCCAATATGTGTTCAGCAACATCTCCTGAGTACAGCGATACCCCACATGCATGGGTTTGTCAGATTGTTTGGCTGATAAAAGGCTACTTTTGGGGCATGCGTAATTCAGGTGGTCATTTGGTCATTGTGCCTCCCTCTCCTCTTTGGAATATCTTTGAAGCCGGTTAACTCAATTTAACCCATTCAAACCATATATTTTTGAAAACTAGACACCCCAGGGTATTCCAAATGCTGTTATTTTAACCCTTTCCATGCACCAATTATAGAACTACACTTTGTCAAACTTTGTAATAGTAATTTTTTTTATTTTTTTTTCACACAAATTGTACTTTAGTTATAGATATACAGGTCCTGGTATATGCCACTGTCAAACAACACGCCAATGTGTGTTCAGGAACATCTCCTGAGTGCAGTGATACCCGACATGCATGGGTTTGTCGGGTTGTTTCAGATTTAAAATGCCACATTTGGGAAGTGCGCTTTTTTTCGCCATTTTGGTCAGTCTGTACCTATGCCCTATCTTTGAGCTAGGCCACTCCAATTTACCCCATCAGCCATTTTTTTATATATTAGACACCCCTTGGGTATTTGAAGTGCTTTTATTTTAACTCTTTGTTGAGATTTTTGAGAAATTTTAGCACTTGCTCAAAATAATAAACTTTATTTTTTAATTTTATTTTATTTTTTTAATACTTTTTTTATATTTTTTTTTACACATTTTGCTGGTACTGGATGGTTCATCTAGTGACATCACTGCATAATTATTTTTAAATGTTAGCACATTTTTTTAAAATTTTTTTTTCCATTTTTTATTTATTTTTATTTTTTTTGAATATTTTACTAATCACATATTGATTAGAAAGCTGGGCTCCATTGACTTGCATGGTTGAATGCAGTACCTGTATTCAACCAGCAAGTGGAGCCAGTTCTCTAGAGGGTCTGGAGACCCTCTAGCGAACTTTTTCGTCTTTATTGTTTTATTTCCCGGGCCGCCGCCATCTTGCTTGATGGCGAAGATCACCGGCAGCGGCGGCTGTGACCGCTCTCCGGAGCGGTCACAGCCCACCCAGAGGTAAGTGTTTGGTGTCGCTGGATGCCTCCTGATCGAGGCATTCCAGCGACACCATTTAAGTTTAGGAGGCGATCAACGCTTTTAAAACGGGCGTCCGCCGCCATACAATGTATGGCGGCTGTTGACGCCCCGGGAAGGGGCCAGACATGGCCCCCGATGCCGATCTCGGCCTTGCTGAATGCCTCGACATCGAGGCATTGCAGCAAGGCCGTTTAAGCGAAGAAAGTGATCCTTTATCACTTTCTAAGCTTATTTAATTTTTTGACGGTTCAGGACCGTCAAAGGTCATTTAGTGACCTTCTTGTTATGACGGTCCTGAACCGGCAAAGGTCGCGAAGGGGTTAAATCCACAGGAAAGTTATTTTGCTACACTTTTAACCCCTTCGAGACAAAGGCTGATTTTACTTTTTGTACCCTTTGTGACAATGACCTTTTTAACATTTCTGCGCTGCTTGTGTTTAGCTGTAATTTTCTTCTTTCCCGTTTACTGAACCCACACACATTAGATATTGTTTTTTTCAGGACAAGAAGGGCTTTCTTTAGATGACATTGTTTTGATTGTATCATATTATTTACTATTAAAAAAATTATAAAATATGGTGAAAAATTTAGAAAAAAATGACTGTTTCTAACTTTTAGTTGAAAAATCTTTTACTCATCTATAAAAGGTAATGAAAAAACCTGCTAAATAGATTCTACTATTTGTCCTGAGTTTAGAAATACCCAATGTTTTTATGTTTTTTTGCTTTTTTCTACCCATTATGGGGCAATAAGTACAGGTAGCGTTTTGCTATTTCAAAGCCATTTTTTCCAAATCTGGTAATTCTTCCCCCCATGTGCCATTTCGGGTATCTTTGAACCCGGCCAATGCAATTTACCCCATCAAGTCATATATTTTTGAAAACTAGACAGCCCAGGGTATTCCAAATGCTAGTATTTTAACTCTTTCCATGCACCATATCTACCACCAGTCTTTGTCAAACTTTATGGTAGTCATTTTTTTGCATTTGTTTTGTCATACACATTTTACTTCAGGTATGAATTAAAATGTTCTAGTTTATGTCACTATCACAAAACACCCCAATATGTGTTCAGCAACATCTCCTGAGCGCAGCGATACCCCACATGAATGATTTTGCCTGGCTGTTTGGGGGCAAAAGGGCCACATTTGGGGCATGCGCATTTTTCAATGTTGAACTTTGGCATTTGGGGATCCACTGCCCATGCCCTATTTGGTACATCTTTGAGCCGGGCCATTTCAGTGTGCCCAATAAACCCATATATTTTTGAAAACTAGACACCCCAGGGTATTTCAAATGCTAGTATTTTAACTCTTTCCATGCACCATATCTACCACCAGTCTTTGTCAAACTTTGTGGTAGTCATTTTTTTGCATTTGGTTTTCCACACACATTTTAATTCAGGTATGAATTAAAATGTTCTCGTATATGTCACTATCACAAAACACCCCAATATGTGTTCAGCAACATCTCCTGAGTACAGCGATACCTCACATGAATGATTTTGCCTGGCTGTTTTGGGGCAAAAGGGCCACATTTGGGGCATGCGCTTTTTTCAATGTTGAACTTTGGCATTTGGGATCCACTGCCCATGCCCTATTTGGTACATCTTTGAGCCAGGCCATTTCAGTGTGCCCAACAAAACCATATATTTTTCAAAACTAGACACCACAGGGTATTTTAAATGCTGGTATTTTAACTCTTTGCATGCACATATTTTACCACCAGCATTTTTTCAAAGTTTGCAGCAATATTTTTGTGTGTGTATTTTTCCCACACACACCTACTTTATGTATGAATTTACAGCTCCTGGTATATGCCGCTGTCACACGACACCCCATAATGTGTTCAGCAACATCTCCTGAGTGCAGTGATACCCCACATGCATGGGTGTGTCATTTTTTGGGGGAACTAAAAGGCCACATTTGGTACGTGTGCATTTTTCTAATTGGAAATTAGATGTGTGGCCATCCTTCCCCCCGTGTTAATTGGGACGTTGTTGAACCTGGCCCATTCAATTTACCCCATCAAATCATACATTTTTTAAAAGTAGACACCCCACGGGCATTTAATATGCCAGTATTTTAACTCTTTCCATGCGAGAATTGTTTTAAGCTAATATGCTAATTTTAGGACTTGCTCACAAAAATATATTTTTTATATATATATATATTTTTTTTTTATTTTTTTTTAAAAAAAATTTAACATTTTTTTTCAACTTGGAGGTTCCCCTGATAGTGACATCAGTGGGAAATGATTTTTACATTTTACTGTTTTTTTACTATTTTTTTCTAATTATTATTAATTTTATTTTATTTTTTAATTTATTTTTACTAATCACACTGTGATTAGAAAGCTGGGCTCCATTGACTTGCATGGTGAATGCAGTACCTGTATTCAACCTGCAAGTGGAGCCAAAGTTCTCTAGATGGTCTGGACTATCTAGCGAACTTTTAAAATTTGTGGTTCCTGTTACAGGACGGCGGCCATCTTCCTTGATGGCGAAGATTGCCGGCAGCTGCGGCTGTGACCGCTCTCCGGAGCGGTCACAGCCCATCAAAAGGTTAGTGTTTGGTGTCGCTGGATGCCTCCTGATCGAGGCATTCCAGCGACACCATTTAAGTTTAGGAGGCGATCGTCGATCGCCTCCTAAACGCTTTTAAAACGGGCGTCCGCCGCCATACAAAGTATGGCGGATGTTGACGCCCCGTGGAGGGGCCAGAGATGGCCCCTTCGTGCCGATCGCGGCGTTGCTGAATGCCTCGAGGTCGAGGCATTCAGCAACGCTTTTTGGGTGCAGAAAGCGATAGTAGATCGCTTTCTGCACCCGTTTAAAGACGTGCCGGTCCTGGCACGTCAATTGTCGTAAAGCACATGCTTTTCCGTGCCGTGCCAGGACCGGCAATTGTCATTAAGGGGTTAAAAGATTCTGAGCCACACTGGAGTCACTGAATATTCAATACCCTAGAGTTTCATGCTTGAGTTTGGTTACAATCCAAGGTAAATGAGAGGGAGAAGGAAGAGCCAAGATGTTACAGTTTGATCTTCTCAGTTGCACAACCAACCAAGTATCTGACTCATATATATATATATATATATATTTGTTTCCAGCCAGGACGCACCACACATGAAAATCTTAGACCAGGCTGTGGGCCAAGTAAGCCATCTACTCTGTTTTTCTTAAGTCCATTTTGCAACAAAATACTGTATAACACAGGTGCTAGGACCCCTTTAAAGACTGCATCACACTAGGTTAGAAATTGTACATTGCTTTTTATTATAGCATATAACTCTATTTTGTCATATCTGCTGCCTGTCTTTTCTTATCGATACTCCAGACTGCAGAGGGACTGATCAGTACATGGAAACAAGCATTGGTGCCTGAACTATGCCTGAAATCATCCCAATTCTAAGCGCCCCTCCTAAAAGCAGCTATAATCTCACTTGCAGAGGCCCTTCCCTGCTGTCAGTTCCAGCTGCCTATGCCATGTGAGGGGCTCAGATCAGCCTGGTTATAAGAACATCTAATGAGCGGGTAACACATATGTGGAGCCATGCGGAAAGGCTTCATGTGATAACATCTGAGTCAGCTCAGCTCTTGCCTGGCACGGACAGTCAACACATTCACGTATTAATATCGACTAACAGATGAAAACCAAGCTCTGCGGGCATCCAGCGATCAACCTGTCAGACAGAGATGAAATAAAAGCGAGAAATAAAAAGGCATTGCTGCCAGCAATAAAGAACAGGGAATTGCTGTAATAAGATGAAAGTATGTAAACCATGATGCAGGATAATGTGGATACTCGATCCTACAGTGTCTACAGCAGCATTAATAAACTAATGAATCTCATGCAAGTTTTTATGACAATGCCGACATTTTGCCATCTGCTGCAGATAGGTCTAGGGTTGCCATATTGACCATTTTTGAGAGACTTATATAAAACCTGCCAACAGTCCCGAATTTTCCGGACAGTCCTGTATTTTGGGGGGTCCTGTCTCGTCAAATTTGGGTCTGTCCCGGCATGAAAATACTGCCTTTGCACAGGCAGCATAGCGTTTTCACTGTGTATGTCTAAGACACACACACAAAGCCTAAACACCTGTAAATGAGCTCCAAACTACCTGTACTGGGTTGCCTAGAGCTCAGTGCTGCAGGGTCACGCAGAGTCCAACCCCTTTGTTACGGGATACGGAAAAGAATTGTTGAACAGCATGGGAGCAGCGCCACATTTATGGGGCTACTGGCCCAGGGTATTGAACTAAGCTGTGGAGGTCCTTCTCCTCCACTGAGTCTTCTTCCTCTAGACCTTTGGGATATGATGTCATATCCAAACACTCTGCATTAGTTCCCATGCAAACAATACTGCCAATCCAAACACCCAATAGGGCAAGCCCCTAGTAAAGCAACAGAGGGCCTTCCAGACCAAGATTTGCTGCCTTAGACCTAATACACCACTGCATGAAAGTAGAGCTCATTAGCTGTGATGGCACAAACCTCTATTGCTCAGTTGCCTTGTGGACATGACTCACAGCCTTACTGAACATAGAATCTGTGCTCATCTGCATATAGCATTTTACATTGCCCCTCCATATAGGCTAGTGAATAAACCTGAATATTTTCGCATTTTATTTTAAACCTCGGAAGATGTGTTCTATGTAGCCCCTCTCCATACCTTGCTTAGTTACTCCATATATGTAATTCTTATACTTCAACCTTTTAGTATATTTTAACAGAAAAGCTGGTCATCAGACGGAGTAGCATAACATGCACAAATCCAGCAATGTAAACGATTACGACCACTGTGCGTTACCTCCTAGCCCCTGAATGTTCAATATGATTCACAGTACGTGTTCATATTGGTTGTAAGATAATCTCAATGCTGCTATCTATTACACAATCTATCCCACGTATATAACATGATTTCTAAGTATAATTTCTGTCTTTGAACTGTTATTCCATAAAGAGAAAGGGAAGTCAAAAAAGAATGTAAGAAAATAAATATGAAAAATAAAGAAAATACATCAGACAGAGACAAAGAGAAATGGAAAAGCGGCAAGAAATTAGATCTGTGTTCGGGAGCTGGGGGACAGAGTCGGACACCATGTGGTTTGGATTTGATATATTTTTTTATGCAATAACACAGATTCCGCTGAGGTGATCACACTGCTTTCTCTCAGCTGTGTCCAAGCATTTGAAATTGGCCTGAGTCCCTGCCTTAGTAATGAGGCCCTTCTTTGTTACATTCCTTTCCCTGGAGCAGCTCGAGTCTTCCCAGCCAATCCCATAATCTCGCTTTAATGGGAATGACTTAACCCTTTCACTGACAGTGAAGCCCACAAAGCATTAATATCTACATAACCACAAATGTATTGTTTTTTTGTTTGCCAAGTGGTTATAAAACACTGCGTATACCCAGAACCCCAGATCCAAACATCAGAGCTTCTCAGCTTCCTGTGGTAATAGGGGTCATAAGTCATTTAATCTTTTACCCAGGAAATCGGAGCTGTTCAGCTTTGCTCTGCCTGCTACATCCATTACTGTGATCCAAAATGATCTATTGTATTCATTCTCCAGATCTCTTTCTCTCCCAATTCATAAAGATATATTTAATGCTGCCATAACACTTTGGCAGGAGAGGAAAAAATACACAAGTCGTAGTCCAAATATCCAGGATCAAAAACCCAAGGGCTATTTATCATTGTTACTATGCACAGGGAGGGGGCTGCAGCTCCTATATCCTCTGCTGTAACCGATATTCAAATGCTTTTTCATTCAGCCACCTGACCAGACATTTTTTTCAGCAGTTTTTTTTAATGGACAAGTGCTACTAAAGAGAAAACATATTTGAGTTATTTTTGATCCATTACATATATATATATATATATATATATATATATATATATATATATAATTTTTTTCTTTATTCACTAGAGATACAACAAATCCTTGTTTTTAGGCCTTGGATAAGTAACAAGTTCTCGTAACATTCAGACATATATTTAAATACACAAATACATTCACATATGTCCACATGCCCACGCATGTATGCGTGTTGCTTGAAGGGGATTTACCCCTTCACAATGATTTTTTGTCTCGAACATTTTCCAATGCATTAATAAACAAACATATAAAAAATATTAATATTTAGTTTGAAGTCATTGTTAGGAAGGTTTAAATATTATTTCTTTTTTGCCACCCACAGATTCTGCAACTTTGCAAAGAAGGAAGGGCATAATTTAAGGTTCATTTTCTAAAATTAATTCTCTAAAACATCATTTTTTAACGCTAATGTTGCAGTTGGACAATAAGTCTCCATGCAACTTGAATAACAATAAGCTTTAATCACAAACTGTGTCAGCACCCCAAATTTAACATAGTTGAAGGAGCACTCACCACTGTAATGTAATATGATATTGTAGTATCTCCAACAAAATGTCACTCATGAGTCACAACAGAAAGAAGAGCAGAAGAGTTTAATGTCAGGGAACACAACCTATTTCTTAAATAGAAAAATTGGCGTTGGCTGGACGTCAGTATGTTCCTGGGATGTGGTCATCTGTGCAAATGCCATGTGAGCCAGTTGCTAATGGCACCAACACCTTCACTATGTGTTTGAATGTATGGCCACTGGCTGGATATGTACCAAGCACATGGCCCCATGTTTCCCAAAGTTTATAAGGCATCTCACAGAGGTTGGTGTCTGTTTTCTATCAGTGTTACCATCTGTCCCCTATGCTACTATCCTCTAGAATTCCACCTACACATTCAGTTTTTTTTAGTTATCACATCCACCTTTGTCTCCTGGGTTCCCATTTCTGTGATGAGTATTTTTTTTTTTCATAATAGATGGGAAACTGAGGATTAGAAAACAGACGGATGTTATAAATTGTTCTTCTTTGTATATTAACAATTATGGGTGTGTTACAAAGGACATAATGTGAAATACTACCTTAGAATCTAAGTTCCCAGTTCTGTGTAATCAAAGTAACCCAGCCTAAAGCCTTTAATCTGGATCAAGTGAAAACCAGGTTTGACTAATACAGCCTCAGCAACTCTGGGGTTTCGCATCTACCATGCACTGGTTGGATCCGGGGATAGAATTACGCCGAGACTGAGAAAAAGCCTTAAAAAACGTGACTTCATGGGCTGCTCCTTGAGAATCTGCAAGTAGAAAGCAGTCTGGTATATCAGTGGCACAGGCTGAGTGCCTACTGCCTGCCCATCTATTTATAACAACGTGGCTGGGTCCTGCGGTTGACACTAGGAAACTCTGCTGGCTCTTCATGTTGCCATAGAAGCAGACGGACAGTCTGAGGTTACTTTGTGGTATAGTGTCAACAAGATAATGTTTTAGTAAGCACAATATGATCCATATCCTCCTCCACAAACCGTGCACTGCCTGAGAATCCAAATGGAAGAAGGGGAATTTACTTTGTCACATAATGCTGTCTTCAATGAAATCATAAGGAATATGCCACTTTGATCTTCACTTGGAGTGTTAGGTGCGGTGAATACAATAACTATGTCACTGTCCAAACTTTTTTCTTAAGGAATGCAAGCAATTACAACGTACTGGAGCTTAGAGGCAAACTCCCAGCATGTTTTTATTACTAGTATCAGATTAAAAATTAGTTTTCAAAAACATTGTGTTGTTTTCTACTTTTAACAGTTCTAGTATTTAACAGTGCAGTATTACGCTTTCAGACAGCTGCATATTACCCATCTGTATGTGTTTTATTTGTATGAAATAATGGCTAGGCTATCCTACAATGCTGCATACTGTATTTAATGCACAAGGACAACTGTAATAAATATGATATTTTGGGGTCTTTAAAAATGTGTTTTTTCATTACGTGGCAGCCTAGCTCACTTTCGTTTCTTTGCTTCCAAATCTACAGAGCATTGGGCTGATAATCACACCTTCTGTACACCAGATATTTGTAAAAATTCACAGTGCAATTTGTCAAAAAAATTCTGCCAACTGCTCTGAGACGTGCAGGATCCTGTAACAGTACATGTAATTGCATGACTTAATTTACATATGTCACACTATAAACATAGCTGAACAAAAAAGTGATACTATTATACTTCTTTATTATGTACGAACGTATAGTACAACAGCACAGATAAAAGTATGTTTATTTAAAACATTTAAACAAAGTTGCCTCCCTTATCACACATGTATGTTTAAATAAAAAGTACCTGCCCGTGTGTTTTCTATATGCCATCTTATCTGATTTAAGTATTCCTGAAGAGTGGGCTGAATAAGACTACAAATTCAAGGGGATGTGATTAATAAAATAAGCATTGCTAAGCTATTCTTGCTGCTGGCAGTACATCAATATTAACTATGCTTGATAATAGGCCAACGTGTAGAATTGAAATGTCGACAAGTTTTCCACTGCTTAAATAAGTCTATTCCCTTTTCTCACTCCCACAAATACTAAGGATCTTCAGGATTTTTTAATTACAACTCTTACGTTAGCTGTATAATTATAGTTAATATTTGATTTACTATGAGAAGCTACGCAGAATAGTTGTTATTTTACCTGATTACGTGAAATGTTAGTCTCCTGTACAAAGATACAGCTTGTGCGTTACTTTTGATGGGTATAATTATAATAGATAGATAGATAGACATATCCACAGTAAATAATAATCATCAAATCCAGGGTTCAGAGTGCATCCTGATGTATAAAGAGTGATTCTGGTGCTAAGGTTGAAAAGTCTTATTACCATCTCAACCCATGGAAAATAAATCAACATTTCTTTGGTTGCAATAATGATAAGTTGCAGTTTAAAATGGTCACTTTATATGCGTAACTCTCTTTGTTAAAACGTGCCTTTGAAATAAATGCTCGCACAAATATGGCATATTTAAATACTATAACATGAAATGTTATGTTAATATCTATGTTAAAATCATATATCAATCTTTATATTTTATTTAAAATAACTGTATTCTGTCCGATTTCCTATAAACAAACTCAGTGACTGGGTAATGAGCAGACCAAAACCGATCGTAAGCTTGCAGGAGCAGCTCCCTCTTCTTCTTCAGCACCAGTATGCCTATGTGTTAATCTGAGTGGCATATTGTCGAATTTAATGTAATTGTTAAACTTCACTGTCCCTCTATCGTAATAGTGCTATAGACTCTACTGGCACTCTATTAATGAATGTAATGAAATGACCTTGGGAAGACACACAAAAGAGTCGAACAGGAGAAGGCGAGTACTTGATTTTTACTAAATTGAGGCTTTGTAAAAAAGTTGTTTCATATACAATTTGTATTATAAATGTAGTACATACATAATGCATATTTTTTTATTTTGAAACTTATTTTTGTTGATGGATTCTACTGATCATACTCATTGTTATATATTGTATCACCTGTGGGCTATAACTTACAAAAAAAACATGTTATTGATCATTACATAGTATACTTACTATTATCTCTTATATAGATTTATTGTAGTGATGTGCTAGTTACACAATTACATAGCAACATAATTCCAGAATTATGTTTCCCATTTTTAATTAAGACCTTTCCAAAATAGTATTGATCTTTTTCCAGTTCACATGGAATACAACACCATAGCTGTGATTGTAATATTTTACCAATGTCCGCCATTGTTTTACTTAGCGCTCTGGATAGTTACTGTACAATGACATATGTTTAAAGATGGATTACATCTGGTCCATACAATTTACAGAGGTATTTTAGATGTGTATTACTATGATTGTTACGTTTCTAGGTCTGATGTTGACATATCATCCATATTTGATTTTTTTTTTCCGTATATTGTAAAAATGAATCAGCTTTTAAATTTTAACAATTTTTACTAAAATATTACTGTGTGTGTATGTTTACTACTTTACTATTAGAACATTTTTTAAAATATACAGTTATATATATATATATATATATTGAAGTATTGATAACAAAAGCATTGCATAGCCTAGGTGCACATTGGTTTCCATTTCCCCGTAAAGTCTGTGAATGGGAGGTCTCTGCTTCAAGCTCTGATGATAATTGAGTAATCACAGTGCGCCAAATACATGGAATATTAATGACACATTTAACTCCCATGTAGAAATACATATTTCTTTCTTCTCCATTAGGCTCTTGAACAGCTCAGACTGTGCTACAACTCCAGAGCCATGACCTTACTCAACTGCAGACTGACTGCTGCCCATAATTGCCAATTAAGATAACTTTTTGCAAGATGGTAAAAGCTGGATGTAATTGGATCTATCAATTAGTAATTTGTAGCTGTTCTGCGAGGGAGACCGTACCCTCCAGATGCTTTATTACAGGCAGCAGAAATAAAACAGCCATGTGTATTTGGCAGAGGGAAGAAAAGAAATAGTAATGTTTAGAACAATTCTGGAGACTGCTGAGGAGCTGCCGTCGGTCCGTTATGTACAAGGCTTTGGCATTGGCATAAACTGAGAATTTAGAGGAAGTAATGAGATGTGTATCTTGACTGATAAATGTGTGTTTTTTATGTTTCAGACTCAGTAACGGATATAAAAAAGGAAGCCATGAAGCACAACCAGAGCAAAAATGTAAGTGCTCAGCTAAGGTATTTTTACTGAAATCCACAACTCAGTCATGGTCCAAAATTGGATGGGGGGCTCGTATAGGTATAGAGGGGGTCCCTTTTATGTAATCTCCAATACACCCTTAAAAACAACAGAAATCTCAATTTAAGGCTTCCTGGTAAAAAAGTATTTAGACCGTATATATTGGAGAATGAAACAACATATTATCTCACAAAAAGTTAGTAAGCCCTGTTTGAATCTATTTAACTTTTGCTAATATCTATCATGTATCTTCTGTTATATATATATATAAACACACACATATGTTTTAACACATATTTTTCAGTGTCGAAAGTCAAAACCATAGTCATGGTTATAAATGGGGAAACAAATTGGTTCACCTTATCCCAATATTTTTAAAAGTGTATCCTCATGAAAAATGCATACATAAGAACTACCTTGGTACAACACATCTGTATTGTGTATTGTTCATAAGCACCCCTTTAAAATGTCCAATTATTAAAGCCATAGGCAGATTTCTCTGCTTAGGGCCATTACCCTTGAACTGACTTCTCCCTCATTAGCTGGCGGATTTGTTCTTGGTTTCAAAACAATGTGAAGGACCAGCTGCCCCTTTCAAGAACCGTATCCAAAATAATTTTAGAGCAAGTCAAATATATATTTTGTATTTCTTATTAAACCCTTTAGATAAAGTACATAGCTTTCCAAACCCCACAGATGTCTCATTTTGTTGTTCCCAGAAGCTCTGCACTTTTAACTATGAAGACCCATTATATTGGTCCACTAAAGCACAGATAACTACAACCAAATGCTTTTTTCTAGGACCAGTACTAAAATATTTTATAAAATGCTCTTGAGTTTGAGGACAGGCTTCAAAGTATGTAAAAAAAACTATTACATTGTTAATGGTTTGAAAATGCACATGGACATCAGTATCCATGCAAGAAATAGGTCATAAGAGAGATAGAGGTCTCATGCAATCCTCAGAGTTATTTCCTTTCTTTGGATTATACTTTGGATAATAAATCCTATTATCCTCGGTAGATCTATATCTGGCAATAATTACATATATATATAAGTTTGCCTAAAGCTGCCCTAGAGGTTTCTACCCTCATTACCTTGGGTCTTGTTGGTAGAACATTACTTCCTATAAACATTTTCTACCATTAGATCACACTCCGCTTATTTGCTCCCAGAACCTCAAAGCTATTGTATATAGTCAGATCCCTTAACTATTAGTATTTCAAACCCCCAAAGAATGGGACCAGTATCTATACCTTTTACAAACATATGGGGTAGGAAGCCTTTCTTTAAAAATGTTAAATCTCTATGGCTCTTTCATTCCCTAATGTCCTTTTTTACTAGGCGTTCAGAATGCTTGGTGTGTATAGGTGTATCCCTAAATTCCACATATCTAAACAACATATACACAATTGGTTGTATGTATTTATCTTACAGAAATTAATTTATATATTTTTTAAAATACATTTTGAGAAACTGTTAGTTCTGAAGTTACAAACCACATTTTCTATGTAGAATCCTCCCATTCAGGGTCCATTTCTCACACCACAGGGGGGCAGCATTGAATTAGAAATATTTCTCTGACAACCTGCGTTATCCATAATCTACATTATATTCCTTCAGAGAAACTTGTGGATTCTTAATGGAAACTTTGATTGTGGCTGTGCCTTGAATGTTTAAAGCACTTATGTAGGGGTGTTGGTTAATACAGCATGCAGCATTTAGGTTCCATGACGAATCTTGGATCATAGCTGTGTACAAACTGGAGAAAACAAAACTTTCACACAAACTGAATTAAGATATGGCACATTACATGCTAAAGCAACGTGTGCAACTTGTCCAGAGTACATAATCATTCCATTTCCACGTTTAGGTTTTTAAATAAATGTGGTTGGTAATAAGCTATGTACTTGCTTAAAGGTGCTGTTCCACCTGTTCTGCTGAATTTAAAACTTTTGTAACTTTTTGTACGTGCAGCATCAGAAATCATCTCTAATGCTACTAAATACGCAAACTCTTCTGCTGTTTTATGAAAATGACAAAATAAAAACATGTTTACAGTTATTTATTTAAAGATCAGTCTAGTCCCTAAAATTGTATTTTCGTATGGATTTCAATTATAGTGGCCACTTTTTCCTGAGCTGTTTCCTGGACAGTGTTTGAGAGGCTGTGTCTTTGGGTGTCTGTGTGGTGTGGCCATAGGTGTGTCAGTCACTCTGTTCTTCCCATAGACTATGCACCATGCGTCTCCATTGTCTACAGATCTCCAGCTCATTGCATACCTTTATACTGTAGCTCAACCTTCCTCCTGCGCATTAGCAGGAGCATTTCCAGAAAGTCTCCCCTCCCCCAAATGTATTCAAAATGTCTTCCAGGACACTGCTAATTGTGATCAGCCTCTTTCACTTGTCCAGATGCTGCCAAGGCCACCCCACGGAATTTAAACTAACATAGCCACCAGCTCTGCACTTCCCAGGACATAATGAGATAAATCCAAGACCCAGGATTTACCTTTTTATTCCAGGAATGGACTTGGTATTAAATGAGTGTTAGTGTATGTCTTGCTTAGTTTACATTCATGTACATTTCAATTCATTTTTGTCAGGTTTATCATATAGTACGTTTTAGATCTGTTGTATTTTGGGTTTACTAGTTGTGGTAAACTACTATACTTTTATAGCATATTTGTATATAGTAAACCTGTGTGCGTTGGGGTTGCCTGCTATTGTATAATTTGTGTCCATTGTGTTTGAAGTTGACTTTGAAAGACACATTGATGTGGATTAATGATTATATACATTTGTCTACATGCTGGATGCATAAATTCAAGGTAAAAAAAGGTGGGATTATGCTAGAATTACATATATATAAAATGGCAGTTGAGATTAGTTTAGTTTTCTCAACATGAGTCATGGCATGTGGCTATGGAAATTGAATTTGTAAAAACACAGACAATAGTGATTTGTTTTGTAACAGGTGTAAATGGCGACTATGAATTCACAAAAAAAAAATCCAGCCATTGTAGAGTTACCTGTAGGGATTCTAGGCAATACAAAATTACATCTTAATGTGGTTCTGATACCTTGTCTTAAACAATTACCCATGGCTGCAAATATCCTGGGCAAGGTGGTGCATGTACATCGTCAGATCAAATCTGGCCCTAGGGCAATGTTTTTTTTTAGGTATTGTGGACGCTCTGTGCAAGAATTGTGGGCTGCCCTGCTCACATAAGTGACTACTAGACCTGTCCACGGTGAGCAAAATCGATTTGGACAAAATCTTTTTTTCGTTTTTGCCGGCGTTTGTTTTCGTGTAACCAATTTCATTTCCCAGCTCAGACATTTTATTCTATATTCCGGGGGCGTTCCCAAAAGTGGAGATCCCTGACACCTTGTGGACTCACCTTTCTTTGTAGGTGGGCAGGCAGATACTGGCAGATGATAGGCACATGCAGCCCCATGGGGCAGGACAGTTTTCCCCCAATATTACATATTATACATATGCAGCTACACGTGGCGAATGGACAAATCATGACAACTTTTCGGCATTTTTTACAGTTCATTTTAGTCAGTTTCGTCAGAGATTGCCCTCGTTAGAGTTGATTCATAAAATTAAATGGCCTGTTTAAAGCATTTTGTATAAGCATCTCCCAGACAGTTTCTCGTGATTTTCTCACAGGTCCGGTATTACTACTCCTTAGTTAATATTTAAAGAATGTCCTCAGCTAGATCTCAGTCTCTGTACTGTGTCAGGGGATTAAAATGTTGTCTCCTATTGCAGAATGTTTATTTCCCATCTAAATAAAGTTTTAAATTTTGATTATTTCTTCTATAAAAAGAAAGCACACATGTGATAGTTCAGATGTCTGGCATGGTGGCCATGTAAACTCACCGAGAATATGATGGGAAACAACCTGTTTCCGCGACCGAGGAAAATGCCAATCTTTTCCAGATACATGATACAGATGTTTTATTTTGTAATAATATAACAGGTCCGACAAGTGAATGCTAATGAATGGAAAACAAATGGAGGCATTTTTAAAAACAAAATATTCGACCAGCAAACAATAAAATGTAGAAGCTCGTGACCGAACTCTCTCATCAGGCTTGGGCTATCAAAATTTTATGTATTGTGAGTTACTAATGCCTCTTTTTATTTTAGCATCTCGCTCAGTGTAAAAAAAAAGACATAAATATTAAGAAAAACGCTGAAAAGGAGAAGTTCTCTTCTTTTTTCCCCAAAAAACTATGTTCTGAGGAAGGCTCAGCCTGAGGGCATGTGACCTTTCTTTCTCTACCCAACCATCTGCTGTTTGTTATAACATATTTTAATCAAGTTCACTTCTGAGATTTTCCTGTTTTGCACCCAGAGGTATAGTTTTATCCGGCTGCAAAATCTGACAAAATCTGGTTTTACAGAAATGTCTAGTCTTCATATTCTTTTTTTGTAGCTCCGAGAAAGCTTGCGCCTTTATTAAACTATATCTTCTCAGATATAATACCATATATCCACCACTACTTTTATTAGATTTGTCATAGCTGACATTTTCCAACCAGGGCTGTTGGTAGATTGGATTGGACCCTGGGCGAGCATTTGCTTTCCCCCCCTCTCCGATTCCTAGCATGGAATTACGCTTTCCACCCCAACACCAAAAAACCCCGAAAATTACTTGCCGGGCTCACTCAGCAGATTAGAAGGAGACTGTCAAGAGATTTGTGGTATTGCCTATGGTATTGCCTCCTTCTGACCCAACATTACTCAGCATGAGACATCCCCACGCCACAACTGAAAAAAACATACAAACCCTGTATTTGCAGGTATAGATTAAATAAATAACACATGAAAACATAGCATTGCAGGTATAGAGAAACTGAATAACACACAAACCCAGCCTTGTAGGTAGAGATCAACTTAACGCAGCATTGAAGGTATAAATCAAAATATAATGCATGGAAATCCTAAATTGCAGGCATCTCCCATAATTCTCTTTTGATTCTCCCTTCTTATTATATCTCTTTATCTCTCATTTCGATCTCTCCTCCTCTTTTTCTCCACCTTTCTCCCTTTTCTCTTTATCTCCGCTCCTCTTTCTCTTTACCTCAACCTTTTCCCCTATATCTTCCCTTTCTGTTTCCCCCTTTTCTTTATCTATCCTCCTCTTTCTTTTTATCTTCCCCTTTTCTACGTACCTCTCTTTTATATCTCTTTGTACCTCTTTTTTTCATTCCCCTTTTCTTATTATCTCTCCTCTTTTTCTTTATCTAATTTCTCCAATTTCTCTTTAGCTATCCTTTTATTTCTTTTTATCGCTCTCCTTTTCTCTGTATCCCCTTTCTCATTATCGCTCACATTTCAATAGCTGGCACGCTTCACAAACAGACCTTGTGCTACCTTTATTCTGAACCGGTAAGAGGGTGATCCATGATCTCCCCAATCGACCCTGCTTCACCAGCGGGGGGCAAATAGCTGGCATGGTGGCGGACACCACAAATTGTGGTAATGGACACCTTGCTGGCCCCTGGCCTCAAGGGGCAGATGCTTTAGGGCTTCCAGGAATGACTGGACCCATGCCAGATGCCCCTTTTGTCTTGCATTAAGGATGGCCCTGTGTCCAGCTTAACTTTATTAATTGGTTCTGACACTGCCTTAAATTATTCCAGGTAATATGTATATTGCTTGTGAGATGAATGCCATCATGCCATTTCCGTATTCTGCTGCGTTTGGCCCAATGTCTTGTGTAGGCAGGGCACATTTCAGCACAGTGTCCAAATCTCCAAAACATGTAAAGACTTATAAATGCCCCTATTACTGCTTCTTTAGCAGTGCTTTCTGTTGTTGAATTAATCAGCTTAAGATACGAGTGAGCACATATTTATTTGTTTTGGTTGGATTTTCACAAGAGACGCGATATAAAGTGTAAGCCGGGAGGATAACATATGGAGATAGGCCATGAGAAAGATAACTCCGTGGGCCAAGCCTATTAGTGGATGCTGTTTACAAATATTGTTCATGAGCTTGTAAAGCTATTAAATGAAATGGTCTGCAATAACTTGTCTATAACAGCCCCTGTAAATCACCATGGCAGCTGCAGCAGACTAGACTGGTGTGTGTAATACCGAAAGAACTATCTCAGCTCGGCTCATGAAATCCACGATTACAGTGGTAATGTTATTTCAGTCCTGGCAGTAAAAGATAGTCAGTGGCGTTAAATCCCGTCTCGGAGTTTGCTGTCTCATTCTTGATGCCCAGGACATATAAATATTAATGAAAACAGGATGATCCAAGATCTCCAAGAGCAGGCAACATAAACGATCTAACTGAATACCTGCAAGCCAAAGCACAGAAACAATTACACGCTAATATTAGGTGTAACTAGGTTATCAAGCACTGGACTTCATGATTTCTTATATCATTTTGAAAGGACAATCTATGTTAGGCACATCTCAATGGGTGCTTAATTATTTAAATGTTATATGGATGCCTTCTTCTGTAATGCAGCATCTGAAAGTTTAGAACATAAATGTACTAATGAGAACTATTCTGGACTTTAGAATAGATTTTTCCTCCAGAAAAGATTGTCTGCTGTGAAACTGCTTAACACACAAACGCTGTTGGCATAGTATTTGGACACATCCGGATTTATGGACGCAATAATAATTACTCAAATAACACACATTACACATCTACATTTTTAAACTACCTCAGAATCAACTGCAATAGCTCTTTTATATATTCTTTATCAATTTTCAACAATATATTGATCTCACCATTATAGCATCAATGCTGCCACATAATTGTAATTGTACAATTACCAATATTTCCTAATATTGTTTTTTTTCTTCTTCCCTCTACCCTAATCATTTATATTCTAGATATGCGTATTTAACCATAATTGATTCAACTGTGACTTGAATAGCAGCCACCGACAACCTTTCTGTAACCATATGCATTTATAAGTTTTGTGAGGCCCAGTTTTGTTCTGTTCTCTTTGGTATTAGAATTTGTGAAGCCAGAAACTCTAGGTCAAACCTGTTTTTTGTAAAGGTCAAACCAGAGGGGCTTAACATAGGTCCCTTCCAGACCCTGCAGTGCAGAAGAGCCCCTAGGTCTTTAGGAGGAAAAGGCATGGCTTCTCAGTGGACAACTAAGCCCTGTAAATCTGGTGATAATGACATTTACGGCTCAAGACTTTTGTAATTATTTATTCCCCACATACACAATGTGTTTTTTTTAATCATATTACTGGCTTATTATTGAGCCAATACTTTATATGTTCCATAATAAATACAAAATTCATGCATGCACAATGACATATACAAGATACAAACATGAGAATGGTGCCACATGTAATATCTTGTGGGCAGCCTTTTGTGTTATACTTTCTCACAGCAATAGCAGCAGTGCTCTTCAAAGTTGAATTCCTGTTGCTTTTTGGGGAGTGGAGGAGCAAGTATTTTTTTAATTAAAGCTGTAGTAATCATTTAACTTTAACTGGAACCCCAGCGATGGCTGGGATCAAAAGTAGAGTGTATAATGGTTACTTATTTGTAAGAGACCCATGGATCAATCAATCAATCTATTGATCAGTCAATATATATTACCCTGTTTTTATGTCTACATTGAACAATATCAAATGAAACATTGCCCCAGTGTTTGGTTAGCAGTAAAGAGATCACAGAACATACAAGAACTGGAACAGATTGGGCAGGTGAAGTTACAGAATAGAGGGCTCAAGCATTAGACATGTTTACTTTGAAGAAAAATAGACTTGAATACTGAATACAAAGGCAAAGGTAGCTGTGGCCATTCATCAGAGTGCGAGGCTGGCAGGATGGAGCGTGCATCGGGATCATAAATCAAGCACAGAGCTCATGTAAAAAAGATAGATGACTCGGCATGGAGGCTAATCTGTCCTCACCATATCCAGCCATGATAAACTAGGTTTGTGTCTTTGGTGACAGGAAAGAACGTTTGAAAACACACAATATCTCTGAACATACTAACTATCTGTGGGGCATTGAGTAATGGACATTGACTTTTGTGCCTCCACTAGATGCCTCTACTGAGCTCTTCCTTGTCCAAATGCCCTAAGCTACCACAACACCTAATAAATCTATTCCAAAATGTTTCACAATCACCACCTTCCTTGTACACATCTAAAGTCTCGTCACTTCTTCCGAGTGACAGAAACAACACGTGAGTTGGCAAACAAGAAGCAGATATGTATTTGTTAGTTTTATGTATATCCCATTGAAAAGTTACTTTATTGTAGTACTCCTACCACTACAATGGGAAGGCCATTTCAGGTAGCTACTACATCTGAAACGTTTTAATTTTATATAAACCTTCCTCTTATGTTCCAAAGTACATGCAATAAGGTTTTAAGAATGTTAACCTGTTGATGATTTCTTAAAAAGACAAACAGGTATAAGTAAAACGTGCTGTCTTTAGCATTATTTTGAAAAAAATAGTATCTATCAAAGTGTGAACATTTCAGAAACATTATATTCACACTGTTAACCACTATTTTATCTCCAATATGGTCAATATATTGGACACCACTTCTGATATCTAATACCAGCATTACCATGCACTCTAATTACCAAGCAATCATTTCAAATAGTAAAATAAATAAAGTAGGACATCAGAACATTGGAGAAATAAGCACAACAAATAGCATTGCTTTTTTATGGAAACCAAATATTCATAGAAACACAACTGGGAAATGTTAACACATGTGTATACCTGACAACAGTCCCGAATTTCTCGGAACAGTCATTTAGACCCTCCCCCCTTTGAACTGGGATCCAGGAAGAAAATTTTGATGAGTATGCACATGTGAAAAGAAAAATAAGCCCACCGTAAAAGCATTCAATCTGTGCAATGTAGCCTATAAATGAACATCAGGATAAAGGCAGTAGTGGAATATAATACATTCTGTCTTCTGGCTAAATCCATATTGTCATGACCTCAATATGTCAGAAATAAATAAGAGATTTAATAGAAACACTCTAATATATTAAGAGATTAAACAAAGTTCACAAGGGAATCTTTAGAACAGGATGTGATTTGGAGTTGAAGGGAGGTAGGCTTAGCAACTTTTTAGAATTGTAAATACCCATATTTTTGCTCTAAGGTAGTTTTGCCCCATTCTGGGGTGTACGTTGTAACTGTAGGGTTTTAGCAACTTCATGAAAGAGTTCTGACTTTTTTCCAGTTTACCCGAGTCTTCACGGGAAGAACTTCACAGAGAACATGGTTGAGGAACTCATCTTGAGGGCCGTGCTGATCTGAGTTGCCATTGACTGTCCCCTTGAGTTGTGCTATGTTTGTAAGGAACATATACAATATATATATATATATATCATCATAAATAATAAATGTACAAACCTATACAGGGTGTAGTGTAATTGTATAAATGTTTATGTTGTCAGTCTTCTTTATGCAAGCGACATATGATAATAACAAATAATACCAAAATGCATCTTTATTTGTGACTGAACTCTGACTTCAGGTGCAGCACTTCTGACATCAGCTCCAGGTCCCAAGTCTGGCTATTAACCCCTTAAGGACAATGGGCGGTCCCTAAACCATAGAAAACAATGCATTTTTTGTCATTAAGGGGTTAAAAGGAACAATCGACTACAGTATAGCAAACACTGGATTTTCATGCTGTTCTGCTAGTAACAAAAGTACACATTGGTAGATACCCTACCGGCAATAAAAAAATGCCACATACAAGAGAATAAAACAGTGAGAGTTCACATTTAAGCCTTGACGTTCAGGGGAGCTGGCCCTGGATAGCGACTTCTGTATGGTACAGATGTTAATTATTGTTAATTAGTGAATATCTTTTCTTTCTACCTATTCTACCTTCAATAGAATTTGATATATAATACCTGGCACCCATCCACCTCAACTAGTCCTTCCACTTACTCCATTAATTATTGTACAATTCTTTGTACAACCGTGTTCTGCTTCACACATAACACCGTTTTCTCTCGTTGATCTCCCTGTCTCGCAGCATTACAGTGTACCCCACCCTTCCCATAAAATATGCATCTCCTTATCCAGAATAAACTATGCTAAATGTCATCCAGTGTCCAGAGGGAATAATTTTTCCATCTGAACCAACACAGTAAAAATCATCTGCACACTAATAATAATTACAATATAACACATGAAGAGATCTTTGCATCATGAGATAGATTAAATAAGAGCTCTCTGTAAAACAGAAATAAACAATGGAGAGCAGCTGTTGCCAGATAAGAACCTTCGAAAGAGGGAAAGAAAGATTTATTTTACTGGATATTTTTTTCTTGTTTAAAGACAACCTTGTAAATCTTAAAAAAGAAACGTAATTGTTGTATTTAGTCAATATTTATCCGTACCAAGCTATTTTGATGGTTAGATTTCAAAAACTAAACATTGTTGTTATTTTCCTGTACTTAAGAGTTTATTCCCAAAGCAGTGCAAGTACAGTACTATGAAACATTATTACAGTGATAAGCTATAGACATCTTGGTGGCTAATTGGATTTCATTATGCTGCGGTAGGTGAAATACTGTTCAGTGACACAGCCAGCCCCAGGGAATGAATGCATGTATATGTATGCATCAGTCTTTTTATCTACATATACCATATTTATTAAACAAGCAATGAAATTGTGATTAGATCAGGAGAGGACAGCGTCAGTAGTGTATGCGTATTAGAAATGCATTGCATGGAAATAATGTGCTCTCAGGGGTCCTTTCGACACTAATAATCTTGTGGTTTAAAATGTCACAAATCCACTTAGCTGAATTATTTGCCAGTGAATCACAGTAATCTGTATGCTCTTCCTCCATGCTTTTCTCACTACTCTGTTTTTGCATTTCTCTGTGCTTAGGCTTGGCCCACTAAACTGTGTGTTACAATAATTTAAGAAAATGTAATGTCCCTGCATAAACCCTGGATTAGGAGGAGCCAACTAGCAGGAGAGACTCTTCAGGGTCGTTCACATCCACCAGCCCTGAAGGGTCAACAGTCAATCTTAATGCCTGGATAGGTATATTGTCATCTTACTAGAAGCTGCATTTATCTGAATCAGCCCATTTGTCTTGTAATAAATACCCAGCTCATTAAACATGCATGGATTCTGCTATGGGTAGAACTCAAGAAATGTAACTTGGCCCTGTAGTTTGTAACACAGCTGGCTTATGAAAGAATCACATATTGTGTATTGTTGTTAAGATGGGGATGCTTAACTGGTATATAAGTTGATTTTACTACTCTAGTGATGTCTACCACCTACTTGTATACCATTACCTTTCCCTTCTAACACTGTAATGCTTCACTTGCCCTTTGGGGTGCTTCCAGATTTCATCGGCTGCTTGTTTCATTGGCTGCTTTGGACTAAGTCATTCATTTCTAGCATTGGTAGCAGATCTTTTTTAATTTACCAAGTGTATATGACTGTTCAACTACAAAAGTACCACATGCATACACTTAAGTTGGAGTTGGCTTAGGTAGATGGCAAGTCCAGGGGGGAAGAAGCAGCCCTTCTGCCAGCAAACCTGGTGTTCGGTTATTTCCCTAATCTGCCTATTTATATTATGGAGGACTGTGTTGAACTGGCAGAGCCATAGTTCAAAATGGTGAATCTCTCTCCCCTTTGCACCCATACTTTCCTTTAGTTCTACCATCTCATTGGCCCCTTGATTGCTTCTCAGTGTCAAATACTATGGGGTCAATTGCCCTCCTAATGCATCTATCTTCCTAAACACTACTAAAATGTTCATTTTTATCAACTTTAATCTCCAGATTTTAGTAGTTCTTTAGATTGAAAGAATCCACAATACTATTTCACCAAGACCCACATTTCTCTCTCACTAGATCAGATTTAAGTGCTTACAGTATTGAATATCTTAATAATTCATTGCAATGCATAATTGCATAAACAGATATACCATTAGTGATTAAACAGAAAATGAAGTCAACATCTCAAATAATAACTGTTTTCCTAGATAAAAGTATTCTAAGGACAGTGACTTAATGATTTAAAAATAAATTATTGACAGATTTAAACATTGGGAAAATATTACTCTAAGATGTTTAAAACAATTTTCCTGACCTGCATCATGGGAATAACTTTACTGACCAATGATTTAAGAACAAGTCCAAAGTCAATGTGTCAGAAAAAGAACTTCAGCCTTGATACATACAGTCGTGTACATCCATAGATTACAAAGAGTAGTTACCCCAGAGAGCCCAGTGCTATACCCCCAGAAAGGGTTAGATAGACAAGATCCTGGGTAACTCCATTCATCCCAATTCCCTGATTAATTGTCTCCTCTGCAGGGAGCATCCCGCATCTGGATAGCCTGTAATAGAATCTCTCACATGTAAACCAAGAACATACTTTTATATAACCTTTGTCTTCACTCTGAGGTTTACCTACTACACCGAGGTACCTGGCAGGTGGCATCCGGATAAACTCTCATTTAATTTAATCTGACACCGGAAAACTTCAAAAAGGTTACTTCTTCAATGTTGAGATTCCAATACTTGCATCCCAAAGTGTGGGTTATGTGACATAACTGTAAACTAAAACACAGCTTGAATCTCTAAATGAGCTTATGAAGTGTCAGCAGACTACAACATAGAGGGAAACTAGATGTGTGTGCGTCAGGGAAGTGTTTAGATATACCAATCTGTCTGTCGTACACCCGCATGGGAAATAAACATAGTACACAGAGCATCCTTAAATATCTTCCAAGCAGGATACCTAGTTGTCTGTAATTATCTGTCATGTTTTCACTGTCCACTGCCAGGTCTGCTTGATCACAATGAACAACTATCATATTACTAAATGGTGATAGTAAAAGACTAAAGCAGATACTTGGAGGTGTGTTTTCTAAAAACTATTTTAGACTTCAAACATTAAAGCAATTCCATCACATAAATGCTACTGTGCACACAATGGTTGCAATCCATTTCTCCATGTGACCTAGTCTGACAGCATTTCATTGGTTGATATCAATAGGAGCTTAGGGTGTCATTTTACTTAGCATTAAGATGAGTTGTGTATAGTTTTGAATGCAGCATCTGAACACCCAATCTCTATGCCACGTTTCTTCTGCATACTGAGAAAGATGGGGTAGGTGGGAGGCAGGGGAGGGCTGGCAGCCTAAGGCCTGGGGGGCAAGTCAAGTGAAGTGGCTCCGCCCCCTCGCACTCACCTTTCACCCCTCACGCTGCTCCCATCACTTGGCGGCCATCGCATACGGCCGCTGGGTGCTGATGCCGCCGGCCGGCGCTGCTTTAATACTATTTTTTTTTTCATTTAATAGCCGATCCGGCTTGCCATATTACATTTTAAAAAAAAGTATTAAAAGTAGCGCCGGCCGGTGGCATCAGCACCCAGCGGCCGTTTTGGTTTAGATTTCGGGCGGCCTGGGGGGCAATTGCCCCCCTGCCCCCCGGCCCAGCCCGCCCCTGGTGGGAGGTACGAATGGGATGTGGTAGGCTAAGTGGCAATGGATGGGTGAATCTTGCAGTTTTGAGGGAAATACATTACAATTACATATATAAAGTGCTCTGAATTATTTCATAACATTGTATAACAGGACATATAATGAGAAAAACGGTAATGGAGTTTCCACTTAATTCTATAAGAATCCTAATCAACTATGAATAATTACTAGATCTTACTATTTTCATCAGTATTCCTGCAGTTATGTGTCATTTTATTAATCCATTTATCAAAACTATTATATTGGTTATCCTAATTCTTTTTCCATTTAAATTTGAAAATGGCTTGTGTTTTAACCATATCCCAAGACATATGGTCTTTAGATTTCCAGTTTCTGACAATTACCATTAAATAGTGGCTACTAGCAGGTGTATTACTAGTTGGTTTTGACCAATTTACGTGTAATAAGGCTCATTCGGGGGTTAGTTCCAATTTTTATTCCTGATAAAATATAAATGATTTTTGACTGCTGAAGCCCATAAACCTTTGATTTTGCCACCAATCCACAGATATGTATTTAATCTCCTGTATGGACCTCACACTATATGTTTCTGTACTCTATTTATCAAAAATACCCAATCATCCAAAACAATAGCATTTCCAATTTCTCCATTCCACTTTAAGATTGATGGAAATTATTTTTCTGTTTTCCTAAATTTCATGACCTCAAAGCATTTTGAGAAAATAATGGTTATCTGGTTTCCAAATAAAGATCTCAACTTAGTAACAGTATGAAGTTAGAATTCATATTGCATCTGTGAAAAAGTTTGACATGAACTATTCATTAATAAATCCTTAATAGCTGTGATACAGTTCTTATTCCATTACTTTATAGCAAGATGTTTGATGTTTTAAAGCTAATAATGTGGTGATACCAATAATTTTGTTAAATTTATACTAGAAATCTGGAATATTAAGTAATGTCAAGACATAATCAATCTTTATTTTCTTTTGTTTTAATCATAGGAGATTGTCCAGTTATTTGATGCCAACAAGCACTGATTGGGTATTTACCATATGTATTAATATGTTAGTATCATGATATTATTTGATATAAGGGATGCCCAATACACAATTATTTACTATTTCCATTGGGAATCCTAAATCAGTCTAAAGTTATTCCGTGACCGATGGTTCTTGCTGATGGAACTGTGTATACAGACATAATTGTTTTAAGAATCCGTCCATCGAATAGGCATTTCAAAAGTGAGCGTTCCATAAAATCCCATCTGACCCAATCGACTGCCTTCTCTGCATTCAGTGAGTAGAAGGAGTGAACCTGATTTTTGAACACTATCTAATATATCTATGATTCTTCTTATTTTAAAGCTCACTTGGTCGATCTGTATTAAATCTGATGTAACCAATTTTATTCTTTCTTCTAGTATGGATGCATATAGCTTTATTTCTACTTTATCAGTGAGATTGGTCTATAATTCATAATCTCTTCGGATTTTTTTCTAGTTTCAATATTGAAATAATGTTAGCACTAAGTACCGTATTTGCCCGATTATAAGACGAGGGTTTTTTCCAGCAAATGCTCTGAAAAATACCCCTCGTCTTATAATCAGGATCCTCTTATAATCAGACTAAGATCCAGATCCCCGCAGCAATGCAGGGGACCTGGATCCTCCTGTGTTATGGCCCCCCCAATTTACCGGTGCTTCTGAGTCCCCGGCGATTCGCGTAGAGCTCTACACGCTGCCCAGACTAAGCACCGGGGACTCAGAAGCACCGGTAAGTTTGGAGGAGGGAGGGGGAGGAAGTGTTAAATGGGGGGGCATAAGGCATTTCTGGAGGCAGAGTGCTCTGTGAAATGCCTTTTAACCCCCTTAATGCCACTCTGCCTCCAGAAATGCCTTTTAACCCTCTATACGCCACTCTGCCTCCTGAAATGCCTTATACCTCCCTATATGCCACTCTGCCCCATAATATGCCTTTTAACCCCCTAAATGCCAGAGTGGCATATAGGGGTATAAGGCAATTCTGGAGGCAGAGTGGCACATAGGGGGTCAAAAGGCATATCATGGGGCACAGTGGCATATAGAGGGTTAAAAGGCATATCATGGGGCATAGTGGCATTTAGAGGGTATAAGGCATTTCTGGGGCAGAGTGGCAAGCCTGGGGGCAGAGTGGCAAGCCTGGGGGCAGATGTGCATAACTGGGGGCAGGTTGAAAAAAAGGAAATAAAAACAAAATATTTTTCTCAATCATAGCTTTTATTAACAAACACTTGTTCACATAGTTTACATGAATTTACTGGTAAAACTTTTTTCCTATAGGGTCGTCTTATATTCAGGCTTTTTCTTTTTTTCATAAATTAATATTCGGATTTTGGGGGGTCGTCTTATAATAATAATACGGTAATTATTAAGGTATATTTCCATATTAAATAAGTTCACTGTTCTATCCTTCAAGAGTTTAAAGAATAGATTATTGTATTGAAATCCAGGAGATTTTCCAATTTTCTGCTTCTCCATAGCTCCTTTGACTTCCTCTTCTATAACTAGCTGGTTTGGGTCTGATAGGTAATTTAAATTACCAAATATTCAACTATTTCTTTTTGATTAGCCTCTTTGGGTATCTTATTTTATGTAAGACAAAGCTGTTGACCCTCTCTTATTTTAGAAATGTGATTCTTAGACCTTTTACCATTGACCGCTTTTAGTCAAAAGTTTATCAGCCCCTTAATCAATATAGTGAAATTTTGCCTTTAAATAGTTTAATGTTGTATTCAATTCATCCATTTATCTCATTTATCTATCCTTTTATTTCCAGCAGCTTCGGCATTTCTTCGGCACTATAGTTTGAAGGGCTGTTTGAATTCAATCTGGCAATATTGTATAGTGAAATCTACATATCCGTTAATGTTGAACCCTTTTCTTTTTTTAGGTGGTGGCCTATTTTAATCAAGTGGCCTTTAATTGTGGCTTTTTATGAACACCATACAAAAATATTTGTCACCTGGACATTATAATTCTCCCTAAAGAAGAAGCCTGTTATTTGTATAATGTATTCTAGATTTGTCTTATTATTGAAGTGTCTGAAGTTTCACAGTATATGTCTCTCTAATTTGCATAACCAGCATATTATTATGGCCTGACTAGGTAGTTTCTTGAGAACTTTTTTAACCAATCTTGCTGGAACCAGATTCCCTAATAATGGTAAATTATCTGAATATCTCATAATGCAGCTTTCTCTGCCCGATTTCAGAAAAGAATGCTCCTCCTTTCTTGTCACCTCATCTTTTTTTCTAGTGACTATATTTTCTGGACTCATTTTTTTTCTTGAAACCAGTTTTCTGTACCCTTGCTTGCACTACACTCATTCCTTCTCTTTTTACCGTCTGATAGCATTAATACAGTTACATTACATTAATACAGTTAACATAAAAGTGTTTCCTTTCCTTTCCGCAATCCTAGCACTTTCAGATTTTTAGCACAGGTTAGTTCCCTACTTTTATTCAGGCAGCTTCCCTGCTGAGTTCTCCCTTTCCTTCCTTGTTCTTTTTAACAATTTCACTACAGTGCCCTGCAATGTTCTGCCCTCTTTTGTTCTCTCTCATCCTACAGTTCCTCTTCTGTTCAGCTCACTGATGTCCGTTCTACACTCTCCAATAGTCAAGATTTTTTGGCCTTTCAGAACCCATTGATTCTGTCCTTTCTACCTTCTGCATGCTTAGAAAAATATATAAACAAAGGTGTAATTAAGAAGCAAGACCCCTTGTTCTGGGCAGAGGTATTCAGGTACAATGATTAGTGGTCCAGAAGATAGCAGGCCATTTTATACCTCTAATGCCACAGATGCGGGCCCTCTTTTGGTAATATTGTATTCTAATGGTACTATGGAATTAACTGTAACAGTCTAGAAATACATTATAGTATTGAAAAATAATTTATATTAAATAAATAGCAAAATTAGGTTCTCATACACATAAAAAGCTTCTCTATATGCTGTGTTGACATAGTGTGAAACAAAAAGGGTAATTACTAAATAAATTAAACTAACAATAAAGACGGTTCTTCTATTGTTCAAGTTTTCTAGAAATCTATCCAAAGAACAATGGACAATGTGTTCTGTGTACATGTAGAAGAGCCTTGCTGATTCATAGGTTTACATGGAGTTTGTACATGGTTTGAGACTTGGTAACCTAATGGGTGATTTGCTGGTAAATTGCCATGTTGGCTGTAAATCTATCAGTGACCCCATTTCCAGTGGAATAAAATGCTTAAATACAACTGTTTTCATCTGCTTCTTACATCCACCAAGGGTAAAATAATGGTAAGTGCTGATTTTAGCACCAACAATGGCAAAGTAAACTCTGCTTGGTGACTTATAAAGTTCAAGGCCTACTTTGGTTTCCATGCAAGTAATAACAACAGACTGCACAGCTTCTGTAGATTAATACCAGAAGTAGCTGGTAAAGTATTGGGCAATAAATAATACAAAGACTGTTACTAGTTTGTTTAATGGCTCCCGGTGCCAGTTTTCTTATTACTACACAAGATACCACTGTACTGAGCTTTAATATGTGCTTGCAAAGCTGTGAGTCCTCAGGGACTGCTACCATCCTAAACGTTTTAAGAAAGTTCAAAAACCAAAGCTTTATGAAAGAGACACTCTAAAGAAACAGGCCTGTTAATATTTCCATACACCTCAAGGTAATGATTAAGAATAATTTTAAAATGTACAGTTTCTACTTTCCCTACACGTATAATCCACTTAATATATATGCCTGTTGTAAAACAGACTGAAATACATTATTTCCATTATCTCCTGCAGTAAATTGTTAAAGAAGGCTTAATAGTATTGGTTTGGTGACACCGCTCTTTTTTACCCTTTGGATAACCCCCTATTGCTGGATGGGGGTCTGCAACATACAGGTGCAATTTGGCATCATATAGCTTTCAGTATCTACTCAACTTTGCTTGTAGAGAACCAATTGTATGGCTCCTTCACCCTTTAAGAAATAAAAACATCACATGAAAACAGCAATATCATGATCCCTTTGTATGACCAATAAGGAACTTTGTGCCTTCAGTTTCAAACCCCACACTCCTAAATATAAGGTATATTACATATCTGCTGACATTCAGGCTCATAGAGTTATCAACTCAAGAGCCCATAATACTCATCAAGCAGTACCACCAAGAGGCGCAGTATTATAAATATGACATATAAGCCAAGTCAAGGCATTCACAGTTCTCAGGTAACTACAAAGCTGGGTTCTAGTAAGTAATTTGACTCAATTTACTGTGATTTTGTGTCCACAAATGTCTACGTGTTAAGACATTTTAATAACTACACTACACTATGATTACTGGCACTGAAATGTGACACATTTATCAGGTTGGTGCACTTGTCGGATTTTCTTGTTATAACTTCTCTCAAGTACCAATTCCCAATATTTTGACATAAATTTGGGCTTGCACATAGCAATGTTTTTAGGTCGACCCCGTGCAGTGCCCCCGGGGGTAACCTCCATGGCCAATGTCCTTTAAATTACCAATTAAGGATGCACTACACTGGGTACAACATGCTATAGAGGCTCATCCATAGTGTATATGGGCTGGTTGGGAAGACCTTCCTGGTAACCTGCACATTGAGCAGTGGTGCACCTGAGGCCCTGCTCACTCTTTTGCCCCAGTTGTGTAATAAAGTTGCTTCCCCAGATTCGCTGCTCTAGGCCTTGTCAGAGAATTAGCAGCCTGTATCCAAAGCACTCTGACAGGCATATGAGTATTACAACTAAATAGTTACATCCTGACTTTAAGATGGGGATATGAGCGGCACACATGTCTGAAAAAAGAAAGGGTTGGGATTGTATGCCCTATTCTGTCTCTCTGGTTTTTCTCTGGGCAGTTCGACAAATGGAACAGAGGGGTTGGAGGTTTATTTTTATGGTTTGGTAATGCTGCTGGAGTTCTCTGTTTATAAACATATTCAAACCACAGATGATGTTAAAAGGAACAAGCATTAAACAAAAACATTCAAGTTTTCCTTCTACTGCTGTAAAAATAAAGTGAATGAAACATTTTTTTCCTGGCACTGGGGCTTCTGTCATGAGGCCAGCTGTGTGTTGCCATTCCTGCAACCAGACAATACAGTAAAGTGTAGGACTGGTCAGAAGCTACTTTTGTTATTTAACATAATTAAGAAATGGAATGACAACTTCAAATATTAAAGTACTGTAAAAGTTTACAATTAGAACTTACAAAACCAAAAATACATTTGATAGCACTTAACTGTTTGAAAGCTTGTATGAAGTATGTACGCATACTGTATATTTATGTACCCAGCCACACAAGTTACCACAAAAGTTTTTTTTCTTGAAAATGTCTTTCTCAAGCACTTTACTTAATCACTCTTGACAGGAGATACTGAGTTTAAGCAGGGTCATATCAGGCTGGAAACCCAATTCTTTTTCTTTTAAGTGGACATCTTTTCCATTCAAACAGAGATTCATGTGTGTCCCCTAGCATGCATCAGACCATTGGATAAATGGGACATTAGTGACAACATAAGAAGCCTAATCCTACTTAATACTTACATACAACCTAAAATTAGGGGACTTCATCCATTTTGTGTTAGAGACATCACCCCTAAAGCCAATTTGTGACCTCTCAGTGGCGTGACACCATGGCAGTGTCAATGTCTAAAACTAAAGGAACTGTCAGTTATTTAAATGGAATGCAACCTTGTTGAACATGCAGTGGAAACTGCTGCAGAGCTTGTTACACACTGGTAAACAGTTGTAAGTTCTGATGCAAACGTATATAATGGCAGAGTATGACTGATACATATAGAGATGTAGCTTAGAAATGGTTTCAGCCCACCTAGTCTCCCCCTTTTTTCTACCAGCTTTATGCCAAACTTTATTTGTCCCTTGGGTTACATTGAGGATAACCTTATGTTTATCCCGTGTGTGCTACATTTGCTTGGACCAGGTCTGTCAAGAAGCTTTTCCACATCCTCTCAATAAAGGAATGCTTTCTTAAAAAAACATGTAAACCCATATTGATCACCCAAATGCCAAGTAAATGAGAGCAACAGATTGTTACTAAGGATCTGATAGACCAAGTTGTAAGTTATATTTAGACCGTACATTCAATGGGACAGAGACCTGTAAACTACTGTACCTCTACTTTTTTCATAAACTGTAAAGCGCTAAGTAAACCTTTTAGTATTCCATGAGTACCAAATATACATAAATACATACATACGTACATACATACCTATTAAATCTGAGCCAACATTAAGAGCAACCCACTAAACAGGCTGCTGGCTGCAGAGCTAAACAAGCTCACTCCTCACAATCTTCACATCCTTTGGTTTTTCCCCATCGCCTCTTATTGTTATTCAAATAATTGCTCACTTTCACTTTAGATTTCTCTTTCTCATTTATCTCTTCCGCTCATCCTACGTTCCCTGGTGTCCTAGCTAGTCGTCTTGCAGCTTTCATTTATGTATTATTTGTGTCTCCTTGCTCATCAAACAAGCTTATTCTACAGACATTTTCTAGCCACTGACATCTCTGAGATATTTACCCAAGTGATGACTATGGCACCTTATCAGAGAATGAAGATAATAATTATGTTACCAACCATGACTGAAGTGGTATGGGACTAGGGTGACAACATTTTATTTCTGCCATTCAGGGACACACTATGAAGCGCATGAGATTACAGACACAGGTATATATATATATATATATATATATATATATATACACCGTATTTGCTCGATTATAAGAGGACCCTGATTATAAGACGACCCCCCAAAATCTAAATATTAATTTAGAAAAAAAACAAAAAGCCTGAATATAAGACTACCCTATAGGAAAAAAAGATTAACTAGTAAATATTAATTCATGTAAACAATTTTTTCATATTTAATAAAAGCTATGATTGAGAAAAATATATATTTTTTTATTTCCTTTTATTTGCCAACCTGCCCCCCCAGTTATGCACATCTGCCCCCAGGGTTGTGACTCTGCCTCCAGAAATGCCTTATACCCCCTATTTGCCACTCTGCCCCATGATGTGCCTTTTAACCCTCTATATGCCACTCTGCCCCATGATATGCCTTTTAACCCCCTATATGCCAGAGTGGCAGATAGGGGGTTAAAAGGCATATCATGGGGCAGAGTGGCATATAGGGGGTTAAAAGGCATTTCTGGAGGTATATATATATATAACTGCTAACAGCAATCACACTCCTATCAAGCCAAGGCAGCCAGTACATGCTGGAACCTGGGGATGATAGGAGTGTGAGTACAGCCTCCCTATGCCATGCTAACACCACCATGCACATCCATGCTATCACACACTCATTCACAAACATTTAAATACTCATTCATTCCATTAATCACACATACTTGCTCAACCCCCCCCCCTTACCTGAACTGCAGATCTCTCACTTGAAGACTTCTGCAGGGGCCCGACTGTGCCAGCAACTTCTCTGGCCCTGCCCCCAGAGGGAGGAGGTGGGAGGCAGAGTTATGTGAGGACTGTGCTAGCTTCCTGTTCTCCTGCTGCTCGCGACCAAAGCACCGGTAAGCAGCCTGGCCCCAGCGGACATTTTTTTGAGGTATGATTAGAAGACGACATCGATTATAAGACGAGGGGTATTTTTCAGAGCATTTGCTCTGAAAAAAACCTCGTCTTATAATCGAGCAAATACGGTATATATATATATATATATATATATGCGTTAGACATGCATTTTTGACTACATAATCTCTATTTATCTCTTTGTAGTAAAGACCGTGATTGAAATATGATTTAAAAATAACATCTGAACTGACAGTTAGTTTTCATTCTTTAATATTAGGCCCTACTGCCAATATATATATATATTAGCCCCTGCTGCCGATGCAGACATATATATATATATATATATATATATATATATATAAATATTAGACCCTGCTGCCAATATATATATAAATATTAGACCCTGCTGAAAATATATATCTAAATATTAGACCCTGTGCCACACTGAATCAGAATCAGACATACAAATCCTGTATTTGCAGGTATAGATTAATAATGTATGGAAACATAGCATTGCCAGTATAGATCAACAGAACACACAAACCCAGCATTGCAACTGGAAATCACATGTAAACTCAGCACTGAGGGTATAGATCAAATAAACACATGGAAACAGCATTGCAAGTATCGATAAATGGAATAAGACATACAAACGCTGTATTTGCAGGTATACATAAATAATGTATGGAAGCATAGCAGATATGGATCAACAGAACAACACACAAACCCAGCTTTGCAGGCATAGATCAATTGGAATTCACATAAAAACTCATCAGTAAAGGTATAGATAAAACCCCCTAAATTACAGGCATAGATCACAGGTCGCATACCCTAAAGCCAGGCGTCCACATTGCCCACATAGATCCTGACCAGCACCCAAATTACACGCATAGGACTTGCCATCTTTGTGCCCAAACTTCCCAGCATGAGTCAACTTTGTCCCGAAACAGCCCAGCCTGTGCTATCTTTGTCTCATAAACACCTTGACTTTGACATCTTGGTCCCCAAGGCACAAAAACTCTGCTTGTGTCATCTTTGCCTTTCCACAAATCAATTATACATCTATGATACACACAAACACTTTTACAGTCACTCACTAATTCATGGGCAGTAGCGGAGTTGGACAGGGCCTGGAGCAGGGCGACTGCACTCTCCCGGGTGGGCATCTAGGGTTGTGCGGCCACATACCAAGGCCCTGAAATAGCAGAACAAAGCAGAACTTAGGGATATCCTGCAGGCACCCTGGAGCAGGCATGAGACATAGCACTAGAATCATGTGAAGGATGCTGCAGGCTGGGAGTATGAAAGCTAAGCACAGTACAGGAGAAACATAGCGAACAAGGGGGACAGAGCAAGTAACAGGGAGACCGAGCGAGCAAGAAACATAACCAAACAATACATACATGGTACAGGACACAACAAAGGACAGGGAACAAGGAACACAATGGGTGGAGTGAGGAGCCGAGATCCTCAGAAGGATAGGATATCTTAACTGGGACCTGGGCAGAGAAGAGAGGAACCAAAATCCTCAGATGATTCAGGGAAAAGAGGGCACAGGTGCATAAGAGACAGACAGACAAACATGAATAGAGGTACTAGCCTAGGACTATAAGATAACAACTGGAGATTCCATCACATCATATGGCCATAGTATGCTTAGCCCACCACTAAGCCAAAGTACCCCAATATACGGTGGGTCCTAACACTAAACCCTGCCTATTGAATTAAGAATAAGCTAAAACTAAACATTGAACCGAAACACAGAACCAAGAAGGACATACCTTTAGACTGCAGACAGAGACAAACATAATAAACGGGTGGGGCACACCTTATAAAGGAAACAGAGCTGAAGCAAAGAGCAAAACCGGAATCAAGGTATCAGAAGCACAGAACATATGGAAAACCAGGAATGGATTACAGCAAAGGGGGAAACTCTAACGAGACGGGGGGGAACAAGAGAGAAGCAGCTCCGCAGCCTGAATTGAGCCTGACAAATGCATTCACACATTCATTCATTCTCTCACTCATTCTCACTCATTATTTCAATATTTTTACCACCCCCTTTCTCACTATCTGCCCCTTCTCCCCATTTTCACGACTGAGCTAGAAGCCTCGGGCAATCCTGGATATGTGGTCACTCTATATGGGACATCTCTATATATGGTACACATATTCATTACCGTGTCTGCTGGTGCAACTACCTAATGTAGATTGGTGTCATGCGTCAGAGGTTGCTGTCAGTGATAACACAGGGCTACGGAGATATCTGTTGTCCAGAAAACAAGGACAGAAATTATATGGCAGCCTGAGCTCCATTTGGACTAGTCACAAATTTACTCCTTGTGATTTGTGTCATCTGTTGCTGATTATGCTGTTTATAAAGGGGATACTCTCAATTGCTCCTCTCAGGCTGGCCCAAGTGTGTTTTCATTATACAGCATATAATGTAAGGAAATATAAAAATCATGGAGACATTTGAAAAGCTGAATGTAACACTAGACAGCGCAATTAATGTTTTAGTCTAATTCTGTTTTTAAAATTTGTGCCCTAGCAAACACTAGTATTGACTACCTCTGTTCTTCATGAATATCCCAGGTCCTGATAAGCTAAATTGCAAACTAAGAACCCAGAACTCAAGATGAATCAATCTGGTAACTCCAATAGTCGTTATATTAACAAAACTGAAACAAAAAAAGCCCCAAATCTGCTATAAATAATTTAATAATTAAATTGCACATGTGGCCACGCAGGGCCCATCTGCCCTGGAAAAAGTATATAAAAGACATATTGGTCAGAATCTGAACAAGAGTAGACAAGAATTTTGGTAAAGGGGTAAAGGTTTTGGGGACTCATGCCACTTTGCATGACCTTACATTTGTACTTCATTTCAGTTTATCTTAAACAATTCTGGAACTTAGCAACAAACAATGTTTTGTTGGGTTAGGGATGGCATTTACTTCACTGGTATTAGTGATGTTTGATCCCTGATTTTGTAAAACCAACAAATATATACAGTGAAATATATACAGTGAGTATATACAGAGATCATGTTAAGGCCAATAAATTGAATTTACAAATGAGGCCCTGGGGCCCATACCTGGGAACTTCTGAGCTCTGGCTACCCTTGCGGGACGCGGCCAGGACTGCCCACTGACCCAATGGTGTCAGCGGGAAACACCACCATTTAAAGGGAAAATGGGCGGCAGCGCTTCACCCGGAGATCTTCGGGTCAAACCCAGAAAGTTTGCAGGTATTCTGGGGCCTTATGCAGCAATCTCCTGTATGGACATGTTATTTGCACCAGTCAGTAGAGGGAAACAAGTTATTTTTGTCTAGCTGAAATGCATATGTTAAAACAAACCTTTTATTTGTGGTTATCTGGATAAATATTATCATTTTTGGTGAAATATGAGTCAACCAGACGAACCGAATGCTGTCCAGTTTTCCTCATGGTTTTGGCAGTATATTGTGAAGATTCAAATAGCTATTAAAATAAAATTAAAATTAAGGATTAAGCTTTACAGCAGCTGTCATGTCTGACCCATAAGCAAATTGTTTCAAATTGCAATTTCCACCAGAAGTGCAAGCACTGGGGTGTTAGAAATCTCCAGATGGCTCCATCGAAAACCTTAAAAATTAACCATTAATATAGTCTACGCACTAATAGCTGACAATTCTTATTTTTATGAACTTTCACTTTTTCAAAGTGAGGCAATGTGTCTTGCTTTCCTACGAAAATGTGGGGATGAATCTATGTGCCATTGTAAGGCTACAGTAGACCATGGTGAGCGTCTTGTGTGAATTCTGAAACTATCCATATGTGTGAAACGCAAACTAAGAAGGAGCCACTATCCCGCTGTCTGCTGAAGGTAAAACGACCATAACACAATGTGCAGTGTGATGCCTTGAAGTCTCTAATGCTCCAGATTTAATTACATTAATATTTCAATGAAATTCAAAACCGCCGCAAGGAAGGGTTTGATAAATGCAAGAGTTCAGGGTGAATGGAGACAAGCAAAAGCAATTTGTAGAACAAAATCATTTTGACTGCTGCTTAAATGTATAAATGGCAGTGAAACCAGCAACTTGGAGCTTATTGTACATTTACTGTATGCACATATGGCCTATAATTGCATTGTCCTTACAGCACATACCTAAGAGCAGGGCCAAGTCAGATTATTTAAGGAAAACATGTTCACTTAGTTTCATTACCAATTTATGAGCTTAACAAATGTTAAGATCTGATGGATGGCTTGCTTGACTATGCACACTTTTATGCCAATAAAGGAATATATCCAACCCTAAGCATGTTCTTTTTATATTATGCCTGTCTATATTCCTGTTTTTATTTACAACATGAACGTTCTATTGAATGTAATGAGAAATCACTTGTCAATTCACGATAATGGAAGTAGAAAACTCTGAGCCACTGAAAAACAACATGACAGTCTATTAAGCAGGGACCATAGACTGCCTAATGGACTGATTCTTCTGGAGAGCATCACTAAAGGGTCCCTCCCAAGCACAGCAGAGGTTAAGTGCTGACATGTCTTCCCCTGCATGTCTCTGGCAGGATTTCAGTGAATATTGCTTCAGTCTCTTCTTGCTTTTCAAATATGCTTCTGACTTCTGTAATAAACACATGTTTGCATGCCCCACAGGGACTTACTGAAACCACCCAAGTTGAGCCAAAAGATTAGGAATAGGTAATATAAAGAGGCTGCTCCAGAAATCTTTCAGACTTAACCTTTTCTCTTCCAAGTGTTTTAGTAGCACGGATCTATTTTCAGTTACAACAGAATTAGGATACAAAGCTGAATACATCTGTGAATTATTCATTAACACAAAGCTCAATTTTACATTATGTGATTTGTTTAGTGGGTATTTTGTGGGCATCCTAATTAGAATAAGGAATGTACATTGCAGAACGTAAGCCTTGGTTAAATGAAGGTGACAATACGGCTGTTTTTTTTTTTTAAATTAAAAGTTAATTAAGAAAACATTTTTAGAATTCAGTGCAAAATAATGCAAGGGAAATCTCACTTGTGGGAAATGCCTCATATAAATGGTATTAGTCAATATGAGTCAGCGTTATCAATAATGTGTGTTTCACACCTTCTACTGTGTTGCAATGTTCTACTGATGAACTGTTAATTATTAAATATGTAAATTTTATGTTGTACCAAGAATTCTAACCATCAAGTAGCTCACTGGTAGTTGTTGAGCTGTAACTCCCAGGATCCTCAACCAACTATACACCGTCCTCATATTTTTGACATCTGTTTTACAAGCAGTAATAAAACAGTGGCGTCGGCAGGGGGGGCACAGGGGGCACATCATGCTGTGCTCCCCCAATTGAAATGCCGTCTTTTTTTCTTTGTGAAGCCGTGATAGACGCGGAGTAGAGAGAGAGGCGCTGAGCAGTCGCTCAGGAATAAGTGTTAAGCAACCGTTCGGCGCCTTTCCTCCGCGAGGCCTCTGTCTTGATCACGGTGCCGGTATTTAATGTTGAGCGCCGGAATATGACGTCATATTCTGGCGCTCAGCAGTGAAGAAGCGAGCTCCGTGGCAGAGCAGCGACCACCGCAGGACTACAAGGTAAGTGAACTTCAAAGGGGGGAGAGGGTAGATAGTGAGAAGGGGGAGAGTTTAAATAGTGAGGAGGGGATAAATAGGAAGAAGGGAGTGAGATGGGGGAGAGGGGGTAGATAGTTAGGATGGGGTAGATAGGGAGAAGGGAATGAGAAGGGATAGATAGGGACAAGGGAAGAGAAGAGATAGATAGGGACAAGGGAGTGAGAAGGGATAGATAGGGACAAGGGAGTGAGAAGGGGTAGATAGGGAGAAGGGAGGGAGAGGGGGTAGATAGGGAAAAGGGAGGGAGAGTGGGTAGGTAAGGAGAAGGGAGGGAGAGTGGGTAGATAGTGAGAATGGGGAGAGAAGGGGTAGATAGTAAGAAAGGAGGGTAGCAAGGATATCGAAATAAAGAGTCAGAATGAGAGAGAGAATAATTGGATTAATGTATGGATGAATTTCTGAATGAGTGAGAGTATGAATTAATGTGTGGATGAATTGTGTGAATGAGTGAGAGAATTAATGAATTTCTGAGAATGCATTAATGACTATGTGTAAATAATTTGTGTGAAAAAGTGAAAGAATAAATGATTGTGTGAATAAATTGTGTGAATGAAAGTGAATGAGTGAGTGACTGTAACAAAAATCCTGATCAGCTTTTATGAGGAGGTGAGCTCAAGACTGGATCGGGGTGAATCGCTGGATGTCGTATATCTTGATTTTTCCAAAGCATTTGATACAGTGCCACATAAAAGGCTGGTACATTAAATTAGAATGCTTGGGCTGGGGGAGAATGTGTGTATGTGGGTAAGTAACTGGCTCAGTGATAGGAAACAGAGGGTGGTTATTAATGGTACATACTCTGAGTGGGTGACTGTTGCTAGTGGGGTACCACAGGGGTCAGTTTTGGGTCCTATTCTTTTTAATATATTTATTAATGACCTTGTAGAGGGATTGTATAGTAAAGTATCAATCTTTGCAGACGATACTAAGCTCTGTAACGTGGTTAACACAATAGAGGACAGTGCACAATTACAAATGGATCTGCATAGGTTGGAGGCTTGGGCTGGGATGTGGCAGATGAGGATCAATACAGATAAATGTAAGGTTATGCACATGGGCTGGGAATATATATTAAATGGGAAAACACTGGGGACGACTGACATGGAAAAGGACTTAGGAGTTTTAGTTAACAGTAAATTTACCTGTAGCGACCAGTGTCAGGCAGCTGCTGCTAAGGCAAATAAAATCATGGGGTGCATCAAAAGGGGCATAGATGCCCACGACAAGGAAATAATTCTACCACTGTACAAGTCACTAGTCAGACCACACATGGAATACTGTGTACAGTACTGGGCACCAGTGTACAAGAAAGATATAGTGGAGCTGGAGAGGGTTCAAAGACGGGCAACCAGAGTAATAAGGGGAATGGGAGGACTACAGTACCCAGAAAGATTATCAGAATTAGGGTTATTTAGTTTGGAAAAAAGACGGCTTAGGGGGGACTTAATAACTATGTATAAATACATAAGGGGGCAGTACAGAGACCACTCCCAGGACCTATTTATACCCAGGACTGTATCTATAACAAGGGGACATCCTCTAAGGCTGGAGGAAAGAAGGTTTCTACACCAGCACAGATGGGGGTTCTTTACAGTAAGAGCGATGAGATTATGGAACTCTCTGCCAGAGGAAGTGGTAATGGTAAACTCAATAAAAGAGTTCAAAAGGAGCCTGGACGTGTTTCTTGAAAGCAATAATATTACAAGTTATGGATATTAGATTAATAGGGACAGAACGTTGATCCAGGGATTTATTCTGATTGCCATATTTGGAGTCGGGAAGGAATTTTCACCCTGGTATGGGCCAATTGGTTGCTTCATAAGGGTTTTTTTGCCTTCCTCTGGATCAACACAGTAGGGACACAATATGTATATAGGTTGAACTTGATGGACTTTGGTCTTTTTTCAACCTTATGAACTATGTTACTATGTTACTTGTTTCTCTTTGGCATATGATAGCTTGATGCCAAATAAGCCTAAACTAGTATGGACTGTAGTTCCCATGATGTTATAGAGGCTTAGTCGAGGCCTTGACAGATTTGATAGCAGTGGAGTCCACTTTGAGAGTCGTCGATGCTCACACTGCACATATATACATACATACACACATATATACACACACACATTTGCAAAACATTTATAAATTAAACATTTATTATTTAATACAATTCTGATTTCCTTATTTCTAGCAATCGCTGTGAAATATACAACCAAGTTTATCTGATTTAGACGTCCCATTTTAACATTATAATATGTACACAAGGACTTCTCCCAGCACCTAGATTGTACCCACAGGATTTGCCCAAATTGCATCGACAGGATTTACCGTGGCCTACGTGGTGAAATGCAACAGAAGAGCTACTGTAGCTCAAATTGCTGAAAAAAGTTAATACTGGTTCTGATAGAAAGGTTTCAGAACACATTGCATCACAGTTTGCTGCGTATGGGGCTGTAAAGTCACAGACCAGTATGAGTGCCCATGCTGACGCCTGTACACTGCTGAAAGAGTCTACAATGGGCACCTGAGCATAAGAACTAGACCATGGAGCATTGAAAGTAGGTGGCCTGGTCTGATGAATCATGTTTTCTTTTACATCACGTGGATGGTTTTATCTGGAGAAAACATGGCACCAGGATGCACTATGTGAAGAAGGCAAGCCAGTGGAGGGAGTGTGATGCTGGGAAACCTTGGGTCCTGTCATTCATGTGGATGTAACTATGACACTTTCCCTCCTTTCCCTTTACCCTCTCCCTCCTTTCCCTTTACCCTCTCCCTCCTTCCAGCCTTACCCTCCCCATCCTTCCCTCTCATCCCCCTTAGTTCAGCTGGAGATTTCTTTCACAGCTGGGGCAGTTTTGGTACCTCACTGGTGAATGGCACCCATGGTGAACCACCTTTCCGCCATCACATATGCCGCATTATTCTGGTGCTCAGCATTAATAGCAGACACGCTTCCCTAGATAAGTAGAACAGCCTCCCATCAGAAGTGGTAAAGGCTAATACAGTGCTGGAACACATGTAGGATAGGCAAATTGCTATCCTAAATCTAAGTACTGATTAAGATGTGTTTTTGTCAATAAAAATACGCAGACTACATGGGCTGAATGAGTTTTCTCTTTCAAATTCTATGCATCTACCCTTCTATCTAATAATAGCTTGCTAGTGAATCTAGACAGAATGTATTATTTTTCTGTTTTGTTTCTCACTCACTATGTTATCCTAAGAACCATTAGTGGTCAGGGAAATGTAGACCACAATGTGAGAATCATTGCTCTAAGCTAGTTCATCTAAATAATTTCCCTAGAAATATTCCTGGCATAAGAGTAACTATTACAACAAATCACAAGCTTCATTGATTTACCTGTAGATTTTCCTGCTGGTTGTGTGGGTGTACAATTCAGGTGAGAAATTCTGAAAAACAACACATGCACAGTGGCCAAAGTTTTCCCTTCTCCGTCATTCTTCTACCATAGAATGAATTGATTTCTAATCACATCTAATTCACTTGGATATTGATTACATGTCTGACCACAAATTACATACCATTTCCTTTGTCTTACAGAATACACAGGCTTGAGGAATCTATTGTTCATCCTTTGGAACTGAAATGGTGACCGGTCCATTACCACTGACAATCTGCCTAGACACATAACAGATATCTCCACATAAGTGTTATCAGAATATAAACATAATTTAATATTTCTCTCTATTATTGCATCCAAGAGGCCTTTTAACAGAAAGTTGATTGCTTTTATACAAGGGTTGGCTGCTTTGCCTTAGTTTGAACGTTTAAGGTTAATTACTCATGATCTTTACTATGCCAAATACCGTATTTGCTCGATTATAAGACAAGGTTTTTTTCAAAAAAATAGGTCTGACTATGAGACGACTAAGATCCAGATCCACCGCAGCTGCAGGGGACCTGGATCCTCCTGTCTCCCCCCCCCCCGCCCGCCCCACTTACCGGTGAGTCCCCGGTGTGCAGCCAGGGCAGTGTGTAGATGTCTACGCGAATCGCTGCAGCCGGAAGGAGGCACCGGTGCGGGGAATTCTCTCTGACAGTCGGAGAAGGTCTGCACGATGGACGGAGACAACCCCCGCTGCTAGCCACACCACCTTCCGGCTGCAGCGTAAGTTGTCTACGCGAATCGCGTAGACATCTACACGCTGCCCCGGCTACATGACAGGGGAGTCAGAAGCACCGGTAAATTGGGGGGGGCAGGGGGAGTGTTAAATGGGGGGCATAAGGCATTTCTGGAGGCAGAGTGTTCTATGAAATGCCTTTTAACCCCCTTAATGCCACTCTGCCTCCAGAAATGCCCTTTTAACGCTCTATACGCCACTCTGCCTCCTGAAATGCCTTAAACCTCCCTATATGCCACTCTGCCCCATAATATGCCTTTTAACCCCCTTAATGCCAGAGTGGCATATAGGGGTATAAGGCATTTCTGGAGGCAGAGTGGCACATAGGGGGTCAAAAGGCATATCATGGGACACAGTGGCATATAGGGTTAAAAGGCATATCATGGGGCACAGTGGCATATAGGGGGTATAAGGCATTTCTGGGGCAGATGTGCATAACTGCGGGGGGCAGGTTGGAAAATAGACGGAAATAAAACCAAAATATTTTTCTAAATCATAGCTTTTATTAAAAAAAATAGTTTACATGAATTAACATTTACTGGAAAAACTTTTTTCCTATAGGGTTATCTTATATTAAGGCTTTTTCTTTTTTTCCTAAATTAATATTCAGATTTGGGAAAATTTGGGAAGATTTGGGTCGTCTTATAATCAGGGTCGTCTTATAATCGAGCAAATACGGTACTTGCCCACATGCCTATGTATAATGGGGCAATGACTAATCACGGGCCATTGTAAGAGATTAGTAGCTTAGAGGCTGCAAACATTCCCTAAACCTCCTAATTGTTATTAAATACTTTTCTCTTTCTTTAAAAGATTGCATAGTTTTCTAAACCTCTGCGGAGGAGTACTAAGCCCAAACAAAAATAGTATACGCTGAATGATTCCAAAAACATCTCAGTAAAACTGACTTATAGCCTTCTCTAAGGGATTTGCCTTATCTCCCCTGCTTTGTTATACTTATTTTTTTTTCACAAGCTAGTAAAAGACAATCGTGCAGTTTAAGCGTAATTATCAACGACTGAAAAAAGAGAGAAAAAATCTCATGTTCTTACATTATAAAATATGCAAGATTTTATTCTGTTATGTGCAGAGGTTTTTCTAGTGCAAGGTTTATATGTGGTCTTCATCATACTAACAAATTAATGTCCCTGCTAATTAGGCTAGCTGGTTGCTATGGTAATTTACCTTTAAATCTTTGTATCCGATATGTAAAGGAGTGTAGAAGCCTAGTATGCTAAGATTGCCATACTGAAACAATATGGGATAGAGTTTTCAAAATATGTTCCTTAATGTGGTTCAGACAAGTATTTGATTTTCTAAGGTTGCTTCAGAAGGATCTCCCTGCAGAGATACTCCGCCTAACTCCCAAAAAGAAATTCTAGGGGATTTTTATGTCAGGCTATTCAATGATCCATGTGCTACGTCAACTCAAACCAAAATTAATGAGTAGGTGGGAGGTCCCGCTGACATTGTGGGCTGTCCTGCTGATGTCAGTGTGCAGTTCCGTAGAGGTTAGTGGGTGGTCCCACCAATGTCACAGGACACACACTATTTTTAATGGTGGGCAGTGGGGTGTGCCACTCCTAAGACTCAGAGTTTCCCCTTAGTCACTCAGAGACCAGGAGAACCTGGAGCGTTCACATTTGGAAGCTTTCATTAGACATTCATGTTAAATATAACTTGCAACAACAATTGGGCCTCAAAACATTTGGATCTGAACAAATTGCAAATTTGGCGATTCGTATGAAGCCCTGAAAAAGAGGCCAGACCCCTCACATTCACTCACACTCTCTTACTCACTATCTCACACTCTCTGAATGTTTCCCCACCTTCTCTGTTAACCACTTCTGCTTCAGGATTTAAGAGCCTCTCCCAGCTTGCCTGCCTTTGTAGACTCAGGATGGATCTTGTCTCTGGTGATCCAGTGGCTGGTTAAAGGTCTGTTCTAGTGCTCGTTTGTGGTCCTCACACAGTGCCATATGATGGTGCTCAAATTGCTTCTCCTTGGACCTTCAAGGAACAGCAGCACAGTTATCTTATTGTGCATTTATAGAATTCTGAAAACAGATTTATTTAGGAAATAATATAAAAACTACCCATTTAAAAAAAAATCTCACCCTTCATGGGGGGCCATGATGCGGCAGATGAGCATATGTGTCTTGGCCAAGATACAGTACTCAAGAGTCATCCTAACCCTCATTGCAGTGCCGGTAATTGTTATTGTTTTGTTAAGGAATCCCCTACTTTTGTGGGTTTAATCTGCCTAAGCCACACTAGTAATAACAAAAAATGTATATAAGCCTATGTGCTAAGCACAGTATCTCGAAAAGAGGCTATGTCTTAGTGGAGGGGGTTAAGTCTTCTGGAATAGTGGTTACAAAGGAAGCTAAACCATTGAGTCATTGACTACAATTAGTTCCCGGGCAAAGGGAGACATTATTTCATGAAAGGTCCCTTACAGAGCACTTAGTGCATTGCTTGTTATGATAAGATGCAATTGAGACTAGCAGATAAACTTTGTTAAGGAACAATGGAAGGAAATCAGGCTGTCCCATCTCCTGCTACCATTTCCACCTCCATTCTATTTTTAGGTTAAAAGGATGGATTTGGGAAATACAGGGCCATAAAAAAGTTTAACTCCCTTTTCCTGCTATATAATGTATATAAAGTATGTTTATATATAACCCACATACATAAATGGAATTGAAGTGGATGTCTTATAGCTTTCTTCATGTTATTTGTTACTTAATTAAACAATTTTGAGTACTCAAGTCCTTTGAGTACTGTGATTATAGTCCATTTATATACAGTATACATGTATAATGGCTTTAAGAGCAATGTTATAATATAGAATCTCCATTATAAACACAAAATTCAATTGGTTAAGCTCACTTTTACTTACTTTACGACTTACATATCTGAGAGAGACGATAACCCCCATCACTTCAAGCTATATCAAGCCCTATGTTTACATTTGGTTGTGATCTATCACAGCATACTAATACACCAGGGTCAGAGGACAGCTGGCAGGGCAGCTGGTCACTACCTACACATTACGCTCCTCTCTGACAGAGAGGGGGTTAGGGATGAAACTTTTTAGTTTTTTTGACGAGGAGGAGAGAGAGGGTCGCCAATCGGTCGCTCATGAAGTTTTCAGCAACCACTTGGCGCCCCTCAGTCTCCTCGGCGAGGCTTCTAGCTCATGCTGAGCACTGGAATATAACGTTATATTCCGGCACTCAGCACTGAAGCAGTGCACACCACGGCAGAGCAGGGAGACAGGGGCCTTGCGCTACCACCGCAGGACTTCTAGAAGGTAAGTGAACTATAAAGAGGGAGAGGATAGATAATGAAAAGGGGGGAGAGGGGGTAGATAGTGAGAAGGGAGGGAGAGGGGGTAGAACGTGAAAAGGGAGGGGGGGTAGATAGTGAGAAAGGGGGAGAGGGGGTAGATGTGTAGAGGAATTATGTGATTGAGTGAGAGAATGAATTAATTCATGTGTGGATTAATTGTCTGAATAAAGGGAGAGTGAATGAAAGTGTGAATTAGTGGGTGACTGTAAACGTTTTTGTGTGTATCATAGATGTATAATTGATTTGTGGAAAGGCAAAGATGGCACAAGCAGGGTGTTTACTGGACAAAGTTGACTCATGCTGGGCTGTTTGGGGACAAGCATGGCAAGTCCTATGTCTGTTATCTGGGTGCTGATCAGGTTCTATGTGGCCAGTGTGGATGCCAGGGCTGGCTTTGGGGTGTGCAACCTGTGATTTATGCCTGTAATTTAGGGTTTTAGCTATACCTTTAATGCTGAGTTTTTTATGTGATTTGCAATTGATCTATACCTGCAAAGCTGGGTTTGTGTGTTATTCTGTTGATCCATATCTGCTATGTTATGTTTCCATAGATTGTTTATGTATATCTGCAAATACAGGCTTTTTATGTCTTATTCAGTTGATCAATAGCTGCAATGCTCTTTCCATGTATTGATTTGATCTATACCCTCAGTGCTGAGTTTACATGTGATTTCCAGTTGATCTATACCTGCAATGTTGGGCATGTATGTTATGTATACCTACAAAAAAATTATTTGTATGCCTTCAGTGCTGAGTTCACATGTGCATTTCAATTGATCTATACATGCAGAACTGGGTTTGTGTGTTAATGTGTTGATCTGTACCTGCTATGCTATGTTTCCATACATTATTTATGTATACCTGCAAATATAAGGTTTGCATGTCTTATTCAGTTGATCTATAGATGTAAGTGCTACTTGTGTTGTTTATTTTATCTATACCTATTTTTTGGTGCGGGAGTGGAGGGAGTGAATTTATAGCTGCAGGTATATGTCACTACCAAACAACACCCCGATATGTGTTCAGCAACATCTGCCGAGTACAGTGATACCCCACATGCATTGTTTTTGTCGTGTTGTTTTGGAGGTAAAATGGCACATTTGGGAAGAACGCTTTTCATCTTGGGGTTTTTTTCTCCATTTTGGCCAGTCTGTGCTTATGCCCTTTCTTTGAACCCGACCACTCTAATTTACCCCATCAAACCATGTATTTTTTTTATGTAGATACCCCTTGGGTATTTGAAATGCTTTTATTTTAACTCCTTCTACGTCAAGATTTTTGGGAAGATACAGGCATTGGTTGTTACCTGACTGTTTTTGTGTGATGTGCCTGGCCCATCAATAGACATTAATAAAATATGCAGATTGAGATTGAGGTGTTTCATCTCTGAATAAGTACAGAATAAATAGTTTAATTTATTCCTACAGTAAGTTAAGTGCCATGAAAAAGATGACCAAACACACACACAGGCTCTGCCACACTGACACCCAAATACACACACCAGAACAGGCTCTGCCACACCGACACTCAGACACACACCAGGACAGGCTCTGTCACACCAACACTCAGACACACACACCAGGACAGGCTCTGCCACATCGACACCCAGACACACACCAAGACAGGCTCTGCCACACCAACACCCAGACACACACACCAGGACAGGCTCTGCTATACTGACACCCAAGCACACATACCAGGACAGTATTTGCCATACCGACATCCAAACACACACACCAGGACAGGCTCTGTCCCCCCTTTAGTATTGATTTTTGTAATGCCCCCAGCCAGCACCCCCTTGCTAATTAATGCCCCCACACCCTTGCACATTGTCCCCTCCCCTTAGTATCATGTCAGCCCTGGCACCCACATTGGATCTTCCCAAGCATAGGACTTGCCATCTTTGCCCCCAAACAGCCTGCCTGTGGCATCCTAGCCTAAAATAGCCTCCCTGTGCCATGCTCCCCCCACTTACACATCCATGCTATATTAATATATATTAATAAATGTACTCATTCACAAACAACTCATTTACAGATACATATTCATTCACACATATTCATTCACAAATACTCATTCATTCCCTCAATCATACATACTCGTTCATACACCCTCCCCAAACCCCTTACCTACACTGTTCGGTGCCGCTCAGACTTCTGCAGGGACCGTTGCTTCCCTCTGTGTTGCTCACACTCTGTGCGACGACAGGGGAAGCAGGAACGCAGCGGGGTTATGTGACATAACGTAAATTCACATGACTCTGCTGGGTTCCTGCTTCCCCTGGGTGGTACAAGAGACGTTGCTCGCACAGTGTGAGCAAGCAACGCACAGGTAAGTAGCAGGGCCCTTGCAATCCTGTGATCATGGTTGCTCCGGCCTTTGCCCCGCATTAAAGATGGTCCTGGCGGTCCTGCGGCCACATCGACCACTTCAGAGCTTGACCCTGACTGGGCCTATTTTCAGGTAGGGGCCTGCAGCTCCATCAGCCCCTACATTAATCCGGCCCTGCCTATATCACCATTCTACTACAGCAGAAACGGCATCTAAGAAAAGCTTGTGGAGCTGGCGATTTTCTTTTTGAAGGTAGATAATTATTGTAATGTTATTATAGCTAATTCCTGATTCTCTTTCCTGATGCTCCTTCAGGTTTCTGCAGTGATTCCCGTGGGAGGCTTGCTCGCTCTGGTCTGGTTAATATCTTCATTAAGTCTGATTGCTCTTGATTGCTCTCATCATCACGCCACAAAGTCATTTCAAAGAAGGAAGTTAAGAGCCTCTGGGGAGCACGCAGAGGAATTAACGAGCAGTCTAACAATGTAAAATGTGTGAAAATCATGGGAACCAAATGGGGCATGCTCAGAACACCGCTTTTCGATGTCTTCGAGCATTGTTCACAACGCTATGGATGAACAAATACAATGTGACCCACTCTATTGGATGCCATGTTATACATTGTAATACATATCTAAAGCAGGGGACATTGCTATTATCACCTTTTACGTATTAAGCATCAAGAAATTACTGTACAATTCAATTGGGGCAGTTAACACATATATAACAAATATAAATAATTACAGATAGACACATCAGGAGTTAAGAACCCTGCCCATCTAGCCTTATGGTACTTTCATAAAAAGTTCCTGGCAGAAATGGGGCTTATGAGGGCCCCGCTCATGAGCTTACAATCTAATGGAACAATATGGGTAATTGAAACTAAAGGAGGGGTTAAAAGGGGAAGTAATAGCGCTCTTATAGTAGTAATCAGGGCTAAGTAAATTCAGGATTGGAAAGAGGATGTATATATAAAATGAACAGTGCTATGAGCACTTTTAGATGGTTATAGATGGTGGTTTGCAGAGGGTTTGGGATGTTTTAATGAAAACTGAGAGAAATTAATAACCGAAGATAGTTTTTTGATTAGATAAAGGGGCGGTGTTGTGTGTGTGGGAGGCCAGAGGGTGCTTGGGATCAAGACATCGGCCCACCTCCCCAGCGGCAGCAGGAGCACCAGTGTGGGAATGCAGGCAGCATCTCTCCCCAGCTGCTGAGTGGGTGCTTGGGAGATGCGGCGTCACTCCCCAGGGGCAGCAGGACCACTAGTGCAGCCAGCCCATCTCCCCAGCGTCAGCCTGAGTACCAAGGAGGGGATGCAGGCGGCATCACTCCCCAGTGGCAGAAGAGGAGGAGAGGAAAGATGGAGGAGAGTTTTGAAATTTGTCATCCGACTAACTCAGGTCCAGACCAGTTGGAGGTCTGGTACCTGGTTAGTCTACCTTTTGGGGAGAGAAATGTCACGTAAGGCTCTGTGCATTGGGCTCCTGGCGGGGCCTGTGGGCCAGCCTAATGCCTACAGACTATGGGCCCTGGCCTTGAAGGGGGTTCTGTTTTTGGGAGGTGTGTACAGAAGCCAATTGGGACGTCTTCCCCCTGGTACAGAGTGCCATGTTTCCCCAAAAAACAGAGATTCTAAAGACTGTGAAGCTCAGATGGAGATTTGCGGCACCTCCATTTTGGGAGGGGGTTTATGTGTGGAGTGTTCCTCTCCATCGTGTTAGGACTTACAGGACAGAGACCTCCATGGCCAGTATTTGCACCACGAAATAATATCCAGCAGGTTTCACCAGAAATCAGGGAACCACCCGTGTTTACCATCCTCCCCATCGACTACAATAGCGACCCCTACAGGGCTGATGGATGTGTGGTTTGCTGTGACTATTGTATGTAAATTACCCCCTTGCACTGTTTAAATACTTGGGGTGGGCTGTTGTGATACTTTTTTGTCCTTTTTATCCTTGGGATGTTTCAGGAAAGCTTTCATGTCAGTGTATCAGTCGGCCTTAATATGTTCAAGTGTGAACAATTAAACATGACAATGGCTTAACTTTTTTTGCAACCTATGTTAAGTAAGACACAATGTTTACTCATATGTGTTGCATTTCAGCCAAGTAAAAACAAGCAAAATATGTGCTTGATATATATATATATATATATATATATATACATACACACACAAAATGAACTAGTAAAACATTATTAAATAACTACTTTTTTCAGTTACTCCATTTTAGACAAGTAGAATTGTAGGTAAGAACTTCTTTTAAGAGTGTGTGTAATAAAACATTTTATAGAAGCCTACATTTATTACATTTTTGTCCTTCCCATGTTTCTCCATGATCTACTTCATGTCTGCCCCCCTTGCCTTCAGCAGCTCCTTGCAACCAATGATTGATGTAAAGTGCGAGGTTTGTTCCGTAAAATTAATGTTCTCACTGGTGACCCTCAGTGGGAGTTACATGTGATTGAATGCAGATGCTGAAGTGTATGCAGTCAATAGGTTAATTGTCTGTAAAGGAAATAATTATGCATCAATTAAAGATGCAATTCCTCTATAATGGGATCATGTCCTGAGAAAACCAAAAAAAAAAGAAAGATGTGCTTCAAAGCCTCTCACACTTTCTTTTACTGTGATTGTCACTGTTTTTGCACCAACAAAAATATGTCGGTAGTATATTACTGGTTGTTACATGTTTCATTTGAAGGACTTCACTGTCTTGATCCACAACCCAGTTATGAGTAAATGTGTGAACAACCTCTTGCATCAGACCTTAAAGCTTATTATGGGTCTTCAGCGAACTAGTGAGAAACTGTAGGTTGCATATTGAGTCGGTGAGCTGGATGGTGGTCTCTGAAATGTCGTCACAAGCTGACGTGGAGAGGAGTATAAGCTTGGCTCCAGCTTGCTCTCCCCCATGTTTTAGGAGCTTGGCCAACCCAAATGTTGGTCTCAAGACCTGCTCAAGTCTATGCTGGTTCATCCAGCTTAAATGCACTTAATATACACGGTAATTATTTTAAAGTTTGTTGCTATACCTCTGTTTTGGATCCTCACTGCCATCCATAAGAACACACATATCTTGTGTCAGACATGTTGTAAGAGGAACAATCAGACAATCAAGCTTGATGCTATACTCACCCATGCAAAGAGTCTGCTTATGTTCTGATTCACTTGATTTTTTGATATTTCCTAATCCCCATTTTTTGGGGGGAGATAACACTGGAATGTGTTATCCTTGCATAAGCACAAGTTGCCTGATCACAAGTTTATCACTGACTACCCAACTGATTAATCTAATTGTGATGGTACTGTTCCTATTGTATCTACACTGCTGTTTGCCCTGGAGACTGGAGGTTGAGAATCACTAAAACAGAAAGTAAAAAAAATCAAAGGAAAGACAGTTTACACAAAGGATCTATCTTCCGACTGTTCGATTTGTATTAAATCCTTGTTTCTACGGAATAATTATATTTCAGTCCAAAATGAATAAAAATCCAATGTTTTAAGTCAGGTCCTTGGAGTTTACTGACTCCACTTAGTTCACCATTAAGTTACTCTTTTAGTGGCGTCCAATGGCATTTTTCTTTGCAATTGACAGCAAAGCCTTCAATATTTTGCTCTAGGGGACAGCAACTTCTACCAATTTTCACAGGTACAGTTTATGGCTGCAAGGCAAGTACATAAAGGTAGAACAGGCTGGCCAGATGGCCTGTATATGCTGCCAAACATTACATTTCAGTATACATCCACCAGGTCAAAGATTCCATAATAGGTTTGGCTCACAAAAGCTCTTTGCCAATTGAAAAGACACCAAATAAAAGACACATGTTTAACACAGTTTGTACAGATGCTACTTTTGCAGACTAAAAAAAGTGTTATGTCTTTTATAATTTTTTTACATCTTGATACAATGCTGTTTCAACTTTACTCCATGTAGAACCTTAGTGCGCTTAGTGAGCAGATTCATCATGGATTAGTATATATGGCTCAAACTGAAATTTCACTCCACATCACCAACTCACCTGTTTGTATAATATATAGTATATATTATTATTATTTATTGTTTTATATAGCACCATCAAGTTCCGTAGCGCTGTACAATGGGTGGACAGGACAAAACAAGTTAGTATGTAACATTGACTTACAGAGACAACAGGTGAGGAGGGCCCTGCTCAAATGAGCTTACAATCTAGAGGGATTTAGGGTGTATTACACAATAGGTAAAAGTGCCGTCGTTAGGGATGGACCAGCCACACTAGTAAAAGTGTTGCAGGAGAGGGACTAGGAAAGGTTAGCTAAAGGAATATGGGAGGGCGTTAATGTGCAATGTTGTAAGTGTCTTTAAAGAAGTAGGTCTTGAGGGATTTTTGAAGGAATAAAGGCACGGAAAAAGAGGGGCAGGCAGGGGGAGAGCATTCCAGAGGATAGGGGCAGCCCTTCAGAAATCTTGTAAGTGTGCATGAGAGCTAGAAATCAAAAGAGAAGATAGAATGAGATCACTGGATGAGCAGAGACCGGTGTGGAGTGTATTTAGAGATGAGTGATGAGATGTAGGTAAGGGAACTGCTGTGAAGGGCTTTGAAAGTAAGAGTAAGGATTTTGAAATGAATCCTGAAGCGCAGAGGCAGCCCGTGAAGAGACTGACAGAGGGGAGAGACGTTAGTGAAGCGACGGGAGAGGAAGATAAGTCTGTCAGCAGCATTTATGGTGGATTGTAAAGGGGTGAGACGGTTAAGAGGGAGACCAGCTAAGGCAGAGTTACAATAACCAAGGCGTGAGATAATAAGGTCATGTTAGGAAGGGACTGGTGCGGGCAATGTTTTTAAGATGGAGACAGACTGAATGTGGGGGGTGAACAAAAGGTAGGAGTCAAGGGTGACACCAAGACAGCAGGCATGAGGAGGTGGGGAGATGATAGCACCATTGACATTGAAGGAAACTGATGGGGGAATCTTAGCATTGGAGGGAGGAAAGATGAGAAGTTCGGTTTTGGAGAGATTGAGTTTCAGGAAACGTGCAGACATCCAGATAGAGACGGAGGTGAGACAGTAAGTTACACGATTTAACACAGAAGGAGACAGATCAGGAGAGGATAGATAGATAGATCTGTGTGTCTTCAGCATACAGGTGATATTTAAAGCCAAAGGATGCGATTATATGCATAGTACATGCATATGTACTGTACATACATATGTACTTAAAGTACATGCAATTTTCCCAATAACAATGATTATTGAAAGATAAAGCACGTATACAGATTCACAAAGCTGTGGATTTCATATAGTGAGAGATGTTCTCTGAAGTTCTTCATTAATCTAAGGCAACTGGAGTTACTTCTACCCCTCTGGACAGGGGTGATTTTCTAAAATAAAATGGTCATCTGATTTGACTTTGACAAAATTTGTCCCTTATTATTATTATTTATTGTTTTATATAGCCCCATTATATTCCGTAGCGCTGTACAATGGGTGGACAGGAAATAAGTAGTATGTAACATAACCATTTGACTTACAGAGACAACAGGTGAGGAGGGCCCTGCTCAAACGAGCTTACAATCTAGAGTAATACGGCTCTAATACAGCTTGATGCATTCTGATGAGCTCACATTAATACACTGGGTTGCATGTATCATGTTACATTGCTAAATTTGGCACTGGTCCAGGAACTTAATTGTACTTTTAATAATATTTAAGCAGTTTTGAAATTAAAGGCTGATGGGAAATAATTGGATGTTGTAACAGTAAGGGTTGCAGGCAGCAGAGATGAGCAAAAAGTTGAAAAGTACTCCAAGATGAGTCTTAGTAGAAAACTTATGTTTTTGGTTGATTCTACGGTTACTCCAATGAGTGCACAGTTCAAAATAAAACATGGACAAAACCTGCTGCTGTGAATGTTTTTAGAACCATAATTTCTTGAAATGGTCCTTACTATGATATTTGAGAGCAAACAGCTTGCTGTGCCATCTTTGACCCCAATCAGCTTGTTGATGCCTCTAAACAGCTTTCCAGTGCCATCTTTGTCTCAAAACAGCTTGTCAGGGCCCCAAACAGATGGTCCATGCTCTCTTTGTCCCTAAAACAGCTTGTCAGGGCCCCAGATATATTGTCTGTACCATCTTTGCCACAAAACAGCATGTCAGTACCCCCAAACAACCTGACTTTGCCATATTTACCCCAAACAGCTTGCTTGTGCTGTTTGTACCCAGATTGTTAGTGCCATCTTTGTCCTCAGAAAGCTTTCCTGTACTATCTTTATTACCAAACAGCTTGTCAGTCCACCCAGACAGCTTTGCCATCTTTGTCGCCAGATTGTAAGTGCCTCAAAACAGCAATTTGTGTCCCCAAAAAGCTTCTTGTCAGTACTCCCGAACAGCCTGCCTGTGATGTATTTGCTCCAAATTCTGGTGGTGTGAGGGGTCATCTGGGGAGGGTGGCCCAAAATTTCTGATGGCAGCCCTGCTCTCACACTCTGTCTTCCTCTGTCTTCCTACCGTCTCCGCCGACTGCTTCCATGTGTATGTTTCCTCTCTTTGCTTCTACCGAGTCTTCTTTCTTTTGTTTTTGTCCACTTTTCCTTGAACCTAGCCTCCTGGTACACTTCCTCAAAAGGGCAGCCCTTTTGCGAAAGTGCACGTAGAGGCAAGACTAAAATTGTAAAAACAATACATGAAAAACTAGGTTTTGGTTAATCAAATACATCTAAAGACTAGTAATTGGAAAAAAATGTATACATACACTTTTTAGGTACACCTTGCTAATACCGGGTTGGACCCCCTTTTGCCTTCAGAACTGCCTTCATTCTTTGTGGCATACTTTCTACAAGGTGCTGGAAACATTAGTCAAGAGATTTTGGTTCATATGGACATGATGGTATCACGCAGTTGCTGCAGATTTGTCGGCTGCACATCCATGATGTGAATCTCCCGTTCCATGACATCCCAAAGGCGCTCTATTGGATTGAGATCTGGTGACTGTGGAGGTCACTGGAGTACAGTGAACTCATTGTCATGTTCAAGAAACCAGTTTGAGACAATGTGAGCTTTTTGACATGGTGCATTATCCTGCTGGAAGTAGCCATCAGAAGATGGGTACACTGTGGTCATAAAGGGATGGACATGGTCAGCAACAATACTCAGGTAGGCTGTTGTGTTTAAACGATGCTCAATTGGAACTAAGGGGCCCAATGTGTGCCAAGAAAATGTATCCCACACCATTACACCACCACCACCAGCCTGAACCGTTAATCGAGACTCATGAGACCTGGCAGCGTTCTTCCAGCCTTCCATTGTCCAATTTTGGTGAGCCTTTGCGAATTGTAGCTTCAGTTTCCTGTTCTTAGCTAACAGGAGTGGCACTCGGTGTGGTCTTCTGCTGCTGTAGAATGTCCTTAAGCAACTTATATTATAGGATCACCCATGGTAACAGTATTACTAGCTATTTTGATATGGTGCCAAATCCTTAAATATAACTCTATTTAACCCATTGGAGAGACTCATCCCTGAACATTACAAGGAGTGTAACAAAGTATGTGTGAAAAGCAGATTTTTTTCCTTTAACTTTGGATGACATTGCTGGGGAAATACATGCAAGAAATGACTACAGTGCAATACGCTTGGTCTACTTTTCAGAAACATATAGTTTTATGTAGCGGTTTTTAAATCTGTGAGCACTTGAAGTTACAGACGCAGAATAACAAATTTGAAAATATTACAATTTAGACAAAAACATGCACAAAAAATATTGTTTACTTACTTGTTTACATACTTCTCAACAATACAGGTTTTCGTGAGAAAATCCAAATTTTGGGGCATTCTCCAGGGTCGCTACCCTACTGTCCCGCTTTAGAGAGAAACAGTTGTCCAATACAAAAGTTACATAGAGAGTTAGGTGACAGGCTGATTCATAGGAAAATCATGTATCAGGATAGAAGTTACGTATCAGGGTACAGTTTATGAAGGACTGAAAAGCATCCTTCGTTCTTGATTGAAAAATTGTGATGAGTCTGAAGGTGCCTGCTGTCGTTACTCTAGACTATATAAAAGAATGTCTCAGCTCTGTTGTGTGAGGGTTTGTGGTGGGAGCTTTTTAGTGTGAGAATTTTCATTGCTGCACATTAGGAATAATAATACTTTGAACAGTGCTATTGCTTAGACCATATGCATGACAAATCACCAAAAACAAAACAGCGAAATAACAGAAAAGCAGAAAAAGAAATCTCATAAAAATAAATGGTTTAAAAAACGTGATCTCTGTGCACGGAATCCAGCGTAATCAAAAACACGTCTTGAGTAGGAAAACAAAGCCCTCTGCATAAAGAAAACATTCAGAGCCATTTCATTCACTGTAATTGTTTAATATAGTATTCTTTTCTTTCGCTCAGTGGAGCCTGGGATAAACGCCAGAATAAGTGTTTGTATGGATTTTATTCTGAAAGCTGAAGCTGTGTATTCAATGCTTGAGGGTATTCATTCTTTTCGTCTCTTGCATCTAACAACAAATTGTTTCCCTCTTCTTTCATCTTTATGTGGAAGTAAATGTGTAAGGAAATATTACATTGTTTATATATATATATATATATATATATATATAATATATATACACTGCTCAAAATAATAAAGATAAAGGGAACACTAAGATTACACATCCTAGATCTGAATGAATGAACTAATCGTATGACATACTTTCGTCTTTACATAGCTGAATATGCTGACAACAAAATCACACAAAAATTCTCAATGGAAATCAAATTTATCAACCCATGGAGGTCTGGATATGGAGTCACACTCAAAATCAAAATGGAAAACCACACTACAGGCTGATCCAACTTTGATGTAATGTCCTTAAAACAAGTCACAATGAGGCTCAGTAGTGTGTGTGGCCTCCACGTGCCCGTATGACCTCCTACAACACCTGGGCATGCTCCTGATGAGGTTGCGGATGGTCTCCTGAGGGATGTCCTCCCAGACCTGGACTAAAGCATCCGCCAACTCCTGGACAGTCTGTGGTGCAACGTGGCGTTGGTGGATGGAGCGAAGCATGATGTCCCAGATGTGCTCAATCGGATTCAGGTCTGGGGAACGGGCGGGCCAGTCCATAGCATCAATGCCTTCCTCTTGCAGGAACTGCTGACACACTCCAGCCACATGAGGTCTAGCATTGTCTTGCATTAGGAGGAACCCATGGCCAACCGCACCATCATATGGTCTCACAAGGGGTCTGAGGATCTTATCTCGGTACCTAATGGCAGTCAGGCTACCTCTGGCAAGCACATGGAGGGCTGTGCGGCCCCCCAAAGAAATGCCACCCCACACCATTACTGACCCACTGCCAAACCGGTCATCCTGGAGGATGTTGCAGGCAGCAGAACGTTCTCCATGGCGTCTCCAGACTCTGTCACGTCTGTCACATGTGTTCAGTGTGAACCTGCTTTCATCTGTGAAGAGCACAGGGCGCCAGTGGCGAATATGCCAATCCTGGTGTTCTCTGGCAAATGCGAAACGTCCTGCACGGTGTTGGGCTGTAAGCACAACCCCCACCTGTGGACGTAGGGCCCTCATACCACCTTCATGGAGTCTGCTTCTGACCGTTTGAGTGGACACATGCACATTTGTGGCCTGCTGGAGGTCATTTTGCAGGGCTCTGGCAGTGCTCCTCCTTGCACAAAGACGGAGGTAGCGGTCCTGCTGCTGGGTTGTTGCCCTCCTACGGCCTCCTCCACGTCTCCTGATGTACTGGCCTGTCTCCTGGTAGCGCCTCCATGCTCTGGACACTACGCTGACAGACACAGCAAACCTTCTTGCCACAGCTCGCATTGATGTGGCATCCTGGATGAGCTGCACTACCTGAGCCACTTGTGTGGGTTGTAGACTCCGTCTCATGCTACCACTAGAGTGAAAGCACCGCCAGCATTCAAAAGTGAGCAAAACATCAGCCAGGAAGCATAGGAACTGAGAAGTGGTCTGTGGTCACCACCTGCAGAACCACTCCTTTATTGGGGGTGTCTTGCTAATTGCCTATAATTTCCACCTGAGTCTGTTCCATTTGCACAGCAGTATGTGAAATTGATTGTCCATCAGTGTGGCTTCCTGAGTGGACAGTGTAATTTCACAGAAGTGTTCGAGTTACATTGTGTTGTTTAAGTGTTCCCTTTATTATTTTGAGCAGTGTATATATATATATATATATATATATATATATATATATATATATATAGAGAGAGAGAGAGAGAGAGAGAGAGAGAGGTAAACAATGTATGTACAGTCATGTGAAAAATAAAGTACACCATCTTTGAATTATATGATTTTACATACATAATAACAATTATCTGTTCCTTAGCAGGTCTAAAAATTAGGTAAATACAACCTCAGTTGAACAACACATGACATATTACACATTGTCATGATTTATTCAACAAAAATAAAGCCAACATGGAGAAGCCATGTGTGAAAACACCCTTACTGCTTCCATAGCAATTAAAGTGCTAAGTAGCAGACAGGTGCTGATATGTAAAACCATACAATTCATGGAGGGTGTACTTTATTTTTCACATGACTGTATATATGTATATATATATATATTGTCAGACACCACTGGGTATCTGTATTACCCCCGATATGCAGGATGACTGGAGGGAATGGTGAATCAGAACAGGTAGAGTTCCAAATAGTTATATCAGGAAACAGTCCAGGGTCAGGGTCAGGCAGCAAGACAAAGTAGCGTGGTCAAGGTACAAGCCAAGGTCAGGTGCAGGCAGCAATCCAAAGTAGCGTGGTTAGGGTACAAGCCAAGGTCAGGTTCAGGCAGCAATCCAAAGTAGCGTGGTAAAGGAAAGGTACAAGCCAAGGTCAGGTTCAGGCAGCAATCCAAAGTGTCATGGTCAAGGTACAAGCCAAGGTCAGGTACAGTTTCAATTTCAGGTTGGAAGGACACAAAGCAGGGAATCTACTTGGAAGGACACAAAGCAGGGAATCCACGTGGAAGGACACAAAGCAGGGAATCCACGTGGAAGGACACAAAGCAGGGAATCCACTTGATCAGGACACAAAGCAGGTAACCAGGAACGGTACAGGAACGGTACAGGAACGGTACAGGAACGGTACAGGAACGGTATAGGTGCAGAGCCAAGAAAGGTCCACAGACTTCAACACAAAGGCCCTGACTGAAGGGCAGGGCAGGTTCATAAAGGCACGGTAATCCAGGTAACAAGGCCCAGCTGGATGTATGACTAGGGCTCAACCCAGGTAACAAGGCACAACTGATCCTAGTAATGAGTTCTGAGTGGAGGGTGGCTACTAGTGGTAGCAGATTTAAATGCCACAGGTATAAAAAAGCCATGGTTCAGGCAGCGAAAAAGTGGTTCCTGACACAGTGTTTGATAGGGTCGAAGATAGGGCTCTGTTCGGGCCAGTCAAGTTTTTTCCACACCAAACTCATCCAAATGTCTTTGTGCACTACAGACAAAGCAGGAATCTTAGAATAAAACAACCAAGGACAAGGTTTACAAGCATTACATCATACTTATTTGCATGTAGAAATAGGCATGTATTTCAGCAGCACACCAGTTTCACCTCACTCTATTGTGCAGACATCAGTCTCATATATTTAGGAATAATAAACACATTCTTTTATTCCTAGCAATAGAATGACATATGCCTTTCAGTTTCTTCCATTTCACAGTTTCATAGGTTTTTACTACAGCACGTAAATGTAAGCATAATTTAAAAACATGTTTATTCCATTTCTGTTTCCAATGTACTATATGGCAGAGACACAGCTTTACTCCTCACCTGGAAATGGGTGACGGAGGCTGGCTGTGTGCCGTGAGTCTTATAGTTAAGCCACTATATGAATCTCTAAAAAAATCACCCCTTGAAACTCCATTTGGGCTAAGTGAGGAGGTTTTCACTAAAATTAATTTAAATTGTAATGAATTTAAATACTTGCAGCACAGACCTCCGTTGCAGCTCCCACATGGCTACCCTGTGATGTATTGAGGCAGAAGTGGAATATAATGTCATATCCCAGATTTCCACTTCAATACATTGCAAGTTCGCTATATCTTTATCTATAATTTTTGTATACAAACCCCATGCCATCTAGGTTGTAAGCTTGCAAGCAGGGCCCTCTTTATTTCATTTCTAGTTTTGTGATATGATTTAAATGTATGCACTATAAGAACCGCTGCGTAAATTGTTGACACTATATAATTAAAAGATAATAAAAGGTGGATGGATGGGCATGTTCCCCAGCAAATGTATCCTGCTTTGGGCATATGAAATGTGTGTATGGGACATGCTGGCTGCAACTTCAGTGTTACAATTTAAATCCAGCACCAAGCTGGTATGTCCTTATTACATACCCTGCCCAGGGCAGTAGGTATTTAAATTGGCTTTATCTTACCAAAATTCACACACAATTTATGGATTAAATAACCCCTGATGCAGGAGATGATGGCAATTAGCCACGGTATAGGAGTTTGTCGGGTATGTCTGATGTGACTTGGAATAACCAGAAAGCTGGATTAGAAAATAGTTAGAATTTATTTTTAACCAATTAACCAATTCATTCTTTTTCCTGTAATACCCCTAGTGTCAAATGTTTCCTAAACGAAGAGATAAAAACTACTGGTGCTCTCTGAATGTCTTAAAGCTAGAGCAGCCAAATGTTCAGTTGTCCTCTTGCCATCTATATGAGTTACCCCATGGGCCTACCCTTAAATTCTTGCTATCTTAAAACTGAGTGGCCTCTCCTCATTGTTTCTATATCAATTATACACTTCATTTACCTCTGTCAAATACATAAGTACATATATAAAGTAATTTTCTGCTCTTTTCACCATAACAACCAATGAAATTATACTGATAATTGGATAATTCCATTAATTCCTAAACTGATAATAACACTTTTGAAACTTTGTACCCAAATATTTTTTTATGTGAACCCCCCCAGAAAATAATATTTTATTTAATACAAAGATATAAGGGATAAGTTCCCATTAAAGAAGTATTAGAGAATAGTGTTTATTACGTACCCCTAATATATAGATACGAGAAACACATTTCTCCTTCACCAACTTGATTTATAAAGCCTGATTATCTTAACATTTCTACTGTTGTTAGACTTGGCTGGCTTATGAGTAACTGAAGGCAATTAGCACATTCTATGCCCTTTATGTTTAACAATGTCCATGGGCACAAATGAATGGGGTTAGGATTTTTTGGACCAAAATAAATACATTTCTGTGGAAATGTTCTGTCTTCAATTACGTAGCTTTAATTCGATATGTGACTATATTGATGCTGGAACTAAACCAGCCAGGCCAAGTTCAGTGACTAAATATGCATTGTAATGAGCCACAAAATAATTCAGTCTCCCAAAGAGACCATAACTAGCATGAGTGCAATCCAATTAGCTCCTTGAAATGCATGGGAGAAAGAACTCTAAAATCAAATATTCCACATGACAACGCCCTGCAACAAAAGAGACTCCTGATTAATGAGAACTCTAAAACTACTCAACTAACGTGACAGTCTCTTAAGACACGAAAAAACCTGATATTCAATACCTGAAACCCACAATTAAAGTGATGCTATATATGTTAAGGCTGTATACGCACATCTTTAATTCAACTGTCTAATTTGTACGATAGACATGATGAAGCACACATACATATAAAGCCATCGTTAATGCAAAAGATTGTCAGGTATTGTCAGTAGTAATTTTTAGTAGTTTATTCATAATACAATAGGAGGGTAGACATTAAAAAAGCAGCACACACTGTCTAGAGCAGCGGTTCTCAACTTGTGTATCCTCAGGACCCACATTTGTCTTTGGTCATTAAGTCGAGACCCAAAAATAAGAAAAGCTTTATTCAGCTCCCACTAGGAACAGACAGCGTCCGCAAACCAATCAAGCAACTTGCTTTGCAGTCGGGGAGTAATACTGAAGTACATGCCGGACCGAGGGTGCCTGATGGCCCTGATTGTTGCGGCCGCGGTCCGGACAGCCTGCTGCTCGTGGATTGCCGCTAGAATGTGTAAGGCAGCCCCAGGAAAGTGAAATTTTCCCGGTATGCCTCCAGTCCGGCCCTGACCCTCCGCGACCCACTGAAGACAGGGTCGCGACCCACTTTTGGGTCGCGACCCATGAGTTGAGAACCACTGGTCTAGAGAACACTTTCCACAGTGGAACCCCTATACCATCACCAGTGAAATGACCAGTAGAGTGTACAGGCCACTTCAGTTCCTCCACACCAAACTCTTAATGGACCTTGCTTTGTGCACAGGGGCACAGTCATGCTGAAACAGGAAAGGGCCTTCCCCAAACTGGTGCCACAAAGTTGGAAGCATACAATTGTCTAAAAATGTCTTTGTATGCTGTAGCATTAACATTACCCATTACTTGAACTAAGAGGCCAAGTCTAAAACCTGAAAAACAGCCCCAGACAATTATCCCATGAAAAAGTAGGCATTACGCATTCAAGTAGGTAGCGCTCTCCTGGCATCTGTGAAACCTGGACTCGTCCATCAGACTTCCAGATATTGAAGCATGATTCATAACTCCAGAGAACACGTTTCCAGGGCTCCACGGTCCAGTGTCTGTACGATTTACACTACTCTAGCTGACACTTGGCATTGCGCATAGCAATCTTCAGCTTATGTGCTGCTGCTCGGCCATGGAAATCCATTTCATGAAGCTCCAGAAGCACAGTGCTTGTCCTGATCTTGCATCCAGAGACAGTTTGGAACTCTGTAGTGAGTGATGATTTTTACGCTCTCTGTGCTTCGTTGGTGAGATGTTGTTACTCCTAGAGGCTTCACAATAATAGTACTTACAGTGGACCAAGTCAGATGTATCAGGGCATACATTTCACAAACTGACTTGTGGCAAAGGTGGCATCCATTGACAACTTTAATGACACATTTGAAGTCACTGAGCTCTTTGCTATGACTCAGTCTATTGCCAGTGTTTGTTTAGGGAGATAACATTTCTATGTCCTGGATTTTATACACCTGTTAGCAATAGGTGTGGTTGAAACAACTAAACTCAATAATCAGGATGGATGTCTGCATACTTTTGGTCATAACGCATATTATTACATTTTTACAGATTGGTCTACTGCACTGTAATTTGTTAAGCAATCTGGTCAATGTCACTATTTTGGAGACAAGGCCTTTTTCTAACTGCATACAGAGTCAAAAAATAGTTTGAGGCCCTTCTAAATAGTATACATCTTCATTTTTTCTAGTTGTAGAATGGAGAAATGTTTGAGTGTGAAGTTCTGCTTGGAGCACTAAATTCTAAAGCAGCATAAAATTAATTGGCATAACAAATATATTTTTCCACCTCAAGCAACAGATTCCCATACATTTCATTCCTGCTGATGGGGTCAGTAAAGTCTGTGTTTCCCTAGGGAACCTGCCAGCTTTTAATGTTTCTTGTGAGTTGTGAAGACATGTCCACGATCCCAATCATGCACATACAGCAAGGGAGATGACAATCTACCAACATTTCTGAACAGTCTATTTTAGTACCTATCATAATTGTTTACTAGATATTAGTATGCATCGCATGCTAAAGTGTTAAAATGGAAAGCATTTGAAAGACAGGTACATTTCAAGTGGTTTACCACCTTTTCTGTGATACGTTATTACTTTTCCTATTAGGGTCCTTCTTGATTAAATGTTAATACAAAAAAGGCAGGAACACAAATTAAGATTTAGGAGAGCACAGCACATACACACCAGCACAGAAACAGTTACGTTACCTACTTAGGCAGTCCATGCTCCTGCAACTCATGGGAGACAGCCACAGTTTGGCCTGCAAATGTTCTTGGCTAGCTGATCTCACAACTGCCTATTCTAATATACAATCAACAGTATATACATTGACATAGTTTTCTGCTGGACATGCCTTTTTCATAAACAGCACCCGTGTTGCATTACACATGTGTGATTTCTTGGCTTTCGTCTCTTTATTCTGATGATCCGTTACTCTTTAGATGTCATCTTTGGAAGGAAGTTCCATTTCACTTTTCCTTTTGTTCCTGCCCACCACTCCCTGTCTTAAAATTCCAGGGCTATGGATGCAGCATAATGAACCTGTACATTGCCTTGTTCCATTGCCTTAGTGATTACTTAATGTAAAACCCCTGGAATTTTGCAGCTACTCATGTTACAAGTGATTTGGTAACAATTCTATAAAATCAGAAAAACTGCAGAGATGCCACCTCAAACACTGCAGATCATTTAAAGTCGCCTAGTTGTACTAGTTCGTCTTTTAAGCAGTGCATTGTTCCTGTCTAATGGTTACATGCCTAATATATGATTTATAAAGAGAGATTAAAGAAAACACAAATCTCTTAATGTTGTTAGGAGTACTTTGCGTTCCTGTGGTTATCTGTGATACATTTTTGGAGTGTTTGTGGCTGCAGTTCCAGGTGCTCTGAGCCAGAGGAAGATCTTCCGTCTTTTTTAGGCTCTGATACTGAAGATTATCTAAAAAGAAGTTTTATTGCAGATTCAGCTGTTTAGTGTTTTTATAATACTTGGATTGAAGGGAAATTCTCATGAGGCTGGATCCCCACATGCAGGGCCAAGGAAGTCTTTTGCCTTCTGCTTTCATATACATATCCAGATACATAAACAGTGATATATACATAAAGGTACTTATTACCGGTAGTTTCTGACTGAAGAATCAAGTTTGATTGACAGACAGATAGGAAGTGTGTGTGCATACGAAGTTTATATGATGCACACTAGTTTCTCTAACTGGCTGCTTTTCTCCCAAAACATAAAAAATGCATCCCATGAAATCTGTGTCTGTTTATGTCAGTGTTTTGGGATCTACATGTTATGGCAAGTACAGTTTGTGCATCTTAGTGCAATGTTTATTGTCATTTGTTGTTTATGTCAAGCTCATCGTGAAAGCTTTTTAAGGTTTCTCTGGGATGGCATGTGTAGTCACGCAGCTGGCATGGCATTGGCACATAAATCCCTTATCTGAAGGCTCACTTTGCTTACACATGTACTGGGTGTTGTGAGCTGTGCTAAAGTGAATATCTGAGTTCTAAGGAAGTGTGAGTTTTGGCATTAGCCATGGAGGATTTGCTGATCACATGAACTTGATTCCCAGAGAGCTGCAGCCCATTTATCTGGCATATGTACTGCACAGCAATATTGATCCAAATTAGAGATCCTGTAGTGGCTAAGGGGCCATCAATCTCCGTGACAGCCAGATGTCTAATGCAAACCAGAGTGATGCTTCTAGCAGGACCCCATTCATTTCCTTTCTGTGGGTAATAATGGCTTTAGTTACTGAGGAAGTTTTCTCTCGCAAACCACTTGATTAAATCTGTGCTAAATGCAAAGATGTGCTTGAGACACATTAGGTGTCAGAAGCGTGAGACTGACTATTGGGAATTATGCAGTGCCAGACAGACTGGCAGCCTGCACTTGTATGAAGTATTGGAGTTAACCAGAAGTCCTAGAATATTTAATGTTCTCCTCCCTATGTTGTTGGGGTTTTTTTTTTGCAAGAAATCCATATACATTTTGTGAACTTATTGTGACATTAAATATCTGTATCAGTTATTTTGTATGGCGCACTATATGCCAAAACGACAAACTGCACACGCTAAAGACTATTCTGGAAGTACCTTCACTGTGTACTGCTAAGTCAGCGAAAGCAGATGTAGACAAAAAGCATTGTGCCTCTAAGCCACTTGCTGTCTTGAGACAGCCAGAGATTTCTAGAAATTGCAGTCCAGTAATAGACAAATAGGATTCTGGAGATTGTAGTCTAATAATAGCCTAATTTGCTTATTGTACTACATAGCCAGTTGTTACATAAACAACAATGGGACCTTGCAAGTGCCATGCCATAAAACCTAGCATTTTTCTTTTCGGAAAAAAACAGCAGCACCCCAAATAAAGCTGCCACAATCACAACAGGTTTTAAGGATGATTACCAACTATATTTGAGTGATGCAGTCTAAATCAGCATTTCCAACACTATTTCATATGAAGCTTCAAACCTACCATTTTTCCTGGTCCCTCTGTCATGCATCACTGTGATAACAGGTGATAACATCAGCAAAGAAGGTCGTGAATCAATACCCAAGAGGGTAGAACAGTAAGTTGTCCTCGGCCTTGCAGGTTTAATGTGACAACCTGTACTTTTTCAACTCAGCTTGTTCTATGTATAGTTAGTCATTCATTATGCCCACCCTGTTCTGTGCCTACATCTGCTGCCTCTACCTTCTTCTACTAAGGCCTGCTCATGCCACGTCCCATGCTCTTTTATTCAGTTGTTGCTTCCTTTATTGCATCTGTTACTTTTTACTCTTGCATAGAACATCAGGCCACTGTATGAATCAGATTTCCGTACATCTGCCAAACTCAATAAAGAAATCAAACCGTTTGCAGGATATAAATATGTCACAAACCTCTGTCTTTGATTTTCAAACCACACGGAATTTCTATCATTCCTTTCACTGTAAATAGAGCTGGTATAACTTTTTGTGTGCTTATAATGTAATAATAGGTATTTTTATTTTGTTGCTGCTTGAACAGAAATGGTGGCTTAAGCATCAAGGATATGTTACATGTGCTGGCAATGTATAGAATTAGAAGGATAAACTTTGAAGTTACTGCAGGTTCAACTGCTTTGTGTGCCCACTTTGAGGAGGTGAGAGTAGGCTCTCACCCTATTGAGTGTGCCTTGAAATGGCGGGTGAGCATAATTATGCTTTGGCCATTTCATATAACCAAAACCTCTCATTTATATTACGTTTATATATTTGTTGCCAACTTTATTAGTGTCAGAAGCACAGGCAGTTGTTTTTTATATTACTGCAGGTTCAGTTTAATACCTTCACATAAAGGTACAAAATGTATCCATCACTAAGATGGCCTATATCCTATGTAAACTAGAATAAGCTGCGTTGACCTACTCCAGAGTGACTTACATCCCACCTGGACTTACTTTGTAGAAAAGATCTAAAGTCAGTGTTCAGTCATCATTCTACTCAGGCATTCCCTTCCTCTGGGCTTTTGGTACTGTGCTGTATCATGCACACCTCTTCTTATAACACTCACACACAGCAGTTGGAAGGAAACGGACAGCTCTAACTATTTAAAGCCATGAGGGAGGGAGAAGACTGGACCACAGCTGTCCACTCTCATTTATTGAGTTCCACCAATACTCAATGGGCCAGCACAAGGTAAAGATGAAAGGAAGCAGTAAATCTAAGCCAATTTCTTTCTTGGGTATATATTTTTTTTTTTTTACAAAAAAGACTACAGTACCAGATATTCACATTTAGCTTTACTTTTTAGTGAATGTAAAATTACCACATGTATCAATTTGAGTACTATTTGTAATGTATTTATTTCAAATGGTCAGACTGACATGGGCTGTAAGTCCAACTTCCATGAGCGGCCCCATTCAGACTAGCCCTGGTAGTCTAAAAAAGGAAATAACAGCGGGGAGGCAGTGTGAATATGCGTAAATATGGAAATGCAATCCTTAGGTAGGTAGGTAGGAGCTGACATAATTTGTTGAAGATACAAATGACCATCTTCGCGATGAAAGCATGTTATGAGGGATCAGCATGATTGTGTCTGGGGGAAAGGAAGGGGAAGGATTCACCTACACACACAGTAGGATATTTATACATACACACAGTAACATACTTACATACTTGCACACTAACATTTTTACACTCACACATTGTAACATACTAACATACAGTATCTCACAAAAGTGAGTACACCCCTCACATTTTTGTGAATATTTTATTATATATTTTTATGTGACAACACTGAATAACAGTGTAAATTAGCTGTCCCCTCAAAGTAACTCAACACACAGCCATTGAGGTCTAAACCTTGGCAACAAAAGTCAGTACACCCCTAAGTGGAAATGTCTAAATTGGGCCCAATTAGCCGTTTTCCCTCCCCAGAGTCATGTGACTCGTTAGTGTTACAAGGTCTCAGGTGTGAATGGGGAGCAGGTGTGTTAAATCTGGTGTTATCGCTATCACACTCTCTCATACTGGTCACTGGATGTTCAACATTGCATCTCATGGTAAAGGACTCTCTGAGGATCTGAAAAAAAGAATTGTTGCTCTACATAAATGTGGCATAGGCTATAAGAAGATTGCCAAGACCCTGAAACTGAGCTGCAGCACGGAGGGCAAGAACATACAGTGGTTTCACAGGACAGGTCCCACTCAGAACAGGCCTCACCATGGTCGACCAAAGAAGTTGAGTGCACGTGCTCAGCATCATATCCAGAGGTTGTCTTTGGGAAATAGACACATGAATGCTGCCAGTATTGCTGCAGAGGTTGAAGGGGTGGGGGGGATCAGTCTGTCAGTGCTCAGACCATACTCCGCACACTGCATCAAATTGGTCTGCATGGCTGTCGTCCCAGAAGGAAGCTTCTTCTAAAGATGATGCACAAGAAAGCCAGCAAATGGTTTGCTGAAGACTAGCAGACTAAGGACATGGATTACTGGAACCAAGATAAGACCAAGATAAACTTATTCAGATGTCAAGCGTGTGTGGCGGCAACCAGGTGAGGAGTACAAAGTGTCTTGCCTACAGTCAAGCATGGTGGTGAGTGTCATGGTCTGGGCCTGCTTTCACTGGGGAGCTACAGTTCATTGAGGGAACCATGAATGCCAACATGTACTGTGACATACTGAAGCAGAACACGATCCCCTCCCTTCAGAGACTGGGCCACAGGGCAGTATTCCAACATGATAATGACCCCAAACACACCTCCAAGATGACCACTGCCTTGCTAAAGAAGCTGAGGGTAAAGGTGATGAACTGGCCAAGCATGTCTCCAGATCTAAACCCTATTGATCATCTGTGGGGCATCCTCAAACGGAAGTTGGGGGAGCGCAAGGTCTCCAACATCCACCAGCTACATGATGTTGTTATGGTGGAGGGGAAGATGACTCTATTGGCAACCTGTGAAGCTCTGGTGAACTCCATGCCCAAGAGGGTTAAGGCAGTGCTGGAAAATAATGGTGGCCACACAAAATTTGGTTACACTTTGGGTCCAAATTGGTTATTTCCACTCACTTTTGTTGCCAAGGTTTAGACATTAATGGCTGTGTGTTGAGTTATTTTGCGGGTACAGCAAATTTACACTGTTATACAGGCTGTACACTCACTACTTTACCATGTAGCAGAGTGTCATTTCTTCAGTGCTATCACATGAAAAGATATAATAAAATATTTACAAAAATGTGAGGGGTGTGAGGTTGGAAAATACATGGCGAGGGATCCGAGACCATTCCTCCATACAGAATCTCTCCAGATTCCTCCAACTTTGGGGTCTTTGATGGACTTTCCTCTTCAGTTCACCTCACGGGTTTTCTATAGGTTCAAGTCAGGGGACTGGGATGGGGACTGATAGTGGTCAGTAAACCATAGATCATTGTCCTGCTGGAAGAATCATCCACGGTCCATTCTAAGCTTTCATTTAATATCTGCTGATATTTAAGAGAGGCCATGATGCCATGTATCCTAACAAAATCTCCAGGTCCTCTAGCAAAACAACAGCACCAAAACATTAAAAAGACACCATCATATTTAACCATGGGCATGAGGTACTTTTCCATATGGCTACCTCTCTGTGGGTACCAAACCCACCTCTATGTGTTATTGTCAAAACGCTCTATTTTGGTTTCATCTCACCATAGAACCCAACCCCATTTGAAGTTCCAGTAGTGTCTGGCAAACTGAAGATGTTTGAGTTTGTTTTTGGATGAAAGTAGAGGCTTTTTTCTTGAAACCCTTCCAAACAACTTTTGGTGATGTAGGTGACATTGGATTGTAGTTTTGGAGACTTTCTGTCCCAAGACAGAACTAATTTCTAGCTTTGATCCTTGGATTTTTGGCCGCTTGAATCATCCTTTTCAAAGCGTGTTAAGACAAAATAGACACAAGTCATCTTCCAGGTTGATTCATAACATTTCCAGTTATCTTGAGCTTCTTAATTATTGCCCTGATGGTAGAAATGGACATTTTCAATGGTTTTGCCATTTTCTTATAGCCACTTCCCATTTTGTGTAGCACAACAACCTTTTGCCACACATCATAGCTATATTCAGACACCTAGAACGTTGTTCCCGCACTGATGAGCATAGTTGGCGAAAGTCTCATTCCATGGCTGACTTTCTGCACTAAAAATGTATGCTACATTCCTACTACTCCGCTCTCAAACTTGCTAAAGAAACCTACTTCGCCTCCCTCATCTCCTCTTTATCTCATAACCCTAAACAACTCTTTAACACTTTCAATCCCCTTCTTTGACCCTATTACCCCTTCCACTAACCTTAATCCCTCTGACTTTGCCACATACTTCAATATTAAAATCGATACTATGAGATATCACATATCTGTACAGTCACCACCCTGCCCTCACCTCCCTCTGACTACGCGGCCTCCTACCCACTGACCTCTTCTCCCTTCACTACATTACATCAATTCTCTGCTGTCACTGAAGAGTGACCCAATTAACTAAGTTTCTCGACTCCAACTACCTACTTGACCCTCTTCGATCTGGTTTTTGCCCTCAACACTCTACCGAGACCGCCCTTGCTAAAGTTACAAATAACTGCCTAACCCAAGAGCCACTACTCCATGCTATTCCTACTGGACCTCTCTGTTGCTTTTGACGCTGTGGGCCACCCACTTCTCCTTCAAACTCTTCATGTTTTTGGTCTCCATGACAATGCTCTCTCCTGGTTCACTTCCTACCTCTCTGATCGTACCTTCAGCATCTCTGTCTCCAGTAACACTTCCCCTCCCCCTCTCAGTAGGAGTACCCCAAGGCTCAGTTCTAGGACCCCTTCTGTTCTCTGTCTACACTTGGCAAACTGATCGCATCCTTTGGCTCTCTATACCACCTGTATGCCGATGACACCCAGATCTATCTATCCTCTCCTGATCTCTCTCTTTCTGTCTTAGATCGTGTAACTAACTGTCTCGCCTCTCTCTCTACCTGGATGTCTGCACATTTCCTGAAACTCAATCTCTCCAAAACTGAACTTCTCATCTTCCCTCCCTCCAACGCTAAGATTCCCTCATTGGTTAATGGTTAATGGTGCTATCATCTCCCTGTCTCCTCATGCCTGCTGTCTTGGTGTCACCCTTGACTCTGACCTTTCATTCACCCCCCACATTCAGTCTATCTCTAAAATCTGCTTAAGTATGCTTTAGTCCAAGAGTCTTCATTCAGGGCTATGGAGTTGAGACTCAGGGCTTCAGCTCCCGCAGACCCTAATCAGACATGTTTGATGGAAAAGTGACCATAACTGACTCAAGCATTCCCTCTTTCTAAGTAAGGTCTTTTAAGGAGAAAATAATGTGAAAGTTTACTAATGACCCTTCCTAACAGGCAAAAATGCTTTGAAGTTACAGACAACTTAATACCAGATGTAGATTTTCTATTTTGTAGATAACTCTTTTTTTCTAATTAGAGGTGTCTGGATGCAATTACAAAACATACCCCCTAGCTAAGAGGTATAAGGATGATGTATTAAGGGTGAGCAAAGGACACATTTAGTTTATTCTATTATGGGTACCTAAATGTATTTGATGTAATATGTACAACTACCCAGAACAGGAAAGGCAGTCTGTACAATGTAATTTCATGTCTCAATACCAATGCCATATCTGGACTGATATCAATGATTATACTCACATGAATGCACATAGATAGATCTGTAGGTCTAGACAGTAGCATACCTAAAGGGGCAGGGAGGCGGTTTCTGCTCCTCCTGGACGGGAAAATACTTTTCTTCACACAGTGTGCGGACGCCACAGCAAGAAGCTGCGGGCCCACATTAGGCGGCCGTCGGGCAGCAAAGATGTCTGCACCGCCCCAGTGATGCTCGGACGGCCCTCGGACCAGTGAAATTTGCAAGAGAGGTAAGGTGGTGCGGGAGAGTGAATGGGTGAATGAATAAAGAGTGAGTGTTTAGAGGCAGAAATTGGACAGGCACGCTGATTAGTTTGCTTCAGGGCCAGAGTTGGCACAGGTAGACTGCTTTGGGGGCAGAGTTCACACAGCCATGCTGTTTCAGGGGCAGAGGTTGCACAGACAGGCTGCTTCAGGGGCAGAGATGGCACAGACAGGCTGCTTTATTATTATTATTTATTGTTATATATATAGCGCCATCAAATTCCGTAGCGCTGTAGCTTTAGGGGCAGAGGTGGCACAGGCAGGTTGCTAAATGGGCAGAGGTGGCACAAGCAGGTTGCCAAAGGGGCAGAGGTGGCACAAGCAGGTTGCTAAAGGGGCAGAGGTGGCACAGGCAGGTTGCTTCAGGGGCAGAGGCAGCACGGGCAGTCTTTTATCCATAGCAGCATATTTAGGTTAGCATTGTTCTAATTGCAACTTCAAGGCTGTCTGACCATTTCCTTATCTGCTTTCATTACTTACTGCACTAAATCCAATCCATAATATTCTATTGGATCCCACCATTCCCTTACTGCAGGGTCAGGCTACATGTGTGCTTACAGTCGTTAAAAGACAATCCAATAATTTACAACCATCCAATAACCTACAACCATGCATGTTAGTGTTTCCACTATGTCAATGAGTCTCAAAGTCTGCTTTAGAAAATGGTATTAAAATCATTAAAAATGAATGCCCAGTTTTGGAGACAGGGATTGTAATTTGATTTCTTTGCATGGGATTAACTGATATGTTTTTACTTTTACTAGTAAAAATGGAACCTGATCAGATATGAGCAATCCAAGCAAGGTGTCCCCCTGGTGTTAGTGGGCCATCTCAAGCAAATATCCATGTCACCACTGCTCATTCTGCAATGAAGTCAGCCACCATCACAGGATGTATGCTGCTTTCACCTCTCTTGCAGTGTTGCATGACACAGTTAATTCATTTTTCAAGTATCCCTGGTAAAAGGGCCATGGCAATGCTTGCATCCTACCAATGCCACTTCATATTATTATTTATATTGCAATCAAACAACGTGCACACTGACACAATAGTAAATAGGCACACATAAGTACAATTGCATATGTAGGTGAAGTTTAATGGGATGATCTAACATGGATAATACTTCAATTTTTGGACGTGTCCACCATACAACTGTAAGAACATATTTAGTACAATAGGATACAGTTTCAAATTCCCAAGCTATTACATTATTTTATAATTGTATTCATTCTTTGACTACCGACATTTCTTTTATGTTATTATCTAGTTTTCATTTTGATATTATTACTTTTAATAATTATTTTTGAAATTACATTATTTTGTAAATAAATGTAGTAAGCAGAGGAGAAATGCTAAAATAGAATATCTATTATATTTTTCATTGTATTAAGTCATTTGTTTTTCCTTACCTCTTATTTTAATATTGTGTTAATTTTTCATGTCACTATGGGCAAGACCTCCATATGTTTAGCAATGTAGAGCCACGGAAGGCAAAAGGAGAGTACACTAGTAGTAGTCCATCTAACACTGTCCATGTTCCACTCACTTGTACTCTTTTACTGTCATACCCTATGTTGTTATATGGCAAAATATGCTTGTCATAATGTCCTTCAAAAGATGTAAAGTACTCTCACGGACCTCCAGCCTGCCACACCCGAGGTTGGAACTTACATGGCACGTCCAGGTCCCACGCAGGAGCCCTATCTTCAATGCCGTCTGGCTGGATAGTCTCCATGCTGAACCCAGAGTCCCCTGAAGCAGCAGACATGTGCGATACGCCTTCCAAGATGACTGACGAGTGCATTCCACCCCATTTTCCACTGCACAAAATGGCGGATGCATGCGTTTCACAAGCAAAAACTTGCATTCCACCATCCAATATGGCGGACACAAGTACACCTTTAAAGAAAGTAGAGACACCTGAGGAAGATACGCTCCCTCTGACATCACAGTGCTCAGGAATCTATTTCTCCAATTATATTACATATGCTGCTGCTCCACCTTTCGCTTCACTGTTGTGACGGTACTGCCTCAAAGCTTGACAAGTACTTAACTCCTTACATTTTTCAGTGCCCTCCACTAATATTGGCAGCCTTGGTAAATAAGAAGGTTGTGAAAAATTGCTCTCATGGATTTCAAACAATTGCAAACAAACGTGTGGCACAATTATTGGCAACCTGTGAATTCTTATAACAAAAACTATATTTGAAGTATTTTCCCATCGATATTTTACATCTTTAGTAGACCTGGGTCACTAGGAACAGGATATTGTTCAACTATGACTTCCTGTTTCACAGGGTGTGATGGTATATAAGGGTTTCCCTGAAGAAAGGGTTAACAGCTTGCAGTAGTCTAAGACCAGTACTGCAATCTAGTTATTTGATATCTGCTGCTGTAGCAGTTACTAGTGGCAATGCTAGGGCAATGGGAAGTAAGGTTTTTTAATATTTTTTTTATTATCTTTTTTTATATATCCCCCTGCACCGATCCAGGGGCGTACCTAGAGTATTTGGCACCTGGGGCGGATCCTGTATGTGGCACCCCCCCCCACACTTTAAAACTGCATAGCTTCTACTGTTATATACCGGCGCAGACACTGAAGGTGGTACAGCATAACGCGTACTGTTATCATTATATACTGAGGCAGACATTGACGGTGGTACAGCATAACACTTATCACTATATACTGAGGCAGAAATTGACGGTGGTACAGCATAACACCTATCACTATATACTGAGGCAGACATTGACGGTTGTACAGCATATCACCTACCACTATATACTGAGGCAGACAATGACGGTGGTACAACATAACACCTATCACTATATACTGAGGCACACATTGACGGTGGTACAGCGTAATCCCTATCACTATACATTGAGCCAGACATTGACAATAGTGCAGCATAACTCCTATCACTATATACTAAGACAAACATTGATGTGGTGTAGGCCTACCACTTCATTAGTAGTAGGGATGCACCGAAACGAATTCTGGACTGAAACCGAAAATGCAGCATTTACCCCCCACACCATAAAAAAAATTCTAACACTTTTATTTCAAGTAAGTAACACACCAAAATAGGACAAAACAATTAAATAACAATATTAATATATATATATATATATATATATATATGATTGTTAACAGCAATCACATTTCTATCATGCCCAGGCATACCCAGATTCCAGAATGTACTCGCAGACTTGGCATGATAGGAGTATGATTGCCCTATCTACCCCTTCTCACTCCCTTTTGTCCTACCTACCCCTTCTCACTCCCTTCTCCCTATCTACCCCCTATCCCCCCGTCTCACTCCCTTCTCCCTATCCACCCCCTCCTAACTATCTACCCTCTCCCACTTTGAAGTTCATTTACCTTTCAGGAGTCCTGCGGTGGGGGTGCAAGGCCTCTGTCTCCCAGCTCTGCCACTGTATGGAACAGTATAGAGTGATGGGAGTTATGATGTACTAGAGCATAATTATATAATGAAAAATACATTGGAAATGGTACAGCATAACACCCATCACTCTCACACACTTACCAATCCGCACATATACCAATCCACACACATACCAATCCACACACACACCAATCCACACACATACCAGTCCAAACATACACCAATCCACATATATACCAATCCACACACACACCAATCCACACATGTACCAATCCACACATATACCAATCCACACATACCAATCCACACATATACCAATCCACACACATACCAATCCACACATATACCAATCCACACATATACCAACCCACACGCATACCAATCCACACACATACCAATCCACACACATACCAATCCACACACATATCAATCCACACACACACCAATCCACACATATACCAATCCACACGCATACCAACCCACACGCATACCAATCCACACACATACCAATCCAGACATATACCAATCCAGACATACTAATCCACACATACCAATCCACATATATACCAATCCACACATATACCAATCCACATGTATACCAATCCACACATATACCAATCCACACATATCAATCCACACATATACTAATCCACACACATACACCAATCCACACATACCAATCCACACATACCAATCCACACATATACCAATCCACACATACCAATCCACACATACCAATCCACACATACCAATCCACACACATACCAATCAACTCTCACTCACTGAATGCTTTCCTACCTTTCCTCTTTTCTCCTTACAGCTTCTTTTCCTCCTCTTCGCTCCTCTTCTTCAGTTCTTCTGTCTTCTGTCTTCTTCCGGGTCAGAGGGCACGGACAGCAGTGGGCGCGGCTTCAGTGTTGTGCGCCGGGATCTGACAACAAATCCCGGCGCACAGCAGCTGTTGCTGCGCGAATCGCAAGGGAGCGATATCGGAGGTCTTTAACAGACCTCCGGCTCCCTTGAGTGGTTTTAAGCCGGGTTCAAGGGTTGAACCCGGCTTAAAATCACTCAAGGGAGCCGGAGGTCTGCTAAAGACCTCCGATACCGCTCCCTTGCGAGCCTGCCGGCAAGTTGGCACCCCCCTGATGAGCGGCACCCGGTGCGGACCGCCCCCCCCGCTAGGTACGCTACTGCACCGATCACACTGTGATCTCTATGCAGGTCCTCACAGAAGATTTTCAAGAAAAAAGCCTCTACTCTCATCCAAAAACAAACTCCACCATCTTCAGTTTGCCATTACTGGAGCTTTTTGGCAATAAGCACCAGAGGTGGGTTTGGCACACACGGAGAAAAGTACCTCATGCCCATGGTTAAATATGGTGATGACTCTTTAATGTTTTGGGGCTGTTTTTCTGTCAGAAGACCTGGATATTTTGTTAGGATACATGGCATTGTGGCCTCTATCAAATATCAGCAGATATTAAATGAACACCTGCCTAAAAGTTTAATGATTCAAAACATATCTCAAAATCAACAGAAAAATGGGTTACTGACTGCAAAATCAAGGCCCTACCATGGCCATCTCAGTCTCCTGAGCTGAAATCCATAGAAAACCTGTGGGGTGACCTGAAGAGGAGAGTCCACCAGTGTTGACCTTAAAATGTTAAGAGAGATCCTGTATGGAAGACTGATCTCAGATTCCTTGCCATATATTCTCCAACCTTATGAGGCATTATAGGAGAAGACTCAAATATGTTATATTGGCAAAGGGAGGTAGTACAAAGTATTGACTAATAGAGTGCCAATAACCGTGCCACACATATATCGCACACTCTTTGGTGTTTTTTTTTATAAACCTGTGTTTTTATTTATTTCTCCAAAAAAAGATCAAAAGGTTAAAAAATAGACACTTTTCCACAGTCTTCTTTGCTCAGATTTATTAATATTAGTGGGGGCACTGTATGGCTTTTGAAAAATAATGTTCAAAAACAGTAGTTTTCCACAGGTTAAAAGGCTTGTTTTGTCTGAAGATCACCTGTGCGCTTGTGCCTAAGCTCCATTCAAACATTATCACAAATTTCTCCCTACATTCTCTCCCAAACTCTATCCTCTTGTCAAAAAATAGCATATAAGACAATTCCACATAATAGGATCATTGCCTACCATAATGTTTATCAGACTAAGCTGACCTGTCAACAACATTAAAGCATTCCAGATCCTATCCCTCCCCATCTCTCTGCCGTCAAAGCTATTCCAGTACCTCTACACTAAACCTTTATATGTGAAACCTACCTATACTTGCTCTACTACTCCTGTCCCCCACATAGTCTTCCCTATTCCTATCACTCTAAACCAGCAAACTCAATCAACATGCGCAACCTAACCAATCTTATTCCTATCATCTCCAACCTTAAGCTACCTCCCGTCTTTAACTGTGCCCTATGGAATGCCCGCTCGGTATGCAACAAACTTGCTTGTATACATGACCTTTTTCTATCCCATGCTTTTAACCTCCTAGCTCTTACTGAAACCTGGATCCCCTCCCATGACACTACTGCTTCTGCTGCACTCTCCTTCGTAGGACTACACTTCAGCGACACTCCTAGGCCTGATGGCAGAAAGGGTGGTGGTGTAGGCATCCTTCTCTCACCTCACTGCACCTTCCAGAATATACCAAGCCCTCCCTCCCTCCCATTCTGTTCCTTTGAAGCTCACACAATCCGTCTTTTCTCTCCACTCTCTCTTCAAATTGCTGTCATATATCGCCCTCCAGGTCCTACCTCGCAGTTCTTTGACCACCTTTCTGCCTGGCTCCCTTTCTTCCTCTCTCCTAATATCCCCTGTCTTATTCTGGGTGAGTTTAACATTCCTTTAGATATATCTAACAACTCTGCTAGCTCCAAACTCCTCTCCCTGACATCCTCCTCTGGTCTCTCTCAATGGACTAATTCCCCTACGCACACCGAGGGACACTCACTTGATCTGGTTTTCTCCAGATCATGCTCCCTTTCAGACTTCTCCATCTACCCGTTCCCTCTGTCTGACCACCACCTTCTATCCTTTTCTCCAGTGCTAACCCCTAACAAGACATACTTACAGCGCTCACCTCATACTTGTAGGCCTTTACCAGACAATACCATTACCCAACTGTCAGCCTCACTTGAACCTCTCTTACCTTCCATGTTAACCCTTTCCTGCCCAGACACAGCAGCCTCTTTTTATAACAACACACTTGCTTCATCCCTCGACACCATAGCTCCAATTACTACAAGTTACCCCCGACAATTTAAACGCCAACCATGGCATACCAAAACCACACGGTTTCTTCAGAAGTGCTGCCGCACGGCTGAGCGTTACTTCAGAAAATCCAAATCCAGCGAAGACTTTAATCACTATAAATTCATGCTCCACACCTACAACTCTGCCCTCTCTCTCACCAAACAGCTCTACTTCTCCACTCTCATATCCTCTTTCTTCCAACCCACGACGCCTTTTTTCTACTTTCAACTCCCTTCTCTGTCCCTCCACACCCACACCACAAACCTCTCTCACTGCCCAAGATCTTGCTACCCACTTCAAAGAGAAGATCGAGACTATTAGAAAAGACCTCTCTTCCTTACAACTCCCTCCTGCACCACTCAACACCACTCTCTCCACTCCTACTATACTAACTGCCTTTTCCCCTACAACCGAAGAAGAGATAGCCACTCTTCTTTCTTCCTCTCACCCAACAACCTGTCCCCTCGACCCCATCCCTTCACACCTCACAAAGTCTCTATATCCATCCCTTGGTCCATCACTTACCCACCTATTTAATCTTTCTCTATCATCTGGAACTGTACCATCTGCCTTCAAGCATGCGCTAATCACACCAATTCTAAAGAATCCTTCCTCAGATCCCTTCTGTTTGACTAACTACCGCCCTATCTCTCTGCTTCCTTTTATCTCTAAGCTGCTTGAACGGGTTGTGTACAACCGCCTCATTAACTTCCTCTCCTCTAATTCCCTCCTTGACCCTCTACAGTCTGGTTTCAAACCCCTTCACTCTACTGAAACAGCTCTAACAAAAGTCTCCAATGACTTGCTCTCTGCCAAAGCAAAAGGTCACTACTCTATTCTAATTCTACTGGATCTCTCTGCTGCTTTCGATACTGTTGATCACCACCTTCTTCTAGACTCACTTGCTTCTATAGGCATTCGAGATACAGCTCTCTCCTGGATCTCCTCATATCTGTCTAACCGTTCCTTCTCTGTCAACTTCTCTGGCAAGACATCATCACCCCTTCCACTTTCGGTTGGTGTCCCCCAAGGTTCAGTCCTTGGCCCTCTGCTGTTCTCTCTTTATACTTCCTCTCTTGGGAAACTAATCAACTCATTTGGCCTCCAGTATCACCTATATGCAGATGATACCCAAATCTACCTGTCTTCTCCTGATCTCTCTCCATCTCTCCTGTCCCGTATTACCAATTGCTTGTCTGCTATTTCTTCATGGATGTCACAACACTACCTGAAACTTAATCTTTCTAAAACTGAACTCATTATCTTCCCTCCCTCCATCTCCACTCCACTACCTGAATTCTCTATCACCATTAACAACACGACTATCTCTCCTACTAACCAGGCCCGATGCCTTGGGGTCATCCTTGACTCAAACCTCTCCTTCATCCCTCACATTCAGTCCCTCGCCAAATCCTGCCGCTTGCACCTAAAAAACATCTCTCGTATCCGCCCATTCCTCACCCAAGAATCCACAAAAACCCTGGTTCATTCCCTTATCATTTCCCGTCTTGACTACTGCAACACTCTTCTGGTTGGCACTCCACTGTCTCGACTCTCTCCTCTACAGTCTATCCTAAACGCCGCTGCTAGGCTCATCTTCCTTGCATGTCGCTCCTCTTCTGCTTCCCCCCTCTGTGAAACCCTCCACTGGCTCCCAATTACCTTTAGAATTAAATTTAAGATCCTGGTACTGACATATAAGGCCATCCATAATACTGCTCCTCATTACTACTGACCTCATTAGCAAATACTCTCCTACTCGATCCCTACGTTCCTCCCATGGGCTAAGGCTCTCCTCCTCACTCATCACCTCTTCCTTTTCCCGTCTACAAGATTTCACTCGAGCTGCCCCATATCTCTGGAATCTACTCCCAAGGAACCTTCAGCATTCTCCCTCCCTCCCTCCCAACTTTCAAGAAACATCTAAAAACCCACTTCTTCAGAGAAGCATACCATCTTTGCTGCTAGAACTTCCTTGTCATCGATACAACCCCCACAATACCGCTCACCCTTTCTCTATGCCTTATGTTTGTCACCCCATTTCCCTCTAGATTGTAAGCTTGCGAGCAGGGCTCTCTCCACCAAATGTATCGGTTTGTCTTAGTCTGTCAATTCTTGACTTGTCATATCCCTTGAATTTATGTATTGTATTAAGCGCTGCGTAAACTGTTGGCGCTATATAAATAAAGGATAAAGGATAATAACAGTAAAGGGTTTAGCACTGTAACTCGCTGCAGAGAGTGAGGGATGCATTAGCAGTGTCACATTGACCAGCTGTGACAGGGTTTGTTGTTTTACCAAGTGAAGACCAGCTGAGCATGAGTGCTCAACTGCTGCAAATCTGCTCATTAACCAGTCCATTTAACTAGTTTTGGAGCGCATCATCGCAGCCAAGTGCAGTAATCATCTGCTTCTTAAACAGTTGATTAAGATGAACTTTGTGTAGTTTGAGAATGAGATACTCCAAAGTGAAGGGTGTCTTGTATGATAACACTGTTCCTGAAGAATCAAGGATAGAACAACAAAAGCAGGGTTCAGCTGCCAGTGACAATGACTTTCAGTATAAGGGCTTAGCTGCCCACACAGTCAGAAATAACCAATAAGGGAGTGGGCAGAAGTGGCAAAGGTTAATACAGTGAAGGATTTAAACATGCATTCGATAGACATATAACTATCCTGAATGTAAGACAAAACCAAGACAGAAGTAGAATAGATGAGCCAAATGGTTCTTATCTGCCATGAAACTGCAATGTTTGTGTGTCAGGCTTCAAGGAAGGCGATTGTTATTATTGTAATGTTTTCTTTATTAAAGCTTCTTTAAACATATTTAAGACATATTTTGTCCTTAAAGAAGCAGGAAAAATAGGCAAGCGTAAGGATATGAGCGACTTTGACAAGGGCCAAATTGTGATGGCTAGACAAATGGGTCAGGGCATCTCGAAAACTGTGGGTTGTTACCAGTCTGAAGTCATCAGTACCTATTAAAAGTGGTCCTAGAAGGAAAAGCAGTGAACTGACGACAGGGTCATGGGCGGCCAAGGCTCATTGATGTACCTAGGGGGATGAAGGCTGGCCTGTGTGGTCAAATCCAACAGACGAGCCACTATAGATCAAATTGCTGAAAAAGTTAATGCTGTTTCTGATAGAAAGGTGTCAGAACACATAGTGCATCATAGTTTGCTGCGTATGAGGCTGTGTAGCCGCAGACCAGTCAGGGTGCCCATGCTGACCCCTGTCCACTGCCTGCATACAATGGGCACGTGAGCATGAGAACTGGACAACTGAGCAATGGAAGAAGGTGGTCTGGCCTGATAAATCATGTTTTCTTTTACATCACGTGGATGGTCGGGTGCATGTGGCAGAACACATAGCAAACACAGGGCACCAAGATGCATTCATGGAGGCCCCACCTTGCAAGACTTAATGGATCTGCTCCTAACGTCTTGGTGCCAGATACCACAGCACACCTTCAGAGGTCTACTAGGGTCCATGCCTTGATGGGTCAGGGCTGTTTTGGCTCCAAAAGTGGAACATACACAATATTAGGCAGGTGGTCATAACTTTATGGCTGATCGGTGTATATACTGTATGTATATATATATATATTTATATATATATATATACTCATTTACTCATTTGTACATGGTTACAAAGCATCACATAAATGGACATGATAAAAACAATACATAATAAACATAGTAGTTTTACTAATTATATAAAATTATGGGATATATGAAACAGCAAAATTACATTGTGTGAATCCAATGGTTTCTCGAGGCAAAATGAGTAAAGTGAAACAGGCCTCCTCCATTGCCTAGAGATGGACATCTTGTGGATTATTCCTTATAAATGTGATCTGGCAAATTCTGGTGATTTAGACAATTTTTTGTGAGCTGTTACAGTCTAGAAACTTAAAACTGCTGTGATACGTCATCAAACAAAAGTAACCCTGAACTGTAGAAAATATCACATGCGTGGTCTCCTTAAATTCAATGGCATTTTGAAAAATGTTGTGCAAAGAGAGCATTACCTTAACTATAACTAATGTGGTTGGTGGTGCGAGAGAAGATGACTAGCGTTCACAAATTGTCCTTGTCAGTTCATGTGAGATTTGTAAGTAGTTCACGTTTCCTCGTGTCCTGAAAGAAATCAGCAGGAAAAGGATCTTGGGCAGACGTTTTCTGCTCATGGCGTGTTCTGGAGTCCTGAAATTACTTTTCATTTATTATTGTTCTTGGTGCTGAATTTATTCCCATTGACTTTGCTGCCTGAAAGTGATTGAGGTTCTTTTTATATGGCTAAGAAAACAGAGATCAAATTGTATTAACTTGCTCTGACATTTCACAAAAAAAACAATTGGAATAATAATGGAAAAGCCTGCAGATCTGTCTCCCACCTGAAATGTAAAACATACTGCATCAGGTACGTGAAGCAAATGAAACATAATGATTGCAGACATATTCTGCAATTTGATTTCTAAGAAGTCTACAACACTCCTAAGGGGACACAGTCAAAAAAAAAATCTTAATGAAATCAACACCATGAATTTAACTCTTCAAAGTCATAAAACCTTTCGTAGGGTCCAACAACCTGGGGCACCTACACCTTCCGTCATTTGTCATTGTGAAGTAGGTCTGAATTTGTATGCATGCTTATGTACTGAAATGGATTGTCTGGCTTTTCAAAATTGTCCAGCCATGAATTGTGCTATTAATGGGCATTCTGATATAGGGCTTCACTGTTATTGAGGTAAAGCGTTACAGTATAATACACCTGATGATGTTATTAATGTTAGATTTCCACCATGCTGACCTCTTAACATACTGTAGGCTTAAAAGGAATGTTGCTTTTAGGCTTGTTCTAGCGTTTGCCTTCTCACGTACAATACCCAAACACAAAATGGAAATGTACATGTGTGTCAATTGTATCTGTGCTTTATTGTTAACATACAATGTAGGAAAGTATACATTATTCTCAAATGACAATCTCAAAATGCAGAAGGTTGCTTTGTATGCCATGCTGGCAGTGAATGGCACAAAGATTTAAGCACAAGTTCTAATGGTGAAATATTGTGATGTCCTCCCTAAGAACAAAAACACCTTCAGCTCTCAACTTCGATCTGTACAAACATCCTAAAATGAACACACAGGCTGTCTAGCAGTAGACTCTTAATGTGCCCTAGTAGCCACGTGTCTTTGTGTCTGCAGAAGCCAGAAGGGAGTGTATCTGGAGGATTAATATCAGTTGGTGAGCACCTCATGCAGAGCTGCTGTTTGTCTGCACCCTTAGAGATTGATTGGGTGAAAGGGTTTGCCTCCAGAAACAGATTCCAATATCATTACTCACAAAGGCATTAACCACTCAGCTGGCTGTCATAGAAGGCCTTGGGCCAAAGGAATCATTTGTATCTGTCTCATGGAAATGTATCCGTGTAAAAAGATTATTATTACCAAAGTAGTTATTTCACACTCCCTGCAGGCTGGGATTATATCACAGCTAGGGGTAAAACCCACAATTGCTTGAGCTTGTATCTTCTACTGTGCAATGACAGGACATGAAGTCAGAGGTCATTTAGGTATATCCACTACATGGTGACACAAACCTGGACAAACTATGATGAATGACACAATGTCTGACTCAGACTAAAACATGATAAAATTAAGTCACCGCAGCAAGGATAGATTACCCATTTATTTTATCTAGGCACAAAGGAATGACATTACTTATGAGCTGAACAGTATTGATTTGTTGCACAGATTTTTTTTTTTATAAGATGTAAAAATTGCATCTTCAAAGGCATTTGCCTTTAACCCTTTTCTGTATGTGGGATCTATATATTGATGTCCTCATCACTACTGATGGTTAAGATGCAAAGGGGCTAACAGGCAGGACAGTGTGTTACACCTGGGGCAGATGTTGTAGGAATAGCATGATAAATCACACAGAGATTACACCATTTTACTATAATGAAATCCTTCCTCCCTTTAAGACACGTCAAGCCCCTTCTGTTTTCACATTGAGATGCTTTGCTGAATGAAAAAGATAATAAAGTTAGGGAGAGGTGCTACCTTGAAGTTCAGTGACATATCCAATATCATCACAAATTACTGTCACAGTAATGCATGATTAATCCAGTACAGAAAGCTGTAAATTAGGAAAGATTTTGTTGCCAAGATTTAATATGTAATGTTAACAAGGAGGCTTGCATTTCTGACAGCAGCAAGTGTGTGTTACTACACTGTGTGGCCCTGGTCCTCCCTTTCCACTCCCTTAACAGATTCAGGTGGTCTGGTTTAATTGCTCCCAGTGTTTTATGCCCTCGGCTTTTCATTTTTAGAATACCATTTCTGACTCCATCCTGATATAGCATGCATTTTTGGTCTCCCACACTGCCTTCCAAATTCACACCATAGTCTGTTGAGTAATTTATGTTTCAACTCCACCACATTTCCCAACATGCTTTTTTAATATCCCCTACTGTGGCAGAAAAAAAACAGGGTAGGAGGGGCACAAGGCAACTACCTCTTGGACTGTTCTGATTTATAGGCTTTTAGCCAATAGTTGAGTTTTTTGTGTGTTTTACTTGCAATTTAACATATAGCCCCCAGTGTGCTTTGGACGTGACTGGATAGTGCACATTGAGAGTATTGTCTGCCAAATGTGTTTTGGGCTGCCCTATTATTGGGCCAGTTAGACAAACTTGTCCCACAAGTTGAATGTTGCAAGTCTACCTCTGCACTTCAGTTGAGCTCAATAAATGTATTGTCTGTCTTTCCAGGTCCATTTCCTTGCTATTACATGATTACAACTCATGCATAATAGTGACACATCCATTATATACATCCGCGAAAATTGGGTAGGCCAGCAAAAGCTGGTGCTCTGAATCAGTTTCATCAGTAAGCAAGCAAGGCAAGCAAGATATAAGCTGGCTACAATGTATCATACCCTTTAATCTTAGGGTCTTGGATTCATCCTTCTGGACCCTCCATATCCAGCACACATAGCTTGACAAGCAAGGCCCATAACACAATGATATGTTTCCCCCGAGACCTTCCACAACAGTAACTCTTTAATGGTCTGAAAAGATGATTCTACATAGTGGCTCGTCTGATGTGGTAAAACAAAAGCAATTCTAATGCCCTGTCTTATAAATGCCAAAACTTCACATGTATGGAAGCAGGACTACAACTATAAAACCAGTGAGGAAATGGCTCCCATCAGAAAACAACTCCCCTAAATATTAATTGTTCCATAGCTCAGAATATTCACTTTTGAGAACTTTTGAGAACCCTAAAAGAACAAAGAGAAGTTTACATAAGCCTAAGGCAGGGTTACTTAAATCTGCTTCTTAAGGGCCTAATGAAGTGGTGTACTTCAATGGGGGGGTCCACCCTGGGTGCCTCTCTTAAGGAGGGTGCCATACTGGCAGATAAGGGCTAGCTGCCCCTGGATGTGGTCCAAAATTGTTCACAAGGTGCCAATCCAGGTGGGACCAGACCAGGAAGGTAGGAACGTATTGTGGTCATTCACCTAAGTGGTTTTTGATGTCCTCCAAGAATTTAAATGTTTACAGATGGATCGTTTTTGAAGAAGAAGATAGGGATCATACAAGACATGGTTACAGAAACAAATTAAGATTTTCTTTTATTTGATCATTTACAAAAGGGAGAAAGTATTTTGCTTACAAGATCATAATTTATGTACTGCTGATGATATACACATAATTATTTTTAACTGATATAGAACACTGTGATAAAAATACACAAGGCACAATCTGAACTCACAGAAAAAGAGCATAGGAAATCTATGTTATAATATCTGGGCTATAAAGAAGGACTGGCCATAGAAATGGAGGACTCTCTGGAGATATGCCAAGTATTACTAAAGTGATTATGGGTTTTGAAAAACTATTTTATTATTATTACTACTTGTTAAATTCCAACTGGCAATGTTCATCTCAGTCCAGATAAATGACTCAGTCATTAATGTCACATTCTTGTCTAGCCCAGGGCACCCGGGTCTGGGAATATAAGGTTGATCACCTTATAGAGGGATTGGTATTCCTAGTGCACCACAGTTCTCCAAAGGCTGGTTGGGAAATCAAAGATCTCCTTTGAAATGGAATGATTTAAATTACAAGGTACGTAGCATATTTTACAAGTTACTTAGTACAGAATGGACTCCTTCAGCATGGTGGTCTTGGGTCAAGTCTAGGGTGTGGACTCCTATACAGGCATCACTGCCAGTAACAAAGCAGCCCAAAACACATTCACTACAACTTGCTTAATATTCACTATAGAGTCCAATTTAAAGCAAATTTACAGAATTCTAATGAATAAAAGCCAATTAAATATTTAAAAAGTCAGTGTTCCAGTAAGCCTTTTGTAAGAAATCATTTTTATACTTTTATTTTGTTCTGCACATTTTAGGCCTGAATGCAACTTGAGTGCTAGGAACATATGGTATCAATTAAGTGACGTAGTTTAGAGGGTCTTCTGTGGAATGCCGGTGTATCATATGACTGTTCCAATAGGATTCCTTTACGTATACCCTAACCAAATGTAAAGGGGTATAAATTGGCATGACTACAAGGACAAGGTCTCTTTCCACGCTCTCACCTTCATCTCACCAAGATATTTAGCCTACAGTACCTTTTATCAACATTTGTTCCAGCATCGGTATTGTATGAATTGATAATTTGTTATCGAATAAACCTGATTAATAGACATAGAAGCTGTGGTCTTGATTGCTGTTTGATCACTGGAGAAGCTTAGATATTCAAGACAAAGAATATTCTAACACCTTTAGTGTATCTATAAAGATAAATGCAACTAAACACATGTTTTGCCTCTGTCCATTTTGCCAGCCATTCAATGTGCACATGCTCATTGTATACATTATATAGCTGTGATATTGTTTGATCTACAACCAGCCGTGCTAACAGTGTATGGACTGAAATCTGAAGTTAAATAATCTAATAATATTGAATATTCAAATGATTACTGAAATGAACAAATGAAATGCTACCAAAATATGACATAAATGCAACATAGATGGGTGATTTTGTAAAAATGTGTCTGAACATTCATTTGTAGTCATCACTACAAATGGAATCTGACTTGTTGCTTAATGTGATTTTTGTCAGAGAATGATGGTCTCTGACAGTGAATTCATTATTAGTGGAGACTGAGTTGTTCAGTTTGGAATTGTATTGGATTCCAGGGAAAAGAATTTTTGAGTGGGTAGCTAGCTAAAATATCATACTAAAGTGCTTGTCACATTATTGATAACTAAAACAACTTTTATTCATATAAACCAAGAATCTTCCATTGGGAAAGTCTGAGAAAATAAATATTACTCAACAGGGCCAGCTTGGGGATGATGAGGTGTCCTGGCACTTTAAGGCTGGCGGCAACCTAATCACATTTTGCAGTGTCCGATCCACAGCTGGAGAAGCGGACTGAGTGAGCATGTGGGCTAATTGTCCCACCAGGTTATTGAGACCTCAGCTGAGATGATTTCCTCTCTGCAGTGCACTTTTCTGATGGCTGCCTCCTGGAATAACTGGAACACTGCAACTTATCTGCACACACATCCCTCATGCTGCATTTTCTCCCTATGGCTGGCAATGAACCCAGCATATATATATATATATATATATATATATTTATTTTTACTATAATATAAGGAAAAAAGATGTAATGGTATTGGTCCAAGAGAAAAAAACAGAATGATTTAAAACGTACATAGAAACATCAAGTTTGACGACTATTCTGACCATCTAGTCTGTCCATTTTTTGGGGTGTAAAGACTTAATAGTCAGATCATAGTCGGTCCTTGGTCTTGTCCTAGATTTAGGATAGCTTTTTGCCTACCCCAAGCATGTTCAAATTCCCTAACTGTTTTAGCCTCTACCACTTATGATAGGAAGTTGTCTCATTTATTCACCACCGTCTCAGTTTACATCTAAACCTCTGCCCCCTACATTTAGACCTCTTGCTCTAACATTTCACCTCTCTTGAGTTAAACTCCCCCTCTTTCTTCTTTCCTCTAACTATACATATTGAGATCCCTTCGTCTTTCCTGATAATTGTTATCATGCAAACTAGTCACCATTTAGCCCTTCTCTGAACTCTCTGCAATGTGTCACTATCCTCTTCAGGGGTGGCTTCATAATTGACAGTGGTACCCTTCCAAGGATGAGGGGCTAGCCATATATATGGGTTAGGATAGCCCCAAACACCTTCACTTTGTTTAGGGATGGAAGAGTGGGCATGCAAAAAATGTTGCTCCTGCGACATGGAGATTGGCCGCCATGACCCTGAGGACTGGCGATTTACCTGGAGTCTCCAGATATGCTAATACCTCTATAGCTTTATGGCCCTGCATGCTTTTTCCAAATCTTTTTTGCATTTCCCTGAGTCCTAAAAAATAATTGCTTCCAAGTCCTTCTCTTTCGTTCTCACTAAAAAAACAGTGCTCCCAGTACTATATTCTGCCTTGAGATTTTTACATCCCAAATTCATTATTTTACATTTATCACTTAATAAATAAAAGTTAAAAATAATAATCATTTGGAAAAACTGCTGTATCATTTATCTGTAATATCAGCAAATAAAATTATTTAATCCATATCTGTTCTTGCAGAAAGGATGTGTGTGTTTTATATTCTGCAACATTTGTTGTGCTTTCCCAACCTTGATTTAAAATTAATTTAGGAAAGCCATTAATCCTGTTACTTGGCAAAGTAATTTAAATTTCTTGCAAGTTAAAATCACGTTGCTAAGTGGAACTGGAGTTTTAGAAAATTAATCTCCTGTCAGTCATCGTAGAAAGAGTGTGATATATATAATGAGCTGTAAAAAGCTTACTAACTTTTGAATCAGAGTATCTTAGGGCAGAACTGACCCACAGAGTCCAAAGCTGGGGAATATTTAGTACAACTAGTATAAATTAAACATAATTTATCACTGAATAATTTGCAATCATAGTTTATTTAATGGTTCATTGGACTACACCAAGTTCTCCACAACTTTAGTTAGGACATACATGGCTCTAAACTCTGGGGAACCTGCTGAAACTGAATTAGTGGACATCTTAAATTCAGCCACTTGAGGCAAGTCCACATACAATCTAAGCTTAACTTGAGAGTTATTTTGAGGGTTAAATTTATAATCACCTGAGTGGATAATTCAAAGGTAAGAACCAAAAAGTAATATCACCTTTCATTTATTCTTAGGCCAACTTGGTCCTTAAAGATATTATTTCAATCATGTAGTTTTTCAGACAACCAGATGAAGCTGCACAACATAGAAGTGTGGGAATATAGATGGGGAGGCTTTATCCCATCTTGGTGAATTTCTGTTTTATTTGATGCTTCCTTGTGTAGGTGTTTTCTATAGGGAGTTTTAAAATGCACAAAGTTTAAAAGCAAGAACAAGATATATTGTAGAACTGTGTTTTATGTTATATATTACATGGCAACCTTGAATTTATATCACTGTCCATGATGGCCTCAGATGTATAACTTACAATTCACAGCCTTGTTGAAACCATGATTTCCTTATTGGAGATTACAGCTCCCCAGAATAGGTAACGTGAGTTGGGTCCAGAGTTTTTATTGCTTTTATTTGAGTTATATTGACTTACTGTAAGTAAAATATCAAATAGGAAGTGATGTCATTTAGTACAAAAGCAAAGGTGCGAAATAAGCTGTCAGTGCAGAAAATCACAGTATATATACATCTTTTTTATTGTGTTATTTTATTTCCATGTTCTGGCTTAAACAATCTGTTGTCTAAATGGCCCTTAATACACTGTAAAGACAGTGTATGAGTTAACACATCTGTACAGATTTATTCCTTGAGCATCTATAAGGAAGCAAGAGAATCTTCTTACACACCAGAGACAGACAATCCTATTGAGACACCATTCACTTGTCAGAAGACTCTGCTAATGAAAATAAACAGATGTGAGCTGGATAGGAAGGAACTGCAAGCCGCTGCCACAGGCTCACTCAGACGCAAACACCTGGATTCAACTGTCTTATTGGCTCCACTTGGGACCTCCTCTCTGCTCGATTTATTGCTTTTTAGGAGCTTGTCACATTTTACTACCCATTTCCATCTCATTTCAAGAATACAATTTTGGGCAGACTGTCTTATTGAAAAATTAGAAGCGCCTTTGGGTGTGAAACGTCCTTGAATGTTCTCTGCCTGTGACATTTTTGTGGGGGACTGTAATCACAATGTCATGTGAGGGATGCAATAATAAACATACGAAGGTAAAATCCAACCTACATCTTCAGCTCCATCCACCAAGAATATCTTAGTGCAGTTTATTCAGTGGAAGTGTTTATTGACTAGTAATGTTATTATTAGAAGTAATTAGTTGTTAGTAATCTTATTATTATCACCAGGCTGATGATAGATATCAAGTGAGACAGTGCTCTAAAAGAAGGAACCAGAAGCAAGAAAAGCAAAAGTGCATTAATAGCTAAACCTAAAAGGGGTACAACACCAACTAAAGTGCAACATCAGTGGCATAAATATATTGGTATTGTTAACAATACATGGCAAAGTCAATCAACATAGTTACAGGTACTTGACCAAAAAACCAAAAGAGATGTACAACAATAGGAACTGCCCAGCCAATGAGCAACTGGAACCTGGCAGCTTTAGATAGACAGACAGACAGGTGGACAGACGGACAGACAGATAAAATGGTAAAATGTTGAAAGCTTACATTGCAATAAAATAACTTCTGATGCTCCTTGAAAAACCATTAAATATGTCTACATTTTATAAAAATCAATTTACTGTATACAAAATAGCTTGAAATAGAAGTTAATACTCGAGACATCCATAGAACCAATTTAATGCAGATGCATTCTGAAAAATCTATACTGCTAAGCTGCTTTTCTGCATTGTCTGGACATTGAAAGCCTGATGGATATGTTTACCAATACAATTTAAGCTAATTTTCTTAAGGTTGATATATGTATGAAATGAATCAATTATGATATTTGGTTAATAAAGTATTAAAGATATTTTTCATTTCAAGCATGTGACCACTCTATGCTGTTGAATTTTAATAAGAATAAAGTTACATTAGATTTTTTATATTAAAGGTCAGTAAAAGCCACTATATTCCATCTTGGAAAAGAGGTTCTCTCTGTATTTATAAAAAGGATTGTTAAGAGATCTGTTGAAAACTGCCAGTTTCCACCATTGATGTTCCCTGAAGCGTTGTGAGCAGTGTGATTCGATGAGCAATATATAGTATGGAAAGAGTTAAACAACTCAGACAACATAATACATACTATTAGGACTAGTAACCATTTCATCCATTTCTGGTTATTTATTTTTCCAGATATGCTCATCATTTTTATTTCTATTTTTTAAGAGGTACAGATGTGAACAACATTAAGGTACCTTTTAACGCTACCCAAACGCTGCCTATGCTGCTTTCTACAATTCTGCAATCAACGCCTTAAATTCAGCATCTGCCACTACAAGACCTGTCAAGCATCACATCATTTATGGCTCTATGTGGAACGACAAGTGCTGTAAATACTTTGTCTACATCTGTAATCACTTCATTCCATAGTAACTATAGCAAAAAATAATCTCTGGCTGACCGTTAGGGTGTATGTGCCACAGACCAGTGGAGGGAGAAGGGATTAAGAGGACTGTGTACAAAAGAAGCGCTCAAAGTTCAGTATAAAACATTTATAATAGTGATCAGCCTTTCAGTGCCTCTGTATATATTGACATCTGCATATAGGCCAAAGACGTTTCAGACAAATGTTTCAGTTCATTTTGCTTCTTTAGTTTTCGGAAAACATATTCTGTTTCCTGCCCATTCCTTTCGGAGGAAATCGGGGGGGGGGGGGCCTTTTCAATTCAGAAATGAAATTTGTTGTCCGACGCCCATATTTGCTCTCATTCACTTTCTAATACTCATTTTTGTTCATGCTCTCTCTAATGTTCTCTGAATGTCTCCCTACCTTCTCTGCTGACCACTTCAGCTTCTGTGTCTTGCACCTGAGCTTCTGTGTCTTGCTTCTTACTGTTCTACATCTTGTTGTGTTCATCTCTCTCTTGATCTTTCTTCATCTGCATCTCCGTAGACATAACCTCCCAAGCAAACTTCTGCCAAAATGGTGGAGCTTCCAGTGACACCCCCCCCGATCCTACAATCAGGGGAGAGGACATCACTGGAAGCTCCACTATTTCAGTTAAAGTTCACACAGTTCACACAGGGCAAAATGGTGGAGCTTCCTGTGACGTCCTCTACCCCAACTCTCTGATCTATATATAGAGATATAGATATAGTATATTGACATTTAGACAGTGTTCTAAAGAAAAATGGATGCACATATGAGCATTCTTTTATGACTTAAAATAATGCCTCAGTTTTATATCTGTCAGGGCCCGGGGGATCAGGTTGGGTAGTAGCCTCATTGCAGGGGATACCTGGGGTTCTGTCTGCACACGGCGATGCATGGTAAATGAAGGAAAAGTCAGACAGGCAAAAAGGAATACACCACAGGCAGAATTCCAGGTAATGCTATGTATTGTATAATATGGCAGGTTAAAAAGTCTCTTAGCAAGAAAAACGTACGTATGGCAGGAAGCCCTCTGGACAGAGCACAAGGCAGGAAGCCCACTGGACAGGGCACGAGGCAGGAAGCCCACTGGACAGGGTACAAGGCAGGAACATAGGGGATGGAGTGAGGAGCCGAAATCCCCAGACGCTTCTCCTTTAATCAAGGATGGGATATCTTAACTTGGAGGAACTTCTCAAAGCCACCTTAAAGAGCGACCGCTGGCGACCAGCACTACTACTTTGCTGGCTGGATTCACCACGTACGGATTCCTTGGTCAAGGCGCAGGTTCACTCAATAGCTGGGGCTGGAGAACAGGAACACAGCTGGCAGGGCTGAAGGTAGGATCAGGTACAAAGCAGGATCAGGTACAGGGCCAGAGCAACATGGTCCCATTACTTCAATGCAAAAGCCCTGACTGAAGGGCAGAGCAGGATGAAATAGGCAGGCTCCGTCCAGTCAACGAGGCTCAGCTGGTTGCACTGATTAGGTCTGGGTGCTCCAGTCAGGGTGCTGAGAAGGGTTACACCCAGGTAAGCAGAGGCAGCTGGTCTGCTCGTTAGCCTACAGGGTACTGTGTCCAAGAGACAATTGAGCCGAAGAAAGGGATTATGACTGCAAAAAATAAAACATGGAATATTCACCAACTAGCACAATTTAGATTCCTAATGGTATGCCCATCTCTAAAAATGTCAATCTCCAAAGAAAAAAATACTCTAAAGTGTAAAAAAAACCTATATTTATCTGCTGCAGTTAATGAGACTACTAACATAGAAAACATACAATTGATGTCTGCCTATTTTTCCTGATGTTAGACTCAGAGCCTAATCAATCCTAGATCTTGCTTCAGGATAGCTTTATATCTATCCCATGCATGTTTAATTCACTCACCTTATTGGTCTTTACAACTCCTGATGGGATGCTGTTCCATTTACCTACCACCATCTCAGTAAATGTAAAAGTTTTATCACATCTCTTCTTTCTGTTTTTCCTCCAAGCTATACATATTAAGTATCCTGCAAACCATTACCCTTTTTTAGAAGCCGTCCTCTGAACTCTTTCTTAAATGTCAATGGAAATGGGGTCCACATAGAATACCTCTTTCTGTAGCCATACAACCCAGCAACTGTCTTGCTTTTTATTATTCTTTATTGCTTTGACTGCTTACATGTAAAATAATTATTCCCAAGTCCCTCTCTTGTAAGAACAGTGGCCCCAATGCTATATTTGGCTTTGGGATTTTTATCAAAATTAAACTGAAACTGCCACACTCTTGACCATTTTTCTATTTAACTTAAATCACTTGCCACTAAGCATGTTTCACCAGAAATATCCACAGTGCCTTGCAAACAGTGGCGACTCTAGAAACAATATATAGGGGGGGCACACAAGATACCACAGTCAAACCGGGGGGGCATTCATAATTTCCAAAAGTAATGTGCTATGGAATTATACTTTTGTTATTAGGCTAAAATAATACTTGATCATTCAACATGGGAAGCCTGAAGCCACAATTGAGTGCGACTAATCCTTGAAATAAATATTATAACACAATAAATAACTTTTCCACTAAATGATTTCAGGGCCTTGAACGTTTTGTCCCCTGAAGTCACTACAACTTCAGGAGGGCATTTTACCTCTGGATAAATATAAATTAAATAATTCCTACTGTAAGTTAAGTGCCAGGAAACAGATGACCAAACACACACACCAACACAGGCTCTGTCACACCGACACCCAGACACACACACCAGGACAGGCTCTGCCACACCGACAACCAAACACACACACACACACCAGGACAGGCTCTGCCACACCAACACCCAAACACACACCAGGACAGGCTCTGCCACACCAACACCTATACACACACACCCGAGGACAGGCTCTGCTACACTGATAACCAAAAACACACAAACAGCAGGACACAATCTACGTCACAGACGTCTACATCAGGATGGATTTTTCACACTGCATTGTCGTTTATACCCCCTTAGTGTTTTTGCCCCTTGTGTATTGATGCCCCTGCTGCCCATATATATTAATATTAGCCTCAGTTGCCGATAGCAGGTATAGATCAACACATTAAAACACAAACCAAGCTTAGCATGTATAGATCAACTGAAATTCACTTGTGATCTCAGCACTGAAGGTATATATCAAATAAACAGAATCAGACATACAAATCCTGTATTTGCAGGTATACAATAGTATATGAAACGTAGCATTGCAGGTATAGATCAAATAAATACATGGAAACAGCATTGCAGGTATTAATCAACTGAATAAGACATACAATCACTGTATTTGCAGGTATACATAAATAATTTATGGAAATATATAGATATGGATCTACAGAATAACGCAAAAACCCAGCTTTGCAGGTATAGATCAATTGGAATTCACATAAAAACACGTCATTAAAAGGTATATTTAAAACCCCCTTAATTACAGGCATAGATCACAGGTTGCACACCCCAAAGCCAGCCCTGGCGTCCACACTGCCCACACAGCAATCACACTCCTATCATACCCAGGCAACCAGTAAATGCTGGTACCTAGGCATGATGGGACTGTGCTTGCTGTTAGCAATCACACTCCTATCATGCCAAGTCACCCAGTACATGCTGGTACAGGGTGGCTGTAAGTGATGTGCAGACGCCATACTGCTGGCAGCATCAATACACAAGGGGGGCAGCTAGCTAGGTTTCAGCATGTGTGTGATTGCTAACAGCAATCAAAGTCCCATCATGCCTAGGTTCCAGCACTTGCACATCCAACCAGTAAATGCTGGAACCTAGGCATGATGGGACTGTGATTGCTGTTAGCAATCACACTCCTATCATGCCAAGTCACCCAGTACATGCTGGTACAGGGTGGCTGTAAGTAATGTGCAGACGCCATACTGCTGGCAGCATCAATACACAAGGGGGGCAGCTAGCTAGGTTTCAGCATGTACTGGCTGACTTGGTATGATAGGAGTGTGACAGCAATCACAGTCCCATCATGCCTAGGTTCCAGCACTTACACATCCATGCTATCACACACACTCATTCATTCATATACTCATTCACAGATTAATTCCCTCAATCACGCATACTCATTCAAACACCCTCTCCACCCCCTTACCTGCACTGCAGCTCCTTGATGCCGCTCACAGACTTCAGCAGAGGGCGCGGCCTCCCTCTGCGTTCTCTGGTACTGCACAGAGGAAGCATTACTGGAGCAGAGTCGTGTGATGTCACGTGAACTCTGCTAGGTTCCGCTTCCTCTATGCAGTACAGAAGACCCTCCCACAGGTAAGTAGCAGGGCTCGAGGTGCGGCCCGTGTAAGATCGGTTGCCCTGGCTGCCGATCTTACGCGGGCCGCACCTCAAGGTCTCGCGAGCCGCATGTTGGACGCCCCTGCCTTATTACTTTCTACCCCCTCTCCCTCCCTTATCACTTTCTAACCCCTCTCCTTACTCACTATCTACCCTCCCCCTTTGTAGTTCTCTCACCTTTAGGTCCGGCGACGGGAGCATGAGGCTTCTCTCTTTCTTCTCTGCTGCGGTGGCCGCTGCTTCACTGCTGAGCGCCGAAATATGACGTCATATTTCGGCGCTCAGCATGAAATGCCGGCACCGCGACGGAGGCCTCGTGGAGGAGAATGCGGGGCGCCGAGCGGTTGCTAGGCACCCCTCTCTCTCCTCCGCATAAAAAAATTATTTAAAAAAAAAGGACGGGGGGCAACGATTAACCTAGGGGGGGCAATTGCCCCCTCTTGCCCCCCTGTAGCGATGCCACTGCTTGCAAACATATTCACCCCCTTGGTATTTTTCCTAAAATGAAGAAAATGAGGGATGATGCTAAATACAGGGAATTTCTTGAGGAAAACATGTTTCAGTCTTCACGTTCCAGCAGGACAATGACCCTAAGCATACCGCTAAAGCAATTTGAGTGGTTTAAGGGGAAACATTTAAATGTCTTGGAATGGCCTAGTCAAAGCCCAGATCTCAATTGAGAATCTGTTGTATCACTTAAAGATTGCTGTACACCAGCGGAATCCATCCAACTTGAAGGAGCTGGAGCCTTAAAGAATGGGCAAAAATCCCAGTGGCTAGATGTGCCAAGCTTATAGAGATGTACCCCAAGAGACTTGCAGCTGCACTTGCTGCAAAAGGTGGCTCTCTACAAAGTATTGACTTTGAGGGGATGAATAGTTATGCACGCTCGAGTTTTCTGTTTTTTTGTCTTATGTTTTATTTGTTTCACAATAAAAATATTTTGCATCTTCAAAGTGGTCGGAATGTTGTGCAAATCAAATGATACAAATCCAACAAATCTGGTTTAATTCCAGGTTGCAGATCTTTGTATCATCTAAAAAAAACATACCTTACTATCAAGATCTTTTATAATATAGTAAATAAAAATATTAAAACATATGGGTCCCAATACAGATCCTTGAGGTATCCCACTGGTAACAAGACCTTCATCAGAATAAACTGCAACTTATGGTTTTCACTCAACCATTGCATTATCCATTTAACTATTTTAACAAATCCAAACACTGCAATTTATTTATGTCTTCTATTATTCTATACTCTATTTATTTTTTGTCTACTCCATTGTCTACCTGTAGAGGACCCCATTTTACATTTGTATTCAACAATTTTCTTTATGTGCTATTGAGATTTAAATTCAGGAAGAAGAAGTATCTGCCCAGAAATGTTAGTTCTAGAATAATAGAATATCCAACTCCCTGGTATTACCTGTTGAGTGTCAGCAGAACAGTCTACATGTGAGGTTGGCCTATAACAAAATAGGTATATGAGCTAAATGTGAGGCTGGGGATCTTTCATTGTTATGTGTCTATTTTATTATATGTCATGTGCCAAACTTAGGCTATAAAAAAAACAATATTACAGAGAAACTTATGTCTCTCATTCCTCCCATGTTCACTTGCCAGGCTGTCTCACTCATTCATGTGTATATCAGATCATACTATGTGTCCTTGACAGATCTTGTTTTACTCCACTCTCATTAGAATGTCTCATACTTATCTCCCATGTGTCCTTAGTAGATCACCATTTCCTCACACATGCCCCTGTTGGATCTTCATCTTTCCTCACACATTACTCTTTCCACACCATATTCTTATACTGTTCCTCATGTGTTTCTTCTTCTCCCTGGTATATCTTCACAGTTTTTCCTCCCAAATGCCATTGTCAGATACTCCATATTTAAATTTGTATTTGTATCTTCCAGATCCTCAGCATCTTCTCCCACTTTCACTACCATACCCTTTCCCTCCTTCTTCCCATTGCTCTTTGCTCCTATCGGTCCCTTTCTATCTTTACTCCTGTTTGCCTCAGACACTCTCATAGTTTCCCCTGAATCCACTTTCTCTTTCCTCCTGTTTCTTCTCATGCCCCATATGCCCTATATGACCTTTAAATATTTACCCATTTATCCATAATCTTATCTAGACTTGTAGATTCAGATTCATACAAATTTGGCAATTTTGTTAATTTGTAACAATGTCCATAATTGAGGAAGGACCTTTTTGAAACAAAGGAAAACAAAGCAGAGCTCCAAATTTTGTTTGCTTTTTGTTGTTTTGTTCATTCTTACTCACTCTCTCTTTCACACTTTTTCTCTCACGCTTTCTCTCAATGCCTCCCTATCTTCTCCACCAACCGATTCCATGTCCCTGTCTCCTTTTCCACAGCTCTGCTTCTTGTTTTGCCTCTTCGTGTTCTTCTGTATTCTTTCTTCTGTCTTCTTTCTTGGTCTGGTTCTTCCTATTATCTATTCCCTTAAGCTGGCCTCCCACAGTGTTTCTGAAAATGGGGGGAGGCTTCTGCACACACCCTCTTTCCTGATTGGAGGACTGGGCAAGAGGCTGTCTGCATGGGGAGCACCTTGGCTACATTCCTTTGCAGAAGTACTCTGGACAGGTCCCGCAGAGAAAGAGAAGCATTTTTGCAACTCTCTTTCTCCACAAACCCACCTGCATTATTAAGGCCCCTCGGAGTACTAAGCAAAAGGGCCCTTTTGCAGAACCACTCTGGGAGGCTGGGATAGCGGGGAGACGCAGACAAAAAAAGAAGAAAGCATTCTAAAGACACAAGAACAAGAGGCAAGACAAGAAGTGGAGCTGTAATGTTCCTCTACTCCTTCAACAAAGTGTTTAAGACGGTCCAAATTCCATCTTTCCTTTACGGGTAGATGCCACCTTTACAAAATGAAGACATTCTTGAAATTATTATAACCTATTCACATGCTTCCGATTACCCACTGAAAGAATGATGTTCGAAAACAGAACAGGTCCCTGCAGCAGTTTCTCTGGCACAATAAATGGTCTAGAATAACATTGGTAAAGATGCAACAACCTACCTAAAATGAAATGGAAGTCCCAAACCTGTTTGACTATAATTTAGCGGCTAACTGTAGATACGCTGTAGATTGGATCCTCAATATAAATAGATTTGCCAGTTCGGAATGGGAACTGGCAAATCTATTGGGAATGGGAACTGATATTCATCTGACCTCCCTCCTGTACCTCGGTAGGGAAAGTGACAGAAAGTGTGACAGAGCATGAGAGTGAGAATGTGAGAGAGTAAATGAGGGTGAGTGACAATAAATTTGGTTTCTGATTTTAAAAAGCCCTTCAAATTTCGTCCGAACCTAAATTCGTTGGCTGAAAATTAATGGACCAAAAACTAAATTAAAACATTTTGTTCATCATTTCCCATGCTCCACCACCAACATCCATACTCCCATATGACTCCTGCAAGACCCTCACTTCTATTCCCTAGTTCTCCTGTCTTTGCATCCTGACCTTTATATCTTTATATATTGAATATGTTATACAAATATGAACAAATACAAGCAAATGGGGATAAAAGAGGTGAAGGTGCCTATTTATTAGGCACTACAATCATTTATTCCAGAAATCAATGAGTTCCAAATAATTTAAGAATCATAACTACATGATCAGTGAGCAAGTAGGAAATGTTGTGTCTTAAAAAAGGCTTCTACTTAGTTTAATGGACATTAATACCCATACTGCTGAGCTCTTTTATCCTCCAAATTTGGTTTTTGGTGCATCCTGGACAGCTGTCCCTAACAATAGCAGCTTTTTAAAAATGTCATTCACATACCTGGGAACTCTCCAAGTTTGACCCGGAGATCTCCGGTGCTCCGGGTCAAGACCCCAATACTCCCGGTCGCGGGAGTGGGGTCTCCCCACCCATTTTTCCTTTAAATGGAGGGTGTTTTCGGCTGCCATTAGCGTCACATCAGCGGGCCCATCCACCAACGTCACTGGCCCACCCGCTGACGTCAGTGTGCAGTCCTGGCCGCGTCCCGTAAGGGAAGGCTCCGGGTAGCCGGAGCCCAGAAGTGCCCAGGTATGGTCATTGGCCCCTCAGACTCACATGTGTACAAGTCTATATCTGGTATCTGACCCTCAGCCCATAAAAAATAAACTGATTTTAATACTCTTTCTCTTGGAGAATACTGACAATAACATAGTTAAACTACAATTTGCTATTTAAGTACTCAAGTGATAATTTGCATGGTGTCTTGAAGTTTAACTCCTTTGACCCTGGGACCAAAGCCTGTTTTCATTACATGTGCTAGTTGGTTTGGCATCTACAAACACTGTCTATAGAAATACATCCTCCTTTTTTAGAATATGCTTAAACCCCATTCTGGGTTCTGTCAGTCCAATTTTTTACCTTGGTAGCTGAGGGACGATGTTTCACCTATAAAGGCCTTCAAAGGCTATATTAAACTAGACACGTTAAAAACCAAATCACTATTTCTTTCACATTTAAATTATTTTTTCCTGCTGCCTATCCCATTGAATGTTACACATATTTATGTTCTTCCCATTTACGCTGACAACATACATTTAAAGAGAACTGTAGTAAAAATGCCAGATTTCTTTTTAAAACAGAAGAGCATTTTGTAAGTTTCAGTAATATTTAAAAAAAAAGGATTCTTTGCAGAGCCCTTAAGAGCCCTTAATCTGAAATTTCTGAGCAGCCGGCTGTTATAATGGGCTATCATGAAAAACAGAATGTCATTTTTTTCCCTGTCTTTAGTTCTATATACTTTGGGAATTCAGAACAAATTTGTGACAGTTCTGGCCTGTCAAAAACCTGGACAAGTGTGTGATGCAACTTATTTATTTCTACTTCCTAGAAATGACAGTTGGTTCTGGGCGAGTAAGGTTGTAGTTGTGGGAAGTATGTCCCAGATTCTCTCACATTGCCATTTTTTCATTTATTAATGGCCCCTTCAGAATGCAGTCTCAGGGATGGGACATCTCCATACCTGGGAATTCTCCGGGTTTGCTCGGAGATTGCAGGGTGAAACACCGCTTCTCCGGGTCAGGACCCGAATCACCCACATCGCAGGAGCGGCGTCTTGACACGCCCCGCTCCCCGCCCATTTTCTCTTTAAGGCCCCCGACGTCAGCGGGACCTCCCACCGACATCACGGGACCACCCACTGAGAGGCCGGAGCCCAGAAGTTGTCAGGTATGGACATCTCCCAACACTGTCAAGGGATTTCTGAGGCCCTGTACTAAGCTACACAGGTAGATAAAATTGCATCTTCTGATAAAATAACTAAAAAGAATAAACACATGTGAGAAGAAGCATTTGCTAATGGAGAACGCTATAATCAGAGGTGTGATTTTGGGGAAAAATCATGAATTTAGAAACCATGTCAGCTGGCTTCCTGGCAGTAAAGCTCACGCAGATAGAAGACAGATTTTAAAAATTGTTAAGGAAGCAAGACAGGGTATAGAGTTGGATGTAATAGTGCACTTATGGACTAATGATTTGTCATGTAAGGAGGTTAGTCTAGGTAATGATCCACGCCAGAGGTTGTTCCTGTGTATGGGAGACAGGATGGTAACAAATGGTACCAATGACATGGATTCGGCTTTACTTTACACTAGTACTATTTGTTGTAATAGGGAATTGTATAAACAGATACATATCCTTATTGAACTGTTCAGCAGCTCTATTAACGGGTATTTAAACTAGGAGAGGAGTGCAATGGGATGCTGCAGGTCAGCACTACTTGCCCTCTTCCCCCCATACCATTGCATATGGATAAATTAAGACAAGGTATATCTGTCACACATAGATTGAAAAACAGTAGATTTAGAGTGATATGTATTGTCACGGTAACTCTCTAGGGTTAAGGACACATGGGGTATGTGTTTGGGAGGGGGGCACTGATGGATTCCTGGGGGCACTCCTTTTATGTATGTCACCCTGTGCTCATTGGGGGGCATAGGGTGAACAGGAAATCTCGTCTGGTCTGCCCTAACAAGACTTCCATGAACTAGCCGCCTATGGGGTCTCAACATGCACGTAAACGCTCAATTCCCCTGACCGAGAGCTAGCTGCGAATTCATGGAACTGTACGGTGGCGATACCAGCCAACAAATGGAACTGTGTCGCTACGGACATCCGTTGTCCCACCACATCGCACTTTTGGGGTTATTTGAGCTTATTTGGGAACCCTGGTTTTATTACCAATCTTTAGGACCGGGGTTTACCCAGCCACGAATATGGAATTCTGCCCCAACTACTGCGCGGAATATTTCCGGGGATGTTTCTGACGCTGTCACTCAGGGTTCCAAGGTCGGATCAAGTCACTTTTTGGAATAAAACGTCCTTGGACCCTGGGCTCTCCAATGGTAACCTGGGATTGATGCACTCCCTCAGGATCGTCCTGAAATAGTGAGTCTTTATCGGATGAGCATTGCTGGCCATAGAACTGTATAAAGGCGCCGTGTAATATCACACTGTCCTTTTCAGGATAGTACATGGGCTAAACTAAGCAGCTCTGGTGCAGCGGCATCCCTCTTCTCTCTACACAGCTAGTTCTTTCTGGAGCTGAAGAAGATAACTGCTGGTGTCCCGGCAGAGGGAAGTGCAGTTTGGTAGGAGTACCCAGTCGGGGTACAGGGCGTCCTGTCACATGTACAATTGCTCACAGTTTAGGGAATAAGACCCCCAAACTTATTCTGCTGCCTATCTGAGGTGTTTGATCATCTGCTAGTTGAGCAAATAACTAAGATGAAAGATGATGTTATTTAAACATTAAACTTGTTAGTAAGAGTAAATAAAAAATGAAACCACTTCACAGATGTGGTACATGTATTGTAGTTAACATTTAGGAACCTTAAGCAGACTCATGGTGAGGAAGAGAGCAAATAACGAACTAAGCTTCAGGAGGCAAAACACATTTTAGATGCACCAAAACACATAAGGAGGACAAAATTACCAGTTAAAAAGACAATAAAACCTTTTTTCAGATACATAAGTGAAATGATAAAATGTAAATAAGAAATAATTAGATATATAGATGATGAGGATTAAGATCTACCTGGCTACCTAAATAACTACTTCCATTCAGTTTTTATAGAGGAAGGTAAAGGGACATGACCTCAGACAAAAAATATCAGGACAAATGTAAAATGTGTTTAAAGAGGAAGAAGTTCTACTTGATCTCTCTGCAGTAAAAACAAACAAATCAATGAGACCTGATGGGATACACCCAAGATTATAAAAAAGACCTCCCCATTTTTTTGTAAATTCTCCGTTTATTGACAGATTTATGGTAAAAGACAACAGATTGTAACACATTGCTGCAGGGAGGTACATAATGAATACAGTCAATATAAGGTATACAGTAATACCGTGGAAAACAAAGCATTCATAAGGCAAGAGAAATCCAATGCAAAGAGATATCTTAAAATGTAACATACTTGTAGCCATGAAAAGGTCACATACGCATGAGTAACCCAAAGCGTCAGACTAGGGAGTAAACATAAACAAGTAAAGCTTCCCTCATGGATCACAGGCTTTGATGGAAGTGCTAATTGTGAAGAATGAGCATCCCAAACAGCTAGAGAACAATCAAGTCGTACGTAAGTACCGGAGAACCATGGCTGGGTAAACATAACACTGTAGGAACCCAGTATTACAACAATAACAAAGAAAAGAAAAAAAACCGGGGAAAATAAAGGGATGAAAAGCGATGTATTGGTGTTAACAGCAGTCAAAGTGAAGGTGTACGCGGTACGTCATTATTAGGCAGAGGAGGGCCCATACATGAGGTAGGGACAGAACCCAGAAAGGGTGAAACAGGGGACGCAGACCGGGAGGGAATACAATCAATGAAGTAGCTCAGGGAATCTCTGGGAGAAAGTGAGATCCTTCCACCAGAACCAGTGCCGATTATATTGAAACTCCTTGCCTCGGGACGTCCAAACCAACTCCTCCATGTGTGAAATAAATTGTACCTTACTGATCCATATTTGTATAGGGGGGTTTCTTTCCTCCTCCAAAAGAGAAGGATGACAGCCTTGGGGGCACACAGGATGTGGTAGGAGACTGAATGTTTATACGAAGTGACTGAGAGGGAGGTATGATGCAGCAGAGCTGCCTCCGGGTTTAGGATAAGAGCCGGGTCAGACACTTCTCGTAATACACACTCCACAACCTTCCAATACGGTACAACCAGTGGGCAATCCCACCAGATGTGCAGGAAGGTGCCCGGTCCCCCCTCACACCTCCAGCAAATGTCAGGTATATCAGAAATAAATCTATGTAGGTCATGGGGGACACGGTACCACCTAATGAGTTTGTAGGAGGCCTCTTGTATTTTACTAGCAAATGCATCCTTGTGTGTTAGTTGAATGATTTTATCCCAGTCCTCGTCCGACGAGATGTGGGGGAGTCTCGTTCCCAAAGGGCCAGGAAATACGGTTTGGACTTGGTGTCCAAAGCAAGTAACATGGAGTATAACACTGACATCAGATGGGCCGGTTCAGAAGAGGCGGTGCATAAGTGTTCAAAGTCCATCAAAGGTCTACAGTAGTCAGAGCGGCGAGGCAGAGAGGTAATGAAGTGTGAAAGTTGGAGATAAAAGAAAGTGTCCTGTGCGTGCGGCGGGCGAGTGCCCCACAACTCCTTCATGGGTTTCACAGCGCTGCCCACATAGGCATGATGAAAACGCAGTGTGACCCATAGGGGAGGGCGAAAAACGAGCCGCTCGGCCAGTGAGGTACCCGGGTGGGAAGGCAGGATTATCAGAAAGAGGATATAAGGGGCTAGGCTGGGCTAAAAGGTGCCCCTGAGAAATGTACTTTTAAAAAATACGGAGAGTTGGTGAGATGGTGGGGTGTCTGATGGTCGTGGTGCGGCCCGATACAGTCGGCAACCACGGGAAGGCATGGATAGGATGGGGCAGCATCTCCTCCTCCAGCAAAACCCACTGTTTGGGGGAGCGGATCGTCCACTCAATCACCCTACGCAGATGAGCTGCGTGATAATACAATTCCAAATGAGGAACCCCCAGCCCCCCACAAAGTTTAGGGCGAACGAGGTGAGCGAAGGCGAGGCGGTGCGCGCAGGAGGACCAAATATACTTCAGAAAAGTGCGGTGGCACTGTTTGAAATAAGCCCGGGGAATGAAAATTGGCAACGTATGGAATAAATATAAAAACCTCGGTAAAATATTCATTTTAATAATGGAGACTCTTCCGAACCATGATACATGTGGGAAAGACCATCGGCGCAGGTCCCTGGATACCCTATCTAAAAGGGGGAGAAAGTTTAGGGAAAATAATAGAGAAAGGTCTTCCGGGATCAGCAGTCCCAGGAATTTAAAGAGTAAAGAATAAAGAGTATCGCACCATTTCATGGGGAAACGCTGCCGAAGGGTACACGCGACAGAGGTCAGAATCCGTATTCCTAATATTTCGGATTTCTCCAGATTTATTTTATAGTTGGAGAACTTATGATAAGTCTCCAGCTCAGTAAGAAAACTAGAGAGAGACGAAACAGGGTCCGTCAACATGCCCAACATATCATCAGCGAATAGAGCTAATTTATGTTCTACACCCGAGACTTTAACCCCTCTGATGTCGGGATTGGCACGTATGGCGTTTGCGAGAGGTTCCATAGCAATGATGAAAAGGAGGGGAGAGAGGGGGCATCCCTGGCGTGTGCCATTAGACAAGACCACAGGCTCCAAAAGGGAACCGTTGACCCGAATTCGAGCGGTCGGGTTAAAGTAGAGGGCGGATATCCAATTACAAAACGTCCGTCCAAGACCCAAATGCCGGAGGGCCTGGAAGAGATAGGGCCAAGAGACCCTATCAAAGGCTTTCTCCGCATCAGTGGAGACCAAGATCATAGGGGTATCGTGTCGTTTAGCATAAGTAATCACATCAAGCACCCGAATGGTATTATCACGTGCCTCCCACCCCGGGACGAACCCCACCTGATCCAAATGTATGACATTAGGAATGAGGGGTTTTAGACGTGTCGCCAATATCTTGGCCAGCAGCTTAATATCGGTATTAAGCAAAGAAATCGGTCTATAATTGCCACAGAGGTTTGCACTTTTACCGGGTTTCAATATAAGGGCTATATGAGCCGTGTTAGTGAACGGGTCAAAATGATCGCCTCCTACAAGTTTATTAAACAAAGTGACGAAGTGGGGGCCCAGTATGTGCAAAAATTTGCGATAATAGGCTTTCGTTAAACCATCTGGGCCGGGGCTCTTTCCATTCGGCAGAGACTTAATGGCGGTTTCCACTTCCTGCAAGTCAATAGGGGCATCCAACAATGCTGAATCCGCCCTAGAGATGCGGGCCGGAAGGAATTTATTTAAATACTGTTTAAGCGATTCCCTAAAGGTATCTATAGGGCAATCCATAGAGTGACTTATAGTAACTATGGAAACAAGACGCTATGTCAGGGGTGGAGTGAAAAGTCCTGCCTGAGTGGTCCCATATTTTAGATATATATGACATTGCTCGCTTTGCCCGTATGGCTCTAGCAATTAGTTTCCCTGCCTTGTCCCCCATCTCATAGAAATGACTACGAGTGAGGAGATAGTGCCTCTTAGCGCGTGCATTAACTAGGGATGCCAGCCTCTCTCTCAACACACCCAGTTGGGTCAGAAGATCAGGTTTGAGGGAGAACTTATGGGACCCCTCTAGAATGGCTATTTCATTGGTAAGGTGCATAATTTCCCCCAAGGCAAGCCGTTTCGCGGCAGCCCCCAGGCGGATGAGGTGACCCCGGATAACAGATTTGTGGGCCTCCCACACAGTAGGGAAAGATATGTTAGGGGAGATGTTGGAAGCAAAATAGCTGCGCAACTCCTCTGCGAGTGTGCACATTCGCCGGGGAAGACAAAAGGGATTCGTTTAGTTTCCAACTCCACACTTTAGGTGGTAAATTAGCAAAAGATAAAGTAACGTGAAGGGGGCATGATCAACAATAGTCGTGGGCCCGATGCTGGAGGAGGAGAGCATGGGTAAGTGATGATGCGTAATAAAAATGGAATCAATTCGTGTATAACGGGCGTGAAGTGGAAAGTAGTATGTATAATCCTTAACTGTTGGGTGCTGGACTCGCCATGCATCGACTAGTTGCAAGTCATGAAGGGTCCTCCTAACTTTGGAAATACATGAATATGGAATGTGAGAGCGTCCAGAAGAACAGTCCAGTCTGGGGTCAAGCGTCATGTTGAAGTCACCCCCAACCACAGAAATCCCCTCTTGGAAATCGGCCAGTTTACGAGGCACTGACACCAAGAAACTCGTCTGATTTCGATTGGGGGCGTATATACAGGCAAAGGTAAACATCTGAGATATAATACATCCTTTAACAAAGACACACCTCCCCTCAGAGTCCTTCCAGGTGTCAACCAGCTGGAATGGCAAAGATTTATGAAGTAAAATAGCTACTCCCCTAGACTTAGTGTCATGGGAGCTTGAGAAAAAGGCAAGGGGGAAGCGGTAAGCGCATAATTTCGGTTCCTTGCCATCTCTGAAGTGGGTTTCTTGGAGGAAGGCCACTTTAGATTTAGTGGATTGTAGGAAATAAGATAGACTGGAGCGGCTCTCCGGCTTATTGAGGCCCCGTACATTTAAGGTGACAAATTTAACTACATTAAGGTGCATGAGAGTGACACCTGAAAAGACACAGAGGTGACAGCCAAAGTACACGCATCGCAAAGACTGCAGACAGCAGTCAGGGCTAAAAACAACAGGAAAAGCACAGAACAGAACACTGTATTCCCGCAGAGCGGGTTACCAGCAAGATGCAGATACATCAAAAGGAGAGCCATTCAATCCAAGAAATGGACGATACCGAAAACTCGACACACAAGGTGTCCGGATGGTCAGCTCAGGGTGCCAAACAAGTGAACATAAATCCATTGCGAACAGAGATACCATATATGTAATGGAAAAGAAAAAAAAACAAAAACATGTGTAGGTTCCAGGACCCACTGCTTGATACTATAACATAAAGCTGATGGCGCAGCTTGTTAACATTGGCAAAATTAAACATAAGATGAGGTGTAGTGTAGGAGTGTAGGCACAAATGTGCAAAGAAGGGAGCAGGACTTCCCAACACTTGAATGAGGATAGTAAGCGGGACATGGACATAAGAGTTGTGTAAGAGAGGGTGACAGAGTCCCACCACATCCCACAGGAGTGGGGGGAGGGAAAGACACATCACCAGGCACTAAAGGCTAGAGGAATGTCAGCTGTGAGAGATGGGTTGTGCGTGAGTGTATAGAGTGTGTGTGTAGGGGTGCATTGTAGGGGGAAGGGGGACCCCAAACATAAAGGTCAGAGCACAAACATATGTGGTGTACAAACCCTCACAGCACAAGATAAACAAATAAAATGTTAGAAGAATATATTAGCAACATAACATGTATAAGAATAGCGTCCATCAAGATGCTGAGAGGAGCAATCTCGTTGATACCTGGACCCCGGGTATCGAGGAGGATCTAGATGAAGTCCCTCGTAGTAGGTGTGAAAGGGCACGCTGCAGCAGATAGGGTACGCCGGATCCCAGTAAAAACAGAGAAGCTGATTGTCCGGTGCCAACGCCGGGTGATCGAAGACGTGAGTACGGCGAGTAAGGTGTGGTCCAAACAACAGGATGGACGAACAGCCAACCCAGGTGAGTAATCCAAAGGTGAGCGTAATGTAGAAGCAGCGTGGTGAAATTGCGATGTGAAGAAAAGTGTTGGTGGTGGAGAACATGCAGAAGCAGAGGGGCTGCTCAAGAGGGCAGAGGATGGTTATTCCTGGGCCGGTGTCGGCGCTGCGGTCTAGAGGACCAGTCGCGAGTAGGGTCAGCCAATTTAGGCGGAGGAACATAATTGAGTTCCCAGTCCGGAACATCGATAGCCGGTAGGCCCAATTGTTCAAGCACTCCAGGGACATCAGCCGCACTGCGTATAGTAAACCGGTCAGAGCCCTTGCGGACCATCAAGGAGAAGGGAAAGCCCCACTGATACGGAATAGCGGCCTCACGTAGAGCAGAGGTAAGGGGACGCAAGGTCCGGCGATATTGCAAAGTTATGGGGGATAAAGCAGGAAATACCTGAATTGGATGGCCTTCCCATTCCAGGGAGCCAGCTCTACGGTACTCAGCGAGTATGGCATCCTTTACCACATACTCCGAAAAGCAGCAGACAACATCACGTGGAGGGCGATCGTCAGGTGGTCGAGGCCTCAGCGCTCGGTGGGCTCTGTCAAATTTGATCTCGGCATCCTCTGGCTGCCGAAGCAGCCGGTTAAAGATTGAGCTAATGACAGGTATTACATCCGAACTGGAAACCGACTCCGGGAGCCCGCAAATTCGTAAATTAGACCTACGGCCGCGATTGTCAAGATCCTAAATCTTTTGCATCAGCCGAGTAATTGTAGTAGCTTACATATGCAGTTGTCCTGAAATAGCATCAACCGTTGATCGGGTAATGAGAGCATCAGACTCCAGAGTGGAGACACGGTCTCCCATGTGTTGCAGGTCCTTCTTGATGTAGGAAAGATCAGCTTTTAATGGCGCGTGCGCCGCCGTGATGATAGAAATGAGGTCGGATTTAGTTGGTAAGTCCTTAAGTGTACTACGCCAGTTATCCTCGTCCGGATTAGATAAAGGATGCAAAGGATCTCGACCGGATTCAGACGGCAGGTCAGAAAATTGACTCCCAGGGCTGCCAGGCGGTGAGGCCTTCTGCATGGAGTCGCGGGAATCTGCATCCTGCAAGGTATGAAAAAACGACTTGACCGAGGCATGTCCTGGCTTGTCTTTCGGTGGAGGATGCTTCGGAGTAGCGGTGAGTTTGGTATGTTTCCCCTTTTGCCGAGGTTTAGTGCCAATGTAAGACAAATTAAGGCATTGGGTCCGTGGAGCAAAAGATTTATGCGTCCATCTTGTTCAGCTGCAGGCCACGCCCCCAATACCTCCCCATTTTGACTCCATTGACCTACCCATTGGTCCACCCATCACTTCCCTTAAGCACACCTTATGAGAATAAGTGCAAGCCTAGGATTACCTGCACTACTAAACATGTATACATACTAACACAAACTACCTCTAACTCCCAATCACATACATACATACACACACACATACACATTCTTTATCATGTTCCTCCTCTCCCTGTCCCCCTCCCAGGCACCACTAATCCTAAACCCACCGCAATGGAAGAAGGTGGCCTAATCTGATGAATCACATTTTCGTTTGCATCACAGGGATGGCTAGGTCTGTGTGCATTCCTTACCTTTATGTTCATTTTCATGTTCGCCCAAATACGAATGCACAAGTTTGCAGGATAGAAATTATAGCTTCTAAAAAGGAGAGCAGTTTATTTCAAATAAGAAAAAAACTGTTAGAAATGGTACAAATGTAAATAGGTGTAATATGTGTGAGGTTTACTTCACTGAGAGGGTGGTAGATACCGTATTTGCTCGATTATAAGACGAGGTTTTTTTCAGAGCAAATGCTCTGAAAAATACCCCTCGTCTTCTAATTGGGGTCGTCTTCTAATCAGACCTCAAATAGAGGTCTGATTATGAGACTAAGATCCAGATCCCCCGCACCGCTGCAGGGGACCTGGATCCTCCTGTCTCCCTCCCCCCCACACACACTTACTGGTGCTTCCTGCTGTATTGCCGGGGCAGCGGGTTGACGTCTACGCGATCCGCGTAGACAACGTCCGCTGCAGCCCGAAGGAGGTGTGGCTAGCAGCGGGGGTTGTCTGCGTCCATCGCGGATACCTTCCCCGACTGTCAGAGATCAGAGTTCCCCGCACCGGCCACTCTGCCCCATAATATGCCTTTTAACCCCCTAAATGCCAGAGTGGGATATAGGGGTATAAGGCATTTCTGGAGGCAGAGTGCTCTATACAATGCCTTTTAACTCCCTTAATGCCAGTCTGCCTCCTGGAATGCCTTATACCTCCCTATATGCCACTCTGCCCCATAATATGCATTTTAACCCCCTAAATGCCAGAATGGGATGTAGGGGTATAAGGCATTTCTGGAGGCAGAGTGGCACATAGGGGGTCAAAAGGCATACCATGGGGCACAGTGGCATATAGAGGGTTAAAAGGCATATCATGGGCCACAGTGCCATATTGGTGTGGCAAGCCTGGGGGCAGATGTGCGTAACTGGGGGACAGGTTGGAAAATACAAGGAAATAAAAACAAAAAAAATATTTTTCTCAATCATAGCTTTTATTTAAAAAAATAGTTTACATGAATTAACATTTACTGGTAAAACTTTTTTCCTTTAGGGTCGTCTTATATTCAGGCTTTTTCTTTTTTTCCTAAGTTAATATTCAGATTTTGGGGGGTCGTCTTATAATCGAGCAAATACGGTAAGTGGATGAATCAAAATGTGATAGGCACAAAGCTATCCTAAATCATAAAGATATTCACAGTATATTAAGCCTCTTGTGTAACTCTTTATAAAGGACAGTCTAAAACATCAAATCCATCTTTACCTTTGCCTCCCTGATACCTCTCTTTGAGGTCTGTCTTTCCCACTCAATGTCCCTCCTTTCTTGGAGCTCAGAATGTTTGCTAAGTGTGTTTCTATCCTAGTGCTCTAAACTAATAAGCATCACAATGCTATGCACATTAACAGTACAAAATGTGTTTTTAAAATAAATTGTGTAAATAACATACATTCTTCTTCTAAATGTCGACCACAAAGCTACAAAAAAGGTCTGGATAAATGCCTGTCCCCAGCTATGGCTATAACCATAACCCTTAAATGAAATGTGTCCCTCTGGCCATTTAAATTATGTTGAGAAAAGAGGGTGATACATTAATAGTTATTCAGTGATGTCAGCCTACATTTAGATAAAATGCAGCACTTTATCCAGCTATGCATTGTGGGTTTAAGTAAAGCCCCTTCCCTACAGATAATTTCTAGTGGTTGAGGACACTGAACTGCTGAATTAAAAGTATTCCTGCTGAAATTTGATATAAATCACTTCCATTTAACCCAGTGTGACCAGATACTGTATGACTTCAAACAATGTAAGACAGGATAGGAGTACCTATTATATAGCCCAGCAGTATTTATTTTCTCTAATCATTCTCTGTTAGAGAGTGGTATTCTAATCTTATTTGCTGCTATGACTGATACCCACCAATCAATCTTATACATTTTTATAAATGAGTAACATGGTATAAGTTTGGGATATGTTCAAAATCGGCAACAGATTATGTTAAGTACACCAGGTGACTATGATGAAACCTGGGGCCTGAGTCCCGATGACAGGGCAGCCCTGCAACTTTAAGGCCAGTGGCCATCTGGATGTTCATTTTTATGCTCACTTAGCGGGCGGTAAATGCACATCCTGCTGGAGAAGAAAATCTGGTGTGGGCCGCTTTCGGTCTGCAGCCCACCAGGCATTTTCCAGGCCTGATCAAACTATTCTGTGAGTGGCACACACATTTGCTGTGCAAGTATGGGGCAGGCAGTGATATCAAGCTCACCTTCTTTAAGGCAGAGGGGCTGCTTGTATATTCCAGTTTGTGTTAATTCCCTTTGGCAGCGAATAAGTCAAATGTGGCTTCATTATGAATTCAGTAAGTATTGATAAACCACTGAGGGAAGTAGTCAATTAGCATGTTTAACAAATGCTTGTTTTGTTAACATATCACATGCCCTAAGCGCTTTCTGTCTTATCCTCTCAAGAGACCTCCAGAGCAAGGCTGTAATCTCATCACTCTTTAATGCTTAAGGTAACTGTCCAGTCTTAATGGCATTGCGCAGGTCTTCAGGAATGGTGAAATAGTAAAATTATTTGTAGTGGTAGTGTTTGTCACAATATCACTTATAGAACATTCCCCACCATAGACTACCCCCACCACTTATTTCCCAGGAATGTGATTTAACCCCTTTAGTGTGGAAGAAAGCACTGTTTTGTTCTTTTGCATCCATCGCTCCAAGCGTTAATGGTACAGCAGCAGTTGCATACAATACTGTATTTTTACATAGTGCTTTTTACCTCCAGATTGGCCTGCTGAGCTATAAGAGCAGCACTTTGGAACAATCTCTCCTCCTCGGTGATGTTAAAATCCAGCACTTCCTCAGCTCAGCGGTTTCACAGTCCTATGTCTATAAATAAGTAGCCCCTAGCTTTGTCTCACGCAGAGTATGAAATACAATATTTTTATTTCATTACTACCTGCTTCTAACACTGTGTTTATCTAATACAAAGAAAAAATGTGGGGAATCAAGGACCAGATTGTGTAAATACACTGCTGTCTCTTGTGAATGAGGCAGTGTAGGAAGTCATTGTCAAGTTTTGATGACTTCAGGCAAAGTGCTATTATTATAGCGCTTTGGGTACTAATACATTCATACGATATATAGGGAAGTATGATAGAAATGGAGATAGATAGATAGATACAGATTACTGATTTTTTTGTCTAAGTGCTGTGCTTTTTGCTTTAGACATAACACAGAAAACTATGAAGAAAATGTGGCTGTAGAGCTAGTTAGGGCTTCCATCATGGGGGAAGGTCGAACCCCCTTGCTTGGCTGCAGGGAAGTAAAGCCCTGCGGGCCCCTAGCACCCAATGCTCAGACATGGCATGTGAAGACCTTGTGTCTAAGTATTTTACCGCTTGTGTGTGTATATTAGTATGTGTGTGTAAGTGTGTTAACTGTGCATGTATAAGTATGATAATGTGTGTGTAGATCCTGTATGTGTGTGCATAAGTATGTTTGTGTATATGTATGTTAGGTTGTGTGTGTGAGTAAGTTTGTATGTTACTGTGTGTGTGTATATGTTAGTGTGTGTAAAAATATGTTACTGTTTGTATGTGTAAGGGTTTTTGTATGTTATTGTGTGAGTTACTGAGCATGATCTTATTGTGAGTTCGTGTGTCAGTGTAGGGTGTTGAAGTGTCAGGGGGATGAGCCTAGGGTAAGTTGCACCCAGGAGGGCAAAAGGAGGAGCAGGAGAAAGAATGTCTGTGTGAGTGTAACTGTACAGTGGTAGAGTGAGTGGGTGTTAAAGCAAGTTTGCGTGTTATAGGGGCCTTGAAGAACTAATGCACCCAGACATCACTAACCCTAGGCTTGCCCCTGTTCTCATAAAGTGTGTTTATGAGAGGATCTTAAGGCAGAGTGATGGGCAGAGTAATGAGAGGGACAATGGGACGGCATGGGGCAGGCTGATGGGAGGGGCATAGGGGCAAAGGCGTTAAGCATCCCCTGATACTGGCCCTGGTGACACAATTTTTATGTAAATATGAAGCTCTCAAATTAAAATATGAACCAGCAAAGTCAGCTTATTTAAGGTCTTTGTAAACTGTTTAGTTTTGGGGAAAAAAACTGCATATAATTTGATATATTTTCGATGTGTGATTCCAATAATTCAACACTCTCAATTCAGTTCTCCTTCAGATAATCTATGACTGCAGGGTTTTCCTACTCCTAAACTAGAGACTTATCTATTAATAAACCTTCTCCTGAAATAATCCTTAGCTTGAGCTCCCAGGGAGGGGGTTTATTAAAAGACAGACATAGCAGACAGCAGCCGCAGGCTAATAACCCTTGTGTCACTCTGGCCGCTGTGCAGAATTCATCCTGTAACAGACTGTCTGAGTTACTGAAGTCGCTGATTCTGCTGGAAATAATGGAGGTATTTTTCCTCCGTCACTGTCCCTGTGGCCAGTTTAGATGATACGGGGAAAACTGATCGGGATGCTGCAGTGATATTGGATCACTTATGGGGTGTCTTTGTTCCTTAGTTGGGGGAAGTAGCTGTGCTTTAAAGTGTTAAAAGTCATCAGCCACATACACAAAGATCTACAGCTTACAGAGTGCAGAGAATGTAACAAAGCACTTCAGGGGCATTTTAATCAAAGAAAAAATCTTCAATACACACAGATGAGACTGAGCAACAGACATAAAAAGTACGAAACATAATCCCCGCCCTAGAGAGTCTCTGATTCAAGTGATATTTTATAATCCAATTATAAGGAAGGCACGAGGAGGCTCAGTAACAGAAGTCAGAAAATATGTCAACTAATTACACTGTCTGATTGGCAATTTTGAGTTTTATATAATACAGCAGAATAGAAAGCAGTAACCGGAGGGGGGGGTTGTGTATTGAATCATCAGTACATGAAGAGTGTATACGGTTCTCTCTATGTCATCTCATATTGTGACTTTTGTAGAGGGTCTTGTTATAGATATTCCTAGGGGGCAGGGCCTTAGCAAGGCATTTTATGTGACCTTGATAGCTATTTATGTAAACTGTATATGTACATATTTTCAAATGTTGATATATACATTTTTTTTAATTAAAGCTGTGTTTAAAATATTCCTTAAAAAGGATGTGTGGAAGATTCATGTTTTATATACCTATATTTTGCATTTATTTATCTTTTGATATACTCGATTTTTTGTTGTAATGGTGCTAAATTGTTAATTACCGTAATATACATTTTCTGTGAGTATTCAGTGTGGATACAAACAGATAACAGTTTCATTGTCCTTAAGAAGGAGGACATCAAGGGAGGAAAGTGGGACATTTGGGAGATTATATATATATAATAAAATAGTTGTTGTGAAGAGTTGTATATGTAGAGGGTGTTTATTCCGAGAGGTCTTTAAGTACAAAAGAACTGTAGATAAATCTAATCTTAGTTGGAAGAAGAAAAAAAAAACCATACAGTTCATAGCACATTTCCAGGTGGTGATGAGCCATTGAATTCTCTGGTATACGGGCCCTCCAGGCTTTCTGCCTCTCTTTACCTCCCACACCACCTCTTTACCTCCTAGCTGTCTGTATGAGATCCAAGCAGGCAGAAGATCATTGCAAGTGACACCTTATCTCTGACACATCTTGAGGCCATGATTTTAATTGGGACCTGGGGAATGACAAATTATACTCACTATTCTAATTAACCATTTAATTCCCTCATTGGTCCTTAATACCTGTAACACTTAATCCATAGTGCTAGGAGTCACCTAGGAATTATATTAAGTATGTGAGTAAAAGCAGTAGGGAAATGATGGAGCATAACTTTGTCTTCTTATTACCTTTTCCATCTGTGTGTTCTTTAAGATGTTTATACAACTGGCTATGCCCCAATTCTCCTCTCAGCCCAGCGGCACCAAAGGTTTTATAAGCTGCATTGATTTACATGTATTTAGCATTTTAACATGTCTGTCTCAAAGCAGTGCTAAAAAGGCCCCAGTAACATCAAGCTGAGTGAATGTGTGCAAAGATCTGCCAGCAGGAGCTGCGCTTGTAGCCTGTATCACCCTGCTTACCCGCACCCTCAGTGAAAATCATTCATTACTCTGTGCTCCTACCCCTAGGGCAAGTATACTTCTCCTTGAAACACATTGTCCTTCAAGAACGAACTTTCCCATCACCTTGCTATACCTTTCATATACATCAACATGAAGCTATTTAGATATGTTTTTTCTTTTAAGAAAACAACAGATGGACTATTTATTTGGGGCGTGATTAAACATCCAATATACCAATATATCTTTTATATGTCATTAAGTCAAATGCACTAATATTTATAGAAAGACGAACACATGGTGCTAACATATAAGCTCTGATTGGAGGAAGCTTGTTTGGATTCTTTTTTTCTTTTATCAGAAATCCTCCAAGTAATTAATCCACGTCATTTTACATCTTAAACTGTCTGACCTTTAATCTCTATTGTTCATATCAGGAGCTTTAAACTAGCTTGTGGAAAAGAAAACACTTGAAAACTATAGTTGCCCCCTGCCCCCCCAGTTATGCACATCTGCCCCCAGGCTTTCCACTCTGCCCCAGAAATGCATTACACCCTCTATATGCCACTTTGCCCCATGATATGCCTTTTAACCCTCTAAATACCACTGTGCCCCATGATATGACTTTTAACCCTCTAAATGCCACTGTGCCCCATGATATGCCTTTTGACCCCCTATGTGCCACTCTGCCTCCAGAAATGCCTTATACCCCTATATGCCACTCTGGCATTTAGGGGGTTAAAAGGCATATTATGGGGCATATAGGGAGGCATTTCAGGAGGCAGAGTGGCGTATAGAGTGTTAAAAGGCATTTTTGGAGGCAGAGTGGCATTAAGGGGGTTAAAAGGCATATCATAGAGCACTCTGCCTACAGAAATGCCTTATGCCCCCCATTTACCCCCCCTCCAAACTTGCCGGTGCTTCTGTGTAGGAAGCCCTAGGGAGGGTGCCAGGTAAATACAGGTGGAGACCGGTATGCAGGTAGAAGACAGAAGTACTGGAGCCGGGCCTGGTACACAAAGGGTCAATCTCAAAATAGCCGGGTCTGGTACACGAAGGGTCAATCTCAGTATAGCCAGGCCTGGTACACGAAGGGTCAATCTCAGAATAGCCGGGTCTGGTACACAAAGGGTCAATCTCAGAATAGCCGGGTCTGGTACACAAAGGGTCAATCTCAGAATAGCCGGGTCTGGTACACAAAGGGTCAATACACGAATAAAGGAGCAAGGCACGAAGGTCCAGACAGCACAATAACAGCACTGAATGAGTGTCAGTGCTCAGTTTTTGAATTGCCCACCAGTGGACTTCACGCCTACGTGCGTGACGTCACTCGGGCATGTTCCCCGCCGCCCTTGTCGGGGAACGCATAAAGTTATGCCAGAGGGCGCGCGCGTCTAGTAGACGGTGTGCCGCGAGTAAAGGAGGCGGAAGGCGTGTCACGAGTGAAGGGGGCGCCGGACGCGACGCGGGACCTGCTGCTACGGACGAGCGGGTGTCCCTAGTGTGTAGTCAGGGCAGCAGGCAGACGTGTACGCAATTCGAAACGCGTAGACGTCTACCCACTGCCCCGACTACACACCAGGGAGTCAGAAACACCGGTAAGTTTTTTTTGGGGGGGAGTGTTTAATGGGGGGCATAAGACAGGAGGATCCAGGTCCCCTGCAGCGCTGCGGGGGATCTGGATCTTAGTCTCATAGTCAGACCTCTTTTTGAGGTCTGATTTTAAGATGACCCCGATTATAAGACGAGGGGTATTTTTCAGAGCATTTGCTCTGAAAAAAATCTCGTCCTATAATCAAGCAAATACGGTAATTGCAAATGCCATGGGAGACAATAAAAAGTGCCGACAATTATTAAGAGCATTGCATATGGTGGTGGTAAATGTGAGTTGTTTGAGTGTGTGAAAGGAGGGAAGCATGAGTGAAGGATCATATTAAAATAAATATAAAAGGAAAACTTTAGTAAAGCAGAATACAATCAAGGGAGTCAACAATCTGCATTGTTTGGTGGTAAATAATAATACTCCCAAGGACACAAAAAACATTTCAGTGTGTCACCAACATCACTGAACCAAAATCAGTTATGCATGCATATAGTCATGTGAAAAAGAAAGTACACCTTCTTTGAATTCTATGATTTTACACATCAAGACATAATAACAATCATCTGTTCATATTACACTATGTCATGTTTAAACTAAAATAAAACCACAATGGAGAAGAGATGTGTGAACAACTAAGTACACGCTTACTGTGGCTATGCATAAACAAATGCCTACAAACCTCAATGAACAGAAGCAACGTTATAAAGAAGAGTGGGGCAAAATCCCTTTGTAAAGACGTGAGAGACTGATAAAGTCATACAGAAAACTTCAAATTACTTCAAGTTATTGCTGCTTAAGGTGGTTCTACAAGCTATTGAATCATAAGATATACTTTTTTTTTACACACGGCTTCTCCATTTTGACTTTATTTTTGTTGAATAACTCAGTACATGGTGTAATATGCCCTTTGTTGTTGTTCATCTGAGGTTGTACTTACCTAATTGTTAGACCTGCTAAGGAACAGATGATTGTTATTATGTATTGATACTGTCTGTAAACACATAGAATTCAAAGAGGGTGTACTTTCTTTTTCACACAACTGTATTTGTTGCTGGATTTTAACTTGGGAGACCCCTTTCTTTAAATGAGAAACATCTGGCTGCAATTTCCATGTCATAACAACTAAAATAGGAGTAAAACTTCCCACTCAATGTGCAAATAAATTTCATCATCAACACAGAAACTAGAATACATTTGGTAAACCTATTTGAATTGCAAAGATTTTTTTTTTAAAAAAAACATGACAGGTTGGGTTGAAACCAAGGTAATGCTGATGAAGCCGGATCTTTTATCCCAACTGTTTATCAATACGTAACCAGAGAGGTTACACAGAGAAGGTTTGGAGAGGGTGTACTTTCATATAAGGGAGGTGATAAATGCCATTGTAATTATTCTTCAGAAACTAGACCAAGCTGTCCATTCAAATGCATGGTACATTTCTCATAAAGCTAATGTGTTTTTGGCATTAGTTAAAATGCTGTTTGAAAGCAAAAACCTTGGAAATAGAAGAGGAAAATTGCTTTAGTAAGAGAGATGTAATCATAAAGATCTGATTCCAAATTCTGTTTCTCCGTCCTAATTCTGTTTAATGATGTTTCACAGGTCTCAGTCACCTGTGCATTACATTAGTTTTTATTTTTGTATTTAATTTTTTTTCCTGGAGGCTGATCTCCACCGGTCATGTTCTGTTAGTTTGCTCTTTATTCCGTGGTCTGTGGGTTTGGCAGCATGATGTATACCCTGTACACCTTCACTACATGCAAGTAAGATTTTTTTGTATTCTGGACCTAAAAAACAAAAATTTTGCTCTCTCCCAAGCAGCCATCAAGTTCATGCTGAGAACTACTGCACTTTTTTTATTTTTTTTACAAGGAAAACAGGAAAAAAAACTGTGTAATCCATTTTACACATATATGGAAGCTATGACCAAAATCTCTACTACCACACTATAGCAGATTTTAGCAGAATTCCAGTTGCACCTTTTGTGATCTACTGATTTACTTGAAGTGAAGACATTCCAGCTCAGTTATCCATGCTTACAAACCTGAACTTTAGACCATTTACCTTTTCCCAGCACCCAATAAGCTGTTCATTTCATAACTGCTGTTCACATCCATAACTGTGTTAAATAGTTGGGGTTCTTCGTAGCGAGTTGAGCTGCTATTTGTAACCCTAGGTATTGTGTGAAGCTTAGTTTTCCTTGGGGTAAAATAATAGCCATATCTTTTATGAGATTAGATACATCATGATGTTTGATTCTATGAATCCTATGTGCTTGATGAATTGGCGTAATAGAATACATCCATACTGTCCTATCGATTGTATACATAAACCATTAAACATGGGGAGCCATAGGACAAAAAAAAGGATAATGAAAAGATAATCTTAATTTTTCTTACTTATCCATGCAGCACAAGATGGAACACACATATTGTGTTTTCATATAGTGGAGAGTTTAAATGTCCAGGGAGTATGTGTTCCTCCTGTCCCTTGCATATGCAAAGAGCTCATTTTGACTCTGGCTGTGATGTTTGCTATTTCCCTCTAGACTGTAAGCTCGTTTGAGCAGGGCCCTCCTCACCTGTTGTCTCTGTTAGTCAATTTGTTATGTTACATACTACTTGTTATGTTCTGTCTGATCTACCATTACTGACCTTGTTTCATTACTACCTTGCCTACAATAACAATTAGTGCATTATGGGTCCAGTCTATGATCTAGCATACATTTACACTTGCAGAAAAAATTTACATGGTTCTATTGATGCCAGGTACCCGTATTCTTATTACCTAATTAAATATTTGGCCAATAAATGGTGAAACGCTGTGGGCCATATGGGCCACGAGTCACTTTTATGTTTTCAGCTGCAAAGATGAGCTTTCCATTAAAGCTCAACACGTCAGGGCAACACTTTACACGTACAGGTCTGCAGCATGTGTATATGACTGATACGTCAACCCTACAATATATTCAAGTTGGGAGTCAGCATCAAGTTTAGTAAATCCTCCCTAATTGCATGGGTCTGCCTCCACTCACATTAAAGTAATACTTTTACCTTTAATCTAGAAATGGAGTTGATAGGAATTAAGGTCTTTTCTAATATAAATAACATTCCATATCTGTATTGCTTTCCTTCTCAAAAGACAAATTACACTCCTGAATCACCCGGAAACCATGCACTGAGGAAGGGAACCAAAGCCTAAAAGTAAACATTTGTATAAGTTGAAAGGTTTCACTTATTCATAGGCTGAGAGAGAGAGAGAGAGAGAGAGAGAGAGAGATGTAACAGAGCACCGGGATGACTGATCAGCACAGAAGGGCTGCAAGAACTATGGTCATATTTTTAATGCTTGTATAATGCAGAGAAAAATTTATTTTCTTTTGGGTAAACAACCACAATTCTTTTCTTTGCTGTTACATTAACATAAAACATGACTGCTGATCTAGAGCATGCCAGCTTGGGGAGACAGTCCACTGTGCAGTTCATGGCACCCTCTGGAGTAGGTGTTATGGTTAAGTGGTGCTTGCTGGACAAGCCCTGCAGGTTGTTACTTGGCTATCTGTTTACACTGGTTGGGAATCTGATAAACATATGACCATTGCGTTTACACACAATATTGTGTCCTGTTTGTTCCTGATAAGTTATGGGGAAGTTAATTTAGAAGAACGGCTGGGCGTATATATACAGTATAAATGCATGTGATGAAGAGCATAACTCTTCTTGTAGTGGCAAATGAAGCTTACTAGGGTTGGCCCTTGATAATACATATTAAAGTGTGGTAGTTTAAATGTTTTTACATACAAACACAATAATTATGTGACCAACACACACTGGATAAGTTATGGGGGTCTTCATTTACAATAATTTTTTTGTAGACATATTAAAATGGTCGAGATTATCACTTTCATGAGGGGTTTGATGCCATGTTCAGAATAACATGTGGTTCTGGTGCTTAGTTCCAAAGGTAGTTTTAACTCTATAATAACCAACTGAATAGTCTAATCAGCAGAAGTGGTTCATCGGTAATAAGGCAATTTTTCATGTTATCACTTTTTAAACATATTCTAATGCTGCAATATACATTTTTGTTTCTGTAAGCACATCTAATTAAATAGGATGTATGATTGCCCTAAACATAATAAATGTAAAGAATTAAAAAAATAAAATAAAAAAAATCGCTGGTTTTACAGAGTGGGACAGACTCTTCCAGCAGTAAAACAGCAGTTACATAGCAAATGGGATGTAGTTAAATTATATGTTTTTTTACAGCCAAGTTGAGTCAAGCTGATACATTGGGGTGATTTCTAATAGTGTATCGAGCCCAAATGTGTGTCTAAGTAATGCAAATTAGATCTTGCGACAACTTTAACTAATAAAATCAGTTGGGTTTAGCAGATAAGACACAAATGTACAGACCTGCTAAACCTGTCCAATTTATGTGTCTAGTTTAAAAAAAATAGAAAAACCTCTGGCATATTTGGCAGTATCGCAATGAAATGTATAAAGGCAGGACACCTGCCCTAATACACTTGAATCTAGATGTAGCGCAATCGTGGAACATCGCGAGCAGTGCATCTCTCCTATAGTATGCGTTTGTTGCATAATTCACTCAAGGGTTAAACTGGCAGCAAATTTGGAGAACCAAGGCGCCAGCTTTTAAGAGAAATGTGGAGATTGATTGTGCTGACATGAAGAGCAGCTGTGGTTTTGGGACACAGCCCAGCCTGACAATATTTAGCCAATTAACTCTGCATTAACTGGGCCTAGACTGATTCAAACTCTGCCTTGTAAAAGGCTCAGGTTCTCTTGTACCAATATCAGGACGCATTGTATAGGCGTAGGTTGTTAATTGGAGTACATCTTTCGAAGCCAAATACTTTGTATATCAGCAACACAACAGTCTTTCCAAAAGCACTGATAGGCAACAAGTGTTGAAGGGATGCAGAAAAAAATAGAAAGGGCTTAATGGTATACAATATAATATATTAATATACCTCCCAAATGTAATCCTGAACTAAAATGCACTGTAATGAGCGGCCCTTTTTTAAAGGGCTAATTAGGAGCTGCATGTTATAAAACAGGATCAGATTGCACTGGCCTCATTTTAAGATGATAGTATGAGGCAGTATCTCCAGATGACCAGCATTTGTATGGCTGACATCTATTTAACGCCTCTGTCTCAGCTGCTAATCAAATTGGCCACTGCTCAGGAAGCAGAGATTAGAAGCACACTTTTGAAATGGAGGCATTTAAGGATCCTTCTTAAGCCGGTAATAATGTAATAATGCTTTAGTACCGCTGAGCAATTTCCCAGTGTTTTTTCAATAGTCATTAGCAAAGACTTTCTGGAAGGCTTGGCCAAAAAAGCTTTCTCCGTTTCCTTCAATGCTGCTCCACCTGTCAACATCCCAAACCCCACTGCATAATGCTACAGCCTGACTTATGTGGCCTGGCAGAGCTCAACCACTATGCAGGAGACAACAGGACTCATTCCTGGCACCGTATGGGCAGATGTCTGAGGGTAAACTCGAGTGATCCTGGTCTCGTGGCTATGATTTAATAGTTTATCAAACCAAAATGCACTCATGGTATGTGCAGTTGTTTAGATGTATGAGACTTTGGAGGGGGCCATGGAAGAAGTGATTGCATATGACAGCTGATAAAAAATTGCTCATACAATAATTTATTTTCATTGCCCCCCCATACATCTTTTTTATAACCTTATGCTTTTGACATTTTTCTCTCAATTTCAGGTGCCAGTCAGATGTTAAATCAGCCCACTGATGCAGTGTTTGTGTTGGCAAAATATTCCATAAATAAATAAAGACTATGTCTGTAGCCAGAATCCCATGGATGGGTGGCCAAAACTACGACGCGACTAGCCAGCCCTAAAAAGAACAGCCACCAAGCAGATGTTATCCTACTTACTTTATAATCGAGGATTATTTGGAATCATGTACCTTTTTTAATATATTACATAATGAGGGAATAAAAGATAAGTTTGTAACTTCTAACGTGCTAGATGTAGCTGAATTGTTTTAAGTTCTTTTCCTGTCTTCTCTCAGCTATATTAGAATAGGCAGGGGAATGGTCAGATAAACGTCAATTATATTATAATTATATCATATGTACATAGAGAGCAATAACACAAATCCTTGAACCTTGATCAGGTTTCATGTGAACCAAACATGAGCCTGTGTGGGGGGCTGTAAGACGTGGATGTGATCATCCTTGATATGAAGAAGGTTTTTAATGCTTGGCGTCCCACACACAACGCATGGCTCAAGAGGAGGGGGTGGGGTGCGTACACCAAATTATACAATGACCCAGCAAACGGTTTAATTAGGTTTTTTTGCCCACAAATCGGGAGCCCAATTTCTATCTGTTTTATTAAAAGCAAACTCTGTGGTTTGGCAAGAGCTTGACTGTGGGTGGGAACTGAAACAACAAACAAAGGAAAGCTCCCAGAGCAAAGACTAGACGCGGACACACAGATACTGTACACGCACCAACACACACACATACAAATGCCAACAGAAAGAGAGCGAGACATATGTGCAGCGGAACACACAGAAGAAAAAGAAAAGCCCACACTGTCATGTGTATCACATAATCACACACAGGGATAAACAGGAAAGGACTCAGTGTATCTGTGCACATTTTAAAAAATGTATATATACTGAAATATGCTATATAAAGGGTAGGAGACTTGTGATTCGTTTTTTGTTATATAATTCTAACCATGACGGTAGCTCAATGGAAGCCTTATATTTTTGCCCCTGTTGCACCCAGTGATTATTTATTCTATTCTGTTACCCTTCCTCCCTGGTATATCCTATTAATATCCTATTATTATTTCATATATCATTCAGAGGAGGAAAACACTTCTAACCAAACAAAAACAGTGCAATGGGATATTAGGCCTCTAAAAATGCTATAAGGGACACATTTACATTGAGTACCTTCTCTGGGAATAAAAGTTTGCACGTTTGAGGAATTCTAAAGCCTCTGTAACATATTTGAGATTTGAAATATCCACATGCAATAGAGCGTGTGGATTTCAACTCCCAAACTCGTCTTTTACATGTTTCTTGTTCAATTATGGAGCTGATGTTCCTGGCATGTTCTGACCGAGCCTGATCTGGATTTCAGGAAAGCTGAGAGATCTGTAACCAGTGGCATTGGGGCCCTCATAAGTGTGAGGGCTGTGCTGTTCATTCCCCATCATTTTCAGCTAGAGGATAGCCAAGGATTCTGGACTTAACGTTCGTCTTCAGCCTGAGATCAATTTCCTGTGAATCACATTTTCCACCTTCTGCCTTTCTGCTCTGACATTAAGTGGTGTTTGTCAAATTCTAGAGCTAGTCAATGCACAGGCTTTTTTTTCTTTTTTTGAAAGTGTCCCTCTCAGTAGGATGTGAATGAATGAAAAAAAATAGCTAAGAAGGAAGATCAGGGATGTGTATCCTTGACAACAGAAATGATTCACTGTTTTTCTCCCCGAAATGAATGATTTTGGATAGTGTAAATCTCTGGTGGGACATTCCAGGTACTGACCACTAGATGCTGCTGTAGCCTTGAATTGTAGATTGTCTATGAGTTCATTGTACATGATGCTTGCAATAATGCACTCTTCTCAAATTTTCATCTAGATTATCCCAGCTGGGTCAGACTTTGTGTGGGGCCACTCAACACATTCTATCACATACAAACAATAACCCCTTAACCATTTATGCAAAGCACTGTCTGTGGATGAGAATATATTTTTCTTCTTTAGCTCATATATTACTGTCTATTTTTCCAAGCAGGGAATAAATCATTGCAGGCCAGATAATTTGCATCTTCCATGCAAGTCTGATAGACTTCTACACAAATAGGAGGAAAGGAAGATGTCTATAATGTATTGCGAAAGGATCAATAACATTAACTTTCCAAAGACCAGATATTGGCATAAATGAGGATGCATGAGTACAAGTCTCAATACAAGGCATTCCGTCTCAGCCCTTTGTAGCGGTGGCTGTGCTGCCCAATTAGAAAATCCAAACAAAAGAACTTGCTTACACAAGTCTAACAGCAAGGAACGATGCAACATGAGATTATGTAAGGCTACCTTTCTGAAGTCAGGAGTACATTGCTAAATTACTCTCGAGCAAGGATAGCGTAAAAGTTTAAAAGTTTTGAAATACACATTGACTTTGTGATTTGGTCTGTCTGAGATCGAAGGCTGGTGTGAGCACATAAAGCAAGGTTTTCCCCGGTGAAATAATCTGTTTTAGGCCGACTAGTTTAGGCTGATAGGTCATGACGGTCAGCAGCCCCACTGCCGCATACAGGACTGTGACACAGAGGGGGCGTCTAGTGGTGCTAATGTGGGTCAGGCATTGCCGAAGGTAATCACAGCCATCACTTTCAGTCCCTGTGATTCAAGTTGAGTATATGTTACGTTTATAATGCCAAATTGTTTATTATGCCAATACCACTTTTCATATTTTGCTACCATAGTAAATATAGTTGATATTATGTTCCCCTTATGTGTTATTGAACAAAGCGCATAATTTGATTACCTTCTGCGTGGGTATTACATCATATGACTACATGTCTACAAGTGTAAAAGGTAAGTGCACTGTTGCAGGATGGCGATATTACATTATTAGGTCACCACTGATATAGAATTAAACATAGCCTTGCAGGGTAGTTTGCTGGGGTCCTAAACATATTTAAAATGAAACCAGGTGATTAGTATTATACTAAGATATTTTGAATATCATAACATTAATTAATTTCATCACAGCCTTCTATTGCTCTCCTGCCTGGTAAAGTCATTCTACAAAATTATTTATGAAGCAATAATGTGGAGAAGATAATTGCAATTTCAGCAACATGCAGGGTTTCATGTTAGAATATACTTATCATTACAGAATTTACCCAAACTGACCTTTAAATCAAAGTGAATGTTTAATACCGGTTGCGCTTAACCATAAATACAACACTACAAATTGTGGGTGATGGATTCTTTTCAGCGCTTAATTCTAAGACATGAGAGTTACTTTAAAGGAATAATGAATTATTCCCTGCCCATTCAGTCCAGCTGAAAATTCGGGGGGGATTTAAGGGAACAAAATGTGTTGCCTGGTGCCCACATTCACTCTCTCACTCACTCTTTCTTATTCTGTTTCGCTCTCTCTCTCACGCTCTCTAAATGTTTCCCTTCTTTCTCTGCTGACCACTTCTGCTTCTACATCATCTTCTATCTTTTATGTTCTCTTCTATCTTCAATCTGCTATCTCCAATCTTTTATCTTCATCCCCATCTCCGCAGACATAACACGGCAGGATTCTCCTATCAGGGGAGAGGACATCACCAAAATTGCCGTCATTTTGCCCTAAGGTGAACTCAGGGCAATGTAGCAGCGGTTTCGGTGATGCTCTCTACCCTGATTAGAGTGAACAAGAATGAGAGTGTTAGTGAATGTGAGGCCACAAATTTCAGATTACATTTCCTTTTTTGCTTAGTTTTCATCTGACTCGTAGGGGGTCTGGCCTCATTTTCATGGCTTTATACAAAAATGTGTTACATTTTTCTTACAAACCCGAATGCAAAAGTCTAAAAGTGACCACTGCAATTGAAATAAGTAAACAGTGGGATAAAAGATAGTCTAATTTAATATAAAATATCTATAAGTTTCAGCAAGTCTTTGTTCCCGCAAGAGCTTCATTAATTTTATATTGTTTTCCTGTACAGCTGGCATTTGGAGAAAACAAATTAAACATCCATATGTGGCTGATTTAACATGTATTTTGATTTTTAGTGTCTGTTGTTTAAGTATGAAAATACATTTACAAAAGTGATTTGTATCATATGAAACTCGTTTAACTGCTTGTCAATTATCCTTTTTAGCTCAATCGAGTAGACCAAGAGGATGGTGTCTAATAAGATGAGACCCATAATCCTTTGTATCTTATGCAATAACACAATTGAAGGCAGGAAGAAGTGAGATTTACATGTTTAGGTTTTGTGGTTTCCATCTTCCATTGAGAAGACTACGTGCATTTATAATAAGGTGGTTTGATGGTGGGAGAGTGGCAATGACAGATCACTGTGGGTTTTGGTAAGGGTGACAATGATGGCTGTGTGGTTCATCATGAGAGACAGCTGTATATTTCAGCAGTCAGGGTAGTGACTAGGAGCAATCTTTCTGTGAGAAGGCAACCAAATGACAGCTGTTTTTTACATATGCAGTGACTGACAGCTATGCATTGCACTGGAATTAATGAAGTGCTGCATATTTTACTGGCAATGATTGACAGCTGAGCATTTCAGTGGCAGTGAATGTCAGCTGCCAGTGCACGACTAGTGTAGTGACAGAGAGCTGTACATTTTAAAGGACACTGACTGAGATGAGTGAGCATCACATGCAGTGACTAACAACACTGGGTATCAGAAGCAGTGAGGAACATCTTTGTGGTTTCACGCCAATTCATTTTGAGGGCAGTGACTGACAGCTCTGCAGTTAAAGAATGGTAACCTAAAAAGTTCAGGAGCATTGAATGACACCTACGTCTATCAATAGCATTGACTGACATCTGTGAGATTTAAGGGCAGTCAGTGACAGCTGTTTATTTGGGGGGAGTTAATGACAGATGAATGTGTGTTTCAGGGGCATTTCAGGAGCAGCAGCTGACAGCTGTGGGCATCAGAACAGTAGTCGGCAGCTGTGCTTATTGACTCCTGTGATTTAGACAGGTATGCATTTGAGAGGGTAGTAGCTGGAACTGTCCAGTCAAGGGCACAAACTGTGACAATTCATCTTCGTAGAAGTAGTCACTGTACATTTCATTTATACTGGCAGCAGGGACCTTTATGAGTAGGCAGATAGGTGAGACTCTTACATACAGTTACTGGTAAGTGTGTGTATCCATGGCAGTGATTTGTAGCTGTACTTTCAGTAATATTGACTGACACTTGTATTTTTGCGTAATTTGCGGTGCATGACAACATTCTGTTAGAGCAAACATTGTAGTGCAGGCTTTTCTTAAAGTCTTTTAAAGAGGTAAACTAACCCTGTCTTAGCCCCACCACTTTATGATTGAATCATATGGGAATCTATAATTTTTGTGTACTTAGTTGGTGTACATGCACTTCACGAATGGCACAAATGCACTTCACTGGGTGGATTTTCGAGTACCTCTTTCACGTATTTTTGGCTGGAAATTTTTAGGGGTTCTGGGACTTTAAGGCGCTACCCCACACACATTCCTTGCTCAGTTGTCTAGATTGTTCCTGCAACACAGCGTTCTTGTTCGTTTGCTCCGTGCCTGTCCCTGAGTCCTGCACCAGTACCCTTCCCTATTCCTTTTCCCCAGCCTATTCATTACCGGTTCTGACCTTGGTTTTCTATATTGACTTTGTCTGTGTATTAACCATTGGTACCCTGCTTGGATTGATTAACCGTTGCTGACCCTGCCTGCCTTCTGACTATGCTGCACCTGTGGCGATTAACTGTTGCTGACCAGGCCTGCCTTCTGACTATACTGCACCTGTACCAATTAACTGTTGCTGACCTGGCCTGCCTTCTGACTACACTGCACCTGTACTGATTAACCATTGCTGACAAGGCCTGCCTTCTGACTACGCTGCACCTTTACCGATTAACCGTTGCTCAATTGGGTTTAGGTCTGGAGACATGCTTGGCCAGTCCATCACCTTTACCCTCAGCTTCTTTAGCAAGGCAGTGGTCGTCTTGGAGGTGTGTTTGGGGTCATTATCATGTTGGAAAACTGCCCTGCGGCCCAGTCTCCGAAAGGAGGGGGTCATGCTCTGCTTCAGTATGTCACAGCACATGCTGGTGTTCATGGTTCCCTCAATGAACTGTAGCTCCCCAGTGCCGGCAGCACTCATGCAGGCCCAGACCATGACACTCCCACCACCATGCTTGACTGTAGGCTTCCTTCTGGGACGACAGCCATGCAGACAAATTTGATGCATTGTGCGGCGTATGTTCTGAGCACCGACCGGCTGACTCCCCACCCCTTTACCCTCTGCAGCAATGCTGGTAGCACTCATATGTCTATTTCCCTCTGGATATGACGCAGAGCACGTGCACTCAACTTCTTTGGTCGACCGTGGTGAGGCCTGTTCTGAGTGGAACCTGTTCTGTAAAACCGCTGTATGGTCTTGACCACCGTTCTGCAGCTCAGTTTCAGGGTCTTGGTAGTCTTCTTATAGCCTAAGCCATCTTTATGTAGAGCAACAATTCTTTTTTTCAGATTCTCACAGAGTTCTTTGCCATGAGGTGCAATGTTGAACTTCCAGTGACTAGTATGAGAGCGATTACCTCAAATTTAACACACCTGCTCCCCATTCACACCTGAGACTTTGTAACACTAATGAGTCACATGACACCGGGGAGGGGAAATGGCTAATTGGGCCCAATTTGGACATTTCCACTTAGGGGTGTACATTAATGGCTGTGTGTTGACTTATTTTGAGGGGACAAGAAATTTACACTGTTATACAGGCTGTACACTAACTACTTTACATTGTAGCATAATTTCTGCAGTGCTGTCACATGAAAAGGTATAATAATATATTTACGAAAATGCGAGGGGTGTACTCACTTTTGTGAGATACTGTATATCACAGCAGTGTAAAATAGGGAAGAGTCTGCTCATGGTTGTGTGACCCTGAGACTCTGAGATTGGGACAAAAGCACTGAGATTCATGGTCAAACCCCAGAGTCTTCATGTTGTGAGATAGGTCAAGGGACAAGTGCCCGTCTTCATTCAAACCAGGCAAACAGCAGTAAGTTTGTGCAAGATGACACAGGGTTTATTAGAAAGGTTGCAAAGACAAACGAAATATAACAACACAGCAACAAAAGAAAACCTTGCCTGTCCGGCACTTACTATACAAGGGATGTCCCTCACTACCAGCTGGAGAGCTTCTCTCTGCCAACTTAACACAATACGTCCAGCAACCTTTACTCACTTTACTCCAATGTCTCTCCCACAGACAGGCTTTCTGTGTCCTCAGCCAGAGAGCTATCTACCCTCCTGGCTTCCCTTTTATATCCGCCCTCTCATTCACCTAAATTAATCACCTAGCAGGTGGAAGACTCTGCTGTTACTTCACATAGGAAAGGAACCTAGGAGAAACATACCTCCCTTCCACCACCAATCCTACATGAATGTCACAATGTTTTTTGAGACCATGATCTTAATAGGGCTGTTCCAGCTACACTGCTGAATTTTTGAACATGCATTATTTAATAAGAAGTAAATTTGCATATATATTTATATTGCAGTTGTTTAAAAGTGTAAGCAAGTGTAAGATGAGGGCATGAAAGTTAACTGAACACTTGCATGTCCTCATCTGAAATTTAGCTAAAAATATATAAACTCTTAAAATATATATTTAATGCAATAAAAGAAAAAAAGTGTACCAGTGTCTAATAAAGTAAGCTTTGAGCGGTATAGAGCGCAGATATACTATCCATCCCCTGCTTACGGTGATGAGGGGGTCTGTAATAAATGTTACTATGGGAGGTATAGGATGAGCGCCTTACCCATATCCCATGGCCTGAGGGGTAAACATAGTATAAAAACCCTTGGGGAGTATGTGCCCCACTGCTCTGTACCTTAAGTCAACTGTGATAAAGAGAGGTTAACCTGAAAGTCCACCACCTTAGAATGTAGAAAGACATCATCATTAACCTTTATGGGCTATCCAGTGATGATCAGCAATCCAGTCAATCTTCTTTTTTTTAGAACATGGAAAAGGACTGCTCAAAATTCTATATCAATACACACAATCCCTGTCACAAAATGTTCCCCGTGCTTACAGAGGATTGTAAAAAGGACTATGGTCATGCTGGATTGTATGTGTATATAAAAAATATATACACACATATACACACACCCATGCATCAGTAGCCCTCCATCAAATTTGATTGCTCCCTAGATATGAATAGGATTCACAGACTTGAGTGTGCAAGTGCATTATGATTGGACCTTTGCTTTAAGCCTCACCCATGCATTACCAACAAACTTGCTGACAAGACCTATAGAGAAAGAGTAAGAGTCCTAGTACTGCTTAAAGCCTGTAAGTTTCTGTGTTGTGTTTGCTATTAAATCTTCAGTGAAAATAATGAAATGACAGACTGCTAAGGTTTATTTACTTAACACACATGAATGGGAACCAAATTACTAGTCTAAATAGAACAACACCTTTAACGCTGTTGTAGGGATTTTATTATAATTTAGTCTGCATTAAGATATTCGCTCCTTCATAATTATTTATTATTATTTTAAATAATACCATCATATTCCACAACACTGTTGCTGAATGCTATGGATGTTGTTTTTAATTGAATTTGGAAATAAGTGAAGTGACTTCAGGACAAGCAAAGATAACTTTCTAAAACAAAAGCTTTTAGGTTACCCATTTTGGGGCAGGTCTAGATACATGCTGAGGGACACAAACATTTCTCTCTGGGTTGCAGAGAAAGACATTGATATACTCTAACTTTAGTGCACCTGGCATGACCTGATAAAAATCACCCAAAGGGTGGTAATTTGTCATGCAACTTCTGCCAGCAATTCCTTCAGTATTAAGGCCGGTCCTAGGCCGAATAGCACAGCAGACAAGAATTATTTTGGTACGCCCTTTTTACATTTGTTTTCATTTTAGACTGCATTGTACTTTATGCAATTGTGAATTTGTGTGTTAATTAATGAATTTGTAAACAGGGATGTTATAGATGGAAATAGCAGGGCACTGGATATTGGTCCCAGTAGAGAAATCTGCCTCTAGTAAAGCAGTCCAGGGGCTGCCACCACTTTGGACCTGTTTCCATAGTAACATAGCAATTTAGAAAAGAGACACAAGTCCATTACGTTTACACTGGCTGTTGAAAAAGGCAGATTTCCAAAATGCCAATCTGATTTCTCACTGGATCAACAAGCTATAACGAATCGTGTCTTTATAACCAACTATATCACTGTTCTTTAAATGCATCTATCAAACTTGATATCACAAGGTCTATGGGTAGTGAATTACACGTCTTTATTGTTCTCACTGTAATGAATTCCTTTCTTCTTATTTGCAAAGTCTTATTACAGAATAGGTGATCAGAAAGCGGCAGGTATTTTCCCTGTATGCATTTGTAGAATGCTATTATACCCCCTCTATGATGCTTTTTTTCTAATGTAAATAAATTCAACATCTCCTCATCTTTCCTCATAACTAAGGTGTTTAAACCTTTTCTCTATTTTTTTCAATCTCCGTTATGTTTAAGAACAGCTACCCAGACTTGCACTGCATATTCCAGGTTTAGTCTTACCATTGACTTATACAGATGTAAAATTAGATTTTCCTCTCGTGAGTCAATACCGCTTCTTAAACATGGCAATATCTTACTGGACCTTGCAGCAGCTGCCTGACATTGAACACTGTTGCCAGGTTTATTATCTATAATGTTTACTAAGTCCCTTTCATTTAATGATTTCCCTAACATAGCCCCATATAAGGTATCATTTACATATTTATTTATTTTCCCAAAATGCATAATTTTCCATTTGTCAACATTAAAACTCACTTGCCAATTGGTCACCCAGTAGTCCAATTTCACAAAATCTCCTTGTAACATCTAGTTCAGACTGTATTACCTTACCTAATATTCTGTCATCTGAAAACACTGATACATGGCTGTCAACACCCACTGCAAGATCATTAATAAAGGGGCCCCCTGGACCGGTAAGGAAGGGGGACATGACTGCTGGCCTAGGCCTAATGGCTTGTCAGTGTCCCCTGTCCTTATTAGCTGTTCCTTGCAACTTTGTTGCAGGACCTAGGGGTTATAGGAAGGTGAAGGGGGATCATCTCCCTCTTTGCCTTCCTGAAGCTGCCACAGCACCTGTGAGTGTCACCTATATCTGTGAATATCACTTACCTGCAATGGACCAGGAACAGCTCCTGTCGCTCCTCAAGGGCTTTGTAGCCCAGCATGGTGGCGATTCCCTGCAGCAGCTGCTGTAACAAGCTCAAGAGCCAGACCCCAGCCAGTCAGAGGGTCCTAGCACTGCAGAGATGCGGAGGGGAAGGAGGGCCAGGAGGACCCGGCCTCCTCCACGCCTTAGTCCTAGCCAGGTTCGTGGTCGGCGGTCTACTCGTCGCCACGGACGCGGTTCTGTATCCCGGGGATTCGTGGCTCAGCGCGCGGATCCCCCTCCTGTGTCGCCGGCTGGCTCTGCTTCCAGCTCATCACGGAGGCCGTTTCACCTCCTGCTTCCCAGCCGTCCTCCGGTGAGTCTTCTGTTGCGGAGACTCCTCGACGACGGAGCTCCGTCGTTCAGGCCCGCTCTAGGAGTCCTTGTGGCTCTACACCCGGCCGCAACATGGCGGCGCGGCCTCCATCATGTGCGCATGGCACCGGTGACGTGCATGGGTGCTCTACACCTCAGCATCCCACAGGGAATCCTTCTGCCAGGCCTGTTAACTCTTCCCGTGCTGGGACTTCGCACAGGCAGTGGCAGAGACCTTCTTCTGCTCCCAGGAGGGAGTCTTCCCGCCAGCTTTCGCCTCCAGGAGCCCCTGCCGTGATTCCTGATGTGTCCTGCTCCCCACCGGTCCTGCATACGGCTCCCAGTTCCACTCTGCCTTCCAGTCAAGTAGTGGGTGAGTGCTCAGGCATACAGGCCTGGGGCATATTGTCTCAGACGGGTGACGGTTATGGTGGTCCACAGAATTCGGGTGACATTGTAGCTGTCCTTAAGGCTGTTGTTGAGTGTCTGACCAGTCAGACTGCCCCCCAAGCTTGCGGGCGCATGGTCGGACTTTATGTCCGCCCAGACGGCCCCAGCTGTTTTGCCTCTGATGCCCATTCCCGCCGCAAGTACCTGTGATATGGCTCCCCTGGGTATACATGTCTCCACTGAGATTTGGGAAAAATATGGAAAGGGGATTTTATTGTTGTTCTGTCTTTGGTTCAGCCTGATAAGGAGTCTGTGGATAGGCCTAGGAGGACTGAGGGTCCTGAGTCAGATAAGGCACGTCAGCTCCCCCGTACCTTTGGTAACTGGTTGCAGGGATTTGCCACTTTTGCAGGGATTTTATGTGAACGTTTTCCTGAGCGTGGTCCATCTTTATTTGCGTATTATTATTATTAGACCTTATTTGGGGTGCCTATAAAGTTTACGGGGGTCAGTGCTGGTTCAGATATGACCAACAATTTAGACAGAAAATGTCAGTGAGGCCAGGTCTCACGTTTAATATGCAGGATGGTAACTTGTGGTTGTTGTTAATGACCCCGTCTCGCCCGTAGCGGAGCAGCGGCAGGTTTTAAAAAAGGGATATGTTGGCTCTATAATGACAGCCACTGCTGCTGGTACAGCTCATGCCGTTTCAAGCATGAATGCTGGCACTGTGGTGGAGCCCACCCGGCCCTTCGTTGCTTTAAAAAAGGTAGGACAGGTCCCAAGCAGGGCGCCAGAGATGACCCTGCCCGAGGGGAGGACGCCGGTGAGCGTGGTAAAGATGCGCCCGTGGCTCGCGCAGTACAGCAATAGGCGTGACGCGTTGTTGCTGGAGGATAGTTTTTCTAGAGGGTTTTGGATACCTTTTGTTCCTTCTTCTGAGTTGTTGTTTGCCGATAATTTACGTTCTGTTTTGTTAAATGAAGATTTGGTGGCACAAAAGTTGCAAGCTGAGGTGTTCGCCGGTAGGATTGCTGGCACCTTTTCTCACCCTCCTTTTTCAAATCTCCGAGTGTCCCCGCTGGGCCTGGTTCCTAAAAAGGAGCCAGGAAAATACAGGTTAATTCACCATCTTTCCTTCCCAGCGGGGTCTTCGGTTAATGATGGCATCGATAAAGAGGAGAGTAGGGTCCGGTATGCATCATTTGATGGGGCATTGGAGCTGGTTCGGGCTGCAGGGCAATCTTGTTTGCTGGCTAAATCCGACACTGAGTCTGCATTCCGTTTGCTGCCCATCCACCCGGGCTGCTTCCACTTGTTAGGCATGTACTTCCGTGGAGATTATTACTATGACATGTGTCTTCCCATGGGCTGCTCCATCTCTTGTTATTATTTCGAAGTTTTTTCCTCATTTCTTGAATGGGTCGTGTCTCGCAGGTGCGGCCTGAGTGGTGCTTTGCACTATTTAGACGATTTTCTGTTTGTGGGTCCCGCCGCTACTGATGTCTGCAGCCATCTCCTTGGCACGTTTATGGAGGTTACTCAGGAGTTTGGTGTGCCTGTGGCCAGAGATAAGACTGAAGGCCCTTGCACTGTTCTGTCTTTTTTAGGCGTAGAGATAAATACCGATTCTATGGTCTTTCGTTTGCCACGAGCTAAACTAAACACTCTTTCCCGTTTTTTAGACCGTTTTTTGGGGGCTGTCAAGATGAAGCTTAAACAGGTCCAGTCGTTGTTGGGTCACCTGGTGTTTGCTTGTAGAGTGATGCCCATGGGTCGAGCCTTTTGTAGGCGATTGTCGCTGGCTACTATTGGTATTAAGCATTCCTCTCATTTCGTCAGAATCACTTGCCAGATTAAGGAGGACTTGCAGGTGTGGTCGACCCTTTGTGTTCCAACTCAGACTTGGAGCTGTTCACCGACGCTTCCAGCGAAATTGGTTTCGGGGGCCTACTTTAGGGGACAGTGGTGCACTGAGGTTTGGTCGCCTGAATGGTCAGATTTGGCACTCAGACGGAACATGGCTTTTCTGGAGCTGTTCCCTATTATCGTGGCTGTTGAACTTTGGGGCTTGGAGCTTTCCAACCGGCGGGTTCTTTTCCGTTCTGTCAACATGAGCGTAGTACATGTAATCAATCGCTCCACGTCCAGTTCACCTCCGGTTTTAGCTCTACTTCGTCACTTGGTCCTTCGTTGTCTCCAGTTTAATATATGGATTAGGGCTAAGCATGTTCCGGGTTCTTCTAATGTTATTGCTGACTCCTTGTCCTGGTTTCAGTTTCAGAGGTTCCGGTCGGCTGCTCCAGAGGCGTCTCCTTTTGGTCTTCCTTTTCCCCTGCATTTATGGAACCTCGCTTCCGGGATATAGTTGGCCTGCTTCAGTATTCTCAGTCGGTTCAGTCTCGTCGGGCTTACGGTCGGGTGTGGAAAAGGTGGCTTTGCCTGGCCCGGTCAGAGCGTGGCTTTCTGGATGATGATGGTAGGAGGTGGGCAGTCCTGGTATATCGGTCCGAGCTCAGATCGGCTGGGGTCTCCGGGTCCACGGTTGAGCGTGATCTGTCCGCTCTATCCTTTTTGTTTCGGCTCATGGGCTGGCGTGATGTTGCCAGCGAGTTCTTTATACGGATCATTGGTCATTCCTATGTCTATTGGGCTTCTCGTCGGGCTGAATCTCGTGTTTATGGTAGGAATCTCGGTTTTCCATCTGATCAGGTCCGTATTCGTTGGCGCGGCCTGCGGGGCCTTAGGTGGGAAAAGTTGTATCCTGAGTGCTGTTCTTTGAGCAGGTTTGTTCCCTCCTCTATTATTCTACTAGTTCGTGCTGGGGGTAATGACCTTGGTAGAACTCGCACTATTGACCTTATACATGCGGTTAAATTGGATTTAGCGAAATGTGCTTTGTTTAACGAAGTTACCTTAGTTTGGTCTGAGGTCATCCCTCGTCCGGCTTGGAAGTCCTTCTCCAATCCGAAGGCTGTTGAACGTAGCCGTCGTAAATTTAACTTAGCTATCTCTAAGTTTGTCTCTAGTATTGGCGATGTCGTTGTCCGTCACAAGGAGTTGGAGGGTGATAACAGCGATGTCATGCGTCAGGATGGAGTTCATTTAACTTCAATAGGGCTTGACATATTCAATGCTGGATTACAAGACGTTATTGATAGGGCGCTGTCTGTGGGTGGGGGGGCGCAGTCCCGGCCCTGATGGTGGACCGGGTCTGCGGTGGCGGTGTTGTCCCCCCCCCCTGGCCAGCGCTTATGAGTTCGTTATCTGGAATTTGCTGGGGGAGGCGTGTCCTGAAGACGGCATCAGATGGACTAGGACTCTTGGTGCAAGTGGTACAATAACCGCCTATCGGGCCCAAAAGGTTTGGTAGCTGGCGGGTCGTTTAAGTATGTAATTATGTAATTTATTGGTTTATGTTCTGCTGGTCAATAAAGGAGGGGAATGTAATAAAGCTGTGGCCTATGCCCTACCCACAACAATTGTGTCTTGTTTCTTATTTCGGGTATTGGGTGGGTATTTGCTTCGGGCTATAGGCCTAAGCAGTCAAGGCATTTATAAAAGCGGGCTTGGCACAAAACCCTGAGGAACTCCACTTACTATTTTTGTCCATTTGGAGACTTTTCTATTAACAACAACTTTCTGAAGCCAGAATTCAACACAGGTGGAAAATGTTGCCTAAGCCTCTCTTTTTTGAGTTGTACAGCTGCTTATCATGAAATGTGCTAATGTTGCCAAGCAGCCTTAATAACTGCACCAGCTCTGGGAGGAGCCGACCCAGCGCATCCCCCTGAAGCGAAACCACTTCACCTCTGCTTCCTGCAATGCCAAACCTAGTCTCTCACTGTCTGGTCGAACCGCTGTTCACTTTCTGGCCCAAAATATGTAGGAGTGGCCAATAAGCCACACGAGGGTGGGGAACCATACCCGAGAAAGAACCAAAACCATTAAACTAAGGACTCCAGCTGAACATAGGACATAAACCAAGGGGAGCACCGCCTGCCAATACGGTGAACTGCAGAATCCGAAAAACCACACCCTAGTGGCCTCAGTTGCCACCCAATCCGAAATTAATGTCCCCATAACATGAACTTAGTAAACCCAAAAACTTCAATGCTTTACAAAATACCCCAAATAAACTGGAAATAAGACAAAAAAGACCCATCTCAATGCTGGGACAAACTGAACTATATCAGCGCAGAGCCAAAAAGACATATCCCACCTAAGACCTAGGAGCTCACTAGCTCCCCAATACAGATGGTATAAAAAAAAAAAAGCCAGTAAAAAGGACAAATGGAAAAGACGAACCTCGAATCAGATGAACAGACTGAAGCGGGAGCTGAAAATAAGCTGACCGACATTGGCCTCAGCCAGTCACGAGAGCCAGAACCTTTTTTCTACCCCTTCGATGCCTGCCTGACTACGCACTGCTTGTTACAGTCAGGAATAACGTAAGGTTTGAACTATGTATTAGAAGGGTCTGAATGCAAAAAATAAATTCACTGTTCTGCGATGAAGATTCACATCAGTGTGCACACTCCAGATAATGCTCCCATCTACAGTGACCTGTTAGCTGTAACACATTAAGATGAATGAAATACTGCTGTCATTTTATAGGTAGACCGAGTACCCTCAAACTACAGGAATTTCGTTTTTTTTAACGTCTTTATTCTATCTGAGTGCATGGCCTTCCTTGTAATAAGAGATAGTAAGGAACAATTGCTGAGCCATAATTTGTTCTCCTAGAAAAATATTTTTCAAGGACATTGTCTCTTATGATACCCAGTTCTGCTTATTTCTTTAAAAAAAGGTTCTTACTAATTTTCTATGGCAGTCATCATAGAGAATATCAGAAAACACCAAATTTATGTGGGCAGAAAACATTTTGTACCCTATTTTCCTTTTCATAACAAATGCTGTCATATGGCCCATTAACATCTCAGCACAAACAATTATGATCGTAGAGAAAATCTAATTGGAATGAGGGGACTGCTATATTTTTATTGAGACATTCACCGCTCATTATTTCCATCAATTATTCCCATGTGGCACTCAGATTCATTTCTTTATGTTAGATTTATTTTTTACAAGTTTTTATGTAATTTTATCTACATCACTGTTACCTACATCGCAGTCGAAGGCTTTGCTGGATTGTAAGCTCGTTTGAGCAGGGCCCTCCTCACCTGTTGTCTCTGTAAGTCAATTTGTTATGTTACATACTACTTGTTATGTTCTGTCTCCCCTTTGTACAGCGCTACGGAATTTGATGGCGCTGTATAAAACAATAAATAATAATAAATGTTTCAATCTGCTTGTAAGGGTCCCAGCTTCTCTGAACTACTGCTACACATTTTAAGTACCTTTTGAGTCCCAAGACATACATGGTCATTATGGCAAAACAAAGTGGCTTACTGCCAACTGCATTTTACTGAGCTCACTATGCAGATTAGAACATCATTCTATTCATATATTGTCATCTGAACGCTGACCTTCAGCTCTCTGAGTTCTATGTTTGTAACTGTGTTACACTGGCATTGAAGCAAATACAGAGAGAAAGAGTAAGAACTTTCACATTGTACTGTACTCTATTCCTATAGTTAATTCAACTATAGCCCATTAACTTTCTAATTGCTTTGTAGATGTTCCAGATAAATATATATATATATATATATATATATATATATATTGCTTGTGATTCTAATGCAAAGGTTCGAACACCTTATCATAATCACAACCAATGCAATCTTCCTGGATATTGGCCCATTCTACAGTGATAAGGATGCATGGTCTATGGGAAAGCTGTCTGAGGTAATTATTTTTTTAATGTATCCTGTTTGTAACGTATGTTTTGGGATGGAAACTTGATGGAATATTGTGTGATCTTTGTTGTTGCCAAAGGTCAATAAATTATTATAGTAGCTACAGGAGTTTGTTCTCAAACTGCTAACGAGCCGTAAAGAGACACATAGCTGTTGCAGTTGTTGTTTGCAAGCTACAAAGGGGCTCAGCAGAGGCAGATGAGAAATCATGCTTTAAGAATATTTGGATAGGAATATTTTGCTGTTATGTGGGGCAACTCATGGCTTTATATGACCCTAAAACCTTATTCATTGACACTGTTAATTAAGTATATTGCGTATGCCAAGTTTAAACTTGTCTATATGTAACATGCAATTTTGGCTTTAAACCCAAAGCAGATGAAAATGTAACACATTTAATTATTTTTTTAGAAAAAAAGACAATAACATAAGGTATATGCAATTAGCAAGGGCTGTTTGGTGCAGAAGTGTGTAAGGAGAGATTACTAATCAGACACTCTCACATTGAGCAAGTTTGCGTACATTTAATAACTATCCATTGTGGGGCATATATCCTAAAGGTTTAATCTTTCAATAGACACATTAATTCACTCAAATGAACAGAAAGCTATTAGTTGAAGCTAATAAAGAGCTAGAGGCTTAAAATGTGTTTTGGTCTTTTTTCTAAATTTGTGTTTTTTCAGCTAGTATATCCTGTGACGTGGGTATCCTTTCAACTATCCATAGAGATTGACGGATGATACACGAATGGGAGCATGCATGCTAGTGTGACTATCCTGCACTGAATGCGTACAGGTAGGACAATAAGAGGTGCACCTCAAGTCCCTAGGCCGCTGTTGGTGTCACTGGCATCTCTCAGGTCGAGGAGTGGCTGAGGATATGCACCAGAGCCATGATTCACTTGGATAGAGTTGGCCTTAGTTTTCAAGGGCCTGTTCTTGGTTGTGAACCTTAGTGTAAGGACTCTTGTATGGGAGCACTTGGTTAGGGATGATTGGATGAAGTAGTATCAAAGTCCAGACAAGGGTGAGGCAGAAAATGAAGTCAGGACTGTCCAAAGGGACTGGGTAAGCAGCAAACAAGCAACAACAGGAAAACAGACAGAGGTCAGGGCTGGCAGAGTTCATGCAATAAATGAGTAAACAGGCCAGGATAAGGGCGAGACAGCAGGCAGAGGAGAATCAGGAGCAAGCCGAGGTCAGAACCGGGGAATTCACACAGCAGCGCTTCAGCAAGGGAATTGGAACAGAGGAACACACTGGGTGAGCACACTGTAGTTTGGAGAACATTCAAGCAAGGTCTGAGAGAGGAGGGTTTATATAGTGAGTGCTGACTGGGAGTTACTGAACAGCCCCTTAGCCCAACCCTCCTCCTGTCTTGTGATCAGTTGGTGCAGAGGGAACCTCCCTCCTCTTTTGGTGGGACCAGCCTCCTTTCAGGTGCTTTGGGTACGTTGGCATGCCCCTTGGCTGTGTTTACATACTACCGCAAGCGAACTGCCTTGAAAACGGGCCACACTAATCACTCAAGTCTGGGGATGTGGCCTAGCGTGGCTTTCTGGCCGCGAACCAAGGGTCTGGAGGGCCTGGTACAAAGTAAGTTACCCCTGTGGTGGCGGCATATATGGCTAGGGGCCTAACACTTAGCTTCTTCCTTTGTTTGGCTTCATGTTCTGTTGATCCTTTGGTTCAGACTCTGCCTATTTCTGGACAATTCTGCGCATTGTGTTTGGGATTTTTTTCTGAGTGGCTTTGTATCTGCTTTCTGGGCTCAAAGTATGATTTCTTTTGGAAAATAGAGCCATCACATATCCTACCGAGGGCTCCTCAAATATGTACAAGGAAGGGAAAACCTTCAGATTTCCACATGGATTAAAAAGGTTTCCAGACATGAAGTTTGGAGTTCTAGCTGGAAGCATGTTTCATGCTTTGTGATCGGCTCCAGTTTTTGTTAGTAGTTGGTTGTAGTGACCTGGGCAATCAAAGGGGGAAAAAAAGCCTGAAAGTTAAAAAGATTTTACAATTGAAACAGAAGCTGAGACCCTGTCCCTAAACACCCTTCGGGGAAGATTTAGTTTATTGACGTAATGATTGTATTGGTACCTGTTGAAATTGTTCCATATAAGCTTGTGTATCCTCAGAATGTATACACTTAAAATAAATAAGATAAATTGTGATAAAAGTGCTCAATACGTTCACGTTCATATCTGTTATTTTAAGCACAGCCTTTTTTTACCTCTTTTTGATCTGTATAAATGTATTGGGATGCCTGGCCATTGCACCAATGTGGGCTTTTATGACATTGTATTCTAAATACATAGACATTAATATTAATATGTAGCTGGTCCCTGCCTTTGCAGCTATAACAGCTTCCACTCTTCTGGAAAGGCTTTCCACAAGATTTTGGAGTTCTTCTGTGGGGAGTCTTGCCCATTCATCTAGCGGAGGAGAGTGGCGCAGAGCATTCACTCATGCCACCACCCGCCTCGGCCCTGCACTGATCATGGATGAGAAGGCTTGGCTTGCAATGTCCATTTCAGTTTGTCCCAAAGGTGTTTGATGGGATTGAGGTCAGGGCTCTGTGCGGGCCAGCCAAGTTCTCCCACACCAAACTCACCCAACTACATATTTATGGACCTTGGTTTGTGCACTAGGGCATAGTCATACTAGCATAGAAAAGGGCCTTCTCCAAACTGATTCCACAAAATTGGAAGCATTGCATTGTCCAACATGTCTGGAGTTTGGTGTTGAAGAAGTTGACTGGCCCACACAGAGCCCCAACCTCAACCCCATCAAACACATTTGGGCGAACTGAAATGGAGATTGCTAGCCAGGCCTTCACGTTCAACATTCCAACACAGAAGAGGTGGGAGAGCAAAGCCTCTGTCTAAGTGTGGGCACTTCATGCTGAACGCCGGAAAATATATATGGAAGTTGTACTCAGTGTCAATGCTAGGTCACTGGGTTTGGGGAAATTTGTTTCACTATTATTTTTTAAACTCTGCAGTTCTAATATCATGAATTTCCTTGTTATTTATTTGTCTACTTTCCACAATATGACAAGCTGTTTGTTAAGGAGAGGAGTTGTCACACCCACCTGGGTCACTGATGTCTGGGTGCAGTGACCCAGGCATCAGTGACCCTATGCTCAACCCTGTTCCAACATCAGTGCCTGACCTCACAAATGCTCTGGATTAATGTGTAAAAATTCCCACAGAAGCACTCCAGAAACGTGCGGAAAGCCTTCTCAGAAGAGTGGAAGCTGTTATTGCTGCAAACTACCAACTACATATTAATGTCTATGTATTTAGAATGCAATATGATAAAAGTCCCTGTTGGTGTAATGGTCAGATGTCCCAATACGTTTGTCCATATAGTGTGTGCGTGTGTGTATTGTGATCCTGCACCCACACAGGCTACCATGTCCTTGCAAACAGCACGGTCCTCTAGGGTATTGAAAGGTACAGTCTTGGTGAATTAATGATAAGCCACAGTTTATTGTGTAATTCACGTCAGCGGTCAGTAACAGAAGCATAAATCCCAAAATCCCTACAAACTAAATCCTAGCTCATCTGAGCTCTTACTAACATAGATGTCCCTTACTAATCAGGGTCTAAACTAAACAAAACGTAGGTCTCACCAACCTTTTAGACTGTCACTTTGTTGCATAGCAATCTTTGCTACTTCCTGCCCTCAAACAAACTCCCCTCTTCTGTCCATCAGGCAAGGTTTTCTTGCTGTCACTGCAGCTAACTACTTGCAGCTGACCAGTGCTTTGGAGTCAGCCTGAACTCCTGGACTGGATTCTATTTCACTCCAGGTTTATGTTAACTGCGGAGTGGAGCACCGGCTCGCCCTACTCTCTGTATGCTCCACCCCAGGGGCCCATATTTAATAATATTGTTATGTTGCAGAACACATAGTCCCCCTGGGGCTACATATCATACCACTCTCTACATAACCTAGGTGGTGACAACACCCTGCACCTTATCACAATATATATATATATATATATATATATATATATATATATATATATATATATCATATAAAAGTATGACATGTCACCATGGTTACATTTTTCCAGAGTCAGTATTAGTGAATGAAGTCCGGGTCAGTATTATTGTATTTACTGGATTTTCGCAACAGGCCACAGGTCACATACTCATTAGTTATGCAGTTTCATTATATTAAAAAAAATAGAAAATATAATCTTCTTTGCGTAATGTGGTACGTGCATTAGATGTCACATGAGTGAGCCTACATTTGAAGGCATTGGTTGCTGTCATACAGGAATTCAATCATGTGAGGTTTTATATGTATTTTTTTCAGTTTTTGTTTATAAAATTGACTATATACGCTGTCTAGAGTCTCCAACTAAAAGCATCCTCATGGTAACATAAGTACTTCCTATGATCATTGGTACTAGTAATGCAGGGGAAAAATGCAATTAAATTAGTATAAACTCACTGAGAATTTAACATAACACATTTCATGTAATACAGTGACCAGGCCAACACTGACAGTTTTCAGAGGAAATGAGTGGTCCCAGGCTTTGTGGAGATAGAAGTGTTAACAATGAACAGAAGTTTTTGGTAAGTGGCCACCATTTGAGAAGACAGTTTACACGTCTTGTTAGAGTTTACATTCCCGTCACTGTGTTTGCCTGTGTGATATGTTTGTGTATTTTGCTTGGGATTTGGGCCTCTGTGTGTTCTGACCTTGGAGAAAAGGCAGCTGTGTGTGTGTGTGTGTGTGTGTGATCGAACCTTCTCATTTCCCACCCACAGGAAGGAAAGAGGTTAATTTAAGGAGATCCCTCAAGTGTATCACTGCCAGGTTCCCCTGGAGAAACGGTAACATTGTTTAACTTTTCTAGAGATGTGTATTTTACTTTGGTTAAAGCACTCTATAAAACCTTCAAAAACAACTCTAATACTATAAGACTGCAATGAGTTCATGGAGAAAACACAGGTACTGGTAGCCTTTTATATTTTCCTCGCATTCCAGCTCTGGATTGCCCTTGGCACAAGAGAGCTAAAACTTGAGATGCTCCCATGCAGTGATGCACTAAAGGACAGGATATGAAGCAACTGTTCATTCTAAGTTGAGCACAGACCTCTGTGTCAGCCCCCATGTGGCCACTTTGTGACACTTAGAAGCCGAGCGCCACAAGATGGCCCTTTGGAAATGGTTGTTAAGTGGTTCTACCCCCTGACCATCCACCCCTCGGGTCCAGCCACACCCCTTCTGGGTCTGACATTGTCCCTCAACCAGAGCCAATTCTCCCAAAACAGGTGATTTGGCCACCTGAAATATTGCAGTGTATGAAAATGCATGCACATATGCATGTGACAAATTCATAGACAAAAGTGGACATTATAGACATTCTTGGTCAGAAAAAACATGGGTGCAGTGTCTGAAAAGAATCGCCTTAAAAAAGTTTGCAGGGGGGACCTGGCCTGAGATAATCTATGTACAATACGAAAATATCACTGCAAATACAGGAAAAGAACAAAAGGACAAGATAAAAAAGAAGTAGAGAAATAGAAAAGAAGGGAAAAAGTAATATTGCAGTAGATTGCATCATGAAAGCTCCTAACCTCAGTACTGACCCCATTTCAAAAGCAAATGATGACAAGAAGCAAACATTACTGTGGGTGGAAGTTGAATACAAGTTGAAGCTGCTGTCTTCTCTAAAAATACCTATTTCTTCAACTTTGATGAATGTGTAGGATTTGAACAGAAGGCTGTTTTCTACTTCACTTTTATACCTGTGTTTAATGTTCCCAACTTTATTCATGAAACTACAAAAGCTCTTGTAGCAATACATTTAAAGGAAGAAAGTATTCATATGTTAAAAAAGGGGCACACCTGTATTTTAAATTACTTTTCACGAAATGTATTGTTGCAATGTACCAGCATATTAAATACGTTTACAAATTAAATATTCAATTATGAGGCATCTTAATAATTGCTATTATTTTTTGTTCAAATACAAATGCTATCAAATAATGACACATTTGAAAGACCATGATTTGCATGTATACTTGTTTCTTATGGCTAGCAAATGAAGGGACCGTTTACTTTAAATGCTATTCATAGCATATTTCTATGCCATTTATAGTCCACAGTTCTGCAGTCCATTATTTTATGTGCTTGCATAGCAACAGCTTGTTGATTATACTGCTACTAGCACTTAAGAAGACATAAAACAAATAATAAACAAATATATATATATAATTGGAGGACAGGTGAATGCTGGAAAATATTACGGTCCAAGTTAAGACAAGTGATTACGGTGCAAATCCGGTATACATGTCAATTTCAAAGTCACTGAACTAAGGAAAAGAAAATGTTAACACGACTTTTAATACTTGAATAATTAATGTAGTTGTTAGAATTCTGTAATTGTCATAGCAACTGACTTCAACAAAAACAAGACTGTATGTCCTGAATGACACTCCAATATCCCCGTTCCCCCCCTAGGTTAACAGGTTGTAGCAGATGCCGAGCTGTTGGGATCTGAGGACTGGTCTAAGCTTGGTAGTGCTAGGTTTTCCTGGCAAATGCCATTATGTTCCAGCTCAGTACCAAGAATCCGGACTGCCAACAATTCTACATGTTTAATGCCAAATCTGTTAATGCAGATGTGTATAAAAGGCTGAGATGAGGCGTTCCATCTGAGGAAACTGCCCATAGAAGGTAAGTGATGAAAGGGACAAGTATGCAAGCAGAGACTCTGCCAGTCACAAGCCAGTTTCATCATGCTGTATAGTGTATGAATTATTACGTTTCAGAATATTTGGACTAGAGAATCCCATTATTCATTTTGAGATTGGGCTAAAAACCTGAGACTGGGTTAAACCCCCCTGAGGTAAGTGTAAGATCACACACGTTAGGCTGCATGCTATTCCACAGACTAGGTTTCATTTTGTATTGTCTGTTGGGATTATCTGTGATCATGCTCTTTGAAATTCCTTCATCTTGTTTCTGTAATACACAGTGTTCATTGTGTATAAATGAAAACATACACACATAATATGTTTATCCAGCTTTCCAGTCCTCAAGAGGCACAAAGGAAAGCCTGCACTTTGTTTGCCTTCAAATGGTTTGTAATCCAAAATAACAGCCTGTTAAATAGAACCTCTTTTTTAATAAAGTGTGGGAAGGTAAGAGAGCATCAAGCCCTGTAAGAACAAATAGAGATATTGCCTTGAGACATTGCTGTGGGTCTAAGCTGCTATATGTCATTCTTTGGTCTGCCTTGATTAGGATCCTTCAGCAGACTAGACAGCTTGGACACCACCACCCGATAAAATTTTAGAAAATGGAACACGTACATAATTGACATTTAGAGTGAGAATGGTTTTGCTTACAAGCGCTATCTCGTACTCATATGAGCACAAATTTCTTAGGTAGAAAATGACATAGCAAAAGAGATAGAGATTTCAAAGGAAATATATCATTAAAGGCATAATTAGAAATAGCTACATAATTTGGCAAGAGGAGTTTCATATTGATCATTCTGATCAGACTAGTAGATGTTTTAGTTTACTGAGATTTTGTCAATGGACGTTTTTTAATCAACTGCCTACTGGGAAGAAAAGGTTTGTTGGAAAAGGCAGGTCCAGATGAGCCATCGGTTATGCCTTTATTGCTGGCCGCATGGACAATCCTGTCCATTACTGTGCTGCCACCTGTTGGAAAATATTGCGTGTCTCTAGCATGGATGTCATTTATTGGGTGCCTTAATGGGCCAGGGCCATTTTTATTTGCCAGTCTGTTCCTGGAACAAGGACATCAGCAGTGACACTTGTTCGCCCTCTTTAATTTCTATACTTTTCAAATGATGGGGCCAAGGTAGGAATGGTTTCTCACATTTACACTCCAAACGGCTCTGGCATTTTGGGGGGAGGGTATTTGTTTTCATCAAAAGCAATCTTTGTTTTTTACATAACGCTGTATTAAACACACAAATGGTTTTCTTTTGTACTACTATACTGTAGTTAGGGATTGGTTAAATACTTCTATGATAATGAATCCAGCAACATTCTCATTGTCATAATTTCGTTTGCATGCCTGGTTTCCATGGGAACTGGAAACTCATCAGAATTTGGACATTTTCTGTTTAAAGGCATTTGATTGACAACGACAACATGTATAAATAGGCTTTTGTTACTGTTACATGTTTCTGTTCTGGACTTTTTTCTAGTGTTACACTAGACACTGTGCTTGCAAGAAATAGATTAAAATGCAGACGTAAAGAAATATAAAATCTGGCAATGAGAGACACGTTGACATATAGAACTATTATAATTTTATAATTCCGGTTATTTTAGAGGTTATTGGTCAACTACAAAGCCTATCAAGGACTGATTCAAAACAAACCTATTCCTGTACTTAGCAGATGCTGGAAGTCTAAAAGTAGGAGAGGGGAGGGAGACACTGTGCATACGAGAACAAACAAGGGCACCCAGAAATGATGTGCTTTTAATTGATATTGAATGCCCCAGTTTGCTAACCTCTTGAGTGTATTAATCAAGGCATTAATATTTTGGCAATATTTAGGCCTCTGTGTATTTACAATACTCAGGAGTTGCAGGGTAATTAACAACCATCTGAAATAATAATTCAATACAATATACAGTACTACTAAGGAGAAACCGGTTTTTATTGGATACCAATGTGTGAAAGATGGAGAACAAGAGGGGAAAAAAGCATTTCAGGCAAGACTCATAAACTGCACTGGAATAAGAGCATGACTCTTTGTAAAATTTGTAAACCTACAAATTATAGTTTATGGCCAGCAGTAGCACCACATGCAGACAGCTCCAACATTAGCAGAGTCTCTGAAACATGTTCCTTCTCACTGCCACACACATTCAATACCTTTTTACACAAGAAGAAGGAAATCCTAGAGGCCACCCTGAAACGGTAGTAGGTGTATGTTTGTTGGGTGACCCAGATCTTTTCCCCTTATGTTTTTTGGGGCTTTACAGTAGCAATACAGTTATGAAGGCTACCATTCAGCGTAATATATACATTTAACAAAATACACATAATCATGTCTATCTTTGCATTGTCCACAGACAAATTGTTAAATTATTTAAACAATCTTATATTTTAGACTTGTTGAGCAGTTAAATCCTCACTCAGTTTACATGTTGTTATTTTAAAGATCCTAAAGAACATCCAGGGCTATTGCATCTTGGTGCTATATATATATATATATATATATATATATATATATATATATATCCATACACAGATCAGCCATATTGTGTAGGTCCCCTTTTGCCAAAACAGACCTTACCCATTGAGGCATGGACTCCACTAGACATCTGAAGGTGTGCTGTGGTATCTGGCACCAAGACGTTAACAGCAGGTCATTAAAGTCCTGTTAGTTGCGAGGTGGGGCCTCCATGGGTGTGCCATGTGTTCTCCAGGTAACACACTACCTGATGTTAAACAACACGTGATTCATCAGACCAGGCTACCTTTTTCCATTGCTCCATAGTCCAGTTCCTCTGCTCACGTGCATCAATGAGCCTTCGCTGCCCATGATCCTGTTGTTGGTTCACCGCTTTTCCTTCCTTGGACCACTGCAGACCACAAATATCTACAGTTTTGGAGATACTCTGGCCCAGTCGTCTAGCCATCGCAATTTGGCCCTTGTCAAAGTTGCTCAGATCCTTATGTTTTTCTGCTTCTAACACATCAACTTTGAGGGCAGAATATTCACTTGCTGCCTAATATATCTCACCCACTGATATTCACTACACCTGTCAGTGGTCATAATGTTGTGTTTATCAGTATATATATATATATATATAGTTAGGTAGAGTATAAATATGATTCTGGTGCAGGTTTGGGAAAGTGGCCTTGTCAACATAGCAACCAATTAATTATCCTGCTGATTGGACCATCCTATTGATTTCTGAGGGGTTCTGATAAATTCACTTAGCAATAACCAGATTTTATATATATAATACGCACTGAACGGGCTCAACCTGACACATTTCAATGGGGTTTTTTCAGCATCAATAATTATTTAGAAATATAACCGTAACCACATATTATTATCATACAGAATGCAAATTTAATGAAATAACATTTCCCTCATTAAGTAAATTGGTGAACACATATGTTTTTTTAATGACAAGTTCTTAGTCTCATATATAGATTTTTTAAATCCTCATCTCAATGGCATGCAGATTACAAGGGGGAATAGTCTGTCCTTCAAAATTCTCATTTAAGATGATCTCTTTTTGTTGGTAAGCATACATTTCAAAAGCTACCTGAATTAATTTACTTTGTACAAAAACATTGTACCTGCTATTATGTTTTGTGTGCTTATTAACCTTCTACTGCTAGAGTCTATTGTGTATTCTGGTCTCAGAAAGTTTCTTCATTGCTTGCAATCTGTTTAAACAAACCACAGTATAGTTTTTATGGTGTATTCTTGCCATACAGTGTATTGCTCAGGCTGCCAATGCATTTTCATAAGGAGGAATGAAATGACCTGTGCAGTAACGTTAAATAGATTTTTACCATCATTGTCTTAGATTTATCAAGTGGTGAGGATTTATTTCAAGTGAGAAAATTTCTGGAAATCCTGTGTTATAACATGAATCTGATTTATAAAGCTGCACGTTTTCAAGAAGCTTTAATAAATCAGACCCCTAGAATAACAGGGGATTTAAAGAGATTTTCTTGCTGGAGATAAAATTACACCATGGAGTGATCTATGCCAAAATGTAATCTGGTATATTATATATCGACGATGCAGATGTCTTGAGCTCTGATGAAGACACACCAGCGGTATGGAAAGACGATCACCAAGATTTGTTGTAAGATGGTTTAGGATACATTCAACCATACACTGGTCACATGGAACTCTGTTCTCACTAAGCAATACTAAGAAACCATTTCTGGGGAGTGTCTTTATGAAAGGGTGGGGGTAGATATGCATATGGATGGAGCTAGTATCAGACTGCCTTTAGGGAGAAGGAAAAAGCTGAAAAGCAGGGACAAGTGGTTGGGGAGCAGACAGGACTAAGAGGTGGGTGTGGCCAAACTCCAATCTCTGGAGAAAGAAGAAACTGACCTGAAGACCCAGGTAACCAGGGCTTCATCAAGAGACCCCTGGTCAAACATTGAGGGTTCCCAAGTATAGGAAAGACAAGCAGTCAACTGGATTCGTTTTAGCAATAGGGCTGTCCCTCAGATGCATATTATACACTCCTTTTTGTGCTTAAGGAATAGCTGGTTGAAGGATAACATACTCTAAGGACATAATCTTACGGCTGTATTCATATTTTAAGATATTTCATCCCCCAATTTAAAAAAATAAAATAAGAAAAATCTGTGGTTAGCAAAAAACAGCAAACATCCGAAGGGAAAGCTGATCTTTATGAAATCCAGCATGTAAAACTGAGAGCCAACAAAAGGAAGTGATTAAGAGAGCAGTCTGAGAGAAGAGTTGAGGATGGGGACATGTGGACATATCTGAGTTAAGCCAGCAGCAGGAATATGCAGGGTATAACTGCAGATTCCATTGAGGAGAAATAGTGGAGGGGATGCAGTGGGTGTTGGAATGATTGTATAGCTTTACATCAACAGTTCTTTTTGGTTTCTTCACCAACACTCTTCTTTCTAACCACGGGACGTGATGTGGGTTAAATGGGAAGGATAACTGATTTATGTGGAAAAGAACATTTTTGCCATTAGAAAGACAATGGTGCATTAATCCCTGTCAAATATCCAAAAGCTGTTAGTAGAGGTTAGTGTGCCAAGTTTTTGGCAGCTGATCATGAGGGCACTAGAAAATGTTAATGGGACACTAGAAATTTTGGGGAGTTATAATCTGTATATGTTTTTTTTTAAATACACAGATTTTAACTACAAATCAATAGTATTCTACTACAATGTTTCCCATAGTAGCCAAAAGGTTAAATTGGAGACTGATCGCTAGCTTGCTTTGTGTGTGCTGAGATTTGTTTAATGCATGGAAGGATAGCCAGATCACAGTTTTATGCACCCTGTGTCTCATTTCCTCTGGTTACCATGACAAATGGAAGAAATGTTTATTTCTGAGCTGCAGAAATCCCTCAGGTATCCAGCCTTATTGTTTTTGCTGCTGTAAGATATATATATATATATATATATATATATATATATATCTTACAGCAGCATAAAGGGGATATAAAAGAAATCAATTATTTCAAAACTACAAAAAAATGGTAGATCCCTATCGACTATAACACCCTGTTGCCCTGTTGTATTTATAAGACAAGATTTTATAAGCTGACGGAGCTTTATGTATTTTGAACAAGTCTATTCATTAAGGACACAAATTGCATTAGTGCACCCTACGTTCATACTGTTAAAAGTCCTACAGGCAAAGCAATACACAGCTTAATACTGGCTGAATCTAGCAGGTGAACAACAGGTGAATGCGACGGAGAACACCTTACTCTGCTGTTAGCCAAAAGTTATTGCTGCAACTTTCACTAATACAACTGTTAGTAAACATAAATTCATATATTTTTGACAAAACATCCAACTGCTTCAAAACCTTTTTGCGTGAAAAGGGTATTGCCTATCAATACATTATGGGAATCTGCTTTTTTCAGCAAAGTAATGGAGATAGGTTGGTAGTCTCTGTATACAGAACCAGATTTTTTTTGACATCTGTCATTTTGGAAAAAATATTGTTTCGTTAAATATACCCAGGACATTTATATTCCATTGTTACTGTGCTATGTTGCTTTTAACAAAAAAGCTCCCTGGATTATCACTCTGCCCTTACTATAGCAGATGAAGTGCCATGAGCCACTGATTGCTTTTAACCTGTGCCCAATTTAATTTATCATACAACCTTGATGTTTCTTACCATTTCCTTCTTAAGACACTTATTTGGGTAGTCTGTGTACTATGATTACTTCTTAGAATATGTATAAACCTTTTTAGTGCTAAATTTCAGCATAATGAAATTATGGACAAAAACTCACATGATCCTTTGTATAGTTTCTTTATAGCTCATCAATAGGTGAGGAACCACAGGTCTGAAAGGTTTTCATTGAGTGGATAATGCAGAAAGCTGATGTCTTGGAGTTTTCTCCTTCAAATGATTTCCCCTATAAACTTTACATCTTCCTTGTCTTGCTGGGATGGAGTCAAGGGTCTTTAAGGTAAAGCTGCACTTAGAGTCCTCCATTTGTGAGAGGTGGTAAGGGGAGGCACTGGGAAGTGGGGAAGGGGCAGAGTTCAGGTGATCAGCAGGGTTCCTCATTCCTCCTGCTGTGTCCTGCCCAATTAGAGGGCCTGGTCAAAATAGTATTTCTTTTATTTTATTTTTAATGACTGGCCCAGGGGTCTACTAAGCTTTATTTAAGGATAGAAATTCTTTTCCTGCCACTTATGGAAGTTTATGAATGTTCGGGTGTGGGGATATATTAGTTATTCAGTTTAGTGCAAATGTCGGCTGAGGGAGACGTAGTAAATAACTTGATACAGATCACTGTAACAAACATAATCTGTGAGGTTCCTTTCTTTTTCACATGACTGTAGAAAGAACATTATCTTTGTATGTGTAATTACCGTATTGGCTCGAATACAGGGCGCACTTTTTTCCCCCACTTTAAGTTTTTTAAGTGGGGGGTGCGGCCTATATTCGGGGTCTAGCGCCGGGCAGGCGGCGGGGTTTGGATACAGATCCCCCGCAGCGGTGCAGGGGACCTGCATCCTAATCCCCGATACAGCCTCCCCTGCCAGCACTTCCCACGGGGGGGGGGGGTGCCGGCACGGGAGGTTGTCTAAGTGCATCGTGCGGACCATCCACACGATGCGTTTTACCTCTGCCCCCCCCCGACTTACCGGAGCAGACTCCCGGGTGTCTTGCGGGGCTGGCGGGGGACATCTACGCAATACGCGTACACAAGTTGTATACGCGTATTGCGTAGATGTCCCCCGCCGGCCCCGCAAGACACCCGGGAGTCTGCTCCGGTAAGTGAGGAGGACAGTGGTAGCATATCTCGGGCAGGGAGGAGGACAGTGGTAGCATATCTCGGGCAGGGAGGAGGACAGTGGTAGCATATCTCGGGGAGGGAGGACAGTGGCAGCATATCTCGGGCAGGGAGGAGGACAGTAGTAGCATATCTCGGGGAGGGAGGACAGTGGCAGCATATCTCGGGCAGGGAGGAGGACAGTGGTAGCATATCTCGGGGAGGGAGGACAGTGGCAGCATATCTCGGGGGGGGACAGTGTGGCAGCATGTTTTTTTGGTGCTTTTTTAAAGAAAAAAACTTTTTCTTTAAAAAAGCACCAAACTTTTAGGGTGCAGCCTATATACGGGGGCGGCCTATATCCGAGCCAATACGGAAGGGCCCTTTTCTAAACTATTTTGAACCGGCAGGGGGAGACGTAATGTCAAGTGACCCTGCAGTGAAATCAAGGCTGCCAGCACACACAGAGGGACAGCTGCAGGAACGGTGAAGGTTAAGCGGGGGCGGGAGGTGGGATATTAGTATATGTGTTTGCATATATATATATATCCATGTGTACTTCTGTGTGTGTGTGAGCATGCATGTGTACTTGTGTTTGTGTGAGCATGGATGTGTACTTTGTGTGTGTGAGGATGGATTTGTAATTGTATGTTTGTATGAGCATGGATGTGTAATTGTGTGTGTGTGTGTGAGCATGGATGTTTAATTGTGTATGAGCATGGATGTGTAATTGTGTATGTGTATGAGCATGGATGTTTAATTGTGTAAGTGAGGTGAGATGGAGTGTGTATTAGTGAGTATGAGTAAGTGTGTGTAATTATGTTGTACGTTGGAAGGAGGGGGGGCAAGGAGCAAAGAAGGCACAGACCAGTTGTGTAGGGGCAATGATGGCACAGAGCAGCTGTTGACAATGGGGGGCCCGGGGCAATTGTTCGCACCAGGGCCCCATGGTTTCTAGTTACAGCCCTGGCCTGGACACACATTGTGTTAGCATAAAAACAAAACATGCAACCTCCAATATTAAGCCATCAACTGAATTTACATAATTTGGTGGTTGCCAGTGCCCCTGGGTCATTCCCAGTCTGGCCTTGTTTATAAATCTAAATCACAAAGCAGTTTTTATGTGTAAATAAAGCCACTATGTAGGACTTTTCATGATGCAAGCATGGTGTTGGGCTACTTCCTAGGCTTTGAATTAGGCCTGAACTCTTAAACTCTGGGGCTTACATGCTAAATTGAAAGTAAGATTAAACATTTTTGTTTTAATGATTTCACTATAGTAAAGGCTAAAGCCAGCTAGTTTCTTTATGGAATAGCAAATAAGTGGTGGCTGTTTTGAGGCAAGTAGCTTATTTTTTGGACCTGATTGTGACTACCATTTTGGATTTAAGCGTTTGAATAATATACAGTATGTACATACTAGTTGTTTAAAACACTTCTACTTTCCACCTTCTGTGTTCAAGCCCCACCACATTATTTATAGTGTTCATCTTACTATAATTTCGCTGCTTTTACTATACCCACATTTTGCTTTAGGCAACATATGCATTATAAATATGTTCTTTTTGTCATGAACACATACACACATGTGTAGCTTTTGAATGTACTTCTGGTAGCAAATAATACTTAGCTTAGTATGTTTTTTTGGTTCTTCTCATGGTAGGAAACATGGTTAACATCACTCTTATACTGTATATACCTCATTCTATTTTCATACCAAGCTATCCTCCACACAGACTAGCAAAGTTTGGCTCAGATCTAGGTAATGACATATGGGGAGTTACCCAAGTGTTAATCCTGCTAAGAGGCAAGAGGTAAGCAGAGACTGATAGCTGCTGGGTTTCATTGGGTCATATCATATAACGTTCTTGTTGCCAACGCAATGTTGGGTCAGTTTCTGCTAGAGGAAAGCAAATCTCCCACACACATAGCATATTCTCACACAAACACGGCATCGTGAATGCTGTATTTAGTTAAACAGGAAAGGGGGATTCTTAAACTGCAGATGTTCTGGGAACTATATGAATTCAGCACGACCCTATATGATGGACAGCTTGTGTGACTAGATGTTTTTTGTCCTTTGTTTTGAAGAGAGTAGTGTCTTGCTTAAATAAAATATATACGTTGTTGTTCTGAAAATATTTTTGATAGCTTTGTGAAAAAGAAATTTAAAAAAATTAGCCAACTTCAACTGCTAAATCCAAGGGAACTGTTTGACACTGCTCTCTCCTGGTTCACTTCCTACTAGAGCCCTGCGCGGGACTGCTTTTTTAATCCCGCTCCCGCTGTTTTTAATCCCGCCCCCGCAATGTGGGGGTTCCGCTCCCGCCACATTTGTGACCAATCCCGCCCGCTCCCGCCACATTTGTGGCCAATCCTGCCCGCTCCCGCCGGCCTCCTTACCTGATTTCCCGCGCAGTCCCGCAAGTTGTTCCCTCACAGCATCTCTTCTCTTGCTCCGCCCAGGAACATCACGTGACTCCGCCTTGTTCCTGGGCGGAGCAAGATAGGAGACACTGTTATGGAGCAGCGAGAAGACAGCCTTGCGTGACTGCGCGGGATTACCGGGACCCGCAGGTACAGTGCCTGACCGCCCGCTGACTTCCCATTCATCCCCTACATTTAATCTGTCCCTAAAAACTGCTGTGTCCATCTTAAAAACATTGCCTGCATCCCTCCCTTCCTAACACAAGATGCAACTAAGGCTCTTGTCCATGCCCTCATTATCTCCCGCCTCGATTATTGTAACTCTGTCTTAGTTGGCCTCCCTCTTACCTGTCTCACCCTTCTAAAATCCACCATTAAAGCTGCTGCTAGACGTATCTTCATCTCCCATCACACTCCTCCCCTCTGTCAGGCTCTTCGCTGGCTGCCTGTGTGCTTCAGGATTCATTTCAACTTACTTACTTACTTACTTTCAAAATCCTTTACAGCTCTTCCCCTACTCTCATCTCATCACTCATCTCTAAATACACTTCTAGCTTTATAAATGACCTGGCAGTAGGCGTTGAAAGTCATGTTTCTGTGTTTGCCACTAAACTAGGTAAAGTTATACAGGGCGAGCAGGATATTATTGTGCTGCAGAGGGATATAGATAGACTGGGGGACTGGGCACACAAATGGCAGATTCAATTCAATGTAGATAAATGTAAAGTTATGCACTTCGGGGTAGCGAATGCACAAGCAACCTACACCCTAAACGGTAGTGAATTAGGGGTAACGACAAATGAGAAGGATTTGGGAATTGTTATAGACAACAAACTAGGCAACAATGTGCAATGTCAGTCTGCGGTTGCTAAGGCTGAGTAAGGTATTGTTGTGTATAAAAAGGGGCATCAAGTCGCGGGATAAAGATATAATTTTGCCTCTGTATAAATCAATGGTAAGGCCGCACCTTGAATATGCTGTGCAATTTTGGGCACCTATTCTAAAGAAGGATATCATAGCACTAGAAAGGGTGCAGAGGCGGGCTACAAAAATTAATAAAAGGAATCGAGCACTATAGTTATGAAGAAAGGTTAACTAATTTAAGTCTGTTTAGTTTAGAAAAACGTCGCCTCAGAGGGGATATGATAACATTATATAAGTATATTCGGGGCCAATACAAACCATTGTGTGGAAATCTGTTCATAAACAGGACTATGCATAGGACATGTGGTCATGCGTTCAGACTGGAAGATAAGAGATTTAGACTAAAGCAGAGGAAAGGGTTTTTTACAGTAAGGACAATAAGGATGTGGAATTCTCTGCCTGCAGAGGTAGTTTTATCGGAGTCTTTACAGACGTTTAAACTGCAACTGGATGGATACCTTGAAAAACATAATATTCAGGGATATAATCTTTAATTATGGGGAAACAGCTTATTGATCCAAGGAGAAATCTGACTGCCATTTTGGGGTCAAGAAGGAATTTTTTTCCCTGGTTAGTGCAAAATTGGAAAGAGCGAAACCGGGGTTTTTTTTGCCTTCTTTTGGATCAACAGCAACAAATTAACAGATATAGGAAAGGCTGAACTTGATGGACGCATGTCTTTTTTCAGCCTATATAACTATGTAACTATGTAACTAGCTCTCATGCACGCTTACAAGATTTCTCAAGGGCTGCCCCTATCCTCTGTTATGACCCCCCGGCCTATCCGTCTTTCCCCCTACCTTCAGTCCTTCAAAAATCCCTCAAGACCCACTTCTGTTAGGATACTAACAACATTACACATTAACGCCCTCCAATATTCCTTCAGCTCACCATCCCTAGTCCCTCTCCTGCAATACTTGCTAGTGTGGCTGGTCCATCCCTAACAACGACGCTTTTACTTATTGTGTAATACACCCTAACTCACTCTAGATTGTAAGCTTGTTTGAAAAGGGCCCTCCTCACCAGTTGTTTCTGTAATTCAAATTGTTATGTTATATACTACTTGTTATGTCCTGTCTACCTATTGTACAGTGCTACCGAATATGATGGCGCTATCTAAAACAATACATAATAATAATAATGTGTACAAAATGATATGGAATTTATTTTATTTTGTGCCTATTAACTGATCTACCCCTGAGTGTTTGATCAGTGGGGGATGCCCTTCGATATATAAATTCCATTCATTTTGTCCCATAGTTCAATACTTTGGGTTGTTTAATTCTCAATAATTTGAAGTCACATCATTTTAATGCACATGTCAACTAGTCAAAAATATTTCAAAATCATAAGGGACATTGGCAGAAGCATTAAAAATAGTATTTATGGGGGCGTGATACTATGCATGATTCAGCAATTAGCACAAGGTTACTGCTTTGTTAATGGTTTATCAAGCACTGCATGTGATGCAATCTCCTGTGGTCCCTGTTCTTGGCCAAGGATGCTGCAGATTCAGTGACAGAGAGCACTCTGCTCTGAACAATCCTTCATTCCTGACTACTTTATAGGCTTTTTGGCTCCATTACTGTCAGGGACTGCACATCGCTGAGTTACAGGGCCCACCTTGTCCACATTTGTTTTTTACAGAGCTAGAGGAACACTTCAGGACAATTAAATTAGCAATGATTACATTCACTTTTTACTTTATTTAAACATTTTCTTGTGTATTTAAAGCTGGGAAATGTGCCAGTTTTACAGCCTTGAAGACTAAAGTCTTACGAGCCGTCACAGACTGAGTATAGCCAGGGGCTCAGCTTCAACAGCTACAACCCACTCTCATCTACAAAACCTCCCAGCTAGCAATAACACCAAACCTCCCCAGCCTCCAATATGTGGGGGTTTGTATCTTGTGTTTAATTTTAAGTCTTTTATTTATTTTGCACCTCTTATGTATAAGGTAGGATTCTGTAGTTTGGAGTTGGAGTATATATATATATATTACAAAAGACATGGCTTCTTCAAGCCATTATGTTGTGATTATATATTTGGCACAAAGCCATGATAACAAGAGTTTTTTTAAGGATACGTAGTTTACAGAAAGAACCTTTTCTATTTTACATAAGCCCATGCTGATACGAGTTGTAGAACAAATGGTCGTGTCTGCACAGCTGAGCAACATAATCTCATTGGGTATAACCTAGCTCTGCATAGTGCAATTTTTTGCTTTGCTAGACATACACCATGTATATAGATGAGTTGTCTGATTGGTGGTGATACTATTCATTTAACAATGATATATGAAACAATCTTTTATGGCATGTCACGGTCTTCAGGGCCACTACTTGGACAACAATGACCTATCATGTTGTCCAAATGACTGAATGTTCTCCCAAGCCTTTTTACATGGTCTCCATCCTTCTGAAAACCACATAGGTTCAAAAGCATCACGCAGTTAATTTAAAACTTTCAAACCAACCGAGGTGGGCTTCATAATGATATGCAACACTCCACATCAAAGAAGGTGGACAACTATTCCAATGTATGTTTCTTTATTCTCTTAGAGTTCATACATGCACCAATTCAGAAAGGTACTTTTAGTATTCTTTCCATCTCGGTGAAAGCTGTTGGATTTTGTCCAATGTGATTCACAACAAAGGAGGGCGAATTAAACAGTGTTCCTGAGTCATGTTGATTAAATGATGTTCTTGCAATGTTTCATTTTCCACTTGAATATCCTCCAGTTTGTTTTATGTTCAATACATATTCTGTTTTATCCATTATATCTGAAATAAGAAAGTCTTATAGATCAATAAAAGTCTACTATGCAGAAAAAAAGTGGAGGTGCAATTAATTATACAGGCCAATAATTGGCTGGCAGCTACAGTATTTTAGGTATAGTACAGATCATCCATACTGGTTATCTGGCAAATTATATAATAATGTCATTATATAATGCAGTCTCTTTGTATGCAGTTGCCATCTGGAAACATGCAGCTGCACGCTGCATGAGTGCAGAAGGACAGAATGTGGCAACAAACATCCAGGAGGTGGTGTAATTTATTGGCTGCTGGCCTTATAGTGCTAGGACCGATTTTAACCAACAGTCGAGACATGGGAGAAAGTATTGGTAAATCATTCATAAAACCATATTTATGTGTATTTTATGTTTTACATATCGGGACATAATAATCATCTAAAAATTAGGTAAATACAACCTCAGATGAACATGACATATGTTTAACAAAAATAAAGACAAAATGAAGAAGCCATGTACTTTCTTTTTCACGACTGTAACTTTCCGGGCTATCCATGGCAGCATGACAAATCGGTAGTGCCTTCTCTCTCAGCTGATAGTACAACGTAAAGAAGATAAAAAGACAAACTAAAAATGAGCCTTCTGGATTCAATGTCATCTACTATAGGCCTGGGTCTGGTGGCACCAAACTCATTTTCTTCTAACCCTTAACAAACAGAGATATTACCTCTCTTAATCCATCAAGATTACTCCTCTGTCCTGGTGGCTAGACACAACCAATCTCTTCAGGGGTTTTCCGGTTGAAGTTGAACACAGATCCCAGTGGTGGGGGCATTATCGTTCCATTTATCTTCAGGGTGAGTAAGATCCCTTCCAATGTTTTGGAACTTTGTGCTGTCTACATGGCTCTCTTCAGATTCGCCCCTTGTCTAAACAAATTGCTGGGTTTGAATCAACAACAGGGCCACTGCAGCTTACATAAACAATCAAGGTGGTACCAGGAGTCTCAGTCTTCTGAGAAAAGTGGAAACCTCTGATGGAATGGGCTCAGAAGTATTTGACTGGCATGTCAGTGATTTCACTCCTGGGGCCTCAGAATTCTCTGGCAGAATACTTGAGCAGAGTGAAAGTAGATCAAGCAGAGCGTTGTCTTGTGCCAAGCATCTTCCAACTTCTGGTTGCAAGATGGGGTTTTCCACAGATAACCTGATGGCGACCACATTCAACCATCACGTTCCTCTATTTTTTTTTCCAGATGATTCGGAACTGATGCTCTGTCTCAACCTTGGATCTTCAGTCTTGGCTATGATTTCCAACTAATTCCACTGATACTTTCTACTCTCAGGAAGGAAGCAGTTTATTTCTAGTCTAATTAAAGAATCTAGATGGCATTTTGTGAACAGGCCGCAAGTCGAGCAGTTTCCATAGAAGCTCTTTCCACTTCCTGCCTCCTGGATTTCCTCCAGTCCGGTCCGGATAAGGGTTTGGTACAGGTTTCTGTGATTTCTTGTCTGACAGGTGTTAGATGGGCATTGGATACGGATGTTTCCAGATTTTTCAGAGCTTTAATCAAGATAAGACCTCCTTGAAGGGCACCCACCCCTCCTTGGAATATTCCATTGGTTCTTCAGGCCTTCTCCTCCTCCCCATTAGAACTACTAGAAGGACTTTATTTGTTTCTCCTCACTCTGAAGAAGGGATACCACTGGCATAACTACAGGGGTATACCCCTTGTTCGTGTCTCCTCGTACCGATTTAAAATAGTTTATAAACGGCCCTTCCGACCATGGATGTCTAATTGTGTGTATAAGGGTCAGGACTCGGGCAAGCAGGTCAGGTAGAAGCCCAGTTGCAGGGGATACCAGGGGCTTTTTCTGTACCCCACAATGCATCTGGTAGGTACAAGCATTTGAAGAAACACTGTCCATATCTGACTAGTCATTTGCATCCGACATGGCTACAGAAGGTGCAGAATTCCCATGTGCTGTGGAATGGGTATAGCCAGCATCACTGGGTTGAGGAAGACAGGGTTTGCTCCTGTTTCGAAACATCGCTGATGTCACACGTTCCGGGGCCTGGGGTTGGTTGTTAGGAGAAGCAGGTTTAGAGGGTCTACATGGACAGAATGATATTTGGTGGCCTTCCTCAATAGAAACACCGATTAGCCTCATGCCTCTTCTGCTTTTCCTCTTTAGTAAGAGGCTCACATTTGAAGCTAGACCTGGGTTTTTTCTTAGGTGTCTTCTTACAGGGTGATTCTTCTTTGTATCTACTGGTGATGTGTTCCACCATAAAAAAAAATATATAAATATAGTGCAGAGAGTCAGTGAACAAATGGTATTGCACTCACATAACTTATGATTAAAACGGCTCCTCAAAACAGTGATACTGTAGATCTTTCTGACTTGTATGCTCAGGAATATGGAAGAAGGTATATATAGATAAACATTAAAAATCTTTATATAAAGGATTTCTTACATCAGCAAGCAACATCCAAGATGTTCCTAGCAGATATTCATAAGATCAAAATAAGGCAATTCTGGAGGTTTTGCCTAGGAAAGGCTTCTACTAGGCATCACTTAGAGCTGCAATAAGTGTCCTTTTAAAGTATGTGTACTTCCAGGTTTTTGTTGAATTGTCATTCCATTTATAAGTCATGCCGTCCACACGTGTAGTGTATTAGGTCCCCGAATCCGGAGGTATTGTGCAGAATGCTGTGGGAGTACCAAGTCGGGGTACAGGTGGTCCCAACACAATCTCGATCTCTATTTCTCAAACAAATACAACTCAGGGGAGAGGACATCACCAGACGCTGCCATATTGAAACAAATGTGTATGGGTGATGCGCTTAATTTACATGTATAAGTGCTGCTGAATCATTCAGAATAAACTCCACAGTTATCCCACAAAACATAAAAGTGAATATTTAGAAAAATAGTGACAGCGCTCAAAGTGTAAAATACAGAAAAAGAGTAAATGTATACTTCCCAAAGTGAATTATATAAATTCCTGAAGATCTTAAATGCTTGGAAGACAAAAAAACGACAAAACAAAGAAAAAAAAATGCAGGGTAGTATGTCAAAAACAGAATTTGTTTATATTAAAAAATATAGGAGAGACACTTATACTTTTTGGCCGCCATATTGCCCTCAGTTCAAGTTATGGGAAAATTACTGCACTTTCGGCGATGTCCTCTTCCCCGATTGAATGATCATGCTGTCATTTTGGCGGAAGTTCCTGCCGGGTTATGTTCGCGGAGATGCGAATGAAGATAGCAGAGAGTGTTCGAGAGTAGAATGTGGGCACTAAGCAATTAATTTCATTCCCAAATCAAAAATACCCCCAATTTTTCTGCCAAACCGAATGGGCAGGTAATTAAATTCTTGTCCGAAAATGAATGGGCCAAAGACGTACCAAAAAATTTGTTTGAATCATTTTTTGGCGTGTCTAGTGCTTTCCGATAAGCCCATACTGTTAATAATTAACCAAGTACCATAAGTGTGAGGTTTACTGATACCCAAAACCAAGGGCAGACTGGGGACTAAATTAGACTCTGTGGCCGCATGAAGGGCAATACATGTAAATGGGAGGCACCATCAAGCATTTGTCTGCCCAAAACAGAACTAATGAAACCATTACACTAAGTAATTGTATCCTGCATAAGCTGAGGCAGTGATATTACCTCTCTTAATCCATCAAGATTACTCCTCTGTCCTGGTGGCTAGACACAACCAATCTCTTCAGGGGTTTTCCGGTTGAAGTTGAACACAGATCCCAGTGGTGGGGGCATTATCGTTCCATTTATCTTCAGGGTGAGTAAGATCCCTTCCAATGTTTTGGAACTTTGTGCTGTCTACATGGCTCTCTTCAGATTCGCCCCTTGTCTAAACAAATTGCTGGGTTTGAATCAACAACAGGGCCACTGCAGCTTACATAAACAATCAAGGTGGTACCAGGAGTCTCAGTCTTCTGAGAAAAGTGGAAACCTCTGATGGAATGGGCTCAGAAGTATTTGACTGGCATGTCAGTGATTTCACTCCTGGGGCCTCAGAATTCTCTGGCAGAATACTTGAGCAGAGTGAAAGTAGATCAAGCAGAGCGTTGTCTTGTGCCAAGCATCTTCCAACTTCTGGTTGCAAGATGGGGTTTTCCACAGATAACCTGATGGCGACCACATTCAACCATCACGTTCCTCTATTTTTTTTTCCAGATGATTCGGAACTGATGCTCTGTCTCAACCTTGGATCTTCAGTCTTGGCTATGATTTCCAACTAATTCCACTGATACTTTCTACTCTCAGGAAGGAAGCAGTTTATTTCTAGTCTAATTAAAGAATCTAGATGGCATTTTGTGAACAGGCCGCAAGTCGAGCAGTTTCCATAGAAGCTCTTTCCACTTCCTGCCTCCTGGATTTCCTCCAGTCCGGTCCGGATAAGGGTTTGGTACAGGTTTCTGTGATTTCTTGTCTGACAGGTGTTAGATGGGCATTGGATACGGATGTTTCCAGATTTTTCAGAGCTTTAATCAAGATAAGACCTCCTTGAAGGGCACCCACCCCTCCTTGGAATATTCCATTGGTTCTTCAGGCCTTCTCCTCCTCCCCATTAGAACTACTAGAAGGACTTTATTTGTTTCTCCTCACTCTGAAGAAGGGATACCACTGGCATAACTACAGGGGTATACCCCTTGTTCGTGTCTCCTCGTACCGATTTAAAATAGTTTATAAACGGCCCTTCCGACCATGGATGTCTAATTGTGTGTATAAGGGTCAGGACTCGGGCAAGCAGGTCAGGTAGAAGCCCAGTTGCAGGGGATACCAGGGGCTTTTTCTGTACCCCACAATGCATCTGGTAGGTACAAGCATTTGAAGAAACACTGTCCATATCTGACTAGTCATTTGCATCCGACATGGCTACAGAAGGTGCAGAATTCCCATGTGCTGTGGAATGGGTATAGCCAGCATCACTGGGTTGAGGAAGACAGGGTTTGCTCCTGTTTCGAAACATCGCTGATGTCACACGTTCCGGGGCCTGGGGTTGGTTGTTAGGAGAAGCAGGTTTAGAGGGTCTACATGGACAGAATGATATTTGGTGGCCTTCCTCAATAGAAACACCGATTAGCCTCATGCCTCTTCTGCTTTTCCTCTTTAGTAAGAGGCTCACATTTGAAGCTAGACCTGGGTTTTTTCTTAGGTGTCTTCTTACAGGGTGATTCTTCTTTGTATCTACTGGTGATGTGTTCCACCATAAAAAAAAATATATAAATATAGTGCAGAGAGTCAGTGAACAAATGGTATTGCACTCACATAACTTATGATTAAAACGGCTCCTCAAAACAGTGATACTGTAGATCTTTCTGACTTGTATGCTCAGGAATATGGAAGAAGGTATATATAGATAAACATTAAAAATCTTTATATAAAGGATTTCTTACATCAGCAAGCAACATCCAAGATGTTCCTAGCAGATATTCATAAGATCAAAATAAGGCAATTCTGGAGGTTTTGCCTAGGAAAGGCTTCTACTAGGCATCACTTAGAGCTGCAATAAGTGTCCTTTTAAAGTATGTGTACTTCCAGGTTTTTGTTGAATTGTCATTCCATTTATAAGTCATGCCGTCCACACGTGTAGTGTATTAGGTCCCCGAATCCGGAGGTATTGTGCAGAATGCTGTGGGAGTACCAAGTCGGGGTACAGGTGGTCCCAACACAATCTCGATCTCTATTTCTCAAACAAATACAACTCAGGGGAGAGGACATCACCAGACGCTGCCATATTGAAACAAATGTGTATGGGTGATGCGCTTAATTTACATGTATAAGTGCTGCTGAATCATTCAGAATAAACTCCACAGTTATCCCACAAAACATAAAAGTGAATATTTAGAAAAATAGTGACAGCGCTCAAAGTGTAAAATACAGAAAAAGAGTAAATGTATACTTCCCAAAGTGAATTATATAAATTCCTGAAGATCTTAAATGCTTGGAAGACAAAAAAACGACAAAACAAAGAAAAAAAAATGCAGGGTAGTATGTCAAAAACAGAATTTGTTTATATTAAAAAATATAGGAGAGACACTTATACTTTTTGGCCGCCATATTGCCCTCAGTTCAAGTTATGGGAAAATTACTGCACTTTCGGCGATGTCCTCTTCCCCGATTGAATGATCATGCTGTCATTTTGGCGGAAGTTCCTGCCGGGTTATGTTCGCGGAGATGCGAATGAAGATAGCAGAGAGTGTTCGAGAGTAGAATGTGGGCACTAAGCAATTAATTTCATTCCCAAATCAAAAATACCCCCAATTTTTCTGCCAAACCGAATGGGCAGGTAATTAAATTCTTGTCCGAAAATGAATGGGCCAAAGACGTACCAAAAAATTTGTTTGAATCATTTTTTGGCGTGTCTAGTGCTTTCCGATAAGCCCATACTGTTAATAATTAACCAAGTACCATAAGTGTGAGGTTTACTGATACCCAAAACCAAGGGCAGACTGGGGACTAAATTAGACTCTGTGGCCGCATGAAGGGCAATACATGTAAATGGGAGGCACCATCAAGCATTTGTCTGCCCAAAACAGAACTAATGAAACCATTACACTAAGTAATTGTATCCTGCATAAGCTGAGGCAGTGATATGTGAGGGTGAGGATATGTGAGGATTCTGCTATAAGAGGCAGATTTTTCTGAGGTTTTTATTGTAGCTAAGCACGTGGCAGCTATTACCCAGGAAATCATATTGTGTCACAGGAACGTTCCACGCTTCATGGAGTAAGTAAATAAACTTCACGCTCACAAAGCTCAGGCTCCGGATTTTTCAAAAATTCAAAGACACGCAGACTACTCAGGAACTCTCCTTTTTATATGGTATTTTGACTCCCGAACAGCCTGCAGGCTCTACGAGGCCTCGCAATTATTTACTAAGTAGTGCTTTTCAAACAGGTCCAGCTCTACTCTCTAGTACCTAGGGAGCTGGGCTGCCATGAGGTACTTCACTATGTTTGGAAACACAGTACACATAGAGCTCTAAATAAAACCTATTCTGGGTCTGTGCCTGTATGTTTCAGGCTCACAAACACAGAAAAGGAATCCCAGCACTCCAAACTGCTTCCAATCTTTAGGATACTTTATTAAGAGAAAGCAAAAAAAGCAACGTTCCGGCCAAACAGGGACTTTGTCAAGCCCTGTATAATTCAGGCTGACTGGCTACCTGGGTCTTTGACCATTGCTGTCACTTGCAATGCAGATCTGGTCCCTTGGTGTGAGGCTGCTGGCTGGATGCACGTGGCCATGACCTCAAAGAGAATGGCTTACGGTCGCGTGTACTCAGCAGGCTGCAGCATGTATGTTACTTATCAGCTGCTGGTCTTAAAGTGCCAGGGCCTATTTAAATCCCTATATATAATCTAAATATCACCTGTGAGTTGAAATTCACATTTAAAATGAACATTACATATGGTTTTCTACTTAAAAACCCGATCATCTAACCAGATGTAAACACAAAATTATTTCTAAGCAGAAATGACAGCAAAGCTTCAATTTGTGCAAGATCAAACATATGTCAAAGTAATCTTACCACAGTAGGTCACTTCAGCTTGGATGTATGTGCAATGCCAGAGCTTCCAGTTATACCCTAGTGGTAGATTATCAGGCAGGGACAGGCTGACCAGGCCCCCTTGACCCCAGGCATGTCCAAATTTCTTCAAAGAGGACCCATCTGACTTGGGCCAGCCCACTCTCGGAGGGGGAATGTGACCCCATGGTAAAAGTAAGGATGCTCGCACAGTCTGTGTGCAGCTAGAAAGAAGGATCCGGGCAATGTAAAGGGGTATGGGGGTAAGAGAGTGAGGCAGGGAGTAAGAGAGTGAGAGGATACGGGGTTAAAGAGGGAGTGAGCATGTATGTATGTGTGTATGTGTTAGGATAAGTGTGTAAGTGTGAGTGTATAAATATGGGTACCAGTGCCATTTGGCTTTACCAGCCCTCCCTTGTTAACAGGGCAGGCTTAGGCAAATATTCCTGGCCACAGCTAGACCACATATTTATGGCTCTCTATAATACAGCTTGCTGGCGCTATGTGTAAGAGAGAGCTGATTCAGTTTTATCCTCTACTTTTAGTTCCAACACAAGGTAGAATCACTACTCTATGTTTTGAGGGTGATGATAGAAACACTATCCAAGCCATTCCCTTGCAAGTAGAAGGCAAAACATGCACACATTTAAAAAGCCTTATTTACAAGCCTTATGTTACATTATCAGAACAAACTCACAGAGCAGCTGAAGCCATTTTGTACTTGCTAAAACTATATATACATGTGTGAGGAACAACAGTCCATTTTTTAGGTTCAAAGTCAAGGTTTTGCACTTTCTTCATTTATCCATGCCACTGTCACTCTGGCATTTCAGGGCAAGTCTAGAACTTTACCTGCCCTTTAGCAGTTTTGAGGTGGAAAAGAGCAAACTGATTAACCCTTCTATGTAACCACAGGAAGACAAGTTGAGTGACATAAAGAACTAAGCTGTATAACAATCTCACAGGCAGCTGCTAGGATCAGCAGGCTATGTGTGATGGTAAGACAGTGTGGTGATGGAGTGGGTGACAGATAGACTCCTCTGGACAGACATTGAAAACATTTCCAACTCTTTCTCTAAACATCTGTTTCCAATTGACTCTCTTAAGCATCTCTTCCCCTGTTCCCCTCCTGTTTTACTTTTTATACCACTCCCCCTGAAAAACATTTGCGGTGATTTATTTCTTGAATCCCTGCAAAAGGCACAGGGAGAAAACCAGGGTAAGTATTTTGGTCAAAATGGGGGTGTTATACACTTATACAGCCAAAAATCTGTACAAACGAATTTTATATTTTTCATAAGAATGCAAAATGTAGTACATTCTAACCTATTCTTTTCTTGGGGTCATCTGAAGATCATCAATCCCCTGGTATGTGTGGAAGCATAATTTTATACAGAGTACTGACAGTATGCAAATTATCTTAGTCTTTCGAAATATAATTACACAATTGAAGAGAGAGGTAAATGTCTGTCAATATGAATTAAAAGGAGACATTTCCCAGAACAGAGCACAATCTGTGGTGCCTCTTTCTTTTCCTGTCTCCTTTTGTGGGGGCTAAAAAATGCAACCCTAAACTTAGCTTGTATATATACATGATAAATGGACATCTCCTGAAAGAGTTAATGACATTTTGGCATATTTCCCTTGGAGAGAAATGAAGATATATGAGCAAATGCTTGAAGCTTAGGGGTCAGCAAGTACTCATTAGTGAACATGTAGGAGATGTCAATACATACTGTAATACTGATAACAAATTATTCTCTTCCTGGGAGCAATAAATTAGAATTCCTGGTTATACCTTAATCTCAGCATTTTAGAATAACATTGCAAATATTACACAGGGCCGTGGATTGGCTGTCGGGCACATTGGCCACCTACAACCCATTGACATTAAATTGCCAGAGCCTATTTTAGCAAACTAGTCCAATAAATAAAATCAATAGCATCTCCCTCAAACATAATTTAGCAGATTTACAGAATCTCTGTGATATACCAGAGGACACATTTCTCTTTTAGGTTAAATCTACTTTGCTATTAAAATAAGGCTTGCAGGAGCCCAGTGCAAATAAAATTATTTTGTACATTAACTTAGAGCTTGTCGTCTATTTTCTTAGCTCCCAAGAAAATAATTCATATAGATATTACATTGAGAACCAGAGTGGACAAAAATACCATTAAAAATGTATTTATGTTTTTCTTTTCTTCAAAAGTAATCCAAAATGCTTTGCAATGTCACAATGAAAGCTTTTTAATTTAAAAGAAAAGAATTAGGATAGTAGAGAATTACATGAATACAAAAGAACAAAATGGAATATGAACAATCATGAGAAGATGGGTTTTGAGACAAGGTTGTATTATGGTAAAAGGTAAGGTTTTCTGTCTGCAAATAGATTAGTTTGGGTAGGTGGGCTGATAAAGATTTTATTTAAGTCTGAGTAAGATGTGGTGTAGACTGTATTTTTATATAAACGTGTCTTAGTTGAATAAGAGATGTAATAAAGGGTTTGCCAGAGACTGGATCCATAGACTAGAGAAAGTCTAAGAGTTTTCGGGCCTATAACAAACACATTCCCCTTAAGCTGAGCCTCCAGGTACTGTGACCACCAGGACTTAACTGCTTCTCAAGGAACTTGAAACTAAGGGCAAACCTAAATTGACGTTTTAGAACAAGTCAAAGGGCCAGACTGAATAAGTGTAATGTCCAAAAACTAAACAAATAAACACACCCAAAAGATCACAGACAAAACTCACTACACGGATGGGAAAGACTAAAAGTGCGTTTAAGCAGAGGCCAAAATGCTGTACACAACTAAGATGTTATAACACCAATTCTCTCAACAGCAATGCCATAAAAGACACAAAATGGAAGTCTGTGTGGTAGAATGGGACGTGTATATGATCCGGAAGATGCCAGAGATGTGTCAAGGCATTGGAAACTACTCTACAGTGTTGTACTGAGGAGGGGGGTCCAGTAGTGACATGTAATGGACTGCCAGGGGATTAATGTGTGGCCCCTTTTCTACCACATCTCTCTTTACAGTTCTTACGTGATATTCTCAGTACCAATGAGTTCTTCAGGATTAAGAGAACTCCAGGAAGTAAAAATCACAGAGGACCCATACAAGAAAAAAATAGGTTAGGGGGTTGGGGTATATTGAAGTTGTGTATTGATTGGAACTGATGATCATGATCCAAACAATGATAATTTTTCACTTGGTGAACTGTAGTTCTCACATTGACTAGGTTACATAAGAACATTTGATTGTTAAGTTATGAAAACGAGTCTACAAATGGTTTTATTGTGCTATTGTATAATGACCTGGTTTGAAATAAATAAATACATAAATGACCTACACCACTGAAAAGCAAAAACATAGCGTGAGTAAACTTATTTTGAAGAAATTAAAAGTAATTTTTCCAATACCCCCAAAATTGTGAGAAAGCAGCCTTTATTTTATACATTACAAGCTCTTTTCTAAGGGTGACCATGACTGTCACAGCACAGACAGCGATCAGGTAATCAACATACCTGGGAATTTGGCCCTAAGCCTCAAGGTTTTTGTCCCCCATATTTGGCCATTCACTACATAGAATCTTGGTTATGGGCCATTAAAGGGTTACGATTTCAAAAGTCTCAGGGTGAGATAATTTAGAAAGCCCCAGGTATGGTCATGGACTGTTATAAACACGCTACTCACCCACTGCCACGATACAGCGGTGAGCAGAGACTCCGTCGCGTCTTCTTTCCTCCCCTGCTCGCTGATGCAGAAGCGAGCAAGATTTCTATGACAGTGTGTCCTCCACATTGCCAACGGAAGTCGGCAAGGAGAAGAACGCGATTCAGGGTTGCCATGGCGATGCGTCTTTTATGGTCACAGTGAAGCCAAATTCAAAGGTATTTCCCTATACCTCAGTGTTTGTTTGCTATTCTAATTGACTGTGTACCAGACCCTCTTCCATGATATTGACCAGTGATTCTTGCAGCCTGATTTGACCTCTGTTTAGTGGCCTGACCTGAATATTGGATTAAACCCTTTGTTGCCTCACCTGGCTTTTAAGGTACCAGTTGTTTCCTGCCATAAGGGACTGCTCTGTTTTCTGGCTCGCAGCATGGCATGACATCGACAAGCACTCCCTAAACCTACAATGAGCAATGCATCTTTACTCTGTTCTGTTAGTGAACCGATACAAGCAATCCTCACTGCAGGAGCAGTAAAAGAAGAGCAGACTGATATATCTGGTCTTAGCTAATTATTATTATATTTTATTTATATAGTGCCAACAATTTATGCAGCACTTCCTACAATACATATATTCAAGGGGTATGACAAGACTAGAATTGACAGACTAAGACAAACCGAGATGCATGTTGACATCATAAGCACTGGTTTGCAGCACATCAACTAGCACTCAAAAATGAGCTGTATCTCAGAAGGTACACCTTGTTTTCTGCAAACTACAATATCAAATGAAAAAATTATCACAGAAGTCAAAGTTACTTTAAAAGTTTACTGGCTCCGTTATTGTAATTACTACATTGGCTACAAGCTGAAAGATAAGGATTTAAAAACATTTCAAAAATGTATATAAAATTATATATAAAAAACGCATGTTCTTAGGTCTAAGAACATATGATAGCTTGCAAAGCAGTATAGATCCAGCAGAAACACTAGGGGATACAAGCCAGAACCCCTGCCTCCTCAATAACTTCACTTGTCCGTTATACTCCTAAGTAGTCACATTGCCATTGTACAATAGTTTTATGTATAACTATATTAAGTTAAATTCAGAAAATTTGACATTCGGCCTTTTTTTGTCCTCTCTTCTGAGTATACTGCATTGCTTTTCAGTAGACTGTTACATAAACACAGCCTGGTTTCAATGGGAATAATATTTGTTGATTTTCCAAAGCAGACACACAGATTCATAACCACACTTGGCATTACTATTATTTATTTTTTATAAACACGTTTTTATAGCATCTAGAGATTATTTTCGCATTGTAATGTTTATCTGTTAAGACAATTTAGCAGCAAATAGACTTCCAGTTTTTCAAAGCAAAGGATCAGTGTATCATAGCACACTACATAAGAAAAATATGTGGACTCCTGACCATCACAGCTATATAAGCTTCCAGTGTGTCTGGGGGAATTTGTGCCCATTCAGCCAAAAAAGCATCTGTGAGGTCAGGCACTGATGTTAGAATTGAAGGCCTGGCTTGCAATTGGCATTCCAATTTATCACAAAGGTGTTCAATGGGGTTAAGGTCAGAGCTCTAAGCAGGCCACTAGAGTCCCTCTACAACAAACTCATTTAACCATGTCTTTATGGAGCTTACTTTGTTCACTGGTACATAGTCGTGCCAGAACAGGAAAGAGCCTTCCTCAAACTGGTGCCATAATGTTTCCACTTTTCCATACTTCCTCCATCCCATGGATCTCCTCCACTTTAGATGCCATTTTTCAAAGAAAATGGGACCCTCATTACCTTCCATCGGAATTAAATAAAACAGCTGCCTGCCGTGAGTAGGTGTTTAGTGGAGGAACATATACTTAAAAGCTAAAATTTACAAATTATGATATTGTGGACAGTTGAAAAAGGACGTGGACCCTCAACCAGTAGTGTTCCAATATAGGAATGAGTGTGTGACTACCTTGAATTTACATCTCCAACAGTAGCGGCCAACTTCAGGAATAATTCTGTAATTTGTAACCTGTTTTAATGCATTAAAGTAATATTAGTTATAAGGGTTTTGTGTTCGACTAGATATATTATACATATTATATGGTATGTTATCTATTTAAAACCTGTTGGGGACAGAATAAGCTTAGTCTTTGTCAGACCTTAACATGGTGATATTGTGGCCATTGTTTGTATGTCCAATATTTTGATTTAGCAGATTGTACGTATCATCTGTGGAAGGAAGTCTAAGGGTGTTGGAGAGGAAGGATGAAATATTTGGCCCCGTTTTACACCTGTGATTATTTGTACTTGGGATGGACTTTGGTTATTCATTTTCGACTATCCTTCTGTACTGTGCATTTGTCACCCATGTGTATGACCTTGGCTAGTCTAATTTTGTCTTACCCCTTAACGTCTGCCAGTTCCCTAGTCTGCTGCTGTCTGCATGTTCCCGATTATCCTGCAGTTTCCTGTCCTGATGGAAGGCACTTCTGAACCTGCACTCCCCATATTGGGTCCTGAGCAAGAACTTGTCCTTGAACAGAGACTCCTGCCAGACTGGGTACCTGCAATAATAATAGTAACACCATGTCTGAAGTATTTTTTTTTCAACCAGAGGAACGGTATTCCTGTTGGTAAAAAATTACAATCACCTAGGTAGGATATTCATCTTCTCAGCAGTTAACCAGTTAACTTACTGATCCAGGATATGTGCCAGTAATCCAGTATGAGTTTCAGTAGACATGGGTAAATACACATCACTCACTATAGTTTTATATGTAATCATCAAAAATGCTGGAACCTAGAGCAAAGTTTGTCAAGTTCATCAGGTACCAGAGTAACCACAATATTCATGGAATTTAGTAATAGCCCATAAAACAACATAATAAGTGCAAAAAGCAAATCAATCATTGTTAGTGTGTTGCAACAGCCTTTTTAAACTACACTTATTGTGTGAGTAAAAAAAACAGTCTAATCTTGTTAAGGTTTAAGTAGTTTGTCACCTATTATAGATGCAGTAATTAAATAGTGTATTAATTCAATATATGCATGGACACTGCATTGATCTGGAGTTCAGAAGGTTTCTCGTGAAAGAGTTACACACATAACATTTTTCCAAGCTGCCCGTTATCACTAAGTTGTGTGGTCTTAGCCAGGACTATGACAGGAAGTTGGATGAGGTCACTACCAAGTTTTTTGGTAAACATGTCAAAACATATCATGTGAGGAGCAAGCTGAGTAAAAACGGTTGGATTTAGGTCTAGCATAGGAATTTAGGAAAGAGAGCAAACTGTCAGGGGGAGGGGTGTATGGGGAAAGACATAGGTGCTGGCAGATCTTGCACGGAATCTTGATTGCCAAAGCCAGTGTTGCAACTATACCCTTGTATAATTTTTTTTCTAAAATTTGTTTTAAATTGTAGGCTCTTCAGAACAGTGGCCTCTAGATCAACTATGTCTGATTTTCTTTCCACTACTCCTTGTCTAGATGTCTGAAATTATTCTGCATGAGTGTGATAATTATAATAATGGAATGTAAATTAAAATGAGATTCATAGGTCCATGTGGTTTTTTACTCCCAACTTCACTTATCCAAAACAATTATATAAGTGATACAAGAGATTCTTATCATTGGTTAATTGGTACTGTTGGACATAACAATGCCATATGTGGCTACTAGGCTTATCACACTATTAATAACTCTTTTTTTCTGGTAACAATTCAATTCATCAGTTTGCATGCATTCAGCTCTGTAAAATGGTTCATTGTTTAAGAATCTTTGCTAGTGAAAACAAGAGGATGAAAAAAGAACAGATTCATGTTGTCCAAGAAGGAAACAGGCCCAACAATTAAACTGGTACTAGAGTAGTGCCAAAGGGTTTTGACCAGGTTTCTCTACCTCTTGGTTATGTGGATTTTGTGATGCTAGTCAAGAAAAATAAGTTATTACCTAAGCCTTCACAACATAGAGTGACAGCTTGCCACTTGGATATTGGTCATGTCCATTTATAGCTGTCTGTTTGATTAGCCAAATGCAAAAGAGTTAATAGATGTATACAAGAGGGGCATTGGCCTCCAATGCAGCCAAAAGCCAACCACCAGGACAAACATGTTTGTATATTTTAACAATGTTTTTTTCTCTTTATTTTTGCATTTAAGATTGTGGATAACCCATGTATGCTTTATAATTTATGTTTTGTCATATAATTTAATAAAATGAATTAGTAAAATGGGTGGGGTTACTGCTCAGAACTACTGCCCAGGGTACAGAAGTTCTTAGTTAGCCAGCTGCGAAGGCTATATAAGTAAATCATCATAAGTAAACCCTTAGAGTAATGGTTTTGTAGAATGGCTTCCCATGACAGTAATAGATGGCATTCACTGAATATGCAGAGACTGTCAGGTATACGAAGAAGAAGGAAGTGTAGGAGAACAATGCATATGCATAGAAATCAGAAAATTATACCAATGGTGGAAATCAAACTTGGGTTGTAAAGTGACAGATTATAAGTGACCCAGTATCTAGGTTTCTGGTTGAACAGGCAATGGCTCACAACAGATATACAAATGGAACACATAAGACTTGAAGTAATGTCCACAAATTGCTGTGGATTACCTCTACATAAGGACATGCTGTGGGACAACTTTGCAATTGCATAAACCTACTCTAACACACTAACCAATAATAAACATACAAGCAACAAAAACAGTATTAGAAACTGGATGCACACTGCGGTTGAAACATAGCCTTGTCTTATAGAAATTAACGGTCCAAATTTGAATACCTATGTCCTGGGTAAAATGTTCTGTAGATCTTTTTTCAGGTACGATAACTGTTTCTCGTCTTTTTTAGGACTGCTGCCCCTAACCATATATCACAGCTTTTCAAGAAGATATAGAAATGTGGATGGTTTAGCTCAATTGATTTGGATAACATTTTCAAGCAAGTAAAGAAAGAAGAGAAGACACAGGGGGTACGCTGCAACATTTTACAGCACATTTAAAGCTAAAGGCACTGTTTCCAGTTAACAAACAGAAGGGAATTTGCAGGGCATTTTGCAATTAAGAGAATCTCGTGGTTGGGGGTGGTCAGAACACAAGCCAAAAGACAGCAGGAGTGCAGTTTTATTTGGGGAGATGGCAGATATTTATGTCTCAGAAGAGTAACGTGCTCACAGTTGAAGCTGAGATTACTGTTCATGTTCACTGGTGCATTTAGACAATGAAACTGGTAGTGATAGCAAAAAATGAAAACGGTGGAAGGTACTGTACAATAATGTAGCTCTATGAGTATATAGATTAAAATGCAAAATTAACAAGTATATGGAAGCAGGATTTGGGTTCCCATAGAGGTATATGCCCCACCCACTTTCACCCTATTCCTTTTGTTATACTAAAGTTATTCTCCACAAACTTTTTATTTGGGAGTAGCCGTAACCTATGTGTCTACAGGGCCATGGCATGTAAGTCATCTTACTAACCCCAAAATCAACAAGTTTGTCCTTGTGAGTAATTTTATGGAGTCTCAAACTACTTGCTCTATCATGGTGGTATTATGTATGTTATTATGTATATTTAGGCCATATACATGCACTGCATTTAATGATCTAATAAATTTTAGTTTCTAGTGTTTTTGTTCTAACAGCAGTCATGTATGAAACTTAATAGTGAAATATTGTTTTATTTCCTCCCTATATTGGGTGCATCCATTGGAGAAATTTATACCCAAGGATCTTTTAGCACCGTGTGAATGAAATATGATCTGTGCTTATACAGTTTTAAGTATATAATGAATAAAATTGAGTCAACAACAAAATATTGGCTGCAAAACAGATTTACAATCTATGATGAAGATCAACCATCTAAACATACTTCTGATGTGTGTCCTGTTTTCATATTCACTTGTTACTACACCTGCTTAATGTGAGGTTTTAGTAGACCATACAGAATATAAAGGGGCTGTCTAATGTCCTTGACAACCCCATTATGGAAGATTGCATTTTAAAGTACGCTGTGACTCCAAAACAAAAATATATAAAAATATATTTTACCTACCTTCTTCTTAAATGATGTGACATTTCTTGCTACTTCCCTTTGGGAAGAGTTTAGACTCAGACCTCTGCACGCAGCATTCACCAGAGCCAGTAATGGTGATGACTGGAGGTAAGTACATGATCTGCTAGTAGATACATCTGCAGCAGGGCATTTAGCATTGGATGGGGAAAAGAACAAATGCATGTGGGGGGATCCTGCAGAATACCTCCATGCATTTGCAAAAGGGATCACACGGCTATCATATGAATTAAAGTGCATATTAGACTTGGAAATGGACAAACATTTTTCGGACACATTATTCATTTTCTTTTTGGTCCATTCATTTTTAGACAACAAATTTCTGTTCCTGCCCCTTTGGTTGGGATGAAAATCAGAGGGCTTTTTATATTCGGAAACACAATTTGTTGTCACTCACCTTCATTCACTCTCATGCTCTTTCATACTCTCATTCACTCTCTCTTAGGCTCTCTCTGTATGTCTCCTTGTCTTCATCGCCAAAATTGGTAAATTTTGTAAAAACTTCAATTAGTACAATATTAAACGCATACGCATACATATGATGGCTGGAGTGTCGCGTTCTTCTGCAGAACTTTTATATAGTAAAGGTCTAGTGTGATAGGCCAAGGCTACGTATAATTCATCATATGAGAATACATTTCAACTTCCTTTACTAAGTACCTTCTCTCATTTCCAGACAGACGTTTTCTGGAAGCCATAAAAGTTTAAATGGGACTGTTCATAGTGTGATATTCTGTACAGGTGAAGGATCAAGTTCCACATTTTATATTTCAGGAAGAATACCATCAAAATAGTTTCTCACATGAGCCAATTGCAATTTAAAAGACAAAGTATATTAACAGAAAATACTGTTTGTTTGCCTGCTGTGCATAAAAATACAAGGCTAAACAAATTATTGTGGTATTAAAAGTAAAGGTTATATGATGGTGTCAGTAATCAATTGACTGCATAGTTTGTGTTCAAAAACAAATTACTGTAGGTTAACTGGTGTATGATGTAGAGCCCTGCACGGGACGCCTTTTTAATCCCGTTCCCGCTGATTTTTTGCCCGCTCCCGCAATGTGGGTGTTCGGATTACCGGGACCCGCAGGTACAGTGCCTGACTGCCCGCTCCCGCCCGCTGCACCAGCAAGACCGCCCGTGCCCGCAAGTTTTTTGGCGGGTCCCATGGGACCCTCCTCCCAATGCAGTCCTCTAGTATGATGTGCCTCTCCTTATTTTCTAGAGAAAATCTAGACACAGCCATTTATGTTAATAAAATAAAATTAATTATGTAACAGTTTTTGTTTTTGTAGAATGCTCCGGGAAAGCTGAGCGGAAAGTCCAGTGCTGCACAACCCCAGTCCTCGGGGGGAAGGGCACAAAAAGGTCACTGATTCTTTGTATCCTTGCTTGAAAACAAGTAGCCAGTGCTACAATTAGGATAATAATCCGTATGCAGCCCTTGGGGACTGGACAAGGGAGGAAAGTAGAAGAGAGGGATTTGGTTTCTAAACAGAGACTTGGGAGTTATAAGTTATTCAGTTTTGCTTCTAGATCTAGATCTGATCTGCTAGATCTGACTTGACCAGGGATGCAGACAATGTAGAAGGTCTCCAGGACCACTTACTGGTTCCTCATCACACTAGTTGTTTTAATGCCTAGACCATCTGAATGAACAGCTGGATCTTCCAGCATTGAAACAATTAGAAATGCATATGATAAATTATATAAATATCAAATTGTTTAAACCTACTTATAAACATCTGTAAAGTAACATTATAAAAAGAAATAGCTCACTGTACTCTTAAGCACTGCCAAATATGAAGTCTTCAATTGTTCTTATCTTCAAACGCATTAAAACATTTTTGTTCTCTTTGATATTATATGGTCATTAATATGGAGCATTTGCAATGAACTGTACATGTGTTTAATAGTAGATAGTAGTACATAAGACTTCATTAAACATGTATCAGATACCTTCTGGAGGTTAATCCAAGAGCACTCTAGCACAAATAGCACAAACCAAGGAACAAATCAGCAACTTTCTGCTTGTTAGAGAGATTAACCTGGCAGAACTCTAGCACATGCCGAGAAATTTACATCAATGCTCTATGAAATCACACAGCTACTTTAAAATGTATAGGTATAGCTCATGCGCCGTAGTTGAAGCCTTAATAATATACTACTGGAACACATAAAAATCCAGTGCCATATAAACACAACTACAATTATTTAATGCAAAATGATTGGGTTGTCTTCATCGGCTGCAACCACTGAATAGTTTTAGCAATGTATTTACACCACAGATCAGGTTATCATGATTGACGTTTCACAAATATGCAGCCATGTGCAGTAATGCACATTCATGTCCCGATTACAGTATGTTAGATTATCTTGTAACACTTGCTTTGATGACAGATACTGAATACATTGACGATATACCAAGACACATATTAGACAATTTGTTTTTTCAACACGCTCATATGAATCAGCCACACAGATTAGCATAACGGAGAGGCATTGCACAGCGTGTGGAGGCTCATCTGGCTGTTAAGTAGTTAACGTCTGTCCTGTTGCCAGCTCTCCACATGTTGGCAGTATGCCCACTGCATAGGAGGGTGTATAATGTGCAAATTATAGTGATTAAAGACCTGGGAAGAGAGATGGTTGATGCTGATGAAGGCAGAAATCACCACTATCTGGTTTCATGTCTGTAGGGCACTGTTACTACCTCTTAATGAGCTATTTCCACAGCAAGCAAGAAAGACAGAGAGAAAAGGGTGTGTGTACTAGTGACAGAGGGGCATTAGCAGCTGTGAGCATGTAGTGCCAATGCTGTCTAATTTTAGCTCTAATAGTAAAACCTATATACCATTAATAATAGATACTGTGTAATACGCTGTGTTTTGTTAATTGGATCATGTTACGTTTTTAACTTTTAAATGAAGATTTAATACCACTTAGTTATAAATCCAGATCTTGGGTTCTCTAAAACAATGCAGAATAGTGCATGTTTGCATTATAGCATGACTTTATAGGAGCACTGTTGACTTTAGTTAGTTTTTGCTTTGATGTTTGTGTATTGTCCTAGAGACCCCATGAATATCTACTGCTATTTTGTGGCTCCCCACCACACAGTTTAAAAATTAAGGGAAGGTATACCTTAGTACCTGGACCCCTAAAGGTAAATGTACCCCGAAATGGCTAATTGGTGTAGTCAGAGGTCTGGCTGGGGGTTCGGACTTTACTCTGACTTTTTAATGGAAAAGAAGGAATCGGGGAAGAAAAGTAGAAGAGAGACATTTGTAAGTGTCCTTCTTAAAGAGCAACACTTGGGAGATATGAGTGATTCATTTTCTGATAATGCCTCTTTGTCTGCTTCATTAATAAGTGTCATACTGCCGGATTAATTTCTTGCATGCTTGTTAAAACAGTTTAACTGATGATTTTGTGTTCTGCTTTTTTTTGTGATGTGAAACAAAGTGGGAGTATCTGAAATGAATTAGAATGTAGATGCATATTGTTCACATAACAAAATAACATCTGTGTTACAGGAGCATCTGTGGCAAGGTTGTAGGTGGTCTGCTAGGTAGGCACCTTCCCTATTGGTCGCTACAGCCACACCCCCGGATATCCATATATGGTAGGGAGGGTAGCTCCCCTTTTCCTTGGTCCCTAAGTTAAAGGGATGTGGGCCACCCCTGACCACACCCTCTGCACTGTGATTGGTTGCTCCCTGTTCTAGCCTTCTCCTGATTGGTGCCAGTTAAAGTGTTAAAGCTAATGTATTTATGTATTGTTCACCCTGTTCTTATCAAGATGGTCTCATGTATAAAGTTGGTGTTTGGTGTACAATAAAGAAGATTCTTACTTGTTCAAGCCTTAAACCGTGTCTGTGATTTGGGGACAAGGGACACTTCATCGTGGAGTATAACTACTTGGTTACTGGAAGTCTAGACCATAGGAGATCGCTGGAACCATTGATGGCAGAGACGATCTGTCTCTACAGGGTCCGTCACACTACATCTGTAATCATTTTTTCTTGCAATTTTACTTCTAAACTAAGCATGTGTTTTATATGAAAGTGGATATTTTAACAAAGATTATAAAATCTACCTCCCAAGTGCTCTTCTTTAGAAAGCACAATCCTTCTTTAAGACCCAAATACTTTTGTTCCTCTTTTCTGGCACTCGAGGTATTTGCTGGGTCTGAGTGTATCACAGTGTGTTACATCCCAACAAATCTCAAAAAGGGAGACAACTATAATTTGTTTATAAATTAAATAAATGCATTATTCTTCTTCTCCATTCTTTACTAAGGTCACATAAGGTGTTGTAAACCTCTGCCCTAACCATGCTAACCACATCTAACTACATCCCCTAGATAAAAAAGCATCCCTCGTTGCCCCTTGTTTGGAGGTCTGCAGGGTTTTATGTATCTTCACATTTTGGTATTACCATATTGGCTCGAATATAGGCCGCACCCGATTATAGTCCGCACCCTTAAAGTTTGGTGCTATTTTAAAGAAAAATTTATTTTTAAACAAAAAAATACACATTAGTGGAATGGTAAAACAGTATTTTACCTAATACACAAGAATACATGTAGAATACCACTCTGCTCCATAGATATACCAATGCACCTCCAGACTCCCTTGTGTCTAGCAGGGCTGGCTTGTCACTGACTGCGGCGATGCACGTAAACCTCCGCTATTGTCACTTCCGCCAGGGCTTCTATGACGGAGAAGCAACGGCGAAAGTGCCGGCAGCAGAGGTTGTCTGCACGCATCGCTGCAGCCAGTGAACGTCTGCGCGATGCGCTTAGACAACCTCCACTGGGGCTTCTATGGTGGAGCACCCGAAGGTTATGTCACACCGGTGCTCCACCATAGAAGCCCCGGGGGAAGTGAGTACACCCCTCACATTTTTGTAAATATTTTATTATATCTTTTCATGTGACAACACTGAAGAAATGACACTCTGCTACAATGTAAAGCAGTGAGTGTACAGCCTGTATAACAGTATAAATTTGCTGTCCCCTCAAAATAACTCAACACACAGCCATAAATGTCTAAACCTTGGCAAAAAAAAGTGAGTTGCAGAGAGGGAGCTCATTCAGGAATCCTGCTTTTCCCTTGTCATCTGAAGACCCCACTCAGGTGCTATTGCTTAGAGATCCGCCCTCAGGTCAGAGCGTCTTTTGAAATGTGACAACCTGGGATTCCGAGCTATCCATCTGTACCCCAGGATTGCCACCGTACCCTGAAACCAGTGACTTTGTGTTGTGCGGGTATTGCTGGCTATAGTGGCCAAACTGTGGAGCCAGGCTTTCACGGCAGGGCACTGTTTGCTAACGGGGTCATGCTCTTATCAAGATTACTGTGTGTATATAAGCCGGTGTGTTTTTAATAACACTCAGTTTCTGTTTTACCTAGTTTTGTCTGGTTAAACACCTCTATTCAATTAACCCTTCGTATGCTGGATCTCTGGTTCCTGTTTTGGGATTAAGGAGCAGCTTCTGTGTTTCCATCACATCCCACCTACCAGTGTCCAAAAGCGAGAGGGTTTTCTCTTTGACAGGTAACATACACAGAGAACCCTCCTCTCCCCACAGCTGGTGGAGCAGATGGCTTTCTTGAAACAAAATGTGTTGTCCGGTGCCCACATTCACTTTCAATCACTTTTCACTCACCAAAGCTCCACCATTTTTGCAGAGGTTGGTGGAAGGTTACCGTTGGTCAAAATGGCGGAGCACACCCTCTCCTCCATTCCTTCAATCAGGGGGAAGGATATCATTGGAAGCTCCATCATTTTTGGGGAAGTTTACCAGGAGCTCATGTTCATGAAGAAAGAAGATGGAGAACAGAAAAACAAGAAGATTAGGAAGCGGAGCTGTGAGCCACAAATGTGGAAGCAGTTGGCAAAGACATTCAGAGAGCATGAGATAGAGAATGAGAGCGTAAGAGAACATGAATGAGAGTGTGAGAGAGTGGGGGTTTTGCCTAGTTTTCTGTATATTTTGGAAATTGAGACCTGCACCAAAGAGCTGCATGTGTCTATCTGCCAGTGCCTGTCTAGCCTAGTGCCTTACTACTGCTGCTACTCCTCCATCTCCTTCCTTACGCTGGGGTAGTCATTTCTTTTAATTTTCTGTATATTGTGGAGATGCAGTCCTCTACCAAATGGCTGGATATGTTTGTCTGCCAGTGCCTGCCCTGGCCCAGTGTCCTACTCCTCTCTAGTCTCCTTCCATAATTATTTTAAGTTTGAGTATAATTTATGGAAACTGTCCATATCCATTTGTGCAGTACTACTGTTGCTGATGGTTTGTCCAAATAAGAGTACTTTAATTTACATTTTTTTTAATGGGGTGTCAAAGATTAAACTGTCCCTTTAACTATTTATATTGCCTGTGTCCAGTCAGGGGGACCAGTCATCTTTACAGCTTTTAATGTAATTGCATTCTTGACAATTTAACAAATAAAAATTACAGAATGGACACCTGCCAATTTTAAACGTAAGCCATTGCACAATACCCAAAGAGCCATCAGATACAGTTTTACGTAAGAAGATAGTTGATGGTGTTACATTGGGGATCTAACTCCCGTCATGCCTAAACAACTATGTTCACAGCAGTGTAGACCAATACATTTGAGAGTGAGACTTTTACAGCAAAACTAATATGAGATAGAGACATCTTACCGTTTAAATATAAACAAAAATCAATAATTAATAAAGTAGAGCCAAATGTGATGAACAAATATTGAAAAATTGAAAGGCACGTGTGAGGACAGGTTTTCCTCAACAATCAGTAACTTAACAATAGGGGATACACAATTTGTGCTTTTGCTATTTGAGATCTTGATTGAAATGCCAATAACTTTTTATGCTTATTCTCCTTGCATTCTCTTTGGCAGGGGGCAATGGGAAAAAATGGCACATACAAGCTGCTTGAGGGCAAATATGGCACAGATAGGGTGTTTGGGGAACTGACATGCTGGAGCAAAGATGGCACAGGCAGGCTGTTTGGGGGGTTTGGATGGTACTGATAAGCTGCTAGAAGTAAAGGTGTCAGCAGCCAATCTGAGAGGATAGGCCTTGGGACTACTGTTGATGAAGTCCACGTCAGAATGAAGAATCCGGACTTTTCAAAGTGCTTGTCTGTTTAAAATTCATATTACAACATTGTATGTGCATCCAAATACATTTTATCTTGATAGTAGGTGCATTTTTCAGGTCAATAAATACAAAATATAGTATTAGACACATTGTTGATTCATATAGCTAAATAGCTGGCTACGCTTTGTATTGTCGATTCATATAGCTAAATAGCTGGCTACGCTCCCATCTGACTTGAAGCAGGAGAGTAAAACCTCTGGGCTACCCTGTATGGGAAATTCACTGTTATGATTTGAAAATGCTAGTTCAATTCATTTATGAAATATGGTCACCTTAGTCTGGTTACCTACTTGCCTTTCTCTAGACTCATTACACATTTTCCCCTTGGACTTAGTTATAGAAGATTGGTGGACTCTATGTAGGTTTTCTCAAATGACGGACAATGCAAGGCCCATGTTGGATCACAATATTAATGACCTTCCATGTCAACATAATTTAACTTTTAATACATAAGTAGGCCTCAGCCAGGAGCATAAAAAGTAGCATAGATTTGTGTGTTGCATGTAGGCTTTGCATTGAATCTGCTGTCTTTGATTTCCACAGTCCATCTTGAATTACCTACCTTTTGTATTAATAAGCAACGTTAAACATTGTGCTGCAACTAAAGAACTAGATTTGAGAGTACTGACAAAGACTAAAGGGTATTAATGATTATTTAATTAGCGACTGATTATCTCTGAGTTTTGGTTGAACTAAGCATTTGTGTTTTTATTAATTATTCTTGGTATTTGGATTAGGAGTTCATGCCTGTGTATGCAGCTTAGCTTCTCTAGACTCAGATCATGTTGTATCTCTGTTGTTTATCTTTCATTAATTTTCCTCCATTGGTGTGGATACTTACTGACTTTCCTGACCATTTTGATTGCTGTTGATATTTGGAATTTAGATCCCAGTATCCATGGTACATGTCTAAATATAGCAGTAAAAATTTCACCACACATTCGCAGTTTTAATCAGAACATTTCACAATGGACTTTATGGCAGACATGAATCGCTACATAGCACATTTAGCTAGGTAAGCTGGCAAATCAATTGGTGTATAAGCTAGACACTAAATTCATCTTGTCACTCTTGTTGGCTCTGCACTAGGTGTTCCTATTATCTCTTTACAACTTTCTGCTGCTTTTGACACGGTGGACCACCCTCTTCTCCTTCAAAAGCTTTATGATCTTGGCCTCCGTGATACTTCTCTCTCATGGCTCACTTCCTACCTCTATGATCGTACCTTCAGTGTCTCTGTCTCCAGTAACACTTCCCCTCCCCTCCCCTCCCTCTCTCAGTTGGGGTACCCCAAGGCTCAGTTTTAGGACCCCTCCTGTTCTCTCTTTACACTTCCTCCCTTGGCAAACTGATCTCATCTTTCGGCTTTCAATACCACCTGTACCCTGATGACACCCAGATCTATCTATCCTCCCCTGATCTCTCTCCCTCTGTCTTAGATCGTGTAACTAACTGCCTTGCATCTGTCTCTAGCTGGATATCTGAGAGTTTCTTGAAAGTCAACCTCTCCAATACTGAACTCCTCATCTTCCCTCCCTCCAATGCTAAGATTCAATGTTAATGGTGCTATCATCTCCCCATCTACTCATGCACGCTGTCTTGGTGTCACCTTTGACTCCGACCTTTCGTTCACACCCCAGTCTGTCTCTAAAAACTGTCGCCTTCATCTTAAAAACATTGCCCGCATCCGTCCCTTCCTAACACAGGATGCCACTAAGGCTCTTGTCAATGCCTTAATTATCTCCTGTCTTAACTACTGTAACTCTGCCTTAGCCGGTCTCCCTCTTAACCGTCTCACCCCTCTACAATCCACCATGAATGCTGCCGCCAGACTTATCTTCCTCTCACATCGCTTTACTAACGTTTCTCCCCTCTGTCAGTCTCTTCACTGGCTGCCTGTGCGCTTCAGGGTTCATTTCAAAATCCTCACTCTTACTTTCAAAGCCCTTCACAGCGGTTCCCCTCCCTACATCTCCTCTCTCATCTCTAAATACACTCCTAACCGGTCTCTCCGCTCATCCAACGATCTCCTTCTGTCCTCTCCTCTGATTTCTAGCTCTCATGTCCGCTTACAAGATGTCTCAAGGGCTGCCCCTATCCTCTGGAATGCCCTCCCCAAGTCTATCCGTCTCTCCCCCTGCCTTTATTCCTTCAAAAAATCCCTCAACAGCCACTTCTTTAAGGATGCTTACAACATAGCACATTAACCCCTTTCCTGCCATATTCCTTTAGCTTGCCCTTCTTACTCCCTCCCCTGCAATTCTTTTACTAGCGTGGCTGGTCTATCCCCAACAGTGGCCCTTTTACCTTTTGTGTAATACAACCCAACTCCCTCTAGACTGTAAGCTCGTTTGAGCAGGGCCCTCCTCACCTGTTGTCTCTGTTAGTCAATTTATGTTACATACTACTTGTTATGTCCTGTCTACCCATTGTACAGCGCTAAGGAATTTGATGGCGCTATATAAAACAATAAATAATAATAACTTCTAACTTTCATAAACTTGACTCTTTTAAACTCCTCATCAACTCATCCGCAGTAGACATTACAATTAAATGTTAGTGAAGACCTGAGTTTTTTTTTAGAGTTGTGCCATGTGATTAAATGTGGACTCACAATGTGGAATTTCTAGGAAAGCACAGGGTGATCTGCTGCCAAGAGCTTAAATGCCAAACAGTTTGCTGTCTCCTGGATGCTCTGGTTCGGCATGTTAGGAGGGGCTGGTAATAATACAGTTTTCATAGTCCATGTTGGTACCAATGACAAAGTCAATGGCAGGTCCTTTAAAAAGATCTTAAGGCACTAGGTGAAAACTCAAGTTAAAAGTTTCAGGAATATTACCTGCACCACATGCTACACCAGAAAGCAGGAGATAAATGTGTGGCTTTGAAAGTGGTGTAAGGAGGGATTTGAGTTTTTAGAGAACTGGGCAGTCTTTGCGCTCGGCCACAGACTCTATAGCAGGAATGGGCTACACCTCAATGATAAGGAGGCTGCAGTACTGGGGAGAAGATGGTTAGAGCTTTGGAGGAGATTTTAAATTAGAGTTTGCCTGTGTGTGGGAGGTGAAGGTAGGATTGACTGGCAGCTAGTGTAAGTTCCGGGCAGGGCTTAGCTTTGGGAAGGTGGGAAAGGAATGGTGGGTTCAACATAAATACAGAAAAAGTTAAACCACAAAGTACTGTGACACAGATAGAAAAATAGGAGCTTGGTAGTGATGTGTACAAATGCCCTAGTTTAGGGAATATGATGATGATCTATGCACTTACTGCATTGGTAACAACTGATGTGGATGTACTGGTGGTTACTGAGATCTGGTACAATGAGCAAAATTATTGCGATGCCCTACCAGGATACATGTTATACAGAAAGGAGGTGGTTTGCCTGTTATGTAAAAAAAAGCTTAAAGGTTAATCTTATACAAAGCAATAAGTAGAACCTAGAGACAGTTTGGGTAACTTTTGCATTTTTTATTAGTGATAAGTCTTTTTGCACATGATATAAAGGTCGAATGCTAAATTACTTAATTTAATTAGAATGGTTGTCAGTGTGGCAACTGCAGTTTAATGTTGATAAATGTAAAATAATGCACTTGGGACATAAAATCCCAAGGAAAGCATAGCATTGCAGACACTGTTCTGTCAGTGACAATGGAAGATAGGGGCTTAGGAGTAATTATTTTACTTACAGGTAAGCAGACAATGCAATTAAGGGTTGGAAAAAGCAAGGAGGCCTCAAAATATTTTACTAAATAGATGTATACACTCCTCGGGATATTATGCAGTCTTTACAGTTGTGGTAATCACCCATAAATTATATCACAAAACTACATATTTTACCACTATAGATGATCAATAATTCAAAAACCTGAATCTTATTTGTATCTTAACTCCTAGCCCATTTTGTATTACCCAATGCAGCAAAACCATCTATCTGCCTTCAGATTGTCACCTCGCCAGCTCCGAAACTCTTGCAATGCTAATTTGTAGCCACGCTATTTAATTAGATTTTCATTCATTACCATTTCATTAAATAATTTGTGCACTTTTCACCTAATATGTATGATCTAATTATAAAATTGCTCTAGGGATTGAGTGTGGGTTTTACTTACACTTTGTAGGATTGGTTAATTATGCTCCAGTTACATGTCATGTTTGGCAGATTCAGTTCCACAGCAAAGCACACAGCTGATTTTTGGTTCTAATTCGGAGGACATCAGAGGATTCTGAGATGTAATAGCATTAAATTGGTTTCGGAGCCCAAGGAATCCCTGCACAATTAAAAGGCCAGACAAAGGGGAAGACTATTGGGATATATGTTCCAGGGCAGAAGCACTTGATTGGTTGGACTGTCCCATCTGTGATATCAACAGTCTAGTAAAACTGACAGACCTCTGACATCACGCAAGAAGCGTATCTGCTACCACAGGCAGTTCATGCTTCAGCATGTTTGACTTTGATCATTGTTCAAGAAATACCATTATATAAGTTATGGTGGGTAAAAGGTGATGGAAACCCTTCCACTTAAATTTAAGGGGTAGTAGAAGTATTATTAAACACTCATCTACAGACACCAGACAAGCCAGAAGGCTTGTTTTTCCCTCAGAAATCTCATGATGCTTAAACAACCACAAGGGATTCTGGCTTAAAGCCAGTATCACAACCTCATGCTGACGAGTCCCATGAAGGACGAAACAGCTGTCCATGAGTGGTGATCTGGCTATTGTACCTCTTCCCGAGTTTTGTCTAAAGGCTGTCTTGTACAGCGGGCAATTACTTTCAAGGGATCCATGTATAAAGTGGATATAGAGGCAAAGGTGATAATTGTTAACCTTATTTGCATGCGCCTACCCAGAATCCCTTGTGGTTGTTCAAGCATCATGAGATTTCTGAGGGAAAAACAAGCCTTCTGGCTTGTCTGGTGTCTGTAGATGAGTGTTTAATAATACTTCTAATATCATTGTTAAAGCAAACCTATTATTAACCATCTATCATCCTGTTAAATTATAATGAAGACAAACATACTGTAAAAGATTAGATTCATTAGCTACACGTGTTCTATTTTAAGGGGGGGGGTAGTAGTTTCTATATCAATTATAAAAGTCACTCTTTCTCCATGCGACTTTATTTTGATACTTTGATAACATATAACTTTGTTTACTAGGATCAAAATCTGTGGTATCATGCTGTAAAAAGGGTGAGTTTACATCTCATGTATTCCTATTCCATGAAAATAAGCAAAAGGCTTTGTTGGCAGTATATAGGGGAGCAGAGCATGGCGAACACAGCAAGAGTCTGGCCAAAACAAAGCAAAGCAAGCATATAGCCATTTGTCTTCTATACAGTATCTTAAATGTCTAATTTTGTAATTCTCTTAATTACCTGGCCAAACCATTCACTTTAAGTACTGTCCAACTTAATCTAAAACTAAATCCAGTATTAGAAACATTATTCATAGTAGCATTGAAAGTCCCAATGCTGCCTAGAAATAATTATTTAATTATGTAAAATTTTGCCCTATACAAAAAAATGTCATGTGACTCAAAACCAAGTCCTAATAGGCTGTTGTCACAAACAAAACTGAAAACACTTCTTTTAATACAACTGTCATCCCATTTGTTTCTAAACTGCGCACATAATTCCATGTCCTTAGCTGATGTATTCACGGATCATCATCTTCTCCACCAGTCTCCCTAATGATGCTGGAGTGAGGAGCAAAATACAATACAATAGATGGATTGGTGACAATGTGTTGTTTTTAGAATTATTTACAGGGTACATTACTGCACTGTACATACTGTAGCATCTTGATTAGAGCTAGGCAAAATATTGAGAGATGCTTCCCCAGGAGCTTCCATAAAAAACTGAAAAGCTTTTCTCCCTGCTTCTGTAGTAACTTCCTCAGTAGCCATCACCATGATGAAAGCTGGCGAAAACTAACAGCTGTACAGAACGTTTCATGAAACATCACATGCACAGTGACATAACAAAGTAATGGAAAAAAGACACACGTCCTCCCGCACTGTTAATATTCCGAAGCGTGAAACAATTTTCTTTGCAGAAGAGTTTTTTGGCCAGCTCTAAATTTATTGTATTCCAAAAATTCCTAACTAACAGCTAACCTTAATAAATAAAAGTCTTCTTTTTTGAAAAATAATGAAGTATATTACAGTGCTATATATTTAAAAGCTACACAGCAGAAGGGTGGAGGATTATGCCTAGCAACCACAGGCTCTGTAATCAAGGCCCTGGCTATAATACATTATGAGACATTTGGTTTCCTCCAAATTAAATCTGTTCCCTTGGTCTTGACTGCAGGTTTTGTGGCTAGGTAATTTTAACAATCAGACTCCTTGGTCTTGAAAAAAAAAGCCGTTGGGTTCTGTATGACTGCTCTTTTAAGACGAAAAAACAAACTTGTTGAACAAAGTAATTAACAAAATTAGATGGAAAAGCTGCAGCTCCAAAGCAGAAGGAAATGGACAGTCTGTTTATCAGAGCTGGGTGGGGGTGTTGAATGTCTAGTAGCTGCGTGACAATGTAGCCCAAAGTAGCCCAACCTGAAACCTTTCACATCTAATATCTACGAGCCTGGGTACAGCTTCACAGGAGCAAGAGCTGTGTTTACTGTGAAAGGGATGCCTGAAAAGAGCTTTATAATAGGACACAATTATGGGGAATGGAGCTGTGTTATGTAGCTACAATGGAATAAACACAAATCTAGAGGAGAAACAGCCAGCTTCTTACAACAAAGGAAACCTTATTTCCAGTAGACAGTAAAAGCAGAATACTGAGCTACAGATAATACTGTTATACCAGCTGTGTTTAAGTTTTTAACTTGCATTAGATTGTTTATAGATGCAATGGGTTTGTGTTGGATGGAGTGTTTCTTTTAAAAGGTTTGACGGTTTTTAATGATGAAGCATATTTCGCTAGGAAGACATTCCACATGCAGTGAGATTGCCAAGATCTGTTCATGACGTTGTCTAAATTATACTGTATCTAGAGCTTAATCCTTACATAGAAACATAGGATTTGATGGCAGATAAGAACCATTTGGCCCTTGTAGTCTGACCTATTAGCTGATATAGAGAATCAGTCCTCTGTATTGTTTTAGATTCAGGATAGCTTTATGAATTATCCCATGCATGTTAAAATTCACTCTCAGTGTTAGCCTCTACCACTTCTGGAAGGCTGTTGCATTTATTTACCACACTCTTGGTAAAGTAAAACTTGCTTATCTTCTATTTAAACCTCTGACCATCCAAGTTTTAGGATGTGGCCTCGAACATTTCTTCTCTTAAAGAAACTTCTCTCCTGTACTTTGTATGACACTGTACAGATGATGTGTATGTATCTTGTGCACAGGTAATGCGCTAATCTTGTATATTGGTCCCTGGGTTCGAGCATTTGGACAATAGGGTGGGGCAGTGCTCTAACTGCAGTATTGTAGCAGACTGGATACCCAAGATGATTTTGCAGGATCCAGTCCATGCCTATAGCAAGCACCTGTGCTTCCTGGGCAAGGAAAAGTCGAGAAAAAGATCCCAGAGCCAAGGGTGGCAAACCTGGCTGAATCCATGTGTACTGTCTGGTGGAGGTTTCCAGAGCCTGGCTTAGCTGGGTCTGGCAAGGAAGTGAAGTAAGTAATTGGGCTGGTCAGTCTGGACCTAAAAGGTTTAGCCAGAGAGGACTTCAATTGGGACCTAGGCTTTTCTTTTATGATTTTGTTTTGGGGTGTTTGATTTTTGCACTTGCAAATAAATTACAGTTTTTCTGCAAATTGGCATTCCTTAGCCTTAGTGCTCTAGAAGACTGTGCTTAACACATATATTAAACCACTTTAACCCCTTAAATGCTAACGACGGCATGGTGCCATCACTAGCAGTCCCAGTCAGGTGCTAACGACGGCACCATGCCATCACTAGCACTACCCTACCTTGATGGGGGTCTGTGGACCTCCATCACCACCTACCCCAGCGATCTGCCCCTCACATTGAAGGGCATCACCAGGACCACCCGATCCGGCCGGTGACGTCGCGCGTAATGCCCTTTACCATAATTTCTTTGGGATTGTAAGGGGAAAGAATTATGTGTGCTTCTGCGAGTGAATGTTTGGAAAGTATGGTGTGTGCTTCTGCGAGTGAATGGAGATATGAAAGGCGTGTGAATGGTCAGTAATTAGGGTTGAAGCCTTGACGTGGCATTACTGCAAGTTAAATTATGGCACAAAAAATATACATTAGCAAAAACTACACCCCTTGGCGCATCAAATGAGGGGCTGCATGTGTTTCTAGTACAAACCTGGAGTGCGCAAGACACAAATGAACATGCCGCTATGGTTAGAAAAAACATATTTTCTAGCCGAATCGACATATTCTATCATTGTTTGTGCACTCAACTTTTGTCCTAGAAATACATGTAGCCCCTCATTTGAAGCGCCAAGGGGTGTAGTTTCTTGAAATGTGTACTTTATGAACCCTAATTTAACTTCCCAGATGTCTAGACCACTTTAACTTCAGCATTGGCAGATTTGATAATCTTGTTAAAAAATTGTCTTAAAAAAAATTAGACAGCTCTAGACAGCTGGGAAGTTAAATTATGGTACATAAAGTATACATTTTCAGAAACTACACCCCTTGGTGCATCAAATGAGGGTCTGCATGTATTAGTAGCACTTGACTGGAGTGCGCAAGACATAAATGAACTTGTCGCTTTTAATTTAAAAAAAAAAAAATTTTTAGAAGTGTGAAATTCACTTATTTGTTGTGCACATCAGATTTGAAAAAAACAATATATAGCTTGTATAGTTTATTCCCAAGAAATTTACTTCTAAACGCGTTTAAACGTGAGATGCACCAAAATGCCGAAAACCAGCTTAGCACCAGGGTGGGAAATGGCTTAGCAGCCAAGGGGTTAAGTAAGTAACTGTTCCTACCTCATCCCTTTTTTCTTTTCTCTCCTCATAGTTATTCCCATTAATTTGTATCCTTCAAATCATTTACCATTTTAGTAGCTCTCCTCTGCACAGTCTCCAATTTGTCAATAGCCTTCTGGAGATGGGGTCTCCAAATCTATACACAATACTTGTATTGTGATCTCAGAGGTCTATAAAGTGGCTTTTTGTATTTATGCCTCTAGCCATAAAACCCTGCTTGCTTTTCAAGACCTTTGTTTCATCCACAAAAAGATGTACTTTACAATTATATTTTTTAATAACGCTAATAAAAATATTAAAAAGTATGAGCCAAGTATGTCCCAATACTGATCCCTGAGGTACCCCACTACTATGAAGACCTTCGTCTGACAATACAGCACTAGCCACAACCTTCTGTCTCCGTCCTTTGTTTAGATGTGTCTGGCACACGCTTGCAATATTTTTTCTTTGCCAACATTCACACTCCTAAACAGATGTACATGTGATTTAAAGTGGGTACAAATATTACAGAAAAATGTACCAATTTGTCTTCCATCCTTTACCATAGAATGGACAAACTTACTTACTTACTTTTAGGAATCAAATTGTCATGTGAAAAAATTTAGTTAAGAATAATTTAGTTGAGCACATTACAATATAAAATGGTAGAAATAATCTAGACATTGCCTATGCAAATGTGTCATTGCTACACATGTCACCTTTTGTAAAACACAACCTATTTTAATATTCTGTACAGATATAGTGCTCCATCATGGACCATCCATGGCTAGACTATCATGCTACCATCTAGTGGTAATGACCATCTTGTTTAAGTGTGCTTGTCATCAGATGTCCTAAAAGTATAATCTAGATGTAGCCTTGCTATACTGTCCACTTCATGTTTTTATAAGGGGCCTGTTACACTGTGTAAAACCAAGGTGCAACTATTCCTCCATATCATGAAATCAGCAAAAGGATAATTTAAGTTTAATTTAAATTGTGACATAACTCTTTTTCCACTCAACTAAACAGGAGAGATCATAGGAATGAAGTTATGAATTTACAAGTTGATGTAAATACTTAATGTATTTTCCACTTAGCTGTCCATTAGCTACTTGCACACAAGTAAGCATTGCATTAACCCTGTTAGCATCTATGTGAGCCCTCCATGATGAATCAAAAACATTTCTGATTAGGATTTCAAGGTAAAGTTCCTGGTCTAGAGGGCTCTTTGCTGCTGTTCTCTAAGGTTCAGACTGGCTCCAAATTGCAACAGGATGATAGGGCTATTCTCTAAGAGGTTCAATTTACATTTTCTGATGTCCCATGCTCCCTTAAACAACTATCCCCATACTACGTTAATTCACTAGCTTAATGCCTTCTTAACTCCTGTATTATTAGAGGTCGAGCATTCTGGACAAGCATTCTAGACATGACAGCAAGTTAACCCCATGTTTAGGATAAGCGATTCTCTAGATTAATTGAATAAATCCCAAAGACAGTTGTACATCCTAATTACACTGACCTTTTGAAAAAAAACAATACATGGTCAGTGGTAAAATTACTCTGCTTGATAAGTAAGAACAAGTTAAACTGCACCAGGTTCCTGTCTCAACTAGGGTGACCACATTTTATTTCTGCCCTTCAGGTACACACAATGAAGAGCATGAGATTACAGACACAGATATATATATATATATATATATATATATATATATAACTATATATATATATATATATATATATATATATATATATATATATATATATATACTATCTCACAAAAGTCAGTACACCCCTCACATTTTTGTAAATATTTTATTATATCTTTTCTTGTGACAACACTGAAGAAATTACAATGTAAAGTAGTGAGTGTACAGCCATTAATTTCTAAACCTTGGCAATAAAAGTGAGTACACCCCTAAGTGGAAATGTCCAAATTGGGCCCAATTACCCATTTCCCCTCCCCAGTGGCATGTAACTCGTTAGTGTTACAAGGTCTGAGGTGTAAATGGGGAACAGGTATGTTAAATTTGGAGTTATCGCTCTAACACTCTCTCATACTGGTCACTCACTCATTTAGACAATTCATCCACACATTCATTCATACTCCAACGCATTTACACAATTCATCCACACAATTATTTTATTTTCTCACTCATTCACACATTCATTCATTCTCACTCTTTATTTCAATATTCTTACCACCCCTTTCTCACTATCTACCCCCTCTCCCTCCCTGCTCACTATCAACCCCCTCCCTTTGGCGCGACCAAGCTTGAAGCTTGGTGCCATTCACCTTCTGCACCTGCTTAGAGAGGTTTGTTTTAACCCTGCACCTCTAGGCGCTAATCCTACAGGTCTAATGGGAGGCAGGTTCACATGTAATTTTAGGATCTGAATTTGCAAAATGACAACATGAAAATAGTATGCAGGCAACAGCAAGCCTTCATTGCATACATTTATTATTTAAACCACAAAGGCCTGTGAGAGGCCTAATACACCTCTGTGCTAGTCTTTGCAGTGTAAAGCGTAAATGTATGTTAAATTATGTATAGTGATAGCAGTAAGCCATGGAACAGTGGACAAAAGTAGTGCTCCCACACTCATATGGTTCTCTCTTGCCATGTTTCTAGATTGTAAGCTCATTTGAGCAGGGCCCGTCTCACCTTTTGTTCCTGTAAGATCAAACTGTATGTGATAGAACACATGATACTGGTTTTATATTAATCAATAAATAATACCGTATTTGCTCGATTATAAGACGACCCTGATTATAAGACGACCCCACAAAATCTGAATATTAATTTAGGAAAAAAGAAAAAGCCTGAATATAAGACGACCCTATAGGAAAAAAGTTTTACCAGTAAATGTTAATTCATGTAAACTATTACATTTTTTAATAAAAGCTATAATTGAGAAAAATATTTTTTTGTTTTTATTTCCTTGTATTTTCCAACCTGCCCCCCAGTTACGCACATCTGCCCCCAGGCTTGCCACTCCAATATGGCACTGTGGCCCATGATATGCCTTTTAACCCTCTATATGCCACTGTGCCCCATGATATGCCTTTTAACCCCCTATGTGCCACTTTGCCTCCAGAAATGCCTTATACCCCTATATGCCACTCTGGCATAAAAGGCATATTATGGGGCAGAGTGGCATATAGGGAGGTATTTCAGGAGGCAGAGTGGCGTTCAGGGGGTTAAAAGGGATTTCATAGAGCACTCTGCCTCCAGAAATGCCCTATGCCCCCATTTAACACTCCCCCACACACACACTTACCGGGGCTTCCCATTTCCTGCTGTATGCCGGGGCAGCAGTCTTCCTTCTGTCTCTCCCCCCATTTAACACTCCCCCCCCACTCCACACACACTTACCAGTGCTTCCAATTTCCTGCTGTATACCGGGGCAGCAGTCTTCCTTCTGTCTCCCGCTGCAGCCGGAAGGAGGTGTGGCTAGCAGCGGGGGTTGTCTGCGTCCATCGCGCAGACCTTCCCCCGCTGTCAGAGATCAGAGTTCCCCGCACCGGTGCGGCACCAGCACCGGTGCGGGGAACTCTGATCTCTGACAGTCGGGGAAGCCGAAGAGTAGACGGCGGCGGTAAAACGTGGCGAAGACACACACCACGAAGATCTTCGTGATCGTCTTTGTCTACCACCCCCCCCCCTTCTAACTTACCTTGTCTTCGCGGCATCGCGGCAGTTCCCGGAAGTGGAAATCCGCAGGTTCGCCGTCACGGGTTACAGGGCAGTACGAATGAGCCTATTCGTCGCCTACAGGGACCTCCTCTGGCATCAACCAATTGGTTTTAAAACCCCAATGCTGCAACTTACCCGGCACATCCCACGGGTCTCCCTCCCTATTCAATTAGTTAAATGTCCGTACGAGTGACTTTATTGGTCGCTCGTACGGACATTTAAGCTGGCACAGACTAACTAATTGAACAGGGAGGGAGACCAGTGGGATGTGCCGGGTAAGTTGTAGCATTGAGGTTTTAAAACCCCAATGCTGCAACTTACCCTGCAGATGCCACTGGTCTCGCTCCCTGTTCAATTAGTTAAATGTCCGTACGAGCGACTTTATTGGTCGCTCATACGGACATTTAACTAATTGAACAGGGAGGGTGACCAGTGGGATGTGCCGGGTAAGTTGCAGCATTGAGGTTTTAAAACCCCAATGCTGCAACTTACCCTGCAGATGCCACTCGTCTTTAACTAATTGAACAGGGAGGGAGACCTGTTCAATTAGATAAATGTCCGTACGAGCGACCAATAAAGACATTTAACCCGGCACAGACTAACTAATTGAACAGGGAGGGAGACCAGTGGGATGTGCCGGGTAAGTTGCAGCATTGAGGTTTTAAATCCCCAATGCTGCAACTTACCCTGCAGATGCCACTGGTCTCCCTCCCTGTTCAATGCGTTAACCCCGTATTAAACCCTTAACCGGGAAACGAAGAAAAACCGAACACGAAGAATGTCCACGAATATTCGCCCGAAGAGAAGACAGGAACAGGCGAATATTCGCGGAATACGAAGATTTTTTCCCCCCCGAAGACGAGCACGAAGACGAACACGAAGAGCCCCCTGGTGCCCGAGTCTAATATATATATATATAATATAACACTGCAGGGGACCGGGATCCTCCTCTCTGGCAGCTGGTACAACCTCTGCTGCTACCGGCACTTCCTCTGGGGCTTCTATGACGGAGCACCGGCATCACATGACCTTCCGGTGCTCATTCATAGAAGCCCTGGCGGAGATGCAGACCACGACCGGCTGCCCACTAGACACCAAGTAATCTGAAGCACGTGGAACAAGTCTAGGGAAGCACTGGTAAGTCGGGGGAAGGTAAGAGTGGCATATGGGAATATAATGGCTTTCTGGAGTGGCATATACGGGGTTAAAACGAATATCAGGGAGGCAGAGTGGCATATAGGGGTGTGTAAGGCATATCTGGGGGGAAGCGTGGCATATATGGGGTTAAAAGGCATATCTGGGAGGCAGAGTACCATATAGAGGGTATAAGGTATATCTGGGGGGCAGAGTGGCAAATAGGGGGTCAAGAGGCATATCTGGGAGGCAGAGTGGCATATAGGGGGTATAAGGCATATCTGGTGGCAGAGTGGCATATAGGGGGTATAAGGCATTTCTGGGGGGCAGAGTGGCACATAAGTGGATATAAGGTATATCTGGGGGGCAGATGTGCATAACTGGGGGCAGGTTGGCAAATAAAAGGAAATAAAAACAAAAAATGCATTTTTCTTAATGATAGTTTTTATTAAATATTAAAAAATAGTTTACATGTGAATTAATATTTACCAGTAAAACTTTTTTCTTATATGGTAGTCTTATATTCAGGCTTTTTCTTTTTTTCCTAAATTAATATTCAAATTTTGGGGGGTCCTCTTATAATCAGGGTCATTTTATAATCTAGCAAATACGGTATATATATATATATATATAAATATATATATATATATATATATATATATATATATACACATTTATTTTTATTTTGGATACCCACAAAAAAGGCAAAAGCTTTTGGCTGGAGGGTACTGTTTTAATCATTGCCTTCATTTCAAAGCTGCTAATCACTAGTTTTCAACTTGGAATCAAACTTCAATATTTTGTTTTTTATTACAAAATACATGACAATTACATTAAATCCACCAGATACCAACCTAAAACCTACCAAACTATTATCTGTCAAAAGTCAGTTTTCCTGTGTCATACGTCTACTACTAATACAAATAAAAATGTCCCTTCTTACATTGTCTATACAAAGGTCTTCTTAAAGTCTGTTCTGTTTTTACAAGATGGTGGAATCAACATGTAAACAGTAAATATGAAATTAGACATGCGCTCTGTCCTGGGCTCTACATAAAATGTAAGCCAAGGGAAATAAGGGTTTTGTTGGCAATCTCTGCTCACCCAGTGATAGCACACATTGTTTTACTTGCATCATTTAATCCCATTAAATATGCTCCTGGTGAGTTAAAAATTGACTGGTGAGTTGTACTCTCTTGCCAATGGCCCAAGTTCAAAATTTAGCCAGAACGTGTTCTATCAGGTTCAGAAAGTCAAAATCTTTTGATAGAGTCTCATTCCAAATTCCTCAATAATTGCAATACTGCAAAACCAAAGACTGGAAATAAAAGCAGAATCCTGTTTGTTGCAAAATGTGTTTTAACATGTGTTCTTTACACATCTGCTGCTTGAGGGGTTTCCTGTAAGAGCAATCTATCATAAGCCCTGTACTTCTGCGGGGGTATTACCATACCTGAGAACTTTCTATATGAGCTCAAATATTAACCCGTTAATAGCCCATCCTGAAGATTCTATGTAGTGATCCCCAAAATGTGTTAGCTAAATGGCTCCAATACCTGTCCTCAAGGAAACCTCAACTTGTCATTATTTACACTTACAAAAAAATACACTTGAGTCACCTGCATTCAAGCAGGGATATCAACTATAACATACTGGTAGCAAAAGCACCAATTATATATATATATATATATATATATATATATATATATATATATATAATCACAGTAGTGTAGAATAGAGAGTCAGAGTTTCCAGGTGTGGGTATTACCCCAATTATCAACTGTATTTAAAAAATGAAATGGGGCTTGGTAAGATGGGGGGTTTGATTGGGTTGGGAATGGATATGTTGGGATTGTGTAGTAGGCACTTGGCTGTCACCCAAGAACACATACTGGAGACGTTTTTTGCCCTGAACCACACAGCATGGGCTTGAGCCTCAAGTTAAGCAGACAGGGACTCGGATGATCCCAACAGTGTGGAGGCTCGGGTATAAGGAGGTGTAATAGGCACTGAGTATAGGCGGCACACGACTGGATGTACTGGATACCAGGAAGCAATACAGAACGGATGGTTAAACACCATGTTTGGTATGCTAAACAGGTAGACATACAAGCCAAGGTCGGTTTACAGAGCAGATATATTGCACAGGGTTAAAAGGGTTTGTAATATTTTCAAGTATCCATGATTTTTTAACTTAATTATTACTATTTTGCATTAGATCCTATCTTTATCACATAAACATGATTATTCCACTTTTGCACAGATAATCCCTATTTAAGAAAAATAATCACCCATGTTTGTATAAGGCATTTTAGTTTTGCAGTACATCAAATATTAAAAATCCTAAAATGGACGAGGAAGCTGAAGCAGAAAGCGAGTCTAATGACATATCATGTTGAGTAGAATGCATTTAGAATGAGTATTTTGTGTGCAATGGATGAATGTTGTCATAAAGGCATCTCACAGTCTGTTTAATTGGAACAAATATATTTTTGGTAACCAGTTAATTTGAGAAATACATTGAGGATTACTATAGAAGATTTAAAATTACATTATTTTTTTGATTATAAATTAACCCTTGTCTTATATCCGAGGTCATCTTATAATCAGACCTCAAATAGAGGTCTAATTACAAGACTAAGATCCAGATTCCCTGCATAGCTGCAGGGGACCTGGATCCTCCTCTTTGGCAGCCGGTGGACGCCTCCGCTGCTGCTGGCACTTCTGCCGGGGGTTCTATGACGGAGTGCCGGCATTACATGACCATCCAGTGCTCAGTCATAGAAGCCCTGGCGGAAGTCCCGGGTAGCAGCGGAGGTTGTCTGCGCGCATCGCACAGACGTCCACCAGCTGCCCCCACTTGTCACCAGGGAGTCTGGAGCACAGGGCAAGTCTAGGGATGCATCGGTAAGTCGGGAGGGGCATATCAGGGGGGTATAAGGCATATCAGGGAGGCAGAGTGGCAAATAGGGGGGTATAAGGCATATCTGGGGGCAGAGTTGCATATAGGGGTGTAAGGCATATCAGGGGGGGCAAATTGGTATATAGGGGGTATAAGGCATATCGGTGGCAGAGTGGCATATATGGGGTATAAGGCATATCTGGGGCACAGTGGCATATCAGGGGGGCACAGAGTGGCAAATAGGAGGGGTAAAAGGTATATCTGGGGGCAGAGTAGCAAGCCGTGGGGCAGATGTGCATAACAACAAAAGCATTTTTCTCAATCATAGTTTTTAATTAATATGAAAAAATTGTTTAACATTCTAATTTTGGGGGTCGTCTTATAATCAAGCAAATACGGTAATTGATTTGTATACCATCTCTTCCAAAAGCACATAGAACAAGAAAAACAATCTGGCCCTCCAGCAACATGACAATCAAGCTTAATTACAGCATCACAAAAATGACTAAGCTGCACATAGATATTTACTCGATGTTATTGGCTTTGTGCAGCCAAAAAAGTAAAACGATTTATTTATTTTTATGCATCCTTTATTTGAGCACAAAGATGGATTGCTGTGTAAGGAGGATGTGTTTGCTGATATCTTAGAAACTGTTGTGGGAATGACAAGAAGCAGTCCCAGAACCCCAAGGCATTTCATGTTATAACAAGTTATTGAAATAATATTGATATATAACAATATTGATCTATGCCATTGTTTTCCAATAAATAGCCCCCCTAAAAAACAGCAACAACTTGTCTGTGCCACCTTTGTCCCCAGATTGTCAGTGCCAGCCTTGTCCCCAAACAGCTTTCCCAGTGCCCTCAAGCAGCTTGTCTGTGCCATCTTTGCCAAACAGCTTGTCAATGCCCCGAACATCCTGCTTGTACCATCTTTGCCCCAAACAGCTTCCATGTGCCAACAGCTTGTCTGGACCATCTTTACCACCAGATTGTCAGTGCCCCCAAACAGCCTGTCTGTGCCTTCTTTGCCACCAGCTTGCCAGTGTCCCCCAAACACCTTTGGAGTACCATCTTATAATACTATAACAGTATACACAGCTGTCACTAGCAGTGTCTCTTAATGTATCAAAACATGGGTATGATGTACTTCGAAATGCAACTAACTTTTGTGATATAGGGAAGAAATGAGGCTACAATTCCATAAGTCCCCTGTAGATTGCTCATTGACCCAGCAGAAGAAAAATGTGTTCCTCTTCGAAATCATTGGCTGTGGAAATGTGTTATTATATCCATATGCATTTCCTTATTGTTTTAATAAAGATAAAAAATTACATACATGCTTCCTCAGACCATAAATCTGCTGTTGCTCTATTATCTGCATGTACAGCTACATGCTGCTAGAACTGTATTTCATTAAATACTTTATAATGACCTAAGAACATCGGTACACAAATCTTTTTTCCTCTTTGCGGAGGTGGAGACTGGAGTAGGGGATACTGGGAAACACTGACTGCCCTGATTGCCAACATTTTATAGCATGAGACTAAACCGTACACTCTAGTAATAAAGTGGTAAATTCAGGCATATACTGTTCACCTCCAGGCATTAATAGGTTAAAATAACTAAAGCCCACTGTGATTTAAAAGGTGTAACTGGAAGCTCAGTGCTGAAATCTATACATTATTTATAGTTTATTACACTATTTAGCATCATATTTTACATACATTTTATATGATTGCTACATATTAGTATTTTTCAATATCCACCTGTTGATCTTTTCGTGTTTCTACCAATATATAAATGAATTTCTTGCATTTGCACAGTGTAAAAAATATAACCCCCCTGTCATCTCTATCATTACAAAAAAAATTAAAAAAAATCCCACCCCTAAAATGAGCCCCAGTTACCTAAAAAATATTAAAAAAATGTTGGTTGCACACTTTTTGGGGAAAAAAATGTTTTATGCACTAATTTGAATCGAGGGACAGCTAAACTAACTTGAGGATACTGCTTGTTAGATACGTGTTCTGAGTAAATATCTAAATGTCCCAGTGACCAAAGATCAGTCGAAACTACAGCTCTTATGTCTTCTTAAATAGGTTAATTTATTATACAAGGCATACATACATACAGAACCAATCAATGAGAGATGATAGCAAAAAGATGATGGAACTTGAGTGCTGTAGGCTCTTCTTCTGGAAAGGATGAAGGTAAAAGTAAAAAATAAAGGTGTAGGTAGAGGTAGAGGGGCTCATGCCTTCTACCTGTGATTCTGTATACGCTTTTACAATATCAGTTCGATTGAAATGATTACCTTCTATGTTAATCTCTACAAGGATATATCTATAGATCCCACGTATCTACTATAGTATAAAAGAATTCCAGTAGTTCTGTCCCATGGTTAAAACACACATTCCTGTTACTCATGTTTCAGTTATACCTAATGTGAATATATATTTAGAACAAAAAAGTACTGGACATAAAATACTGTTTTCTTCTGCTGTTGCCTATTTTGTGATCAAGACATAAACACTGTAAGGCTAGGTTTCCACTTGGGTTTTTGTCCTGCGTTATTTTCTTGATGAAAAACGCCAAGAAAACTGCCACTGCATTTTCCTGCGTTTTGGTGTTTTTTCTGGAGTTTTTTTATGGCGTTTTAGCCTTTCTGTGGAAATTGCTTTTTTGACCTTAGGCAGTTTTTCCAGCCTTTACACGTTGGAATTTTCACCCAGCTAAAAGGGATTAGGATAAATGGCAAGTATTTGCCCCTCCTGATGTCATTTCCTTGGTAGAGTTCTACTTAAACACGCCCCGGCGGACCCTTTTGTCTCTTTTCTGTGGTTTGTAAGGCATGCTTTATTCCAAATGTCTGCTCCTCTAGGAAGATTGGCCCCAAATGATGGTGCAAATTGTTTGCTGTTGCTTTTGGCACGCAGGATCCAGTTGGGTATGTTTGTTTGTAATGGCATGTTTGTTCCAAATGGTGTAAAATTCAATATGAACTTTGTTTTGTGTGAAACTGTTTGTTTCCAGCCTATTTCTCGTAGGACACACAGATACTGGGTCCATCCTCTGCATTGTAACTGTGGGAAAAAACGCCATAAAAAACGCCAAGGCAAAACCCACATGGCTTTTTCATGGCGTTTTTTCTCTCCCATAGACTTCTATTGGAGAAAAACGCCAAGATTTCCTTGCAAAAACGCCAGAGTGTCAACATGCTGCGATTTTGAAAAACTGCCACAGAGCCCCAAAAAGCTGAAAAACGCCAAAGAGGACTGAAAAAACGCCGAACAGAAAAACGCCAAGTGGATATGGCATTGTGCGATTTCCTATTGAAGAACAGCTCACATCTGGCCGCAGCGTTTTTTCACAAAAAAAACCGCGGTGTGGCTGAATTGGCGTTATTATGGGCGTTTTTAGCAAAAAAAAACCCAAGTGGAAACCTAGCCTAATATGAAAACAGCAAAAACACAATGCTGCCATAACATTTGGAAAATTTACCGCACCCACTGCCCCCAAAGCTCCGCCCACTCCATCCAATCTGCATAATTAGCATCATTTAGCTCCACCCAGTTATTATGGTACACATTATATCACCAAGTTCCCACCAACACTACCATACATCCTTGGTCTGCGGTAGATACATTTGCAGTGCTGCATCTACAGTATATCCGGCAGGTGAACTTTATTACCTTTACACAGGTTATATTGCGGAAAGTAGATAAATAGATAACAAAGAAATTGATGATATTAGAGCTGCAGAGAATTAAAAAAAATAGTCAAACAAATGTCCCCAATCCCAGTCATTTATTCATACTTTGTGCTGGTCAGGGCCTGAGCAGGTGCTTAATGAGATGTTAGGGACAATGGGACAGTAAAGTAACCTTTGGCACTCTAGAGGTATGATTTAATCCCCATTATACACCTGCAGGTGTTATAGCATCAGCATACAGTTAGCCAGACACAGCCTTCACAAAATTTTACCAGGGCAGTGCCTCAAAACCTGGGACTGTTTGCACGTATGAAATGGGTACATGAAAAGTGTCAAATTTCCCCTACTCAAATACCCTGGGTTGTCTTTTATTCCTAAACATATACTTTTATGGGGGTTATTTGATTTGGGGGCTAAACGGTCCAAAATGGGACATGGGCCAAGAAAATCAATCTGAAAAATTCCACATCTGGAAACAGAAATGTACATGTCTCTGTTTTGGCCCTGTAGCTTCTACAAAACATTGCTGAACTTGGGGATGTGGCTGAGTACAATCATGTTTTCTTCTGCAGTTTCTGTACAAGGAATCTAAAGCTTGGTGATAAAATGCAGATATTCTATAGTAGGTATCCAAAGATTGGTGATAAAATGGCTGCCTGAAAAGTTTAGAAATGCTACTAGTGAAATACCCTAGGTTGCCTTCTTTTCAGTGATGTATTTATGGTGTGGTTTCGAGATCTGCGACCACTATTGTATAAGTTAAAGCCCCACAATCTTAAATTTGAAATATAAAAAGATTTTTAAAAAAGTGATATGCACAGTAATAGTTGTCCTATAACCATACCTGGTAACTCTCTGGGTTTGCAATGCTTCTCCAGTTCTACGGGTCAAAACCTGAATCCTCCAGGTCGCAGGAGAGGGGTACTGACACACCCCACTCCTTACGCATTTCCCCTTTAAATAGGGGTGTTTCACGCTATGTCGGCGGAAACGCCCAATGACATAAGTGGAAACAACCCCAATGTCAGTGAGCAGTCCTTGCCATGTCCCGCAAGGGCAGCCGGAGCCCACAAGTTCCCAGGTATGCCTATAACTGACACAATAGCTGAAAATTAGGCATGTAGGGTGGTTTCCAAATTACGGCAAGTATTTTGCTCCAATTGGCTCTAGCTGTTGCCATTTTTTCAAATGTTATTCATACATAATAATGTCTTACAATTATTTCAGAAAGAGGGAAATTACAGTTGAACAGAGATATAGTAAAATATGAAAATTGCTCTAGTACTGTAGTGTAAAAAATTGCTGGTTCTGAACGGGTTAAACCTTCTTACTCTATATTTAGCATCTGTTTTTCCTTGACCTATTGTGCTTTTCTATTTTGCATCATATCCCTTTGTACTCTTCTTCCTTCACTTCATGTTCTATCTCCTACCATTTCACCAGAGTCCTCAAAAACCCTCCCTAAATTTTAGTTCTATTTTTATTTTCTCCCTCTCAGATGTCTCCTTTCTATGGGCTATTCAGTTAGGACATATGAAATAAACCATGTTTTTTGTTAGTCTTTCCACACTGGACCTGAATAATTTGTTCTTGTCCTCCCAGTGGAGAGTCTTCCAGCACTAGGTTGACCTATTAATGAGGTTCTCCCAGTGATCTGTGAAGCGGTATCGCCTCCTCCTTCTCTGTGCTGATAATAACTCTTCAGTCCTTGTCTACATATCTAGAAGTGGTGTAATGATATAAGCAGAATTCTGTTTGCATGCTTCATTCCTGTCTCTGCAAGCAATCACACATGTTGTCAGACAGCAGTTTCCAGGTGAATCAAGTTCTAAGAGCACTATAAGGAGCCTTAAATAAAATCAGAATATGCTAGAAATATTTTAGAAATTCCACAGTGCTTCATGATTATTTTTACACTTAAAATTTTACATAATTTCAAAAATGCTGTTCTATGGGGCCACAAGTTATAGAAAAATATTGATTATATATTCACCACCAAAGCCCAGACAATTATAACCCTAAACACATATTATTATTATTATTATTATTATTATTAAGTTAAAAGGAGAGTGAGCTATTATAGCTCCAAACAGTGGCGTCGGCAGGGGGGGGCCAGAGGGGGCCATGGCCCCCCCTACATCATGCTGTGCCCCCCGGTGTGCCCCCCCAATTGAAACGCCATCTTTTTTTTTTTTTTTTTAATAGACCCGGAGGAGAGAGTGAGAGGCGCCGAGCGGTTGCTGAGGAATAAGTTCTCAGCAACCGTTCGGCGCCTCTCACTCTTCTCCGCGACCGCGAGGCCTCTTCCTGGTTCGCAGTGCCGGCATTTCAAGCCGAGCGCCGGTATATGTCGTCATATCCGGCGCCCAGCAGTGAAGCCGGCAGAACCAGGGATACAGAGACCTCGCGATCTCACCGCTGGACAAGCCCAAGGTAAGTGAACTTCAAAGGGGGGGTTAGAAAGTTAGGGGGGGGTTAGAAAGTTAGGAGGGGGTTAGAGAGAAGAGGTAGATAGGAAGTGAGAAGGGGTAGATAAGGATAGATTGGGAGGGAGAGGGGGTAGATTGGGAGGGAGATGGGGGTGGATGGGATACATTGGGAGGGAGAGGGGATAGTTAGGATTGATTGGGAGGGAGAGGGGGTAGATAGGATAGATTGGGAGGGAGAGGGGGGTACATAGGATAGATTGGGAGGGAGAGGGGGGTACATAGGATAGATTGGGAGGGAGAGGGGGGTACATAGGATAGATTGGGAGGGAGAGGGGGGTATATAGGATAGATTGGGAGGCAGATGTGGTAGATAGAGAGGCAGATGTGGTAGATAGGATAGATTGGGAGGGAGAGGGGGCAGATAGGATAGATTGGGAGGGAGAGGGGGTAGATAGGATAGATTGGGAGGGAGAGGGGGTAGATAGGATAGATTGGGAGGGAGAGGTCTTTATGGGACAAAAACGGCGTACGTTCAGCTGTTTGGGGACAAAGTTGACATAATGTGTAACTTAGGTGCTGGTCAGGTTCTATATGGGCAGTGTGGACACCAGGGCTGGCTTTGGGGTGTGTGACCAGTGATCTATGCCTGTAATTTAGGGGGGTTTATCTATACCTTTAATGCAGAGTTTATATGTAATTTCCAATTGATTTATATCTGCAAAGCTGGGTTTTGTGTCATTCTGTTCATCTGTATCGGCTATATTTCCATACATTATTAATGTTTACCTGCAAATATAGGATTTGCATGTCTTATTCAGTTGATCAATACCTGGAGTGCTGTTTCCATGTGTTGATTATTTGATCTAAACCTTCAGTGCTGAGTGTACATGTGATTTCCAGTTGATATATACCTGCAATGCTGGGTTTGTGTGTTCTGTTGGGTTATACCTGCAATGCTATGTTTCCATACATTATTTATGTATACCTGCAAATACAAGTTTTTTTTTTATCTCATTCAGTTGCATGTGCCGTTTCCATGTGTTGTTTATTTGATCTATACCTGAACTACAGGGTGTAAGTAAAAGAGCGCTATGGTTTAGTGAATGAGGGGACAAAGGGACTCTGGGGATGATTACAGGGGAGAGGACCTCTCAATGTCATGGTGCAGTCAGACGGAGGGAGCACTGCACTGACTCTCACTGTCTTCCCCTGATCTGCAGTCAGTGTGGCAAATATATTGGCAGCAGGGTCTAATATTAATATATATTGGCTGCAGGGGCTAATATTAATATATATCGGAAGCTGGGACTAATGTTTATATATATCAGCAGCAGGGGCTAATATTAATATATATTGTCTGCAGGGCCTATTATCAATAAATATTGGCTGCAGGGGCTAATATTTATATATATTGGCTGCAGGGACTAATACTATATATCGGCAGTAGGGGCTAATATTAATATATGTTGGCAGCAGGGTATAATTTCTATGTATATCGGCAGCAGGGTATAATATAAGTATGTATCCGCAGCAGGGGCTAATATTAATATATATCCGCAGCAGGGGTTAATATTAATATATATCGGAAGCAGGGTCTAATATTTATATATATTGTCAGCAGGGGCTAATATTAAAGAATGAAAAATAACTGTCACTTTAGCTGTTATTTTGAAATCATATTTTAATCACAGTCTTTACTTCAAAGAGATAAGTGCATATTATGTAGTTAAAAATGCACGTCTAACGTGTGTGTGTGTATATATATATATATATATATATATATATATATAGTGTATATGTACCGTTTTATAATTGGCCCCCCTACTTTGGTCCCTGGCCCCCCATGTGCCCCCCCTAAATATGAAACCTGGAGACGCCACTGGCTCCAAACATCAGACAGAACCAATGAGGTGAGAATAGAACACTTTATTGGAGAAACACACAGCCTTATATACACAGTTGAATCTGGTAAGGAATATAATAGTTTACCACACACAATGGGTCCACAAAATACACACAATTCTCTACAAGGTCCACACACCAACACATACTAACATACTATAAGGGTTTTCTAAACATGCTTATGTCTCTCCCTTACAAAAAAATTACTGCAGTTTTTCTGAAGTAACACTGCAGTTTTTTGGACATGAAAAAACTGCAATACTGCACTTTTACTGCAGTATTATTTCACATTTACTGCAGTTTTACTGCATTTGTACTTCACTGTACTGCAGTTTTACTGCAGTTATTTTTGCACGGAAGTACAAATGCAATAAAACTGCAGTACATTGAAGTACAACTGTAGGTTTGCAATATATAAAAAAAAGTGCACTAAATGTGCAGTAATACTGCAGTACAGTGAAGTACAAATGCAGTAAAACTGCAGTAAATGTGCAGTAATACTGCAGTAAAAGTGCAGTAAAACTGCAGTATTTTTTGTAAGGGCTGGTGCCTGTCTCTGGACTCCCTGTGGAGAAATAGTCTAGGGAATATAAACATGTTGTTTCAGAGCCCTCCCAAAGGAGGTTACCCATAAACAAGGTGTCCCTGGATTGCTCAGGGTCCCCCTATATCTGGTCCAAATAGTGCCTTGATACACAGAGACACAGTCTGTTCATACTTCACCGGGTAATAGCTGAATAATGACCCGATGAAAAGTTCCCAGGGCTCTTGGATGTTTTCCCCTATTCATGAAAAGGTGGATTCCTGAGCTTCCCCGTGGAGCATCCACTTAGCCAAGGTGTCTGTGATTTAGTTCCACAGCATTTCTACAAATTTACCCGGTCAGACCCGTAGAGCATTTTTGGCTTCCAAGAGGACCAATAACCGGTCAGCTCTTTGAGGTCTGTCTGTGAATCTTAAATAGGGTTCCGGTTGGTCTCTGTTGCCACCCTGAACCCCTAACAGGTTATGGGGTGACTTAAACCTAAATCCACCGAGGAAATGATGTCAGTGATAATAGCCTTTTGTAGTAAATGGCAGATCCGACACAGGGCAAGCTTAGTCCCAGTCCCAGTCAGCCATTGTTTTTTTGCTTTATACATTCTGCTGGTGCTTTATATATATCTCCCTAGTAAACATACAGTAAGTTGAAGAGGTTTTAGTATAGCCTTGCAATGAATGGAAACTACAAAGAGACCATTATAAAATAACATTATTAAGAAGACAAATATATAAAGGGTAAAAAGAATGACACAAATTGTATGGAAACAGAGGATACATAGTGGGAGGAAACGAGAGAAGGTAGAGAGGAGTATTTAGTGAGCTTGGTGTCAGCAGGTGCACAGCACGCTGCTCTGTAGATTTATGGGCTGTTTCTGTGAGTCTTGGCTCACCTCTTGTTCTTTACAGCAAATACAAATGGTAGCACAGCCTCGGGCATCTAAAATAGCTATTGTGCTCCTATTCTATCTCCCCACAAGCCATGTATCTCCTGTGTATGTTGAGGAGAGTTTTTACAGTATTACTGCCAAAGCAAACAACATAAATATACATGAAGGCTTTATATGTTTCTCTTTCACCTCTCATGAGAGGCATCAGCTTGTAACATTGGGCAACACAGTAACATGCAGAATAATCGTGTGTAATGATGCCAGGGTTAAAAATTCACAAGTCCTGAAAATGCTGAAATATACTTATCCTGCTTTATTGCAATAAGAGGGCAGTAATTGTACAGCACATTCTTTGGCACTATTTCCATAGTTTTCATTTTCTACAGTGTACCTAAGAGATGGCGCCAATTTTTGAAGTTTAGAATGCCTTGTGTGCACATTTTGTAAAGAATTCTTCCACAAGACCAACAAGACTTTGTAAGGGTAGAAATCTAAAATATAAGATTAAAAATGATATTATACATTATTAGCAATATTATTAACACATATAAAACATAGTTGTCTAGAAGGAGAGGAAAGCTCGGCTCTCAGAAACTATAAATAAGGTATAACTGGTCATGTCTGGTATCATTTAACTAAAAATTTTATAGAATGAATTTAAAGTTAGATGTATTTCTGAAGCTTAACAAGATAAAAGCATAAAAAAAACTATACCGTAAGCATTGAGGGAGAACTATGATTGGAATTACAGAATATATACTTACAGTAAATCCATGATCTGCACAGGAATAGCAAGCTCATTGGTAATACTCACCTTAATGAGCATTTCAATAATGATCTTTTTAAAATCAGAGTGTACATTTAGTTAGTATTTTTGCATGTTCCTTGGGTTTACGTGAGCTTATAGACTCCTTTTGTACTTGCTTTATTTAGATTTCCTTTTTTCTCTTATGAACGCTTATAGTAAATTGGAAGAACTTTTTCCTGACCCCAAACAGGAACTAAGTATGAGGCTGTTTATTTATTCTCCTGGTACTAGCAAAGGAATATGTCTTGGGTTATAAAGTTTTACCATATCCTACAGATTCTAGTAATTGTGTATCTGCCTTATCCGGTTTCATCTGGAGAAGAATAAAAAACCGAGGTAAGATCATCTAGTGTTTTTTCCCTTAGAAGTCGTGTTAACTCCATTTTGTTAATGGCATAGATGTAACCAAAACTGATTTATTTGCAGGAGCAAGATTTTTTTTTCCACCCTACAGAGAAGTATAGCTGAAAGACAGCAGAGAATGCAAACACACAGACTGGATGCAGCAGAATGGACAACGATGTTGGATATAGAAGTGAACCAGAAGACCTTCTTGGTATGGAGATGAACTTCAGAATAGGTACAAATGCGTGAAGCAAGAAGAACTAGTAACTAGTAACATAAGAATAGAAGGCGAAAAGTCAGGTACAAAAAAAAGAACATAGAAGTAAGGTATGCATCCTGGTCACCATATGGAGCATACCTATTTCCGACAGAGAGGAAGAATATTGGCTAGTATGGAAAAGAAATTGGCTAGCCTAAAAATTTCAAGCAGCCATAGCAGACAAATTAAATAGAAAAAGGATTTTCTGAAACACGCTATACTACATAACTAACAAGCTGCTAGGATCTTATCTTGGGTTGCTTCCACATTTCTAATCTTGAGAAGGGACCTGTTTTCAGTAGGGACGGAGAGGGCAAAAATAACAACAAATCTAGTATGTGGTGCATTAGTAAACAACTCTATAGAACTAAGCCTCTGGCAAAGTGGAACAAAGTCCAACTCTATGAATATGGAGTTAGATGGCATTAGGACTAAGGACTCCTCAAGGCCAGTAGGGAAGATGAAAATGAATGGACATACACAACAGATATAGGAGGAATAACACACGGGAACACAGGTCATTCTTATCTGCCATCAAATTCTATGTTTCTATGAAACAAAAGATTTTACAACATGTTTAAGAATAGAACTAAAACCTTGCCCACACAAGATAAGCATGCAGAAAGGATGCAAGCAGTCAGGAGGTTCAGTGGTGACACGGTGAACATCTAAACAGTTTCCAGACAGCCATCACATATAGCTTTTTGCAGAGATGCATATTAGGCAGCAATGAAAGAAAGTAAATTTGTTTGCTTTGCTGCTTAGATAGAATAGTCACAATTGTTTTCTACCTCTTCTGCTTGAGGATTGTTCCACTTATCTTTTAAGTGAAGTGAAATGTCTTTCCATTACATCTAAGCCTTTGACCCTTACGTTTTCGACTATGACCTCCTCCTAACATTTCTCCATTGAAATATAATTCCTGCTTATACATTGTTGAATTATTTTATGCTTTAAAATGGTCCTATAACATATAGTCTCTCCTTTCCCCTCAAAAGGATAAAGATTGATATTCCTTAATAGCTTCCAGGATAAACATTATCAGGAAAGACTAATCATTTTATTAGTTTTCCTCCGAATTCAGCAGAACATCTGTATCCTTCTGGAGATGGCGCCTCCAGAACTGTACAGAGAAATTGGAATAACCTTCTCCCTCTTTCTGATACTTATGCCTCTAGCTATACAACCCAGCACCCTACTTGCATTTTCCACCGATCGATGTGTTACATTTCCTCAGAAGTTCTTTTCCACTGATGTCAACAGCACAGTACCCCCCATACTAAATTTTCCTTTGGATTTTAATATCACAAATGCTTTATTTTATCTTTAATGTTGAATTGCACATTTCATTATTTTAACATACTTAACTAGCCGATTGGTTCCCTGGTGTAACTACAGGGGTCCCGTTGGTTGCAATAGCTATGGGACCCATCTCTCTACGGGGCCCAGGTGGCCCCTGCAACCACTTGTCCTTGCCTCATGTGCAGCTTCAAACTTGTTCATGAAGGGCCTCTCCAAACACGAACCGAGACCCGAGGTACCACACAAGTAACAAGACCTTATTCTTTCAACAATTTTAACATCCAAACCGTAACTAATAAATAAACCGTAATTTATTTATGAAGAAATATAATGTGCTGGAGGGCTTAATGGTACACAAGGACCGGGTAATGGAGTCATGGGACACTGCCCATAGTTTTTTTGGCAAGAATATGCTTAGGATTTCATATCACATGAAAATATTCTTATGGGCTGAGAGTGTGTCCTCCTCTATGTCAGTACCCATGACAGGAATGTTTTAAACAGATCCCATATAGACAGACAAGGGATATTTAGTACCTATACACTTACAATAACATATTATTGTTACGATTGTCTAAAACTGTCTAAAACTGCCTAAAATGGCTTCCATTCTCATGTAACAAAAAATGGTCTGGCTTCTCAATACAAAATTATGTGAATCTTTGCGGGAAGTTTGGATTTCTTTTTGACAAGTATATCTTGGAAATTCCCCCAGACTACTATTAGCTATAATGGTTATTGTATACTTTTCTGTGTTTTATTTTTGGGGTTTTTTCCTTTTGTGAAAGAATATTAACTATTTTTACTAGTTTATGATTAACCCCTTCAGGACAAATCATTTTTTTACAGCTGTGGATGACAGCATTTCTACTATAGCCTTGTTTAACCGTAATTTCCCTGTTTCTCATTTAGTGTATGCACAAAAATTATTATATTGTTTTTTTCAGAACAAAGTGGGATTTCTTTTTTACACTATATTCATCTGTATAACCATGCATTTAGTAAATACAACATTTTAAAAACTGAAATATTTTGAAAATGTTTTTCTTACAGTTTCATTTCTTATAAATTATACACAGCTAGTGCAAATGAGAACTAAAAGCCCCACATATATTCATATACATGTCCTGGGTTCAGATACACCTCATATTCCTTAGTACTTTCATTTATTTTGGCAATTACAGGGCAAGTAGTAAAAGTTGTAATATTATTATATTATAATATATAGTATATAATATTATGATATATAAAGGTGTAAAAATTGATTTCCAAATTTGGTATTCTGAGTCCCTAACTTCAATAACAAACCTGTAAACTGCTACATAATTTCAGAAAAGTAGATAACCCAAGGTATTGTACTATGGTCATTTTGACATATTTTGTACATCTATTTCCCCACCAACCTCATCCAAAGTTAGAGGTAAAAAAAAATCTTCTCAAACAAACTTAGTAATGCTGCTGTTCTTTTGCCTAGTAATGCTGCATGTGTATTTTTTGGAAAATAAATTGTAGCAAGGGGTAGTATTGTTATAGAGTTTTTATATATGTAGGGAAAGGGTATAGTGTTATATAGTTTAATATTGGGTATTTTTGATGCAGATTAAACCCTTGCTATGTCAAGAGGAAGTTTATCCTGGTAGGAGAAAGATCTATACATGTCTGGTACACATTTCTATTTGCAGTGATGAGCACCTACATATTATGTCACATCTTTGTGTCCCGCACAGTTAAACTGCACAATAAAGAGAGTGACTCCTCAAGATCTGTGTAGGAGAAACACAGGTTTTTGCTTCTCATGTGAAACCCATGGAAAACTCCAGGTTACTTAAAATATTGCTTGTAGAAAGAAAACTATTAAACACTGACTTACCATTGTGTATGCTGAGAACATACTCAAACATTTCAAGAAAAATATGCTTCTCAAACCACATCACACCAAACATCTATGCCCTATCAAAGCCCCTCTTCTGTAAAAACAAAAACAAAAAAAAAAAGTTTTATTTTTCATTTTGCCTGTCTTATCTTGCTTAGTTAGGGATTCAATTACGCGATGCAATGAATTGACCACCCTTATTCATGTTAATGTTTCACTTGTCACTGTCACCTCTTAGTCATAACTGGGGAAAAATGTTTAAATATACCATAACTATGCTACACATTCTTTCAAATTAGCATATATATATATATACATACACACACAACCTATACAATAAGTAGCATGAATAAGTTTAAACAGACTAGGTCCAAACATACAGTAAAATTATGTTAGGACATGGTAACATGGAGGAGTTTTGATGGCTGACATTATCTTTTTTAAACATTTATTCCTCACCATATAAAAAAATCACAAATGGTCTGGAATAATTCCATGGTCACTGTGCCGATGTTGTCTACAGCTAGCAGTTCATAAATCTGGATCGTTAAGAGAAATCTTATCTCTCTTTGATTGTCAGATATGAGCCAACAACTTTGCCTAAAAACATTAACCGATGTTGCAGTAGCACTCATTTAGAATGTGTTTAATTAAATTTTTTATTGGTTTATATGCCATTTATATTAATTACACAAAAATGTATGATGTTATTAAACTTTACGCTTGCCTGATATTTTTCCGATTATTATTTTTACACTTTAGAATACCGTATTTGCTCGATTATAAGACGAGGTTTTTTTCAGAGCAAATGCTCTGAAAAATACCCCTCGTCTTCTAATCGGGGTCGTCTTCTAATCAGACCTCAAATAGAGTCTGATTAGGAGACTAAGATCCAGATCCCCCGCACCGCTGCAGGGGACCTGGATCCTCCTGTCTCACCCCCCCCCCCCAACATACACACACTTACCGGTGCTTCCTGCTGTATTGCCGGGGCAGCGGGTTGACGTCTACGCGATCCGCGTAGACAACGTCCGCTGCAGCCGGAAGGAGGTGTGGCTAGCAGCGGGGGTTGTCTGCGTCCGTCGCGCAAACCTTCCCCGACTGTCAGAGATCAGAGTTCCCCGCACCGGTGCGGGGAACTCTGATCTCTGACAGCCGGGGAAAGTATACGCGACGGACGGATACAAACCCCCGCTGCCAACTCCACCTCCTTCCGGCTGCAGCAGAAGGCGACGTCAACCCGCTGCCCCGGCTGGAAGCACCGGTAAGAGAGGGCTGAGAGGGGAGGGGAGGGGAGAGTGTGTGTGTGTGTGTGTGTGTTAGTTAAATGGGGGTATAGGGTGTGTGTGTGTGTGTGTTAAATGGGGGCATAGGGCATTTCTGGAGTGGCGTTAAGGGGGCATTTAATAGAGCACTCTGCCTCCTGAAATGCCTTATACACCTATATGCCACTCTGCCCCATAATATGCATTTTAACCCCCTAAATGCCAGAGTGGCATATAGGGGTATAAGGCATTTCTGGAGGCAGAGTGCTCTATACAATGCCTTTTAACTCCCTTAATGCCACTCTGCCTCCTGAAATGCCTTATACCTCCCTATATGCCACTCTGCCCCATAATATGCATTTTAACCCCCTAAATGCCAGAATGGGATATAGGGGTATAAGGCATTTCTGGAGGCAGAGTGGCATATAGGGGTATAAGGCATTTCTGGAGGCAGAGTGGCACATAGGGGGTCAAAAGGCATACCATGGGGCACAGTGGCATATAGAGGGTTAAAAGGCATATCATGGGCCACAGTGCCATATTGGAGTGGCAAGCCTGGGGGCAGATGTGCGTAACTGGGGGACAGGTTGGAAAATACAAGAAATAAAAACAAAAAAAATATTTTTCTCAATCATAGCTTTTATTAAAAAAAATAGTTTACATGAATTAACATTTACTGGTAAAACTTTTTTCCTTTAGGGTCGTCTTATATTCAGGCTTTTTCTTTTTTTCCTAAGTTAATATTCAGATTTTGGGGGGTCGTCTTATAATCAGGGTCGTCTTATAATCGAGCAAATACGGTATATTGCCTTTATTTACACTTGTTTTTCATGACTAGATGTTAGACTTCATGTTAGAAGTTATTTGGTTGTTTTGTTTTTAGTCAGGTTGGAGATGATATACCAACTAAATAAGTGTTTCATGTATTTACAAGCAGCAGGAATGGTACTACCATATGAGCTAATTCTTTAAAAAATTGTGACCATAAATATTGTATTCCTCGGTTATTTGTATTACTTGAATGAAATAAGTTGCCTTGATTAATCTTTTTGCAAAGGCCCCTAAATGTAAAAATAAAACACAAAGTGTTTATGAGCGTACACTTCTATTAATAGTTCTTTTATTATGTACTTGGGTTGTGTCTTAACATACAATGTATATGTGAAAGCACAGCTGTATGTGTGCAAAGAGGGTGTTACATGATTATCCCTTTCATTTTAATTTTTTTATTTGAATTTGGAATCCTAACCCTTTACAGTAAAACGATTATAATTTGTTATACTCCCCTTTCTCCTCATCTCTGATTATCTCTATCTCACCTCTCCCTTTCTCTTTATCTTTCACTCTACCTCTTTCTCTTTATCTCTCTCTACCATAAACCAGACTTGTCCAGATAAGGACTCGGAGATCACAATCTTTTTATATCTCCCTATATCTTCCATTTCTCCCTATTACTTAATTCTCTGAAGTCCCGTGGTTTAGGAGCATGTCCGATTCCCTCGCAATACTGTGTTTTTAGGAATCAAACACAAAGAGAGAATTTGATCCTCCAGAGAACACATATTTTATTGGGTTTATTATCTTTGCACATGGAACCCTTACTGCATTCAGGAACTCAAAAATTAAGTTTACATAGAAGTCTAAACCATTGTATGCCGCTGAAAGCAGAAAGTTTCACAAGACCCTTCTTTAGTCATGTAACCACAGCTTTCTTGCACAAGAATGTTACACCCCCCCATCTTCCAAGATTCACAGGGCCGTCTGGGCTTGGAGGTGGGTCAGAGATGATCACAGAGTCTGACAGAGCAAATATAAAGAGCAGACATTATAAGAAAAGACTCAATACTCTAAAGAGTAACAAGGGATGCAGTTGTATGTGTCTATATGCATGTGAATATCTATCATCCTTTTACTGCTTTTTGTTAAATTTGTTCTATTTTTAACTGTTTGTGAAGCACAGAGGTACAAGGGGAAGGCTGAACGGTCTTCCAGGAGAGTTACACATTGCACCTCCTATATATCAGTATATGCATTATCATGAGCCAGCCAAAGTAAGATTCTCCTGCAAGTCGTGCTGAGGTGGCCCTGCATAATATATGGGTAATATGGAAGATCTTTTAAAGCTTTCCTCACTTATTTGGCTATAATTATAAGAGGATGAAAAAGTTAAAATGGAACATTGCACTTTATGTATAGGGTAGAAGTAGACATTTTTTCCTATGAAACAATTTTTTCCTGTTTTATTGTGTCTAAAAACAGAATGATGTCAGGTAGTATTATGTCATTTGTGCAGAGTCTGCACTAATGGCAAACACTGCAATATCATTATTCCTGCTTTTTGGAGAGTCGGGAAGTAAGCCCAGCATGCATACTATTCAGTTAGAATGCCATAGCAGAGAAATGCTTTGTTAAATCTTGCAGAGCAAGTAACATAAAACTAGTCTACATGCATTAATATTCAAAACTAGCCTACATGCATTCATATTCAATGATGAAATAATCTCATATACCTATCAACGTTAGAAATGTTTCATTTTAAGAAACCACTGTTAATTGATACATTGTTATAGCGAATGGTCGAACTCATTATTTTTCTGTGTATCAGTGAACCATTGACCAGCAACTGACACCAATTAAGTATTCCATCGGAACATGTACACAGTTATATACCTAACATCTGCTTCCTGACATAAGCCAGGATCATTGGAAATATAGAGAACCACATGTACCAACTGGTTTCTTCAACAAAGCCTGTGTTGGGACAAGTTGCTGAAGTCCATGGTTGATGGTGTTGGCTTTAATGGAGGAACTTGCATTTACTTGCATATACACTAGCAATGCACCTTGCACCTTGACTTAATTCCTAAGTAACTTCAAGTAACAATGAGAAGCATGCCAAATTTGTTATTAACGAATAGCCAAGTCATATAGGTCAGATGAAAAAAAGATTTTATACCATGAGACGAACTGAACTGGCCCAGAGCTGGTCACACTGTCAACAAACCGAATAACTCATTAACATTGACTGCCACCTAAACATATTAACAGAGCCACTTTGCAATATGACAGTGGTAGTGCGCAACTCAACAAAAAAATTGAAAAAGTCAACAATAGTTCAACATTTAGTGAACTGATGAGTTACTGTTTACAATAGATATGTACAGTTATCACTGTGCATAGGCATGAAGAATTATGTTTCTCATAGAAACATATTGCGTCGGTAATAGGAAAGATAAGGATTTAGCTATTCAAAAATAAAGATTGTCACAGAACTAGGGCTACAGAGGACTGTTTACCTTGTTCTGGAGTTATTTTTCCTCTGTTCCACCTTTTCCACAGGAGGATAATCACACCCTTATGTTACCAGTCCCGTTGGATCCCCGTTTCCTTGCCTGACTGGGTCTTAGCTGTAATGCTCTGGACCGGTTTATCGGCTTGGGTCCGTTGGAGTGCCACCTGACTTTAACCCTAATTATCTTGGACGCTCATGGCCCCTCCAGAGCGCTCTTCTGTATATCTGCCAAACAAGTGTTGGGATACCAGCGAGGGGTAATTGGGAAAGGGAGCTTACTAGGAAACCTGTTTTCTAGCACCTCCGTTAGGGGTTCAGCAACTGCGGCTATGGAGCCTCTACCAGGTTTGCATTGCATTTCGGGGACCTTAAGAAAAATGGCATTGGAATCTTATTGCCAGCCCAACCAGGAAGTTGCAACACGCCTTCTGTGCTCTCTGTTAATACATGCACCTACCTGTTCAATGTGATCTCTAAGGTGGACCCCTAGAGTGTCACTAGATACTATAGGTGGTAAATAGTTGACTGCCTAGGCTCACTTTAAGAACAATGTGCCATGCACATGGGTTAAAGGTGTAGCTGGGGGCACTGTTTTACTAAGACATTTTGAGTCTTTGACCTATGTATATATATATTTGAGTTTGATGATATAATGATAACCACCAAATATTCTGAGTTCCTCAGAGGAGGGACATTAGGCAAGGAAACGAAATACACAAAAGGATTTAGGCGCAAAAAATGGACTGTCTCTCCTAAATACAAAAAAAGACGACTAGTATATATCAGTTTCATAATTAGGACTGGGAATAATGTAAAAGCTCTCTTTTAACAAGAACTAATCACTCCAAAATACATGTTTAATGTTTAGAAAAAATATAGTATGTCCTCGATGTGTTGCAAGGATGTAATTTGATTACTTTGTGGCACTGTCGATCAGTGGTTAAGTGATATAACCCATTAATCATAGTATACTTTTTCTCCCAAATAAATGTTAACTTACAAAAACATTTGAGGTCATTGTTACAGTTTGGCAGCATGCTGCAAATAAAGTGCATTTGAAAAGCAGGTTATTAGGTTAGCCGGCAATACTTCCTCTTACATTAACTATATTTGGACAGCCATATAGATAAGAATATAACTAACAGAATTCCTCTGATGCCTGTATTGACCAAATACCTTATATTGTAGTCCAAGTATTTTTTTGTGCTGAAGATGCATCTTGCAGCAAGTGGCTAGTTGCGAAATATGGCTGAACAAAGATCAATATCCAATTTTATATCTTTACTTCTAAAGTAAGTTTAATTTCCTTTTAGATTTCAAAAGTGGTTCTAGAAGCTGTATACTATTTGATTTGTCAGTACTAAAAACAAAATACATTGTGAGATTTGTGGTGGTATTTTGTAAGGGTCAATTTGATTTTAAACCTATATATAGTATTTTAAATGGATGGGTTTTAAAATTGGTTTGTCTAGAACCAGCATCCTGGGTATGTTAGTGTGTGTCAGCCTGGGTTTTTAAGAGTGTATCTGGGTATGTGTGTCTGAGTACATTAGTGTGTGTCTGGGTATGATCACGTGCGTCTCCATGGGAATGTTAGTGTGTGTCACGTTATGCTAGTATGTTTCTTTCTGGCTATATTTGTGGATGTCTGCCTACGTATGTGAGTGTGTGTGTCTGCCTGGATATGTTAGTGTGTGTGTCTGCCTGGGTATGTTGGCGTGTGTCAGGGCATGTTAGAGTGTCTAGGCAAGTTAGTACATGGCTGTGTGTCTGGGTACGTGTGAAGATGTGTCTTTGTCTGGTATGCTTGTGTATGTTTGTATGTGTGGGTATATTAGTGTATGTGAGTATTTTAGTGTGCAGACATGTGTCTTGGTGTCTTAGTGTGTGTCTGAGTATGTATGTGTGTGGGCGTGTTAGTGTGTGTGTGGGCATGTTTGTGTATGTGTGGGCATGTCAGTGTGTGTCTGGGTACGTGTGCGTGGGCAAGTCAGTGTGTGTGTCCCCGAGTATGTCAGCTTTTGTAAGTATGTTAGTATGTGAACATATGTCTTTGGGTATGTTAGCATGGGTGTCTGGGTATGTGCCCCTTGGTATGTTGAGAGTGTGTATGTTAGTGTGTACGCATGGGCATGTTAGTGAAAAGTGTGCTTGGGTATTTTAGCGTGTGAACATGTGTCTTTGTCTGGGTCTGTTAGTATGTGTGTGTCTGGGTATGTCTATGAGTGTGTGGGGGGTATTGTAGTGTGTGAGCATATGCATTTGGCTATATTAGTATGTGTGTGTCTGGTTGTGTTAGTTTAAGTATCTAGATATGTTCGTGTGGGTGTATGTTACTTTGTATGCATGTGTGTTAGTGCTGACTGTCTAGAAGTGTGTGTTAGTGCTGACTGTCTACTTGTGTAGTGTGGGTGTCTGTGTCACTGTCCCTCCCGAGGTTAGGCTCTGGATCCACCCCTGGCTTAGCAGTAAAGCAGGGCACATCATGATTGAGCAGTGATACAGAGGCCTTGTGGTCTCACCACAGGATCTCACCAAGGTATGTTAGCTGAGACCATTTACTAGGCCTAAACTCTTGACAGTTGTCTCGATAAAGTCTAAATGTGCTATAAGATACTAGGTTGCAAGTTATGGTCAACTTTGCATCATTTACAATAAGGAGGATGTCTTCTTACAACAATAATAGGTTAATACACACAATATTCCTCAATCTTATATAGTGAATTTAATCAATTGGGCAATTTTTTTAATTCAGTTAGAGTTTATAAAACTCAATTCTAGTGCAAATAAATATAGAGTAAGCATTAGCGCTTCATTGGCTCCCTTGGTGATTACTCTCCATTTACAACATTTCACCAGCAATGGCTCTTTTTAAGTTAACTGTATGAGCAGCTTCTGAAGATGTTCTGGCCATAATCTCATTGTCACATACCTACAATTCCTGCTAATCTATGAATATATCCCAAATATGTTTACTTAACACTAATGACATTTCTCTCCAAAGTAAATTTTCTGGCATATAATGTATAACACCTCACACAAAGCAGAGTCCTACATCTTGTTCACACTAGATAAATTGCCTTTCCTAAGGATTAGTACAATGGGCATTCTGCCACATATTTGTGCATTAGTATTGGTACTTATGGGATGTAGAATTGTCCCTGTTAAAACTCTTAAATCTATAAATGCTGTATAGTATTTAAGTCACAGTCAAAAAAACATACTAATAAAAATGTATATATTAGCATGTGCTAATATATAATAGAATAATATAATATTTAACGACTGTGTTTTAACCTTAGTATAAGACATTCTAAAAACTGAACTGTTAGTGTTACATATTGTTATGGATATTTATGAGGAGGCACAAGAACAATAAGAAAGGTATATGGCAAGCTGCTAACTGGATACAGAATTAGTGATACAGGGAGAAAGTAGGGGTAATTAGGAGCAAAATAAGCATTGGCTGTGCGGAGCAATAAAGATTTATAGCGAATATTTATATGGCGGATCCTTTGTTCTCCATTCTAGTCTGGCAGAGAAGAGGTTCTGTATTTTTATTTCATTTTTTTTCCAGACTACCTGATTAGGATCGCATTTCTACCAACACTAAGTGGATTTCAGGAACTACTGCTTAACCCGGACCGGCTGCCTGGCTCACTCACAACTCTCAGCAAGATCTGAACTCCAACTAACCCATTTTGCCCTCGCACAGACCCAACTCCAATTTGCCCAAATATTTTATAGCACATTTAGCTAAATAATGACCTAGCTAAACAACTTCACATTTGGGAAGCACAATTACCCTAGGATGTCCTGGAAGTATATATCTCACAGTATACATTATTCTATTATTTTTGGCTGCACAAATGACTTCCAGATAAAAATACCCTTATACCCAAGTTCTGCAATGATGGTGTGAAAAGCAATCTTATTTTACTGCCATTACTGCATATTGAGATTCACCAAGTAAGGGGCAGGCTGGCAATGTGCATTGTGAAATCCTCCCTATTGCCTCCTGTAATGATGAACCATCTACGCATCAGTCTATGTCTGTAAAGTGTATGTGGCATACTGGATATTACAGGTTGAGAAGAGATTTTCCTTTGAGTAATCATATCAATATTACTGAGTGGGCATAAATTAGATGAGTGTAACCGATGAAAGGCCGTGCAAAATTTTGGGATTCCTTGGAAAGAATATATGGCACATTATGGGATTTGCTAAGGGAACAAGGAAGGAAAAAATAACCAAGGGAAGGAGTGAGCACTGCTGTTGAACTTGGAAGCCTTTGAAGATGTAATTTGGAGGGCCTAATGCAAAGCACAACATTGCAGTATAAACAGCGCAGATGCCAGAGAGGCATTTGTAAATACGTTTCAATAAGAGCCTTAAAAGCAAAACCATCTGTGTTTGGATGAAAAAAAACACTGAGATCCTTGTTGGTTTAGGTCTTTAAAGAGAGATGCATAAATGTATATGTTATGGCTTCCGCCTTTTACAGTAGTTAGACGGGAAGAATGCTGGAAAAATGTTCTAACTCTTTCTCTGCGTAAAAGTGATTGCAATCAGGCACTCAAGGTTTTGGGTTACCACTGGATGACCAGATGCTTACCTCCTAATGGAACCATTTTTTATCCTCATTCCTACTTTATGCCCAAAAGGGAATAAACCATAATTATATATATATTTATATACACACTGGTATACACACACAGACACCAGAAGTATAGCACAGGAAACAACAATAACAATTTATATGCAATGATCACTTGTGATCTTCCATTTTCAGTTTAATTATAAAAAGGTGTTTTTTTATGTTAAAATCCTTATTTTGACACACCTTCGACTCCTATGCATCGCTCTTTTGGAGTTCATCACGAAAAACCGTTTGACTGTTTGAGGTCCATTTCGGGAGAAAGAAGTAGAAGACTACTGCTAATCTGATCCGTATATCTTACACGCATATATATGGGCTTGGAAGAAGCCCTATCAAATGTAAGCGTCTGCCCAGATTTCTTCATATTTATAATTGCAATACATATCGTACTATATTTATTTCTGTCCAATTTTATTTTTCATATTTGGATTCGGTTATCCATCTGGTCGATCTATCCTTGAAGGTTTGTATTACATCCTTTTGGGTATTATACATATTACTTGTGTTTGACACATTTTGGTGTGTCGGGCACGGTCACCAGTGTTTTGCCATTGTAGAAGTAGCCAATCTCACAGTGTTCATAGAGGTGGGCTATGTAAATAATATCAAACACAATCTCTGCACAATGACCCCACTAGCTTTAAAAAAAATATATAATGAATGACTCTCAAGGTGTTAATGACAGTTGTGCTAGAAAAGCAGATTTCTGCCTGTCTCACTTTTTAAATTGTTGACCCAGGTGAATCATGATACTAAGAGTAAGTCTGCATGTCAATAATGAAAAGGAGACAGTAATCGCTAGTGTTAAGAAAGACCAGGATGAAACTTTTGCCCTGTGAAAAGTTCAAAACAAAACACTACATGGTAAAGTGTTAAAAGTATCCACCAGGTACCACAAAAAGATTGTTGGAAAAGTTTTTAAAAAAATACTGACACACAAAAACTAAACTCCCAAGTGTCCCTTGATGGGACAATGCCTCTTTGACACATCAAATCCAGTGGTCACTCTCTCATCCTCTGGTAGGTATGACTGTATTACAGTGTTCTGTGGGATTGAATTATTTATTTTTACTTATTTATTACTATCATACTGTATGCAAGTATCCATAGACAGCAGTTAAAACTACTTTAAATCCCTTAAGGCCTAGGGCTTTTTTACACTAGAAGACAACAGCAATTTTTTTTACTATGTCTTTGTTCAACTGTATTGTCTCTCATTCTCAGTAAGTGAACCCACACAAATTATATGTTTTATTCAGCATTAGTAGGGCTTTCTTTTAGAATCATATTCATAAATGTAAGATTATTTTGTAGATTAAAAAATGGCAAAAATGTAAAAAAGTTTTCCAAAGGTTTCAATCCCTCTCCCAGTGTCTCCAGGGCACAGGTACCGGGGGCCAGAGGACCATAATACACATTTAGTGTGGGGCAGTGGCCGGTGAACCACCTCCCTGAAATTTATTTTTTCAGGTTGGGATGTCTGTATAGTGCTCACAGATATCACAACCACCACGTAAAACTCTCTATAAATTGTCTAAATTGTTGAATGTAATACTAATATAAAGTACAAATCCAGCCATGTTTTGTAGATGTCTGTATATGTTTTTTGTAATATTATTTTTGTAGAAGGAGGTATTTATTTAATTAAGTAACTTATTTTGACAAATGAATGTATGTGTTTGTGTTTTAAAGAAGGAAAAAAAAATAAAGATTATATTTAAAAAAAACAAAACATGGGAAGTAGAATGTGTCGTACCGAAGAAGTCAACCACAAAGAGGTAGACCTTGCACACTCACAGATGGGGCTGCTGAGTGCTGAAGCATGTTTTATGTAAAATCACCTGTCCTCGGTAGCATCACTCACTACAGAGTTTCAAACTGCCTCTGGAATCAACATTAGACATCAACATAGAGAGCTTTATGAAAGCGCAATGCCGAGCGTTGGCTGGAGGGGTATAAAAGCTCACCGCCACTGGTCTCTGGAGCAGTGGAAACATGTTCTCTCGAGTAATTAATCATATTTCATTATGTGTAAGTCTGATGCAGAATTTGGGTTTGATGCCAGGAGAATGCTACCAGAATGTATTGTGTCTTCTATAAAGTTTAGTGAAGGAGGTAAAATGGTCTGTGTTAGGAACCAGCCTGAGGAGTTGCAGTAAAGGAGTCCAGAGCAAACGGGAATGTGTATAACTCAGTCTGAAAATAACTCAGAATGGCAGGTAGAAGCTAAATGGTTAATCCATTAAACAAATCAGGGTCATTATGGCAGGCAACAGGCAAAAGGCAATCCCAAATTCAGGAGCAAAGGAACAGGGACATGTATGATGCTGCAGACCCCCTTGAAGGGGTGGTGCAGTATGCATGGCTGTAAGCCTGCCCCCTCCTCTTTGGAAACTCCACTCTCCCGCAATGACGAGGGGAGAGAATTAGATGGCAGAGGTGGCAACTGAAGGCCGATGCGGGAGAACCGGAACCCCCTAGTGCGTGCCCCCCTTTCTTTAGTCTAGGATCCTTAGTTGCAGTGAAGGGTAATGTTAATGTTACAACATACAAAGACATTTTAGACAATTATATGCTGGCACCAGTTTGGGGAAAGCCCTTTCCTGTTCCAGCATGACTGTGGACCATCATTTACTTTTAAGTGAACTATTATTTTCATTTTATCAAATGTGTGTTTCTTAAGCTATATTTCTTTGTATATTCCTAATGTATCTTGTATTCTACAGCAACCTTTAGCCAAGAAAATAGTGTCTAAAAGAGTTTGTTCAAAGAAACGAAACAGTAAATGAAATGTCATGCATCTGCAGTTTCTCTTTAAAGTTGGAATGCATATCTCTGCAGCAAATATTAAAAAAGATGGGAGATTGCAGAAATGCTTAATAGGTGTCCACAGAAAATGACCTTTCCATTGGAAAAATGCACTTGAAATACTTGACTTAAAATAACGGTAAAAATAGTAGTACACTTAAAAATTTTTAATCCTTCAAAATATGCACTAATTAATTCCACTGCTTTGTTAAAAAGGAATAAAAATGTTAAGTGTTCTATGAGTAAATTGTCATGAAAGCGGATAAATATTAACATTTTATAGCACTGATTCACAAGAGACTAAATCCAAGCAGAGAACCATAGATCTATTAATCTATACATGGAGATCTTTTCATTGGTTAACCTTGTGTTCCAGTACTAAATAGCCCAGAACTTACCCAATTTCAGTTCAATGCGTTATTTTATTTGTTTCCAATTTTCTATAGTTGACTGAAAATGTTTCGCCCCGAAAAGCCTCCCGGGAGCTCTTGAGTAAATCTGCATAACCTTCAGAGTGGCAAGCGCAGATATCTGGGAGAAGTAAATAATTCAGACACACACAAGGTGTTCGTTCTCAGTCACTTCTCAATTTATTCATTGTTGCGAGCGGGTTTAAATACTATTTCAGGGAGACTGCTACAAAACCATTCACAAAGAAAAATGTAACACTCAGCATATAGCGGGTACAACTAATCCACATCAAACATAGACTAAGGTAAAAAGTTCTTATTTACACAAGAGTAAATATCTTCCTAGCATCCAGACAGGTAAACATATGTTATCTCGTTACTTAAGGATGAGAAAGAAATCATTAACAAGACTTGTCTACGTTGGCAAAAGTGTCTACAACAACATGTATATTTAATATAAAATGGTGTTCATTTAAATTTCATATTTACATTGACCTTCTTACTCTCGTCACATTTCCCTCTAATATAAGCCAGTCACAATTTAGCTTCCCATCCAAAACTTCCCTTTTCCCCATACTGTCAGGATTCCACCCTGCTAGCCCGGACTATGCATGATGATTTTTGCGTTCTGTCCGGCTGTTACCACTAGTGGCCACCCTCTCCCTCTCTCTGCAGTGCTCAGGATCAGATTACCAGGTCAGCTGGGTCTGATCACCGGGGTGGTACCTGCCTTTATTAACCTGCCCTGCCCTGTAGTCACGGCCTTTGCATTGAAGTGCATGGACCGCTCTGCTTTGGCCTTGTACCTAAACCCATGTCCTGTACCTGAGCTTACCTGCCTATATTGTGAGCTACCTGCCTATATCGTGAGCTACCTGCCTGTACCTGAGCTACCTGCCTATATCGTGAGCTACCTGCCTGAACCGTCAGCCCTGCCAGTGGGCTTCCTGCCGTCAGCCCACCCAGTGGGCCTCCGTACCAGTCAGCCCTGCCAGTGGGCTTCCTGCCGTCAGCCCACCCAGTGGGCCTCCGTACCCATCAGCCCTGCCAGTGGGCATCCTGCCTAGAGACTACTGCCTTTACTTGCTGGTGATATCCTATATCAATACAGTACCTTTCCTCGTATTCTGTTGTGCTGTGTGTTATTTCGCCTGTCCGTACCACATCACTTACCGTCATGCATCGTGGGGTACAAACAGAACCCCTTGTATCCCCTGCTACTGGGCTCCTACACGACCTGCTTACTAGGGTCGTGACACATACAAACCTCTTTAACCAATTTCATATAGTCTCTACCCTTTCTCTTACATTTCAGTCAATCTTCTTGCCAAGCCCTCATTTTTACCTTTCTTTTCTCCCATGACCCTACTTCTTACCACCAGTGGCATAGCACAAATTATTGTAATGAAATCATTACGCACTTGTCATCGTTTGCTCTATAACATTAGGTGACTTTACAAATTATTTCTCTTTGGCATTACCTGTTTCACACAAACCCTGCCCTATTTGAGTTTGCCCTCAGCCAACCTATTTCATGGGTTCCTCATCCCTTTCCAATCTTGGTTCTGCTTCCCCTATAGTTAAAAAAAATCCCATTCTTGGGTATGTCTATATTTCCTGGTTATGTATTGAGTTGTTACATGAGTGATGACTATAGTGAACACACAGAAGTAGAGCTACACTGCTATGGGCGCTCCACCTAAAACTATGTACCCATACTGTGAGTACATATAGGTGAGCAAATCACAATTGGCCCACTTCTAATCTGAGTAGCATTGTTGTGTGGCCTTATCATGGACTAATCCTGTCCAAACAGGTGAACCAGGCATATGCAGCCAATGGCAGCAACATAAATCAACAACCTATTCCTTTTTATTATAAGCTTTTATCATTTATCAATTACCAACACAACAGAGCACGTGTAATATGGAATGAATATCAGGCGTAAGAGGTATACTAGGAAATTAAAGCCATAGAAACCATACAACTACTGTATCTAAAAACTAAAGAACCGTTTAGTTATTTGCACAAAAAACATGCCCAGATTGACCATCTAGAAAATCGGGCAGGATAAAACATTTTGGAAACACAAAGCTATTCCGTATACTGATCCAATCATCACTGATGGTTAGGTAGCCACAAAGCACCTGCTAGATGTCTTCATCACATTCAAAATGGAGGCAAACTGCATCTGTTGTTCGTTAATGGGATTGCTTCTTAAACAAGCAAATCACTGCCCCTGTATATACAGCTTTTTTTTTTTTTTTTTTTTTTTTGTAAATTAGCTTTTATTATTTTACAACAAATCAAACACAACAGAAGGAAAATAGGAGGGAACAAAATAGGGGGGGGGGGGGACATTCCTGCGAAAAGTAGCAATAAGTCAGAAGATCCCGACACAGCAGGATAATGCAAATAACAATGACAGCATATATGACATCATATACAGCTTTTTTAACTTCTCCAAAGCTGGGACAGTTAAACTACTGCTGAACTGATGATTAACTAGCTTTAAAAGTCTTTTCTGTCTGGTAAAAGAGGCTACGATACGAGGTGGGAAATGAAAAAGTGGTTTGTTATTGCTGCAAGATTTATGCAGTAAAGGTATTTAGAAGGTACTTTTTCCCAGACCCGTGTCTTTACCAAAAAGTAGATATGGTTTTAATTACAGATGTTTATCAATTAATTAACTCTCTTGAAAGAAAAGAATTCTACATTTTGAAATCATTAGTGAATCTGGTATGTATAGTAGACAATTTGTTAACAGTTAAAGGTCTGAGATTTCATTTCCCAAGGAAGTCACACTGGTAATGGAGACTAATGGAGATTAACAACCATTTAAAATGACTTCTAATAGGGGGAAGAACTGTCATTGTTCCAAAGTTAGGTCCTTCCGTTGCTTTTATAAAGGACCCGTTAGATCATAGATACAGCTGCAGGTTTGCCTGAGGCTGTATTAGCACAGTAGGGAGATGTATCACAAACTTTTCTGGTCTGCTTCTATGATATCATTCAGTATAAGGGTACTGTAGAGCATGGGTTTATCAAGATTTTTTTGTAGCCAGAGGGGAGATCAAAGCAAGAGAAAAGTTCAAAAGGTACACAAAAACATTACTTTATAGTACAAATGAAAATTCATATAATTACTATTTACCAACATGATGCAGAATCAGATTTGTTTTTATTGATCGTAGCCTGCTCTCTCTACTGTCCAATATATGAAGATATGACTTAAATCCACAGTCTTTTAGATGGTAAAGGGACAGCTCATTTTTAAAATGGATAAAATAATTGGAACTTCTTTTTGTCTGTTTTATATTGTGTCTGATAAAAGCACTTGATAACCAGTAGTCCACTTTTCCTTTTGTTCTACTGTGATGCCTTTTTCTGACTAAAATGGGGATCAGAAAGTAACTGTTCTAGTGCGTAATAGTATTAAAAAAGATAATAGCAAATCGTGAGGAATCATCAGTAACAAATCACTAGGCCACAGAATACAGATGACCAGGGCCAGCCCAAGACAAAATGCCGCCTGGGGCGAAGTTTAAAATACCGCCCCCCCATTATCTACCCTTCCTCTCCCTCCGTCACTGCCGTCCCCCCATTATCTACCCTTCCTCTCCCTCCCTCCCTATCATCTACCCTTGGTAAGCGAAAACCACTCGGCGCCCCTCTCTCTCTCTCTCTCTTCCGCTTTAAAAAAAAGGGCTTGGGGCGGCAAAGTGCTGCCCCTTCAAAAGTGCCGCCTGGAGCAGTTGCTCCACTCGGCTCCATTGTCGGGCCAGCCCTGCAGATGACACATAAGGTATACATGTGACAGGGATGCTTAGCACCCATGTAACCTCTTGTACTTTGGTGGGTGTTGGCAGGATAGTTGTGGTTCCTACTTGCTGATATCACTATACAATAGCAAGGGCCAACCCTAGCTTCTGCAGTTATGAGGTATAGTTAAAACAATTTATGTTATTTAAAATCATCTTATGGACTGGACTAGGCATTATATAGGGCCAGCTGAACATTTCTTGCAGGAGAAACTTGCCAGGGATCGTCCTTTAACCCCTTAATGACAAAGCCCGTACATGTACAGGCTCAAAATGCATTGTTTTCAATGGGTATAGGGACCGCCCATTATCCTTAATGCATAGTCAACTCGATGAAACAACAACTCTCCCGCCAAAAACTCCTGCTTCAGTAAATACCGTATTTTCTTTTTAACTTTTTAACCAGTGAAAATCTTCTCAAAAGTTGGGGGTCGTCTTATACGCCGGGTACTGAAACTTACCGAGCCGGACTGGAGAATCATGATTCCCCACGAAGCCCCTAAAACTGTAGCGTATCTCTAGGGGAGGGGTGAGCGGAGAAGCGCCCGATGAGCAGGGCTGGTTGGGGAGATCACGACCTCCCTCTAACTAGCCCAACATTAGGGAGCTCCCTAATCACTATGCGCCGGCTATTAATGCCAAGCGCGTGGATGACGTCATATCCCGGCGCTCGGCATCACTTGCTGGCGCGTAGTGATGAGGGAGCAGTAAAGCAGAGGTCTGAAATGACAGACCTCACGCTCCCACAACTGGATGGAAGATAGAAGACGAGAAAGGTAAGAGATGGGGAGAAAGTGCAGTGTATGTGTATATATGTGTGTGTAAGGTCAGTGTATGTGTATGGTCAGGTGTGTGTAAGAGCAGTGTAGGTATTTGTGTTTTTGTAAGCTGGTGTGTGTATATATATATGGTGTGGTGAGGGCAGTGTATAATGTGTATGTATGGTATGGACAGGCGTATGTTAGTATGTGTAGATATATATATATGTGTGTGTGTCTGTGTATGGGCAGTGTATGTGTATGGACAGGTGTGTGTAAGGGCAGTGTATGTGTATATGTGTGTTTGTAAGCTGGTGTATATGTGTGTTTGTAAGCTGGTGTGTACGTGTATGTGTGTGTGTAAAGGAAGGGGTGTGTGAGGGCAGTGTATGTCTATACATGTGTGTGTGGACAGGTATATGTTAGGGAGAGCTGACCCACCCAATCCAAGCAGGCTTTGTATACAACAACCAGCCAATCACCGGTAAGGTACATCGCTTGCCGTGATTGGCTGGTTGTTGTATACTGGGTAGAGGGGTAGTCTTATACGGCGAGTATACCCCAAACTCTATATTTTAACTGGAAAAGTTGGGGGTCGTCTTATACGCTCAGTCGTCTTATACGTCGGAAAATACTGTAAATCTATTTGTTAATAACATGAAGAGAGCCCACATATGAGCACACTAAACACCAGGGAGTACACAAGGTGTTGAGGCAGTTCTGCAGTAGCAGGAGGACTCCAAGACATACCGCGTAGACCTTTGACTTATTGTTCTACATACATACATACAGTATGTGCATGCTCACAGTAACTGCCTTGCCCTGGTTAAGAAGACAGGTCTGTAGGAGATCAGGTCTTCCTACAAAAGCAGCTATTGAGAAACATCATATTACTGGGAGAGGCTGATACAATAATGCACATCAGGACTTTAGTATACACAGCACCATTGCTAAAACCTGTTTGATGTTGCACACCAAATACAGATCCGGCAGACTTTAAGGTACAAGCTGCAGGCATGCAAAATTACAGAGCCTAGAGTGAACAAAAGCTTTGACATATAATATCAGAAGTATGGAAAACCAATAAAAGGTATTTTTAACACAAACTATTAATTTCAGATGTACAAAAAGCATGACAACCCCTTGTAATTGAATAGAAACAAAGTAGGTACATTCCTCTGGCATCTATAAATACAAAATCAATTGTAACATTGAAATCACTGGTAAAGTATTCCAGATGTTAAAGATGCCAGTTACATATAGTCTATTCTAATTGTTTTGTTATTGAAATCAAATGGTACATATGGTTTAATTTTACATTTCTCAGTCCCCAGCCCTCCTCAATAAATTTGTCAAAAGTCTGGCTTTTCCTTAGGTGATACATTGTTATTTATGTAACTAGGATATAGATTCATTTTGTTGACCTGGGTGGTTAAATATATTCTTGTATTGAATGTGTAATATTCTTTAAAAACATCATATTAATATAGGGAGCAAAGAAAATAAATGAACATTTAATTCTTAAAAGGTGGGTAGTTACAACTACAGGTCAGTTGTGGGGAGGACAAACAAAGCATCTCACCTGATTTGCTTAATATTTTGCAAACATTGCCCTTCTTGCAGCAGAAACTCACTGTTTTTGTCCCTTATTAAAACATACGTATCAAAGCTTCATTGAGAGGCACAATTACTTATTTAAACTACTGAATTATAAACCATAAAGAATATCTTCAGACTCTGAGACCAAGATCCCCATTATCCTACCAATGTGAGGACAAACATGCACAAAAGTGTGGACAGCATTCAGAGCTAGAGCAGGGATTAGCAGTAGGGGCATTGCACAATGTTGGGAAGTTGAAGTTTCATGTAAGTGAGTGCCACAATACCACCAGTGATTTTGAGGTTTGTTCTCTGAGCCTGCAGTTTAGCCCATGCTAACCTTGAGGTTCTGCAGACTGGAAGTTCTTCACTAAACTATACGTCTCACTGTTTTCAATTGGGACTAAGTAGCATACCTTGAATTTCCAGCGGCTTTCTTGTGTGTTATACAAAGTACAGAAACTCTGATAATTTCTAAGAGACTTGCCTGGACCTCTTACGGCCTCAGATCCTAGGACCAAGGTGATCCTTCAGAGCTGTTAATAAATAACTAAAAATGACTGGTTGCACCTGTAGGCTGTTGTTGGGTCAGCTGTGTATACAGATAACTATGCAAAGCACGAATAATTGCTAAACTTCCACCAGAAAATCATAGTGTTATAAGAAACTGCAACTTTAATAAGGAAATAATTATTAGACTTGGGAAGAGAACGTTATTCCAACAATATAACAGTAAAAAGTATAATTTATGTTGGATCGTGAGTCACTATTAAGATGGCCCTACATGATGGTGATGTAGATGTCAGTTTCCACATTATCTTGGGGCATTTTATAATGCCTGCTGATTAGAATCTAGATCCCATAAGTGTTGTTGTCAGTAGATTCTGATTCATGTATTCTGGCCTACCAGTATTTTGCCTATTAAGCCCGGTAGATGAACTAGTTTTAAAAAGAATAGCATATTATAATCCATTTCTTTGCAGTATAGGGCAGTATATATTACACAACATTTGGTGAATTATGAAGTAGATTTTAACTCTTTCATCACTAGAAATGTGAGATACACAACATTTTACCAAAAGTCAGTCAGTGGATAAAATGGCTCAGTGAAACTGCCTGTGGCTATCCGTTAGGTTTGATTGGTGGAGTTAAGCAGCAAGTTTCCTCCCTTTGGAGCATTGTCTAACACTGCCAATCATTTCATTGCTTATTTGTATCTACTGACTTAAATTATGTCTGTTTTACTTCCATTCACTCTTAATTTGAAAATTTCTTCCTAGGACATCTGTAGTTCATCAAGCATTTGTTTTCTTGGTTTTGCACAATAAATGTTTTTATTGTTTTTCCTATGTTCCAATTTGAATACTGCACACAGAAATCATCTCGAATATATCCCAACCCTACCTGGTTTCAACATTGTTCTTAAATCTATACTATATTATCTTGATTTTTTATCTTTACAATATAGTAGAGATACACAAGATATTTTGGCTAATATCCCAAATGAAGCCAAAACCATCATTAACATTTTATCATACCGATGCAATTATTGATGCTGAGCATTTCCCACATTTGTTTTCTATATTTGTGATAGTTTTTGCCAAAATCCCACAGAACCCTTTCCTTTTATTTCCATTTCTACAAACACCCTAACAATAGTAAGATGATGCCAATGCTTCATTACAGATGTCAGATTTATATTTCACCTAGCCCTGAAAACAAGTACCTCATGTTCCACACCTACTCCTGAGCCATTTACACCTTGTAGGTATACAAATTATGCTCTAGGGAAGTTCCTTTAAGAAACCTCAGATGCAAACATGTTTTAATGCATTTCCGAGTCCATTTTGGATGTTGTATTTAGTATTATTATTTTTACCCTACAGCTGTGGAGAACCTGAGACCCCCCTGCTGAATGTGCCATTTGAACATTCACTCACTAAAACTTCAACTACAGTTTCCCTAAGCCAAGTGTTGATTTGGAGCAAGCTGTAAGCTGTACACAACGTATGGTTGAAAATGGTACCCTGCATGTGTTTGAGTGTAAAAAGTAAACTCGAGACAATGCAACTATATTTAAAAAAAATGATAGCGTAACAAACGTGTCCTTTTTTGTGAAAATCAGTCTCACATGAATAGCTTGTATGACATTAACTTCATGAACGCTGAGGTCAAAAGTGGCCTGTAGCAAAACTGGAATTATCTCATTTATTTCCTGTCCTACAGATCTCTCCCTTCTGTACAACTCACCCTTGCAAAGATTGCCTGAACAAATCAATGACAATGAGCAATATACCAACATGGGAGAGGTAACTTATTGAGGAAAATGTAGATCCTAGGAATAGAACGCACACATAGCTGATCCTATTTTATACTTCTAAAAGCACGGCCACCACCAAATTGGTAAAGCCCTGCTTGTGTTTGGCAGGGAGTTCCCTGAGTAGCTAGTGGTTGAGAGTTGTAGTAATAGGAGATGGGGGAGGGGTTTAGCAGGTGGGAAGTCATTGACTTGAGTTAGGAGGCTTTATTACGGCACTGTATTTTCTCCTTATTTTGCATACTACACATTTTTACTTTGTACTGGATGGCCTACCATGCATTCCACCACCCAGCCGACCAGTCAGCTCATGGTTGGAGTGAGTGCGAAAGAGTGAGCCAGTGTCAGGGAGCATGAGTGAGAGTGTGAGGGAACATGTGAGTGAGAGTGTGAGAGACTTAAAGTGATAGAGTGCTAGAGCATGAGTGAGAGCGTGAGAGTCTGAGCTTGAGACCATAAGGGACAGCGTGAGTAAGAGTGTGACAACATAAGAGAGCATGAGAGAATTAAAGTTAGAGAGTATGAGAGCCTGAGTGACAGTGTGTGAAAGTCTAAGAGTGAGACCATAAGAGAGTTTGAGTGACAGTATGAGAACATGAGTGACAGTATGAGAGAGAACATGAGAGTATGTGAAAGCGTGAATAAGAGTGAGTAAGAATGAGAGTGAGAGACCTTGAGAGAGTAAGTGAGAGTTCAGAGAGCATGATTAAGAGTAAGTGAGAGTGTAGGTGAGTGAAAAAGCAACAAAATCCAAATTAAAATAATGGGAGTTGGGAACTATGCTGTACCACTGTCAATATCTGGCCTAGTATATTGTGATGACATTTATGGTGTACCACCGTCAATGCCTAGCTCACTATATATATATATATATATATATATATATATATATATATATATACATAGTGATAATTTATAGTGTACCACCATCAGTGCCTGGTGGGAGATATGCTGTACCACTGTTTGCGTCTTGCTTGTTATATAAAGATAGGATCAGTATATAGTGATGGGAGTTATATTGTACCACTATCTGTGTCTGGTTCAGTATATAGTGATGGGAGTTGTGGTGTACCTTTGTCAATGCCTGGCTCAGTATATATTGATGGGACTTCTGTGTCAGGTTGCTATATAATATTAGGAGTTATACTGTACCCCTGTTTGTGCCTGGCTCGCTCTATAATGATAGGAGTTATGCTGTAACACACTCAGTGACTGGATCATTATATAATGATATGGGTCATGTTGTACCACTGTCTCTGTCTAGATCACTATATAATGATAAGAGTCAATAATAATAATAGGAGTCAAGCTTTACCACCGTCTGTGACTGGATCACTATATAATAATGGGATTTGTGGTCTATCACTGTAAAGCTCAGTATATGTTGATGAAAGTTATACTGTACCACTTGCAAGCTCAGTATATAATGATGAGAGTTATGCTGCACCACCCTCAGTGACTGACTAACTATTTAATGATGGGAGTTATGCTGTACCATTGTCTGTGTCTGGCTTGCTACATAATGATTGGAGTTATACTGTACCACTGTCATTGTCTGGCTCAACATATATTGATGGAAGTCAGTGTAAATACACTCACATAACATGTGTATTTGTGTAAATAGGGACAAGGAACACCTTCAGCAATCATCTAGGGGTATAAACATAGGTTTTTAGATTGGAACTCAGTAATAAGTAGATAAATAATAAATCGTTTTACATGTTATTTGTGAGTGCATTTAAATAAACTATTATCATTTTTATTCTATACAGTGTTCTGCTTAGTAATTTTTCCTGTTTCCACTTTATATGCATCCTGATCTCTGAGGATGCATCAGGTCCTGTTGTCAAGTAGACATACCATTTTTGGGATCGGAGGAGTCTTTTCAGAGTATTGTTTTTCCTTGTTTACACTGTATTTGCAGCATGCTCACACCTGTTTGGTAGGCCTCATTTTACACATTTGTATTATTTGAGCCTGGAACTAGCTTTCTTTTACCAGAAACAGCTGCTCAAATCCAAAAAGCTCTGAGGGAGAAGCAGTTGGAGGGCTAGGAACTCTTCGGAGACCAACAGGCTTTCTCTTGTGTGGACACAGTGTCCTATAGGGCACTAGCGTCTCTTCTGAGACACAGAGCATGACAGTCTATTTTTAAAAGAATTATTTCTTTACAGCAATTTTTCAAACCAGCATAACATTTTTCCTTGTAGGTGGGACACTTGTTTGTGTTCTAGAGCTGCCTCCAGTATAGTTGGTTCAAAGCTGGGCTTTTCGGATGAGCAGGTTGGTGTATTGGGGATGCGTTACAGGGGCCTTAGGTGGTCAAGTGTTTCAAAGGCCTTGAGCAGTGACATGCAACTACATATGGTACCCCACATCCTCTTGCTACATGCTAAGGGAAATGATTTGTGTATGTTTCCACATAGAGAGGCTATTTTACCTATTAAGGCCTGCCTCTTACGGCTTTGGCTTTTCTCCTCAGGGATAATCCTGTCATGGTCCAATGTTAAAGTATGCTTGTGTTGGAGTGGGGCCCGTTCACCTGAAGGGTTAGATAAGGTTAGCAAAAAACAGAATAATACAATTTCATGCTTTATGCATTATAACATTATAACGAATGCTATATAGCATAAGGATTGCAGCATAAGGTGTTTTACTTCACAGACCCTGGCCTTTTTGAGAATGATAGTTCATCTTAGTTCAGTGGGCATGAACATCTGGTTGTTCAATGTCCAGGCAGGTTTGGGATGGGCCACGTTCATGTGGTGGAAAGGGCTTGGGTCGGGTTTACCCTGTGTTCTTGTCCCTGGGGAGCTCATGTCTGATACAGTTGTGCTTGGAGCAGGCTAGCATATAATTGCAATAGACAAGATCCCAAGTATTTCTTGGGTGGTTTTACCAGGCTTGGTTGATTATGTGTTTACGGAATGTTATCAAGTTTTATTGATTTAAGTAATCAATTAATCATAATTAATGGTTGTCATTGTGATTATGAAACATCTTGGTCTTTTAAAATTATGTTAAGATATATAGCATTAACTTTAATTTCCTAAAACACAGTGACATAACTACCATAGACACTGCCCTAGACCTGACCCAGAGCAGCAACCCCCAGCCACCCCTTCCACAACCAGTTTTCTCGCTTCAAAGCGCCACGCCCTTTCCTCCATAGTGTGGTGGCCTAGACCAGAATCTTTCATTGCTAAAATAGATATTTGAGATACAATTAATCTTGGATTGATCTTTGAATTAAAATTACCATTTGCATACATTGTCTAACACAACTAAGAAATGGGTTATAGATCTTAGATGTATACTCTAGTGACAATTCAGTGTAAAATCATGAAGCAGATACATCTAATACATAATATTGTTTCCTTTTGCTTGGCTTGGTTCCAGATAGTTTTTAAGTTATCTAGAAAATAAGACGCATAGTTGGTAGATTACTGCAAAAGCTTAAGTAGAGTATAAATTTCAGTGGTGAACCTCATCTCACTACGAGGTTATAAATTATATAGACAATGGAAAATTGGTGGAAAACAGTAAGATTTTTTTTAACAAACTCCCAGAGTAACAAAAGTGGTTCTGAAAACAATGGTTTTGTACTTTATGTTAAAATGTAGTTTAATGTTTTAGTTTTCAGAAGCAAAAAGCTCTTTTGAATTTTGGTTTTCCTTTTTTACATGTGTGTAAACAACCAGACAAACCCATGCATGGATAGTATCGCTGTACTCAAGAGATGTTGCTGAACACATATTAGGGTATTGTTTGACCGTGACATATACCAGGATCTGTAAATTCACACCTGAAGTACAATGGGTGTGAAAAAAAGCACACACACACAAAATACCACCACACATTTTGACAAAGGCTGGTGGTAAAATTAGTGCATGGAAAGGGTTAAAATAAAGCCATTTGAAATACCCTGGGGTGTCTAGTTTTCAAAAATATATGATTTGATGGGGTAAATTGACCGGTTTCAAAGTTGTCCGAAATAGAACATGGTGACAGAAGGACCATACAGTATATCAAAGTTAAAAAAAATGTGCACTTCCCAAATGTGGCCTTTTAGCCCACCAAACATCCCGCCAAACTTATCCATGGGTGATATCACTGTATTCACTGCACTAAAGGGATGTTGCTGAACACATATTGGGGTGTTTGTAGTGACATATGTCAGGAGCTGTAAATTTATACCTGAATTAAAATGTGTGAAAAAACCCCACAAAATAAATTACTACTAAAATGTTTGGCAAAGGGTGGTAGTAGAATTAGTGCAGGGAAAGGGTTAAAATAGAATGACCAGTTTGGGGGAAAAAATTGAAATAGGAATATACTACTTGTACTGATTGCTCTATAACTTACAAAAAAAAAACCATAACAAAGTTTCTAAACTCAGGACAAATAGTAGAATCTAGCTAGCACATTTTTAGTAGCTTTTGTAGATGTAAAAGATTCTTCAGATTCTCAAAAGTGAGAAAAAGTGCTTTTTTCCAAAGTGTCACTGATTATAAGCTGACCCTGATTATAAGACAACCCCCCCCCCCCCAAAATCTAAATATTAATTTAGGAAAAAAAGAAAAAGCCTGAATATAAGACTTTCCGATAGGAAAAATGTTTTACTAGTAAATATTAATTCATGTAAACTATTTTTTCATAGTTGCTAAGTGCATCAACTTTATTTGCTGTATATACTTTTTGGATTGTTAGCACCTGGGAATATTGCAACTGCTTCCAGTCAAGTGAGTGCGTTACATTCTATATCTCTTATATATATATATATTATATATATAATAAATAATTATTGGAAATATTCAAATTCAGTTTAAACTGCTCTGTCATGACAAAGATGATTCATCCGCGCTCACCACATCCCCTTAACTTGTTTCCGAGAGCATTAGGTCTTCTCCCATTCTGGCCAACAAAGCATGGGTTCTATTATAAGCAATGCGATAAATGGGAGACAAATAATATGACTGAGGAGGAAACAAAGAATAGAAAACAGTCATAATAACAATAGATGAACCTCCAGAACCTAAGAAATACAGCAATCAGTAATTTAGCTGGGAAACACATAGAAGCTTATACTTATTAGCTGTAGGCCACTATGCCAAGTAACAAACTCGCCAGCTGAGCAGACACAGGTGACAATATATAAGGTAGAGGCTATAAATCTAAGTCATATCATGAACTGGAGGTTGGGTTCTTTAGGCGACATCTCATTCCCATGAAAGTGCTCACCCTAACAAATCAAATGACACATACTCCTGTAAATAAATGTGCATTTATATTAATTTTGTAAAAAAAAAACAAAAAAAAACGCATAATACATTGTTAAAACTACTATCTTATCTACAACTATGGATCTAAATTTGAGTGTTCATATCAATGCAATACTATTTAATCCAAAATAACTTTTCAGAATTATAGATTTAGATACAAGACTTTCTTTAGAAGTTCATTAATACAGCCACATGTGCCTGGATGTTATAAATACCCATAGACCTCCGCATGACCTCTGGTAGTGATGGGGTCATACTGTTTTTCTTTAGAAGGGCCTTGAGGTGCAGGGGACTCCCATGTCTATACCAGGGAAATTCTTAAGCGAGCTACCTAGGGTTCCCTCCTTAAAAGAGGGAGAAAGGGTTGTGACCAAAACAAGTAGGTGGGGCTACCCAATTAAACCTTTAAAGGGTAGGAGTGGGCAGGCTTTGGGCAAGACCAGCACAGGGAATGCGTGGGACCAGTCAGTACACTACTATATGGACAAAAGTATTGGGACACACCTCATAATTATTGAAATCAGGGTTTGGGCTAGGCCCAGTAAAGGAAAATATAAATGCTTCAGCATACCAAGACATGTTGGACAATGCTATGCTTCCAACTTTGGGGGAACAAATCAAGATCCATAAAGACATGGTTGAATGAGTCTGGGGTGGTAGAACTGTAAGAAATGAAGGGTGCCTTTAAAATGGGACATTACATTTATTGCATAATGTTTTGGGGACGATTTGGGTTTCTATAAAGTGAGATATCTGGTTTTACAATGTAAGGTAATTTGCATAGTAATGCATTACAAAGGGTTTGGAACAAAGGCTCCAACAGAGGTGGGATACCCCACAGGGGGTCAGACAACTGAAGCCGATGTATATTAATATAACTGTGTGCATGTCTGCATAGACTACCTGTCTCCTCCATAATTGGGTCATAGAGGAAATCTCTGGAAAGAGGGATTGGGTGAACCACTTTCTGGGAGGTACAAGGAATTCTGGGATGACTAGTTAGGGGCTGCAGTAGTCAGAAGAGTCAGAGAAAGAAGAGTCAGAAAAAGAAGAGTCTGAGAAAGGAGAGCGCAGTGAACAGAAGTGTCCCGGGTCAGGAGACTCAGCACGAAGCTGCGCAAGATGGCGTTCGGGAGAAGCCTGTGAGCTATGAGAGGTTTCCCAAGAATGTGCTTAAGTATCCCTTTTGTTTTGTATTATCATCAAATGTTTTCTGTATGTTATATGTTTTATCACCTGTAACAGTGACCTGATTCAATATCAATATACATTTTTCTATACGCTTATATTTGGGCTTTATTCGTCACACATTCCCTAAAAGAATAATCCTGTAAGAGGGTCATAATTTCTTACAGAATTTAACTGGCCCGCACAGAGCCCTGACCTTAACCCCATCGAACACCTTTGGGCTGAACTGGAACAGAGATTGACAGCCACCTTCTCCTTCAACATCAGTGCCTGACCTCACATATGCTCTACTGGAAGATTGGGCAAATAATCCCACAGAAACACTTCATAATCTTGTGGAAATTCTTCCCAGAAGAGTGGAAGCTCTTTTAGATTTATGCATTATAAAAAAATTAAACCTTATTGTGAAGTTCTTTGTTGGACAAATGTATGTCCAATTTAGAGCACTCAATTGTACCAGCCAGCTTGGCTTTTAAGCAGTCTGGAATTAATTAAAAAACAAAAAACAAAACAAAGTCCCCACAGACTTGCATAGAGATCAAAGTGTCTGTGATCAGTGCCTCATCGGAGCGATCTGATATCCTAGCAGGGTCTAGACAGACCATGCAGGAGATATCTTGTGCTCCGATGACCTTCCGGGTGACGTCAGCAGTGACGCAACCCGGAAGAGAATGCCCCATCATGCGATCAGGCATTTAAAACTGTAACAGTTTTCCGGCACTCGCACCGGCAGCTGTTACAGCGATGCTGGCTTCTGCTGACAGGGGGGGGGATGTGTCCCTGCCGCTGCAAGAAGGTGTCACGCATCGCGCGACTCACCAGTCCGCTCCGCCGTCACCTGCGGGCCGACTACCATGCACTCTATATCCTCGGCAACCGGGGACGCCGGGGAAACGAGTCGGCACAGATGCCAGGGAGACGAACCAGGAAGAAGGCTGGCCGCCACACTCAGCATACCGCCTCCCTGGCGTCTGTGGTTGCAATGGAGACGGACAGAGTGGCTCTTGGTCTCCACAGGTGTTCATGTTTGCAGAACAAACCATGGACACCTGCGGAGACCGATTACAGCAGTTCTACCCTTTAAAAACCCTAAACAACTGAGCTGTCATTGCTCAGTTGTTCTGTGCTATAGCTGGACTTAGCTGCGCTTCTACAGAGATTTGAAGTGATTTATTGTTATTTGACCCTTGGCCTGATTTTACCGTTTCTCAACCTGTGCTGCCTAGTATACTGACCTTTGGACCTGCCTGACCATGATTTCTGCCTGACCCCTTCAATACTGTGTTCTGCCTGATCTGTTTGAGACCTGCAACTGGGTTCCTACCTGAGATACTGACAGAAGGTCAGGGCGTATTGGTACGTCCATAGGGGTTTCTTGAGATGCGTTTTATGGATGTACCGGTACGTCTATAGGGGACTGAAGGGGTTAAGCTGGGCTGTGTTGATCCACATAGAACAACAAAAAGTTTTTTACTTCTCCGATTGACCACCCTTCCTCATAGCATTTCAAAGTTAACATGTCTTTCTGTAGCAAGTTGAATACAAGCCCTAGTGCAACTGTTAAAGGCCAGAGAAAACACTTTACTAGTTATAATGACTTTGTTTGTGAGGTACCAAATATGTATTTAGGGAAAGATTAAAAGGGGTTTATTCACAACCCCTACAATGTTAGACCATTTTGTTTTATTGTTTTTATTTTAATGCTTCAAGGTATTTTCAGAAAAGAAGACAAAATAATAACATCTAGAATCAACATTTGGGATGTTCCTACCTTGAATTTGAAATACACAATATGGTCAACTGGACCATTTCTCCCAACACAGTGTGTTAAAATCAGAAACCAACAAAAACAGTGCCCTATACCTTTAATAATAAAAAGTGTAAATGTCACAGAAGTTATGTGAATTCTGCGCTTACTTTTAAAAATGAAAAGGTTATTCAGATTGTGTTAGTGCAGATGGCATGGCACAGTGCCCAAGCATGTGAAAATGTGTCAGCTCCTGTGGTTTCTAACTCAGCAGCTTCTCATAAGAGAGCAGGGTCTACGTGTGGAGTGAGTGGTGGAGCAGGTAGCATGGTTGGTAACATCAGAACAGATCCTTATCTTCAGTTTCCATACTTTGTGCTTTTTGTGACATGTCAACAGAAATCCCTACTCACACCGATGATTCCACATCTTTGGCTCCATAAGTGCTATGGTGGCCTGTAGCCCATAGCAATGAAGTCAACAAATTCTCTGCTTTTTTTTAACATGCACAGAATCTGCTAAGGAATAGGGCATGAAAACGTACAAAGAAAATGCAACTGTCTGCAAAGCGGCAATCCAGTATGACCAGTTAGAGCTATGCTTTTTGTTTATTTTGCTAGCTCTATTACTGTTTGTATAAATATATAAAAATTCTGCCATTCGTTTAAATCCTGAAAAATGTTTGTGGCAAGTGACTGGCGCTGCTGATTCTATGACTCCAGTAAAAGCTTCTCTTATATATTTATCTCATCCCCTATGGATATTTTGTCTGCAGTTAAGGGATTATTCTCAATTAAACTGGATTTAGATGGAAATTGGCATGATTCACTTTCTGTTTATATTACCCTTTTTCAGATAACTTTGGGCTGTATTCGCTAAGCCCTGAGTTTTAGCTACCAAGTTACACAGCTATACAGTTCCGTTGAATGGGAGTAAAGTTTGAGAAGTGCACACACATACCTCCAAAGCATTCTTCCCACAATGTATAGTTAGTTTCAGAAATATTTGGATACTGACAAATATATATTTATTTTGGCTGTTTAAATTCAAGTTACAGTTAAATAATGAATATGAGCTAATAGTGACTCAAGGGACCAAAAGTAATTGGGCAATTGACTCAAAAGCTGTTTCGTGGACAGGTGTGGGCTATTCCTTTATTATTTCTTCATCCTATAAGTATGCAAAAGGTCTGGACTTGATTCAAGGTGTAGCATTTGGATTTAAAAGCTGTTGCTTTGAACCCACAATATGCGGTCAAACAAGCTCTCAATGCAAGTGAAACAGTCCATTCTTAGGCTGCAAAAAACCCCCAAAATCCATCAGAGAGATAGCAGGAACATTAGGAGCGGTCAACTCAATGGTTTGGCACTGATGAGCTCTGCAACACAAAAATGCCTGGACGTCCACGGAAGACAACAATGATGGACAATGGTAAAGAAAAACTATTCAAGTCTACCATAAAGAGAAAACTTCACAAGAGCAAATACAGCAGGTTCTTTACAAGGTGCAAACCATTCATAAGCCTCAAGAATAGAAAGGCCAGGTTAGCCTTTGCCAAAATAAATCTAAAAACGTTCTGGACCAGCATTCTTTGGAGAGATGAAACTTGTGCTAGAATGATGGGAAGAAAAGTATGGAGAAGTCTTGGAACGGCTCATGATTGGAAGCATACCACATGAACTGTAAAACAGATGGAGACATTGTGATGGCATGGGCATGCATGGCTTTCAATGGCACTGGGTCACTAGTGTTTATTGATGATGTGACAGAAGACAGAAGCAGCTGGATGAATTCTGAAGTGTATAGGGATATAGTGCCAGCAATTCCGCCAGGGCTTCTATGGTGGAGCACCGGAAGGTTATGTCACGCCGGTGCTCCACCAAAGAAGCCCCGGCGGAAGTACCGGCAGCGGAAGTTGTCTACGCACATCTCGCAGATGTCCACGGCTGCCGGAGAGTAGGATCCAGGTCACCTGCAGCGCTGCGGGGGATCTAGATCCTAACCCTGCTGCTTACCCGTAGCAGGGATAAATGAAAAAGAAAAAAAGACCTGTCCGGCGCCCGGAACTGCATACCCCAGGTGTCGGGTGATACGAACTGCACATCCCTGCGATAAACCCCGAATATAGGCCGTACCCCCACTTTAAAGACCTAAAGTGGGGGGAAAAAGTGCGGCCTATATTCGGGCCAATACGGTAGATAGGATACTCCTTCACTTTACGGATGGAGAGTGAACCAAAACATATTGTGAAAGAAACCCAGGAGTTTTTTAAGGCAAAGAAGTGGAATATTCTTCAATGGCCAAGTCAATCACCTGATCTCAACCCGATTGAGCATGCATTTCACTTGCTGAAGGCTAAAAAAGGCAGAAAGCCCCAGAAACAAATAACAACTTAGGACAGCTGAAGTAAAGGCCTGGCAAAGCATCACAAAGGATGAAACCCAGTATTTGGTGACTTCAAGCAGTCATTGCCTCAAATGATTCTTGACAAAGTATTTAAAATGAACGTTTAATTTATGATTGTGCAGAATAGCAACAACTAGGAAAGATAAGCAGAGAAGAGCCAAGAAACACTCCAGGGATAACACAAGTTAGCAAGGTCAAAAGTGAATAGTCAGGGTCAGGATCATAAATGACAGCGAAGTCAAACAAGGATAGCCAAGGTCAGGTTCACAGAAGTCAGCACAGTCAATAGGGAGTCCAAGGTCAGCAACAATAAATCAGAAAATAAACTGAGTAAAAAGTGCTGAATTTCAAACTTGCTGCTCATGGAAGCTCCGCTCCCATGCACAACGCCATCCGGGTGCCTTCCCAGTCGCCCTCCACTTGGGGGCTAATAAAGTTGTTTGAGAGAGTGCGCATGCTCAGGGACAGCCATTCAGGAAGCAGCGGAGAAGATGGAGAGGCACAGGACCCGGCACCCGTGTTTAGCAGGTACTCCAGTGAGTGACTGCGTTGGGGTATCTGACAGGGTCTCTGACAATATGAGCCCCTGAAATAAGGAGACTGTGTATTAAATTGGTTGCAATTCCTAAACGTTTCATACAATATTTTTTTTTTTCAACCCCCTTGAATTAAACTCCTTGAAAGGCTGCACTATTTCCGCACCTAACTGTATCTCTTTTGGAGAAGCTTAGATAAAAGTCGAGACAAGATGCCTCTTAGGATGTACCTGTACATCATGTGTTTTTCGTAGCACCAGAGACATCTCCCTACCACTGCATGAGAGATGAGGCTGTCTATTGACAGCTTAGACGTATCTCTATAAGTCAGATTCATTTTAAAGGCGCTTGGCACTAGTGCCAGTACACCGTTATATAAGGAATGCGCAATCGAGCATATGCCCGAAACAACAATGTTCCTCTTTGGCCATTTGTTTTAAGTTTTCTTTTAGCTCAACATGGTAAGAACTTGGTAGGCACAAGCTCCTACCAAGTTCAGCTGCAATGTGGGCCTCTATTTAGGCTTTTCACTTTAGGATAGGATGATCCTGGCAATCATGTTTTGTAGTTATTCTTATTTTTCATAAAATTCTGTAGTGAATTGATGTATTGCTGTATGTATGTCTTTGGAATCTAGTTCAATAAGACAAAATATTTTTTCATTCTCAGTTATATGTTGCCTTTTGGTTTTATCCTATTAAGCCTTAAAACATTTAAAATATATCAAACACAAACCAAGCACCTAATCAAAAAGAAGAGACTGGGTGTATGATGGTAAATAGTTTTTATTAAGCACAAGTCAAAGGTGATGCACATGCAACTAGGGTATGAAAATATTGCTGAAGCATTTAAATATTTATAATAGTCAGGGTTGTTACTAATTACCTGAGGTAGCACAAAATATAAGTGTGGTTTTCACACTTACATCAGCTTAGCATGCCCCCCAACATTGTAAATAGCAAAAGAGGCACATATTTGTTTTAAGAGTGTAGTTACATGCATGGCTAGGTTTCAAGGCTTTTCTAAGACTTTTTACATGACTTTGTGACCAACTGTTGGTCATTTTTGTAATTAAGTAGAAATAATGCATTTCATTTGTACAATTGAATTCATAAACAGATTTCATACACATTATTATGACCTTTTGCGAATGCACAACACTTTGATACACTCATACTCATCATACATTCTGAGCTCCTAGAAAAGAGGGTCATTGGGGGAGGACAGAGGGATTTGTGTCACAAAAATATAACGTGACATCTAAAGGAGGGACACTTGGGAGGTATAAAAACCTAGAAATTGGAAATTGACAGCACATAAGGACCATTCGGCCCATCTACTCTGTCTTTTTTTTCTGATGTAAAGTCTGAATCAGTCCTTGGTCTTGTCTTAGACTCGGCATAGCATAGTTTAGGTTATTGGAAAAAGTTAATTATATAAATATGTTTATGCTTCTGACCTAAGAACAGATAATTTATTTTTATAGAAATGATCAAGGATATAACTTTTAACTGTATGGTCAGCATACATACTATACAATGCTCTGAACAGGACAGTCATGCAAGTTGTACTGCCATACCTGGGAACTTCTGAGCTCCAGCTGCCTGGAGCCTTCCCTTGATGGATGTGGCCAGGACTGCCCACTGCTGTCAGGCAGTTCTGTGCCGTCAGTGGGCAGGCCTGCTGATGTCGGTAGGTGGTCCCACTGACGTCAAGGGCATTCCCACTGATGTCAGTGGGCGTTCCCATTTAACACCCCCATTTAAAGAGGAAATGGGAGTGTTAAGACCCGGGATTCAGGTGCTGACCCAGAGAAACGGTGCTTCACACAGAGTTCTCTGTGTCAAACCCGGAGAGTCTCCAGGTATGTGTACTGCTTTACATAAGACAGTAAAACGTGGCATGTAGTGCACATCCATAATAACTGTGTGCTGGGCTTTTGCAAACTGATCATTATAATGGTTTCTAAGGATGCAACGAAACCGAAAATTCAGGATGCACATGGCCGAAACCAACCCCCCCTTGAAAAAATGACACCATTTATATGAAATATTTTATATATATATACAATATTAATATACATATGATTGCTAACAGAAATCACACTCCTATTATGCCCAGACAACCAGTACATGATGGAATCTGGGTATGCCTGGGCATGATAGGAGTGTGATTGCTGTTAGCAATCATATATATATTTAATATAGCAATCACACTCCTATCATGCACAAGCAGAAATAACGCCATTTTCGGCCATCGATATTTCGGTGCATCCTTAATGATTTTATAATATTTGAGTTTGCATGATGTAACTAGAAGCCAAATTTAAAATCAAAGCATGATGTAAGTGTGAATTATCAAGCCAAGTTGATGTAAATAAAAAGGTACATGTTGCATTTATAATATTCTACTCCTGTAAATCATTCATGTTTATTATAGGTCATAATGAGTTTAATGTTACTACATTTAAATTGGTGCCATGCATGCTAGGGCTGTTTAGATCTGTTTTATTAATGCTTTGTTCAACATAGACTTTTCTCTTCTTTGTTCTATTTCCTTAGTTTTATATATTTTGACTGACCAAATGTACAATATAGCTTATGATAGGTTATTTTAATATAACAGTGAAGAATACATCTGTTATGGCTGCTGTGTCCTACCTTCAGGATCCCAGCCTACTTTCTAGACAGGTTTGTGGTTCTCCTCCACCATTAGGTGCACATTTGAATCGTGCATGAGCGGCACCAGTGAGAATGCCCACTCAGCACACACATCCTTATAAGTGCCAAAAGGAATGCGTACCAACATGTAGGTACGTGCATGATATCACTCATCGCCGCACTAAAGTTCTAATGTATAGCCCCATAATACAGCAGCAAACAGGTACATCAGTGTTTGGTACCAGTGGGCCAGTGATAGTGTCCATCCCCTTTTGTGTTCCTGCAGTGTACTTTGTAGTTTTTAATCTCCTGTCTACAATTGTTCTCCTCTAGGTGGTTTACCAACCATTATACTTGCCCCCTGCTCCAACCCTCACCTGTTTGATGTTTAGGAACCTGAGCTGGCTGTCTTGACATTTTGGACCAATCGACCACCATCCTGTCTCCTCCCTGGTACCATGTATCTGATTATTTACCATTGTGCTCTCACTTTTGTTTAGGCTGTTCTGTTCTCCATCAAGCTGCTCGGATCAGCAGTGTCTTGCAAGGGGTGCTCATTCCTGCTCCGGTGATCAACATATCCACCCAACAACGTTACAACTGCTTATGGTTAAGCCTGTCAATACAAATTATTTACTCCATCTGTATAACACCAAGCATCTGCTAAATAACTAACATCAAAGAAACAGGGACCTGGATTTAAGACATCTGTAGTCCTGTGTAAACATACATTATAAATCATTTCATACCCTAAGTACACTATTTGATGCTGGGAAGTTCCCAAAGATCACGGTGAAGCCTGTAAAGGAGCAGGAAGGGGTGGAGCCAGACTGCAGGAGGTGGAATTAGTCATGCAGAGGGGTTCAGTTAAAGACCACTCCCTTCGACCAGAGATTTCACAGGCATTTTAATGTTTGCCCTTATTGAGCCTCGTAAGTTAGCTTTTACTAAGAGGCACTGGATGGTTTAAATTTGGCAAGCCTTGATTTCTTTCCTGTTTACTCTATAACCTTCACGGACATGCAGCAATTATGGAAAATATACTGTGACTAGATTCTATTTTCCAATAGCAAAGCTTAAGCAAAAAAGTGTGTAAAACCGTATAGCCCTGCAGTATACATTTCCCATTAAAAAAAGTTCCTTTCTATAAACCAAAGTTGGTTATAGGAAAGGTGCCACTTACATAGAAACAGAAATGTATTGCATTATTGTGGATTAACCCTTTTGTGTTTAAATGGGTGATCACTAATCGCTCTGTTCATACCAAGAACCCTCTTAATTGTTTTTGTATTGTATATACAGTACACACAGAAATACACTTTTGGCAGTAGATTCGTAAGCAGTGTCTGAATGTCCTAAATTTATTCCACAGATCTAATAGTAGGCCATAAAAAAATAGTGCTAATTCACAAGGTTATGTCCCACTAGCAGTTCAAGCGCCATCATTTCCAGTTAATAAATTGCTGCACCTCCACCTTTCCACTTTAATTGGGGAAAAGCATAGCCATCTGGTTGAGATTTTCTTGTGCAAAGCCTCACTCTATAGATCACAGACACATTCAAATTATTAAAGGGAGGTGTAATGAGCGCCATCCTCCAGGCAATCATGACTAATGATATGATGGTTAGATGCAACTTTTAACCTTTTTGGTGCCAGACGAGTGTACGATCAATTGCCTTGTAAGGCATTTCTCACCTCCTCTAATGCTCCACGGCAAACTTATCCATCCTAGTGCCAGACAGAACCAGGGTTTAGTTTTAACCTCCATTGGGAAGAGGGCCTATACCTAATCAGTTCTTTTTGAGAAAATGTACTATGTTGTCATTGTATAGTAATGCGTTACAGACATTGGGAACGAAAAGATGCTTAATCTGTTTCCAAAGCAGATAGACGTAGGATGGTCTGCAAGACATTTTTGATCACTTTCCAATCAGTTTCTGGTAATATTTTTTCAGCGTCACCCACAACGTAAGAAGCATTTTGTAAGCTTACCAGAATCTGTGAATAATGACCACAATGTACTAACATTTTTCCAACAGTACTTTTCATGTATTCTCCCACATACTGTTTCTTTTATCACACTACACAAATTTCATATACAGACATCTGACACACAGGCATTGTACAGAACATCAGTCTCCTATTAGAATATGATTTCTTTCAATAGCAAGGCAGTAAACATGTTTGGCTTTTCCTGGACAGGCTATATGGGGGCTGCTGACCCAGTGCCACGTTAAGTATAGAAGACCTATAAGTACATAACCCATGATGTGGTGCCTTGAAGGCTTAATGTTTTATTTGTTTATATTTTTCATTGGAAAGGTGTCCAACTCCACGGCCTTGTTCTGCTCCCAGCTCAACAGCTGCAGTGGTATGTACTGAAACAGAAATTCAGTTGCTCACAAAGTCGGCAAATACCTCATGGAGAAACAGAATAAAATCAAGCTTTTATTTAATCGGTAAAATCCAAACTTGTCCGTCTTACAAAGACTTAATCGTAAGTCTGGCTTTGATTAGAACAAACAGAGCTAAATAATCTGATCAGAGCCAGCCACTTATGTGTAACATTAATTTAAACACAGAAACACTGAACAAAACTGTATCTAAATAACAGTTCTAACAGCAGTGTTAGCTGATCGCAGTTACAAGGTATTGTGCTTAAGACAAAATAAGATATTCCATTGGACTATTAGCAAAACAATATTGCAATGTCCTGGTGGAGAAAGAATATGCCTCTTCCAAACAGTAACTAGTGTGCTAGTTACTCACATATCTATTAATAAAAGATACAGAGCGATAAAAAACATAATAAATTAATATTATCAAATAAGAAGGAAAATGGAAAAAAGATTTAAAGTAAACATATCTGTTGGTGTACATAAGTAAATACTAAGTCAACATCCCACTTACTATATGTTCTGATGTCATTAGCACATTCTATACACTTGAAGCAAACGGTATGACCATTTTCACTCCAGTCACAAAAACCCTTACATCAACTGCTAAGCTAAAAATAGTTTGCCAACAGCTGAAAAATTACCGAATGACTACTCTTATAGAATACATATAATCTAGTGAGACAGTGAATAGTTTAGTGCATACAACTCCTATTCAGTAGCTTGTGAACTTTTTCTTGCTGCTATTAAAAAATAAAAAAAAATCCCAAGTCCATATTGTTAATTAGAATAGCGAGAAAACTACAATAAATAAGAAGAGAGAGGAGTGATGGAATAGCATTGTAGAAATAAGTAATGGAAAAAAGATTGGAGATGAGTCATGACATGAGCAAAATGCGAAAATCTTAAAAGGCAGAGCACAAGGATTCAATTACATTGTTAACAATTTCTTCATTTGCAAATGCACAAATTGCATTAGTTTAAACTGAATTCCATAAGGGATTTCGAATCAGAATGCTGTTTCGTTCATGTACATAACGTATTGCTTGCCCCTCACGTACAGGTGGAAAAGGGCATGGTAACTTCTCTCTTCATCTGTTAATGTACTATGGTGGTAGGCATTGTAGGCATAATAGTGGCATTGGGTAGATTTTCTTCTTATCAATACTTTTACATGGTAATCTCACATCACAACTGCCAGAATTAATTCTTCCTCCATACCACTTATTCTGCTTCAATTGTATTTTCTTTTGCTTAAATGCCATGTATTTCTTGTAATTGTGCTGTGGGTTATGCATGCTCCTTATTAATGTTTTTTTTTAAACTACATTCATCTGTTCCTGGATTTATGATGAGTAAAGATTGGTAGCTCATTACAGGGTTTGCATACGTCTGGACCAAGCAAAAAAAAAAAGCAATTAGCGTTTAACCACTGAAATATACTGATTTAAAAAGATGCATGATAAAGCCTACTGTAGCTCAATTCTATGATCCTTGAGCTTTTCTTTAGCTCTATATGCTTAACTGTAAAGAAAAACCATTTTACAAACATTTTATTCTAAAGATTCCAAACATTTATTCACAGTAAGATATTAGTCTGACCTATATTTACCGTATTTGCTCGATTATAAGACGAGGTTTTTTTCCAGAGCAAATGCTCTGAAAAATACCCCTCGTCTTATAATCGAGGTCGTCTTCTAATCAGACCTCATTCTGCTGGGGCCAGGCTGCTTACCGGACTTTGGTCACGAGCAGCGTGGCTCCTACTAGCTGCAGGAGAACAGGAAGCTAGCACAGTCCTCACATAACTCTGCCTCCCCCTCCTTCCTCTGGGGGCGGGGCCAGAGAAGTTGCTCGCACAGCTGGGCCCCTGCAAAAGTCTACGAGTGGGAGATCTGCAGTTCAGGTAAGGGGGTGGGGGAAGGTTTTTGTGATTAATGTGTGAAGTATGTGTGATTAATGGAATGAATGAGTATTTAAATGTTTGTGAATGAGTGTGTGTGTGTGATAGCATGGATGTGTAAAGGGGGTGGTGGTGGTAGCATGGCATAGGGAGGCTGTAATCACACTACTATCATCCCCAGGTTCCAGCATGTACTGGCTGCCTTGGCTTGATAGGAGTGTGATATATACCTCCAGAAATGCATTTTAACCCCCTATATGCCACTCAGCCCCATGATATGCCTTTTAACCCCCTATATGCCAGAGTGGCATATAGGGGTATAAGGCATATCATGGGGCAGAGGGGCATATAGGGGGTTAAAAAGCATATCATGGGGCACAGTGGCATATAGGAGGGTAGAAGACATTTCTGGAGGCAGAGTGGCATATAGAGGGTTAAAAGGCACATCAAGGGGCAGAGTGGCAAATAGGGGAGTATAAGGCATTTCTGGGGGCAGAGTGGCAAGCCTGGGGCAGATGTGCATAACTGGGGGGGGCAGGTTGGCAAATAAAAGGAAATAAAAAATATATATTTTTCTCAATCATAGCTTTTATAATAGTTTACATTAATATTTACTAGTAAAACGTTTTTCCTATATGTTTTTAGTCTTATATTCAGGCTTTTTGTTTTTTTCCTAAATTAATATTTTGATTTTGGAGGGTCGTCTTATAATCAGGGTCGTCTTATAATCGAGCAAATACGGTATATATAACTAGACAACTATTTTCTTTTGGATATTAAGATTTGTTACAAAAAGTTTACATCAAATAATTACCTTTCCAAAGTTTCTTGTACTAAATGGCTCCCACATGTAACCCCAAAAAAGCAATTGCTCTACTGGCAATGACAATGCGACCCTGGCAGCTGCATATGCATGGCTACATGCTACATTTTTATGCCCATGTATAAAATCAATAAAACTACAAAACTTTGCTAAATCATTCTGATTGCAGGGGCTCAGTGGAAAGCATACCATCTGCATATATTTTTGGTGATACAGGATGAGAAAAAAAACTGTTTATTGCGAGTTATGGAGAAATCTTCAGGGTGAGTGACCTTTGCAAATTTTAGTGTGTTTACAGTTATATACATGGTTGATGTCACCATGTCCATTTAAACAGGATGCATTGGCTTGTTATACAAACTACACCATATTCATTCAGCGGAATAAACACAGATGGTGTATTTTAAGCTTAGAATCAAAATTAAGAATGAAGTTTGTGCTTTTCTGCTCATGAATGGGCAGTTTAAGCCAGTTGGTTCTTGTTTGCTGACATAACATTTCGGTGTGTAAATGAGATGCCACCCCAGAGTCATGGACAAACAAAGTTCATTACAACAGTTACTTCTTTTAATTTCACTTTTCAACAATCATCTCATGTTATACACCAAGTGCAAAACTACGCAGTAACAATCCATTCAACAAAACGTTCCTCAGCAATGTTACATGCCTTCTGCCAGATTCGATTGGTTGTCACAAACTTAACAGTCCTCAACTACAAAATTATTGATTTGGCTGAGACAGAAAAAAGCCTGGTTGGGATGTGGGAGTTTTGTTTGCTTTCTATTTTAACAGAGCTGCAAGGCAAATCCTAAGCCTCGGTGATCCTGACAAGTTCAAAACTGGTAAGCGTGGAGTTAATTGCCTGGAAGGACTTAAAAGACATGAAGGAAGGCAAAGTATAAATTGTACACTTGCACTTTTTGTCTAAATTGTTTTGTTTCTTTGCATACCATGTTGGCAAATACCACTCTTGCCACATGTATGCACTTCTGGAGCAAGTGCCCCAGGGGCTATATTGTCAAGATAAATGTGAGCTAGCAGCCTACTTGGAATCCAAGATAGCGGATCTAAGAGAACTGGCAACAATGACAATATGGAGGAGTCTACCTGCGACAGAGACCCGTACTCAGACTGAGTAGCTCCACCGTAGAGATCTTCCAGCTCAATTGCTCAAGGGATTAACACTTCATATTCCCCCAAGCACATGCCGAGACTTAGTATAGGGTACAAACATAACTCAGTTTATTGAAGACAGCACAGATATTTATGCACAACACATGATAGGATTAGGGGTATTATCTCATCAACCACCCGAGAAAGAGTCACTATTTCAGGGTGATCTTGAGGGAGTAGCATCAATGGAGAGCGACAGCCTTGGAAACTTCCCTGGGAATAGTCCGTATGCAAGAGTTCCATTGCCATGGATAGGTAAACCCCGGTCCTAAAGATTGGTAATAAAACCAGGGTTGCCAAACAAGCTCCCTTTTCATAACCACCACCAAGTGTTGCCCACCATATGCTTAATGTAACCTCAAAAGAGCACGTGGTGGGACAAAGGGTGTCCGTAGCTATGCCGTTCCAATTGTCTGTTCCTATCGCATCAATCGTTTCCTGGCTTCTAGAGCCCCCATAGCCAGTTAGTTCATGGGAGTGTGGTTAGGGCAGATGGGGTTTCCCATTCACCCTGTGCCCCCCAATGAGCACAGGGTTACTTAGACATAAGAGGAGACTGGGCAGGCAGGTAAGGAGTTGGGGAGATCAGTTAAAATCTGGCATTACTAGAGAAGGCAGCATCACCTAGCAGCCAGCCAGACTTTAATCTCCCTGATGTAGAAGTGAGAGAAGAAAACATAACCTAGGAATTATTAAACTAAAGACAAATGAGGTGAATTATATAAAGGAGGATAAAGAGCTAGCCGACTGCTTAAATAAATACTTTTGTTCTGTTTTTACACAGGAAGTTGAAGGTGAGGGACCCTTGTTATCCAAGAGCAATAGGGTGACACCTGAAACAGGTCTGTTCACAGAGGACAAGGTTCTACTTGAACTCTCCAAAGTAAAAACAGACAAATCAATGGGACCTAATGGGATACACCCAAAATTATTTAAACAACATTGATGTGTCCTTGCAAAAACTTTAGCAGACCTATTTAACCATTCACTAATGACAGGAGTAGTTCCAGAAGACTGCACAAAAGAGGTAGTAGGGAAGACTCGGCCTACTATCAATCAGTAAGCCTTATGTCAATAGTTGGCAAATTAATGGAAACCATGCTAAAGGATAGGATTGTTAAATATATGGAAGTAAATGGCTTTCATGATCAGCACAGGTTTACTACAGAAAGATCCTGTCAAACTAACTTAATTTATTTTTTTGACTGGGTAACGAATATAATAGACCAGGGTGAGCTGTTGATATACCCTATCTAGATAAATCTAAATAAATTGCAGTCTTTGGGTATGGATGCCAAAATAGTTGAATCGATAAGACAATGGTTCAATTATAGGAGGCAGAAGGTAATTATTTCTGACGACTTAAAGCTAAGCAGACAATGCATTAAAGCATCTCAAAAAAGCAAGCAAGATGCTGGGTTGTATAGCAAGAGGAATTTATAGCAGGAAGAGGGTGGTGAAATGATTTGAAATGATGGAGCAATGTAACATAAAAAAGTTCTACTTTACTCAGATGGTGGTAGATAAACCAACAGAAGTGGTGGATGCTAATACAGTGGGGGAGTTTAAAGAGGCATGGGATAGACATTAAACTTTTGCTCACTATAGGACCTGACCAAACACCTATAGGGGTTTAAACCCCTTATACAAGGAAAAATGGGGAGACTAGATGGGCTAAATGGCTCTTATCTGCCATCAAATTCTATGTTTCTAAGACATAAATCAAAATAATAAGCTACTGAATACTATTAATTTGATCAGGTTTACTAATTTAACAAATCTTTCCAGTTGTTTTGGCAGTAGCACAAGTCTGGAATTAAAATCTAAACCTATGGATAACTTTGTTCCAGAAATCTCTAATTTAACACAGTATAAAGAGCCATTGTGATACCTAATGGGTCGCCAGGGGAAGCTCAATAGTACCTGAATGGCAGGTGACAGTCTGGGCACCTGCCAGCACAGACCTCTCCACTAGCACTTTCTTCCTTTGTATTCTGAGTGCCACCTGCTGCTGCATGTCTACATATGACATAAAATCACTAGGGGCATACCTAAAGTATTTGGCACCTGGGGAAGATCCTGTATGTGTCATCCTCCACGCTTTGAAATGTATTGACACCCACACAAAAAAAAAATAACTGCAAGAATATTTGTTTCACAAATTTGTAAACTGTATGTCTGCATGAAATCTGAAAACAATAAATGATTAACTTATCAATAAATTAAAATAAGTTTAAATAAATAACATTTACTTAACAGATATGGTACACCATAACCCTTACACTACAGTATATACTGAGCCAGACATTGACGGTAGTGTAGCATAACCCCCATCACTATATACTCTATTGACATGATAGGCCTCTGCCCCTGAAACAAGCAGCCTGCATGTGCCACCTACACGTTTGAAACAGGCAGCCTGCATGTACCACTGCTGCCCCTAAAACAGGCACCCTGCCTGTGCCACCCCTGCTCCTTATGTAGTCTGCCTGTGCTACCCCTGCCCTTAAGTAGTCTGCCTGTGCCATCTGCAGAGTTCGCTGGGGGCCGGCCAAGCAGCAATGGGGCTGCACAGATGTCTATGCGGCCTGACGGCCTCCTAACGAGGGCCCGCAATCTACAGCTGTGGCGCCCCACACAGGGGAAGAAGGAACCTGCCATAGGTTTTTGGCCTTGGTTCTTCCCAAGAGCCCCTCATCCACATTTTTAGCGATGATGTTATATTAATTAATTGTTCTTTTATCTAGCCATAACAAAGGCAAGAGCATTTTTTAACTTCTCCCTTTTTGGGATGTAACACTGAAGCATATGAGAGTCAATCTGCACAGGGGCTCTGCATATGGCGAATACTCTATGAGGCGGGTGGCAGATGGATGCTGAGAGTGGCAGAATATCCTGGCACACGCACAGCCAGGCGATTGCCCTAAAAGCTGCTTATTCACTGGCAACACAATTCAGAGCTCAAAATGCAGATTCAGCTGGAAGAGTAAACAGCAGGCTGTGTGATACTGATCTATAGATTTAATATATCCTTCTCTTAGCCATGCCGCCTTTCAACCTCTTCATGGCACATCTGTTTCTCCATCTCCCATGCCAGCCCCACACTTGTTCTTTTTGTTTACTCTGCACTTCCCTCTCCACCCCCTCCTCTTTGTCTTTATCTGTATCTCAAAACAGTGTTTCTTCTCAAGTAACTAAATGACACTTCACATTCTCCTTCAGAATCAGATATTAGGCTTTATTCTTCATTCACAGTGATATCACAATATCTCTCCTATGATATTTCCCTTTGTAGAGCTTGCATTTTTGTAATGGCATAGAAACCCACCATATACACAGGGTATTTCCCTTTCCTATATTGTTCACACATACTTTCAACATATCAATCACCACTATGTAACAACATAAATGCCTCTCTGTTGGTAGATCTTCCTTATATGTACACCACAAGGTGTGTGTGTGAAATGTGGCACTTGTATAAATTATAAAAACATGCATACCCGCAGCTCCTCCTTAGTACTCCTCACATAACTATTAAAACAAGAGTAATGGATACAGGTAGGGAAGCGCAGGGTAAAACGATGTGAAAATATCATATCCAGGACAATCTAAAATGCAGCCCTTTCCAATGATCTGTATAAAAGAAATGATACCATGGCACAGTATAGCAAGTAAAAAAGTGTGGCCCCTATTTATTGGAGCAACTTACAAGAAGTGATGGCTCACAAAGTGAGCTGCAACAGCATAAAATCAAAGGCAATCCACGAGGAATCCACTGGTAAGTGATGATATGAATAGATGAAAATAAAATCAGCCAAACACCAAACACTTTAAACACTCGAAGACACCATCTACATGTTTGCTACAACTTGAGTTGGTGGCTACCAACCTTCACACTACCAAATGAATAAATCAATCATAGCCATCGACCTCCATATTTCCATGCGCCAAACCATTCACCTCAAACCATCCCCACCACACCAGGTGTTCTCTTCAGTCTCAACACATCAACTGAATTAAGTAACTTGCTTGCAGATCTAGCGTTGTGGTTCATCTTGCAAGAGCTTGGCTTGAGATGGTAGTAAGCAGGCTGTTTGTTATGGTGCATGAAAGCTCTTTTATCTTGCAAAAGCTTGGGTTGAGATGGTAGTAAATTGGTGGTTTGATATGGTACCGGAAAGCTTTAATGTCCACTAAGCATGGTCTCTATGGGGTATATTAATTATTTGCTGAGCATCTCTGAGTAGTAATTGTTTCCCAAGTTTGCACAATTCTCCACACGTTTTTATATATTATTCTTAATGTTTTACTTTTATTTCATATTTTAAATTATTATATAGGGAAAAATTAGGCATATACTTTGTCTATCACAGTTAGAACTTGAAATCATCTTTGCATTTAAACCATTGGCCAGCACTCACTCCTGTTATTCTACTCACTCTCCATATAAAGATCTCTTCACCAGGCATCAAGGTTGATGTTTCTGTATGTCTGGTGGTAAACGCAGCTGTCATGGCTTCCAGTGGCTCCCCAGCTGTGATCTTAATTATTTCAATTAATTAGTATAATTGCACTTTCGTTCTGTCTGGAGAAAGGCTTTGCATTTCAGGCAGTTATATTTTAAGAGTTCGTCTAGTGGCTGCCTTACCCAGGGGATCAGCTCTGGAATCTCAGGCACGTGTAACGTGACTAGGTTATGGCATCCGAAAACCCTTTAGCAAATGGCATGTGTTTTTAGAAATCCCAAAGGATTAAAACAGACTGTCTACTGAGATCTACAGCCTTAAAAGGTGGCAGTAGGATTTAAGGACATAATGTATATACCCATAAAGAAAGTTTGTTGATATCCATTAAAAAACAATCAGCAAGGAATAAAAACCTGTACAAAGCTGGTGAGCCATGAGATGCTATACAAAGACAAATCATTCAGAAGGAATATAGCTAGAGACTGTTCCTAGTAATAACATATTACCTTTCTACAATACTGAATAATATGGCATTTCATAACATTATCTGCAGGCACTGAATATTTTGAAATATTCTACCCGAGGGGGCATGTAAGGTTTTCTGCCATGGAGTGGTATTTGGCAGGATTGCAAGGAAGTACGATAGGTCTCTTTAGGCTGAAAGCTATGTTTATTATGCAAAAACCAGGTTACAGAGAGGACCCTTTAACCAAGCATCAAACAAAACAAAATCAAAATGAAATAACCTACTGAATAAGGGCAAAGCTACTAAAGTCATACAACCCGCAAGCTGCAGCCCAAAGCCGGTCTTGCTCTCTGGCTAAAAAAAACCCCTGTTTTAACCTGTGGCTGACATAGTAGTTAGTTTACACCAATACAATCTGTCACAATGCAATAAAGTGACATTCAGTACAAAAGAATATAATATGTATATGTAAAGAGCATATTACATGTAAGATACATATGTATATGTGTCTTTATTGTATACTTGACACAAATGCCTATCTACAGCTGCATTATTAAATAAGACTCACTATTGTCCACCACACTGATGCAGATAAATGAAGCCAAGTAGACATGGTGATGCTGCAAAAAAACTACATAGCTACAAGATTGGTGTAGCAATGTTGGAATGGTATTAAACAAAATACGGTACCAGCACTACAATGTGCCATTTAGTTTTTCTTGAAATAATAAAAGGTATATATTTGGTTTGAATATCTGTTTTCTATCCCGGCTACCAGGGAGAAGAGTGATATAATCCCTTCGGATGCTTTTTTCACTAGCAAGTGGATTAATGCTGAATCCAGATCCTAGTACAAGCAAATGAATGGGCAAGGTCAGCTGGATCAATGTTGATTAGCCAGAGAGCCATCATGAAGTCTATTATTTGCTCTTTATTTATGGGATGCTTTCAGCCAGCAGTGCAACATCTCCCAGTGGTGGCTTTTGCCAATGCACAAATAAGTCTTATATTACACAACTACTACTGCCAAATAGTTCAGCCTCTAACAGACCTCACCAGCAACGCTGGGGTTAATGTAAAATCCATGTGTTTTATGTAAAGTTCCTTTGATGTCATAATCCACCATACAATTTGAGTGATGATGGCATCATTTATTTTCTATTCCCTATAAGCAAATATCATAGATATACATTTAATATGAATAAAAAAACAAAACCACTCCTAGCTCTAAAAACCTCCACAGTAGCAATATAACTTAATTATTAAAACACACGCTGTAATCAAAAACTCTCCCAGCGCCTACCCGCAACACCAGCTGCACCTTGTCAATGTGGTTCCCCGTTCCACATACAGAAAATAGTACACACAAACTCAAAATAGTGAAAATAGTGTCCTGAAAATATTGTGCTCAGTAAATCTAATATCTAAAAATCAAATCTGGTAAAGATATATTAAAAGAAAATAAATCAAGAACAATAGTGCAATACAGTCCAAATAAACTATCCCTCCCCAATGTTGGTTGCACTCACAAAGAAGATAATATAAGCTTCTTAAGATGTACACCCCGGACCTCCAACACCTCCAGGTATGCGGTAACCCCTCAGCAGGAAAGAGAGGACGTGCTTCCAATACGAAAACTTCAGTTTATTTAAATATATCCAAGTAAAAACTAAATAAATACAATTCACAAATTAGAATGAAATAAAACAAAGTATGCTGCAGTCCGATATGCAACGCATTTCATTCGTTCAGGGCTTCAACCATGCTTAACCCCTTAACATCCATTGACGGGCCAGGCACGTCACGCAAAAATGGTCAGGTGACGGCCAATGACGTGCCTGGCATGTCTTTGTATTAAACAAGCTTAGAAAATGATCTACAATCACTTTCTTTGCTTAAACGGTAGGCATTCAGCAACACCAAGATCCACATCAGGGGCCATGTGTGGCCACTCCCTGGGGCGTCAACATGCGCCATACACTATATGGCGGCGGACGCCCCTTTTTAATGGTGTTGCTGAAATGCCTCGATAACGAGGCATTCAGCAACACCAAACACTCACCCGGAGAACGTTCTCCAGACCAGGTTGAATACAGGTACTGCATTCAACCATGCAAGTTAATGGAGCCCAGCTTTCTAATCACAATTATTATTATGAGCGTGCTAAAATTAGCGCTGTATCTTCCCAAAAATCTCGACATCGAAAGAGTTAAAGTAAAAGCATTTCAAATACCGAAGGGGTTTCTAATTTTTTAAAAATGAATGGTTTGATTGGGTAAATTGGAGTGGCTGGGCTCAAAGAGACTGTATCACTGTACACGGGAGATGTTGCTGAACACATATTGAGGTGTTGTTTGATAGTGACATATACCTGGAGTTATGAATTTATACCTGTACAATTTGTGTGAAAAAAAATGACTACCACAAACTTTAGCAAAGGCTGGTGGTAGAATCTCAAGCATGGAAAGGGTTAAAATACTAGCATTTGAAATACCAGGGGGTGTCTAGTTTTCAAAAATATATGGTTTGATGGGGTAAATTGCATTGGCCAGCTTCAAAGATACCCAAAATAGCACATGAGGCAGAATGATCAGATTTTGAAAAAAAAGGTTTTGAAATAGCAAAACGCTACCTGTACTTATTGCCCAATAACTTGCAGAAAAAAAGCAAAAAAACATAAAAACGTTGGGTATTTCTAAACTCAGGACAAACAGTAGAATCTATTTAGCATGTTTTTTCATTAGCTTTTTTGGGTTATTATAGGTAATTAGATGATATTATCAAGAAATTGTATCTAAAGAAAGCCCTTCTTGTCCTGAAAAATATAGCTTGTGTGGGTGGGTACACTAAATGAGTGAGGAGAAAATTACATCTAAACACGAGCACCACAAAAGTGTTAAAACAGCCTCGGTCCCAAAGGGTACAAAAAGTAAAAAGGGGTTAATTATTAGCAATATGATGTAAAAGCGACTGGGTGATATAAACGGTGTATCAATTAACAAAAATAAACAATTAACAAAAATAAACATATACTCATGTAACACCCAAAAATAAAGTGTAAGCTGATAAGCAAACAGAAAATACAGAAACAGAAAATACCTATATAAATAAATACATAACTTAATCCCAAGGGTTAACTCCACAGCAAAGTCAAGAAGGCTTGTGTAATACTCAATAAAATATAATAGTCATAGCTAAAATAATATAATGATGCATGTATCCTTTTTCATATTGCATTGTTCTATTTTATGTGGATTGCTAGCTCCTCAGATCAAAGACCTCCTTTTAAACATCTGTAGGCGACTAACTCTTTTGCCCACTGCCCGCCTTATCCTCTTTGCTAAACATATGGAAACACGTGCACTGATTTAATTCCCATATCCAAAAGATTTTGTGTAAAGCACATACAACTGTTCATGGAAAGTCTCCAGGTGCAAAATCATTAAGGCCGACAAACACAGACTCAAATGATTACAGCTTCTGTGAACAGTGTGGCGGAACCCATGCGGGGAGGATTCCTTTGTAGGTAAATGCTTGGGGACACCTATGATTTAGGGGAGTAAGGCATAAGCCAGTACATCTTAATTTAAAGATGAAATGTTATAGAACAGTCCCTTTGCTGTGTAAAAAACCTGGATTCCATATTTTCTGCATTTTGCAGTGATGTTTAACCCTTTAGACATGCCTTTAGGAATACACCAGGCTGGTTTCAATGGCAGAGATAAATCTATCACAAGTAACTAACCATTGGTGCAATGCAGATGAAAAAAAACATTGATACTTTATATCACAGTTAATGACTCTCGGTCAATATATGTTCTTTTTTTAATGCAATCTGTGCCAGGATATTGAATGATCATTCAGCCCATTAGCTGCTGTCTGTCAGTTACTACACAGGTTGAAAGCACTTTGTGCTGCTTAGCAAACTGGAGAAAGCTGTACCAGGAGTTGAACTGACTTTTGCCAATATTTTTTCTGCCATTCCTTCACACCACTTCAAATGCCCCCACCAATATATTTCTAAAAGAGGGGAATCATGTAGATATGGTTATGTTGATATCATTGCCTCTCTTGTTGATATGCATTGGTTACCAGGCCAACAATCCATTCTTGTATAGTGCCAAAATATCTAAATCCAGATGTTGCCAAAATGAGAATATTTCAAATTGTACGTCACTCTTTAAGGCAGGGATACTAACCCTTTACATTTCAGGCATGGCTGTGATTGCTAATTGATGCAATGCCCAAAAGGTTAAATCAATATAACAGCTGGGTGAAGAAGAGGACCTTGTCTCCTACAGACCAAACTAATTTTTCAATCAACCTGCTCTTTTTGCGACTGAAATGATGTAATTCTCTATGCTCCTTTTTTCTTTGCTCGTCTCAGCAGCAGAGCCTTTAACATATGAAAGTGGTCAGAGGATCAGACTCAGGCTGTCACGTGGGAAGTCTAAATGGGGACCCCTGAGTGCCTCCTCTCTGCTTTATCCACTAAAGAGCTGACTAACAGCTTCATAACCCAGCAGGTTATCATTAAAATAATATATACTTTGCATCAGTCCTGCACATTGATTTAAGCCTGCGGTTAAGGAAAAAGAAACAGATTTTAGTGACTTATTAAAAGGCCTCTTACAATATCTTTGAATATTTGAAAAATGAAATCACCAGATACATAACACAATATAAAAAATGACACTGGTGTTAAGTCTACGAGCCTGCACAATCCATTCAGTCTGCAGGACTTAACTCTGCTCTTGCTATAAGGCTGTGAACAGCGTATGAGCCGAGCCTGCAAACTAATGGTTTCGGTTCTGCTTGTGTTAGGCCGATCCCTTGCCAAGAAAAAGACAGTTTCCTATTTTTTCAATGTTAACTCTCTGTGTTCCTTGGAATACTGTTGTCATAGTACTAAAGCAGTCCAGTAATTGTCAAATATATCATGTTTTATCTCCATTTGACACAGATGCCCCTAGGCAGCCTAAGGTAACAAAACAAGTGGTAAGTAACACCTCTCCTTTAAACTGCCTGCAGCTGCTATTCACTTCTAGGTATGTAGCCCCAACAGTTCTACTAAGCATGCGCTGGCTTAGTGGAAGGGTACAGAGTAGATCAGTGCCAAGACTATATCCATGCCAATGGTACGCTAGGCCATAGAGGTGCAAGGGGTGCTGAGAAGTAGCTCTGCACAATATTTCACATAGAAAAATACTGCATAGCACGGGGTCTCTAGAAATTTATATTTAATATAAAGCACAAACATTCTTTTTTCACCCAACGATGAGACATGATGAGTTTTTTAAAAGTATTGGCTAAAGTGGTGGAGCACTTGGGATTTGTAGGCTGATCCCAACAACATGAATTGTCTATTTTTGTTTGTTCTTTACCACATTTACCCAGTTTACAAAGTGGTTTAGTAAGACACACATGTTGGTGTTTTAGCATGGCTGGTCTCAATACTATGTGGACAAGGCGGTAATCTAGGGTGCCTTAATCAGCCTGCCACTAGAGGATTATTGCCTTTTTGGGAGATCATAGATATCACTCTAACTAGCCCAAAATATAGGGACAATGAGGTCTGTTCATACAGACCTCTGCTTCAGTGCTGCCTCACACTGAAGTGTTTTCTTACTATGTTAGAACATGTGTCAGTGTACTGTGCTACAATGATTGTATGTGTTTTAGTGTACAACGCTAGACTGTGTGGGTTGTCAATCTATGGTGTTAGAATGTGCGTGTGTAGGTTGTAAGTGTACAAGAGTATGTGTTAGTGCATAGTGTGGTGTGTCAGTGTACAGTGTTAGAGTGTGTATGAGGCTGTCAGTGTATGGTGTTGGAGTAAATGGGTGTGTGGTGGTGTCAATATACAGTATTAGACTGCTTGGAACGTCCATGTACAGTCTTTGTGTTACAGTGAGTATGTGTGTTAGTGTCATCCAAGCAGCAGCTAGCTAGAGCGAGGTCTCTGCTCTGTCTGTGCCTACCCGACGGCCATCCTTAGTGCCGTCCTGTCGGGAAGCTGGAGATTATGTAATGCACGCTAGAGGATGCGCCTATGGTGTGCAACAAGGGGCAGGGCAAGCATGGTACCAAATTTAAAAACATGTAACTGCTATTCAGAAGCACTCTAGTGTGGTTATCTGGCGAACCTGTTCCTGAAAGTTCTGTTTTTACTCCTGGCTCGTCTGACTTTTGATTTTGAACCTTGCTGACCTGATCTGTGTACAAAACCCAGCTATCCTGACTACCTGCTCTGTGTACCGACCTTCGCTTTCTTTGACTACCAGTTTAGAGTACCGAACCCGGCGTTGGCTACTACCTGACCTGGCATCTTGTGGTACCTGTTCTGGGCATTTACCTGTGGCAATACCTATATAGGTATCCTGCACCTCCAGTAGGTGTTTTCCTACATACGACTCAGTGCCTATATATACAGTATGCTCCACACTATTAGGATCATCAAAGTCCCTGTCCTCTTATCTTGGGGCTCAACCCCTTGCTACGTGTATCAGAGTGAAGAACTTCTGTGATGTATGCTCATGGGCCATAGCAGTTGTGACATTTAGTGTACATTGTTTAAGTGTCAGTGAAAGGATGTTTGAGTGTGTGTGTTCGTATATAATGTTAGAGCGTATGAGTCCTCTTTCATGTGACTAGGTGAGATGCGCCCTGTCTACCTGGCTCAGCTGCCCCTGCATAAGAAATAATTTCTCTTTGCCTACTCCTCTCTGTATAGCTTCTTCAACACTAGATCCAGCTAGGCTTTAAAAACATTGCTTTCTATGAAATGCATAGGAGGGGGCACAAGAGAATATTCTTGCCACTTGGTCTAGGACTGGGCAGATTTGGTAAGTGCCCAAGCGTGGACAGAGTGCATGAGAAGACACAGGAATTTTTTAAAGGCATTTTACGTTTTGGCCCATTTACATGTGTAATTAGAAGCATGTATAGAACTCATGATACCATGCAATTTGGATTCCCAGAAAAGTAAAGTCATAAATGGAAACTGATGTCCCCAGATCAAAAGTTAACTAGTGCAACAGAAAATTGCTCTCTCTCTCTCTATATATATATATGTATACATTATGTAAATATATATATATGGACAAGTATCAACAGATAATTGAAATGCTTTCTTCTATTTTTTTCTTGTTCAGTAAATTTCATGGAGACAAGGCTCCAGATGTACAGAAGCAGAGTTAATGAATTTTGACCCACATTTCAAGATTTATAAAACTGTACACATAGAAGGACACATCACCTAGTTAATATTGTCCAATTAGAATGTTAGCCTTGTGGATTAGTAACTATAGCCAGTCTTGAGGCCAGTCTAATTCTAAAAAGAGCCTTGCGGTATTATTCATAGAATTGAAAAAAAGAGCATTGCAATGGGATTCCTGTGTGCAACTGTTTCAGCTGTTCCCAAGCTGTCTGACTCCCCTGCACCTCTGTTCCTGGTCTGTTACTGGCTTCTGCCTGTGTGAGTTTAGCACATCATTATGACTCAGTGTCCCAAAGGACAGCCTCAGGTGGAGCTGGATTTCACAGCTGAGCTCAGCATTGTCAGATACTCCTTGTGATCCGTTAGTGCCGCACTGGGACCCTTGTACAGTTTTTGTGTGTTCTGGAAATATTTAACCATTTCATGATAAATTCAGGGTTTTTTTTTTAATAATGTCCTGTATCCAAATAAGTTAATAAATATTATCAGCAGTACTATAATATTTGTTCATTGTTTAAGTAAAGAATGCACATCACATACATGATAGCAAGGCATTAACATTAACAAGGCATGTTTACATTATCTTTTGTAAATACACAGTAGAGATTTAGTTTTTCTGCCAATTATTACACATAAAACAGCCATACACTAACCATTCCATTACCATAACTCCAATTAGGGTGGACTTTATTTGGTTTGAGTGACTTAAGAATACAAGAAACTTTGCATCTCTCTATGGGCAGCCAACAACAGACAGTATGATCTTCATAGTAAGTCCCATCTGGCCATCTTTGAATCACTCATTATTACTTTTTAGGATAGCTTTATGTATATACCAAGTTTTCATGAAATCATTTGGCAATTTGGCAGTATTAAGAACTCAAGAAAGCTTTGATGTTCCTAAAATGTCAATAAATAAAAAGTTATAAAGTGATAAAAAGTGATTCCTTCAGGAATCATGTGGTACAAACAGTATAGAAAGCTTAAAATATCTTCAGATGACATTGTAACATCTTTACCACACTTGCAATACCTGTTATCTAATATCCAGTTATACAGTAATATAAACTTTGAATTATTATACATTATGCTATGATTTTGTTTATAAAAAGGTAATATTCCCTGTGTAGTGATCATTGGTGCAACTTAAAACTCTACACAAACTACATATGTTAATATATCCTTCTCTCCTTCATCCTACATCCTACATCTTGGCTTGTGTGTCTCCCACTGGATATCTCTGACACCTGCCTCACCCAATCAGATTCCAGCCCCCACCTGGTAAACCTCGGGACCCCAATAACATGCATAGTGTGTGCAGCAATGAAGCTTTGCCCTCTTGCTCTGTTATTTCCTGTAAACTTCACAGGGTCAGCTCGTTACCAGAGCTTCTCATTAGCACAGAGCTCTCAGCTGGTTCTCTTTAACACATCCAGGCCTCAGCTGGGCTTTAAAATGAAAAGCTTTCTTGGGCCGTGTCCCTCAAAGGCAGTCATTCTGCTTTGCACATTTCTTTGCGCCTGTCCCTAAATAGGTCCCCAGATGAATCAGTTCTCTTGCCAAGCATTCTGGGATAGACAAAATATCTTTCAGATCATGCAAATTTTCAGGCAACCTACATATCCAACATGTTGTTTTAACAATAGCTTCTACAGAATTTGTTAATCATCTATACTACATTTATTTAATACTTTTAATGTCTTGATTTTCTCTTCTCAAAGGTTTAAGTTTTCCACGTATTTATAATCTCTTACTATAACATTAATAAATGTTAAAAGGCAAAAAAACAAAAACACATTTCAGCTGAAGATTTAACTCAATTGAATTCCAGTTAAGTAAATTAAAAAATATGTAATTTTTTTTTATTTATTAAGTGCCATCAACATTTTGATTTAATTAACCATTTGACTGTGTCTTATAACTTAAAATATATATTCAAATGGTTAAATTATAGATTTTTTTTCATGTAGGTAGTTCTTCTATCAGGCAAAGGTAGATCATTGGGTACTGGTCCAGTTATTTTATATGTCTCTGAAAAGCAAAGTCCTTGGGCAAGTTACTGTGTCCAATCTTTTTAACATACCAAAATATTTCTTCCCTTCATATTTTCGCCAGTAGGAATTTTCGGCACTTCTTTTCTGGCCAAAATTAATTCAAAATTCCACCACACAGCTGCACCCCTGTGATTATGGTACAGATTAGATCAGGAAGACTGATCCTGTAGAAGGACTATAGGTGGCAAGCAAGCACTATGTTACAATCTCTGTGTTGTACTCTGTTTGATGTGGATCCATTCCTGTCTGCATTTTAATTATGTTTTGGCTGGAATTATTCAGCAAGCTGCATGTAACCTCTCTCCTCTGTTAGCTGTATAAGTGCCAGACTCCCTCTCTGCTATTTCTGTCTGCCTCTCTTCCCCCTCCCCTCTTATACTTTGCCTTTGTCCGTGCCTCTACCTCTCATTCGTTCCTTAGCATTCACTCTTTTTTCTCTGTTCGTGCGTTACCTGGGATGCAACCTTTAAAAAGGAATTTAGAGGTTGCATAGCAGGAAATGTATACCAGACAGGCATACAGCAAGCACTGCTTGATAAATGTGCAAGGATTGTGTCATTACCTGCACAGTGTGTCACTAGCTAAGGTGAACAGACCTCACCTTCTATCTAATAAAATCATTTTGATGGACAAAACTGGAATACGTTGCAGGCTAAAAATGCTTAAGTACATTGGGAGTGTTAACCACCTTGTAAGGCAAGTCATAGCCCAAATGTTCCTTTGAACAAGATTACTTTCCTATAACACAACACAATACAATAAACTAAATTCAGAGACACATTTTGGTATAATGTATTATGATATAAAGGATGATAAGTATGTTGGAACTGACAACTAGCATATAAGACCTTTATCTTGGAGCTATTGGAAGGACTGAGAAGATCTGGAGCAGTTGGAGAATTATATGATTCTAGGCCAAAGTTGGGCAATGATGGTGGGGAAAGATAGTTTGGCTGATTTTCATGTAAGGAATGGCTGGATTCTGGAAATGTTGAGTAGATGCACTTGTGTAATGAAGAAAGACTTAGAAATGAATAGACTTTTTGAAGGTAAATATCCAAGAAGAAACAGATTTGCAATAGTTGGTGACCAAAGGAGTAAAACGGTTATTATTATTATTATCTTTTATTTATATAGTGCCAACAGTTTACACAGCGCTTAATACAATACATATATTCAAGGGGTATGACAAGACAAGAACTGACAGACTAAGACAAACCGATACATAAGGTGGAGAGAGCCCTGCTTGCAAGCTTACAGTCTTGAGATTACGAAAATAGTGGATGGATGCTTTGTCAGCATAAAGACAACACTGTAAGAAATAAGAATTCTTAGAATCACCAGATGTATATTGACACAGAGAAAAGACTAGGCAACCTAACAAGGAACAGAGAGATAGCTAGGAGTCAACCAATTAACTGTAGCTTAGCGAATTGGTTAACATTATAAACAAGAGGAAATACTGAGGAAAAATGGAAAGGTGCTGTAAAATGGAGGCCAAGACAATTAAAGCAATTCACCATATACCGTATTGGCTCGGATATAGGCCGCACCCGAATATAGGCCGCACCCTAAAAGTTTGGTGCTTTTTTTAAAGAAAAAGTTTTTTTTAATAGATATGCTGCCACTCTGCCCCCCCAGATATGCTGCCACTCTGTCCTCCCCCCCAAGATATGCTGCCACTCTGCCCCCCCCGAGATATGCTGCCACTGTCCCGCCCCCCCCCCCCCCCGGTTTACCAGAGCAGACTCCCGGGTGTCTTGCAGGGCCGGCTGGGGACATCTACGCAATACAACTTCTGGTGCCGGCACTCAGCGGATGTGACGGCACCGGAAGTTGTATACGCGTATTGCGCAGATGTCCCCCGCCGGCCCTGCAAGACACCCGGGAGTCTGCTCTGGTAAGTCTTGGGGGCAGAGGTAAAACGCATTGTGCGGACGTTCACCGGCTGCGGCGATGCACGTAAACGACCTCCCTTGCCGGCACGTCTGCACGATGTGCTTTAACACTCTCCCTTGGTTGTTTACGCGCGCATCGCTGCAGCCAGTGAACGTCTGCGCTATGCGCTTAGACAATCTCCCGTGCCGGCACTCCCCCGTGGGAAGTGCTGGCAGGGGAAGCTGTCTGAGCGTATCGGAGCGTAGGATGCGGGTCCCCTGCACCGCTGCGGGGGATCTGTATCCTAACCCTGCTGCCTGCCCGGCGACCGGACCCCGAATATAGGCCGCACCCCCACTTTAAAGACTTAAAGTGGGGGGGAAAAGTGCGGCCTATATTCGAGCCAATACGATATATTATTGTATTTTAAGCAACAATTTCCTTGCCACCATCTTTATATGCTGTGCGCATAGGATTTGATCACTTGGCTATTGCATAAAGACTGGCAAAGCAGCAAATATTTACTGCACTTTAAGCAAATGCAAGTGCTGTTTGGCTACTAAAAGGTATAAAGTTTGCAAATGGTTTAAGATTAAACTATGCTTTTTTATATATCAGCAAAACATGCATTTTAGACTGTAAATATTTTATGTAAGCCTTTTAGTACCCACAGATCTTGTGGCACTGTAAAATAATGAAATATTGTAATCACCCTTGCTTAGATTTTCCATAAGAAGATGGTGGTGACCCAGGGAGGTCAAACACCCCTCAGACTATAAAATATGAAGTCCCACAGCTGGGAACAGGATCTAATGTATACATGATATGTACATGCTTACTACTCACAGGATGTTGTATTTGCCCTCTACGTGGCACTGAAAGCTGCCTTTCAAATGTTGTGAATGGAATCTGGCTCACAGGCTCCCAGAGACCCAGAATAAACACTATCCCCCAGTCTCACATTAGCCATGCCTTTCCAGCTGCTTTCTGTCAAGGTCTATTGAATGTAACATGGCCCCACCTAAAAACTCAAAGCACCTGTAGTGGATTGAAGGGCTCTCTAAATCATTAACATAGGCAACCCCTCATCTCGACTTGTACAAAGTCTGCATTTAAACTTGATTATATATATATAATGTCTTAGCTGGAACTGCATGATTGTCTACAACATCTGCTTCATTATCCTAATCCAACAGTTACTAGGTGAATGTTGAGCCTCCAATAATTTGCAGTAATTTTGATAAATAGATATAAATAGATCAGACTTTTATTGTGTTCTCTAAATTGGTTTGGAAAGGACCTAGTTATTCCAATTACTTCAATACAAGCATAAGAACAAGTTTTTCTATTTGTTTCTCCATATATCAGAGCCAATAAAGAATGCCATTTTTAGGTTGAGTAAAAATGCAGTATAAACCTGTGCTGCGATGAATACATTTTTGTCATGTATTTTGTCATAGGGGGAATGTATTAAAATAGGTCAATGGCAAGCAGCGGATAATGGTTTAACTATAGATGATACGGATGGTAAAGCTGTGAGCAGGTCCTGAGATACAATCGCTGTACTCTGCATTGCTATACCAGTGCCTAGTCATCTAGTAGGGGAGCAGGTTGAGCCACACATCTACCCACCACAATAGCTGGCTGTCTAATGCGGAAGTCTAGACAGGTCTTGGCTTACAACATTGATGTGTACATGGCCATTGCAAGCAAACTGGTAAGGGACTAGGTACTCATTCTGTACATCTTGTAAGTAGTCAACTCTTTTCTGAGCCCAGTATACCTCCTCTAATAACTCTTTCACCACGTATGAGCGGTTTCAGTACCCTTCCTCCATAGAATCCCCTGATTTTCCTTCTCTCTGATGCAATCCTTACACCGAAACAGTTCTTTTTAGTGTAGGACGACCAGGCTTCTCATTTAAAGGTCCTATTAAATAATCTCCCCCTAATAAATTATGTCATCACATATTAGGTGTACATGTCTGGGTGACTTTGTTTTGTGCTACTTGGCTAATTTGAGAAACACTTGACGAGAAATAGTCTTTATACACAACCGTTATCCTTTAAAGCGTGGAGCAATCAGCAGGGTTATTGCACTGGTTGCCATGGTGATTGCCCTAATTTTACTAGACCAGAACTGCTCTTTATATATAATTCCCAAATGTGGTAAACAGTAATCAGCCATTAGTAATATACTGTTGCATATAATTCGTGTCCCTAATAGTTTGTTTGATCACATAGTTCCAGGTGGCCATCTTTTCCACCTTAGCAGCTCCTTTGCCATTATACTACCAAACAGCTGAAACCTAGTTCCACATGGTAAGATATTCTGGCTAAACCCTGGGAAAGTGTTTGGTTTATCCAGGATCAGCAGTTGGTTACAGAGCCTGCCTGGTGTAAATTCTCCTAGAAATCCCCTTTTCCAGGAAAACCATGCTATCTAGTAACTGGATCTGGGTCTTCACTTCCATTTGCCTTACACATTCCCAGTGCCCAAATATTAGGGTATTAGCCATTTATGCTACACTCCATGGAACAAAAGATAACCCCCCTGATTTTTGCTCTTCCAAACATATGCTAAAAATCAGTTTTATAAATTCCTCCCACCTTGTTAACACGTAGGGGTCTCTCTGCAAAAGCTGCCATGACACAGCAATATTTTATAAGGTTTCTGCTTCAAATGTAAAACACTTGTAAATCATAGTTTATTTATTTATTTATTTTTTTAGATTTCATGCAGATCAGAAATCAGAGATTCCCGGTGTCTGACTCAGTAGAGATTTATTTTGAAGTTAAGATAAAAGAATAAAGGATAAAGTGTGTAATGCACACATTTATAAAGTGTTACGCTAAATCTTTCCCGATCCTTATAATATAACATACAAGTGTAAATATGATTATATATAGACATATACATTTTTCAATCCACGTGTATTCATAGTTCCCCTACCAGTTGTCCAATCCCTATATAACAATGGTTAGCAGTTTTTTCCTCTCCTGATGTAACTTTTTCCCCTTTTAGTAAGGCAAAAAAAGTGAAATAAATGATTTTGTGAGAATTACATAAATGTTATGGGAGATGTTTGAAATATAATGTGAATATAAAACAAGTCATTTGTTAAAAACATAGTCAAAGCTTGCATTTAGCTTCATCGCCTCTCAACACACGTTTAGCCTTCCAAAGCTGGCCCCTAATATAAGCCTTTTTTGGGCACATCTTCACATATAATTATTATATAGAACCATTTTGAAAAAGACAGAGCATGTGACATATCTGTTATGGAAACTTCAGCCCCTTTGTGATCTTTGTTCATTCATCCCTATGCAAATGTGTTATTCTCAAAACCAGTGACAAACTGATTAATAGATTCTGGTGGGTATTGGCAAAAGGAGCAGGGAGACCCCTTGGGCCACTTACTAACGCTTTTGTGTATGCTTTGCTTGCTATTCCATTGATAGCCACCAAGTATGTTAAGTATGTTAAGGTGTTTATTAGACATGTGCAAACAGGCCAAAAAACATCATCTCCCCTATCCTCCAATTGGGGGGGAGGAGATCACCACAAGCACCATCATTTTTCCCACGCTTGAACTAAGGGCAATATGGATCGGGGAGGACGTCACTGAAAGTTGCAGCCGGGTTATTTCCACTGAGATGCAGACAAAGGAAGAAAATAGCAAATTAAAGATTGAAGATAGAATAGTAGTTTGGGGTAGCCGTATTAGTCCAGTGTATAAGAATGCAAAAAACCAGAACTGCATCCTTAGTCACAAAGCAGCACCATAATAAAATCAGAGCTAATCTTTCACCAATAGAAAGAGATGCAATCAAGGATTTAAGGAATAATCAAACCATCACAATCAAACCAGCGGACAAGGGAGGAGCAGTCGTTATTATGAACACCCAAGATTATATAGAAGAGGGAAACAGACAATTATCAGACAGCACATACTATAAGAAACTGATCAAAGACCCCACCAAGGAATACACTGCCAAACTGAGGAAGTTGATCAGATCTGTCCCAGAGGAACAGCAAAAAGGATTGGAAACGTTCATACCCACCAATCCCAACATAGGGACATTCTACATGCTTCCGAAAATCCACAAACCAGGGTGTAACATACAGTAAGCATCTCTTTCCCTTTAAGGGAAGAGGACTCTGGACAGGAACAGGAAGTGTGGGATTAGCTTGCTGGGAGCTGGGGCATGGAAGGAGGAATATGGTGGTGTTAAGAAACAAAATAAAGAAAGTTGCTGTTAAAAGTCATCTCTGAGTGTCTGCAGTTTTTGACAATATTACAATTGGCGACGAGGAGAAGAATTGGAGACCTGCTGCACACAGACACTATTCTGCTGCACACTGGTGAGCACAGCTAAAATGGCAGATTCCCTGCACATGTTCCCAAAGTTTGATACAACTGATGTTAATAACCTGGCTCATAACTGGAAGAAATGGCTTACTAGATTTGACAACTTTCTGGATGCTATGGACATAAAAGATGATAAAAGAAAAAGAGCTTTATTGCTACACTATGCTGGCACAGAGGTATATGACATATTCAGCACACTATCTGCTGCAGATACTGATACATACTGTGGCTGCTCCAAAGCCTTAACAGATTATTTCAACCCTAGACAGAACATCAGATATGAGAGATACAAATTTAGGATTACTAAGCAACTTCCAGAAGAATCCATGGACACATATGTCACACGCTTAAAAGACCTGGCCCAAGGATGTGCTTTTGCTGATGTTGATGATGAAATTATCACACAAGTTATTGTATCTTGCACATCATCTACTATACGCCGCAAAGCATTACAGCAAGACTATACTCTGCCTGACCTTCTTAAAATGGCTCGTGCCATAGAAATTGCAGATTATCAAGCAGCTTCAATAGAAAAGGAACCTGATTCACATGTGCATCAGATGCGACATAAAATTACACCTGACATCCGCACAAAACGGAATAAAACATGTTACAGATGTGGGAAGAACTTTCCTCATATAAATAAATGTCCAGCTTTAGGCCAAACATGCAGTAAATGTGGGAAGGAGAACCATTTTGCTGCTGTCTGCAAATCAACAAATACCAAGACTTCGTTCAGCTCAGCACACAAAGCTAATGTGCAAATGTTGCATGAAGAGGCAGAGGAGATTTCCACCACGACGGGTGACTATGTTTTCATTACTTCCACTGGTAAATCTGCACAGTCTCCTAGTGTTACACTCACTTTATTCAGCACTGACATTGCATTTACTATTGACACTGGAGCATCAGTGAATATCTTAGACAGTGACACATATGAACTATTGAAATTGAAGCCTGTTCTAGAAAGTGTTCACACTAAAATCTTCCCATACGGTTCACAAACCCCACTACCTACCATGGGAAAATTTGATGCTGACATTAGTTACAAGGATAAAAGTCAGAGGACAAATTTTTACATCTTACAAGGATCTGGAGGCTGTCTTCTTAGTTACCATACCGCCATGAACCTGGGTCTCATCCAGATCGTTCATACGATAGTTGATCCCGATGACAAGGATGTACAACATATGCTAAATGAATTTTCTCCTTTGTTCAGTGGCCTTGGAAAATTGAAAGACTTTCAGGTACATCTTCATGTGGATGAGAACATTCGCCCAGTTGCACAAGCTCATCGGCGAATTCCATTTCATCTGAGACAAAAAGTAGAAGAAGAACTCCAAAGTTTGGAAGAGCAAGACATCATTGAATGTGTCACTGGTCCCACTCCATGGGTTTCTCCAATTGTGGTAGTTCCAAAACCAAAATTTCCTGACAAGGTGAGACTTTGTGTTGACATGCGCCTTCCAAACGTTGCCATTCAGCGGGAAAGACACATCTCTCCCACAATAAATGACATTATCCATCTGCTAAATGGCGCAACTGTATTTTCAAGACTGGACCTTAATAAGGGTTACCATCAGCTGGAATTGAGCCCGGAATCCAGATACCTGACAACATTCTCTACACATTTAGGCCTCAGAAGATATAAACGGTTAACATTTGGGGTTTGTTCTGCTGCAGAAATCTTTCAAGATGCTATAAGGAATGTAATTCATCATATTCCCAATGTTTTCAACTACAGTGATGACATTCTAGTATTTGGTAGAACCCAGGTTGAACACAATTGTGCATTACGTGCTGTTTTTGAGTGTTTATCATCTCAGGGTCTTACCTTGAATAAACAGAAATGTGAATTTAACAAAACTTCCTTGGAGTTCTATGGTCACATCTTCTCGGCAGCTGGAATGCAGCCTGATCCAAATAAGGTACAGGCAATCAAAATGGCCTCAGTTCCTCAGAATGTCAGTGAAGTTCGTTCCTTTCTTGGCATGTCCAGCTACTGTGCTAGATACATTGCAAACTTTTCCACAATTAGTGCACCATTACGAGAACTCACCAAACAGAGCTGTGAATTCAAATGGTCTCAAGAATGCCAAGTCTCTTTTGATGCTATTAAAAGTGAACTCTGTTCGACAACAACAATGGCTTATTTTGATCCAGATTTACGCACTGAATTGATTGTGGATGCAAGTCCAGTGGGACTGGGAGCTATCCTAGTGCAATATAAAGCTAACAAGTCTGATCCATTCATTATTTCCTATGCCAGTAAAAGCTTAACTAGCACAGAAAAAAAATATTCTCAGCCTGAAAAAGAAAGCTTAGCAGTTGTCTGGGGATGTGGGCATTTTCATCTGTTTCTCTATGGAGCTCCTTTCACCATTGTAACAGACCACCAGGCTTTACTTACCATTTTTGGAAATCCACGAGCCAAAATGCCTGCAAGGATTGAACGGTGGGGTCTGCGACTACAAGGCTATAATTACAAAATTGTTCATAGACCTGGAAAATACAGCAATCCAGCTGACTACATTTCAAGACATCCCACAGAAGTGAATCAACCTACTCATTGGTCTACTGAAGACTATATCAACTTTGTCACAACTCATGCAATACCAAAGGCACTTTCAGCTGCTCAGTTTGTGGCGGCGACTACAAATGATAAGACACTGTGTGCCTTAATCCACATCTTACAGAACGGAAAATGGCATGAAATTCAAAGAACAAAATTTCCAGATCCTGAAATAAATCTCAAGGAACTGAAATCATTCTCCAATGTAAGGGCAGAGCTGTCAGTCACAGAGGAGCGTCTCATTCTCCGAGGCACCAAGCTGGTTGTTCCTAAGGCTTTACGCCACTTAGTGATACAAATTGCTCATGAAGGCCATCTGGGAATTGTGGGTACAAAAAAACTTCTCCGGGAAAAAGTATGGTTTCCAAGCATGGATCAATTGGTTGAAAACACTATAAAACATTGCTCCACATGTCAGCTAGTTACCCATTCCTCAAAGTCGGAACCTTTACAAATGTCTCCTCTACCTAAAACTGTCTGGGAGGAAATTGCAGTTGATATCTATGGGCCGCTGCCTAATGGTCAATACATTTTGGTGACTATTGATGAATATTCAAGATTTCCTGCAATTGCATTCATCACGTCAACCTCAGCTTCTAGTATCATACCGGAGTTAGACAATATTTTCTCATCATTTGGCATTCCAAGAGTAGTCAAAACGGATAATGGGCCTCCATTTAATAGCCATACGTTTGTACAATTTTCAGAATATCTTGGATTCACTCACAGAAAGATAACACCCTGCTGGCCACAAGCAAATGGAATCGTAGAAAGATTTATGCGCACGTTAGGGAAGAGAATTAAAGCAGCTCATTTGGAGCATATACCATTGAAGCAGGCACTGTACAGATTCCTGCGCAACTACAGAAATGTACCACATTCAACAACTAATGCTGCTCCTGCACAACTACTTTTTAACAGAACCCCTCGCATTCGTATTCCTGATGTGGCTACACATACACTACCAGATAAATCTACTGTAAGATCAACAGATATGCATAACAAGGAGAAAATGAAACGGTATGCAGACAAGAGACGTCATGCCCAGCCATCTTCTCTTCACAGGGGTGATAAAGTTGTTGTACGTCAAAGGCCGCATAATAAGACGACTTCAGTGTATGACCCAGCAGAATACTATGTAACTGCCAGAAAAGGAAGCATGGTTACAGCGGAGCGAGATGGACACTCCATAACTAGAAATGCTTCACACTTCAAAACTATACCTACAGCAAATGTTGTTGAACCACATCAGACCGGCGAAGCTGTTACTGCACACAGTAATGCTCCAAAGGACATAAATAGTTCATTGGAAAACGATGGTCTCAGCCATACAAGACGCTATCCTGTGAGGGAAAGAAGAGCCCCATCAAGATTAATTGAGGAGGCATAGTAATGATAATTTAAATCCTATTTGGGGATTATTAACCTTCCAATAGTCGTAATGTTGTAATGGTTATGTTTCAAAAGTTTTTTTTTGTTTTTTGTTTTTTGTTTTTTTTTAAAAAAAGGGGGTGATGTAACATACAGTAAGCATCTCTTTCCCTTTAAGGGAAGAGGACTCTGGACAGGAACAGGAAGTGTGGGATTAGCTTGCTGGGAGCTGGGGCATGGAAGGAGGAATATGGTGGTGTTAAGAAACAAAATAAAGAAAGTTGCTGTTAAAAGTCATCTCTGAGTGTCTGCAGTTTTTGACAATATTACACAGGGAACCCAGGCAGACCTATAATAACAGGTATGGACACACTAACCGAACCAATTTCAGGCTTAGTGGAAAATATTTTAAAACCCTTTGTTAAAAACACTAGGAGCTTCATACAAGACACCACTGACTTCCTTAACAAACTCAGTCAAATTACAAACTTGCCTGCCAATTCTATACTTGTAACCATGGATGTGGAATCTCTATACACCAACATCCCACACGTAGATGGAATTGAGGCCTGCTCTCTGTTCCTCTCAGAACATACTCATAACCAGAAATACAGTCCTCAAACCATTACTAAACTCATAGAATTCATCCTCACACACAACTACTTCAGTTTCAACAACAATATATATCTGCAAACCATGGGCACTGCCATGGGGACGAGAATGGCACCACAATATGCCAATCTATTTATGGCTGACCTGGAACAACGATTCTTGGAAACACAACTTCACAAACCCTACAAATATTATCGCTACATTGATGATATTTTCATTGTCTGGACGGACGGAAAAGAAAACCTCAGAGAGTTCCATAACGCATTTAATAGATTTCACCCATCTATCAAACTCAAAATGGACTTCTCCACAGAAAGTGTAAACTTCTTGGATACAACTGTCACAATAAACAAGGACACACTACATACATCCCTATACAGAAAACCCACAGACCGATCCAACTACCTGCACAAATCCAGCTTCCATCCATCCCACACAAAGCAAGGCATCATCCATAGCCAAGCCACCAGGTACCACCGCATCTGCTCCAACACTGATGACAGAGACATGCATCTAAAAACACTGTCTGAGACACTCAAACAAAAGGGATACAAACCTAGGATCATCAATAAGAAAATTAACTCTGCTCTACAAACACCACGTGAACACCTGTTGCAATACACAGACAAACAAACATCCTCACGCATACCTCTAGTAGCCACATACAATCCTGCCCTAGAAGAAATCCGAAAAATCATCAAGGATCTGCAGCCAATGCTAGCGGAGGATGTGGTGTTAAAAGAAATTTTCCCTGAACCCCCCATCTTGGCCTTCAGACAACCAGCTAATCTCAAACAAAAGCTGGTGAGTAGCAAACTACATACTGAAACTACACACACAGATAATGGAAGCAAACCATGCAACAAAGCCAGATGCAAACTTTGCCAACACATCTGTACCAGCAACACAGCCACCCACAACAACAAGACATACAAGATTACAGGATCATACTCATGCACTTCACAAAATGTTGTATACATGATTCAATGCACCAAATGTACTATAGGGTGTTACATCGGTGAAACCTGCCAGCAACTCAATAAAAGGATGAATCTGCACAGATACTCCATCAATCATCATGATGAAGAAAACCTTTGCACTCCAGTTGGGCACCACTTCACCCAAACCGGTCACTCCATACATGACCTTAAAATCAAAACACTGAGAGGTCATTTCAAAAACACCCAAGAAAGAAAGACATTTGAAGCCAAAATGATACATTTTTATGATTGTAAAAACAGAGGACTTAATGTGGATTTGAGCTTCTTAGCACACTATCAAAACTTCCTATAACCTGTGCTTTTTTTTTTTTTCTCTCTTCTTCTCTCTCTCCTACATGCTCACCCCTGCTCCCCCTCTAGCCTTATCTGTGCAGTATATGCCACTATTTACTATTTACGACCCTCTTAGTTTTTGTCTGCAAATTCTCTACCGTGTTGTTTTAACCCCTGTTTTAACCCTGTATCAGAACATGTACTGGTCAGTTTTAAACTGTGTTTTTCACTTGCTTGGTCAGAAATGCTTTTGACTTGATAAAGGGAGGACTCCCGAAAGCTCGTCTATTATTTTAAATACTGTTAGTTCAATAAAAAAGGTATTACAAGATTCTGCAACATTCTGGTTTTTTGCATTAAGATAGAATAGAAAACAGAAGGAAGAAGATAAAAGATGAAGATATGGAAGAAGATGCGGAAGTGGAAGTGGTCAGCAGAGAAGGTAGGGAAACATTTAGAGAGAGTGATTGAGAATGAGCGTGAATGTGGACCCATGAATTATGGACCTGGGGGCTTTTGGGGGCTTCATACGAAACACCAAATTTACCAAAATTCAGTTAGTATGCAATTTGTACAAATCTGAATCCACAAGTCTAGCATTTAGGCTGCATTTAAAAGAATATGGAATCTTTTCTGTGCTACTTTTATAGATATTCTATGCAAGATTAGATGCTGCTTATTGAGCATGTTGACTCCCTGATGTGTTTTGGGTTTCTAAATTACAGGGCCACTGTTGCCAGCACTTCTCTGGTAGACGTCCCATTTAACTTAGGCTAAATCACCAGGACTGTAAGTGTGCCGGATTAAAAAGGAATTTTATGATTTTTTTTACCCATTAATGACTGATACATTCCTAGGTTTCCTCGCCATTCTCTGTTTATTATTCCTGCCTGATTATCTTTATCATTATTTAGAATAATATCTCGACAAGTCAAACATATTAAAATACTCATGAAATGGAATTGGATGAAATAATCGAGACAATAAGTTATTTAAAGGTGAATGAATTATATGCTAGCACATCAACAATTATCATAATAACTTTCTTCTCCAGTAAGGGAAATGTTGGCCCCACCTAGAATTCCATTCATATTTTGTCACAGGGAGACCAGCCAATAGTTAATGTGACTGATTGCTGATTATATTGATCTCAGTGTACAATTCCTCTGCAGGTACAAGGAGCCTTAGATTAGCAGGTATTAAAAGTCAGGCTCCAGCCTATACATAAGCAGTTACCTGGCAGTGCTAGATGGGAACAGAAAATCTGTGGCAGGTTTAGAAAAAAGTGTTTTTTTTTTAACCTACACTAATCTGGTTCTGAGACATTTTCTCCATGGAGAAAAGGCTAGCGTATAACCAACTTCCTATTCTGAAACTAGGTGTATAGACAATTAAAGGAGAATTCCTAAAGTTGTATCAATTGTGAAACTGAACAGTTGAATAAACTATGTACCTTCAGGAGGTGGATGTCAGTAATAGGTGTTTTGGATTGCCACAGGGAACCAAGCCTTTCACTACAGAGTATAAAAAAGAGACAATAACTAGCTGTGCAAGAGCAATTCATTGATTAACTAGCCATTTTGAACTTATTTTTAAATTATTGTTCCTTTTTGATAATTTCTCTCCAAAACCTGGTAAAAAATGTCTACCCATATAGGTAGGACCAGACAGGACATCTGGCAACCTAGATGAATGCCTTGCGGGCCATTGACCCATAGGGCCACATACTTACCAATACTTGCCCAGTCCATTTACATCAATGTTATCATGTGCCTTTTCTCCCTGTTAGTGTATCAGTTTTGGTGACGAACTTCTTCAAGACCTGAGTAATCAGTCACCAGCCATTGTCAGGCATGTATATAGTTTGGGGCAGATTTTTAGAAAAGTGAGCTTTAGGTAGTACCATGGCACACCAGACTGGTAAATTCAAATAAAATATGGATAGTATTGGTTATTTGCCCTGTTATGTAAACTGGGCAAAACTGGACACTGGGGGTTCTGAACAGAAATGCACTTAAAAGATTGGGTCCATCCGTTACTGTAAGACTTATAGTTTCTTCAAAACATGACACATTTATGCATAAATGTATTTTTTTTCTATAGGTGCACATAACCTGGGCAAGAAATCCAAAGCGATATTGTACTGAATGTATGAAAAACACAAATAAGAATGTTACCACAAATCCCTGTCGACATTTGTGGTAAAATGACTACATGAGAAGTGCCAGAATGTTCTAGGTTGTCTGCTTTTCAGAAACATAGTTTTATGGAAATAATGTCATTGGGGCTATAAACTGTCACAAACTGGACATATGACCTGCAAAGCATTTATATTTACCTAAAACTGTAATTTTTTTATTCCATTCCAAACAGAATAATGGGTTATAATCCAACATGGTTTTAAAAGAAATCACTGTCTGAAAAAATGTATAATTTGTGTGTACAATAAATTTACAATGTGCAATGTAAAAAATAGAAAGATTGTGTTTATGGTGAAATGAACATGTAAAGCAACATAAAAATTTGTTCTAGCCCTGGGATGTAAAAAACCCTGGTCTTGAAATGGTTGATGTGCATGGAGTACAACAGATAGTTTAGAAAAGAGCAATGGGTAGAAAAAAATTCCTACAAGCCATTGAAGTTCCAACTTTTCTTTAACAAATGAAGGAAAAAAGTGTAAAATTATATAAATGTTGTTATCTAAGTTGTTTATAAACTGTTTTGTGCAATACATATCATGTTAACGTACCTACTATATTGACTCAAGATTTATGAAAAAAGATTTCATATAGGTTGTTTGTTTTCATGTGACCACTTAGCTTATACACCATCATGTACCACTGCATCCTAGATCTCTCTCTCTGGGCAGAAAGTCCAGGTCCACCCTTAAGTACCACACAGCATAAGGGAGAAGAGACTGATCTACATGGAGACACAGACCTCTAGTTCCCTCAGCTAGACCAGTGATGAGCATCTCCTCTTGAGAAAAGCTAGGCAGGTGAGAGGACTACTAGAAGACTGCTTAGTATGAAGATAGCGGGGAAAGCAGACTTCCATTGACTAGCACTGGTTGCATGAACCAGTAGGATGGAATTAATAATAATAATAATAATAATAATTTTATGGACACTAGTTATGCCTTCATGGAGAAATAAAAAATTATTTTCTTTACCTATTACTAGATCTTTTAGTTCACTTCTCAGCAGGAAAAGCCTGAACCACACCTTCAAGCAAAAGCCAAAAAGGATTAATTGTCCTGCTCCTATTACCAAGAAAGTACACTAGTGATTACATCATGAAAAGTAAACCCAAAAGAAAGCCAATAGAAATGAACTTAAACTACAGCAACCTGGCCCTAGTGCAAATACTAAATCCCACTAGTTGAAAAGGAAGGCATTTGTCAATGTTTCCAGCTCAGTTATTGATCCATATAACCACAGCTGGGAAAGCCCTGGTTTTCAACATAAACCTCATGGTTTCTGTTGTCATACTGTATCTGGAACCTTCAGTGTACAAGTGTACCTTATGTATTGATCGGCTGCTGTCTAGGAGGCTGGTGTGTTACTCACACTCCTTTGCAATAGTAAAGAGACAATGCAGAAGCAACATGCCAACAGACACACACTTTGTTGTGAATGCCATAAAATGTATACCTCGCTCCATTTAGTATGTTTTGATAATTCCATTCTATATAAATTACCGTATTTGCTCGATTATAAGACGACCCCCCCAAATCTGAATATTAACTTAGGAAAAAAAGAAAAAGCCTGATTTTAAGACGACCCTAAAGGAAAAAAGTTTTACCAGTAAATGTTAATTCATGTAAACGATATTTTTAAACAAAAGCTATGATTGAGAAAAATATTTTTTTTGTTTTTATTTCCCAACCTGTCCCCCAGTTACGCACATCTGCCCCCAGGCTTGCCACACCAATATGGCACTGTGGCCCATGATATGCCTTTTAACCCTCTATATGCCACTGTGCCCCATGGTATGCCTTTTGACCCCCTATGTGCCACTCTGCCTCCAGAAATGCCTTATACCCCTATATCCCATTCTGGCATTTAGGGGGTTAAAATGCATATTATGGGGCAGAGTTGCATATAGGGAGGTATAAGGCATTCCAGGAGGCAGAGTGGCATTAAGGGAGTTAAAAGGCATTGTATAGAGCACTCTGCCTCCAGAAATACCTTATACCCCTATATGCCACTCTGGCATTTAGGGGGTTAAAAGGCATATTATGGGGCAGAGTGGCATATAGGGAGGTATAAGGCATTTCAGGAGGCAGAGTGCTCTATTAAATGCCCCCTTAACGCCACTCTGCCTCCTGAAATGCCTTATACCTCCCTATATGCCACTCTGCCCCATAATATGCCTTTTAACCCCCTAAGTGCCAGAGTGGCATATAGGGGTATAAGGCATTCCAGAAATGCCCTATGCCCCCATTTAACACACACACACACACTTACTTACCGGTGCTTCCAATTTCCTGCTGTATTGCCGGGGCAGCGGGTTGACGTCTCCTTCCGCTGCAGCCGGAAGGAGGTGGAGTTGGCAGCAGGGGTTTGTCTGCGTCCGTCGCGCATACCTTCCCCGGCTGTCAGAGATCAGAGTTCCCCGCACCGGTGCTCTGATCTCTGACAGTCGGGAAAGGTATGCGCGACGGACGCAGACAACCCCCGCTGCTAGCCACACCTCCTTCCGGCTGCAGCGGACGTTGTCAACCCGCTGCCCCAGCAATACAGCAGGAAGCACCGGTAAGTGTGTGGGGGGGGAGGGTGTTAAATGGGGGGGAGACAGGAGGATCCAGGTCCCCTTCAGCGGTGCGGGGGATCTGGATCTTAGTCTCATAATCAGACCTCTGTTTGAGGTCTGATTAGAAGACGACACCGATTAGAAGACGAGGGGTATTTTTCAGAGCATTTGCTCTGAAAAAAACCTTGTCTTATAATCGAGCAAATACGGTACTTTTAATTGTTTTTCTTCCACACATTGATTCTTGTAATGATTGCTCTTCCTTACTGAAAACAAATCAGAGCTGTATGTTTGCCCCTGTGTGTTCCTCCAAAAATGGAGAGTTGAAGATGTTGGCTTGTCTAGATGGTGTCTTATATCACAGTCTGCTTTGTACCACAGTAAGGAAATGCACTGTGGCCAAAAGTCTCGCTTCACTTACACAGTATATTAATTTTATAAGGTTTCTCGTGAAAGCCTGCAAGCTCAGCTTTTATACTTTCAGGGTATATGGGTTTACAATGTCAAAGACATAGGTTTGATATAATGTAGCAATGTTAGCTCTTTCAGATACATATTTAGGTACTGAAATTGGTCCCTAGTAAAAAAGAGAAATCTAAAGGACACTAGGGCACACAAGCAATTTTTGCCTGGCGTACATGAGGAGTATGAGGTTAATAGCTTAATCAAAGCCTGGTTGTCCACTGTAACTTATTCTATTTGGGTTAAACATAACCAGCTGACCTCTCCAAAAATACCACTGTAAATAAGGCAACATCACACCTCCCATACCAAGATTTTGTTTTTGTGGAGGCAAAAAAACAAGCAAACCTGAAAAAAAGACTGTAACCTACAAACACATATTATTAACATAATTTAAAGCATCCGTTGGAAACAGGATGGCCACATGCTAACTAAGCTCCTGAGGGACTTGGTTTAAATCCATGAACATCAAATTCTTCAATGTGTTAAAGCAGTTTATCAATCCTCTGACAAGGCAAGGTTTTTTCAGTTGTCTTAAGGATTAGCGTTTAATGCTGTTCATGTCCCCATGACTAAAATTGCATATTTGATGGATTCTGCTGTAAAATAATACACATATTAAATATCTTTGCATAACTCTGGATACACAATAACACACAAATAGTAAAACATGGAAAGCGATAAAGGTCTAACAGCTGCAACAAGAGCACAAAAAATTAATGCATTCAGAGCTCTACCATATTTCAGGAATGGAGGTACAAAATAGAAATATTTTTGAATTCTATAACAAAGAAATCAGTGGCTGCTTTATGAGACAATTACAGATTCAGGCACCAAATTCTTTATGTTTTGCACCTTCTGTGAGATGCGGAATATATATTTTCTTTTGAGAATTTTAACCCCTGCTCCTCCAATCTGTCTGTTACTTTGAGCCGTAGAATCAGCTGATACTGTGCCCAAAGGCAATCGTGGTCCCTTGTGAGGTTTCCGCATGCCTAAATCAGTGAGCAGCTGGCCTGCTTTCCCAGAAGTTAATGCTTTCCCAGGGAGTGGGCACCTATAATTGTATATTTTAATGCTGTTGCACTATATGTATATGTTTTTTTCATGTGTATATCATTCTGCGCTACTACCAATCAAGCTGCTATACAATCTAAGTATAATTTTCTTTTTTTTTAAATTTTACCTTTGGTAGACACTGGGGTGTACATGTAATCACATGCGCGAAGCTATTGATTTTGACTTTTTCTGATTGTTTTACACACTTGTGGATAGTGTATGGAGGTCAGTGCAATTTATACATTTATTTTAATTCATTTTATTTTTTATGTGCTTTGAATCACGCTTTAACACTTACACCTTTATGGAATTTAACTCTATGTTACATTTGCCTGCCCTTCCATATGTACCATCGCATGCATGTACAACTACATACATATGGTACAAGGGTGTGAGGTGCTTCCTAAAACTATGTCGTTTCTGTTTTTATTATTTGGTTTGGCATTTAATAAGAGGGAAAAAGTGTCTGTGCTCACATGCCCCTAGCAGTATTCTGGGAGCTCCAGGCAGAGATTAATCTTCTATTTATTCTGTGTATGTCAAAGAAAATCATGCAAATTAGCACACATAACAATTTACAACAGGTACTTCAAAGCCATTAGTCAGCTAGGATTGAACCATTCAGCCAATCAAGGTTAAAAAATGTGTTTCTCCAATCAGAAGCCTGAGAAGCTGATTGTTCTTATATGACAGCTGGTATCATGAAAGAGTGTCAGTGTAGTCTAGCGTTTCAAAGTCTCTGACACTAGTATACCAATCAGGCACATCTCTATAGTTGAAGAGTCCTACTGATCTACACTTAAGCATATTGCCCCTCCCCCAAATAAAATTATACAAACTCTGAGAGCAAAGTTACCATGGCTTTTACCCTTTCACGTGTTCAAACTGATAACAGTAAGAAGCAAAATGTGTAACCGCCTGCATTTTAGAAGAAAATAATTTTTGCAACTTCTTAAAAAATACCAAGGCTGACCTTTATTTTTTTGGAGAGCTGTCACATTTTAAAGCTAAAATATAGATTCTTCTACAGTTAGGAGGCCAGGACATTAAACTTTCTCTTTGATTATTTTGGTCCAGCACAATAAAAAAACAGACAAAATTAATGTGGTGCATAAAATTTGTATGTTATATATATATATATATATATATATATATATATATATATATGAACCTGAATGAGAAAAAAATTCAAATACTAGAAGAGAATAAAAATTTTAAATTCATTTAGATTATATTTATGCAAATGTACCCAAACCATTATTGAATTGGGTTGTTTTGTGAATAAATTCCAAAATGATAAACACATTAATGGTATGCCTCATGTTGATAATTGCATTTGTAATTTTACTTTTGAAACTGCGAACACAGCAAACTTAACCCCTTAAGGACAATGGGCGGTCCCTAAACCCATCGAAAACAATGCATTTTGGGTCCGTACATGTACGCTTTGTCATTAAGGGGATACATTTGTAATAAACATTTGACACTAGATACACATACAGTTAGGTCTAAAAAAATTAGGACACTGACACTATTTTAATAATTTGGAAGTTGGAATGAAACAACCCAGATGCAATAGAAGTGCAAACTTTCAGTTTTAATTCAAGAGGTTGAAAAATATCAACTGAAACGATTAGGAATTGCATTTTCACGCTCTGTCCCCCTTATTTTTGGGGCTCAAATGTAATTGGACAAATCAAAGCAATCGTAAATAAAATGTTCATTTTTGATAATTTGTCAAAAATCCTTTGCAGGCAAAGTCTGGAACGCATGGACATCACCAAACGCTTTGCCAGGCAGCTGTCTTGAGTTGTTTGTCTGTGGGTCTTTCTGCCTTAAGTTTTGTCTTCAGCAAGTGAAATGCATGCTCGAGGGTTGAGATCAGGTGATTGACTTGGCCATTATATAACATTTTACTTATTTGCAATAAAAAATGTTTTTGGGTCATTGTCCATCTTTAAAGTGAAGGGCTGTCCAATCAACTTTGCTGAATTAGGCTGAATCTAAGCTGACAATTTATCCCTATACACTTCAGAATTCATCTGGCTGCTTCTGTCTCATGTCACATCTTCAATAAACACTAGAGACTCTGTTCCATTGGAAGCCATGCATGCCACTGCCTCCGAGATTTACAGATGATGTGTTATGCTTCAGATAATGAGCCGTTCCAAGCCTTCTCCATACTTTTTTCTTCTCGTCATTCTGGTACAGGTTGATTTTAGTTTTATCTGCCAAAAGAATGCTGTTCCAGAACCGGGCTGGCTTTTATTAGATGTTTTTTGGCAAAGTCTAATCTGGTCTTTCTATTCTTGAGGCTTCCTGAAGTGAACGCTCTGTATTTGCTGTTGTGAAGTCTTCTCCTTATGGTAGACTTGGATAACGGTAAGCCTACCTCCTAGAGAGTGTTCTGGATCTGTGAAGGGGTTTTCTGTGAAGGGAGCCATGGATAGGCTCCTACAATCATCCACCACTGTTGTCTTCCATGGACATGCAGGCCTTTTGTGTTGCAGAGATCCCCAATGTGTTCTTTTTTTCCAGAATGTACCAAACTGTTGATTTGGCCACTCCTAATGTTTCTGCTATCTCTATGATGGATTTTTTTCTTTTTTGGGGCCTAAGGATGGTCTGTTTCACTTGCACTGAGAGCTCATTTGATCCCATGTTGTTGGTTCACAGCAACAGCTTCCAAATGCGAATGCCACACCTCAAATCAGCTCCAGACTATTTGCCTGCTTACTTGATGAAGAAATAACAAAGGAATAGCCCATACCTGACCACGAAGTAGCTTTTGAGTAAATTGTCCAATTATTGGTCCCTTAAAAATGAAGGGGCTACATGTTAAGAGAGTTGTAAGAGCTATAATTTCCAAACCTTTTCTCCAATTTGGATGGAGAAACTAAAGCGCAGAAACTAAAGCGGAGAAACTGCACTTTAACCACGTATTCAAATTTAACTGTAACTTGAATTCATTTTGGTAAACAGCCGAAATAACAAAACTTGTCTAAATATTTCCGGACCTAAATGTATATTCTTTATTCTTTACAATTTTTTTACATAATGTTGTTTTTTTTTCCAGTTTATTTGCTAACTACTTTTTTGCTTTCAAAGTTTTCTATGCCCTCTGTGAAGGCTGACAATTTTGGTATACTAAATAAGGCCAACAACAACTCACTGTAATTCTGAAAAAAATTGCAGGCAGCTGTTTCTGCAAAATATTAACTATATTTTTATTTCAATTTAGGAGACAGGCTGTCTGTATAAATAGTACAGAGTTTAGCATAGATCTATGTGGTTGGAAACTGAAAGCCATTCTACCCATGGAACTTTTAAATCCTACAATCTGTGATTATCAAACTATAAATGTGTCTTCTGTGTTTCCTGTGTTAATTCTCTTTGTATGTACAATGTGTGTTTGGGCACAGTGCGTGTTGTTTTTTTTTTTTGTTTTTTTTACTTTCTGAGTATCCACCATATGTATTTGATTGCCTCCTATCAGTAAGTATAATGCATGAGAGTGGATTGTTAGAACAGTTATTAAAGGGACAGAGCTCCTAGTAATGGACAACTACACATTGGTAAATCCCCAAAAACCTCAAGAGGCTGGCACTAGCCTTTTCTGCCCAGGAGAGGCAGTAACAGTACCCAACATACATTCACCGTATACTGACACTAAGCTCTTATGCACCATGATGCCCTTTACCTTAACCATGCAGAAACTCACAGCACATTACAGAGAATTATATGATAAGAAAATACAAACTCTGATACAAGATTGATGCTGTTTGCTTTTCATGTGTTTTCTTTTAAATCAAAAGCAGCAATAGAGATTAGTGATAACTTAAATTTGATAAACCTATAAAAAAGTTTTTACCATAGTTCTGCACCAGGGTCCTGCTAAGTCTACAAAGACAAAAAGTGGAGGGGTTAAGTCACCAAGAGGGAGGGTCTAGATCAGTGGGGAAAGTAAGGCAGAAAACCACAAGTGGTTAAAGATATGTATTGCTTTTCTTCTTACGACCCCTTCTGATACTCAAGCAATTAGTTGCTGCACACAGAATCTCCAGTGAAAAACCCCTGGGGGGTGCTATTGACACAGAGAATGCCATTAAGTAATAACTGTGTGCGTTTTTGGCTCTCTCAGAAGTGCATGTCAACATCTGGTTCCACTGTCTATGTTGGCTAGTATATAGGTTAGTGCGCATAAACAATAAGTAACACACAGCACTTGCACAGTTTCACAGAGGCAAAACATTGCTTGCCTTCTGTACTATGGCAACAGCCTATCAGGGCTTATGTTTGTGTGACATGAAAGTTAAAGGGAAAGTCTGCTGCCCCAAACAGTTATAAATAATTATTATATTATTATTTATAACTGCCCCAAACAGTTAAAAATAATAATAATAATAATAGTTTTAAAAAACTTACCTTGTGGAAAGGTGGCACAGAAATACACCTTCTGCAGGTCCCAAATATGAATGAAGTTCATTCGTACATGATCTAAAGAATTATTTCTCAGAGGTATTTTTGGCATTTAGGAATTATATTTGTAATGCTGCTATTAGTTACAAACGTTAATTGTATTTTTATATATAGAGATCCTATGATTTCTTAGTGTGTGAAATATATACTTAATTATGCCTAAATTGTATACAAAGGGTGTGTTGCATGCGTGCAAGTTTATTACGGGCGATGTTCTAATTGTAGTTCCAGGATCGCTTCTTCTCGCTGCCTGAGACAACGATTCATTCCACGAGGGTTCTGAAGCCTCAGATAATTGACTTCTCTCATTCTATGAGCTGTTTCAAAGTGTTTTTTAATCTACTGGGCAGCTATTCACCTCTGATCTCCATCTGTGTGCAAGAAGCATCTGTGCCTACGGCAACATCAACTGCAGTGTAGGAATGTCCCCTGACGTAGCAGAGATTCTGCCAGGCATTTAGACTGAAACTGGCACTGATTTCCCTGGCACCCCTTACATGCCATGACATTATGCCAGTGCCTCAGAGCCTTGCCCATTAAAGATGACAGCACTTTTTATACTGAAATACAATAGCAGATTCGTTGGAATATAGCTGTTAAATACTAGTGGGTGTCTTTAGCACATTGTAAAACCCAGGAGCAAACTTTTTTTTTTTTTTTTTAAATGTACTTTGTAAAGTTAAACACAGTCTATTTTATTTTGTGCAGTAATGAATTGTACAATACAGACACTTTTGTTTATGTTTATTTCCTGGTATTTATTATTAGTATTTATTGTTTTATACACTGATCAGCCATAACATTATGACCACATGCCTTATATTGTGTAGGTCCCCCTTTTGCTGCCAAAAGAGCACCAAGATGTTAGCAGCAGCTCCTGTAAGTTGTGAGGTGGGGCCTCTATGGATGCATCCTGGTACCACGTGTTCTCCAGGTAAGCAACCCCCCCCCCCGGACATGATGTAAAAGAAAGCATGATTCATAACACCAGGCCACATTCTTCTATTGCTCCGTGATCCAGTTCTTATGCTCATGTGCCCTTTGTAGGCGCTTTTGGCAGTGGACAGGGGTCACCATATGCAACAAACTGTGATGCACTGTGTGTTCTGACACCTTTCTATCAGAACCAGCATTAACTTTTGCAGCAGTTTGAGCTACAGTAGCTCATCTGTTGGATTTGACCACACGGGCCAGCCTTTGATCCCTACGTGCATCACTTGGACCACTTTTGATAGGTACAGACCTGGAAACCCCACAAGATCTGCAGTTTTGGTGATGCTCTGACTCAGTCGTCTAGCCATCACAATTTGGCCCTTGTCAAAGTTAATAATAATAATAATAATAAGCTAGTAATAACAATAGTGAACGCTGAGGACGAAATGCTCCCTTGCTGCCTAATATATCCCACCCGCTGACAGGTGCCATGATAATAAGATTATCAGTGTTATTCACTTCACCTGTCAGTGATCATAATGTTATGGCTGATTGGTGTATAGCACCATCATATTCCATTGCACTGTACAATGGTATATAACAGGTAGTATATAACATACAAATCTGAGGTACAGAAACAACAAGTGAGGAGGTATTTAGCTATATTTATTTATTGCAGATGTGCAGCTTACATGTACAAGTCATACTATTGTCCCCTAGGCCTTAAATGCCGAGAGGTACAGGTTTTGTATCACTTATCCGAATTTGTGTTCAGATAAGGGCCGTTCAGATAAAGGATACTCATGCTTGAGGGGTGGGCAGAAAAGCTCCTGTTGCTGGTGTCAGACCTCTTCTTTAGTCCGTGGATACTTTCCCCACCTCCTCTTTAGCTTCTTTACCGGGACAGCCAAGGAGCGTTTTGGAGTGGAGAACCGGCACAATATATCCCTGCTCACCATAAACTGACACCAGCACAAAACATTCGTGGGTTTAAGATGTTCATTGTCATTAGATAACAACACTTCCATGGCATCTCAGATATACATTGAAACATTCTTCATCTTCAGTGTAGTGTCCACACTCATATCATAAGGCAAACACAATGGTAAGGCAGCAAGTGTGCTAATTGGTTAAAGCAGGGAGCTTTATCATGTTAATAAAATGCAATAATCTTGTTAGTGGGATACAGTGAGCTAACTGTATGCCCTGATTTAATAGTAAGACTGCTTGGTGGATGCAGAACTGTGTAATACAGCAAGCTGTCTAGGTGAAGCTTACTAGTTTAACAAAATTGTTTAATACATTGAGCTTCCTAGTTCACTGCAGTGATTTCATGTATAGAGGTTAGAGTATAGAGCAAGTTGACTGTTGAGAGTACACACTGTAATCCCAGTCTGATTTGTATACAGCTATTAGATATAAGTGTTAGCCATGTAACACCTGTCAGGCATTATTTACAATGGGATTAATGTAACAAATTCATGACCTACCTTCATGCACAGAAAAATCTATGAACGATAATTATATGTATATATAAAGGACCCTCCACCATCCGAGTCATGGTTTATCAACAGCTGGAGAGCCACAGGTTGGTATCGTCAGGGGTATCCTTTGCTTACAAGGGGATCCATGGGGTATACAAAAACTGCTCTCTGAATGAACATTACAAAGTAAATCAAAAGGAAATAAAGATCAAAAGCCCCTAAGGTGCCTGTTTACCTCCCCAACTCATATAACAAACTCTTTGTTGAGCATTAATCCAAAGGTTTTAATAAATGAAAAGTGGTGTTGTGTGGAAAGGATAGGTAAAATCCCCACTTTTAATAGTGTCACAACTACAGTTATATTGTCATAACATGTATCAATATGTTTTAAAAACTTTTTTTCCTGGAAAAAAATTCCATAATTAAAAAAAAAAAGAAGCAAAATAGTCTTCATCCTCAAGAGGTTAAGATTATCTTATTCTTAGGATGTAATTTCATCAGAGTTTACTTTAATTGGCGAGTTCAAAGAACACATAGATTTTCAAAATAGTTTCTGGAACAGACTGCTTCTTTGTTTTGATTTTAGCTTTAATTTTGAAGAATGGCAAAGGGTTAAAGTTAAATGACCGTTAACCAAATAAGAACAGAATTGATTTTTATTCATTTATTTACTCTATAAGAAATCCGAGGTTAAACACATATTTGTTAGATATATTATGACAGGAAATACATATCGGAATGCACATCCTGTTTGAAAGACAAGAGGCAGACACTGCAAGAAACAACATTATCTTCTCTATACATATACAGACATGCCTTCTATATTGGGCAGGGCAAGGAACCTTCTGGGAAGCAAAGAACTCTGACAAGATCAGGTAATTTATCTCAGGGTGAGTGAGAAACCCAACATGAACTTAAGAAGAAGCAGCTTCTTAATTTGCCCCAGGGAAAAATCACGGGTGGTATGTGCAGAACTTGAGGCTGAATGAGTAAGAAGCTCAGTCAGGAAATCACAAAACTCTGCCAGGAAATATTTTAATAACAAAAATAAGGAATGCGAATTCACATCTACGATCATTAATCCAAACTCATTCATTTATCTCAGTCCTAAGTAGGTGGCCAGGTGGCATTCCGCAGCACCCACACAACATTTAACTACATACACATGCATAGCCTAGGGTGATGGGGAGGGAGTGCATCACTTGGGCAGCATTAGTAGGGACAATTGCATTATTGAGTGATAGGTCTTCATTGAGCACCAAAGCTCAATAGGTAGGTTGCCCTTAAAACCAGCTGTGGTGCAGATGTGTGTGCAGACCCTCTAGTAAAATTTCCATGTGAAATAATGGGAAGCGCCAAGATATGATGTCATGTCCCGGAGCTTTGCACATAAGGATGAGCAGGAGGTCCTCATTTGCTAGGTATGTCTAGGGGCCCTGTTCTGGGTCAGACCTAAGGCACCAACCCCATATAAATATGTCACTGGTAGAAGGAGCAGGGGGTGCTGGGAAATTAAAGATATACGTATCAGTTTGTGGATTGATGTGTATGATGGTCAGCACAAGTTTTCCATGCATGCATGTTTGTGTATACAAATGCAAGGGTATGCCACTGTGTGTGTGGGCTTCCACTTGAGTTTGCATAGGGTTCCTTGGGTCCTAAGGCCAGCTCTGTCTATATTACACATGGCAAAAAGGAGTTAGTGCAAGCAGATAAAATAAAGTCCAACACCCTGCAAGAAGGACAATATCTGTGAAGAATGCTGCTGTGGCTTTATGTGACCACTGATATGAAGTCTAGATCAGCAAAAAATTGCCTGACTCAATCTAGTTGCTGGCAGTGAAATGGTGAAATTATCTTACACTGTATGGTCAATGTATTGGGACACAACCCTTGATTATTGAATTCAGCTGTTTGATTGCCACAGGTGTATAACATCAAACACCTGGTCACGCAGTCTGCATTTACAAACATCTGTGACAAAAATAGGTCATTCAGTGAATTCAAGCGTGGTACTGTGAAATTTCAACCCACTACATATTCCACAGTCAGCTGTAAATTATATTATTGGAAAGTAGAAGTATTTAGGAACAGCAGCAACTCAGCTACGAAGCAGAAGACCACCTTAAGTCACAGAGCGGGTGGATGGTGCGTGGTGCATAAAAGTTGCCAACGCTCTGCTGATTCCATAGCTGAAGAGCTCCAACCTCACACTGGCATTACTATCCGCTGTCAGGAACCAATTTTTCGCTACCTGAACCATGACTTTTTTATACCTCTGGCGTTTACATCTGCGACCACTAGTGGCCACCCTCCGCCCTCTGGAGTACTCAGAACTCAGGTGTGCCTTGTTACCTGGGTTGAGCCCTAGTCTACATCCAGCTGGGCCTTGTTACCTGGATTATCCTGCCTTTATGAACCTGCCCTGCCCTTCAGTCAGGGCCTTTGTATTTGAAGTCTATGGACCTTCCTGCTGTGGCTCTGCACCTGTACTGTTCCTGGTTCCCTGCTTTGTGTCCTTCCAAGTGGACTCCCTGCTTTGTGTCCTTCCAAGTGGACTCCCTGCTTTGTGTCCTTCCAAGTGGACTCCCTGCTTTGTGTCCTTCCAAGTGGACTCCCTGCTTTGTGTCCTTCCAAGTGGACTCCCTGCTTTGTGTCCTTCCAAGTGGACTCCCTGCTTTGTGTCCTTCCAAGTGGACTCCCTGCTTTGTGTCCTTCCAAGTGGACTCCCTGCTTTGTGTCTTTCCAAGTGGACTCCCTGCTTTGTGTCCTTCCAAGCGGGCTGTGTGCCTTTTGTACCCTTCCAAGCGGGCTGTGTGCCTTTTGTACCCTTCCAAGCGGGCTGTGTGCCTTTTGTACCCTTCCAAGCGGGCTGTGTGCCTTTAGTACCCTTCCAAGCGGGCTCTCTGTCTGTCGTGCCCTTCCAAGCGGGCTCTCTGTCTGTCGTGCCCTTCCAAGCGGGCTCTCTGTCTGTCGCGCCCTTCCAAGCGGGCTCCCTGCCAAAAGACTTATTACCTGTATTTTATTTTGCCATACGTCCGGTTACTTGCTTAGACTATATTACCCATATTTGCTGGTCCTGTTATATACATGAAATACACTGCATTACCTGGATTTATGTTTGTGGTGTCTTTGTTTGCATAATCATGCACCGTGGGTTACATACTGAACCCCAAATATCCCCTGCGCATGGGCTCCTACCTGACCTGATCACCCGAGTCCTGACATCCGCACAAAAACTGTGTGGCATGTTTAGTGTGGAAGAACTTGACTAACCCTCACAGGGCCTTACCTCAACCACATTGAACACCTTTGAGATGAACTGGAACGGAGATTGAGAGCCAGGCCAACATCAGTCCCAAAGTCGTGGGAAAAGATGTCCCAGAAGAGTGGAAGCTGTATAGCTGCAAGGGTCGGGGGGCAACTTCATATTAACATCTAGGTATCTACAATGCAATGTCATAAAAGTCCTTGTTGCAGTAATGATCAGGAGTCCCAATACTTTGTCCATATAGTATATATTGTAGATATTCTGTCAGACCATTCCCATATGTAGAGTCAACCAAATTTGGGTGTGACATAGTCTCAGTTATGAATTTTACAAGAATGTTTGCATTACAACATGCTAAAAAAACAGGTCTTTCCCACTCAACTTCATAAATCCTACCTCCCAGTATGATATCATGGGAACCTGTTGTAACCTCTCTTAACCTTTTCCACGCCTATGTAATTAATAATCTCTTTATTGTATTTAGTGTTATTGGAAATCATATCATTTACATAATATACTTTATTTCACGGAGGAAATAGCAATTGTTCCGAAAAGGCATGTTTTATTACTATAATTAACATAATGTTAAAAGAGTACAATTTCAGATCATTCTTTTTAAATTTGCTTTACATTTCTACTTATCTTGAAGCATTATAAGCAGATAAGTGTACTCTCCCCCTTAAATTAAAAATATCAACATGAACCAGAACAATTAATTGTGACTGGATATGGAAGCAGCACTTGGTTAAATCCCAGGTAAAATCATGACACATCCATGTAAGTACAATACATTTTTCATTAGATATGGAATTCTAATGTGCGGTCCTTTTGCTCTGATTCTGTGTGTTTCTGGTACCTGACCTAATGTTTTAAAGAATAAGGACCACTTCCAGTTCATAGATTACTAAATTATCTGCACTGGTGTTGGAAGAGGAGAAACAATTTCTACCTGACTCCTAATCATGTGATATCTAAGACGGTAGCCTGTAGGAATACAACAAAGCTCAAATCCTAAAGAGGGTTAATGATTGAACAACTGTGACAGTTGCCACAGGGTATCCTGGTGTAAATGCAACACCTGGTACACAGCAGACCTGACTGATTGTTCATAAAAGAGTGCGTGTTTTAACAAGCACTCTGTCCAGGATTTGTGTGTACTAATACTGTATATAGCAGAGTATTTCAGTCTTTTCTGTGTTTTGTTCACGGGGGTTAAATAACAATGCCACAAGGCTTTTGCTATATGTACATTAAATAATTTGGCTAATTGCAGTATAATCAGTAAGAGATTAGTAAAGAAAAAACATAAGAAATAAATAATCATAATTACTATAGAAACTCTAGGTAGAGAGAACTTGTTTAAGAATACTTGTGTGCCCATGTTTTATAAAAGAGGCTAGTCACCCAATGTACTTCATTAAATATTTCACAGGTTTGAAATTACATGGGAAAGGGGGGAAATATGTCACCTGTGCACCCTAAAATGTTAAAATGACGTGACTTCAAGTTTTGTTACCACTATAATATTAGAGGTTCAAAACAATTATGTTATCCGCCCCACAAGCTTCCTGAAAGCAGTACTTCCTTGTGTGTTATTACAATAATGATGCAAGTGATGTAATAATCCCTCATTGTGCATAACTGGCGTAAATTATTACAGAAGTCAACTTCCAGGCTCCAGCTATCCAAAACCCTTCCAGTTTTGGTAGGTCGATGATGTTGGTGGATGGGGTTGACATCATCAGTGGGCTGGACCAATGTCATCCGTGGGGGGGCTAATCAGTGACACTTTACATTTGTATGGGATGGGGAAATGGCCATGGGTGGGGTGTGTCTAAATGCTGCTTCTGCAACCCAGAGATTTCAGGCAGTGGTGCTTCTCCTGGAGTCTCTGGGAGAACCTCGGAGAGTTTCCAGGTATGGTCACTAGCTGCAAATGGCATCACTACAGCTTAGAAGCACCCCCATAGTTCCAAGAAGTCTTTGTGCTCCCTCTGCATTCTGTTGCCTATGTTATACATCTGGAAGTGACCTCCTACTCAATATTTTCAAGTAATTGAAAGTCTATTGACAGCCTGGCTTTCTGATGACCAATCGTGTGTAACTGAGTGCAGGTATACAGTTATACAAAAAATGCTATCAGAAGCTCACTTGAGGACAGAAGAGACTCAGCATGGTCTTTCTTGAGCTGTGCTTGTAAATCAGTGTGATCAACACAGACCGATCAGGAGGAGGGCAAAAAAAAAAAAAAGGGACAATTAAACACAAATGAAATATATTGGTAGCCCCCATTTTATCACTGGCATCAAAATTGTATAAGAGGTCCCCAAAAGAATCTCAACCATAGTACAGTGAGAACAAGGCAGAAATGAAAAAGAGGAAAATTATATATATATTTTTTTTATTATTATTATTATTTTTTTTTTAAAGTTCCCATTATCCCTTACAAATAAAAACATTCTAAAAACCACTTCTCCCTTGTAAAAAAAAATATATATGGCAATATGTAAAGGATGGATGTGGCTCTCTTGAACATAAAAAATATACATGTGGGGTATGACTGTAATCAAGGATGTTGCTAAACATCCATTTAGCTGAGGCACCTACACTATAGAAGACATTTTTTAGTATAGTTGTATCTATTATAACTAATAATTACTATGTCTTATATATTCCTATGATTTTATATGAAGGCCCTACTTCTCCTGAATCATGGTGTTACAAACATATGGTAAAAATTACAAAAAGCCCCTGTCAGGCAGCCTATAGGGGCTGAATAATTCTTATCTGCCTTCAAATTCTTTGTACTTATGTTTACACCCAATTAAGTATTCAAAGGAAAGTACAATTTAAACAATACAAAGAACATATACATTTACTTTTAGGAATATGTTTAGATGTTAACATGTATGCTAATTAGCTATTTTTTTGCCAAGGTTACCTGGTAGTATTTTACTTGGTTATGACACATTTGAAAAGTAGATACATCACAAGATTTAAAAACAAGTCTTATTAAGGTACTTCCCGGCATAGACTAAATTGTTATTGGTTAACAATTGGTTATTCACTGTCTGTAAGTATGTGTCAGACGGTATGTCCAAGCTTAAAAATTAAAATTATATTGGTTAAGACATGTTTGTCCTGGTTTAATTAAAAACTTTTGGAAGCTTGCTTAAAGTCATAATACACACCAAGTTGTGCTTTGAAGTACTTTTTTGATCTTTTTGTGCAGACAATGGTCAAGAGAATAAATTAATGTTCCCAATATTAAGAGCATTTTCTTTTGCAGAGAATGGTGTTGTTCAAATCCATTTAAACAAATCAATACAGCATCTCTTTGAAGAGGGTTACAGTCAGATACTTGGGGTAGAACCATATGTTCAGTATGGTTTGTCATGCAATATCCATTAATATGTGAATCATTATTTCCCACTCTTATTTTGTTTATAATGAGGCCAAAGATATCCAGTCCTGGGAAATGGTGAATATGGGCCAAATTATCTGTGAGTGGTCATTGACTTGTTTCCAAACTAGTTGAATCATTGGATAGGACCAGAAGGAGTGATAAAAATATTTAACAGACACTTGACTTTGCATTGGTCATGTCTCAGGAATTGTCTGTAAGGTCAAACAAATGGCTTATGGTTTTGAAGAACATGTTCTGATGACTACATCAATATTAGATTCCCATTGTATCCTACTGAGGCATTGCCATATTGTTGGTTACATATAGTCATCATTTGATTATACTTAATTTGGTGTAAATTATTACCAATGAGTTTTAGACACTAGTATATTTCAGCACCACTTGTTCATACCACAGCTCGTTATGTTCCCTTTCAAATGGTGCTAGTAGCATTTCCTCTTACATGCTTTGGCTTCCAAATTCCTGGCATAACACCAGTATGATTATTATCGCATATTGCAAAGTACAAGACTAATAGCAATCACCATAATAATGCTAATTAAAAAAGGTGTAATAGAACAAAATCAAGGAATGATCACAATAGATATTTCATTTTGGTAGACATAGCTAAAGCCAAGTCATATGCTGATGACACAAGTGAAAAAATATGTTATAAAACTGAGGTAACAATTATTTTGTAAGGGGAAACTTAATGTGATTGTGGACAGCATCCATGTCATATTACCTGTCCATTACATATTAGCTGTCCATTACATCCTTGCTCTACAGCATACTTAGGTAGTTCTTAGGTAGTTATTGTGTAATATAAATAAAGGGTTAAGAGGGCCTTTATACATGTATATCATCGTGAACATTATAATAGTGTACTGTAATGAGCCAATTGAACATTTAACTAAAGTTCAATCAGAGAAGTTACCTAAAGACTTGTGATGGAATTGAAGCTTGATGAACATTCATGAGCTCGGGCAGTTTGCTAGAAACCTTAATACCACCTTCAACTCCTGAAGAAGCTGTGGAACGCAGGGATCCATTCCTGATGACTTTCACAGCTGGACATTTTTCCCCTTGCAAAGAGTTCCAAGGTTTAATAGTTTCCAGGACCCAAATGTGATCAGTTTACAAAGTAACCACAAGTATGTGGACAATGGGCCTGGCAATGAGATGAATATGACGGTCATTTCAAGCCAATTAAAAGAAGCAGCTTCTAACTAAGCGAATAGTGGTTGTTATCTTAGAAGCTTGATCATATGTATAGCATTTCATAAACTGCACCAGAGGCAACATACAAGGTTTTAAAAAAAGCTATGATAATACTAAGTGTTCAAAAGGGTTTTGCCTTGAACACGTCAGTCTTAGAAGACATATTACCTTTTCTGTAGCACTTTTTAAAGCAAATGTGTATAAAGTTCTTCAAAACTAGAAAATTATATTTGCTATGTAAAAATAATGGGCATGATATGTAGACCACAAGCACCTCATCATGAGGTTCTATTGTGCTTTTCCTGACCCCATTTCCAAGTTCTGCAGTAAAAATATCTTAATCAGGAGTCCTGAAGTGCAGGCAGAAGGAGATGTGGGAAACAAATCCATTTATCTTAATGAGTTCCCATCTAACTATGAGTAACTTTCACCGGAGAACTGGTATTTTGCTTTCACCTCAGTTTTACCCACTCGAATCTCTTCTTAAAAGTCTCTCATTGTATCTAAGTAGTGAGCCTGTTAACAAATAAGCTTGAAGATACTGATTACTCCAGTTAATCTATTTAAGGACTTGGAGTGTATTCTCAGAGGGGGTTAAAGCACAATTCATTGGCCTAGTTTAACAGGGCAGCATATATAACAGCTGTAAAAACCACTATTGATTCGTGCCGCTGTAACTGAAAGTGCTTTGACAGACCCAAAGTGAGAGTAAAAAGCAGAACTCTTTGGTGTTTTAATCTATCCTATATGTAATTAAAAAAGAAGGTGACTCTGAGCCATTGCTGCCTCTGTGGCATGACATCATTCTATGGGAACCTTTTGCTTCATTTTTCTGCTGTGATGTCATCCAGACGTTAACAGTTTAATAATAAAAAATGCTGCATGAAAATCAAACTATGAAACATGTATATAAGAGTTGGCACAGATGCTGCCAAGAAGGTAACTACAAAAAATTGCGTGTGCCAAGAAAAAGGGAAGAAACACTCATTTTCTGCAATAAATCTCAAATATTTGGGAATGAAAGAAAGAGAGACTTACTGACTCTAAGAGGTAGATAAGAGTGAAAGAACTGGAAGCTGATTAGTTAGCATACAGGCCTAATATTATGTATACAGGTTAGATATGTGCATAAGTGTCTATAATATGTGCTTATGCGCTTCAATAGCTGATTTTTTCCATATTAGTCCAAGATTTTTCTAAGGAATCAGGCCGTGCGTATAGTCACCGAAACTCTGTGCCAGAACACAACTTGGCACCATGGTCCATATCTCAGCTCATTACAGCTGCACACCATTAAACCCATGCTTCCTTTTCTATTAGTATGCTTTGGACTGTACCCCACTCCCTCCCACCCATACAGGAGCTTCATGATTATCCTTTGTGTTTCTGAATAGAATCTGCTTTTTTAGAGGTTTCAGATGGAACAAATCAAGAAGGAGAGTTCCCGGCATTTGTTTAATCAGCTGAGCCCATATCTCTAAAGAAGTACAGCCACCCACCTGCATTCCTCCTGGGTACCAGTCTTGCTGCCAGAACCTCCCTGGTGCTGCAGATGGAAGTATACTGGGATCAGGCCCTGCTGGGTTATGAGCTCACTGAGGATACACATCTGCTGACAATCATTCAACCTAATAGACTTTAAAGGATATACCAGTTTTGTGGTTTAAAGTAGATATTGTGGGTAAGTTACGTTTTCTGTGCCTTTACAAAATGTATAAATGTTAAAGACACTATCTAAAAAATCAACATTCCCTGTTACTGTGACAGAGCCCTATAGTGAAAAAAAGCAGTGGCCCCCTTAATGGGAAATCTAGACAGCTGTATAGGCAGGGGTAGGGTAAAAGAAGATATTCCTGGATGGGGTTGTAATTCATAAACATCTGGAGAGCCACTGCTTGGTGCTGCAGGCTTAGACGCAAAGCTACCTGTTTGGTCTAGTTTCTATGGTGAGATGAATTGCCACCAACCTGTTGGTTGACATGTACAGAAAAGATAATTAAATGACTAAGGCTGGAAAAATGGGCCTCAAGGAATTCTGTCTTTTTCTCACTCACAACTTGGAATCAGATCTCTAACAGTCTTGTATGGTGAAAAGGTCAATTACACTGAAGCTTAGCACATTCTATATTAATCCACATACAAAGAAAGAATAGCCCCGGACTTAAGGTTTAATGGAAGAGGTACATGGCTATACATTGATCGGTTATTTAATATGCAGAGCCCCAGGTACATGGTAGTGAGGTTTCGTCTGGATAGCCTAGAGAACAGTTAGTAATTAAGCATTCAAGAGCTGTAAGTGGAAATCATTAAGATAAACAGTGCATACGATTCAGATTACCGGGTATTTAGCAGGAAAACGTAGTAACATAGGAAGAGATGGGCTTGTAAGTATGGGTTGTGTGTTTTGTGAGTCTATAAAAAGGATAATTTTACTCGTTTTAACCATGTTTTATGAATCTGTCACGAGAACATCAAGTTGACTTTAAATTGTTCTCAATAATACGCTCTCAATATTCTCTCTTTAATTGGGTTATGCCCTTATTGACATTGCACAATAATGTGATGTGTTTGAAGTAGAGAATTACTATGTTTCAATAATTTTTAGGAGAGTTCTGGTTTCAATTTAATAACTCCATTATACATTGTGAAGGGCCGATCCAGGAAAAATGTTTTCCTGAAAAAGGGGGTTAACAGACCCTGTGTAATGCACTTTGATTAAACATGCAAGGAGAGCTTGCTTTAGCTGGAGAGTTGAAACTCTACACGCACAATAACCAGAGCACAAATGAGACTACATCAGAAAAGTTTTCACAGCCATTGGATACATAATGAAATAAAATTATACACCAACATAAACTAAAGTGGAGTGAGGAATGGTAAAAAGAAAATGGTTTATGATTATGGTTACATACCATAATAGTTAATTTGTGGTTTCATACATTTAAATCAGATCCATCCGAGGCAGATACAACTAAGGGCAAGGGCCGGTATGGAAGAAATGAATACTGACCAGTATCCAATTTTGTAAACTGATATTCTATAATTACATCAGCTGTCTACTTACCATATAGAAGTGATGGGAAGTGATGTGCATTACTCTGTAGTGGAACATAATTAGCACTCATGCCCTACATACAATGTATATGTTTCCCTACTATACCTGGAGTGTTGGCAAGCAGTACCCTAAGCCTACACTCTATCAGTGAGATGGATGGATAGATAGCTTAGACAGCTAGACAGACACTTGGACACTTGTAGGATAAAAGCAAATATAAAGAAATGCAGCACCAAGCAACAATAATTTTGTTTCAAGACTATTTTGTTAGGTTAAAATTTATGGGTCAAATTTTAACACAAAACAAAAAAGCAATCACTGTTATATTCAATCTCTCTCTATACATTTCATTGTAATATCTTAAAACAACATCTGCCACTGGTATTAAATTCTGCTTATTCATGTTGATATGTACTTTAAGCATGCCCTTAAGCTTCCTGCAGTTATTTTGATTTGCTTTTTGTATATGATATTAAATATTTTTATTAAGTACTTGGAATCTATTACATATTTGTGTAGGCTTAGGGGAAACATTTATTTCCTATGCACCACTGCTTCCATATTATTCAATCATAACAATAGCTGGACAGAGGGGTTTGGTCATTATATAGAGATATGGAGGGCCAGATTAGGGATGACTACCTGCGCTGACTTGTGCTCCCTTAGCCTAGGACAACACATTATTTCCCCAGTTTCCCAGTCACTAGCTGAGACTCAGTGTAGAGTATAACCAAAATAAAGACTGCTTAATTTTTCACACACATGGCTGGATATAGCCAGCAAAGCACATATTAACAGAAACCAGGATATTATGATACAATAGGTACACAACTGCCCCCTTAATCTGCCTCCCAGAGACAACAGGGTCAGTAAAGGCATTAACAATACAATAGGGTTCCAACCTCCACTATTACTGGCCAAAATCAGTTCCATGGTTTGGCCGGGGTAAATGTCTGTAGTGGTGGAATGGGGGGGGGGGGGGGTGAACTGACTTATACAACATATTATTGCACCATGGGGGGGGGTCTGACATTAAACTGAAACAATGGCGGTCACTCCCTGGTTGCAGATGCTGGCTGTCTGCCAGAGATAATCCCCTCAGCAAGTGATGGGATGATATACTGCTGGGGGTAGACATAGAAGTCTTTACAATGCCAGGGCCCATAGTCAATAGGGAGGAGGCTGGCTCTCAGGCCTCTCCAGTGGTCCCAGTGATGGAGGGTTCCGTCACAACAAGGTGACCTTGGTATTTTGTACTCTTTAATAACCAGCCAGTAGTCACACACTGCAGCACCTGACCTGGGTGAGTATGGATCGCTGTCAGCCAGAGCCCCGCTAGGCATTTCCCTGGTGTGCCAGATGGCGAGTCCGGGCCTGGATATACAGAATTTCTATAACCATACAATCTTATGGAAAATGGAAAATAAAAATTTATGGAATTTGACAGGGTCATGTGACTTTGTGGAACCAAGCAGATATATGTCAAAATAACAGGAATCATCTAATAAAAACTAAAGTGGTAACATATAGGATTGTACCAAACATAATTATGAACTGCATTACTCTAGACAACAATGAATGCTTGTTAAAATTAGGTTCCACATTCATATATGGAACAGCTGTGTTCTCTTCACACTCTTCACAGGAAGAGCCATCTTCAGATCATCTTTTGTGTTTTGTGCCACTTTGTGCCACTTACCCTACCATAATTTGAGTTAGAAAGCAAAATTGCCTTTCCACTAAAGCTCTATTAATGCTTAAATTATTAGTGAGCATTGGAAGAATGTGCTATCTACTCTGTCAACCTAACCAAAATACCAATTGATTTCCAGCTCTGCCAAATCATTTTACTAGTTAAAATAAGGGATTGGTGTAAGTGAAATAGCTCATAATTCATTTTCCTAGCACAGCTTCCTACACAGCATAGATATCTTTCCCAATTCTGCTAATGAGGGGTGATATGCTAGCTGTGTTATATAATGGGAAAAGGGTTTTCTAACGATCAAGTAGTTTAAACTTAAACTTGGATTAGCAACACAACATGCCAATGGAACACAGGAGTGATGGGTGCTGATAAGAGGCCTCTGTACGCCTACGAAGATATGCCATTATAAATCAGCCATTTCCAGCTACAATAGTCATTTACAACATTAACAACGTCTACACTGTATTTCTGATCAATTTTATGTGTTTTAATAGACAAAACATGCTTTTCTTAAAAAAAAACCAAGAACATTTCTAAGTGACCACAAACGTTTGAATGTTAGTGCAATGGACACCAGGATATAATATGCTAACACAGTCCTTACTAAAAAGTCCCTCCTATGCCCAACGTGTCAGTTTAGTAACATACATAATATAATGATAATTGACAACAATAGGACATAATTGTGGCAGCTCCTGAGTATATAATATACATACTTCATGTTTTCCAGATACCTTTTCATTTTTTTTACATATATAATTTTACAAGTTAATATCCAAGTTACCTTCCTGGCTGCTGTGTTATATAGCTTGGCCACCAAATATAGCAAATCCCAAATCAATTTTCTTTTCAATGCCGGGGACTATGTATATCGCCTCTGGGTTTTAGTGGCCTAAATGCATGCATTTGCACATATTTACATTGAAATAGTTCCAGTCGCTAGAATTTCTTCTGTTCATTTCTCTATAGACCACTCAGTGCTTCCTAAAATAACTACATGTATATACATGTATATATATATATATATATATATATATATATATATATATATATATATATATATATATATATATATATATATATGTCTGGAGGTTGGTCCAATATACTGTATGCCCATACATACACAAACTCATACTATTATAGATAAGACAAAGTACTACTTATACATGTGGTTATCACTGTATTTTTATTTCACATAAGTTCACACTAAGTTCATTTTAGTTTAAAATTGCCAAAATCCTGAAATTAGGAAGAATCATCATAGATAGAAGAAGCATAATATTTAGGGAACCCTTGGGGCAGAAGAGATGTTAACTACAATAATGTCTCTATTACAGTCAAAACACTCTTGCAGGGTTTTCCAGCTCTTTCCCTGAAAACCTGCCCTGACAATGGCTCCTGAGAATAAGACCTACCGAAAGACTGTTTAGTGATATTTCTTATAAGTAGTATCCAATATCTGAATGATATGTAAATATTAGGCAGGCCTTCCTGGCCACATTCCAACATATGCTATAACTAAACTGGCCAGAGAGTTTGTGTCCCATTCCAACCATGTACGGGGTTAGGGCCAATCTAGCACTGGGTAGTTGGGTATGTGACTGGTTACTAATGTAAATTATGTTCAGTAAAGCTCTGCTGTGCTTCTGCATGAACATTTGGTATCCACCCACTAATCTTAACCAATAATCCTCCTACACTCAAGCACAAAAGCAGAAAGTGTCCCATCCCAAATGTGGCAATGTTGACATCGGAGGACATAGTATTATGTCCTGGGACATTAAGCATCATCAATTGACAGCATGGTGTCCCTTCTGCTAGCAGGAGCCATAATTTATAGCCACAAGCAGAGGGATCAGATGTGACAGTGCTCAGAGTGAGCGGTCTCACATTAAGGAGACTTAAATTGCCTAACTTTCCTTTCAGACATTTCCATCACTGATGCCACCAGGGGATCCCCTCATTCCAATGTAGACCCAAAGGGTTCTCCTATAATGGATCTCTGTAACTGCGTGATTAGGAAAGCAGGGCTGAACTTGTCCCGGGGGAAGCTATAGGCTACTCGCTCCCGCCAATAGGAGTATAGAGAGAGGGAGAATCCATACATCCTACAGAGTATTTTAATATGCATTTTTCTTTAGCAAAGCTGTCAGGAACAATAAACTCTCCATTTAAGTTTACATGGCTTTAGCTATAAGGCCATCCTCAGCACTAGACAAGCAAGGTTTGATGATAATGCTGTTATCTACAGTTAATTTCTTATTTTGCATTGAAATTAACCTTCTCTAATCCCTAAAACTAATTTAAACTATTGTGTTGGTACCTGGCCAAAAAGATTTCTGAATAATGTCATCATTAGCTAGCTAAAGATGAAACTATCTAGATGTTATACGTTGCATGTAACATAATCAATGAAGTTCGTTGATTACCTTTAAATATCTTATTAAGCAAGCATGGCAACACTACTCATATAGCAAATGTTACATTGTTTATGTTGTGTAAGACTGAGATATAATACATAATATCAGATCCAGTGAATGGGTTTGTTCAGCGCTGGAAGCTGTAGTATCTTTGCATTTTCATTATTTGCAAATATATAAAGAGGGATGGTAATTCTGTCACCCCAAGTAGCTCTAATGGTTTTTAAAACTGTAATAGTAGTCTGATACAGAAAACATGCCCTTATTTCCAATAGTATAGAAATAAACTAAAATCACTAAAACTGTTAGCTTTAAGTTAGCAGGAGAATCTAAAATGAGTTTGATACTTCTCCAGAGTATGTACTAATGATTCATGTAGCATAAAAGCCACATATGTTAAACATTTGCAGATATGTTATTGTTGGTATGTGTTCATAAGTTTTCTGCTGTGGGGATTCATTTTTAATTGATACACAAGGAGAAAAATAAATAGAAACTGGAATAAAGCAATATTCCACAAAAAATAGTCATTGAAAAAAACAATATACAGTTTAATGAGTAATCCACTATTGCTCATTAAAATGTGCATTGTTTTTTTCAGTGACTATTTTTTAACTGTTACATAGTTAACTATTAAAATCTTAAAGTATTTTCAACCATTTCAAGTACCCTTGTGTCTGTTGAGACTTTTATTCAATATTGTCCCAAAAAAGCAATCAGAGTTTTTGCTGGTTCAGCATTACCTATAATAAAGTATTTATAACCACGTTCGCTAGAAAGGCATCCAGTGAGTATTTACTGAATTTGCCAAAACTATTAGGCAGTGCACCCCACACCTTAACTGCCAGATCGCTAACCACACTGTAGGTGATTTCCCCAATAAGCATTCAATATGTAATTACCATGTTTGTTTCTTTTCCCCAAATACATCATTTTATAATTTTACATTTTCCTATGTTCAAATGCATCTACCTTTTCACTGGAATCTGCAAATATCAATATGTGGCTTTTAGTGGCATATTCTCGATTCTTTAAAAAGAATGGGACCAAGAACAGACCCTTGAGATACTACACTAGAAATGTCAAACTGGTGAAGGATTCATTAACAATTAACAAAGATTTTTTTTTTACATGAAATTATTTGCAAACAACATAATATCCCAAATGAGCCTTTTTTATAAAGACACTCAACTACTGTAGAATTCTGATAAAAGACCATTGATTTAATAACTTAATTCATATTAGATTAATTTCAATGTCTACATCAGATAATATTCACTCTTAAATAATATTGGTATTGCTTGGGAGGATAGAAAAGGTGAACGACACAGGGGAAAGACAAGATGATGCTGTGACATAGGAAGTATCTTAGGAACGGGCAGCTGAAATCAGCTTTTGATAAAAATAGCAATTAAAAAACACCTATATTTTATTGCAAGGAACACAGAAGACAAAAAATACAAATTGCAAATTATAGAAATTAATCTAGTATTTTTTTTCAACAAACTGACCGATTACCAGTATTAGGTGTTCTTGGAAGTTGGCACAATTTTTTCTTGGTTGCACATATCAGTCTTACACTCTCAGGAGACATTCAATTCCCAAATCAGATTGTTTGAAATAACTCAGTTACTCCAGTGCAGATGCATTAGTGACCCCACAAGCTGGAATTGCTACCCCCATTTTCCGCCTCTGGGCTCTCTCCGTTACAGGACGCTGATTCAGAAATTCTTCAGATAACTATCAAAAGCTACTTGTGTTTGCACTCCTTCAGGTTCAGCCAAAAGTCCTCTGGCAGTGGCATTAAAAATAGGGGGATAAGAGGGGAGGAAGCTGAACATGTGAGCTCATTCAGTACCCAGCTTTTACACGTACTTGGGTTGGGGTGTTGTTTTTAGAAATGATTTACAATATAAATTTTACATACACACTAAAATCTGAGAACAAACACCATGCAGATAGTGTGCTATTTAACCCATCCTACTCTATATAACATATACAGTTCTCTTTTTATTAAGACACACTCATTCAAATAACCTTGCCTACAAAAATGATTTCAAAGTCCAGGTTGCAAATTGATAGCTAGCTTTGAGCTGAAGTAATGAGTGAGAAATTGATCTCTTGTTGAAAATGGGTCCATTGTAATTAATGGGGACACATTGTTTGGGTACGTAATGGAATGCAGTGCGTGTTGAAAAGGTGACTAAATGCCACCAAAATTGGGTAAACACCATTAAAGTATACCCATCCATACACCTACTGTAATAAAGGATCCAGAAGATTTAGAATATCCCAAAGGCTGTCTAAACCCAGTATGGGTTAAATGGCGCAATCCTTTGACCCATTAAAACAAAAAGAAAAAGGATGTCCAGTTCTCATAAGAAAATGGAATAAACAGTTGTCTATTCACCATCATCCCACTTTGCTTTCTCCATACTCCAACTGCCTTTATATACAGATAGTGACAACAAAATAAAAGCAACTGGCTCATATAATCTGCCCTTTTTGATTCACTCTTTACTTATTAATCGTGTTTACAGTCTGTTACAAAAGTTTCCATGCATAGATAGATTGGAAATAATCAAAGAGGGACCATTGTTTTGAAAGTAGATTTGGTTGAGGGGGTAGGTGGAGGCAGGCACTAAGGCATTGTATTACCCATTAATACCTATGGATGCAAATAGACTATTCAGAAAATAATACATTTTGATTTACATACTTTAATATCGTAATAATTTTTTTTGTTTTTTGTGCATATTATCGTTTTAGGGATGTAGAACACCCAACAAATATTTGAGTTCCCAGAAAAGAGGGACAGAGAGAATTGAAAAAAGACTGACATGGATAAATCTGCTGTCTTAAATATAATGCATGAAAAAGAATGGCAATCTTCTCTAATTATCTGTCACACGCAAATGGGTCATATTAACCAACATCAACATTTGGGATTCACTTTAAAATGGTAATAGATAGGAGTCTTTTATTCATCGCATTATAGTGGATAATGGATGCACATGGGAACCTTCTAAATAGGTTGACATTGTCGCCTCTAATATGTTTATGAAGCAAATACTTGAAAAGGTATGTCTTGTTAAATCAGTGTAACCAATTTTGGAGCCAAACAAGTTTTTCCTGTTTCAATATGTATATATTGTCCAAATAGATTTGGACAATATATACATTTTGAAATGGGAAAAACTTGTTTGGCTCCAAAAATGGTTCTTGGATGAAAAAGGCAATTAATAGGCAGCTAAGATGGATCTTCAGGCATTTCTAAAAATAATGAGGAGTGACAAAATTAGAGGGCATGGTTGGAAGATTAAAGGATAATGTAGGATAACTATACATCACTGAGAAAGTAGTAGGTACATACAATAGATTTCCAGAAGAAGTAGCACAGACAAACACAGTAAAGCAGCCTAAAAAAGGTTTGGGATGCGCATAAATACATTTTATTTAGTATTTCATTAATAACTTGTGGGATGGAAATGTGGACAGCTGCAGCTAAAGCTGGTCACCGTGAGAAGTACGTGTGGAAGGAAGTCTAAGATGTTTCAACAAAGATTTCACATTATGTAGGAGATCCCTACTAGCAGAACTTGCAGAGTAGATACTGGGAAGTTTTTCTTTTGCCTTAGGTCTGAATTTCAACAAAACAGTCACACCTTCTCAGCAAGAAAGGGGTTGATAGATGGTGTGAAAATGATATGCACAGCAAGGGTGTTTGTGAAAAAGAGTTTTGAGAGGTGGCTAGGAGTCTTGAGTTTCTCAGAGTGCGGAACATATTTGGGCCTATTGATAGATGGCAGGGAGGAAAGCCAAGTCTTGAATCAAATGGGGTGATAATTTCAGGCAGCTGGGGAGTGGATTAAAACAGCAAGGTGCTAATCGAATGCAGTGTAAAGCTGGAAGACAGGGTATGTGAGAGAGGTGGAAGAGCTTCAGCAAAGGGAACGCTGGAAATCGAACCGCTCCGAGGGGAAAACCTCAAAAAGATGGCATTTCTACTGCTGATGGGTAACAGACATGAGCCTAGCCTCAGTTTTAGGATGCAGACCTCACTGAGACGCTAGAATGTGCAACCTGGATTCAATTGAACCAGTTTGCCAGTTAGATCATCACATGATTTCATAACAAGATAAAATGTTCTATGCATAAAAACAACAATATGATACTTTAATCCTTATGGAATCATATCTGCCAGTCCAAAGCAGTTAATAAGGTAAACATTGCTGGTTTACCACATCCTATGCACAGGCTTATACTACACCATTTGCAGAGAGAAATGGGGCACATGTGCCCGTAATAATCCACTAAACCATCTTAATACCTAGCTGTGCTAGATGAGGATTCAACCAGACCATTTGTTGAGATGAAAATGGAAATGTTATAAGTAGTTTAATATATGGTCATAACAGTGTCATACATGAACTGTGTGAGACTAGTGTTGTCATTGAGTGAGTATTCACATTAATGCTAACATATTTTGTGTATCACAGGTTACTTCACATACTTGGTCTTCACTCTCATTGATATTTGAATCCCAAAATATATTTTGATATAAAAAATAATTCCATGCGTTTGGGCTTAGGGTCTTCTCATACTCCCTATGAGTCCTTGGTCCGTAATCCTAGATTCCAACAGGGTAAATCCGCTCCTATTTTTAGACGACTGGAATGTGTGGGGGGTCGTCTTGTTACTGATTTTATTTCCCCCCGCTACCTCTCGTGTACTTACCTGGCAACAGTTTCTTGAGAAGTTCTCCTCCGTTTCTGTTCACCCGTTACATTACTTACAGCTTCGCAGCTTTGTTGTCAGTATTCTAGCTACACTATCGCACAAGGATCACAACAATCCGCTTGACAGTGTAACTCTATGTACCCCCTCCAGTTCCCTCTCCATGTCCTTTCTTTACGGGCAAATCCGTCCTATTATTACATCCATTAGACAGGGCCTACCCGCTTGGAAAAAAGACCTCCCTGACATAGACCTAGATACCCTGGTTGATGCCACAGTGTTAAGTTCTAGGCTCCTGGTGTCACGTTCCTACAGTGAAATGTTTCTGAAAATTCTCCACCGAGCATATATGACCCCTAAACTTTATGTGGTGGCCCGGTTGGGTGATAATTCTAATTGCTATAAATGTGCGGTGCCTGAAGACGATCTTTACCATAATCTTTGGGCCTGCCCCTACATTGCCACTTTCTGGAGGGACATTCATCGCTATGTAGTTACAGATTTGAAAATCACTTTTCACTTGACAGTGGAATGGGCCCTTTTTGGTATCTTGCCGCCTTCCGACACTCGCTCTTTTTTTGCTAGGGAAAAGACCATTTTGATTACTATATCAGCGGTTAGTAAAAAAGCCATACTGGCCCAATGGATACAACCTTCCCCACCACTTCTTGACATGGCTGTAGGCCGCCTACATTACATTTTCTGATTGGACTGGCTCGAAGCCGCTATGCATAGCGAAGTAAAGGCTAAATCCTTCTTCCAAAAGTGGCCTTCTTTTATTGCAGTTATCGGCGACTAAGATGTCCCTTCACAATACATTTTGCACCACTAGTTGGTTCTGCCTTCAAACGCTAAAGGGGTCCTCCCCGATTCCACGGCTTCATCGTATTCAGGATATGGTTGGGCGAGAGTCTCCAGAGATGTGATGTGACTAGATTTTCATATGTCTGCTTGCCTACGTCAAATATGTCTTCCTTACTGTCAGTATGTACTTCTCAGGACTCCTATGATACTAATGCATACTTATTGTCTTTATATGCTGTAATCTGATTTGCCCTTGTTTCCTTTGTACTCTGTACTTTACATGTGCAATATCCTCTTTAAATAAATTGTTTTGAAAAAAAACCCCAATCCATTTCAGTTTTTAGTGATGTCACAGATCATCACCCAGAATGTACTTAGGGCAATTAAACTTTTTTTGTTGGCCTGTTACACCATCTACAGCAGTACAGTACAGACAATTAAAAGAAGAGAGATCTATATGTTCATTCATGCTTAGACAATCAGAAACTATGGCCTCAATTCCCTGAAGAGGTAAAGGTGAAATTGATGGGAGTATAACATGCAGTCAAGGACCCCAGAGAATGTCCCAGGACTGTCCTCCATTCCACTAAGTATTACACTGTTATCAACATTAGACAATATTAAACATGGAAAAACACATGTAAACCAGCTGTAAGACTTCAATATCACAATCCTAAAAAATACCCGTTGCTGGTTTATACCACTGTCTGGCTCCTAAATTTATAACTTTGTGTCCGTATTTCTGTGTGTTCATTTCTATTATAACATGAAGTGGGTGGTCAATGGGTCAAAGAGATATGATGAATTACATGACTACAATTAATCTTGAGCCAAGCTGATGAACTATACAAGCTGCAAACATATGGGTATTGCGGGAAGAAAATTATTGCATTGAAATAACATACTGATAATGCTCATCAGCAAAATTGCAGCTGGTGAACAAATGCTTGTCTTATCTATAGTAAACAAAGTGGAGCAAACGTATGCAGACTGTCTGTACACAGGTTTTAGTGTCTGGATTGCAGGAATCTATGTTTGTATTTGATACATATGTATATGCCTCGGTATAGGCAGGGGTGGATTAAGAACAGGTGGGACCCTGCGGCATCACATTTGCAAGAGGCCTCCTCCAATGTATTAATGTATATTTACATACTGAATAAACAAGTTGATACTTTTATATATAAATTCCTGTATGTTAGGACCTCCCTGCAGCCCTAAATAGAATAGTGTCAAGCGAGCTGTTGGCTAACTCCAGTTTTGCCTGATGTGTGTGTCAGGTATAAAGACTAAGACCACATCGATAACTTTCTTGTTAATAACACTCTTCTACCAGTTACGGCTCTGCATTAGGTAGATAACCATCTTCTGCAGCCAGACACCACTTTCTATGTCACATCATAGTTGAGTTTTGCATCATAGCACTTTTAAAAGGAACACAGTGCAATTGCCTGTTGAGCCACAAGGCCGGAACCTATTGTAGTTTTTCAGTTGTAGAAATGATATATTTACTTAACATGTGTGCTAGTAAACTTTTAAACCCAGGCATACTTCTGATTCCAGTCTAATTCTTGTGCCAGCATCAAACGTGGAATAAGGAAGCTTATTATACACACTTATGTTTATATAACAGGTTAGACTGATGATGACATACTTAAAACATTGCAATTAACACAAAGATGTGATCAATGTTGCTAGGATCACATACATAATCCTGCAACCTAGCAAACATACCCACACAAAGATGATACACACAACTGTAACATCTAAGTGACAACTATAACATCTCAAATAAAATGCATAGTGAAATCAAACACTGAAATGTATCTATTTTATTTGTTTTTCCTCTGCCTTTGGGGGATGTCAGAGCTGGAATATCTACAAATACACACAATATATAGACAAAAGTATTGGGACACCTGACCATTACATCAACAGGGACTATTTCTGTGGGAATTTGTGCCCATTCATCCAGTAGAGCACTTGTGGGGCAAGGCCCTGATGTTGGAAGAGAAGGCCTGGCTCGCAAACTCTGTTCCAGTTAATGCAAAAGGGGTTCAATAGGGTTAAGGTAAGGACTCTGTGTGGGCCAGTCATGTTATTCCTCACCAAACTCATCCAACCATGTCTTTATGGTCCTTGCCTTGTGCACTGGGGCAGTCATGCTAGAATAGAAAAGAGTCTTCCCCAAACTGTTCCCACAAAGTTGGAAGCATAGCATTGTCCAAACGTCTTGGTATGTTGAAGCATGAAAATTTTCCTTCACTGGAAGTAAGGGGCCCAGCCCAACCCCTAAAAAAATAGCCCCATAACATTAATCCCTCCATCACCAAACTTGGCACAATGCAGTCAGGCAGGTAAAGTTCTCCTGGCTCCTCAGAACGACGCATTTTTTTCACAAATGTTTGTAAATGAAGACTGCGTGGCTAGGTGCTTGATTTTATACACCTGTAGCAATGTGTCTGATTGAAACACCTGAGATGTGTCCCAATATTTGTGTCCATATAGTGTATATACACCAATATATAATTGTATCCAAGTTTGCTTGACTTCTCATAAACCAATGGTGCACCGAAATCCTACAAATTGCATTGTCTAACATAATTTCTTCTGGCACCCAATTCTTTACAATTGGTCGTCTACTTTATTCCAAAATGACTCTGTAGTAAGGAAACATTCCTCTCTCTGCTAACTTAATAAACACTGCTGACTTGCATTAAAAAATATGTCTTTAATCCAACTGAGCATAGAATTTATATTTTGCAGCAGGGAAGGAGAAAGTGTATATACACATCAAGGTTACCCACTAAGCATACTAACAACAGTCCATGGTATTGTTGAGGGCCTACAACCAGGTTCTCAGTAATGTGGAACATCTGGATTCATCATTGGTTGGCCTTGTGATATGTTATCCTACTGTAGACATGTATAAAGAAGGATGGCATGCTATAAACAAAAAAAAAAACACTCAAAAAAGTAAACCAATGTGTGATACCAAGAACAAAATGGAAATACTTACATTTTATAGCAGACCAATTTTGTAAGCTGCATGGTTTCTCTCTCTATATATGTATATGAATGTGTTGTAAAAAAAAGAAATGGGACGGATGACTACAGCTGAAAGTTACTACTAGCTCCAATGAGCTGAGCCCTACAGTTTATATATGGACAGAAAACAATAACACAAGATTGAAAAGGGGATGCAAAAGGTCAGCACTGAAGGTGACCACTGATAAACGGTCAGACCATTGACAAAATAAGCAATATAAAAATGGAAATGCACGTGAGTAAAATGTAATGTCTATATGTGGAATATAATTCTTACTTAGCACAGCTGAAACTGGGAGAACTCTAGGAATAGTAAATAATGGTGTGGAAACTGCTGCATTTGTAGATGGTATCTGTTATCCATAGTCGGGGGTAATAGGCAAGTTTGGCCCCTGTTAGATGGCTACTACTGCAATAGTAAAGCATAGGAAAGGAAGGTGAAGTAGCATATCTCCCAGCAAGCACTGATGATATAATAGTGTGGAGGGGCAGGTGTAAATCCAGGTTACAATGGCTGACCTTTGTTTTCGTTTGACAAGATTTCAACAGATGGGATTGTAATGAATTGCCATTTAAAACAACATGGCAGGTTGTACGAACAGTTACAATGATTGATTTATATGAAGAGTCGTTACTTGGATTAAAAGAGGAAGAAATATTTATGCACGGAAAAGAGCACAAATTTTAAGAAAGGCGTTTAAAATTAATCAGAGAGGAAAGGTTGAAGATAAACACGCATGTCACACTTCATTGTACACTTATATGTTTATAAAACAAAGATCAGAAAGCCTGAAGATAATGCCTTATCTCCAAGCTCACATGGATGTACACTGTTTATTCTGGGAGGAAATTCTGAGGATGAATTTGTACTTCGCACCTCTACATTGTGTATGGTGTTTATACAGCAGGGAGTGCAATTGACAGACCCCTATCTGATCTCTTTCTCTCCTCATCCGTTCTCAGGGGGAGAAGGACAACTTTGACAGCTACAGGATGAAATAAAAACAAGTGTCTGATCAGTTAAACAAGTGTCAATGAGGCAAAATGCGGTGCCTTCAACCTGCCAAACATCTGCATGATGTATTCAGAACCTATGGATTAGAGTGTATGAGCACACTAAGGAAGATGGAGCGTCTGACTTCCAAATTTGAATGTTTTTAATGATACTTTAAGTTTGCAGTTCTAACTGCACCCAATTAAATGGAATTTCATCACCTGCATACTCGCATTTTACACTTTCTTCAAATAATATGTTCTTTAGAATGCTTTTGAAATATATTGTTTAAGGTAGTGTGTTTTACTAAAAAAATAGCTAGTTATTTAACTGGAACTACAGGAGGTGCATTGCTGGAAAAAAGACTGGTCGTTTCTCTAAAGGCATCTTTTTAGTAAATCTTCATATATTTCCTTAGGTTTTTTTACCGCTTTACATCACAAACGCAATGGAAAAAAACACTAGCCTTTGTCACACAGCACCAAGAGCTCTGAAGAACATCCTTATTAATTGTATACCCGCTGAAAATAAGATATCAGCAAAGTATCAATTACTGAGTTCTAGAAGCAATGTTACAACCTGTGATCTTTGTTTCCACAGCAACCTAGCTAAAATCACACTTCATGCTTGATTAGTCATTTTGGAAGATGTGAGAATACCTATGGTCAAAGGAAAGAAAGAAGCAATTTCATGGTTGACAGTTTAAAAGAACAAAGAAAAAAGAAGCTATACAAACGATTAATTTTTAAGTTAAAAAGTAAAACATATTGTTATGGACTATGCTAAATATGCGTTAATTACTGTAACAACAGAATCAAACAATATAGCATATGAAGCACACACCAAAGAATAATAACTATAAAAACCCTAAATTAAAGTATATAGTGCTGCAAACCAGCTTGCACTTGAAAGAAAAATTCTTTAGTTCGAAACCCGATTCAATGATATTTGGTATCTAACACACATTTAACCTTAACAATTTAATCTATGAACACATATAATCGACAGTGGCATATTCTGGCCTAGGGTAGCAGGTTTGGGGGAAAGCCATTGGACAGCTTCACTAGGAACACGTTGCCTTATTGGGCCATTGGCCTACTAGGTGCACAACACCTCTCAAGGGTCCACCTGGGGAGATCAAAGATTGCCCGGTCATACTATGACGGTTTTGCAAAATGACATGGAGCATCGGGATATGTCTTATCCCACCGCTCTGCATTATTATTTATTGTTTTATATAGCGTCATCATATTCCGTAGCGCTGTAAAATGGGTAGACAGAACATAACAAGTAGTATATAACATAGCAATACACAGAAACAACAGGTGAGGAGGGCCCTGCTCAAACAAGTTACTAAGATGGCTGTCAGACGACTTGGTTTGGGGCCGCTGGCTTGGTCAGGCCTAAAGCAGCAACCCTGATAAATAAATATAAATAATTGAGCTTGGAAAAACATCACTCAGATTTACTAGTCAGGGCAAAAAGCTCATTTGCATGTACATCAGTGATGTACCATTCGAACATGTATTTTTGTTCTGGAGCAAACAACATAAAACTCTTATGCACCATAACTTATGCTGCCAAAAGTACTCAAAATCTTTACCTTTTACATTAATCACTGTCTCAGCCAAACTGATGCACAAACTCATGCATAAACCCACGTAGATAGGACATACCTAGACTATTTGGCACCCGGGGCGGAGCCTGTATGTGCCCCCCCCCAAAAAAAAAATTATGTTGGCAAGAATATTTATTTCACAAATTAAATATCAAATTTAATTATGTCAACTGGAAAAAAACTAGAAATCTGAAAAAATAAATGTAAAAAATTAAGTTTAAATAAATAACATTTACTGAACAGATATGATACAGCATAACTCCCATTACTATATACTGAGCCAGACATTGACGGTAGTGCAGCATAACTCCTATCACTATACGGTAAGCCAGTCTTTGACGTGGTAGGCCTCTGCCCCTAAAACAGCCTCCGCGTGCCACAGCTGCCCCTAAAACAGCCTGCCTGTTGCACCGCTGCCCCTGAAGCAGCCTGGTTGTGTCACCTCTGCCCCCTAAACAGCCTGCCTGTCCAATTTCTGCCCCTAAACACTCACTTAATTCATTAATTTACCCAATCACTCTCCAGATCACTGGTCCGGGGGCTGGCCGATCATCACTGGGGCCGCGCAGATGTCCTGCGCACTGTGCGAGTAAACTATTTCCCTGCCCAGGAAAAGAGTTTCCTCACACAGTGCGCGGACACCATAGGCTGCAGGCCCGCGTTAGGCGGCCGGCTCGGCAACCCCCTGATAAGTGGCACCCAGGGCTCACCGCCCCCCCTTTAGGTACGCTACTGCAAGTAGAAGTTCTTGAAGGGAAACTCCAGCCATCACATAGACTTTAACGCTTTTGATAGCTGGGTGGTCCTTTTAAATTGTTATGGTTTCCACCTTTCATATGCATGGAAGGGTTTTGCAGAATCCCCCATATGCATTTGCCCCTTTCACCACCCCATCTCAATGCATGTGCTATAACTGCAGTCAGCTCCCATGCTGGCTTGGAGAATGCTGCAATCTGTTTCAACCATGGAGGAGCACATGTGAAGCACAAGTGCTTTATCCCCCCCCCCCTCGTTTTTGAAAAATGCATATGATAGTATTCAGAGTACTTTGATATACATTCTTTTTAGTGGGGCTGTCAGGGACAGTAAATTGTCTCTATAATGTCAATAGCAGCACTGTCTAAAATGCTAGAATTGCCAAAGGTACCAATTTAGTTAAACAGTATCATTTCCCAAGGTGCCTAAGCTTATTATGTTGAAGTCTGGTAAAAATAAGACTGTAAGGTTTGTGGGGTTGGAGCACAGCGCAGAAAGACACCAGGTGAAGCAGCAGACACAAAACCAGTAGATAATGCAACAGCAAAGATTTATTTACTGAAGCAAAAAGGAATAGGCAAAAAGCAGTACCGTTAAGCAATCCGCAGTCAGGGGTAGAGAGAATCAGCAAAGTCCGTATAATCAAGCCAAGGTCAAAGTCCGTAGAATCCAATAAACAAGTGTCCAGCAATAAGGGAGAGGGCTATAGCAGGTAACCAGAACAATCAAGTAATGAATGTACAGGGCTGCAGGTTTAAATAGCCCGCTAAAGACTGACTCCTCCCATAAGCCCTCCTTCCCCAATATACCATATCAATGGTGACTGTCCGTCACCTCTTTGTCCCGCCTCTCTGCCTGCCCACCTGCGTCACTGGACCGCAGGACACGCCTCCCCGCTGTCAATCTCCTTCTGGCGTCTGCACTACACGGCGTGCGCCGTAGGAGAGGTCGGGGATGCGGCCTATCCTCCATGGATGCGGTCCGCAGCCGCGTGGTATGCGACCGCGTGGGCCGCGGACGAAGACACCGGAGTCCAGCGATGTCCCCGCCGGGCGAGGACACACGCGGACGAAGATGCCGACGGCCAACGAGGTCCCCGCCAGGCGAGGACACACGCGGACGGCGGGGGTGAACGGTAAGTTCCTGACAAAGACTTTGCAAAGTTGCTGCTTTACAGACAACTGAAAAGGAGCTCAGAACAGTGTGGGAGAGATAAATTCTGGGTCCTTCAAATAAAGGTTTTGTCAAATCTCTTCAGATATTCTTCATCAAAGAGGAGCCCTCTGTTGTTGTGGTTATATAATAGCAGACATTGCAGTGTGTATGTGAAAATTATCTTCTGTATGAAATAATAGAAACATATTTACATGAAACAGTTCAGGACATATATACTTGAAAGAGTTGATGTGTATAACCAGTGGCGACTCTAGAAACAATATATAGGGGGGCACACAAGATACCACAGTCAAACTGGGGGGGCATTCATAATTTCCAAAAGTAATGCGTTATGGATTTATACTTTTGTTATTGGACTAAAATAATACTTGATCATTCAACATGGGAAGCCTGAAGCCACAATTGAGTGCGACTAATCCTTGAAATCAATATTATAACACAATAAATAACTTTTTCACTAAATGATTTCAGGGCCTTGAACGTTTTGTCCCCTGAAGTCACTACAACTTCAGGAGGGCATTTTATCTCTGGATAAATATAAATTAAATAATTCCTACTGTAAGTTAAGTGCCAGGAAACAGATGACCAAACACACACACACCAACACAGGCTCTGTCACACCGACACCCAGACACACCCACCAGGACAGGCTCTGCCACACCGACAACCAAACACACACACACCAGGACAGGCTCTGCCACACAGACACCCACACACATCAGGACAAGCTCTGCCACACCCACATCCAAACACACACACAGACCAGGACAGGCTCTGACACACTGACACCAAAACACACACCCTAGGACAGGCTCTGCCACACTGACAACCAAACACACACACCAGGACAGGCTCTGCCATACCAACACCTATACACACACACCCGAGGACAGGCTCTGCTACACTGATAACCAAAAACACACAAACAGCAGGACACAATCTACGTCACAGACGTCTACATCAGGAGGGATTTTTCACACTGCATTGTCGTTTATATCCCCCTTAGTGTTTTTGCCCCTTGTGTATTGATGCCCCTGCTGCCCATATATATAATAATATTAGCCCCAGTTGCCGATAGCAGGTATAGATCAACACATTAACACAGAAACCAAGCTTTGCATGTATAGATCAACTGAAATTCAGTTGTGATCTTAGCAAATAAACAGAATCAGACATACAAATCCTGTATTTGCAGGTATACAATAGTATATGAAACATAGCATTGCAGGTATAGATCAAATAAATACATGGAAATAGCATTGCAGGTATTAATCAACTGAATAAGACATAGAAACACTGTATTTGCAGGTATACATAAATAATGTATGGAAATATATAGATATGGATCTACAGAATAACGCAAAAACCAGGTATAGATCAATTGGAATTCACATAAAAACACATCATTAAAAGGTATATTTAAAAAACCCCTAAATTACAGGCAAAGATCACAGGTTACACACCCCAAAGCCAGCCCTGGCGTCCACACTGCCCACACAGCAATCATACTCCTATCATACCCAGGCAACCAGTAAATGCTGGTACCTAGGCATGATGGGACTGTATATGAATGAATGAGTGTGTGTGATAGCATGGATGTGTAAGTGCTGGAACCTAGGCATGATGGGACTTTGATTGCTGTTAGCAATCACACTCCTATCATGCCAGGTCAGCTAGTACATGCTGGTACAGGGTGGCTGTAAGTGATGTGTAGACCCCATACTGCTGGCAGCATCAATACACAAGGGGGGCAGCTAGCTAGGTTTCAGCATGTACTGGCTGACTTGGCATGATAGGAGTGTGATTGCTAACAGCAATCACAGTCCCATCGTGCCTAGGTTCCAGCACTTACACATCCATGCTATCACATACACTCATTCATTCATATACTCATTCATTCACAGATTAATTCCCTCAATCACGCATACTCATTCAAACACCCTCCCCACCCCCTTACCTGCACTGCAGCTCCTCGATGCCGCTCACAGACTTCAGCAGAGGGCACGGCCTCCCTCTGCGTTCTCTGGTACTGCACAGAGGAAGCAGGACTGGAGCAGAGTCATGTGATGTCACGTGAACTCTGCTAGGTTCCGCTTCCTCTATGCACTACAGAAAACCCTCCCGCAGATAAGTAGCAGGGCTCGAGGTGCGGCTCGCGTAAGATCGGTTGCCCTGGCTGCCGATTTTACGCGGGCCGCACCCTCTCTCTCCTCCGCATTAAAAAAATAATAAAAAAAAAAAGACGGGATTTAAAGTCACAGGGGGGCAACAGGGGGGGGCAAGGATTAACCTGGGGGGGGCAATTGCCCCCCTGTAGCGACGCCACTGCGTATAAGATTTTCATTTTTTAAACTGGGACATCTGCACAGGCATCCACGTGCAGATCAAACCTGGCTTCACGTTGGTTCCGCACACTAGCCAGCCAAAGTGAAATAGAAGCCACCAACAACCTTAACTAAAAAAGAAGTATTCATACTGTAAGTGAAATTTCAGATACACTCATCACCTCATTTGGTGAAGAGGATTTTGGTTTTCTAGTATTAGAGAGTTTAAGATTATATAATGATGGACCCCTCTGTCATTGATTGCCTTATTGTCCTTTTAATTTATATATTTTTTTAAATTATGTTTATTAATTATTTAATGAAAATCTGTTCGTCCTCTTGTAGTTCCAGGACAAATCCTGCATTTCTAAATAAGGCAGAGACAGACAACTTGGCACCCAGAGCCAAATCAATCCATATTTTGTGGACATCCTGAATTACATACAACTGATTGATTCAGACAATCAAAATTCATAAACATTATTTCCTCAAGAATAATGGCCAAAAAGAAGTAGGGAGGTTTACGGTCAGGGTGTTTTCATTACTAGACCATTTATGCATTTTGTATTCCCTCTTTAGGTCTGTATGAGTCAAAGTTGATGGATCCTTTGGTCATCGCTTGAAAGATGGTATGTTGAATTTATGTCTATGTCCTTTATTTTTGCACCATTAGGATGAACATTAGCCAATGTGATAAAAACGGGACAGCCTGGTCTACACAGATGTAGGGCTAGCATAAGGAGGGGTTGAAGAAGATTCCTATTTTCTTTAAGTAAGAGTGTTTATGGAAGGAAGAAGTGATTATAAGAATGATTAGGAGGAGGAAAGGTGCAAGAAAGAGGTGAAAGCTGGATAAATACTTTATATGGAACAAAAGGGATGCATCTTTGAGGCCCGACAGACAGTGCAGATATAATAAAAGTGCAAGGCGTGTGCTGAGAGGGGGAGAACAAAAATATTACGATTAGCTTTCACATTACTCTGATGTTGGCTGCCTCCTTTCATGTTTCTCCACCTCACATTCCCTCTCACCCCTTGCTATGTTCTTCTTGCTCTGCTCTAATAATTACCCTCTCTTTGGGCTGAGATTCCAATACAATTTGATGATTCTTCAGGATTAAACAATGCATGCTGCTCTTGGCTATGTTCCTATTCACATATCAGTGAACACTGGGCTGAAAATGAGAATAATTTAACTGTTTGGTATATACTTTGCAGGCTTAGGTCTTTAAACGGAGATTAGCATGATGATGATGATGATGAGGCGGATAATAATATTAATAATAAATAGTGGGATAATATTTGAGATTGACTACTTTATCTACATTATACAATTGGCAATGTCTTTGTGCAGCATGCCTTAATACATGGAATTATTTATTTTTCATTTGCTGTATCCCTCAAGCAGATTTGATCTAACTTTATTGTACTGTCAGCAGTGGTTGAGATTTATTCACTAAACTCAGAGTTAGCTAGCTTAAACTTGGGGCAATTTAGCATGATTAATTCAGATACCTACAGGTTCAACTATTCATTGACTATGAAGCTGCTCAAATAAGTCTAAATTGATCCAATCCCAGATTCCACCAACTTTAAGTAACACTGGATATTTTTTTGAGATGTTACATAGTCCTACTGTGTACAGATGATGTGTGCTGGTCTTTACAGTTTTCACCCTGCACACATACTAATATCAAGTATGCCCAACTACTATTTTGGTTTTATAAACTTATAAAAGCGATTGCAATTAAAATAATATATTTTGTAACATAAAGTTACATATACATGAAGCTAATATAAACTAGTCTTGTGCATTCGTCTTCGGGCGAACATGAAAACGAACACGAAGAGTGCGTTTTCGTGTTCGTTCCGAAGACACGCCGAAGAGAAGACAGCGGCGGTAAAACGTAGGTGAAGACGAAGACACACACCACGAAGATCTTCGTGATCGTCTTCGTCTACCACTCTCCCCGGTCCCTTCCCCTTCTAACTTACCTTGGCATCGCGGCAGTTCACGAAAGTGGAAATCCGCAGGTTCGCCATCACGGGTTACAGGGCAGTGCGAATGAGCCTATTGGTCGCCTACAGGGACCTCCTCTGGCATCAACCAATTGGTTGATGCCAGAGGAAGACCCTGCAGGTGACCAATAGGCTCACTCGCACGGCCTTTGTAACACCTGACAGCGAATCTATGGATTTCCGTTCCCGTTAACCCCTTCGATGCTGCGTTAGAGAACGGGAGCGGAAATCCATAGGTTAAAGGGCCGTGCAAGCGACCAATAGGCTCACTCGCACAGCCCCTTAACCCCTTAAGGTGCAACAAGTGCACCAGGAGCCTAAAAGTCTGTACGAGCGACCAACAGAGTCGCTCGTACAGACTTTAAAAAGTTAACCCCTAATGAAGCAACTTGTCCGGCAGATCCCACTGGTCTCCCTGTTCTATCGTTTATTAACTGATAGAACAGGGAGACCAGTGGGATCTGCCGGGTAAGTTGCAGCATTGGGGTTTTAAAAGTCTGTACGAGCGACCAACAGAGTCGCTCGTACAGACTTTTAAAACCCCAATGTTGCAACTTACCCGGCACATCCCACTGGTCTCCCTGTTCTATCAGTTAAATGTCCATACGAGTGACTTTATTGGTCGTTCGTACGGACATTTAACTGATAGAACAGGGAGACCAGTGGGATCTGCCGGGAAAGTTACAGCACCAGGAGCCTAAAAGTCTGTGCGAGTGACCAACAGAGTCGCTCGTACAGACTTTAAAAAGTTAACCCCTAATGAAACAACTTGTCCAGCAGATCCCACTGGTCTCCCTGTTCTATCAGTTAATAAATGATAGAACAGGGAGACCAATGGTATCTGCCGGACAAGTTACGGCACCAAGAGTTTAACAGTCTGTACGAGCGACCCTATTGGTCGCCAGCAGGGGGCTCGTCTGCCATCAACCATTGGCAGACGAGCCCCCTGCTGACGACCAATAGAGTTGCTCATACGGACATTTAAACTCCTGGCGCCAGAGCTGCTGCGGTACGCGTTAACCCCGTATTAACCCCTTAACCGGCAAAAACGAAGAAAAACCGAACACGAAGAATGTCCACGAATATTCACCCGAAGAGAAGACAGGAACAGGCGAATATTCGCGGAATACGAAGATTTCCCCCCCCCCCCGAAGACGAGCACGAAGCTGAACACGAAGAGCCCCCTGGTACCTTAGTCTAATATAAACTTTATTGTGGATATACTGGCAATAAGCTGTTTCTTCCTTGGTGGATAGGTTGGGGAAATCACATTTTCCCAAAGGGAATACTTATAATGGGCTCCAATTTCATGACACCCTCCTAACAAATCACCATGGGTGAAATGGCTATTTTTAAGCAGATTCAGCTGTCAGTAGTTATATAAGGGCACTTGTCTATCAAAAATCTTGTCCCCAGCCTATTCCATGCCTTCACTCTGGTAAGGCCATTGCGTTTATTCTATTAAAAGTCTATTAAACAGCCTGATTTTTATTATTATAAAATGATCCAGACACTATGGGTGGTACAGTATAGCTCATATCATTATAGAGTGAGCCAAACATAGACTATGTTGTAGCATGACTCCTGTCAGTGAGCTATACACTGAGGGTGGTACAGCATAGCTCCCACCACTATATACTCCCATCACTATATACTGAGCGAGACATTGATGGCGGTACAGCGTAACTCCCATCACTATATATATATCTATACTGAGCCAGGCACTGATGGTGGTATGCCATAGCTCCCATAACTACCGTATTTGCTTGATTATAAGACGACCCTGATTATAAGACAACCCCCCAAAATCTGAATATTAATTCAGGAAAAAAAGAAAAAGCCTGGATTTAAGATGACCCTATAGGAAAAAGGTTTATGCACATCTGCCCCCAGGCTTGCCACTCTGCCTCCCTGATATGCCTTTAACCCCCTATATGCCACTCTGCCTCCAGAAATGCCTTATACCCCCTATATGCCACTCTGCCTCCAGAAATGCCTTTTAACCCCTATATGCCACTCTGGCATACAGGGGGTTGAAAGACATATCATGTGACAGAGTGGTATACAGGGGGTTAAAAGGCATATCATGGGCTGTCAGAATGCAGGACTACCGGAGGTAAGTGAAACAGTCCAGAGTAGTGGAGATAGAGCACGATAAAAATAAATCAGGTAGAGGCAGCACACAAATAACGTAGTCAGGTCACAGGCAGGGATCAGGTTCCGGCAGCAATCAATAGCGTAGTCAGGTCACAGGCAGAGATCAGGTTCAGGCAGCAATCAAATATAGCGTAGTTGGGTCACAGGCAATGGTCAGGCAACAGATAGGGTCAAACAGGATGCGAATAGGTTAAGGAGCACAGAACTGGGGACGCTGTGTAGGGTACAGAGCGTCTCAGAATATCTGAGTGCCGACATAAGGGAGCTTGGGGGTTTTATAGAGATCCCAGACGTGGCGTCTGACGTCACGTCTGAATCTCCACCCTCCGTACCGCCCCCAACCACCTCTTTCCTATGGGACGGCACCAGAGATGCCGCCCCTCCAGGGGAAGCCTCTGTCCCCACTCCTCCAGGAGGCTCCTGCATACAGTTAGCAGGAGGAGGAGAACTTAGGGCGGCGTGCCGAAGCGCCGCCCCCTTCATGGGGACCCGGACCGCGTCGCTGACGTGTTCCCCGGCTTCCCGCGTCCACGCTGCCCGCACTGATGATGCGGTCTGCCCCGGGAGGTACGTCCCGGACCTCGGACGGCGCGTACCGTACGCTGGACGGTACGTGCCTTACATGGGCACCCTGCCTCCAGAAAAGCCTTATGCCACACATACATTTGCATTTGTTCTGAAAAAAACCTTGCCTTATAATCGAGCAAATACAGTATATACTGAGCAAGACATTGCCAGTGGTACAGTATAACGCCCATTTCCCATTAACATTTTTGTTTGCATTTTGTTGTTTTTTTCTCTCTAGTTTACTCTTACTCACACTGTCACTCACTTTTACTCACACTCTCTCAAACTTTCACTCACTTTACTTATGCTTTTACACTCTCACACACTCACTCTCATTCTCTCTCTCTAAATGTCTCGCTACCTTCTCTGCGTCCAGGTTTCCTTTGCCACAGATCTGCTTCTTCACTTGCCTCTTCTTCTGCTGTCTTCTTTCTTTAGGGTTGCCACCGACGAGGCAGCAAGCCAACCAGCCATCATACCTCATGCTCATAATACCAAACCATCACACTCAGTCATCAAACCTCACACCCATCTTCTATTTCCCCCTCTTTCCCTCTCCTCCTGTTTTTGTTCTTTATCTTCCTCTTTCTTCTGTCTCTCCATCTCTTTTTTTTCTTACACCTGTTTTTTTCTGTCCTCATCATATATTCACTTTTTTCTTTCGTTCGTCTCTTCTTTCTCTATCTCTTTACCTCTTCTCCTTTGTTCCTCTTTTTCCCTTAATTTCTCTTCTCTTTTAAAAAAGATGAATTTAGTATAGTATAGTAGGTTAAAAAAAGACTTCAGTCCATCAAGTTCAACCTTTCACACATACCTAGTTCTAAAGTTGATCCAAAAGAAGGCAAAAAAACCCTGCTTGGTGCAATTACCAATTATGCCAAAACAGGGGAAAAAAATCCTTCTTGATTCCATAGCGACAATCAGATTACTCCCTGGATCAACTTTCTAATACAACTGTCCTTTTAGCAGTTATGCTTAACCAAAAAAGCATCCAGACCTTTCTTAAAAACATTCACAAAGTTAGATAATACAACACCCTTAGGCAGAGAGTTCCATATTTATTGTTCTTACTGTTAAGAACCCTTTCCTATGCTGATGCTGAAATCTCCTTTCCACATTAAACATGGTTTCCAAGTTGCATATAATGTTGACATAGTACTGTCCTACAGTGTGTGATATGTATAGCTGTTTACACACACCACATACTATAGGCTAACACATGTCAGGAATATGTGCTTGTCAGGAATATGTGAAAATTATATGTATCATACAAAAAATAGCCAATTCATTCACACTACTTCAGAGGTGATACCTAAGTCTCACCAACAGCAGAGCACCAAACCCTGTTACAACAGGCAAATTATAGAGGTGTTTAAACCTATTTTTCATATCATTATTTTTTCAAGAGAATGTTTTCTAATTTTAATCAGATAATTTAAATTGGGAGAATACTTAGCAGATACTTACCAAGCGAGCACTTAGTTTCCATTCCCGCTGTACACACTTTAGAGATCTTGACCGTAAAACCAAGTTAATCATCAAGCAAACAAACTGTTAAATTAAATTTTAATAATTAGGACAGGACCCAAATTGAGTGTATTCAACCTAAGGGGGATTAGAAGGAGAATTGGTTTATTCATTAGTGATGTGAGTTGTTGATTAACAAACAACTCTTCCAGTTCACCATAAATGTTGACCTATCACATGACCTTTTGATAACTACATTCTCACAACTTGTGCCTTAACTAACCATGCAATAACAAAGAGAACTACAGGTGGTAGAAACAAGATACCCCCTGCTTTTGAACACAAAAACCTTGCCTTGCCCACATATTTCACCAAAAACACTTTGATAGCAATTACAACAGTAACAACTTGGTTTGTACACTAAACTATGCAAATGAGTTAAATATCTCATCCAAGAGATTTGAGAGTGAGTTGAAACATCTCATCCCACATATTTAACTATGGATTATGAAGAGACTGTCAGGCTGGACCCTATAATTTCTAGATTTTTTCTAGGTGAACTATGTTTTGTAGCTTGCTGACATAAGAAACACATGGTGGCACCCCTGCTAGCACAATGCCTTAGTCAGATGTCTAGTTTGCACTCTATAGGTATATATCTTATGATCTTACTTCAGCTCATCTGCAAAGGCCGGCTTAGTTAATAAACCATTATTCAAATGTATGTTAAGGAAATATGTTAATATGTTATGTTAAAAAAAAATCTGGTCTGCTTCTGAGTGTTAAATGAATAATAAATACATATTAAAGTCACTGTAAATGTCCTGCATCACACACAAATTTCACCCCGGAAGTTTACTATGGGTGGCAAGTCTGCATAGATATTTATTTTAGCAATCATGTTAGATACCCCAACCATGACCTGCACCAAAGGGCAGTGAAAGCACAAGGGCCAGAACATTGTTACTTGAAAATGAGTCAAAGAACAATAGCTTGAACAACCACAGAACAGTATGTACCATTATGTCATAAGGTACGTAGGCCAAAAAACACTTAGAATATAATAGTATGTACAGATTTAGCATCAAGTGGGACATTTCCCTGCCAGTATATGAAAATCAAGCTGTACAATAACAGCCCGGAGTCTCCCTACACTGGCTGTGTAGTAATCGACTGTGTAACTGTGCTTGACACATTCTCTGTACATAATTTTCTCCAGCATCTTACCCACGGAAGAAATCCGCACTAAATGATAGAAGAAAAGGCCAACTTTTTCTAAAAACAATATATTACTAAACATGAACAAGCATATGGTAAAAATGGTAAAAAAGTTCACTAAGGCATGAAAAATCCTAGTCACGTCGGGGTTAAAGTCATGAACAGAGATTTATCATATTAGAGTTTGATAAAATAGAGGTCACAAATAATTCTGTCACAGGGAGATCTTGTTGCGGCTATAAATGTTTATTAATTTAATGGGACAGGAGGAAAACATTAAAGTACAGAATCCATCTGAGAATGTCTTCTTGTCTTTGCATCCATAAGAAAAGGCTGCTGGTATCTAATCATTTATAATTACTTCCCCTTTAATGTCTCTGGTCTGAATGCTCAACCCATTTTTCATATTTTAAAACCAGGAGATTAATCACTCGGGATATACATTACATTGCAGATATATGATACTAGTGCTTATATTTATATCAGAGTGGGTTGCTATGTATTTACATGATATATTTACATTATATGATATTGTAATGAACATCAGAATTATGTAATTCTGTAAAGAAAAGTGTCCTGTAGAGTGACACCTATTTTGGACAGTACTGCAGAATATGGTTGTAGTATAGAAGTCAATAAATAATATTGGTATTAATAATCATGAATAATAATACACAACAACATATACTTTCATCCACAGTAACACTTAACGATGGCTTAGGCATCTATTCACAACTGAGTTTGCTGGGAACTCATATGAGGCACGTGTTTTGAGGAACCTTTGCTGTTATGTGCGCTATTACAAAGAGGAGATATGCAAACATCTTATCAAAGCTTACTGATGGACTTCAACCTTGAAGTGTTAAAGCAAGCTTACCTGTGACCCCACTTCTGAGAGTATCACTGTTATGAATTTGAGCTCCATCACCCAATATGATGCTTGGGATGAAACTCCAGAAAAAGACACATAATAAGATAAACATGTCCATTCCTTTAAGACTTAATTTTATATGAAAGAAAAATAAGATAATTATAATCTCTCTGTAGGGGGAAGCAAAGCTGTTACTACATTAAATAATTAATTACTGTATATTAGCTGAACTGAAGTGGCTAACTTTCAGCAAAACTCAAGATACACTTTGACTGTAAATTTAAGATTTGTAATGGATCTCAAGGTCTGTGTCATGCATCCTGATCTTTAACAACTTCACATTGCTTCTGGGTTCTTTTATCTGAGTGCAACTATCTTAAAATCGGCCCCATTATTTTTATATGTGAGTGTGTGTTCAGCACTGTTATGTAATAACAACCTGTTAAACGTACTAACGCATGTGGGATTTCTATATCTCAATCTCTTAGTATGAGGAATAGAATATTCACTTTCTATGAGAGAAAAAAAAATATTGATTAAGATTAAATCTCCCCTAAGGGGAATGTGGTATGATAAAAAAAACGAAAATGCAGAATGACAGATGTAGTATATGTTATTTAAACATAACAATAACAAAACACATGACTTCAAAACTATACTACCACTAATATATACTGCAGTGTACTTAAAAATCCTCACATGACCTCTCGCATACATCTTTTAAAGCACCGTCTTTCTAAAATTGTATCCCAAACTGCATCACACTATGTGGATGCCAAATTCTTCAAGACTTAGCTTCTGGTTATTTTCTATCCTCCTCTATCCCTGATTCCTGATATCTCCATTGCTCTTGAGAATTTACAATACACCTTACAACCCATGCTTACTGCCTTGACATCAGACTAGACTCTACCATGTCTACTAGACTCTACCATCCACCTCCAAAGTACCTTTCCTAATCCTGTATGGATTATTGGAACTCACTATTGTCAGTGCTACAGAACCCGACGGTGACCTATCAATAAAGTGTAATGACAAAACACTTTTCTTTGGACTTTGACAAGATCACCAGAATGGAATAGACTTTACAAACACGAAACACAATGTAAGGAATTTGGACTCACTAACATAAGATGGCATTGGCAGAAAGATGATACCTGGAAGCTAACGCCAAAAAAGTGTCACTTAAAGGAGAGAAATCCTGTATCTCTTACTAAAATGTGTAACAGAAACCTATCCCTCACATACTCCATCCAGAACCAGGGTTACAGTGACCCACAGATGAAGTTCTCTATTAAGAAAACATTCCCAAACGTCTGCATTCCTAACAGGCAGGGGGCTTCGCCCCTTAACAATGCTGCCCCTTTCTTTCGGCTGTTAGATGAAAAGATGAAGAATACGGGTCTCTTTAAGAGAGCCATTTCCTGTAACAGCAGTTTCCATTCACTTGGTTTGTGATATAAAGAGAGGGTGAGGGGGTCCCACGGGGATAAGGATAAAAAGAATCCTTCACTACAGAGAAATTTTAAGTGTAGATCAGTAATTATCATCACCACTTCGAATTCATCTAAATTAAGACAAATAACATATCCAGTTCCCCATTCATCACCAGACCTCCTTCTCTTAACAAGCCGCAATGACTCTTCTTAACTCTCTGTTTCCTTTTGCTAACATAACAAGATTTGGGTTGTATTGTTGCCAAAATAACAAGCTGTTCACTTTTCATATCTCTATTTTTCTCCCTGTATATGCCATGAATATGTTGAACTTCATCGAACAAGGAGGTGTTCTCTAAACAAGAAGCCACGGGGTGTGTGGAATTCTGCTGATGCTAAAATTCCCCCTCAAATGGGAGGGGTGAGAGGGTGAATGACATGTAAGTTACACCATTGTCTCAACGTAATCCTGTCCAACTGAGTTTAGCTGAAACTAAGCAACTGCTGTATATCAGGGTGCCATAGAGCTCACTCGGGTCCTTCCTTTCCTTGGTGTTATTTTTCATTTTATTATTTCCATTAATTAGCATTTTATTCTTTTCTTTTTATGTTCCAGTTTCCCCACTACATCCATATTATTTTGTATTGTTGCTTTCTATATACAAGTCCCCCTCCTTCTCCTTTACGTAAATGTAATGAAAATGTATCGGATGGGAAAAATGTAAATGTTTTTTCTAGTCTAAACACTATTTTCTTGAATGTCAGTCAATTATCTTTAACCAGAATACAATTATTCTTGAGTCAATAGTGTATTCATAATTTTGGGTGATTTTGTTGTATGTCACTGGTCATTAAGGGGTTAATGTTGTAGGATCAGAATTTGAGAGAGCCAACAATGCACTATGCATTTGACCTACTCTTAGGAGGATTGCATTTTGAGCTGACCAACTTGCACTCGGAAGGACCTTCTTCTGCAAGAGCAGTTAGCCTGATATAGTTAATAGATAAATCAATGACCCTGAATGTTGCCTCACTAATTGAAATATGCATTAGGGCAAGCCAACCAAATTTTTCTTGCGAAAGAAGGCCACCAAGCCTGGTTCATTTAAGTGCATTGTGAAGTGATCACTTGAAACTGCAATTTCAATTGAAGCTCTTGACACACAGGGTTTGGTATTTGTATTGAATATTGAAAAGTTAAAATTGAAACACACTTTCAAACTAACGCTTTATAACTATTTACAATAGATTCTGTGGAAAATGCTTTTTGTACATATGTACATTTTTTTTGAAGAGGCAGTAAGAGTACAAAGTACATTGTGTCACTTTCCAACTCCCTCAGATTTCCTGGTTTCCGGTTGGGAGCTGCTTTTTGATATCAGATCACAAATGTTCTATTGGATTTAGTTCTAAGGATTTTACAAAACTGACTTTGTACTTACTTAAGTGTTTATTTGTGGCTTTTAAAGACTTCTTTAGAAGTAATACCACATTGGAATAGACCACTTTAACCAAGTCTAAGCCACTTAGAGTAAGGTATAAAACTGTGTCATAAATATATTAATATAGTCATATAATCTAGTCTACTGTAATTCAGATTTAAAGAAATTTACCAGTGTTGCTCTCTACAGAATTTTACATTGGTTTCAATGGTGACTGCTTGATATTTATCAGTTTTGCCCAGACTAGTTCTTCATAATTATCACCCATAATTCTTTTCTCTTGAATTTTTGAGTAAGGATGCCCCATCTCTGCTGATGTCTTTATATGGGCTACTTTCAAAGAGACCAATATGCTTTAATTACAGCCCTTGTTAAACTGTGTGTCCTGACAAGGGTTTTAAAATGAGCCAATATCCAGTTGTAAAAATGCATGGGTTCTTTATAATCTCTTATTCTGCCCTCTTGCTCACCTTACTTACTACTCCATATATAACTACTGGAGTTTTTCTACTGGAGTTTTTCCACTGGAGCTGTACAATGCATTTCAGTAAGTATTCATGATACTGGCTTTGTCACAGAACGTAAGTCTGCTCATCCAGGCTTCTTCTAGGTTACATATTGTAACATTCTCACTTCTGGCTCTGAGGCTGACATTTTTATTTTTTTTTGAGATCTGGAAATTACGCCTAGAAATTGATTTATTTGAGAGCTCCCAACTGTAATCGAGAACTCCCAGACATACAATTTCTCAAGCAGAGGATCACATCACTTTTGTATAAAAAAAACTCTCAAAGAAATATAAAAAAAAAAAAAAGCAAGAAATATTATGACAAAATATATAATTATACTGATTTTTTCAATCAGCGAAAATCATTTTCCTCAGGACAAAGAAAATGTTACATCATTCCTAATGTGGGGTTTTTAAGGTTCCGAAAGGGCATTTAGGGTAAAATGTTGAGACATAAAACTATAATTATTAAGAAGTTGGGTTTCAAGTTTGTGTTATACATGGAATAAAAAACCCTGGCTGGAGAAATATCTACCCGACTTTGCTTTTAAGGCTGACCAGTTAATAAGGTGTTGGATTAAAACAGGGCTCTGATAATTCTAATATGATTGTGCAATTCCTTAAAGAAATTAATAAAACTCTCCATATGGTAAAGGAGTTAATCTGCCATTGCTGATTCCATATATTACCAATTTATGCACCCCCTCCAACCCTCCAGGGGACTGATGGGATCATACTAACGAGGACCTGGCATGGCATGCCCTTGCACCAGAGTCACAATTTGCAGGCATTTGTGCTTTGGTAAGCACACTGTCTACCCAGCACTGCTCCAAAACATTTTGCTATTGGACTCATCAGGCTTCTGGAATGTGTATGTCATTGGAGAACAGATGGAAATGAAACTCTATAGGTCACTAATGACCAGTTCAGCTGCAACAGCCAATTTGGCTGATTGTACTAAATCCCCTTTCTTTGATTTGATGATGTCCCACACTACCTCTGGGCTAGGCTGTCTTGTTTTCTGTAGGAACAGGGCGTTAGCAGAGGGACTGCTGGAATACATGTCTTTATGTGTGATGGCTCTTGATCTGGGGTCTGTTTTCAGAGCAATGTAATGAATAATTATGAGGAGGTTCCCCCCCCTGCTGTAGATGAATCTCTGGCTGTTGACCTGCACAGTTATTGAGAACATAAGGTCTTGTGGAGTCGGTGTCCCGGTGAAAGACTTTTTGTTCTTGGTTCTGTTGTTTCCTGACAGGGTCCCAGCTGTGCTACAGATTCTGTTTTTCAACCGACCATCTCAGGAACAGAGCCAGGCCTACTTTGAAAAAAACCTCTAAATGCACTTCTTGGATCAACTGCATTAGAGTATCGATGGTACAACCTACAGACAAAAACAACCAACTAAGGGCTTTAACAGACTACCCAAACAATGGACTATGCAGGCAAAAACTAGAAAACGGGCATCCCTAGAGAGAGTTGTTCTCATTTATTTTATATTTAAACACCATTTTAGAAGGATATTGTACTGGAAGAACCATTCTTTCTTGTAAACATAAAGAGAAAATACAGAGGTTAAATTAATAATAAACTTATATTTAACTTGCGCTATCCTTTTTCTATTTCCTGCATTGTAAACGCACACACATTTTATATTGTATTAAAGACCTTGAGAGCACCAATGTCACCCTGATTACTATGATAACTGCCTATTTTCAGATATCCTGTGAAACCAGGCCTAGTTTTTTGTAGTTTTGCTATAGTTAGTAACTTTTAAAGAGCTTACATTTTACTAAGGTAAATCTATATTTGTTTAGGACAAGTTAAACTATTCATAGATACCTATGTGAATCACATCAGAATATTTAATGGTAAAACTACAAAAAAACACTATTTACTTATATATGCCAAACTAAATAATAAAAGTAATAAAACCCATTTTATTTAATGTATCATATATACACACACACACAAATATATATGGTGTAGTACATGCAGATTGCACCTGTGAGTGACACACAATGGCTCATCATCATTGTGGGTAGTGGCAAATGCGACCCACGGAAGCTCATAGGTCAATTTTTGGGACAAAAAATATTTCAAAATTATTTAAATAAATGAATATGTATAAGTGTTTTTATTTTGACCCTTTTTTGGTACATAGGTTACCATTGTGGCAAGCCACCATATTAGGATTTTAAATCTTTACTGACCCTATGGGATAAGCTGTACTCAAGCTTAGTTTTTGCCAGCTCATTCATCTAAAAACCGTCTATGGCCAAACATTGTTTTGAGGGTGCCTAGTCTTGAGCGATCCCAGAGAACTCCTGGGATTTATAGCTTCTTTGTCTCCTACTCTCTTGTAGTTAGCCCCTTAATAGGTGGCATGAACGTTTCCAAACAATGAGGGGTATGAGCCAAAGTTTTACAGGCTCTAATTACGCTAAAGAAGTGTTATAAGATAATTATGAAATATTGGCACAAAAAAGAGCTGAATTCTATGTACACAATTCAGCCTGCTTTGCTTCCAATTACATTCATTCCAGATTACCTGTGCATTTAGTCAACCAAAACTTTTTATGTTCTGTTGTCCACAAGAACAGAGGGTTGGATATCAATTCAACAGAATGTGTGCATCTGCAAGGTTTTATCTGATAACTATTACCAGATTTCGTTAGTAAAGTTTGCTATGTGCTCCATCTCGCTGTAGTCGTATCAGAGTTCTAGGGCGATACAACTTTACAGTCTAGAGAAATGGTCGAAACTATGAGTCACTTTTAATCTTCCATAATACAATGTAAAAAAAATAAAAATACAGAAAAAAGGATATTATACAAATAACTTATACTACATTACACTTATTTATATAGCGCCAGCAGATTCCAAAGCGCTGTTACATAAATAAATTTAAATCATAAACAATAAGAAACTGGTACAAAAGGAGAAGCTCCTTGAAAGGTTGAGTCAGGATGACCTGCAGAGCTTGTTGGTCATTCTGTTGGCTCGATTAGGAGCTTGGTTAAGTGTAAAGAAGAAATGTTGTAAGTTTCTCAAATAGTGGGTTTTTAGGAAGCTTTTGAAAGTTGCGTATGAGGGAGAGAGTCTGATAGAAGGAGGAAGGGAATTCCAGAGAAGGGGTATAGCACGGGTCAAATCCTGATGAGGAGGGATAGGGGTGTATTTGGAGAGGATGGTAGATATATATAAGGGTGTGTGGCGTTGTTAAGGGCTCTGTGGGTCAGGACTTATATTGTAAATCTAGTTCTGGCATTAGAATTCTTGGGTGTGGGAGGTTTTTTTGTGTGCCTTATTTCTCTTGAAATGAGAATGTTTATTTTTCATGTTTAGCGAGTTATGTTCATTCTGTAGCTAAGCATTACCCATGAAGGTTAACACATAAAACAACATCATCAATGAAAAACAAAAAACCAAAACTATGGCTTGGGCATGGGTAAATCTGAGTGAGGTATGAACAGAACTAGAAACGAAAGAATTTTAACATTCCTTTTTCATTCCATGGTACCCCCTAAAGGCAGGGCTCTATGCAAGTGCCTACTTACGGAATATCTATTCTTGGTGACATACAGTATATGCTCTATTTCAGTACATTCAAGATAGATTCTGTTACTGTCAATATGGACACTTCTCCCAGAATTCTTTTGTTTATCTACACTAATAATGTTTTACTTTTTCCACTGAAGCATGCAAGAAAATCAAATCAGTCAGACTTTCCAGACTTGCAGCAAGTGAGGCAATGTCGCTGGAAAACATCCAACAGGTGGATGAGATTCCTGAGAGCTTGTAACACATAAAAAGAACAGGTAAAGGCCCATTAAATAGTTCACTTTAAATGTAGATGAACCAGACAGAACCCTGGTGACTACAATGATAAATGAAGAATCTGTCTGCGACTCCTGAATACTATGCTAAGTACAAGCCACATCCCCTTGCTTCTCCACTGTTCTAAATCAGCCAGCTAACATTGTCATAAACATGTTTCCTTGTGGTTTGCCTGGAGAGAAAAGGTGTGGTTAGAGAGGCCGTAAATCTGCAACCTATCCCGCAGAGTAATTCAACCATTCCTTCCTTATAGGATGCTATAGCAATCACAAAGATAAGATTTTCCCCCCCAGAAGACATATAAATGGGATGACAGTATTAAAACTCAAGACATATGAGGCAGATTGAGTTGCTCTCTGCTGGCAAATTCCTCAGTGGCACATCCAGCGCCAGAAGTAATATCATTGACGCCAGGAGACAAAACAGAACTTGGGGCAGTGCTGAAACCTACAAGTTTGCAAGTTAAAATCTAAGCATTTTATTTATGTCAATGCTGCTTTGTCTTAACATTTTCCGTATTACTGTGCTAAAGGATTTAAAATGTACTATAATAAACATGAACAGTGTTTAAAATAAGTTGTTGTTCCTCATTACTTTTAAATACCATATATTATGAGCTAAACAACTACAGACCTTTAGGATGAAACCGAATAGAGAGATCCAGGTCTTCTTGTCCAACATCAGTGCCTGGCCTCACAAAACTTCTACTGAATGAATGGGAAAAACTTCCCACACAAAGCTGTTATAGCTACGAAGGGGGAACCAACTACATCAGGGTACCCTAAATCTAAACTAATTGGCTGTACACTAAAGTTACCGATGTGGCCACACGACTGCCAGGGCCGTCTTTAATGCGAGACAAAAGCCCGCAGCAACCATGGTCGCAGTGCCCTGCTGCTTACGTGTGTAATGTCTCTTGTAGTGCCCAGTGGAAGCAGGAACTCAGTGAAGTCACGTCAATTTATGTATCTGTGAATGAGTAAATGAATGTTTGTGAGTAAATTAATGAATATGTGTGTGATAGCATAGATGTATAAGTGGGAGGAAAGCATGGCACAGGGAGGCTGTTTGGGGGCAAAGGTGGCAAGTCCTATGCTTCCAATCTGGGTGCTGGGCAGATCCTGTGGATGCAGGGCTGACATTATAGTAAAGGAAGGGCATTAATTAACAAGGGGGTGCTGGCTGGGGGCATCACATAAATCAATACTGAAGGTGGTGCTGAGTGGTGGGATAAATATACAATGTTATGCTAGCTGGGGGCAATATACAAGGATGTGGGGGCATTAGGGTGACCACATCGGCAATGTTTTCCAGGACACATTTAACAGTGTGGCAGAGCCTGTCCTGGTGTGTGTGTGTTCAGGTGTTGGTTTGGCAGAGCCTGTCCTGGTTGCATGTTTGGGTGTCGGTGTGGCAGAGCCTGTCCTGGTGTGTGTGTTTGTGGGCGTTGGTATGGCAGAACACAAAAAAAACAAAGGGATCGATCCAGCATTTGAAAAAAAAAAAACTTCCAGCTTTATTTTACTTAATGATTAAAAAGCATAGTTCACACCTGTGCATCCAGTACACAGGAAACCCCAAATCTGACGCGTTTCAAGCGGTACCCCGCTCTTTATCACAGAGGTTCATTCCACGCATCAAGTCCGTGCGGATCCGTGCAGATGAATATATAGGGAGGTGAGCTGGCTTTTGCATTTATTCAATTTTGCTAGTTGGTATGGCAGAGCCTGTCCTGGTGTGTGTGTTTGGGTGTTGGTGTGGCAGGGCCTGTCCTGGTATGTGTGTGTGTCCTGGTGTGTCCTGGTAAGTGTTTTCTGGCACTTAATTTACTGTAGGAATAAATTAAACTATTTAATTTTTACTTATTCAGAGATAAAATGCCCTCCTGAATTTGTAGTCACTTAAAGGGACAAAACCTTCTAGGCCCACAAATCAGTGGGAGGAAAAGTAAAGGTATTGTGTTATTTACTCTATTTCAATCTACATAACTTATTAAAAAGGATTAGTGGCACTAAGTTGTGGCTTCAGATGTCCCGTGTATGATGGCTTTTTTAGTGTACTGATGTACTCCCAATCCCACCACATTACATCAATATGCGTTAGAAAATCTGGAAAAGATGGGCATGGATGTTGGGCTTATTCTGTGGCGCAATAAGCCACTTGTCTAGACTTGCCCCCCAGGCCTTAGGCTGCCAGCCCTCCCCTGAACTATATACCGTATTGGCTCGGATATAGGCCGCCCCCTAAAAGTTTGGTGCTTTTTTAAAGAAAAAGTTTTTTTCTTTAAAAAAGCACCAAAAAAACATGCTACCACTCTGTCCCCCCCCCGAGATATGCTGCCACTGTCCTCCCTCCCCGAGATATGCTACCACTGTCCTCCCCCCCCGAGATATGCTGCCACTGTCCTCCCCCCGAGATATGCTGCCACTGTCCTCCCTCCCTGAGATATGCTGCCACTGTCCTCCGTCCCCTTCCCCCTGCCCCTCGATATGCTGCCACTGTCCTTCTGCCCCCCCCTCGATATGCTGCCACTGTCCTCCTCTGCCCCCCCCGACTTACCGGAGCAGACTCCCGGGTGTCTTGCGGGGCCGGCGGGGGACATCTACGCAATACGCGTATACAACCTCCCGTGCCGGCACCCCCTCCCGTGGGAAGTGCTGGCAGGGGAGGCTGTCTGAGCGTATCGGGAAGTAGGATGCAGGTCCCCTGCACCGCTGCGGGGGATCTGTATCCTAACCCCGCTGCCTGCCCGGCGCCCGGGACTGCATGTCCCGGGTGTCGGGCGCTAGACCCCGAATATAGGCCGCACCCCCACTTTAAAGACTTAACCCCTTCGTGACAATTGCCGGTCCGGGCACGTCACTGAAAATCGTGACGATTATGACAATTGACGTGCCAGGACCGGCACGTCTTTAAACGGGTGAAAAAATCGATCCGTGATCGATTTTTTCACTCAAACGGTGTTGCTCTAATGCCTCGACATCGAGGCATTGAGCAACACCAAAAAAAACATTCCCGCCCCCCCCCGATCGCTCCTAGGAGCAAAAAAAAAACATGTTTGAAAGACTGCACGTCTTTCAAACATGGCGGCGCCCGCCGCCGAAAAACGGGTTTAGGAAGCGATCGCGAGTCGCTTCCTTTGCTTAGCTGGTGTTGCTAAGATGCCTCAGTATCGAGGCATCTTTGAAACACCTGTTTAGCAAAGGAAGCGACTCGCGATCGCTTCCTAAATGCTCAACTTACCTTCCCGGTGCCGGTGTCTTCGAAACACACGCGGTGTTTCAAGATGGCGGCGCCCATCAAGCCGGGGGGCGGAGCCTGCTGACATCATCGGGGGGGTGTTGCTGGATGTCATGGACATCCAGTGAATAACACCCCTAGTGGTCAGATCACTCATAAGAGTGATCATGATTTGATAAATCAAAGGCAATGTTTTCTAAACATTGCCTTTGATCAGTATTGGATCTGCCCCCCTCCTTCACTTGCTTCTAGTGAGGGAGAGAGACAGATCGGTGTGTTCTGGTATTTCAGGTATTCCCTAATAAAAATATATATATATTGATCCAAAGGCTCTTATAAGAGCCACCCATATAATATTAACCCCTTCATTGCCATTGATCACTGCATAAACAGTGATCTTGCATAGTGGCAATTGTTTTTGGTTTTTTGTTTTTTTTTACATGTTTTTTTACTTTTTTTAGTTTTTTTTAGGTTTTTTTTTATTTTTTATTATAGCCATTAACCCTTTCCTTCCCCACTATTTTTGCTGCAATTCTTACCATGCAGCGGTATACGGCTGAGGAGGCGTATGCCTTTTTGGCCACAGATTCTGAGGCCACTGATACAGCGTCAGATTTTGACGTTGGTCAGTTCACAGATACATCTAGTGATGTATCTGTGGCTGTTAGGACGCCCACCACACGTAGTCGTGGCAGTGCACCAGAGGCATGGGTAGCGCCTAATAGGTACAAGCCAGCTATCCCTCCTTTTTCTGGAATTCCTGGCATCAATATTGATGTTACAGGATTCACTCCACTGCAATTTGTGCAGGTTTTTTTGGGAGACGATGTCTTGGGAGACATTGTCACACAAACAAACATTTATGCCCAGCAGCACCGTGCTGCTAGCCCTAATTCTTTTTGGGCAAAACAGCCATGGACTCCCATTGACGTGCCAGAATTTCTTAAATTCTGGGCACTCACAATGTTAATGGGCATTATAAAAAAGCCCTCCATCCGCTCCTACTGGAGCACCAGCCCCATCTTTAGTACCCCCATTTTTGCCCAAACTATAACTAGGCAAAGGTATGAAATGATTCTTCGTTTCATGCATTTTAGCGACAACAGCCTGTGCCCCCCTAAGGAGGACCCCCAGTTTGATAGGCTGTACAAAATCCGCCCCCTGATTACCCATCTCGCTGCCAGGTTTCCAGAGGTTTATACACCTGGAAAGAATATCTGCGTGGATGAATCCCTAATGAAATATAAAGGAAGGTTGGGATTCAAGCAGTATATTCCTTCCAAGCGCTCCAGGTATGGAGTGAAGGTGTATAAGCTCTGCGAGAGCGAGACAGGATATACTCATGCCTTCCGGGTATACGAGGGTAAGGATAGCTACCTTGACCCTCCAGGTTGCCCAGATCATCTGGGCACCAGTGCCAAGATTGTTTGGGACCTAATATTCCCCCTTATGAACAAAGGCTACCACTTGTATGTAGATAACTTCTATACAAGCGTCCCTTTGTTCAAGCTGCTGTATTGTTTCGATACGGTAGCTTGCGGTTCTATAAAAAAGAACCGCTTGGGTTTCCCACAACGCCTGGTACGAACCCGGCTAGGAAAGGGGGAGACCTCAGCTCTACGCCAAGAGGAGCTTTTGGCATTGAAGTTCAAGGACAGAAAAGAGGTGTGCATGCTGAGCACCATCCACGATGAGAGAACCGTGGAGGTTTCTGTCCGTGGCAGAGCTGGAGTCACTACAAAGCCAGTGTGCATCAGGGCCTATAACAAGCACATGGGTGGAGTTGATCTGTCAGATCAACTCCTACAGCCCTACCTCATTATGAGGAAGACAAAGGCCTGGTACAAGAAGGTTGCAATTTATCTAATGCAAATTGCAACCTATAACGCTTTTTTGCTGCACAAAAAAGCAGACACTGGGCTGAAGCTGTCTTTTTTGCAGTTTCAGCTCGAAGTAATTTCAGGTATCTTGTACCGTGATGCACCTGGTCCCCAAGTAGTGATGGGAACCAACAGAATTGGGGCTACCCATTTTATTTTTAAAATCCCCCCTACAGCAAAGAAGCAGAATCCCCAAAAGAGATGCAGGGTATGCTACAGCAGGGGGCAAAGAAAGGACACCACATTTTACTGTCCAGATTGCCCTGGAAAACCTGCACTCTGTGTCGGTGACTGCTTCAAGCTGTATCACACAGTTTCCCATTTTAAATTTTTTTTTTGTTCCTGCTCCATTTTTTTATTTTTTTTTAATTTTTTGTTACATTTACTGTTTTTTAGCTTTTATTTGCTCCACCATTTTTAAGCGTTTTTATTTGCACTGTCAAGTGACCCCTGTGTCCATTCCGTGGCATGAGGGACCACTTAAGGTGCTAGATCAAATCCCTTCTTGGAGATAGGCCAGGCTTTCTTGTAACCTGTCCCTACTGATAGTTGGGTACAAGCATTTTTCTTTACCCAGATGTAAAATTCCTACTGAATTTGAATTGCTCATGTTCCAAATGTGGCCCTTTTGCCCCCAAACAATCTGACAAACCCATGCATGTGGGGTATCAATGTACTCAGGAGATGTTGCTGGACACATATCTGGGTGTTGTGTGACAGCAACATATACCAGGAGCTGTAATTTCACACCTGAAGTACAAAGTATGTGAAAAAAACACCAAAAACAATTACTATCCCAAACTTTGACAAGGGTTGGTGGTAGGATTAGTGCATGGAAAGGGTTAAACTATCAGCATCTAAAATACCCTGGGGTGTCTAGTTTTCAAAAATATATGGTTTGGTGGGGTAAATTTAATTTGCTGGCTTCAAAGATGCCCCAAATACCACATAGAGACAGAATTACCAGATTCAGAGAAAAATGGTTTTGAATTAGCAAAACGCTACTTGTACTTATTGCCCCATAACGTGTAGAAGAAAGCAAAAAAACATAAAAACATTGGGTATTTCTAAACTCGGGACAAATAGTAGAATCTATTTAGCAGGTTTTTCAGTAGTTTTTTATGATGAATAAAAGATTTTTCAAATAAAAGTGAGAAAATGTGTTTTTTTTCAATTTTTCGTCATATTTTATTATTTTTATTATAGGAAATTACATCATATGGTGTCTGAAGAAAGCCCTTCTTGTCCTGAAAAAAACAATATATAACTTGTGTGGGTTTAGTAAATGGGTTAAGAGAAAATTACAGCTAAACACAAACACCGCAGAAACGATAAAACAGCCATTGTCACGAAGGGTACAAAAAATAAAATCAGCCTTTGTCACGAAGGGGTTAAAGTGGGGGAAAAAAGTGCGGCCTATATTCGAGCCAATAAGGTATTAATGTCTACGTATTTAGAATACAATGTCATATAGGTCCCTGTTGGTGTAATGGTCGGGCGTCCCAATACTTTTGTCCATATATATAATTTTTATAAGTACACTAAATACTAAAAAAGAAATAACAGCTGATCTCTAGTGCTTCAGCATAAAATAACCCTGGTCCTTAAGGGTTTGATTCTTCATACAAAATGCCACATCTGTTAATGTTCAATTGCTTTATAGGAGAGAACAATTAATAACTATTTTGTGCATACCACCTTTAAAAGGGGCAAAAACATATATTAGTATGCTTCACACATTCTGATTGTGTAATTTTTAGACACAACCTCATTGTACAGTGTTGGAGGATTAATTGATGCTATGTAAAAAAAAAAAGCTAGTAAACACTAGCAATAATACTTTATTTCACCTGTTTGTGGTCCAGGATGAACATTTTTCATTTTATGCAGGGATCTATTTTGCATCTACTTATTTTGATACTTATAACTAGACTTGGGCACCAGGGGGCTCTTCATGTTCGTCTTCGTCCTCGAATATTCGTGGACATTCTTCATGCTCGTTTCATCTTCGTTTTCTCCCGGCTGCGTAGCAGGGGTTTATACGGGGTTAAGAACACATCGGAGCAGTAGCAGATGCGTTCACGCCGTGAAGGTACATGTGTGACTCTATTGGTCGCCGGAAGAGGGCTGGTCTGGCATCAACAAATGAATTGCAGGACTGCAGAATGCACTTCATTCGTTGATGGCAGGCGAGCCAGAGTTGCACACACGTACCGAGGTGTACTGTACACAATACACATTGACCCAAACTGAGGGCCAAGGTTGTCTTGTCTGAGACCTAGACAAATGCTCCAAGGAACTTGGCCTCATTTTTATCATACACAGTCACACATTTTACATTTTTAAATCGATTTTGGACCACTTTTAATACATGCCAAACATTTGCTACCTATTTATAATGGCATACTTTGCAACAACCCAACTTTTACTGGACAGGACTGGAAAAAAGCAGGACTGTCCACAAAAATGTTGGGTGTGTTGGCAGGTATGCGAATGGAAAAATGTTGGACAAGAACTAAAAAATAGCTTAGGGTTAATGTACGGTTATGTTTAAGATTATTAGCAGTGCACTGTTTTGAGTTTTGGTTAAAGATGTATTATGTCTAAATAATAATTTAATTTTAATTTTAATGGGTTTATTTAATTTTATTTTAAAGTTATATTTATTATTATTTACTTTATTATATTTATTTAATGTTGTAGTGCTACCCTACCAAGCTATACCTATGTGCACTAGCATACCTAGTTTAGCTAAATTTGATAGGACAGGAAAAAAGCAGGACTGTCCCTGAAAAAGTTGGGTCTGTTGGCAGGTATGTGGATGGAAAAATGTTATAGGGTGAAGTGTGAGTTATAGCGTTAATGCTAGTGAGTGTAGAAGTGAAGGACAGGGCAAATAACAGGAGGAAAGGTCCTTGTGATTTGTGAATTGTACGTGTGTGTGTTATGTGTGATGTCACTGTGTTATGTGTGTTATGTGTTATGTCATTGTGTTATATGTGTTATTGTGTGTGTTATGTTTGGTAGGTTGTGTATCAGACGGAAAAAAATGAAATGGAAATGGAAAAGGAAATGGAAAAGGCGAATGAGTGGGCAATTGGCGACCCACTCACCTGTTTCACCCCAGGGCAAAGCATCCAAACAACTGTCAGTCCTAGACGTTTGGCAGCGGACTTCCAGAGCTCAGACACAAGGCCCTTACGTAAGCTGGCTACTCCGGCGGAGGTAGCAGGCGTTGTCACACCGCAAACAGACGCAGCCAGGGGGAGAAACTACCCTTACCACTAGGGACATTTGAGGCATCACACTAGCCAGGAAGCGAACTGGCAGAGAAGAGACGCTGGCACCACCACCAGCAGCAGCAGCAGCAGCATTGGGAAAGTGAATGAGTGGGCAATTGGCAACCCACTCACCTGTTTCACCCCAGAGCAAAGCATCCAAAGACTGTCAGTCCTAGGCGTTTGGGAGCGGACTTACAGAACTCAGACACAAGGCCCTAGCGTAAATTAGCTATACCGGTGGAGGTAGCAGGTGTTGCTACACCGCAAACAAGTGCAACCAGGGGGAGAAACTACCTTGAACATTTTGGACATTTGAGGCATGACTTTAGCCAGGAAGCGAACTGGCAAAAGATGCTGGCACCACCACCAGCAGCAGCATTGGAAACGGAAAAAGGTGAATGAGTGGGCAATTGGCGACCCCCTCACCTGTTTCACCCCAGAGCAAAGCATCCAAAGACTGTCAGTCCTAGGCGTTTGGGAGCGGACTTACAGAACTCAGACACAAGGCCCTAGCGTAAATTAGCTACACCGGCGGAGGTAGCAGACGTTGCCACACCGCAAACACGTGCAACCAGGGGGAGAAACTACCTTGAACAAGCTAAGAGCTGGGTAACCCAACTTGGGCAGATTTAATTTAAGAAAGGCAATCTGCTCCATCAGATGAGGTGCCACTTTGAACAGTGGTTGGCAGACATGATAGAAGCTGCTGCGCAACCCATGAGAGTGCAGGCCACACACTCTTCTTTTCATCCCAGTAGCTAAGAGGATCAACATTAGGTGCAGAAGGAACTTCACAGAGGTAAAGTTTGACCATTTCAGCAGCACTACTCTCCTTTCTGCTGCTAGCTCTGTCAGATGGTCCAACTATACTCCCAAGTGCCTCTTCCCAAAACGCAGCTGCTCCACTCAGATGTGTTGTGATGCTTGTGGCACTGCTGCTGATGCTGCTGCTAGGAGTAGCAGACCACATCATCTCTTCCTCCTCCTGCACCTCTCCCTCCTCGGACAGCATTCCCATTTTACGCTGCCAGTCACGCACCTTGTTAACCAATTGCTCCCGGTAGCCACTGAGAACATTGAATTTCATTGCTAGCTTTCCCTTATCCTTGGATCGCAAAGGCACGCTAGCATCATTTCGGGACCCTCTTCCATGCGTTTGCGAAGGTGTACTTTTAGCAGATCCTTCAGCTTCCTGACTATGGCTGCTACGTCAGGATGTAGAGTGCCACCTTGAACAGCCTCACTGTTTTCAAGGAACACATCCATCTTGCTGCCTAGATGGGAGAACACTGGGATTACCTAGGCCAGACTGGCAGTGTTTGAGTTTAAATTTTCAGTGGCAATCCCTGAATGGTTTAAGGACTGCCACTAGCTGGGCGATCACTGTCCAATCCTCCCTATTCAATGGCGATGTAATCCCAATATTATGCTCTAAAGCAAGATTATGGATTGCCCTCTGCTGCTCCAAAATCCTCTCCAGCATGTCTAAAGTGGAGTTCCACCGCATACTGACATCCTGTCATAGGCAGTGTATGGGAAGACCTGACCTCTCTTGCTCTTCCCTCAAAAGTTGGCTAGCCTTAACACTATGGTGAAAGTGCCCAGCGATCTTTCTGCAGCGGGACAGAACTACTGCTACCACATTAGTTCCTTCTGACATTGCTGCCTTCACTACAAGATGGATGATGTGGGCTGCACAGCGCACGCCAACAATATGACCATCTCGCAGCGCTTTCACCATATTGGCACCTCCGTCAGTTACCACAAAACCAACTTCAACATTGGTGCCTGCCTCTGTTCCCACCCAAAGGCTAAACATTTTCCTCATTGCATGCAGAATATTTTGGGAAGTGTGCTTTTCATCCATCACTTCTGCATGGAGAAGGAATGATCGGTAGCCTGCTGCAGCAGCTTCCTTGGGCACACCGGGCTGCCACCAGTGTGTTGTCAAAGAAAGAAAGGCATGCTGGCCGCTAGATGCACTCCACAAATCTATCGTGAAATTAACAGACTGACCAGCAGCCTTGGAAAGCTCCTCTTTCACTTCTGAAACACAGGACCGATACAATGAGGGGACAATGTTCCTGCTGAAAGTGGAAGGTGACGGAACTGTATATTGTGGAGCCACAGCCGCCATCAATTGTTTGAAATGCTCCACTTCAATCATGGAGAAGGATGCCCCTCCAGCAGCAATGAACTGACCAATAAGTCGCGTTACTTTATTGGCCTGCTGTTTGGACATTGACCTTTTGGATTGGAATGCCACAAATTGTTCCAGGGTGGGCTGGACATGCAGTGCTCCAACCTGCCTTGGTCTCTGGCTGCCAGCACGAGTTGCTGCTGCTGCTGCTATTGGCTCAGAAGCAGCTGTTGGGGTTTTTCCACTCTCTCTGGAGATGGTACTAGTTGTTGTTGTAGTACCACGGCCACCAGCTATGCTGCCTGCACGTTTTACTTCTGCATCTTTCCCCAATAGCACAGCGTTGTGTTGAGTGCTGAGGTGATGCTTCATGCTAGCACTGGTAAAATGGCCAGACACTTTCCCTCTGCTTATTAGCTTCCCACAATGTTTGCACTTTCCATAGCGCCCTTCTTCAACATTTTCAAAGTGCTCCCAAATTGGGGCGGGCATAGCCTTGGAGTGTGCCTTGGGTGCTGCTTCTACTGCTCGGGGTGGATGAACAGAGGCAGAACTAGTGGTGGTAGCACTGGTGGTAACAGTACTGGCCATAGTGGGACTGCTAATTGCTTTAACTCTAGATTTGGTAGGTTTTGCTGCTGGTGGTGGTGATGATCGTAGCAGAGAAAGTGGAGGCTCAGGGGAAAATTGTGCACTAATCATTTGGACACTGCTCCCTGAGGAATCTGATTCCTGACCACTCATCTCCTCTACTTCCTCTCGCTCATAGTCTAGTTCTTCATTAGCCAGATCAAATGGAATTCCTGCTAGGAGCTAAGACTGATATCGTGACTAGTAGTAGTAGTGCGAGCAGGAAGAACAGACTCTGCACTTGGCCTCTCAGTCTCAGGCTCCTCTGCTACCTCGCTAGGTGGAGTTCCACTATGTGCAGCCCTCTCTCTAACCGTCTTTACAAAAATATTGTAAGGACTTGGTGGCTTGCTAGAGGTACTAGGACATGGCGTGGCGGTACCGGTGGGAACAGTAGGCGCAGCACTAGTGGTGGTAGAGGCGGTAGAGGTGGTGGTGGTGGTTTTCCCTACGAAGGAATGAGATCGCTTTGGTTTGGGAAAACCCCTCTGAGTCTTGCTGCTAATTTGGCTCTGCATGGTACCTTGCATGCTGCTTGTGGATGGGGAAGATGCTGCTTGGGGCAAAGGGCACTTCTTTTTACTCACTGGGCTAGTAGAAGTACTAGTTGTGCTACCCTTTAACTTTGAACGTGATGATCCTTCAAGCAATGCTTCCCCAAATGATAAGCGAGAGCTTGGCCTACTTGGCCGACTAGAGTGACGCAAAGGCTGCATCTTAGAACTGGTGGTGGTGCTGGTGGTGATGCTGGTGGTGGTGGTAGATGGAGCTTGTCCCTCCTTAGTCCCAAAAGGAGGATCCATTTGAAATTTTGTGTTGTGTGTGTAGTGTAGTGTTTCAAAAAACTATTAAAATAAAAAAAAAAAAAATTAAAGACTTTGAATTTACACGGGCCTAAGAGCCTAGCCTACTACTATGCTAAGCCTAAAGCTATATTCCTTAGTATTCTAGTTTAACTCTAGGCAGACGCTCTCAAGCCCACTAAGATAAAGTGAGGTTAAGTTATATAATATTATTAATAGATTAGAATAATTTATATTATGGATTATAGATAGAATATAGATTATGAATTAGAAAGAATTACTTATGTATATTATAGATTATGAATTAGAATTTATTATATTATGTTATATAATAAATATTAGAAGAATTACTTATATTATGGATTATAGATAGAAGAATATAGATTATGAATTAGAATTTAGAATTACTTATATTATAGATTATGAATTAGAATTTATATTATATTATGTTATATAATATATTATAGATTAAGATTAAAGATTAGAATTATTTTAGTACTACAGCTAGTACCTTGAAGCTTTGCTTAGTACAGTTGTTGTCGTCACACAGTCAATCTTTCTTGAAAAGAAATTAGAAAATAAAATAAAATGTCACAGCAAAACAGTTAGCTTCACTGCTTGCTGAACAAAAACACACAGCACTTATGCGGCTGCACTCACTAGCCCAACAAATTCACTTCACTGATGGACTGAGGTGAGCAAAACACTAAGGGTACTTTTAATAAAATTAAAATAAAATGTAAAATAAATGAGAAAATCTTTGCAAAACAGTTAACGTCACTGCTTGCTGATCAAAAAAGAACACAGCACATATGCGGCTGCACTCACTAGCCCAACAAGTTCACTTCACTGATGGACTGAGGTGAGCAAAACAAATGAAATAAAATGAAATATTATTAATTAAGAAAAATTGACTTGGTCTCTTGCTGTTGCTAAAACAAAGCACAAACTATAGAGCTGCAGCACCAGTACTAATAAGATTAACTGAACTATATGCTAGTAGTAATTAATTATTACTTTTATTTATAGCTAATTAACTATTAAGCTAGCTAAAATGAATTATATAATATTACTGATTTTAGATTAGACACTAGTAGATGTCTTGAATGTCTACAGTACACTCTACAATAGTATACTAACTATAGTGTATATATATATATATATATATATATATATATATATATATATATAACTGACAAATATATATATATAATTTTATATATTCTATTAAATTATTTATAAATTCTATTATTTAATTTATCTAAGCAGGACAGGCAGTAGGCACTAGTGCCAGCCCAGGGCAAGGGCACCCCAGTGCCAGTGAGGCACTGGGTGCACTGTCAACTCAATAGCACTACACAGTTGATGACAGATAAAAGCACTGAAAAAAAATTAAATTAAAAAATGATTAAATTAATAAAATTATTAATTCAGTAGAACTGAACACAGTACACTGTGAGAAATGGCAGGCTGAGGCTTACCAGTCTCACACAGAACAGAACAATCTCTCTCTGTAACGCTCGGATGCAGCACAGCAGTGTTGCCAAAGCAGTCACAGCGAAAAATGAATAGATCTCTCAGGCAAGCTCTGGTCTTATAAAGGCGCCTTCCGAATTAAAAAAACAGCAGCACAGGCATTGGATGAGACCCTTAGCGTGACATCACAAGAGTGAGCTGATTGGACAGACGAGGATCAGCTCACTCCTGTTTAAAATTTTGGCGGCTGCGCGGCGAAAACGAAGACGATCACGAAGAATCTTCGATTCTTCATGGTTGTGAGTCTTCGTCTTCGCCTACATTTTGCCGACACTGTATTCTGTTCTACGTTCCTTCGGAACGAACAAAAAAACGGCCTCTTCGTGCTCATTTTCATGTTCGCCCGAAGACGAATGCGCAAGTCTACTTATAACTATGTAATCAAAGAAACAAAGTTAAACTAACACTGGTCATGACCCATTAATGCCTTGTATAAATATAAATGTCCCCTCCAAAAAAAGAAGAAAAATATCCCATTATTCTAGTGTAAGTATGTTTAAAGTTGTTGATGATTGTCTCTGTCCTTATTTAACTTTTCACTTGGATAATTCACTTTAATTAATAAATTGCCCCCAACTAACACACATACTTAATAACCTTTGCCTCTCCCTCCTTTGCAGTTTTATTATGTTTCCAGGTAGAGCCCCAGTTCCCATCTAGAAATTTATGCCTCATGTCCGTGCTTTTTTATTGCAGTGTGGTTTAAGTTAAAGATGATAAATTGAACGCAATGATTAAACAATCAGCAGAGACATAATGTTGGGCCGCACACAGATGGATAAAAATGTACCTCCATAAACACTTCTAAAGGATGTGTATTTCCGAACAGTGAAAGGCACTGCGTGTTTATTTAAATCCAAGTAACAGGCTGTTCTGCGCAGGGAGTCTGTCTCCTGTTTAGCTCTCTCCATCCCTGGCTCCTGGGAGGATTAGATGGTTCATCACTGGCAGGTTAATATCCAGTGACCTTAGCACCTCCAGCCATCAAGGATCCTCACAGCAAACAGGATTGCTATTTGCACAGTACTGGGCTGTTCTGTTCCACAATAGATTTGTGGGAAGGGATGCCAGCAGGGAATCAGAGCTGGAGAAGGTAGTGAATAGAGAGGTCATTTCACTACATGAACTCTATGAGTATTAAGAGACTATGGGAATCTGTAATGAGCTGATGGGCGCTTGGCTTCATATAGCACATTGAGCCAATCACTGGCAGCCAGCAAAAAGCTGAGAAGACAAAACATCATAGATGGTGGCCCATTTATATGGATACACTAGGTAAGGTAGGATAAAAATGTAAGAATTATCTGTATGGCATTGGAAAATTAATAAGAAATATAAATGTAATTATCTAGCTAGACATCAAAAAAGACAAAGGTAAACCTTTTTAGATTTAAAGGGTTTCCAAACAAACCTCAATCTTCAGGCAGATGACAAGGCATTTAGCTCTACTCGGTTCCTTATTTGTTCTGCCTTCTATGTGTCAATTTCATCCCCTTTCCTGCCCTAACTTCACCTGTACTGGCCCTGCTAATTCCCAGTCTGGCTTTGCGCCCTCCTCATTTCCATATGAAGAGTGAGGGGAAGGATTCTGGACAAGTTCTCACTTGCTGCTAATTGGAGACTTTAAAGGAGCAAGTCAGCCTCCATATGCACTTTAATGCATTTGCTCACTATTTTTTCCTCTGCAAATGCATAGAGAGTGTCACGGGACTGACCCGTACCCCGACTGGGTACATTCACCAGATGTTGCTTCCTTGTCCCCATAGCCACCAGGAATACAATGCTTCCACTTCAGGTAGAGCTAGCTCAGAAGACAACAGGAAACAACGCTCCTTAGTGCTTTACTGTCCTGAACAAGGACAGCACCGAGGCTAAAATATTGAGGTAAAACAAGAACTGGCTTTATTGGGGACAGCACAGATATTGATACAGACAACATACCGTATTTGCTCAATTATGAGACGACCCTCATAAGATAACCCCCCAAAATGTAAATATTAATTTAGAAAAAAAAGAAAAACCCTGAATATAAGACTACTCTATAAGACAAAAAGTTTTACTAGTCAATACTAATTCACATGTAAACAATTTTTTCATATTTAATAATAAACCATGATTGAGAAAAATGCATCTTTTTGTTTTATTTCCTTTTAGTTGCCAACCTGTCCCCCAGTTATGCAAATCTGCCCCATGGCTTGCTACTCTGCCCCCAAGATATGCCTTATACCCCCTATATGCCACTCTGCCTCCCTGATATGCCACTCTGCCCCTCTGATATACCTTATACCCCTTAAATGCCACTCTGCCTCCCTGATATGCCACTTTGCCCCCCATATGCCACTCTGCCCCCTCATATGCCTTATATCCCCTGTTTACCACTCTGCCCCCTCATATGCCTTATTCCCCTCCCACTTACAGATGCATCCCTTGACTTGACATCAGGGAATCTGGAGCACGGGGGACAAGTGGGGGCAGCCGGTGGACGTCTGCGTGATGTGTGCAGACAACCTCCACTGCTACCCGGGACTTCCGTTGGGGCTTCTAAGACTACCAGAAGGTCACGTCATGGTGTCGCATAGCAGCGGCGGTTGTCCGCACTTACCGACTGCCAGAGAGGATGATCCAGCTCTACTGCAGCGCTGCGGGGGAGCTGACAACCTCTGCTGAAGCTGGCCGGTACTTCGGCCGGGGCTTTTATGATGGAGCACCGGAAGGTCATGTGACGCCGGTGCTCTGTCATAGAAGCCCAGGCAGAAGTGCAAGCAGCAGCGGAGGTTGAGGTTCCAGGTCCCCTGCAGCGCTGCGGGTGGTGGTGGTGCGGTGGTGGCGGCGACGCGCAGTGGCGTGCGGTGGCCGGGCCAGAGTTCCATAGCCGCAGCAGGGTAAACCCCAGTCCTAAAAACGGGTAATAAAACCGGGGTTACCAAATGAGCTCCCTCTCCGTAACCACCACAGGGTGTTGCTCACCACGAGCATAGTGTAACTTCAAAAGAGTTACGTGGTGGGACAACGGATGTGCATAGCGATGGAGTTCCAATTGCCGGTGGGCATCGCCGCAGTTCCAAGGATCCGTACAGTTTCGTTAATTTGCGGATAAATTCTGGTCAGGTGTATGGAGAATTTCAGGCCATAGAGCCCCCATAGCTGGCTAGTCCATGGGAGTCTGCTTAGGGTAGACAAGACGGTTTTTTCAGTCACCCTGTGCCCTCCTTCAATGATCACAAGGTGACTTAGATATAAGAGGGTACTGGACAGGCAAGCAAGGAGTTTCCCCAGGAATCCATCGGTGCCTCCCTCCCAAACTCATACCTACTCGCATGTGTCTTCAGCCTCAGGTGGTTACCATGACAGAGGGATTCAGTAGAATCTCCCCCATGCAATTGCCTCTTTTCCCACTACCCGTTGATTGGCTTGCAAGAGATGCATTTGGCTGACCACATTTCCACATCTTTGCAGCCTTATCTAAAGTAAGTGGCTTTATTTTTTTCATACAGCATACTTTAATATGAATAAAAAATGAGTAAACTGTCCCTGTAACTGAATTGATGAAGCCAGGATGTTGCTGGATGATGAGAAGCCGGACAGCATCCAACACTGTTGATAGGTACTGAGCACTGCAGATAGGGAACACCCCACAAGAGCAGTTTTGGAGATGCTATGACCTAGTTGTCTACCAATCACAATTTGGCCATTATCAAAGTCGCTTGCCCATTTTGCCTGCTTCTAACACATCAACTTTTAAAACGAAATGTTCACTTGCTGCCTAATCTATCCCACCCACTGACAGGTGCCATGATAACAAGATTATCAGTGTTATTCACTTTACCTATCAGTTGTCATAACATTATGGCTGATCAGTGTATATACTGTATATAATATTATATGTGAGGTGTTAATGGGCTATTACATGAAGAGTTCAGTGTCTTTCTGACACTAAAAATTACAAACATAAGATGACATTACAATTTATTTGCAAATGAGAATGTTATTTAAAAAGGTCAAAACATTAAGTGATTGGGAGTTTGTTCGGGGGAGGCTGGCAGCTTAGGACGGCCCTGTTTGAAGTAATCAGACCAGCCCTGCATTATGTATTCAGACCAGCTGGGGACATTTTGTTTGTGTGCCTTTATTAAAAGTTGCACGGTGGTGCTAATAGTAGATTATATGTACAGTTTGTATTCCTATGATGTTTAGGAGTCTGGAACATGCTGTAAAAAGTCTGTCTGAGAAATCCGAGAAAAATCTGTTTTTAATCTCCAGTGGGGTTTGCTTTATTAAATGAGTATGAGAAATTTTACTAACAATATCCCAGTTCAAGTTTGCCTCGTAAGGAAAGATTCCAGAGATCTGTCACGTTTCTGAGTTCTCCCTAGAAATCAGATTATCCTCATTTAATTAGTCAGCAGCACACACACACACAGTACTCTGAAAAAAAGCAGCTGACATTTTTATTCTTACAAAAAAGATATGATGAGAAAAGTGTGTAATATTAGTTACATTCCCTAAAAATAGATATAAATGTTAGTCATTTTAAACCTACGTGCATCGGTTCATAAACCATGTTTCCTTACCAAAGTAGTAGGAAAATTAAGATTACTATTAAACATTGCAGACATTGTCCTACTTATACTTAGATGAGCACTGCAGCCCTATTTCGTGTTAATAGCATATTGGGATCTATTATGGACTACAGTGCATTATACTGCATGTAAATCAGTGTAGGCATTCTTAATCCATTAGTAGAGATCCTGTAACTAACTCCTCCCCAACTTCCTGTACTGGAAAGCAGGAAGCATACCTCAATATGCATCTGGCACAAAGGCATTAGCAGCAACCAATCAAATGCATGCTATATAAACACTAATGTTGCTACTCCCACCAATTTTTATGTGAGCTTACATTGAATCTTTCACTTTCTAACTCCAGTAACAAATAAAATGCATGTGCCAGTGTGGAAGTAGTTAAATACATTGGAGTTCATGTCAAATGGACTCCAACATGCATCCAAACAATACAAATACAAATTTGAGGAATAGCCTGTTCTTTCATAGTCATAGTCACTTATATTAATATATGTAAGTGTACATAGTATATGCATATAATGTAATGCCATGTCATTACTTTAAAAACACTAAAGCTTAGCAGCTATAGGTGGATTAATTCATTCTTGAGAAGCTTAATACAGTTCATTGTTGGCAGGAGTAGATCTCAAGCCATAAATAAATGGAATAGCAGGTCATTAGGGGTGGAATGAGAGTAAAGTCCATTTGACCATCAAGGAGAGAGACAGATATTTTCTCTAAGGATAGACTTCTGGTCTCAATCCAATGCTCTAGGAAAGGAACCAAGAAATAGCTCACTGCCCATGTAAATATTTATCTTAACATCACACTGACTTAGATTTAAGTTCCAAAGCAACCTGACTTGGCACAGCCCAAGGGGCATCTGGGTAACTATAAAAACACAGCCAACTCTGCGACTCACAGTCCACAGACCTGTCAGTAAACTTAATTAATTTGCTAATGTCTAATTGTCTGCATGCCTTTCTCTATTTCAACAGCTTTATACAAGTCTGCCCAAAGCAGCACTCAGCTGAACCACTGCATATTACGTCACCAAGGGTCTACCATCATTTTATGTTAAAACTTGGTTTTGCAACAAAAAAAAAAATATGTTAATCTGAAGACTTGCTTCTAGACTGAGTGCCCTTCCCACCACAGCTGTTTGTTAGACATTCGCTTGGTCAATCAGAGAGAAAAGTAGTTTAGAGCCTTTTCTAAATGTAAAGGCCTCATTCCTTATCCTCATCAGATACTATGTTAAGGGAGGGGGTGCTGATTTTTCAAAGACTGGCAGTGGTTTTAGGCCTCAGGAATCTGTGGATTTAAGTCTTTCAGCGGGTAGATTTCTCTCTTGTCTTCTTACTTGGCCTTCCCAGCCCTCACTGTAATCACAGATGACAGCTTTTCCTCAGCTGCCAGAAAACTGTTTCTTTCCCCATTTGCTTTTATCCTGTTTCATTCTTTTGCTGACTTTATAGAGGAATCAGTAGCATCGGCAGACAAGAGAAAGGCTTTGTCACTAAGCTGTTGAGGGCACAGGTTAAATTAGCCCAGGCAGCTTGAGGTGGAGCAGTACTGAAAGAAGGAAAGCACAAGGACTTCACAAACATGTGCTAGCTGCCAGTGCTCAAAACTGGGGTGTCATAAGACTCTGGCCCTATTTGCAACTATGGCGTTTATCATATCCTTTTCATAAATATTCTATATAAATACTTTTATAGAACAGCAACATTAAATATGCCTTATTTGAAAGCAGCTTTCTTCCCTAGGTCACATACCAGAATTTTACTGTTGATATTCCATTCTAAAATGTCAGGGAATGTGCATTAGAATTTAAAAAGCCCACATTGCCCAGATTTCACAAATGCATTTTATGGTTTTACTCTCTCTTGCTCTCCATAATGGGAAGACATTATCTAGTCTTTGCAAGTCGCTGATTGACTACTCCAACAGTATGCCACAAACAGTATCTGTGCTTCATGCTTACCAGTCTACTATGTGAAAGGGACTGGGTCCATAGCAGATTCCCTATGCATTTGCCATTTTCCCAGCTCCTACGCTTGCAGGTGATGTGGTCAGCCAAGAGAGATTAGCTAAACTCAAGCTCCTTTAATAGAATTACTGTTGGTACATGACTGGGTTTGCAAGATGATGCCTGTCGTAATTGTAATTGTAATGCCTCCCTAAATTACATCTGCCACTTCTTCCAACTTCAGCCAAACACAACTTCTGCTGCCTGTGCCCACTCATCATGGTCAGCTCCAGCACAGGCACAGCAATGGTTTCGGATAGGGGTCTAACAAGGCCCCAATGCTTGTGCATAGAAAGTCCTTCCACTGATTTCCATGGGAGAAAACTTTCCTGTGACTGATTAGCTGTAATCAAGTAATCAGAATATGGGGCCAAAGAGGAGGCATTACACTGCAGCTTCTCCTAAAGATATATTATTATTATTTTTTTTTAATAGGTTGAAAAATGCATATTAAAGTGAATTCAAGTATTTCAATATGCATTCTTTGTTAGTGAGGCTGCATGGGACACTAGAGTGTAACAGTATGCACCTGTCAATGCACATCACAATTCTGGGAGCAACCTTGAAGATACATGCACACCATTTATCATACATGAAAGCAGACTTAGTTATAGGTCAGGGACAGCAAGGGTGCAGCTTTAAATCTTAATTATCCATAATCATGACTTCAAATGCCCCCAAAATCTACCAGGACAGAGTCTAAGCAAAATATTAATTTACATTGTGAAATGGGGCATAATTCCAGGTCAGTGTTTTGGCCATTACTAACTGTTGAACACAGAGGCTTCTGTCCTGCAAGCTTTTGGGGAGTATTAAATACATGATTATAGGTAATTATTGAGATTAGACCTTGCATTCTTGCAGATCCTGACATATGACTATGCTCTCATATGAGGCATATTAGCTTTACTTATAATCAAGCAAGAGCAATTGAGGTATTGTATATAATATTCTGTTGCTGCTCTAGAACTTTTTGCTATATAGCAATAGGATGGTAACCTGTCTTATTTATACAAGGAGTTGCTATTTCATTTTAATCTTTATTTAAGATTGTGAACGGGGCCCTGTTTGCCTAATGTATTAGTTTGTCTTTGTCTGTCAATTCTAGTCTTGTCATACACTTTTAATGTATGCACTGTAAGAAGTGCTGCATAAATTGTTGGTGCTATATAAATAAAATATAAAAATAATAATGTATTGCTGTTTCAGTTCTGCTGTGCACTGCATACTCCATAAGCACAAAAACTGTTAACACACCAACAGGCAGGTATGTAATGTAGCTGAAGATAATTCTAACCCTTTGTAAAACTTCTGAATGCACCAATATCCTTCTACTCAGTTACTTATCATGTAATCCTGTACAAATACATTGGGAGAATTCTAGTTCTGCTCATGCAAATCAACAAATACTTAAAGGCTCCGTCGTAAACCACACTTACATGGCAGCCATGTACTCTCCCAGATGAAGGATGATGCAAACCCTAGTGTGAACTTTTACAAAGTCTTTTCTCAAACTTGTCTCTTTTTTAAATTAATCCTCAAGGTGAAAATTTCCAAATTTTCACAATCCAAAAGTTTACTGCTGACACTCATTTAGTACATTTTAATGGTATCTGATCTTCCCAACTGTTGCTATTCTCCCTGGTCAATCCCAGCATAGAATGACTTGTAGCCATCCCAGGATGTTTTTGTCTCATCCCAGGGCAAAAACTTTGCTCACACATTTGCCAGCAGGTGGCACTAGTAAATCCAATAAGGCAAGTCGCACAGAATTAAAGTAAGTACATTATTATGTTTAACTTCATTCACAGTATCTATTTCTTCTATTTGTCTCTAGCTCCTCTTTTGTGCATGACCAATAGGGTTAAGCCTAAGGAGCAATTATGGTGTAATGTAAAAATACAGCAATCAGCAGGGAGAGTGAACTGGCAATGGCAACTGCACCAATTTTACCATTTAGCACTAGAACTGGTCTTCAAAGTAACAGCATGTTTCTCAACACATCATGAGATTATGCAGACATTATTAATAAATATTTATAATACATCTTTTATCATTATAGTCCAAGATCTAAATCTTCTGTGATTGTCTATTTATCTATCCAAAAAATAAATCTTCTAGGAACATCTGTATAAATATCTGTGGGTGTAAATTCCAACAGGGTCTTTTTGTGACCTGGGATATTTTTATTTGGTTGTTATTTGTTCAAACTTTTTCCATTTTTCAGCGCGGGGAGTGAAAGTGACAGAGAGGCAATAGCTGCTCTGTCGGCATCGTTTCTGCAAACACTGGAGGTTAAAGCATTGCTCCCTCTTCCTTTGTGTAAAATAAATAACAATTATATGAGATATTCTGTTTTTTTTCTACATCTGTGGGCTACCAATATTTTTCTTGGCTTTTTGGGAATGTAAACCATCCCATTCATCAGGTTTCTTCAAAATTGCCTTTTCTTTCCTTACATGTTCTTCATCATGTAATTTCCAATGTCCAGGGCATACTGGTGCCATAACAATTTCCTTGTGACCATCTGTAAGGCTTCTGTTCGATTCCAAGTTAAAGCCACATCATTGTTATTAACACAACATCTTGGTCAAAAAAGTATGTTCTGAAAACCTTACTTTTGTTATTGATAATTAACATTTGTTATTTTGGGGTAATTGTAATCTTACTTTTGATTGGGTCATTTGATGCTATGGCGAGAAGGCCTCTTTCAAGATTGTAAATTGGCTTAAGCCGGAGCCCTTCTCAACTTTTGTTTTCTATAAATAAATCCAAATTGTTATTTGATGTCCTACTTGTTATGTTTGCCCATTGCACAGTGCTAAGGAATATGATGGTTCTATATAAGTCAATAAAAAATAATATGAAAACTTATAAACACCATAATACACAATAGGGTATAATAATTACGATAATAACAATTACAACAGATGCTGTTCTACCAACAAGATGGAGTTATTTCATTAATGACCCATTAATACAACTCTGCTTTTACAGACTATATATCCATCAAATCTGCAGGAAAAAAATGGTTGCTTTAGAAACTATTTCTTGCTTGTTTGTGAAAACTTAGAAAAAATGGCTTATAGAGGAACAATGGGTGTTAACAAAATGAAGAAAGCACTACTGCATTTTATGTCTGTTTTAATAAGGTCAGTCCTCCATATAAAATCACTGATAATGCATTATCTGTAACTTTTCATTGAATATAAATATGTACATAAATAAACAAATTCTCAGCTGGGTTTGTGAGATTCTGACAGAATATGCTAACAGAGCTCAGTCCCGTGGGAATACAGACAGACAGGAGGAAGTGGGAGATATGGGAGTAAATCACAGAGAGAAATAAATCCAGAGTATAATATATCAGCTAATTAGGCAACTGAGATTGGTATCAAATGCAATGGATGGAGGAGGCCGGCTTACAGATTTCAGTTTAATTGGTGAACTCTAGCATTGAACAAGGACAAAAATACACAGCAGATGTCCCCAAACACCTCCCTCCTCCAGTGTTAAACCCCTGGGAAAGCTGTACGCATAGTACGGGTAATAGAACTGCCTTATTTTAAATGCTCAACCCATTCTGCCACATCGTCACCATGACAATTTAATTGAGACACCATTTAACACCTAGCTTGCCACAGGCAGTTATTGAACTGGGCTATGTCCTGCAAAACAAGAGTAATTCACTTGAATGTGAAAAACAGAATTCTCTTTAACTGTTATACCCAGTTGGGCATGCCTATATTTAAACTGAGGGATGTTGGGAATGGGGGATGGATATGAATGAGATTAACTTAATTTTAAGAGTTTGAATTTTAAGAGTTTGAATGATTTGAAATTTGAATGCCAAGCAACATAAGAATGTGTAGCCTTTGTTAAAGTTTTATATAACGTGACTAAAATGACAGGGCATCCTAGTTCTAACTAGACTTGGGCACCAGGGGGCTTTTCGTGTTCGTCTTCGTGCTCGTCTTCGGGGGGGAAAAAATCTTTGTATTCCGTGAATATTCGCCTGTTCCTGTCTTCTCTTCAGGCAAATATTCGTGGACATTCTTTGTGTTCGGTTTTTCTTCGTTTTCCTGGTTAAGGGGTTAATACGGGGTTAACGCAGCTCTGGCGCCAGGAGTTTAAATGTACGTATGAGCAACTCTATTGGTCGTCAGCAGGGGGCTCGTCTGCCATTGGTTGATGGCAGACGAGCCCCCTGCTGGCGACCAATAGGGTCGCTCGTACAGACTGTTAAACTCCTGGTGCCGTAACTTACCCGGCACATCCCACTGGTCTCCCTCCCTGTTCAATTAGTTAAATGTCCATACGAGCGACCAATAAAGTCGCTCGTACGGACATTTAACTAATTGAACAGGGAGAGAGACCAGTGGGATGTGCCGGGTAAGTTGCAGCATTGGGGTTTTTAAAGTCTGTACGAGCGACCAACAGAGTCGCTCGTGCAGACTTTTAAAACCCCAATATTGGACCAGAGGAGGTCCCTGTAGGCGACCAATAGGCTCATTCGCACTGCCCTGTAACCCGTGACGGCGAACCTGCGGATTTCCACTTCCAGGAACTGCCGCGATGCTGCGAAGACAAGGCGAAAACTATGGGACTCAATTTCCAAATTTTGGATCAGTTTGATTAATTGATCCCTCAGAGTAAGGAAGGTGATATGACAGCAGTAGTAGCAGGGCACTAGGAGTAGGTTGATCTCCCAGAGTAAGGAAGGGCATTGGGTCACAGGGCAGGGCACAGGGAAGGCACTGGCAGACAAACACATCCAGCAACAACACTGATCCCCCATATTAGAAAAAATAAAAGTAAGGTCATTGTGTCATTTAATTATCAATTATGATGGAGAATAATTTATAATAAGACTGGTAGCTTAAATGGGCAACTCTCTTTATCAACTAAGCTCTACTCAGGAACAGATAAGTATTTAATAAACAAAAACACACTGTCTGAAAGTAGTCAAATGCCTAATTTTGCCATAAATATTTTGTTTGTTTCAATCAAAATATGAGGCTCTGCCCTAAAATAAATTGGGAAAAGTATCTGATACAGTCCCTATAAGTGGTACATATAAATTCTAGAAATACACTACTGTAGTACACATCGGCTTCTACAATCCTCCCCACACAAGTAAATTGTCTGCAAAACAAACTATTATTACTTTATTAATAAACTTGCAGTATTGAATATGAGTAATGAGCATTAATCTCATCCTCTGCAAATCTGTCACACTCCAACTCTCATCAGTCTGTAACTGCTCTTCCTGCCAAGTTAAAATGGTGTCAGCATGCTTATATACCTAATGCTTGTCCCCTCCCCTTGTAAACGCTGATTGGCCAGAGAGAAAAAAAAAGTAAGGAAAAACTCCCACAGGTTGTTAGAGCCATCAATCACAGCCATAACCCTAATAAGACCACTCCCCATTTTTTGGCTACTTCTTTCTATCAGTTATTAATATGTATCTTCCTACACACAGTCTCACCCATGTTACCACACCACCGAGCGCCAAGGCTTGTAAAGACGCCGGCTGCACGTGGCAACAAATGCACGAATCCTAATGAAATTTGGCCACTTTTACAATTTATCAATTTTGGCAGGGATAGCCCTCGTCATTGGAGATTCGTACGAACGCACAAAACAGGAGGTTTGTACAAATCCAAAGGTACAAGTCTATCTGTCACTGCCCACTTGCTCCCCTTCAGGGCCAGACTGATCCCAAGGGAAATAATGGGATCTGCTTTACTGCTCATTAAATTATATCACATTCCTACTGGCGTATGTACTTAGTACTTTACCATTCCTATTATAGATAAGATACAGAAAACAGACTAGGTATACAGATATTCGTATACAAAAGATTAGAAGCCTACCCTATAGAGCTTATTATCCAAATATGGAACACTGTTATAGGAAAAATGTCCATGACAAGGCCCATGCAATCATTGATAATTGCATAATTTGTGCCATTACCAGATTTGTTTTCTTCATTTTTGTTTGTTTTATCTCCAGTTTAGCACTGTATAAGACTAAAAATGAATGGACTTGTCCTCTCGGAATGAAAGTTACCAAGCTCCTCTCTAGTATGTGATCATCCCACAAGCATGTTAATGATGTATCCAAGATCCAAAGGAGAAATGTTTCCAAGAAGAAAAGTAGAATCTAAATTTGGAGAAAAGGAGATATTGTTTCTGGCCTTGATATACTATAACAGGCAAAATTGACAGCTCTGCAAAGATATGGTCTATAAAGAATCTTTCATTACCTCTTAAGTTTGTACACACGCTTTCAATACCTCACATTCTGATAACAACTGCAGAAAGAGTTATGGATGATGGAACGCTTAAAAGGAAACTATAACTAAAATACAGCTTTCTCTCATCTGAAAGTGTAATCTGTAACATACACAAATATACATGTTTTCATAATATAGATTTAAGATAACTTAAATAATGTTTCCATTTTTCAGCAGACAGGAGGGAAACAATTTTCATTTGCACACTTGTGGTTTTTGGCAGAAATTACCAGGGAAGAATTTTTCTATCAGGATATAAAAAAACATGTATTTTTAAATAGATCACAATACGGGGGTTATATGTTTTAAATTATGCGGACTATTCCCATTTTTTTATGATTTCATTGATCATTTATCCTAAACTAGTGATTTTATTGTAGTGGTTTGCTACTATAAACCATAACTAAATACATATATATTTTATATATAAAGTTGTGCTAAAAAAAAGTTCATGCATGCATTATGATGAGAACTGCCTTTAAAACACTGATTTATCTGAATTATTTCCTCAACTGTATTTGAAATAATTACCTAAAGTATTTCTCACATTCACTTGCAAGGGCCTGAGACTGAACTGGATTAATGAGCCTAATTTAATGAGCTCACATCCTGGTATGGCCATTGTAACGTAACTTGGCTTTGATTTGTGTGTTGTTTGTGTGACTTGGAAGGGTAGGATTCATCAGATAACCAGGGTTTCAGGAATTCTGAGTCAGGGGGAGATGTCTGGGGCTGCTGAGCACAATGTACAATTGGGAACTGAATTTGGAAACAGACCTCAGTTTAATTTTGGTTTATTTGTCATTTATAATTGTAAAATAAACTTCCCTGAAAAGGGCAGAGGTGAAATGCACTGATCAGATCTCTGACAGTGGATAAGGTGGACAGAGGAACAATTCTCTGCTTATTTGCAAAGCACTGTCAGCTGGAGTAGGAACGTCAGGGTGACCCTGATCAAATGACTAATAGGTTCCAAAACACATCTAGCCAAAATAACTATTTAATAAAACACAATAATAGTCTCAGAAATACTTGGCATGTTACGTATCAGGAAACCATGCAAGACATTCCCTATATTTACCCAAATAGACTATACCAGTGTTTATATACCACTGGATCCTCCTTGTTTGTCAGTTATTTCAAGTAGTCTGTTATTTTAGTGCCAGCTTCAGACGGTCACATACAATGCAACTGGTAATATCATCTCTAATAGCTTTGTGCTATTTGAGTTATAACTGTGCTTTTTAATAATAAATTCAGAAATAAAAGGTATTAGAATGCTTTTAAATAATGTGGAAGTATTCAGTATGAAGAGTAGAGGTGGCAAGCACGTGTTAATGCATTTTTTTATTCCAGTCATTGTCTTATTGTTATCTTATGGTTGTAAGGAATATGTAATATTTTTAGCAGAAGGTCTTACGAATAGTAACTAAATATTAACTCATGGCTTGAAAGCTTGGATCTTTTAGATCGGAACGCGGAAGAGATGTCACAACAATCTCAATGCAACATAACAGCATGATGCAACATAATTACATACATATTTATGCCGCAAATCATGTCAGACGTCCTTACGCAAGCCACGTATAGTAGCATAAATAGCAAAATGCATCTTATTGGCAAAATACTCTTTATCTAACAAAGAAACATAGAATTTGATGTAATATAAGAATCGTTTGCTTCATCTGCTCTGATTATTTTTCCTTGGACCCTGAACGACCAATGAAATGCCATCCGGGGTCCCTGAGGCAGATTTTGGTGTTACTAAATGCCTGGACGTCGAGGCATTACAACAACATTACAGCAACCCTAGTTTGCTATCTAAGCTCATTTAGTATCATGATTCATCAGTCGTTAATTGACTGTTTTTTGTTGACAGGCCTGGCATGTCATGGCAATAAATGACCTTAGAAGGCAACCAAGAGTCACTTTCTTCTTTCGAATGGTGTTGCTGTAATGCCTTGATGTCAAGGAATTTAGCAACATCAAAATCTGCTAGAGGGACCCCAGGTGATCAATTCTTGGAGTGTCCACGTCCGCCATATACAATATGGCAGTAGACGCCGGATTTAAAAGAGGTTAGAAGGCGATCAACAATCGGCTCCTAAGCTCAAATTGTGTTACTGAAATGCCTTGTTAGTGAGGCATTCAGCGACACTAAAAATCCACCCCAGGGCGCACTGTGATCACTCAGGAGAGTGACCACAAGCACCATAGCAAGAGGTTTTACCCCTCTCAAGATGGCTGCTCCCACTGAAAAATAAACGAGACTGATATCCCCCTGCTGGTTGAATAATGGAGCACAGTATACTAATCACAATGGGATTAGTAAAATATATAATTGGCTCGATTACCGTATTGGCTCGATTATAGGCCGCACCCGATTACAGGCCTCACCCTAGAGGTTAGGTGCTTTTTTAAAGAAAATGTATACACATTAGTGGAATAGTAAAACAGTATTGTACTAAACTGTATTTTAACATTTTTGGTATCTATTATGCAGTTTTCCAACATATATTACATACAAACAGAAAACCAATAGCCATTTTAATGCACCTTACTTATAGATATGCCCCTCTGCCCCCCAGATATGCTGCCACTCTGCCCCCCCCAGACTTACCAATGCAGACTCCTGGTGTCCAGCATACGTGTGGACAACCTCCGGTGCTGACAAGTGAGGTTGTTTAATCACATCGCACAGACAACCTCCGCTGTCGGCAGTTCCACTGGAGCTTCTATGACAGAGAAGCCCCGGTGGAAGTGCCGGCTGCGGAGGTTGTTTACGCGCATAGCCAGGTCATTGCAGCTTCGACAACCTCCCCTGCCAGCACTTCCCACTGGCTGCCGGAGAGTAGGATCCAGTTCCCCTGCAGCGATTTAAAGAAATTATAAGAACCTTGGACCCTAGAGGCGATTTACCTTAGCACCTCCTACAATAAAGCTCAGACATTTTATATCTGTAAATTTCTATTTTTAGCCAATGGGCTTCACCAATTACTGTCCCTTTAACAGCTTTATGTTTATACCCGTAATGCCATTAGGCAACAACCCGTGAATGTATTCCCGACAACTTGTCCTGGTGCCATGTGTGTCATGATAATTTACCCTTTCAATGGTCTGAACCTGCTTAATTTGTTAGCATCTCCAAAGCTGAACATCTGTGATATGATTCAGGAGAATCATTCAGTTCTGTCAGGATGTTCTACAGCAGGATTACAAATCATTCTGTTTGATTTCTTAATCAGTAGAGACTAATCTCTCTATTCTGAAATAAACATCTTCACTGCCAAGGTACAGAGCACACAGAGTCTAACTCAAAAGTATACGTACACACAAATGTATTCAATTTCAATGCTTATACCCAATATACACAGTTATACCTAAAAACATATTACAAATCAGCTTGATCTAAGCGTTTGAGAATTCCAATTTATGATTTCATTTCACTTGGCAAACAGCTTTAATTTGTGACAATATGGTTAGCATTAGACAGAACTTGGTATAGTTAATAATTATGTCTATATGATGTGGCATTTCCCTTTACTTTAAATCATCATTTAGTATATGTAAATTACTGTTAAACTATAATTGTATTTTGGAGGCCAGAGAACTTAGAGTTTGTATTTAATATCCAGTTTCTACAAAATTGGTACTTATGAACAAAGAACCACAAATTATTGTATTTGTATTCCAACATGTACATGTGGTTGTCCCATCTGCAACACTGGATCTTTCAAAGTGAGAGAGACAGGGACAGGGATTGATCACCATCACTTAATGTAAAAAAGACCCTATGGATCAGAATTCAGAATCTTTGGTAATCATGCTTCTCTCTTCCCTATAGCAGGGCAATCCATAAACCTGATGTACAACTGCAAAGGTTTCAGGCAGGTATAAAAAAATAATGTAATGTAAGAATGCTTTCAAAAATAGACGTGTTACTAAAAATTAAAATCAAATCAATATTTGGTGTGACCACCTTTTGCCTTCAAAACGGCCTCAATTTTTCTGGGCAGGTAGGTTTTTCCAAACATTTCTGTGGATTTATGCAGCATCAGTTATTTGCATCATACCATTGCAATGATCATTAGCTCAGTTATGGTTCTACCACTAGGACATACAACAGGGGACAAAGGACATGCTATCCTTGTGCCGTTCAACAGGGTGAGTGGCTCAGACAATGTATTGTTGATGCCTGTTCTGGCTGTAGGGGCCTGGTAGAGCACATTAATCCAACGACGCATGGATTTACACCTAGAATTCTCAGCATCAAACACAGAAATTACCAACTTACCCTTGAAACGTTATTTCAGCGTTTGTGGAGAGGAATAACATGGGGATCTTTTTTGTTCTTGCCAGGTGTACAAGATCTATCAGCTTGGTGGTATTGTCCCTTGGCTTTTGGCCAGGTACAAATCTCACTTGGTCCCAGTGGGCTAAGTCTATTGCCTAACATTTTGGCAAAAATGTAACATTCACATCGAGGAGTAAAATACTCGTAACTGCCACACAATTCAGGGTCTTTTCCTCGTATTGGTATTACTGTTATGTGGGCCGCCTGAGGTGGTAGGAAGTGTCCAGCAGTTAGAGAATGAAATGCTTTTCAGAAGTGTGAGAGTAATGTGTACTGGTGAAGCTCTCTGGTCCAGGGGTCTCCCTAGCGAGCACTGATTTAACCATCCCGATTTGTTCCTCATTTGACAAGGGTTTCTCTAATGATATGGTGATTTCCCTTGAGTTTTTTTAAACGTGTATTTTTCCTTATAGCTTCTGATTCCATTCACTCATCAAACTGAGGTCCCTGTGGCTGAGCAGGTTTATGATTTTATAGCTCTAGGTAATATTGTCTAAAGGTCTCTGCTATTTGCTCTGTGCACCACATTGTCACCCCCATCCTCCACAGGTTTAACTTTGAGGATATAAGTAGCATTCAGTCTGGATCTCAGAGTCCTATCCAGAATTCTGCCCAGTTTGGTACTATGGTTGTAAAACCTGCTTTTGGCCATTTGAAATGCTCTTTGGGCATTTCCATTGCAGTTTTGCTAACTCTGCTCTCAGCGCCAGTAGAGACTGAAAAAGGGATGATAAGTGGGACATTTTATGGGAGGCTTCTAGACTTGCTATCTAGTTAAGGAGCTTAACAATCTTGGCTGATCTTTCCCTTTTAATATGGGAATACTAATAAGATATCCTCGGATGACTGATTTGTGGGCATCCCAAATCATTATGGCTGTAAAATTGGGTACCTTGAGTGAGTGAAAATGGATTTCCTGAATGAGCCCTATGTCAGGCTTTAATGCGTGGCTCTCCTCAAATAACCTTAATCTTTTAAGTAAGTAGATCTTTAGCCTTAATGGTGTTATCCAGTAGGTGAGCAAGTACACAGTCTTGACATTGTGAGATTTGAGCTTCTCAATTTTGCTCTCTGCGAGGTGGAATTCACATAGAGTGTCTTCAGTTGCGCCTGCCTTGAATTATCCAAATACACCACCGTTTGCGTCAACTGAGCTGTTATTGCACATTAAATATGTAGTTGAGTTTTCAGTGATGCTATTGTCGGATGTAAAGATGTCTGATCTTCCTCCACCATGGCCAGTCTATGTCCTTGCTGTTTCAAAGTAAGCATGGTGTGTCTTTCATCTGCTGCATTGCCAATTTCTTTGTGCTTCTTTAACAAAACATCTGGAAACCCCTGTCTGCCTCGAAATTTCTGCCTGTGAGAGACCTTACTGATCCAGTATAACTACCTTGTGTATTGTTGCTGTGTTCAGTGTTGCCATGGTGTATGACTTGACAACAAACTTCAGCAACCTCACCTTGTCATTAAGTTTGGCTGTTCCTCACCCAGTTTTATTCCTCCTACACAGCTGTTTCTGTTTCAGTTAATGATTGATATTAAATTGATGATCATTAGCACCTGTTTGGAATAATTGTTTAATTGTACACATTTATATATGCCTACAAAATCCAAGACTTTGTGTAAGTCTACCTAGAAGAATTGATCCTGTTTTGAAGGCAAAGGGTGGTCACACCAATTATATACTTCATTTAGATTTTTCTTCAGTTTCACTCATTTTGCATTCTGGAGTAAGAACAGGCTCAAGCAATGGCAGATTCCTTTAAGCCAAGTTACCAAGTATAAAGACTATACCGTAACATAAGCTTCCGTCAGCTACAGCACTTCTTGATGCAGATGTCAGCCCCTTAAAACTGACCCTAATCTTCTGTTAATAAGGTATTTTATTTTGCTAAGCATACACATGGTGTTTGTTAACAAACTAATGACTTTTTTGAGTAAAACTGTATTTGTTTGCTCAATAATATTGGTGCACTAATTTTACACGTTCAATAACATCCTTCTAGATAGTACATATTTTCCATCCATATAGGCTAGCACAGCCCCTACATACACCTAACTCCACTCACTGAAGGGGAGCTTTGGGTAGCCAATCTTGGTCCCCAGGTATCACTATAAGGCTTCTATACTCAGTACTAGCTCTAAATCCTATACTATATTAAAGTAGCCTAATCTAACTGAAAAGCCACATGGACTGTTGTGTAATATGAACTAAAATGCCCCTGTCTTTTGTTTTCATAAATCCCCTCTTCATGTACATTTTATTCCTAGGATACTTCCCTAGTAACTGGGGGGAAAAATAATGACAGGTGGGGGACCATATGTTGGTGCTGTAAAAAGGACCCACAGTGAGGAGTACAACATCTAGGTAGATTTTTTTCCCATTCACTATTTTTTGCCTAGAGGTTGAGCCACAGAGTACTAGCTTGAGGACTAAAGAGAGAGATATAGACAAAATCCTAACCTAAAACTAGCTAAGAGGGTTATGGCAAGTGGGGTATGATCAACTGTCAGAACAAAGCTGAGATCTGGTACACAAAAATCCATAATCGTATCTGGGAACTTTATGTCTCTGGCTACCCGGAAAGACCAGAAAGTGCAAGGACTCCAGGGCTGTCCATAGGTTTGCAGGCCCAGAGCAATGAGGGTTTTCAAAGCCCCAGGTTCTTAGGAAGGGACGAGCGGAACTCCTGCTGTCTCTGAGGCTTCTGGTGTCTACATCATTAAGAAGTGGAGCATGCCGTCATAAGTTAGCACTCTGCTTCACTCAGCAATGCTGAGACCACAAGTATGAATGAGGCTGGTAAACAGCAGCACTGCAGGTCCCTCCTAAGTTTGGGGTCTGGTGCAGAAGCCTTGCTTGCCCTGCTTACTGATGGTGCTGAAGGGCAACACCAGTGTCATTAGTAAGGTTAACATGGTTATTTTAATTCTGCCTTTTCAGCTTCCTTTCTCTTGTCTGTGTCACATATCTAGAATGCTTCACTTTAATATTGCAGAAACATTGCACCCTTAGAGAAGTTCCTCAATAAGACATTCAACAGGTTATTTTCTCTGGAAAGAAAAAATGTCCTTATTTATATTGAATCTCAGTAGAGCATTCCCTAGGACTATTTAAAGCACAGTGCAGCCGACAAGTGCTGGCAGAAGTCCAAACCAAAACATATCAATCAGACAGATTTGAACTAAAATAATCAATCTAGATGAAACATATTACTGTGATAACTTTGACTGTGGACAAAGAAGGCTGTGCAGACAGCTGTGACATGCAAGGGCAATCTGTGAGATTGGGGGGAGAGGGACATTAAAAGGTAGAGTGGCATGAGTTGGACAGATGAAAGAAAGAAGCTAACTTAACTCAAGCTCAGGAAGGCACTGCAGGGAGTACCGAACGGAAGTTATATGCTGGAGGCTTCAGTAGAATTTTGCCTTCTGAAACATGAGAAGGGATGGTGACAGCAGGGGGCTCGTGTTCTCAGCTGACTAAATTAACAGTGCACAGCATGGCATTCACATCCTGTCCTTCATATGCTGCGTCAAACACATCATCCTTACTGTTCTGGTCTAAAATATTTAGTGTGAGTTTATAACACCACAAATTAGAGGATTTTATACTCCTCACATGTTAACATAAAACGTCTGAAAATTACAAACAACCCCTTCCAACCATAGTTTCTAATCTTTAGTATAAACACCTCTAGCATCAACTGCGGCTGCTAATAATGAATGGAGTACTGGCAATGTTCAGCTTAAGCGGGTGTACTCGGTCTTATAGCTAGCCAGAACAATATCGACTGAAGAGAAAAGAAACTAAACCATTTTATTCTATGCCCCAAGAACTACTTGGAAATACAAGTAAAAAACAGACATTTGTTTCTTGCACTGGTAAATAACATTATATAAGAGCTGCACTGTGGCACTTGCCCTCCTCACTTGTTTGCCCTTCTCTTTTGCACCATAACACTTTTTACAAATTTGTAGAACTCTCTAGTTGCTTTTCCCTGATTCATATAATGTGTAACCATATTGTCCTCTTACTGTCCCATGTGATTATTTAAAAAATGCCACCGCCAAAAATTGCTCCATACAAAGTAACTCTTCTTAGAAACCGCTCCTATAACTCCTCCAAGTGCTCTATATAACTATCCGGAAAACCCGTCCACTGCAGTGAAACCCCTCCTATTACCCATAAGGTATACTTATTACTCCATCAATTGCACTATACAAACACTGCCCATAGCTACTCTCACTGTGTTGTATACTCTATTACTACATCTCGACTGCTATGTTATATAGCAGTGCCAATAACGACACTTTTGTATATCCTCTACCAGGACTGTTAATCAAAATGTAAATGTGACCTACCGCTGCTGTAGTACATGTGCTACGCTGTCGGCTAGCATTTGCCCGGTGTGCCAGAAGGCCAGTCAGGGCCTGCTCTCTTCATGCAACGCCTCCAACTGCTCTGCAACCTCTCACTGAAACTCTTATGCCTACTTATTAAAGCCTTTATTTATGTAAATTACATGACAGTAGCTAGATATGCATCTGTGGCATGAATGATCTTTGGCATTGGCCAAACACGTCACTTTAAGAGAAGAGGAAATTGGTTTAATAATATGTAAATAGGTAAAGATATGAATGATACAAAATACAAACGGTATGTATTTCACAAGAATGATAAACTTTCCAATAAAATGAAATTATAAATTTTGTACAAAAATGTAATGTTTTGCAAGAATGTTTTAATATTGTTCAAATAACCTCTCCAAGCCGTCTTCCCTTTTCCCCAAATACATTGCTACATTTCAATACGTAAAAGCCTTACGTATTGAAATGTAGCAATGTATTTGGGGAAAAGGGAAGACGGCTTGGAGAGGTTATTTGAACAATATTAAAACATTCTTGCAAAACTTTACATTTTTGTACAAAATTTATAATTTCATTTTCTCTATACGATCTTCCTACCTATTGATCAATATAAATTTGTTATTTAATGCATCATATGCACATTGTACTTTCTCCCAAAACATCAACTATTGCAAATACGTTTTCAATATTACTCGTGCCATCCTGACTCCAAATACCTTCATCCCAAAATTCAGACTTTACAGGGCATCCTGGGAGTTGTAGTCCACAAGAGCTAAAATGGCAGAGGCATCATATTCCTACCACTTCCTCCCATCCCTTCCTTCCTCAAAGAACGTAGCATATAATTAACTCCACTTGAGTTGAATCTGGCTAGGAATCACAGGATTTCAGACACTATTATTATCATTTATTTATAAAACACCAACAGACTCGGCAGTGTTCTACAGGGGTGGGGGGTCATAAACACATTGGTAACATATGGAAACAAGAGAAAGATGTTTGTTGCTTGCAATCTCTAGAGCTTGCAATCTATGGAAAGACACTGCGATTCTATGGCAGTAGAATGCCCAACTCAGAGGGGTGCAGGAACTTCCCTTCCATATGGGTTCTTCTTCCAATAAGTCTATCTGACCCTAGGGATGGAAAGGGAGATCCAAGGGAAACATCCACAGACAGCTGCGTGTCTCACTCCATGAAACAAAAGACAGAAACACACAAAAGAAGAGCCAGATGTTATCTTGAGTCACACACCTCAGCCAGCAGTGTGCGAATTCTGCGAACCCCTTCAGGCTCCCAAAAACAGAAGACAGCTTTTTCATTATCATCTCAGCTGGTTTGTTACATAAACATCATTCAGAATGAAAAAGAAGACAGAAGGGAAAGGTGGAAAAGCTCCTATTCCAGACCCTTACCATTATACTGTATAGACGGTTGTAATGAGATGATCTACAGCAGACAGCTCTACATCTGCCGCACTTACCAACTCTCCCACAATCCCTTGCAAACACAAACATTTGATAACTTGATTCTAACGTTTTAATACAACAGTATTATTGCATGGGCTTATTTATCAGACACTGAGGGGCTTTCATAATTAAGGAAGACAATCCACACCACTTGCAAAGTCTAGACAGAAGGGTATCTTTCCTGGTCTTAGTAATATATTGGTCATATTGTATATATAGTATATATATACTCAGAAAACATTAATGCTCCGAGCTCTAAGAAATGTGCATTGAATGCATCATACAATTAATGAGTTAAGTGGAGACGAACTGGTTCTGTGTTCTCGGAATATCGCTAACAATAAGGTGCAATTCATAGTATGTTGAAGGGTACGGACGATGTGATTTCAGCTTGCGCTGGGCCTGTCATATCCACTGTGAGAAGCCCCGGGAAATAGTTTGAGAAATATTTAGACGAGGAATCATGAACCGTGTAATATACCTTGCCCCCCAGAGGGAGTCCCTGCTCTGCCCCAATGCTAATGAATTTTGCCAGGGTTAAACCCCTTGGGACATGACAGGTTAATAGGTTCTGCCAGTAAAGTTATTTGTCTGCAGGCAAAACATTCATATTTTCCAAAGAGTGCAACATTTAGGGTGAGTCTAAAAAAATACTCTATTACACCCTTCAACTGAAAGTCATTGCTTGCTTTTACTGAATTATTAAGTCCTCTAGCCCAAGTATCTGCAGGAGACTGAAGTGTTAGCCATGAAAACAGCTTGTCTAATGTATTTTACAGTCTAGTAAAGTTTCCCACCGTCAGTCCACAACGAAATAAAATATAAATTGCATGTGATATATGATACATAAAGATTTATTTAATGTCAAGAAGTGGAATACGACCTAAGCAAGTTTAGTCTGCAAAAATTACTTAGCGACAGGAATATGGTTATGTTTCTTTACCATAACATATATAAGTAAGATGTCTAATAAATAAAATAAATCTTACACAACCTTTAGATGAGCCTTGTATATGCTGCAATCCCATTTTATCAAAAAAGAAAAATGAATACGGCGGTAGGGACAGAACTGAAAATCCACTCAAAACATTTTAGCCACGTGATTAACCCTGAGCGATCTGTAATACAAAGAAACATCAGAGCAAAAATAATGTATATTATGTAATAATGTGTGAAAAGAATACATTCCTAAGGTGGGATCTGTTCCATCGTTTATATAGGTATGGACAACATCGGTATATGTGAGTTAACCACATATGAACTGACTCTTTAGCACTGTTTTATATGTATGTAAGATTGTTTTACTGTTTTGGGAGAGTATACAGGTTAATTGCTGCAATATTATTTATATAATCGCTTTTGGGATTTTTATTATATAATAATAAATATATAATACAATACCCTGGAATACCCTGCAAAGCCCAAACAGCAGGGCTTTGAGCCAAATAAGTCACAAACAGAATGTTCAGTATGAGAAACTCATTGTATACCGTCCTGTGTAGGCTAAAAAATGGCAACTTACTTCTTAGTTACATTTTAGGCAAAACAAATTTTCATGAACATCTTCTGATTTGCGATTGTGGCTTATGATGAGGCAGTGGTCTACACTATGGCCCAAAATACATGTAAAAAAAATTAAGTAGTATACGTTATCAACTATTTCAACAATGAACAGGTTATACAGACAGGGAAAAAATCTGGACTATCTTCCTGCACCAATAAAGAAAGTGCTGTTCAAAACATATAGGTCATTCTATATAAGCCCTGTGGTGTCTGGTAAATATGTGCTGCTTAACCCATAACCCCAAAGACATTTCTAGGGTTTCTAAAACACAGTTTCTGATGTCCTAGCACATGAAGGGAAATGTATCCATTGTTTATCTGGCACCCTCAGTAAAAGATTCAGAGTAGCTCTAGGACATCTTCGAAAATGTAACCAAGGATCCCTTCCACTGCAAACGTATTAAAAACATGGGTAATAAGGTGGGCCGAGAAGAGCGAGTGCCAACATTTAGTTGACTGTTTCCCAACCACTTAGTTACACCTTTGTATACATTTGACGTTATTCAACGAAATGGCAGCACAAATCAGCAGCTAAAAACCATTAAAGTGACACACTTTGGCCAGACTCCTTTATCTTTAGCCTCGAATCCTTGTTTCCTTTAAGATACAGTTCAGGTATGACTGAAATATAGTTCTACGGATAGAGCGCATGGCAAATTATTCATGAAATGCTGTGTAATATCAGGACAGACACATACCAAGCAGAACAAACACTTGCGTATGTTACCTTTCTTGATTTGACTGAGCTACTGCTGCTATATGTGCGATATCCATAAAAACTGATGAGAACCAGACTTAGCAGAGGATTGAAATTAAATGTATTTCAAACTTATACCTCCTTAAGATTGCTAGCATAAGTGGCTCTTTATCATTCCCAGAAAAACATATTTCTGGCCTCTCACTTACTTTACGGGTATTCCAACAGCCACCAAATAATACCTGTGTAAACTGTACAGCTCAGGCCAGTGAACCACTCTTATAAATCAGTGAAGTACCCATGAATGTCGAGAAGGGAGAGAGATGCTAATGATTTCCCTAGGTCCATGCCAGCATAACCTAAGAGAATTTCCCCATCCCCCTTTTCTCCCCACTGGAGGGGGCGAGAGGCAAACCTGTCAGATCCCCTCAGTCTCACATACACAGATTTTATTGATTAAACATCAAATGTTGATTTGTACGAATAAGGCAACTTAGGCATGAATAGCTCCTTTCCTTAGGAAGTTACCATGCAGTTTTTTTTCCATGGCATTAACCATGAAAAATTAGGATAAAGGTCTTACATGGTAAATACTATATATTATTATATATTATTTATTGTTTTATTTAGCGCCATCAGATTCTGCAGCCATTTGTTAATAGAGAAAATACAGGGAAATACCAACAACATGAGTTAAATGTTGAAGGAAAACTGAGAGTTAGTACTTTTCTTTGGCGAGACCTAACCTTTCAAAAATGGGGAACAGCAGCTGTAATTACTGAATGTCCCAATTTGACTCATATTATTATTAAAAGGGAAATTATCACCTTATTGCAACTTAAAGCCAATAAATGCAATTTGGTGATATATGCTGTACAACCAAAGGTTCATAAGCCAGATGTGGCCCATAAGGATTTCTGTATAGCCTCTAGCCTATTTAAAATATATGTTACACCACATTACATCATACATTACCAAGCAAATTTTAAAGATAGCTCAAATCAATTAAAAAAACTTGGACATAAGTCAAATATAAAGTAGTCAAGTGAACGTTACTTTTGGTTTTGGACTGGTATCATTTTGCCTGTGCATAAAATAAAGAGGGTTTTGTGCACTAAATATCAAGGATTACCTACTGTTTCAAGAGGCTGATACTGGGGTGTTTGCCTGCAGGCCAGGACTGGCCATAACAAATGCTCATTGGCTAGTGGCTGGTAGGGCTGCATACTTACTGATACTGCCACTTCAGCAGATCCGGTTGTTCACTGTCTGGCTGCATACCGCTTGAGCATAAAAACGTAACGAGTAGCTGAATGTTTATCTTTTAGAATACAGTGGCCTTCTAGTCATTCCTGCTTGGTTGTATTTGAGCACTTTTTAGATTCAGTGTTTACTAAATGTCTCATAATCTAGGCAACTGGAGTACTCAGGCTCAGACTGGAAAGTGGCTGAGGGTACTGCACACTACTGCAGACTGGTGTCCTTAAGCGTGCGGTTACCAGCTGGGTATGCACAGCTGCATGCTGCAAGAGTGCAAGAACTTGGCATGTGGCCACTGATACATTATTAAGGAGCTGTTGTCCTTAACCTTGAAGGGACACTAAGATTTGGGGATTCGAACTTGTAACTTAACCTGGGAGGTACTTTCCATGGCAGAGTTTGCAGTAAGTTCCACTTGATTGTAGAAACCTTTTTTTGCCAGCCACGGTCCCAGATAGACTGGGTCATCTTTTTCAGGCTACAACCAAAGACAAAAAGAGATATGGTCTTAACAGTGGCCTCCAAGTTCTATATGAGCCTGCCCACTTTTTACCAATACAGACTTACCTTAAAAAAACTTACTGTCCAATTTTCCCATGCCGCGAAAGCTTACTTTATGTGTTTATTTCTTTAAGTACTGTAAGTGAAGTTATCTTTGCCTAGGGCAGAGGTATTTTCATGTCTAAGATGCCCCTCTGGCGCATAACTGTGGTAGATTGCCCAATTGGACGATCAGGCTCTTTGGTGCACTACTTACCTAATGAGCCAGTTAGGAAGATCAGAAATCGCCCATGCGATCAGCTCAATTATACTATGTAGCTATACTACTATACCTAGCCGGTACAGCCTCAATAGCATGCTATATGCTCAATCCCATTCTTAAGAGGCTGAGAACAGGGATATGATGTCATATCTCAGCACTGAGTGAAGAGGACAACAGTGCAGAAGTAAGTGGCAACTAAATTGCTGCCCCGTATCAAACCTAGGGCTTCCCCTAACCAGATTACACCTGTCAGGTTTTGAGTGTTGGAGCCAAGGAGCAGGGGTCGTGACTACAGAAGCATAGTCAAGTAAGCAGAGGTCAGTAGCCGGTGATTCACAATACGTGCCAGAGGCAAGTAGCATAGTCCAGTTAGCAAGCCAGCTCAATAGCCGGTACAGAAAACTAGGGAATGGCATCTGACAGCAGACACAACTTAGCAACAAACAAGCACTGACGGTTTGTGCCATAGAGAAATTTAGACTGGGGATGCCGGTACCTGAGATGCATCCCCCTTGTAGTTTAATGTTAATCACTGTGAAGGATTGTCTGTATCACAGGCCAGCTGTGTCTCTAGTTAATTATCGCAAAAGTTTATGTTTTTGATGTGAAAATATATTTATTTGGGGGAGAAATATATATTTTGCTTTTATCAAATCTCAGAGGGAATTAAATGTTTTTCATAAAAGACATCTGCTCTGTGTTGATTTGTCTTTCCAAGATATTTTCTGCAAGGTCAATCCATTTAGTGCAAAGACCTGAGCCACAGATTTTTTTAAGCACAGAAGGAGTTAATTGCTGCGTTAAAGCATGAGATGTGAAAAAAAATGGTGTTTATCCAGAGTGTTGGAGTGAAGTAAGGGTGCCGAGTGAGCGTTGCCCGTGCTCAGTTTATATGGAAATGTCAAGATACATATTGCAGCCACAGACTGGAGCAATTAATGGCCACTCATGGAAAATTCCTTTTTCTTTTCTGACAAGCCAGGGGCTCCCATTTCCCCATCTTAGTGGATATTTCTGCCAGAGAGCTTGCAAGAAGGGCAATGACGGTACTTCCTCCACCTTCACACATCCTCGCTCCGCACTGGGCTGTCTCTGTGAATTAGGCTTACACTGCACAGGGCACGCCAGGGTCTGATTAGCTGGGCCTGTTAAAAGAGCACAACCTGGAGTAGCTTACTCACCATGTGCACAATTGCAATACGAGCTGAAAGATTAAAAGCCCTGGCAGCGGGAGAGCAGCCAAAATGTAAAATACAGAAAAGCGTTTGTACACATCCTGATGTCTATAACATAGCTGCCGCTCACAGACAGAGAGGAGGGGAGGTCTGGAAATTACTTTACAACTTCTAACATTCAGGGCTGGGAAAGCTTGCAGCTCTGATGGTGTGATGGGAGTGATAGAATAGCGGGTGCAGTGCATGGAACAGGAGTAATGGAGTGTTAAGAACAACATACAGCAGAACAAAATGCAAGAAAATACTGATAGCACAATAGAGATTTCATCTGAAATGCCTGTCCCTCAAACAGGTATTAATACTGAGACAAACACTGTACATAAGAACTAGCACCGGAAGGCTGATACATGCACCCTTTATAAACCTCTATTTCTTCACATCATCTATGCCCAACAAAGAGTTACTTTCAGGTGTGTGTGTGTGTGTGTGTGTGTGTGTGTGTGTGTGTGTGTGTGTGTGTGTGTGTGTGTGTGTGTGTGTGTGTGTGTGTGTGTGTGTGTGTGTGTATATATATATGGGATTTTGCTGTTCTTTTGCAATTAGATGGGAAAAAAATAGATGGCAAAATCTTTGTGTCTGGCTTGGGTGTGTGAGATAACTATTACTTAGTGCCTTTGGCATACTGCTACCAGTACAGGAGCCTCATCAGGCAGGTAACGAAGCAGCTTCAAGAAGCTCCTTGGAGGAACAGCACAGCAGATGAATGCGTCAATTGGGTTTAACTTCTGCTGACCTAACTATGCAAAACGTGCCTTTGCAGAAACCCAGCTGAATGAAACTGACATCAGCTTGTTGTATGCCTGCTCTGATAGATGAGTTATTCTAAGATCAGCCGTGCCATGCAAGACATTGATGCAAGGGCATTACAGAAAACACACCGTGCAGGTAGCCATCACATAATTACACAAATATATAATTATGCACAGCTACCAAGATGGCAAGCTTGCTCGGATCTTATCTTATTCTAATGTTGTACTTTTCCAGACTCACCTTTATTTATGCACTTAGGTTACCATCTGTGTGCCCTGATTAAGTAAGAACAAATTGGATATAATAAAAAGTCTACACACCCCTGTTAAAATGCCAGGTTCTTGTGATGTTAAAGAATGAGACAAAGATAAATCATGTCAGAACCTTTTCCACCTTTAATGTGACCTGTAACGTGAAGAATTCAATTGCAAAACAAACTAAAGTCTTTGAGGGGGGAAAAAAAACCCAAAAACCTCACAATAACCTGGTTGCATAAATGCGCACACCCTTAAACTAATACTTTTTGAAATTACTACAGCAGTCTTTTTGGGTAGGAGTCTATTAGCATGGCACATCTGTCAGATTGTGGAGACATCTCCTGTACACAGCCCTCTTCAGATCACCCCACAGATGTTCAATTGGATTCAGGTCTGGGCTCTGGCTGGGCCATTCCAAAACGTTAATCTTCTTCTGGTGAAGCCATGCTTTTGTGGATTTGTACTTTGGGTCGTGTATCTTCATAACGGACGCCTGAAGGTTTTGTGCCAAAATTGCCTGGTATTTGGAACTGTTCATAATTCCCTCCACCCTGACTAAGGCCCCAGCTGAAGAAAAACAGCCCCAAAGCATGATGCTGCCACCACCATGCTTCACTGTGGGTATGGTGTTCTTTGGGTGATGTGCAGTGTTGTTTTTGCGCCAAACATACCTTTTGGAATTATGGCCAAAAAGTTCAACCTTGGTTTCATCAGACCATAACACAATTTCCCACGTGCTTTTGGGGGACTTGATGTTTGTTTTTGCAAACTTCAGCTGGGCTTGGATGTTTTTCTTTGCAAGAAAAGGCTTCCGTCTTGCCACCCTACCCCATAGAATTGGAAATTCTTTTGTACTCTTCTCCTGACTGATATCTTTCAACAATGAGATCCCTCTGATGCTTTGGAAGCTCTCTGCGGACAATGGCTTTTGCTCTGAGATGCAACTAAACAAATGTCAGGTAAATCCTACTAGAACAGCTGAACTCTATTTGTGATTAATCAGAGTCACATTAAATGATGGCAGTTGTGTAATGACTTCTATTTAGGATGAGATTGAATGTAATTGGTTAATTCTGAACACAGCCCCAGCCCCAGTTATAAGAGCACACTAATGCAACCAGGTTATTGTGTTTTGTTTTTTCCCCTCAAAGATTTCAGTTTGTTTTGCAATTGACTTGTTCATGTTATAGGTCACATTAACCCCTTCAATCCCCTATAGACATACGGGGACATCCAAAAAATGCCCACTAAGAAACCCCTATGGACGTCCCGGTACGTCCAGCCCTTCGTGCAGCGTCGTTTGACAGTCTGGACTACCCCCTGGCAGCAGAAGCCGGCTTTCTGCTGCCCGATCTCCTGTAACAGCTTCCCAGCATGAAAGCCGGTAAGCTGTTACATTTGAAAGTGCGCGATCGCGCAGTTGCAACGCGCGATCGGGCATTCCCTTGCGGGGATATCCTGCCCTCCGATGAGGCACAGAGACGCTGCGATCTCTATGCAGGTCTGTGAGGACCTGCATAGAGATCACAGTGTGATCGGTGCAGGGGGATCGCAGGGAGGGGAGTGAGAAACCATCTCTCTCACTCCCCCTCCCGATCTGTAACAGAAAAGCTGAAAATAAAAAAACGGTTAGTCATTTAAAAATAATATTAAATAAATCATTAAAATAATATTATAAATAATACTAAAAAAAATTATAATGTGAGCTGTGATGTCATTGTGACATCACTGACATGTTCAGGAGGACCTCTAACCATTACTGTGTAAAAAAAAATATATAAAAAATACAAAAAAATAAAAAAATTAAAATAAAAAAAAAAGATGATAAAAAAAAATTCTTAAAAAAACCTTACTTCCCATTGCCCTAGCATAACATCTAGCCAGTATAACCCTCCTGCCCCCGTTCACAACCCCCAAACCCGTTAAGCCATAGGCATAAAAATTATACAAAATTGTACACCTAATAGTATGCTCCCTGGTTCTGGGAAAGTCTGGAAAATCTATATAAATTAGGTATTTCTGAAATCAGGACACCTGAATTGATAAACTTGGAGGGGATTTTCCATCACTTTACCTAATTTTGTGAGGATTCAGAGGGAAAATGTAAAAAAAAATTAGTTTATTTTTCTAATCTTCGCTAGTTTTTACTAAATTTCTCATTCTACATTTTCAGCTAATCATCCAACTATGGTATCAAACGAAAGCTCTATCTCTCCTTGAAAAAACAATATATAGTTTACATGGGTACACTATTCACCGGAAAATACCGACATACCCCAAAAATGGCAAAATTGCTCTGGGTTTTGAGGTACCAAAAACCCCTGGGATTGAAGGGGTTAAAGGTGGAAAAAGTTCTGACATGATTTATCTTTAACATCACAAGAACCTGGCATTTAACAGGGGTGTGTAGACTTTTTATATCCACTGTAAATATGTATTGGCAAGGTATAAATAGAATAGATGGAATTGCCAGCTGTGTATACTTGTAGTACCCCAGAGGTAAAACTTTTAGCTTGTTTTTTTTTTGCTTTGTTAATGTATAGAGAGACCCAAACTATCTGTCCCTTTTCAACATTGATTTTCTCAGTGATCCAGCTACAGGCATAAATGCACATCATTAAGCAATATTGAATACATCTAGTATTTACTAATTTGTGATGGCTCTCTGGGGGTGGTCCTATTAAGCATTCCTATTTGGAAATATTGCTATTACGGTACAACGCTCTTATTTGAAAAAAAGAACGCAACTTGAGTGTCAAGAACTTTTAAATACAATATTAGAAGTCTATTATGTCATTCACTCGTGTCGTCGTGTATGATGGGAATAATTACACCAATTCCACAACAGGAAACTGTATAGATTTGGGGTAATTGTACACTTAAGCACTCAAGGTAGCATAGACGGTTAATAATTTTTCCCTTGAGCCCTTCCAAACACAGAAGGATCTCTGAACTCACCGGAGTCACTTCAATTTTGTGCTCCTATAGCAAAAATGATTCCTTTACATATGATCAGACAATCGTGTTGCATGCTTATTCCAATAAATCATTTTTTTTATTTTGTTTGACATATAATGATTTTTTTAAACAAGGGAGTAGAAAGAAAATTGTTGAAGTACTCGCATGGTTATATACTCATCCCTAATTATATACAAACACAATCCAGAAAAACTGATAATGGCTCAACATTTTCTTGTCTGCACATTCCTGGAAAACATATGGATCCTTGTAAAAAGACATCTGCTTTCATAAAAGTGAGGCGACACAGTAATGATTATAGTGACAGTATCAATGCATTACAATTTATGGTTTAAAAATGTTGCCATAATATGTTCATATATATTATATTAACTTTGAATGCAGTATGTCCTCTTGGTCAAATATTACCAATTTTACTGACAGTGACCATTTGGCTAATGAGTACAATACTCATTTTCACTGAACCAGATGTTCTTAAAATGGATCGATCATTATCCCAAAATCATATATTTTAAAGTTGAATTAGCAAAATGAATAAATATTTACAACCGTGTTTACAGATTAGAATAAGATAAAATACACTAAAATCATGATTGGCATCAACTATATATATATATATATATATATATATATATATATATATATATATATATACACAATCCTAATCAGTTCATAAAATATAGTGAAACCAAAAAAATATTGATAATATAATCACTGGCCAGATCAGGAAAATACATATTCTCACTAGATAAATGTCCTAAAGAGGTTAACGGGTGTCTGCAAATAGTTTAACTCAATAAGGCGCCAGGGCCTGATAGCATTCACCCAAGAGTTTTTGGGGGTGTAGTGAAGTTATTGCAAAGTTTCTATTTTTAATACTTTGGGTGCAGTGCCACAGGACAGGAGAAATGCTTACAATTTGAAATGGGGATCACAAACATAATAAGAAAATTATAGACCAATGATTTTAACATCAGTAGTAGGAACAAACTTAAGGAAACTATTGGAGGTGCAATGGTAGGCTATATGTTGAGGCAAACAAAATATTTGGGTATTAATCAATATGATTTTATGGAGAACAAACCTTTTAGTCTACAATTAGATTAGATTTGGACTGGAGATACACAATATGGAGAACCGCATTCGGACACCTGACCATTACACCAACAGTGACTTTTATGACATCACATTCTAAATACATAGACATTAATATGAAGTTGGTTCCCCCTTTGCGGTCATAACAGCTTTCACTCTTTTGGGAAGGCTTTCAACAAGATTTTGGAGTGTTTCTTGTAGGGAATTTCTCCCCATAAATCCTGTAGAGCATTTGTGAGGTCAGGCACTGATGTTGGACGAGAAAGTCATAAAGACATGGTTGGATGAATTTTGTGTGGAAGATTGTCAACCAGACCTTCTATTTAGATTTATTTTAGTCTATTTAGATTTTTGCCAAGTGCCTTTCAAAAGTTGGCATTCATATTAAAGAGACTATGCCTAGGCCTGTATTCCTACAGGTCAAAAAATAGGAAGCATAATCTTGTTATCAATAAAACTTTCTATTTTTGCTATCAAAAGCAAGGTACCATGTGTCTCTATTTTGGTACCTTACATTTTTAATTAATTAGGGTTATATTCCCTAAAAGTAATCTTATATATTTAAACATGCAATTTATAGGGTTCAGCTCTGCCTATAGCAGAAGATCAATAGAAAACTCATACAACAACTGTTTGAGATTTGCCATTAGAGTCTTGTCTCATTTTGTCCTTTTCTTTGATGAAAGTTTGTAGAAGGTCCAGCACTGTCTAGAAATACCAGTTAACCAAACACAAGCCTAACCCGGTACCAACCGTACCCCACAAACCAACTCAATATTGGCTGGCAGTTGGCAATTCCACTGCATAATACAAATAATATTTATGTAGAACCCCAATTTTTTTCTTTTTGCGGACAGATGTTTAGAGATCACATACCAAGATAAATAAAAAATGGAGCACCTGAAATTAAAATGTTTAGCAACATCAGTAGTTTTATTAAAATCCTGGTGCATTTCGACTTTTTAGTACCTATTTGGTAAGCTAGAATTTTGAAAATACAGAGCAGAACCAAATCACTCAAAACAGATATAATGCAGCTGGCTTTACAACTCTAAAAAAGCCAATACTTTCCTGCAGATATTGACAGGTTATGATTTATTAGTAGGGCTTTTACAAATAGCTAGCATTGGGATTTTCAAAGGCATGTTGTATAATCCCACTTTGATTACAAAAGCTTTTCATCCACTTTAACTAAAACAGCATGTGGTGAACATTGCATGATGTTGTCGTAATGTGCGCAGCTCAACTTCTGAAGCCTTAGTTTTGAAAGCCAATAAACACAATCCATACATTCAAATTACCAAAGTCATCATTAAGATTGTTACCACTTTTCACAAAAGTAGAAACAAATAACAAAAATTGTTCAGGGAGGGGATGCATAGCAGAAATGAAATGTCTACCATAGCACCATGCCCAATTAACTACTCAGTTATGTTTTTTGGATTTTGAATGGTTCAGATATACTATGCAAACTATGATTTTGGCCCTGCAGCCATAGTCTTATTAAACAGGATTACCACGTGTTAGGCCACTATGGATACATACAGGGGAGGGCTGGCAGCCTATGGCCTGGGGGACAAGTCTAGTCAAGTGGCCCATTGCGCAACCGAATCTTTTCCTGATTTTCTAACACATGTTGATGTAATGTGATGGGATTGGGTGTACGTCAGTACACTAAAAAAAAGTCATCATACACAGGATGCCTGAAGCCACACTTTAACACAACTAATCCTTTTTAATAAAATATGCAGATTTAAATAGATTAAATAACACAAAACCTTCACTTTTCTGCTCACTGATTTCAGGCACACTCATACAAGCTCTGCCACACTGACACCCAAACACACACACACACACACCAGGACAGGCTCTGCCACACCAACAGCCAAACACACACACACCAGGACAGGCTCTGCCACACTGACACCCAAACACACACACACCAGTACAGGCTATACCACACGGCTCTACCACATTGACAGATACTCATTCATTCCCTCAATCATGCATACACATTCATACAACCTCCCCACCCTCTTACCTGAACTGCAGATCACTCTGTGCCACTCACAGACTTCTACAGGAGCCGTTGCATCCCTCTGCGTTCTTCTCTTGTACTGCCCAGGAAAGCAGGAATGAAGCGGAGTCATGTGTACTCTTGTACTGCCCAGGAAAGCAGGAACGGAGCGGAGTCATGTGACGTGACAAAGTCACGTGACTCCGCTGGTTTCCACTCGGCCGGCCATTTTATTAACATTTAGGCCTGCCCCTGGATACATAGTTCTTAATGTACACATAGCTTAGACATATTTGGAATAGAAGTTCACCTCACTGAGGAGTGTTGTAGGGGGTGGGTAAAGGGTTTTTTAAATTTATAGGGATACTTACAATGAGGTTTTTTTTAATGTAAATCTACCTTTTCTTTTAAATTTTTGTACTCTTCCTGTACACAATGTTCATGACATAGGGCATATGTCCTTGGCCCTCTAGGACCAGTTTTTTGTGATGCATCCCCTATGTCCTTAGTAAAAAAGGGGTTAAGTATATCAATACTTCCTCCCAACACTGCTCTTGAAAATGTCATACTATCACTATTACAAAACTATCTCTAAATTACCAAAATTTAATGGCATTTTCAGAAAATCATACACAATTCATGGCCAAATGACTACGCAACTATGCCCACACAAACACATCTTATTCTTACTGGCAATTCAGAACGATTTTTAGTCCTTGCCACAAATTCATCATAGTGTCCTATCATCTGTTTTCAAGACAGACAGAACTACTCTAGAAAACATTAAACTACATGTTCCGCAGGCCAATGACACATTGGGCCAATAATCTTGTTTGGTTTTAAAAACAACAGACTTTAAATGCTCAGTAGTAGCTCTGTGCCAGTTTCTTTGTCTATCACAGAAAAATATGTTCTCCTTTGAGGCCATGAGAGATCATGTATTAAAGCTGGAGCGCCCCATCTGTTCTTCCCTTTACCTTTGTGACAATGGTAGTCATTCCATTCTATGTATCAGCTATGTATTTATGTTCCGCAAATATGGATACTGTTGACAAAATATAGATATGGTCACAACAAATTATTAACAAAAGTTACAAATGCTTTCATTATTTTCAATATTACTAAGTACTAAAAGGTAATCTCTCTGCACCCACAATATGTTTGTCAGGTATGTTTTAATTTTAGAATTCTATTCTCTCGGCCTGCACCTGTGACTATGTCCTGATTGCCAATAAATGGAGGCACAAGGGACTAATACAAATGTTGGGAACAAATGCCAATTTTTTTATTAATAAAAACCTGTCCGGCAGTACATTTTGGGAGCACTTGACAAAAGGGGTATTAGCACCTAAAACCATGTGCGTAATTTACAGCATATCTGCATAAATCAAAGCCTAGTAATACACTTGCTTTATTCCTCTGTGTTATGGGACCAACTGCTTACAGTTTTGGCCAAATCCGAACAGATCTCCCCAGTTTCCAATATCAATCAGATTTTAAGCATTTTGGCATTGGGGCTTCTCTACTTTCGGACCTCAGCATGCAACTTTTCATATACAACAAATATCTTGTAGATGAGCAAAAGCATGAAGGCCTGCTGGCCCACCCAGCATGTTTAAAAGGGATGTGAAATTGTCTGACTAATGAGTAAGAAGTCACCCCAGAATAAGGAGAGGCAACAACAACCAGACAGATGGAATCGCGTCCAGATGGGATCCCCGCAGTAATGTTATAACACAGAATTTCACAGCTCAGGATTTCGAGCTAGCCCAGAATGCATGGTGAATTACAGCACTGAAGGAAATGCTCGCTTGGCCACTAGCCAGATCCCCTCTGTGATCATTAATTAGCATCCAAAATTCTTTGTTGTAATCATTTGGAACATTAAAACTTGGGTGTTCCAACATGGTGATAAAAAAAAACATATTAACCTGAAAAGAATTTCAAAATCAAAGACAAAATATTGATAAGATTAGCTTTGCTGCTGTGCCGTATTTTAACTTTTTTTCTCAAGCCAAAGATAAAGCTCCATTAGTATTTTTTCCCTGTGTGTTGTATTTTTAGTATAACAGCAGGACAATAAGAATAGTTAATTAAAAGCTCATCCTGTCGTGTCAATATGCATCTTCTTTTTCATTAAGCATTATGTTATCCAACATTAGAAAAACATGAATCCTCGTAACCGTATGGTACAACAAAGCAAATAAATAGCTTCCTTTTTCATGTCAGCGTACATAATTATAGCATTTCAACATAAGCCTTAACACATGGGACTTTAGATTCTAAGCATAACAGAGCTGTAAAAATAAATGATGGCATAAAATATATATCTGTATGTATCATTGACTAATGGGAATGAAGTTTGAAGTTATGCAGACAGTAATTGGACATGTAGTTAGAAAGCCTTCTAAGATGCAGTCAGAACAGCCTGCTGGGTGTGTATGTAATTGGTGAAGTTATTATACGATCTCTATTGGAGTGGATAGCACCATGAAAAATATGTGCCCATTCTTAAAACAATATACACTGGTGTATGTGTTGATTAAGCTGAGTACTAAACACTAATGTTACCATTTCTTTTGAGGAAATTGTTACCAGACCTTAGCAGATATTATATAACAGTATGTTTTTACATAGCATCAGGGATGTGTTTCTGCCAACTATTATATCTTGGAGGTACAGATATGAAGGGCCAACCAGAGTCTTCTCGGAGAAAGTGATCAGCTGGCCTGACCTAATTAAAGGCCATAGGTTATGTCTCTAATACCCTTAACGAGCACACACCAGTATGGTAGAGCCAGCAGTTAATAATGCACAGTAAGGTCTGTGATATAGCTGTACAAGACACCTGCCAACTCCTGAGTTAACAAATACACCTAAAATTCTGCGAAACGTATTTAAAAAAAATTATTATTATCAGAAATGATGTAATGATGCTAAAATAATTTTATTCAGCAATTAATGTATCTGCCAGTTATGTACACCAATGTTACTTTAGCCTTACACCAAGTCAAAGGTTCTGTAAGGAATTATAGGTTTTATTTGTAGTAATTATTTAAAAAGATGATAGTATAGTTAAAACAGAAACATTTCTAAATACCCCAATAAGGACAATATAAGGACATCATTTTGAAGTAAGCACCTGATTTGCATCGTATCCAGCATTACACTTAAGGTCTACTCAAAAAATATATAAAATACACATTTGATAACCATAACAGAAAATTTGCCGCAAAGGACCAGTGATTAGCACAGGTGAGTTGGACAAAAATTATTTTTTATTTTATATAGTGCCATCATATTCTATATAGGTAGATCTGACTGTCATCTGCGTACAAGCGGTACTGAAAGCCAAATGTTGAGACTAGTTTTCAAAGTAGTGTAACGTGAGAACAGAAAGGGTCCTAGAACTGAGGCTTGTGGTACACCAACTGAGAGAGGAAGGGAAGAAGAAGTGTAACTAGAAAGAGAGGCGCTAAAGATATGATGTGAACCAGGAGAAACCAGTTCCACCTATGCCAAGATCTTAAAGAGTTGAAGATGAAGAGGGTAGTCCACAGTGTCGAATGCAGTAGAAAGGTTTAGTAGGATTAGTATAGAGTAGCAGACTTTGCATTTATTAATAAGTAAATCATTACTAACTTTAGTAAGGGCAGTCTAGTTGAAAGTCAAGAGTGGTCAAATAGAGAGTTGAGAAACGTAGTCAATTGGGTGTATGCAAGTCGTTCAAGAAGCCTTGAGACGCAAGGGGAAGTAAAGATACGAGACAGAAGCTGGACAGATCGGTGGGGTCCAGGGAGAGCTTTTTCAAGAATGGAGTTACGGTAGCATAACTAAAGGAGGGTGGGACAGATCCAGTAGAGACTGAGATTGAGGATATGAGTTAGTGTAGGGATAAGAGTAGATGAATTAGATTTGGTAAAATGAGATGGGATAGGATTAAGGGTACATATGGTTGGGCAAGAGGAAAGCAGAAGAGCACAAACATTATCTTCAATGACAAGAGAAAAATTGTTTAATACAGAAGAGGAAGGGGAGTTCATTGTATTGGAGGAAGCAGAGTCAGAGGGAGGACAAGGGCATGATAGAGATTGTGCTGATATTTTACATCTGATTGTTTTAAAGTGAGAGGCAGCAAAGATAATGAAAGGGTTAACTGTGATAGGGAGAAGAAGGGAATTGAAAGTATTGACCGGGCCTTTAGGGTTACAAGACAAGGAAGAGATATGGGAGGTGAATGAGGTTTCATTAGCAAGGCTGAGAGCAGTATAGTTAGGAACGCAGCATGAATGTATAGTGCACAAAATCAGGCATTTAATGAGACTTTAGGACTGAGAGAAACACATCTGTGAGCCGTGGGCCGTGGTTGAAGTGAGTGTGGTGGACCCCCATTTTGCCAACTGTGTGCAGTAGCCTAAGTTGCCTAGTTGACAATCTAGCTACGGCCAGGCATGTAAAGGCCTACAACAAGTGGACTATTAACTAAAGGGAGAGTTGACAGGATCATTTGTAAGAGAGTTGTTTTTAACATTATGAAGGTGTAGCCCCAGTAACCTACTGCTGCAGAAAGAGCTTGGCTGGTTCTGTATAATGCATTGTAAAATCATTGAGATTTCTGCAAATTCTCCCCAAATATTAAGTTTTACATAATGCAGGGCCAGCTCAACCCTTCTAACTGGAGGAACCTGCCATTGTTGGTAAGGGAGATTAAACTACAACTGTAAACTATACTGATGATTGACCCAAAAGTGTATGAGACTGAGAGAGTTTTGCTAAGTATAAAGCAATAGTCTTTTGAAGGATCATTCTGTCAGTTTCCACAGTCACATTTGTAGATTGTAAGCTCATTTGAGCAGGGCCCTCCTTACCTCTTGTTTCTGTAAGTCGAATTCTTATGTTATTTACTACTTGTTATGTCATGTTTACCCATTGTACAGGGCTACAGAATATGATGGAGCTGTATAAAACAATATTAATAATAATTAGGATTTTCATCCACAACTGCTAATTTGAACATAACCATAATTGTACACTAGTCTTGGAAGAAGTAGAAAAGTATTTTACCTAAACATGAACCTAAAACGTTGACCTTTAGCTTCTCACAAAGGTATAGGTATGATTGCATGCCAGAGGAATGTGTGATTATTAACACCTCCCTGCACATGAGGGAGTGGTAGATTTCATGCCATTGTTACACATACATAGTTCCCACATATCGCCATCATTGGGCTTTTTAAGGTGTGTTTACAGGGCTTCAGAAATTAGAGATGCAGGGCAGCATATAATACAAGATGTGTATATACCAGGTTAAACTACAGGATCTGTGCCCTGATGTGTGAAATGCTTTCTCTTCCTCAAATAATGTCAGTTCTCAATTACGTTGCCCCTCCTCGTACAACCCAATCCCACCACGTGGCTGCAGCATTTTAAGGAGCAGCTCCAATTACCGCACATTAAAGCTAACAATATAGACGCATTTTTTCCTCCTATGATGTGTTTTATGATTGTATGGCACTTGTTCACTGCCAGGACCTATGGGATACATCTGATCACCTACATCTCCTGCCAAAAATGGAATTTAAAGGTTTAAACTTATTTTAAAGCTGAAAATACAATTCTTTGCACTGTAACTCAAATTCTACAGGCCAGAGTTGAATGCATATCTTAACCCAGAAAGTGAAAGCAGTTAAGCATTCTTTATGATGGTTGCTATAAAGGCAAAGCACTGAATTGTCTGCCACTCATCGCTCTCCCCCCCAAATGAGGTATAAGTGTAAAGTAATTGTTTCACATTATAAAAAAAAATAGCAGGAAACCCTTTTTTTCAGAATTATTTGGACCTACATTTACAATTCAGTAAAAAACAAACAAAAGAAACACAAAACAACCTCTCGTTAGATGTACCTGATATGGGTGCCAGTGATTACCAGAAGAACCATTCACAGACCTATAGACGCCAATACAATCAGCACTTACTGGACAATTTAAATTATTCAAACAAACCATAATTCCTAAAAATAAAACAAACATGCACTCGTCCAAAGAAAGAATTACCAGGTGATAGCTAAGAAAGTTCCCCACCCTTATATAGCAATCAAGAATGATACCTGGGAAATTGTAATGTGTTTTATTGATTGGTCTTAACATTAGGCAAAGTAAATATAATCAAACCATAAAGTATCCAACAGTTAATCACCGTTCCTAGACAACAGCTTGAAATTCCAAAAACTATAAAAGGGAAGTAGGTTTTTCTCCCAGTGGAATAGATACTAATGTTTACCATATAATTATGTAATTATTATATATGCAGATAAATATATGAAATATGTGAATTCAAGACCATAGTGTCAGGCTGAAAGGCTGGTATAATGGTGGAGTCCGGTATGCAGATACGTAGCACCAGGAATACGCAGTAGGGTAGGTGAGGATAAGTCAGGTACGAAGCCGTGGTCAGGGAAATAGCAAGCCGCAAGGTCAAAATCCAAAGCCAGAGTCAGGAAACCGAAATATCAGGAACGCCGTTTAGTAGCCAAGGGTCGGAATATAGAGGGCAGCAGAGTCGAGGGTAAGCCAGGTTCGGTACACAATAAATCAGCAGGAAGCATAAACGCACAGAGCTCAAACTGGAAGGAACAATCACTGAGCACTAAACTAGTCTCAGTGCTCAGTTTTTAAACTTGCCACCTGGGGAACGCCTCGCCCCCAGCCGTGACGTCATTGGTGCGCGTACCCCGGCGTCTCCTTTCCGGGACGCATAAAGCTTGTTGAGGGCGCGCGCGCCTAGCGGCGGACATGTTGGCAGCAGAGGAGGAAGAAGCTGGAGACGCGCCGCGGGATGCAGTACCCGCGGGCATCGGGTACTCAGGTGAGTCGCTTCGGCGGACCCGGAGTTGTGGCCCCTGACACATAGTGATAGAATAAGTCCTGTAGCTTATTGGTACAGTATATAACCCAGTACAATTTAGCTAGGAAGCTGAGATGAATTGTATTGGTCCAGAGGCAAGGAGGAGAATCATTGATTCTCATTTAATAAACTGTCAGGTAACATACTATGTAGAGTTAGATATATAGAGTCATTCACAGTTGGCATTTAATTGTATATGACATGTACGGACACAGATTAAATACCCTGCTTATCTATACACTTAGAAGCATTTATTGTGTTCTAGATCTAGTATTTTTGTGCCCTACACATTATTGTAGTCCTCCAAGACACACTTTGTATCCAGTAAAGTCAGTCAAGGATTCCTCCCAGGTAAATAAATAATTCTAGAACAGTATTGGAGCTTTTGAGGGTAGATGGATAGATACAGTAGACAGAGAGAGATAAGTATTGAATAAGAAATCAATTTTACATGTAGTACCTTCCATGGTATTAACATCAAGTCAGCATATTTAAGTCTCCTTTTCTTTAACCCTGTCAAAAACGAGTCTTCTACTAGTAGTTGGGAGCTTCCTTCTTTTTAGAAAAGTCTCAGAGATACCCATTTCTGAAATGTTATTGTGTTTTAAAACTTACCAAAAATTAATAACTAAATTTATAAACATGAATGCACCTGAAAGATATTCAAGCCCTATTTGCAGGGCAGGCCCAAGACATTGTGCTGCCTGGGTCCTAGGATGAAATGCTGCCCCCTCAACACACCAGAACTACACCCACATCCATTGTTATACCGTATTTGCTCAATTATAAGACGACCCTGATTATAAGACGACCCCCAAAATCTGAATATTAACTTAGGAAAAAAAGAAAAAGCCTGAACATAAGACGACCCTAAAGGAAAAAAGTTTTACCAGTAAATGTTAATTCATGTAAACTATTTTTTTAAATAAAAGCTATGATTGAGAAAAATATTTTTTTTGTTTTTATTTCCTTGTATTTTCCAACCTGTCCCCCAGTTACGCACATCTGCCCCCAGGCTTGCCACACCAATATGGCACTGTGGCCCATGATATGCCTTTTAACCTTCTATATGCCACTGTGCCTCATGGTATGCCTTTTGATCCCTATGTGCCACTCTGCCTCCAGAAATGCCTTATACCCCTATATCCCATTCTGGCATTTAGGGGTTTAAAATGCATAGTATGGGGCAGAGTGGCATATAGGGAGGTATAAGGCATTCCAGGAGGCAGAGTGGCATTAAGGGAGTTAAAAGGCATTGTATAGAGCTTTCTGCCTCCAGAAATGCCTTATACCCCTATATGCCACTCTGGCATTTAGGGGGTTAAAAGGCATATTATGGGGCAGAGTGGCATATAGGGAGGTATAAGGCATTTCAGGAGGCAGAGTGCTCTATTAAAAGCCACTCTGCCTCCTGAAATGCCTTATACCTCCCTATATGCCACTCTGCCCCATAATATGCCTTTTAACCCCCTAAGTGCCAGAGTGGCATATATGGGTATAAGGCATTCCAGAAATGCCCTATGCCCCCATTTAACACGCACACACACACTTACCGGTGCTTCCAATTTCCTGCTGTATTGCCGGGGCAGCGGGTTGACGTCTCCTTCCACTGCAGCCGGAAGGAGGTGGAGTTGGCAGGGGGGGTTTGTCTGCGTCCGTCTGAGTTCCCCGCTCTGATCTCTGACAGCCGGGGAAGGTATCCGCGACGGACGCAGACAAACCCCCCCTGCCAACTCCACCTCCTTCCGGCTGCAGCGGACGTTTTCTACGCGGATCGCGTAGACGTCAACCCGCTGCCCCGGCAATACAGCAGGAAGCACCGGTAAGTGTGTGTGTGTGTGGGGGGGGAGACAGGAGGATCCAGGTCCCCTGCAGCGGTGCGGGGGATCTGGATCTTAGTCTCATAATCAGACCTCTATTTGAGGTCTGATTAGAAGACGACCCCGATTAGAAGACGAGGGGTATTGTTCAGAGCATTTGCTCTGAAAAAAACCTCGTCTTATAATCGAGCAAATACGGTATAAGGATTAATACATTCACTCTCTCATGCTCTCTTACACACTTACTGTCTCTCATACTATCTACACTCTCATTTACACTCTCTCACGCTCTCTCTCAATGTCTTCCTACCTTCGCCGACGACTGCTTCCGCGTTCCTGTCTCCTTTCCTGCAGCTCTGCTACGGGAAAGGTGCAAATTGCTGCCCCTGTCAAAGCCCCTCTGGATCCATGTAAGGGCCAGCTCTGGATTTCACTATGCTTAATGCAGGGTTGACTCAATTGTACAGACATAAACTCACAGTGGTTGTCCCTTTGCAATGTAAAAAGAATTTTGGTGAGTTGAAACTACAACTCCCACGTTAATAAATAAACCCCATAAAATGATTCAGAGTTCCTCTTTAGATTGTAAACTGTGGAAATATTCAAGGTTTGGGTTTATTGCCGTTTTGAAACATTGTCTGTGCTTGCCTTTGTGATCTCTGGGAGCAGTGGTCAGATCATCACTATCTGCTCCATAACATCACAAATGGCAGTCATTCTTTAAATGTCAATCCAGACTTCACTATATGTCAATATAATGTGGCAATATGATTTAAGACATAGTTCACGAGAGCATAGATAACCACAGAAGACACTGTGTTTTAGCATCAACAGTTCATAGAGCACTTCAAAGTGACATCATGCCAGGCAAATAAAAAAAGTATTACAATGTTTTAAAAGAATGGAAGAATAATTTTTATTAACTATATAAACTACATACATAAAAATGCTTGTAATCAAATATGTGGTACAGATATGAAAAATGAATATATACTTTATGGACAAATATATTGAGACATCTTACCTTTACACCAACAGGAACTTTGATGAGATCGCATTCTAAATATATAGATGCCCCCTTTTGCAGCCATAACATCTTCCACTGTTCTGGGAAGGCTTTCCACAAGATTTTGTAGAGCATATGTGAGATTAGGCACTGATGTTGGAAGAGAAGGCCTGGCTGGCAATCTCCGTTCCAGTTCATCCCACAGGTGTTCGATAGGTTCAAGGTCAGGGCCCTGTGCGGGGCAGTCGAATTCTTCCACACCAAACTCATTCAAGTCTTTATGGACCTTGCTTTGTGCACTATTATATGGACAAATGTATTGGGACCCTCTTAATTATTGAAATTAGGGTTTGGGCTAGGACCCTTACTTCCAGTGAAGCAAAATTTTTATGCTTCTGTATACTGAGATATTTGAAAAATGTTATGCTTCCAACTTTGTGGAAACAGTTTGGGGAAGACCCTTTTCTATTCCAGCATGGCTGTGCCCCAGTATATAAAGCAAGGTCCATAAAGATATGGTTGGATGAGACAAGTGGAAGCTGTTATAGCTGCAAAAGGGGGAACCAACTTCATATTAATGTTTATGCATTTAGAATGCAATGTCATCAATGTTCGTGTAATGGTCAGGTGCCACATTACAGCATGAGCTCTACTCTGTCCCGCTTTTTGTCTAGGATGCCAGAGTGCATACTATAGATGCATAGGATTAATTCTCCAGTGTCTTGGATACCAGAGAATGCATACTAAGCATGCGCAGAATTGTGCATTAGAATTCTTGTGTTATATCATCTATTGAATCAAGTATCATGCAGTGCCAGCTTACCATTGTACAGGAAAAAGAAGCCATTGCTCGCCCTTCATAATGTATAGTAAAGTCTAGGAGTTGAGGCCAGAATTCCCACTTTAATAAACCCTGTGACATTATTGTTTTGGATTTCAGTGTGGTAAAAGGTATAGGAAGTAAGGATTTTGGTGATTCTATAAAAACCACCTTTCTAGATTTCCATCAATGGCACGATACAGGAAATATTTAAGATGTATTAGTAAACCATATAAGGGAATGTGTGAAAGTGCCAGAGTTTAGCACAATTTCAGGGACATGTTAATCACAGGAAAAAATATATGGCGTGTGTGAGAATCCACTGGCAATCAAATATGTAAAACGCATGGGCAGAAATATCTTTCCTCCTGTTTCTTTCTGATTCTTGTGTGTTTTAGATTTAAAAGGAACATTCCAATAAACCAGACAATAAAAGTAGCCTAAAAGCCCTGTGAAATCTCAAAGCCCCGTTTCTTTTTATCACTGGTTTTATATTCTTTTTCCTTTGTGTTATAAAAGAGGATTTTATGCAGGTAAAAAGTGCCAGACTGAGAGGACTGGAAACTAAATCCTTACATCTTCTTGATACACAGTGCAGGTAAGACAGAGAGATATTGTGCAGATCTCTCACTCATATTTTTCATGTCCCACCAGCTCAATTTAGGGTTTCTGCATTTTCCCTTCTATATACACACTGGATTTTCTAATAATTTAAAATTAGGTGACCTTGGGCTTAATCCTGTAAAGGACCTGGTATTTATAGGTGAGGAAGTATAATTTTGTAGCCATTTCATATTCAGTAATTTTCTCTGTTAACATCTACATCTGCCCCTCCATTTTCTCTCTTCTCTCTTTACTACTCTGTAATTATATTTTATCTATTTAGCGCCAGAAATTCACACAGTGTTTCTTACACCTCAGCTATTTAAAGAGTTTCACAAAACTGGAATTGTCAGACTAAAAAAAAAATTGCCCCGGCGCCGCCAACAGCTGTGTAATCATTGCCCCCAAACAACTTGCTCTCCCTTCCATCATACGCTCTTGGCACACAAATTACAAACAATAACACACAAGTACACATTAATTTTAACACACACTCCATCCCACACACTTACACATACATGCCCTCACACACAATTACACATACCTGCTCTCACACACACAATTACACATCCATGATCACACACAGACAATTACACATCCATGCTCAAACACACAGTTAGACATCCATGTGCAAACAGCCTCGGTTTCATCGCAGGGTCACGTGATGTAACCCCAATACATTCCTGTCTCCCCATGCCGGTTCAAAATAGTTTAGCGGTCTAGGTCGAAAGGGACCTTTCTAAACTACAGGAACAAGGGGTCGCACCAGGCCCCGTCGCAGAGTCTCCTGCTGATCTGTAAAACAGCTTTTCTGCAAGTTTCAAAAAGCCACTATTACTGCTTGCCTTCATGGTAACCATTGCTGCTACACGAAATGTTACTAACTGATGTATTGTGAAAACGGCTGGCTGGCATGCTGGTAGAAGACCCTGGTCCCTGCTGGCATAAAAGGATAAAAGTGATCCAAAAAAATGTTAAACTTAACTTGGAGGAAAGGTGAGAGAGGGGATATGATGGAAATCTTAAAATATATACAATGATTTAACAAAGTATAGGAGAAAGAAATGTTAGGGCAAGAGTACATAGTTAGAAATTATAGGCTCAGAGGCTTAGACTTAAACTTAATGTAAGTAAAACATGGGGAACAGCCTTAAAAAGCAGTGAAGGAATTCAAAGGGACAGTATAATGTCACATACAGTTCCACAAACAAAATATTACTTTTTACGTATGCAGTAAGTACTTTAATATGCATGCTATGCTTCTTGCAAAAAAAATCCCAAAAAGCTAGAGCTCATGAATCACCTCTGCTGTCTAAGTTTAGTGTCAGTTTTGGCTGCCAAAAGCAGCCAACATCAAGCAGAAGAGCAATCCCACAGAAATCGATGGGATAACTGTCTGTGCTTGTGCCCAGGAGGGTTTAATTAGAGCCCTGAAACTTTTGCGTAAGCCAGTGCTAGAGTTAGATGGAGGCGAGAATACCACACATACTGGTAAGGCCAAACATGTCTCCTGAATGCCAAGGAGCTAAGGGCATTGAAAGAAGAGGGCATAAGTGAAGAGGGCAGTCTGGTGATGAATCCCTCCATGTATTTGCAATGAAAAAAAGAAAACATTAATTTAAAGGTGGCATCACTATCAGTTCCATTATAGTTCATATGATGGCTGGAGTGTCTCTTCAACATTCTCCACTTTTTTCCTCCTTCTCTTTTCCCCACACGCCCCATATTTTCAGCCGGTATGAAAATGGTTTTGATTATTTCAACTGTTCCTTCTCTACACGGTGCTCATATTACAGGTCCACAGTGAAATCAGTCAGTTTAAGCACTTAAAGAGATCATGCTTTCTCTATCACAAATATTGGTCTGTATAGTTTCACTCATTGGGTGGATATTTGTCTTATTTCCAATGTTCTTTTGTCCTTAGCGGAGATTATTCTCAAGAAGATGAAACTGCAACCTCACCCCGTAGGGTATAAGAAGGCTTCCACATTAAATGACAGCTAAACTCATTTATATACATTATTTTGTTGCATAGCTCTCCTAACACTCGAGGAAATTGGAATCTCAACTGAGCAGGGAGCCAATATCATCTTCACAAGTTGTGCTGGAACTAGTAATATACACTATGAGTATAAGGCTATTGCCTTAACTTGAAATTAAACCGGAAACGTAATTATTTTTGAAAGAAGCATTCATACACCGCTTTTCAAGTCCAATGATTGGGTTAGCTTGAGTGGCATATTGGAGGACTTTAGCTCTCTAATAAATAATCTGGCCAATGCACCACCGCCACCTGCTAGGCTACCTCACAGCGAGGTCATGTTAAGTGCAGATGTCACCACATGGAAGGAATGTAGCTCGACATTTGAAAGGTAAAACGATTGTAAAGTCTAAAAAAAAGAAGGCAGCCATTTTGCTCAGCCCAAATCAGATAGGCACATTTTGTATGTTTTTCTTATACTTTGGGGTCAGTTTAACTTAGAACAATGTTGATACTGCATTGTGTCATTAGGAAAAAAAATACATATTTAACAACCGAAATATAGTTCCCTTCAAAACCATCACAATCAATACATTACTTATTGATGTATGTGCATTTGCAGATTTTTTTTAAGAATGCAAATTGTATACATGAAAAGTGGTAGCCAAACATAATCCATGTGTTTCAGTAAAAGTAACAATGCCCAAATCACTTTATAGCATAAAGTTCTTCATCAACTTGCTTTCACACATTTTATACCATGTGTGAGGAGAAAGGAAAGAGTCGTTGCCCCCTAGAGAGATGGGCCCTGTCGCAGTTGTGACTCCTGTAGCTATGCCACTGCTAGAGGACTGTGCAGAGCTGCCACAGTCGCCCTGGCACCTTACCTGGCACCAGGCATACTGGAGAATTTAAGTGCATGGGTATGACATCATCAAAGGTTTTTGATATGCTGGTAAGCACCAGCAGTGCATGACATTGCATAACACCTGGCTCTTGTGCCTTTATGGTCAAGGCACCATCATTTATTTATATAGTGA